>CM031239.1:1023642409-1024904909 GCA_018340775.1 Taxus wallichiana var. yunnanensis
ATTGAAAAGCATATATTTTAAAAAATACAATACTAATAGTACAAATTTCACATGTGTTCGATATTTTTTAAAAGACAAATAATGCTAACAAAACATTCCTCAATTTTCAACATTGTTTCTACAATTCCTGGAAGTTTCCATTACCATTTTCAAAATTACTATAAGTTTTTCATGTTTCGAGAGTGGTAAACATCTAAACTTGCAAACATATGTGGGGTTTAGATAGGTGTGTTGTCAAGTCCTCCCTATGCTTTCAGGTTCATGTTCCCTTTCTTAGTACAGTGATATGCAAAATCACAATGTTGTTTACTACCATCATACATTTTACCTATTATTTCTTGTATGAAAGAGTTCTTATTTTTGCTGAGAATTTTTTCATCAATAAATGAAAATTGGAATTTTCAGTGGTTAGTTAGTGTTGAGCTTCTATGGATAACCACATTGGAATTGTTGTTTTTTTATATGGTGCATGCCTTTATTTCGATGAAAGCAGTCACATAAATTGAAGTTTTGCTTCTAAAGCTATTTAGATGTTTGTTTATCTTAGATTGGCTTATATTGGTTGGCCTCTGTATTTTTGCATATTTGTTTTCAATTAATCATGCAGATGCACAACCCTCTTATGCTTTGGTTTACACATTGCGGTGTTTTCCCTATGGCTAGTTGTAGACTTATTGTTTCTTGTAATGCTTGCATGTTGTGTGTTATTGTTTTAGCACACACATAGAAGCACATTTTTCGGAAAGAGTCCGTTCCAACTTTCTTCCTTGGGGTTGGGTGGCTGAGATAAGGAGCAATGACATGCACGAGGTGAATGAATAAGAAGAACACTACCACATTTACGACATAGTGCAAGTTTTAGACAACACATGTACCATATATCCAAATACAGTAATAAACTACAACCAACCGAAAACACACAAAAAAAAAAAGATACCTACGTGAGTAGGGGGATCCAAGCGTCGGAGCATGACAATAGGAGAGTCTATGCAAAGCAAAGAATGGTGCAAATAAACTTAGGCTACGAAAGCAACAATTTTACATAAATATCAACATCTTTACCCCATGCTAGAATAGAGATTACATTTAGTTGTTGTACACTTGTTGAGTAAGCATATATCTATCCTCGAACCCTCCTTTGTCTTAGTAGCCATGAGTAAGCGAGTATCCAATTGTCAACTTCACCCGAGCCACGATCACAACCTAATATTTGAAAAATTGAGAAAAGACTTTGAAAAACTAAAAATAGCCCTTGCCCACATAAAGTAACAAATGCCTCCACGTGTAGAGTAAAACCAAATCCATGAATGCATTTGAAAATATGAAGGGGATACACACAAGTTTGCATAAGGTAACATTGGCACAAAATGCAATAATATGGAGAGAGCAAGGACAAGTTAATTGTTTGTTTATATGCATGGGAATGGGAAATCATTTCCTTGACTTACACCTGTGGGAGAGAAGAGTGTCGTTGGCGAGTGGTGGAGGGTTGAATGCCAACTCACACGAAGTATACATCCAATACTTTATAGAAGTGATACTCCCAAACTTGGATTTGGTCTTGATTGTCCCTTCCAAATCAAAGTAAATCATGTTCCTCTGTATTGAAATGCTGAGATCCTCACCTTGTGTGGGGTCCAACTGCTCTACCACGGTGTTGAGGTCGAGGAGAAAGCCAGTGGTGTTTTTGGGGGGCTGGATGAGGGAGGGATCGAGGAGCGTGACAGTGGATATGGTGCATTGTTGGAATTTGAGGTCGAACTTGATGTATTCGTAGGAGACGAGGACTTTGTCGTTGGGATTGTGTGCTTCAATAATGAGAATGACGTCGGAGCTGAGCAAGAAATTGCTGTCGAGGAGGAGGGAGTTGAGGATGTCCCCCTTCACATTCAATTTGGGTATGTGCGGGTGGAAGGCCGTAGCCGATCGGGACTACCAGCGCCGTCATGATCACTAGGATCGTCAACACACTGCACGCAATCACACAACACCACACCATGGCTTTCGAACGAGGTGGAGGGGGCATGATTGGGTCGTTTGCATGCTCTTCCAGTTCCTCCTCATGCCCACACTTCCTTCTCAAGCTCTCTTGCGCACTTCTCAACAACATGTGCAATGTCGGCATTTTCGTTAGATTTGAGATGATGACACATATATCAAACAACCATCACCGTCTTCCTCTTCATCTTAATAACAAAGATTTCATTCCTGCACACGAAGGGAAAGACACTACAAGTTTGGTATCTTCTTTGTATGGAAAACAAGAAAAGCGACGAACATTCTTCTCGTATGCCCGCAACCAAACAATGACGACCGATGAATAATAATAATAATAGGTTTTTATAGTCCACGATGTCGGGCGCCCTATTTTTGGGTCTACAAGCGGCGTATAGCATATGAGACTACCTCGTACTCACATGCGGGAGGCAACTAACTTTGCTACAAACGAGTGTACATACCCTACCCCCTGCAAGATTTGAACTTGTGACCTCTATTTCAAGAGCACATGTTCTTGAAACAGAGACGGTAGGAGCGGCAGCAGGCTACCACTAGGAACAATGGCCACTAGCGGGGATGTGCGCGCAACAAAAGGTAACTCACCCAAGGAGGAACCATATCAAGACCAAAACTCTCACCATCAATCACAAACACAAAAAAAATAAATAGAACGGATCAGGGAATGGGGGGCCGCCAGGGGTTAAATTTGACGGTCGTTTAGACGTTTTTCATGATTTTAGCCGTAAAATACTTGCAAATATTTGACATAACCGTCACATGTGACTTGCATATTTTGAGTATGACCGTAATTTTTTCTATAGATTTATATATAAACTATGCTAATATATATTAAAAATAATTAAATATGTATAAAATATTTTTAAATATATTTGATTAACAGTGTAAAAATAACACTATTTTATATTTTTGAAGGGCAGTATTTAAAAATTACCGTCACCTAAAATTTGTGTGACAGGTATAGGTGGCCGTCAAATTTAACCCGAGCCGCCATTTGTGAGCACGACGAAATAGTGTAATGATATTTCGTACATATTTCGTACTAAAACAAATCTTTGCCGTCCGTTTTTGTGTACGGAAACGTCATTTTAAATATCCTTGCACGTGTAATTCAAATAAATATCGGTAACGGAGCGCGACATTCTCTGAAATTACAACGATTTATTTTAAATTTGGTGGCGGGGATAATGGGAGTCAAATGATAAGACAGTCAGGGTCCCAATTCTCAAGTCCGTGGTCACATGAGCGGTGGAACAACCACTAGAAAAAAGCACCTGTCTCTTGGGCATTGGCAAAGGGAAAAAGCAAAACGAGAACTGAACTGTATTGGCAAAGATGGCACAAACAGAGATATGCAGAACGTCAAATCTGTTTTAAAATCTCGATAACGCCGGAGCTTGTCAATTCATGGTGGACATGCTTGATTATCGTTCGTTGGGGTCGAAATTCGGATCAATTTGGCGCAGATTTGGTTTACATTGGCTAAATTTAGGGCCCGGTTTAAACAAGGTCTGGAATGGGAAGTTCAGGGTTGTTAGACAATCAATTTCGCAATGCAGAACAAGACAATTTGATAGTTTGTAGAGTTGTGCTGAAATTTTTCATATCCAGGTGTGGCTGGTTGGGTTATTTGGTTTAATTCATGTGATTTGAGTTTAAAGAGCCCGGGTTTTGTGTTTCTGTTTGCTTTCTTTAGGCGTAAGGGTTTTGGTATTGTTTTTGAAGATAGTAACAAAATTTTACGGCAAGGTTTCGGAAGCTTTGTTCGAGTTGCGGTTACTTTGGTTTTGTGTGAAGATTTTTGAGTTTAAGGCTTGTGAGGATAAAGATTTTGTGGCTGTCTTGAGAGAATTTGCAGTGATTACTGTCAGCTGTATTGATTTTTAAATCAGATGCTGTTATTTTTGGATTTTCGCTCGAAGAATTGCATCAAAGCATTTTAGGACGAGTTCTGTGTGACGGTGAAGATTTGTGAGCGTTCTGTGTCACAGTGGAGATTTGAGTTTTTTGGTGCTATATGAAAAGAATGAGGCACGTCTTTCAAAATTAGCGAGGGTTTTAAAGAATTTACAGTGGTTGGAATGTTGTGCCTGATTTGAAGCAGTGTATCCTGTATGAGACCTGTCGGCGAAGATTCTTTGTGTTAGGAGATATTTTGGCGTTTTTGACACGTTGGAAAGGATTTGTGTACGATACAAACCATGCCGGGGCTTTGGAGAGAATTTGCGGGACCGTGAAAATGACTACAGAGAGTTTGAGGCTTTTCCAACGATTCTGAGAATTTTCTTGAAGATCTTTATAGATTTGAACATATTGTTAAATATTATTCAAGAGGAGCATAACTCGTTGTGAAGCGCGAAGCATACTAGCAGAAAGAAAAATCCTAAAATGGTAGGTTTTAAATAGCTCGTGGTAAAGAGTTCAGCAGGTTATAAATAGCCAGTGAAGAGTTTAGCAGGAGCCTGTTGTTTAAACTGCTGTTTATTAACGTTTGAAGAGTTCTGTTAAGATCTTTAGAAATCCGAACGTATAGTTTAACACATTCATCGCAGCATAAATTGCGGAGAAGAACCGGACATGCAGGCACAAGGAGAAAACCGAAGTATTAGGCTATGTGGAATGACCTGTGCAGAGTTTAGCAGAGGTCTGTTGTTTATAACACTGTTTTGACGGTTGGGGGTTTTTCCAAGTCTTATCTGATCCATTTTCCAGTCATACCAGATTCATTTGTGCAAAAATATTATGATGGTCCCGATGCCTAGGTCTATGAGGTCCTATTCAATGAAAAGTGCAGGCAAGCGTCATAACTGCAAATCAAGTTCAAAGCAAGCTAAATCCGATAATAATAGTAAAATTTCCTCAGGTCCAACTGCTTATACCAGGAGCCGATTGAATGGCACTCGATCTCTTCCCGTGGACAGCCAAACTGCGGAAATCATAGATGGAGCGAAGAAAGACCATAGGAGAGTGGCTTCTTGGTCGCATTATTTGGAATCCTATGGCGGAGAAGAACCTGCTGCAGGTGGATCAGAATGGAGCATTGATATGTCTCAGTTGTTCATAGGCAATAAGTTTGCTTTTGGGAGTCACAGCCGGCTGTATCATGGAATTTACAAGCAGAGATCTGTAGCTGTCAAGATGATGTGGCAGCCAGATGAGGACAACGCTGTTGCGACATCCCTAGAGAAGCAATTTACAGCTGAGGTCACATTGCTGTTTCAGTTACACCATCCTAACATCATCGAGGCGAGTTTTCTCAGGTTTCGCACTTTGTTTTCAGTTTTAGAGTTTATGATTGATTTCCATGTGCCATATCAGGCCCTAATTTCTTCATGATCCATTGTTAGGAAATGGACGATTGGATTGCAATTATTAAAATTCATGTGTTAATAATAAATGTCCATTCATCAACATATTGAGCCGATGTGTAATCGGGTAAAATGGTAGCCAAATATGTTACTTGTGAAGACTCCTGTTTTAAATATTACGTCTTCAAGTTTTTTTGTTCTCCCAAGATGGTGGATGATGGATTTCCAACGTTGCTTATTTTCAATCCACCATCTCTAGTGTTTGGGGTGTTTCTCAACTTATATGTCTTTTTGGTTGGTGTTCAATTTTGACAATGACCTTGCATCGTCAAGGTAGATGTGGCTGTGGTGATTTTTCATGTATGAGTGTTTTGCCAATAGTGATGTATGCATTTGATTGCGGGTGTCTGTGGATGATAGCAGCACTGTGCTCCTTGAGTCTGACTTGTATAGAGCGGCCTGTTTCAACGGTCACCTATGAAAATACTTTTATACTCGTTTGGAGCTTTTTGGCTCAAACATGGAATTCTGGTCATTCAGTTTCATTATCCAAAGAGAAAGGTTGTATCTGTGTGTGCCTGTGGAGATAGCTGCAAAATTATTGATCCAATTTCTTGATCATATCGAAAGAGTTAACTACAGTTAGCCCAAAAACAACTAAGAATTTGACAATGTCCATGCGTAGCACATTCCCCACACTCTCAAGAGGGAGGTTGCAAAAAGCACACCATTCAGCACCAAAGGTGTAAGAAGGCTCTCCCGGACCATTAAACCTGTGGCAGACCAAGCATGGCCGCAATGGGGTGAAAACTAGAGTTTGTTTGGTTTAATGTTTAACCACGTAAAATTTAGAAACTAGAGATTCCTGACCGTAGAACTTTGGATTTGCTGTTAAAAATGAGAAATAGCAGCATGGTCCTTACTAGTTCAGATTCATGACCGTAGAACTTTGAAGTTGCTGTTAAAAATAAGAAATAGCAAACACGGTCCTTACTAGTTCATCTTAAGTTTTCTTTTGGTTATCTTGATGGAAGGTATGCAAAGAGCCGGTGAAATCCACCATAAATGTTATCAAGCCTTATTTCTTTCCTCGATATTTGAATTTTATTGCAAAAACGTTTAAAGTATGTTTATAATATATGCCATAAGGGCCATTCTTGTTAAATAATATTCCATCCATTTTTCATTTTTGAACTGAATGTCTTGGTTTTACTTGGAGAAAAAGTTCAAAAAATCGACCAAGGAAATACCTGAAATGTATTTAAGGTATTTTTTATTTGTGCAAACTTTGGTTCTACAATTAGAAGGAACTTGAACATATTAACCAAATGCGCCATAAAGATGCTAAATTGAGAGCAAGTCTTCTGGTTGTAAGATTTTAACGACCTTGTGACATAATTGGATTTTACAGCTTGTCGCAGCATGCAAAAGGGCACCTGTATTTTGCATCATCACTGAATATTTACCTGGAGGTTCGCTGAGAGCATACCTTCAAAAGCAGGAGCCACACTCACTTCCACTGAAACTTATTTTGAAGATGGCCCTTGATATAGCTCGGGAATGCAATATCTTCATTCTCAAGGCATAATCCACAGGGATCTGAAGTCAGAGAACCTTCTTTTAGGGGATGACATGTGTGTCAAAGTGGCAGATTTTGGTGTATCTTGTTTGGAATCTCAATGTCACACTATGAAAAACTTTATGGGTACTTACCGCTGGATGGCACCGGAAATGATTAAAGAAAAGCTGTATACAAGAAAAGTTGACGCGTGTACAGCTTTGGAATTGTTCTTTGGGAGCTCTTGACAGCTCTTACTCCATTCCAAGAGATGACCCCAGTACAAGCTGCTTTTGCCGTAACACAGAAGGTATGTACTAGATGATAATAAACATTTAAACCTTCATAGAAAGTAACTATCATCTCTTTAGTCAATCCTTTGCCAAGACAACAGAAAAATGCATTCTTGTCTGTGTTAATATAAGTTGCAGCTGCACATCTAGTGTTTGCAAGAGACATGCTAGGTGCAAGGTGCATGCAAGCCTCTATATATTTTCATTTTTTGAGGCATTGTGTGAAAAGGGTGTTATAATAACATTGAGTTGATTCTCTTGAGTCCACATTTGCTTTCATTGGTTTATATGTGTTTTCTTTTGTTTTCTTCTATTCTTCACCTGAAGATAGAACAGATGTTAATTAGGATGAATAATTCTTATATGTATCACAAAGCTCCCCAACTTTCCGAGCCTAACTAAATTCTATAGGAGGTTTGTAGTGGGATTTTCTCATTGCATGGTCTTTGAACCAACTTAATGTGGCACTTTACATGGTTAGGCACACAACTGGCAGCGTTTGAAGAACTGAATCGCTGATTCTGTTCAGCACTAGCACTTGACCTGCCAGAATTAAAACAATCCTTTCAGATAGAAATTGATCTTTCAGAATATACAGTTAGTGTTGTCCTCAGCAAATGCTAGCACCCTGTTGCCTGTCACAGTGAGACATTCACTGACACAGTCCAGAAATCTCAAACATCTGATAAAGAGTTGCACATGATACTTAAAGCATCGAAGCAATGGAAGCATCATATTCATGAAAAGGAAACAATCATTCATAATGATCATAAAACTCCACAGTTCTTGTAAACTCTAAACAAATTGTAGAATGAATGCCATCAGAAATGGTTGACATACTTGCAGCAGTTTCACTCGATGAACAACTTTCTTTTGTAAGAGAGTAGCCATGAACCAAGTATTGTGCCCCTCATATTTGAATCTCCTATTTTGGTTTACCCTTTATCATTCAATTAGACAAACCAATTGCTATATAGAGGACTTCTCCCTATTTTCATGTATTACTTTATGTATTCCATGCAGGAAACGGATTTGTTGTCTTTGCTCCCTCTAGGAGGTGGGGATTGAGGAGCACTCCATTTTCAGATGCCCTATTTATCATGAGATCTGGGGGAGATACCATTGTCTTTGTAGAGAGTTGGACAACACTTTATCCACTTTCTTTTGGTACACAGACCAATGATGCCTGGTTCTTTTGCTTCAAGAGGTTGTCACCCTTTGATGCAAGTCCCTACTGGGAGCCCCCAGAGGCCCCAAACTGATCATTTCTTTCTTTCCACCCATCACGGATGTTGGCGACACTAAGCACCCTTTGGATATTGTTGCTTCACACATTGAGGGTATGTTGGTGATGCCCATCTTTGCACAACACTACTAATAATGTTTCTGACACACTATTTCCCGATGCCCCTTCTTGGCATTGTATAATAACTCCTCGGCATCGTGGATCTTCTCAATTTCTTCTTGAGCCGTTGGGATAGGGACACATTATGAGTTTCTTCGCTGCCATGGGAGTTTTTTTGACTTTGGATGTTAGAAGGAATTCTAGGGAGAGCGCCTCACTTCCTCCTAGGATTACCTAGCCCGGCTACCTCAACCCTAAATACTCCTCAATGAGCTTTATTAGAACTTGCATTGGTCCTTTCACAGTGATACACAATGACAATTACATTTCCTCTGTCCCAGGCACAGTTAGAGATGTTTGATTGAACTACCATCCAATCTTTCAGACTTTCATTTGCCATGCTTTTTGGGGGTTTCTTGCTTCTCTGCATGGCTATTCGTTTTGGTACCTTAACCACATGGGTTGGGGTTTCACATATTTGGGTTTACCCATCCTTGTTTATTTTAAGTGCTTTTGCTCTTTTTTTTTTTTTGTGAGTCTTTGATCCCGGGGTCCTTTTATCCTAGCACTTTCTATTGTAATTGGATGTGTTATTCAATCCCATTGACCTACTTTTGGTCATTCATGGACATTAATTTAATTTCTCTCTCATTCTTTCTTCTCCACAATTAGCTGTTAGCTAAAAGAGAACTCTCTAATGACGATACATTATTCAAAGAAACCTACATATTTTTAATGACATTGCTTAAATTATAGTCTATGTTCTTGTGTTGGATTTCGGCTTTTTTACTTATGCACCATCTGAATAACAGTCAACATAATATATCTTTATTGTTGTTAAGTTAAACTATCTACCATGCTTTTTAAAATCTTTTTAGAATAAAAATGATTTTTAAATTTTTAACATGGAGATAAATATATACAAATATTGGCTCCATGCAAGAAGACTGAGAGCTCCACAACCAAGCAATAGATCTCAGCGAAAACCCCAAGCATGAGGGACTGTGAGAGTACCCAAGAATTAAGATATCCTTTTAAAAACCATTTTGCACCATAACTCCATATGCTTCCGAATAAACAAAGAACGCATAATAGTTTTGAAGTCAAAATTTGAAGAGCTCATTCGTCTTGTGCAAGCATCTAGCTAGATCAAGTGCTTATAACCTCCATTGTAGTCTTCTTAAAGATAGAAAATGGAATTGACTAGTAGGCTTTGAAGCCACACAACTTGTTAGAACTTAGAACTGAAAGCAAAGTAAAAGTGATGACCAAGGATAACTACAGTTAATCATAACAGTCAGTGGTTTCCTCTTCAGTACGATCACTAATAAATTCTTGCAAACTTGTATACTTAATTTCAGGGAAGTACTTAAGAGGAACTTCCTAATTGTCTCATTAATCTCATTAGGATCGACACAACCTACTTATTGCTTTGTTACCTCAGTTTGGAGATAATAGTTCATCATGGTGTTTTCTGTCCTTCGACGTAGGTCTCATAGCAGTTACTTGGTCTTCACCCACATTATCCTACAATGTGTCAGCATGAGTATCTGTTTTAATGTTGATAGGAGGGTCAAACCCTTTTATATGCCAAACATGAGTAGAAGTACGCACTATCCTTTAACCACCCCACATGAAATGAGCCACATCTGTAATAGACCTGACGATGTTAGATATAACAAAAATTTCAATGGTGTGGCACTCATTAATTTTGCTACTTCAACAATTTGACATTTTTGGTGCCAAAATTTTGTTATTTTACGACTCTTTCTGATAGGGTGACTAGGGTGAGATGGATCCGACTATGTTTCCATCATTTTGTATTCTGTCTCAAAGCAATCGGTGGCACAAAGGTGCGACACTTCTCCGTCCAACTTATCAACAACACAAAATCCTCATCATTATAACGAGCTTGTTCTATTTCTTGAAGATATTTTTTTGCTATGTGGCATTAAATTGTTTTGAGTTTAACTTCTGATTATCCCCAATTTCACATTTAGCTGACATACCATGTGGGATGGGATATGGTTGGCCATGATTGCAAACCCAAGGGACTACATGAATAACCGAGGAAGAAGTAGAGATACTTAGTTTCAAAGCTGAGATATTCTTCAAAGCATGAGTGATTAGCTTAATAGAGATGTAAAAACAAATACTCTAAGTCATGACGGGAGTGGGAGAGCTAGAAATTTCTTGCTCACAATCACAATGATACCACAAGTTTCCAACTACCTCTTTAATCTAAAGAGGGTAGGTTGTATACATATTGCTTATGTCTCCCAAGTACCAAGGTAGCCATTCGGAGGTGGTGCCCGTCCTTTCAAGCGTCCAATGATAACGTGTAGGGATTGCTCATGCTGTAATATTTGGGATCATAATTCATACTTTCCAATGCACAAAGGACCATACATAAGGATAAATAAGCTGCCCAAAGCTCCCACGCTTTTACATGTCATAAAAATTGTCATCTTTCTTCATAAGGAAAAGATGGGGCTCTTGGTATCTCCTCGCATTTACTAGCTGTCTTATACTTCTTTGAATAAAAGTTTTATCGCCAAGGAGGAGCCTAAATTAGCCAATTGATTGGCTAGTTTATTGGCAAAACAACAAAGATGATGATAAGCATGTGATGCCTATCCCCAATTTCACCTTTAGCTTACATACTTGTGGACGAGGACAAAGTGGAGAGAGCTTTCTGTCTACTACTTTCAGTTGGTACATGTATATATACATACATTTGTAAAATAATGCAAAATCATGTCAAAAACTTCCCATGCAAAAATAATGGATAAAGTTCGAGTTCATGTTCGACGAGAATAAAGTTTGGCGAAATTCGAACTTTTTTGATAAAATTCAGAGAAATTTGTGACATAGCTTGTGGGATGGTATATGGTTGGCCATGCTTGCAAACCAAGGGATTACACAAATAATCAAGGAAGGATTAGAAAGATTTAGTTTCAAAGTTGAAATGTCGTTTAGAGCAGGAATGATTATTTTAATAGAGACGCGAAAAAAAATACCTAAAGGCATGATGGGAGTGGGGAGTTAGAAGCTTCTCGCTCACCATCATGGTGATACCCCAAGTTTCCCACCACCTCTTTACTCTAAGTGTGGTAAGTTGGATACATATTACTTATGTCTCCCAAGTACCAAGGTAGGCGTACAAAGATTGCATCGCACTCAGGATGCCTATCCTTTCAAGCGTCCAATCATAAAATATAGGAATCATTGAAGTTGTAATCTTCGGGTTAGAACTCATGGTTTCCTATGCCCAAAAGACTATGCATAAGGCTAAATAAGGTGCCCAAAGCCCCGACACTTTTACTTATAATAAAGATAGTAGTTTTTTTTTATAAGGGAGAAAATAGGGCTCTGGTATCTCCTAGATTTTACTAGCTGTCTTATACTTCCTGAATTAAAAGTTTTATCTCTAGGGAGGAGCCTTATATATGCCAAGTGATTGGCTACTTTATCGATGGAACAACAAAGATGATGATAATCATGTGATCAAACTTATAGGCAATAGATTTGATGTCCTTTGATTAATTTTCCATTGATCAACACCTTTTGCTGTCTTCATACTTGCTTTGTTGATTATTATTCTAGAGTCACTTGAATCTCCCTTTATAGCTTTAGTTGTATTATTAGAGGCAAGGCTTCTATATGTAGTATACCAACAAAAATTCCCCTTCGAAGATTCATTCAAGATAAATTCAAAATGAGACGGTTCTAATAGTGGTGCCCAAGTTGGCGTAAGATGAAAATTATTCATTGAATGCCTTTCTTCATTGTAAGAAATTATGAACAAAGAAGTCTAGACTTGATTTAATCAAGAGGAAGAGGAGCAAAATGAGCTTGAGTTGCACCTAGGAGCAACCAAAAATGAAGCAAACCTTAAATTTGAGGTTGAAAATAAAGTTCCTTGAAGTATATGATGGTACAAATACTTGGAAGAAAAATATGTTTCTCTTCACCCAAGGATAATTACATACCAAGCGAGGAGAGGAGTAAATATTAGCAACGATCCAACGTAAAAGGCCACAAGTGTTAGTGCTTAAGTACCGTATTTTATAATTAACACAAATGAATCATACATGATATACAATGAAGAACACAAACACAAGATATTTGAGGAGAAATCTTCCAAAGATTCCAGTATCCCAATTTATTAAAAAAGAATAGAAATTTGAAATACAATTGTATGTGAATAATGGGTGGGTACATCCACTTATAAATACTCTTTCAATTAATAACGTGTGATGTGAAATCCTAGATGCCAACATACATCCCAATGCACTCCATAAATTAAGGATATACAAAGGGTTGGATAAGAGGATTTTACATCCACTCTAACATCCCCTCTAAATTACGTTGGAATCTACATAAACTGAAACTCCCCTCCAAAGGGAGAGAAGAGAATTTCATAACCAGCGTAATGACTGCTTCAAATAAATCGAGAAGTCTCGCAAGCGAGAGAAGTTTTCCTCCACAAATACTTTCATGAAGATTTCCGCAATGTGGTGCTCACGCGGCACAAATTGCAGATCCATAATCTCCTCATGAATGTAATGACAAATAAATTGCATATGAACCTCAATATACTTGGTCAGTTCTTCCTCCACTGGATTATGAGCGACTGCAATTGTCCCTTAATAAGTCCCTGATACATGAGATCTCTTGTGCTGCATTCACTGCTCTATATTTTACCTCATAGAAATGGCTTTCTGCTTGTTACATGCTCAACTAATAGTGCTGGATCCCAAATGGAAGATATACCTCGAAGTAGACTGTTTCTGATCCACATCTTTGGCCCAATGTAAGTCTGTATATCCTACCAAGCACCCTTCAGTGCCACATGAGTACATAATTCCTAAGTGGGTGTTACCTGTAAAGTACCACACTATCCTCTTAGCAACTTCCTAGTGAGTCTCCTTCGGTCTCTGCACGAACCTGCACGCCATCTCAACTCTAAAGGATAAATCCAACTTAGTATGAGTCAACTAAAGAAGGTTCTGGACAAGCTGTGTACACAAGTTAGCATCAATTGCTGACGAGGTACACTGTACTATGTACATAACTTTAGTCTTGCATGGGGCAGCACATGCCTTCATCGTGCTGTCAACTTTACTCTAGACTGATATTGGGTGGCACATGGCTTGTAGTGGTTTATCTTAAACTTCTTCAGTAAATTCGATGCATATTTGGTTTGTGAAATGTAAATTCCATCATTTGACTACACACCTTGTTTCATAAGAATTAACTTACCTATTTCAAATCTGTCCTCTCAAATGATTTCTTCGATTGATCCTTAAGATCATGTATCAAAGAAGTACCATCTCCAGTAATAATTAAAACATCCACATGAAGCACCACTATGAGTGTATGAGCATCGACATGTCCGACATACACATTATGAACTGACTTGCATTTTGTGAAGCACACAAAGAGAGAACTTTTCAATCTTTTTGTTCCATGCACGAGAAGTTTGCTTCAACCCTTATAGATTTTAGATGCCTACAAACAAGGTTAATATCTTGATCATGCTTCATTAATCCTTGTGGCTTCTCCATATAGATTTTTTTCTTTAAAATCAATATTGAGGAAGGCACATTTACATCCATTTGATGTATCTCCCATCCAAAATTTACTACAAGAGCAAGAGTGGTGAGGACTGACTCTATCTTAGCAACAAGCGCATAAGTCTCCCAATGACCAATCCCCTTCTTCTGTGAGAATCCCTTCATTACTAGGCATGCCTTATCTATGTAGATCCCATGCGAAAGTGAATTTCATTTCATAGTTCCATTTGCACTTGAAAATGTTAAATCAGGTGGGTAAGCTACAAGCTCCCAAGTCTTTTGTTTTATCACTGCATTGCAATTACGGATCACAAGTATCCATCACCGTAGCAACAGGAGCATAGATGGTCCGTTGTTTTCACTTTGGGTCCTCCAAGTGCAAGACTCATCACATGATCATCCTTAGCTTCCTTAAGGGCTTTAATAATCCATTTAGGATGACTAATCTCCCTAGGGCCAGAGTTATTCTAGATGGGAATATCTTCTGCTGGATTCGCCTGTGTTGAAGTCTACTCATCCTGATTCTGAACATCCTTTGCTTGATCCTCTGTGGGAGTCTCCTCATCATAAGTCTCAACACCTGAATGTGCCTCTCTATTTCTTAGCAGAAGTAATCTCCTCATTATCTTGGAGCCTCATCATCATCAGAACATCTAGGATCATTAGAATTTTTAGCAAAGTAGGATTATCTTAACAATATTTGCATTTTTGTGCATCCACATGGTGTTGTTTCATCAAATATAAAATCTCTCCAAATGATGACTTCATGCCTCATCAGATCCTACAGATTGTATAACTTGGCCTTCTCTGAATAACCTGCTATGATACACTTATGACTCTTTGCATCAAATTTCTTTTGCTTCTCATTTGGAGTGTGAGCCCATATCATACTCCAAAAGGTGTGATTGCGAGCTTCCTATTGCTCCATTTCTCATTCAGAGAAACGTCATGCACTGCTCTAGTTGGCATTCAATTTAAAATTTTAAAATGTAGTTGGCAGAATTCACGGCTTTCCAAATTATATTTTACATTCCCTTAGCTTGCAATATACATTGTTATTTCTACTAATGTCTTGTTCTTCCTCTCCACTACACCATTCTATCGAGGAAAATAAGTCACAATGTACTGCCATACTTAGAAAAAAATTCCTCCAAGGTATTGTTGACATACTCTCTCCCCTGTTTGATCTCAAACATCTCATTAGGTTCCTATATTGTTTCTCATCCATAGCTTTCCACCCAATGAACATCTTTAAAGTGGAGGGCTTTTTCTGCAGAAAATACACCCATCTCCTCCTAGACTAAATATCAATAAATGCTAGATGTACCTGAGATTTGCAATATATGGGTGATTCATTGAACACAGATCTGAACGAACAAGCTTCAATTTGCCTGTGTGCGCCATACAATTTCCCTTCTCAAATTTTTCCCAGTAATGTTTCTTGGGAACGTTTTCCTTGGAAATGCCTTTGGTAGGAGTTATAGAAGGAATGTTGTTGACCATCTGCAGAGGACACATCAACTGTATGTTTCAAAAGTTCATGTGCCCCAATCTCAAATGCTAAATGGCCTCATCTGTTCTTGCAACCAAAGTAATTTGCCCTTGATTTTTCTGAACATCCTTAAATCTGGTGAACATATACATCTTAGCATGCTTATCCAATGTTCCAATGGCAGCAACCTGAAAATGTTAGCAACATCCTTCACAACAAATTGGCTAGGCAAAAATTTCACCTTGTTCTTTAGAGTGTTCTGATACGCAAACAAAAATTACGAACAAGATTAAGAACATGATAAACATCATTAATAACCTCACTAGGCACCTTGACTGTTCCATTTCCTGCTACCGTCAAAGATAAATTGGCTGTAATATAAATCTTGTCATCCTTAAGCTTCTAAAGAGATGAAAACGAATTCCTATCCTTTTCCATATGATGAGTATGACCCGAATTGACATTCCACCTAGATTTTGAAGCAGGAACATGCAAAGCCTTAGAAATACAAGCAATGGAGCTCTCTAAGCATCACATTTTCTACAAAATGATCCCACATCTTTTTTGTGCATATGATCTCCCAATGTCCCATCTTTCTGCTGTAGTAACATCCTTTCTTCTTCTCATCATTATCTTTGCTTGTGTGTTCACCTTTAGCATCACCTAGTAAGACCCCTTCTTTGTCTCACCTCAATTTGCACCTTGGTACTCCCTTGGATGCCTTTGTTTAATGCCTATCCATTTGGATTTTTCTTGGCTTTTCCATGAATAAAGTTTGCATGTTGCTTGGACCATGGTATTTTTCTGACCTTGATCAATTTATCTTGCTCCTTAAATAGCATCTTTCATAGTTTGTCAAAAGTGGTCTTATCCTTGTCCTTCTAAATCTCATTGGATGAGAATGAATATAGAAATTTAGGAGTACTATTGTGTTAGTACTCACGTGAAAGTGAGTGAGTTAATAATATAATTACATGTGAAGAGAATAATGTAATGAGTTGTTAATAACAACTCATAGCTTGAAATAGTTTGTCTGCGAGTTTGTATGAACGTTAAGAAAGTTGTAATAACTCTCATAATGTTCTAGAGGTGAGAATAACTGCAGGAGATTACCCTTACAAGGATATGGTCCTATAAATGTAATATCTCTCACATTGGAATAATTGAGAAGAAGAGTTTAATAAGTTTTCTATGTGTAAACTCATACCATGGTTTCATATTGATTGAATAGAACAAAGTGAAGTTTTATTTTGTGGTTTAATCTTGTGGATTCTGAAGCAAATTTAACATTTGGTATTAGAGCTAAGCATTCCTGCGATATGGAAGGTTTGAGATCTTAGTTTTTGTTTAAGGGTTTTGAGCTCCTCTTGCCCCTAGATAATGTCTGTGGTGTGACAGGCTTTGTGTGAAATCTCTGTCCCACTTTTGTGCTCATGCACTAGTGCATTGGTCTGTCTACTTTGGCTGTGTATTATCTACAACATATCTCCATCGTGAAAATTTTCATTTGCTTGTGTTTCCATTGTTTAACTGACTAATGATGTGCGCTTGAGTCTTGATCTGTGTTGAGTCAGGCTGAGCAATGTCGCGAGCAATGTCGCGTTGCAGCAGTGTTTCAACAGTTTGGATCGACCCTACTTTTCTTCATCGTTTGGAAAAGTGCGCAGTGGCCTTTGCATTCTTTGATCGAGCTTATCAAATTGCCTCAGTCTACATCAACACTGGCTGCATCCATAAGCTTACATCCACCTTGACTGTAGGTTTTGTATTCACATTCAACCCCATTTCGGACTTGCCTCGGCTGTGTTCGTTCCAAATTGTATCCATGGACGAATTTGCATTGGAGTCTAGATACCTTCATTGCATTCGAGTAGCCTAACTTGGAGCTGATCTACATCGGACTTCCTGATCCACACATTCAACATTGGTATTCAAAGCTGTTTCCTTATTTGCTAACTGTTGCATCGAGATTTGTCAAATCTTCACAATCAAAGCCTTGCATTGACACCTATTTCAATATAGCATTGGATTCTCGGCCTGCAGATTTTATTGAAAGATTCTTCATCTCAAGGCTCATGCACATATGCAAGCAGTTGGAGAGGACTTATTCTTCTGTCCTCACAAAATGCCGCTATCCACCTTGTCAGGAATCTCGATTTCTCTGTTAAGAGGGCGATCCATGCATACCTACCTCATTAAGTACCTTTCTTGTTGTGTGA
The DNA here is from genome assembly GCA_018340775.1 of Taxus wallichiana var. yunnanensis. NCBI lineage: Eukaryota > Viridiplantae > Streptophyta > Pinopsida > Cupressales > Taxaceae > Taxus > Taxus wallichiana. The sequence continues at coordinate 1,023,660,220 of CM031239.1, forward strand.
AGGTTTTGATACTTGAAGCACCGTATGATTAGGTGTGAATGTCTGAAAAATCTCAAGTATTTGTCATTTAGTGGTCTATGTATCATTTGTTAGTCTGTTAATGCCATTGGTGTTTTAGTTGATTCCGGTCTACTAGGTGTCATTAGAATATATTGTTAAGTTATAAGGGTTTAGAACTATAGTTTAGAGTTTCAATTACATAGATAGTAAAAAATCATTTCTTAATAGCATGTCATGACAAGAAGTGTCGATAAGAGTTTTGTTCTTAGTAGATGTTTTTGTTTTAGTCCTAATATTAAATTCTTAATTTTCAAAGTCCAATTTAATGTATAAGTCTAAATAAAAATCGTTTTCGTAATCACTATGTCATTTGTATAATATTGGTGTCCAATTTAAATTTCCTCGTCTTCTTGTCAACATTGTATGTCATTGAAGTTTTGTCGTCTTGTATTAGCCAAAATTGTTAGGGTCGAAGTATCAAAAAAAAATCTCACAAACTCATATTTAGTGGTACCCGATGTCCTGAAAGTCAAAGTTATATTTTTTTTTTTTGGGGGTTTCCACACATGAGTCTCAAGATCATTTCTGCTAAGTAAGTAGCCAAGAATATCGAGAGGATGGAGGCAACAAAGGAACGAGTTCAAACAACAACCTCTTGTCAGTCACTAGAGATGGGGCCGCACAATGCATTAGTTTCAACCAGCTGCAACAAAATGCATAAAGACAAGACTGGTAATCAGTGGTAGTGTATACCACTTGTGCCATTTGAGATCAAAGTGGCGGTGGTGTAGAATGATGGCTACGAGGCATTTAAGACAATGAAGATTGAGTCCTCATCATTTCCTTTTCTTTATTTTTAGTTTTAACTTTTTATGGTGTGCAAAATAGAACTTGTAATGTGAGTATGAAGTTTATATAATTTCTCTTGATTTAAAATAACCAAGATTCTAATTAGAGTTTTGTACCATCATGATCTCGTTTATGTAGGGTGTCTTGTAAAATCATTTGTATGTGTAGGTTGTTGGTTGTCTTGTAAAACCATATGTGTAGGTTGTTGGTTGTCCTGTAAAACCATTTAGATGTGTGGGTTGTTGGTCATTTCCGTGTAAAACCATCAGTATACAGGTGTGGAGGATGAACAGTGTGTGGATGCTGCTCATACACAGGTGTTGTTGTATCCATATGTGAAAGCCATCTATGAGAATACAACTTTGTTTGAGTTATGTGCAAGCCTGATGTTGCACATTTGTTGAGTTGTGCGCAAGCTTGTGCAGCTCACATGAATCAAGATCATGAGCAAGCTTCATAGTTGCACGCTACGGTTCCAAAGTCGATGATATCTCCCATGTTCGCACTAAGGGGGAATGTCAGAATATTGTGTTAGTATTCATATGAAAGTGAGTGAGTTAGTGATATAATTACATGTGAAGAGAAAATGGAATGAGTTGTTAGTCACGACTCATAGCTTGAAACGATATGTGTGTGAGCTAGTATCTATAAACGTTACAAAACTTGTTGTATTAACTCCCATAATGTTCTAGAGGTGAGAATTACTGCATGAGATTAGTGTTACAAGGATATGATCCTATAAATGTTATATCTCTCACATTTGGGTAATTGAGAAGAAGTGTTTATTAAGTTCTCTGTGTGTAAATTCATACCGTGGTTTCATATTGATTGAATAGAACAAAGTGAAGTTTTAGCACGTGGTTTAATCTCATGAAATCTGAACCAAATTTATCAAATACATCACATGGCTTCTTATTTTCAATCATCGTCTATAGCATTGTCTGATTTGGTATCTTGTATTCCTTTGCACACTTGGAAATTGGATGCTAAAGGTACTTGAATTTCGCCAAATAATCATTGATCTGCTCAAAGTTTGAAGGTTTTTCTATGATTAAATCGTGCTTCAATCTAAATGCACGACCTTGATGTAGATGATCGAACAGTTACAATGCCTCCCGCATCTCTGTTGAGTCCTTGTGCCATGCATTTTTGTCATAGCCAATCCATCAGCGCCGGTAGGACACCTTCATTAATTCTAGATCTGTCAACCCGAATGGGTGAATCCCACTTCCGCAATCAATAGGTCACCGGGTTTTTAGAATCAGTTGTTAGGACCAATATGTTTGGGTCGCTGTTGCTAATGCCTGATTTTCCCTGGCATTCTTCTTTGTTTGAAGGAGTCTCACCCATTAACAATCGACCACAAACCTTGGATCATTAAAGCAAGTGGCATTGCCTTCACCATAGTTACCAAATCCAGATTCGTATGGGAGGGCATAAAAATCTGGATCCGGCCAAATTTTGTGTAGATTTTACTGGATTCGGTAGTTATGGCCTTCACCCATTCCTGGGAGATTTGTCCGTGAAGCACAGGTTGGGAAACATCTTCCATCTTGTAAATCAATAATCAATAGTAGGCTTATGTTGTTCATGCTACTACATATGGATGTTGATACATAGAGCAATGTAGAGTTATGTATAAGTGTAAAAGAACACGCACAAAGGATGAATAAAGAGAAGCACAAAAAATCCTAAAGGATGTTAAAAGATCCCTAAATAAGTCATGAATTTCTTTTTCGCATAGACCGTATTTGGTAATTAGGTTTGATTGATTAAAGTGTTATGTAATAAAGTCACATACGTGAGTCTAAATCAATATAATGTTAGTGGAACACCAAGGTAAATGATTCACCACATAAGGTGAAACACTAAATATTAGTCGTTTTCAATCAAAGATCAACGAATAATGCTACCATTTCTGTTATGATAGTATTGCCACTAGGTGCTCCAAATCATTGTGAGTTTTTTATCTATGGGGCATCAAATCTATATTAGGTTATCCGGTTGATTTTTGTTCTTATGGTTGGTATGAGACAGTCTACTAGAGAGAGGCCATCTAGGAGATTCATCCTATGAGGGCTTCAAATCCCCACTTGGTGATTAGGATGTTAAAAGATCCCAAAATAAGTCACAATTTTGTCTTTTGGTAATTAGGTGTTTTAGCTTTAATGTCATCTACACGATTCCAAATCAGTATATGTTAGTGGAACACCAAGTCAAATGATACACCACATAGGTGAAACACTAAATATAGAGTCGTTTACATATGTTTATGTAACCAATAATTATGCCATTAGTGTTGTGTTGGTATTGACACCAGTTGCTCCAAACCATTGTGAGTTTTTTCTATTGTCTATATTAGGTTACCTTGTTTATTTTCGTTCTTATGGTTGGTTCAAGACACAGACTAACAGTGAGAGGCCATATAGGAGACTCATCCTGTGAGGGCTTCAAATCCCCACTCGGTGATTGCCTGCCAATATGTACTTCCAACAGTAAGATCAGTATGAATCTAATATATATTTCGTTTATGTTCTTCACAGTACACATTTATGCTTCACGTTATATTATTTTATGTGAATCACCTGAATGTTCTCTTTGCTATAAATACTACCAAACATCAAACCCGATAAAGAGAAGTGTAATAAAGGGTACAACGACAAGAAAGTCAATGTCCTTCAGACAGATAATGGAGGCAATTAGGTGTTAAGGGAATACTTCAATTGTTTCAAAGCACATTGAGTTCCAAGATAGTTAACTACTCCGACGCCACCTCAGAAAAATATGGGCAGCAGAGAAGAAGAATAATATGATAATGGAAATGGTGAAGAGAATGATGAAATGCAAGGATCTTCCTGACAGATTATGGGAAAAATCTATTCATATAGTAGTATGATTGTAGACTTGTAGTGATAAAATTTTCTTGTATGGGTGTTGTCTTCTAGGTTCCCCATCCCCATCCCTGTCTGTATGCTATTTTCCTAATCAAATAATGTTCATAGGATATTGGGGGTACTTCTGAGCACCCATTTCTCACGCTTTCGAATTTTCCCATTCACAAAAAGGGGACTCAGCAGAACATAGCTTGTCTTTGATTAAGGAACATGTACAGAACAGACAAGTAGATGGCCAACAGAAATTGAATAAAAGGTTAAAAACAGTTCGAAAGAAAAATATATCTGTGATTGATTAAAAAAGTAGCAGGGCCTAAAAGTGAAATCGAGGCTACTCACAAGACTCAAATGTACGAGTATTGTGGGGCATGTCTTCAGCACCTAAGTTGTATTGCTGGGCTGTATACTGAGATTGAGAGCAACAGTTAATGATACGATGCACTTTTGGAAGATTTCAAAGGGATTGCAATGGCAAGTATGGGGAGATGAAGGAAATTCAAACGCATAGCAAAAGAATGCATTGCACTCTGCATAGTGCCATCAAGATGCTAGAGGATAAGAAATACCATTCGCAGTACTGGGGTTCTTGCCCAGAAAATTAGAAACTAAGTTGAAGCGGTTTGGTTTCTTTTGATATGTATTAGGTGCTTCATGCATTCTGCTTTGGGTAATGAGAGGATGCCAATTAGAAATTTGATGCATACTTCAGTTTGACACAAAATTGGTTTTAAAAGGGGTATGGAAAAGGTGGTAGTTCAAAAGCTTGGAAGCAATTAAGTATACTTGTCATAGTGCATGCTGTTGTAGCAGAATTTCCTGGTTATTACAAGATTATATCTGTTTAACTTTTATTCTAGCAATATCTTTGTTTCATCCATTACCCCCTAAGGAACAAAAAATATTTTTCTGATTAGCAGAATTGAAATCGATAGGTGAAAGACATCAAATTCGTTATAAAAACTATGATTCTGGACAAGGAGGCAAATTCTTAAATGCCAAACTAGATGCATGAGAAGGTTCTTTGGAATTGCACTATAGTTATAGATCTATGATTCAATGCAAAGAACATGCCACAACTTGTCCCTCAAAGTTCTGGCACAATGCTTATGAAATCTACTAATATAGGTAATTAGGTAAAACACTCTCACTAATTCTTGAGATTGGAGATTTCTTGTTGCAATCTGTACGCATAGTTTGTGTGTTTGTGAAGGATTCAACCTCTCTTAAACACTATGGGAGGATACAATTGGTGGTTCTTTTGTTGTGAGATCTAAGATAAGTTTATAACTGAATTGGATCAAAAAGTTTGTAGGATTGAATCAAGTTTCCAATTTCATGTTCAATTCTCACTTGACGATTAGGCTGTATTGCAAATACACAAACTTGCTATCTAGGTTGGTGAAAGAAGGCCGGCCAAGAATTTCATTACTAAGTGGTTTCAATCAAGATTGACAGAATTTTGAGGAGGCATATTTGTAAAATATGATTAAATCTACGAAAGATCCATTGGAGCCAAAATTAGAATGTGTATATTGCATTGATTGTGTTTGTGGAAGACCATACGTTGGAGAAATGGGAAGATCATTCCAATAAAGGTGTAAAGAACACGGCTCTGAAATCCACCATTACCCCATCAAAAGCTCAACTTTGGCTGACCATGCGCATACCTCTTCTCACTAGATTTGTAATGAAAAAGCCAAAATCTTGGTTAAGGAAGAGCATTACATGAAAAGGAAACTTAGGGAAGCTATTGAGATTCAAAAGTACCTAATAATCTCAATAGCGGTGGGGATAGAGCTTAGGGTTTCATTCCAATTATTTGCATGCTCAAAAAATAGAAATAATTAGAAATATTTAATGGCTTGTTGAAAATTGAGAGCGTGTAGGTTTCCATGATGCTGTGTGTTTGAAATGGAAATGTTTGTATCCACCATGTTAAGTAACAATAAATCTAACGTTTCAGACACAATGTGTACCCATCCTCGGAGAAGAAAAATACGAGAACTCCTAGGAATGGAATAACAGCAATAGTTACTACCTTAAATAAAAAGATGTAAATGTAACAAAATGTAGTCGGCTCATGCTACTATAATGATTACTTGATTACATTAACTAATAATTTTATTAAGATTGATTAATAAATCATAAAATTAGTTGCTCAAGCTTAAAAGTATATTGTCACACATCCTTAAGTGATTCATTATTGGTCTCAAGAAGTACCAATACCTATCCCATTATCCGTATTTAAATTGGTTGGTCTTTTTTCAATTTCAATAATTTCTCTTACCTTAGTCTTCGAATAATCCTCTTCATTGAAGTATTTAAAAATTTCTGCAGACATGGATTCACATGCTCAAAAATGGAAATAATTAGCAATATTTAATACCTCATTGAATATTTGACTATAGGCATTTATTATAGGCCTTCTCATGTAAATAATCAATATCTTATTCAATTTTTTTACTATTTGTTGATAGGCATTAATTATTGGTCTCATCACTAATATTTGTCCCTATTTATTGTTGTATCCTAGGTTATCTATATAAGGAGCCCCTTATTTGCAATCTTATCATCTCATCCTGATGATGGACCACATAATTCTGAAATGTTGATTTTCTTAAATCCATTTGCAATTATTTTGAAAAACCTTTCTAATTTTATTACTTTGCAGAGGGATTGGAAGAAAGGAGAACATTGCAAAAATATTTTGTTAAGTGATGAATGATAAAATTGCTAGCATTTTGAAGAAACTAATTCTAAGAAAATTGAAGCATTTACCTAGGCTTTCAATTTAGAAGCTAACATGCTGTGTGTGTACTTGTCATTTGAAATCTAAAAATGGTTAATGAGGATGCTATTTATGCAGGGTTTGCCTATGAGGGTATGCATAGAGTAAAAGAAGCCTGAAAGGCTCTAAGAGGTGAGAGTGATCTTGAGCTGGTAAGGCTTAGGGTTCAAACAAAATCTATGCTTAATAGCCACACAAGTTTGAGGTCAGCCGTCGGAGTTCTCCAACAAGGGATGCTTGGCTCATGCCCCATAGATTATATGTTAGCATATTAGGAACACCTGTGCCCAATGAACTGTGGAAAGTCAATTAACACTTTGTTATCGTGCCCCCAAATCATGATCGCAGAACTTGCATTTGTTTCGTTCCTCGGAAAGTTTAACTATTGACATTTTTAAAATAATGAAAAGCTAGAATGTTATAGTCTGGAAGTTAATGGACTTCATAAGCTCAAGAATACTTACATCCTAGCGGAGGTGATCCATTATTGAAATTCATTTCTGTTGTACATTTTTAAATAAAAAATTAGGGGTAGATCCAACTCAAAAAGATTTAAGTGGTACATGTCCCAAAATTAGTTGTTAAATGGGCAACTGGAATTAATCAACTTGTAGCTCTATGACTCCTAAAGAGTATGGATGATCAATCTATAATATGGTAATTGCAGGCTTTAATTGTTGGGCTTTGAGAACTTACAAACAAGTGCCAAGCTGAAGTAATACATATTCTGATTCCTAGTACAAGCTTGCTCTTGGTATAGTATTTCCTTCTCTAAAGGAAGCTTTTGGACGTTAATATAGTCTATGATTTAAGTGATTTTGGTGATAACTCAGTTTACTATAATTTAACCTTTACGCTTTTTTTTCTCTCTGTTTTTTCTGTTTTAAGATCTTTAACTATCTATCAAAATTTTGAGAGGTATGTTTATTTCAACTCTGTTAAAAAGTTCAACTTTGCTGATTATACAAATTTTATAATTCATTTTATTTTTTTGAATTTTCAAGCATTTTTAAAGTATATTAACAGAAATGGTACACCAATTATCTCTACGTGTCCTAGATATCAAAGGATTTTCCACTTGAAGATAATGATAGTTTTAGGAAAATATTCTTCTCAATTTTCACTTTTCTTCTGATATGTTTGAAGTCAGCTTTTCAGAGTCACATGATTGCTTTTTCTCTGTTCGCAAAGGAGTTTGTTTCTATTTTTTTATTTTTTTGTTTTTTAAGGATTGCTCTTACTGTAACAAATAGTTGAAAGTTTTCCGGATTCATCTACATAGCTAAATTGTTTTCTAATGTTTCAGGTCTCTCCAACAGACCCATCATTAGGGACTAGCTTGAAGACAATGATTGAGCAAAGAAAGGGGTCATATTTTTAATAAAAATATTCTAGTAACAAAGTAAGGGATAAAGTGAGAGAAATAGAGAACAAGAAGTAGATAAAGAGGGTGGTTTGAAGAAAGATTCATCAATAACTATGTTAATCAATCAGCTAATTAATTAATTTGGAACCTAGGTAAGTTTGATTGTTTTTCCAACCATCATCACTATTGAGATTTCTCAATCATTTTTATCTCAATGGCTTCTCTAGTTCTTTTTTCCTTCCAATGACTTTTCCCAAAGCAGAATTTTGAATCTCCAATGTAGATTGGATGTTGGTTGTGCTTCTTACGTTCGTCCAGTGAAGACTACTTTAAAGTTTAGCTTTCATTGTTGGGTATCGTAAGCATGCTCCTTGACTTTCATTTGGAAGGATCGACCTATCTCCTATGTAGGTTATACCTCGTGCAGGATATCTCATGTACAATTTTCCTTAACTTCATGTCCCAATGGTCTTAGGCACTTCTGATGCTTTGTTTCTAAGGTTTATGAATGGTTTGAAACATGCTTTTATCCCCTTTTTCCTTAGAATCTTAGCAAGCTCTTCCATAGTGCCTTGGATGTCAGGTAGAGAAGCCTTCTTTTCTGTGTTGTCCTTGTCAGTCCTAGAAACCTTTCTATTACCTCTTTTAGCTCTTTTTGCAGTTTTCTTTATTTGCCAGTCTTTATAACCATTTTTCTGTAAAGATTTTAAAGATAGTTCTCCTCCTTTTTGAGGCGTTTGGGCCTGGAGATTCTCAGAGCTCTAGTAAATAGTGTTCATCACTCGAGCTTTATGGGATGGATGGTGGTGGGAGCCAACTGTAATATATACATCTGCCTTTTTCTATAAACTTGCCTGGAGAGAGAACCATCTGCTTTTTAGGTTTTTAAGATGTCTAAAAAGGGATGACACTGGTTATCTTTAACTTCCATTGCGAAGTGTATGTGCTCTGATTGTGCATTGACATGTGCCAAGAATTTCTCAAGCATTTCTCTACCATGTGGCCTTCAAACATTTGTGATTCTACAAAACGATACCGCCACTTAGAATTCAATTCCAGCTTTTTCCACCAATAGATTTTCCTAACAGGTAAGACCTATGAACATTTGTGTCATCTACAAAACGATACCACCACTTAGAAATCAGTTGCAGCCTTTTCAAAATTTTCCACAAATGGAATTTTCTAACAGGGGAGACAGGTGAAGTTATGGCTAGATTTTCTATAACATCCTTGACGGCTTTGATTGCCTTGTCTAGAGGGATTTTATGAAGAGTGAAATTTCCCTGCCTAAAAAGATGAAATGAGAACAGGGCCATCTTGTCTATTTGAATATTGTGTAACTGCTCTCCATTCAAAAACATAAGTGATAGTAGTACAATATAGATCAGAGTAGCCTATCTTGTCTATTTCCTCTCCCTAAAAAGATCTTTTTACCTTGCTACTGTTTTGTTGTAGAGCACAGCTGTTCCATAAACACGATCCAATTTACTTGATTACAGCTATTGCGCTTGCATTTGTTTGGAAGTCCTCTTATTATGCACATCTATTTACCCTTAATGTTTTCTCTTTTTACGGCGTGCCATCTTTATGCTTCGTATTTTTATTCCCATCTTCCTATTCCCTCTTCTCTCCTCTCCTCTCCTATCTCTTGCTGTACTTGTATTCTTTATTTTTTTACCTTTCTCCGTGTTCAATTTGGTTGGGATCTGTTGGCTAATAGCTGGTACCTTCCTCGGTGGGATTATCCAACGGGTGGCAAAATGTAAGTTGCAAGATTTTGAATGGGTTTTAGGTTTGGCTAAAATGAAAATTGATTGTACTTTTTAATTTATAAAGTTCTTAAGACTGAACATAAGCAAACGATGACAATGCAAAATTTTTGGGATGAGAACCCTTGATTTATTCAAAATTTTGTGTTCTAAATTATTTTTTTGTGTTCTAAATTTTGCAAAGCGAACCCTTGCTTTATGAATAAGGCTCTACTTGTGAGAGTGATCACAAATCGTTATGTCTGAGCCACACCCTAATTTTCCTATATGTACCACTCAAGAAGTTACAATTATCAAGAGGAAAGAACATTGTTGCTTGTTGCATGTTCTCTAAACTGCCTGTACTGATTATATTACACAGGTCTTGTCAGTTCTAGGAGGATGCTTTCTAACTATTCTTTGTAGGAAACCAAATGCTCAGTCATGCGAAATGTGATTATTGGAATCTGATTAGATAGGCTTTACGCATATTCTGAACTACATAATATCTTTTCTAGTACCACTCATGAAGTTACAATTATCAAGAGGAAAGAACATTATTGCTTGTTGCATGTGCTCTAAACTGCTCGTACTGATTATATTACACAGGTCTTGTCAGTTCTACGAGGATGCTTTCTAACTATTCTTTGTAGGAAACCAAATGCTCAGTCATGCGGAATGTGATTATTGGAATCTGATTAGATAGGCATTATGCATATTCTGCACTACATAATATCTTTTCTAGTTTTACATCTCAAGAGAAAATATGACAAGATGTTTTCTGATAGAAACTTCATCTCGGTGTTCTGCTCGTGTTGACATAATGTAATATAAGTTGTCATATATTTGTTTCCATAAATTGATTTATTTCCTGTATTTATCAGTGATCATAAAAGTGCTGATGTGCGAGACCTACATTTTGAAATGGTGCAGAATGCGAGGCCAACTTTGCCATGTGCTTGCCCTCCTGCACTTGCTCACCTTATCAAGCATTGCTGGTCCACAAACCCAGACAAGCGACCAGAATTCAACCATATAGTACCACTTCTAGAGCGATACCTTGAATCTCTTAGAGAAGATCCTGCTTTTCTTTTGTATCACAAGCCCACACAGCGGTACAAATTACTCCAACGCTTCAAGAGTTGTGTCTCAATTGGTGGTTTCACTTTTGTTCGGGCTTAGTGTGTGGATTAAATAGAAATGTGACTGTCATATGTACCATAGATTTTCATTTTAGATTTGTATCATAATTCTTGTAGAAATTGTGCACAGTACCTGCACCCTTCAGGATATGTGTAAATAATTTAGTAGGTGACAGTTCCTTTTTTCAATTGCAAACATGATTGGCATCCAACATTCTGGGTGAACTTCCATGATTGAGACCTAATGATCCTTTGTCTGTCTTTCCCTTGTCAAGAAGTGCGCATTTGCACAGCAGATTTGAATCCATGATTGTGCCTAACATGAAGCACAAATTTATTTAATCTCTTAATTGCTTTCTCATGTTTATGATATTTGATCTATTCAATATTAAGACTGGACTGGGATTTTGTACCATCAAGGGCAATATAAGGTACAGGAAGCCCTATATTGAGTACAAATTCATTTGATAAATTGTTTGATTTGATAGCTTAGAGCCTAAGGTTCTTGGGATTCCTCATAAATATTTTAGTTTTTAAACAGTTTGAATTGAATTACTTAAACATGTATTATCTTTAAATATGCGCATTTTGAAGCAAATTTTGTATAGGTGGAAAGAGTGGTTTGGGTACAGTCTTTCTGAACAATAGAGAGTTTGGTTTGAAGGCACAATTGATGGTCTTCGTTAATTGTTTAAAGAGACCGGGTATCTGGGTTTTTGCTGTAATGATGTGTTCTAAACTTTTCTAATCCAAGAAAGGACTTTTCCATTCTATTTACTTGATATGGTGCGAAGAACAAGTTTGCCAACATCTCCCCACTTGTGGTTTGGGTTCATAAGTCCGGAGGATCTTCTCCTTTAGAACTCACAGCGCTGAAACTGACTGCCATCAATTTATAGGTTAGGATATATAATTCTCTTTGTATCATGCAAGGCAGCAATAGGCTATAGGCTTTGGTGAATTATATTTGTGCAATGAGAAAGCCAAGCAAGCTCATGTGGCATTTTTCTAGTGCCCCTTATGTAAGATGAGATTAGGACATGCATACTCATGAATGAGGGTCACAGGTTTTTTCAATTTTTTGCTATAATATAATTGGGTCCGTAGCCACAATGGGGATTTCAAAGGTTTTTTTTGTCTTTTGATGTAATTCAATACCTCCATCATGGTAAGGAGTGATTTCGTCTTAGCATGAAGTTTTTATGGTTAAAGAATATTGACAACAAAATATAAATTAATCTCCGATAAAATAATTTCAATAACATATCACAATGTAAATTTTGGTAGAATTCTGAAAACCAATTAATGACCCAACGACAAAATTGTAAAGATCCATTAATTGCACCTTTAAGGGTTGTTTTTCTTTTGCACAAATGATACTTTTAAGTTGGTGATGGGCATGGTCTACACTATTTGGAAACCATGTTAGATGCGCCACTAGTATTTGGGAGTCCAATGGTTAGCAGATGACCACCTTTTTTGGTGTATTCGGTTTTATAAACTTGTATGGTGCCACCTTAAAAGGTGTCTCGACTATTTGAAGTTTCTAGCCCTTTATTTGGCACCTACCTATTTTGAGGATTTAGGACACTTGTGTAGCACTACCACCTATTTCCTGGAACACCTACAATATAAGATTGTCACACAACAGCTTCTCCAAACATCTATCATACCGTCGTGGAAAATGTTTACTTGCTCTAGAAAGGGCCCCAACAATTAGTTTTCCTTAAAAAAATCATTTAGACTTGTCTACCAATAAACATGTGGTGAATTTGATTGTCTAACTTATTCCTAGAGATGTCGGCCTTATGTGTACATCATACTTAAACCTTATTTATCATCATAAGACGAACATAATTTACTCCTCTTGCTCAACCTTATAGAGTAAATATTGTCCCCTTTAGTGATCACTAACTTATACCATTAGGGTTATTAGTGTGTAAAGATTACTTTTATTGTTTTTATCAATCATCTCTTACATATATGATGTGCCTCTTGCTATTCTACCTCCCCTTTTGGGCATTCTTCCTTATTGCGAAAGTTTGACCGCTTGACTACATTGGTTAGTATATGGTTTAGGGTTTGGTCAAGGAATCAATAATCATCATTACAAAGTGTCGTCGACACCTTCTAACCTTACATTGTCATATTGCCTTAGGCTCCAAGATTTGAGATAGTGGTTCTAGTTATCCCATTGCTACTTACTAAGGGTTGTTTATGTTAGAAAATGTGAAAAGAATAAATAATGAAGAGGAATTGGAAAAAATTTAGGCGAATTGGGCAAATGCTCTCATGTTTTGGAATGAATATGCCCTCATATTTTTATTGAATATGTCATTAAATATGCGATTGTATTTTCTCCATCTCATGCTCTCACCTAAACTCATGATTCATGATTGTATTTTTGCCCTAGGATGGTGTTTTTCGTAATTGGTCTGTAAGCGTGGGATTTTGCCCTGATCGATTGTTATTTCTTTTGTATTTGCAACTTGCGACCTTCAAACACCCGAAATCATGACCTTTAAAATAGGATTTTGCATCTGTTTTCCTAGTGTTTTAATGTCATCTCATGCCCTCGTAATCGTATCTTCAATTCCTTGTTTAAAAATGATTTTTGTTTTTATTTTCAATGTCTCCTCGCTTGTTTGAACTCAATTTCACAAACTTCCTTGGATTGTGAACCCTACCAAGTATCAATGGCTTTAATACCAATGTTAGAATATGTGAACAAAGAAATAATGAAGAGTAATCAAAATCCACACATAATAGATTGTGAGCCCTTCATTTTATTTTACAAAATGGTTGAGGAGGTTACAATCGAATATTTGTTAATACACAACTAATAGCGACTTAATCACAAAGGTAGGCCTTATATTCTAATAGTTTACATTTAGCATATTGCGGAAATCTTCTATTGTCGTACTATTGCATTATTGGGGTTTTAGATTGCATCTAGGGCTTCTTTTGAGTTTTTAATCAACTTCTATCATTCTGTTTATATGGGTAGTATTAATTAAAAAGGTTGCACTCTCTAACCCTCCACCTACTTTTATAAAGGACATATTAGTCAAGCTATTGTTTTTAAATTAGAGTAAGGCTTATTGTTATCTATGGTACAATTGTCATTGCGAATAAAACTCACAAAGTGTTTACTTGCTTGGTTAGGACCCCATATGTATCCAAAACTTTAAAAGATCCTATTTACAACTTAGTTAATGTTTTATAGTTTTTGCCTTAGGTTGATTTGTTATTCCTAGGGATCATCCATCACTTGGTATGTCATCTTTGTGTTAATGAAAATTTTAATCTAATCCTTTTCTTGATTGGCTAAACTGCGTTACCATTGCACCATTTGTGTATTCCTTATTTTAAATTCTTACTAATGATTTCTCATTATAGGTGGTTGACGATTACTCTTTGAGTGCATGCCTTAAAGGGCATATCGGGAGTGGGGTTGGGTTGTTAGCAATATCCGGTGAGAAAGTCATTATGTGTGGCATCACCCTAACTTCCCCAAGCATGCCTCCTTACAATCTCCCTACCGCTTCCTTAGTATCTCTATATGGCCACTTAATATCCTTAATATTATCACCTCACATATGCTTATAAAGCACCTTCAAATCCCCTTCATACTTGCTTCAAATGTTTTCTTTACCTCCATTTTATCTCTTATCCTTTCGCAAACAATTGTGTCAACCATGATCGATGTTGTGTGATAAAGAAAACATGACTTCAAGTTAGGTTTCCCTATTTATATACGCGTTGTTGATATTTCTTTATATCATGATCATAATTTTCTCTACGCTTTCGTTTGCAAATCTTCCTTGAAGATTAAGAGGTTAAGGGTTTAGTAGAGCTTATACTTTGAGGTCTAGTTTGTAGCATTGGGTTATTAGGGCAATAAAAAAGGAGAGATGCACCAAAAAGTATACGAGTCTTTGGAGTCACCAACTTTGTACTATTAAGGTTTTCAACCTATATCTATTGTGATCCACCCCAACTCTCTTACAAGGTATTGTTAACCTTATGGGATTAATGTGCCAACAATGTCTTCAAAAAGGCAAGTATCCCTAACCCTTCTCTTTCCTTTACATTGCTATGAATGATTATGTTTAATGTTATGTGTATTAAACTATGATATAGTAACACATTTTTGTCTATTTTATCTTTTATAACCCTTGCTTATTATCTGCCACATAGTGTTATGACCCTTAAGCTTATATATCTTATAACACTTGCTTATTGACATTATACTTACAACCATATAATACTAATAAGACCCCACTCCCTTCCTTAGACATAGGTTTCAAAATCCCATGCCTTTGAAACAAGTGTGGGATATTTTCTTCTAGATCTATGACTATTACACCCCTTGGTGTTGTCCTTAGCTTGTGTGATGGGCCTAGAATGGTCTTCTATTTATACCCTAATCTATATTATTGAGAAGAGAGGAAAATTATATTGACTATCTTAACTAGCATACCTTCTTGTGAATATTACTCGACCATCGAGAGAGTTTTATTCACATTCCTTTATCTCCCATGTTATCATCTTCTCTTCGGCTTCACTACATTTTGGTGAACCCGACACGAATCTCACTCCAACATCGTGTGAGTCTTATTCACATTCCTTTTATCTCCTTTTGTATCATCTTCGTATCCTCACATTGACTTCACTACTCCTGAAGCAAAATTTACCCTACCATTGGGTAAAATCCATTTCATGTCATTTTAATCTCCTATGATGTCAAGTATACCGTCCTTTCCAAATCTATTTTCTCTTTCTTAGCCTCCCACCATGGAGCATCTTTATAACACTCAAAATACCGATTAGGCACTTTTTTCGCAATTATAACCTTTATATGTAGATTGTAACACGGTCGGTATTGATTCTAAGAAGATCTTGCCTAATACATCTACCAATAGGGTTTCCACTAGATCTCATTTAAGCAAACCTATACTCAAGGAAGAATTAGAGTAGGAGGGTGAACAAGAGGATAATACTTATCCTAACATCATGTCCGCCATGTAAAAATTCATCCAAATCTTTCCCGATTTTTTTGAGGAAGCTCCGAAATCCATCTAATAAAGTATGGATAATCTCCTCAATCAACACAATCCTCTTAACATCTTTTCAAATGCAGGAACAAAAAAGCACGACTTTCCCTCTTCACATCCCATTCTCATCCATCTTCCTCAAATATAGCATGTCCTACCCTTAACAATACACCTCCTCATCCTAACAATACCATCAAAATACTCCCCTTATGGGTTCAACTCTTCTAATCCTACAATTAATAGATCCAATGAATCAATAACAAATTGCTAAGTAATAATTAGTTCCTTCAAATGCAAGCCAACTTACCTTGAATGACGAATAGACCACAACATATTTAGTGGGGTGCATCAAATCTACTTCCTCCCCACTTCCACTTCTTAATCCTAGTGGGATGCCAATTCCACAACCATGTATCACTAACGCTTTCCAATCAAATCAAAGAGAACATTTAGATCCTTATATTGCTATAATGGACATTCAAAGATTCACTCCATCCATCACCTATGAGGGATCAAACAATCCCATGCTTTATATTGATACTTTTGGCAATGTCTAAAAAGATTGGATTAAAAAAATTTCTATGCAGCCACCAAACTCTTAGCTAAGATCCTTAAGTGGGATGTTTTAGATTGGTATCATACCCTTCCATCTAGCTCTATTGTTGAACTCGAAGGTTTTAGTTAATGTTTTAGTTGAAGAATTTCATACTCATGGCCTACTTGAGAACAACATTAATGCCTTTGTCAATTATAAACAATATAGACATGAAATGGCGCAAGCCTTTATGAAGCAAAGGAAAAAACGGTTAACAAAGACAAGTATAACATGTCCAATGGCATTCTTTTCAAACTATTTCTCACGTTTTAATAAAATCTCCTTCAATACAAGGTTAAGTCCTCTCCATCAATGAGATTATCTCATGTGTTAGTTCAAAAATCTCAACTTAAAACACTCTAAAAAAACTCTTCAACTCCTTATTCAACCTTGAGCATGCACCATTGATGACGAAGGCACAAACACTCAAAACCATGGAAACGATTTCAATCTAACCATTCATAACATTGATAGCAAGGGGATTGCCATCAGCCTCTCACATGGGAAGAATTAAGACAATGTCTACATGCATTGTTCTCACAACAAATGGACACCTCTTAACCTCTTTTCCAATGGTATGATGACAAGATGTTTTTTTGGCGGCATGCCAATTGGGGGCATTCTCATGATGATCGTTAAACATTTAGATCCCTCACCTATGATTTCTTTCTCAAATGTGACCTCAATCATGATGCCATTAAAAGAGAAATATGAATGAGATCACCACAGAGTGAGATAAACCTCAACAACACGATTGTCATAATGTCATGTATAAGATGAACACCCACTTAGGTATTTACAATTATATTTTTCCTAACACCTACTTAAGATGTATCACTTCTTTAGAATTTATCAAATCCTTAAGCTATTCAACTAATGACCTAATATAAACCCATAACACATGTCAAGGGTAAGATAAGACAAATGCTCCCATTGGAATGCATGTGGCTTCCCATCACCGTGCCTCCTTACATCGTTAGAGTGAAGTTCACAATCTTCAACTTTCCTCTATCATATAACATTTATATTGGCCAACCATAGATACATTGGATGTGCGGTATCACTTCATCTCGCTTGTCAATGTGTTAAATTCCATTACCTAGGCTCCATGTATAAAATTCAAGGTGACAAAACTCATGGAACTTTGAAAACTTAAACAACGTGGCATTTATAAAATCCCTACTCTCGAGGAATTACCTTGCATTATTTTTTGAGAGTATCAACTCTTTATCTACCCCATTGGCTCCTTTGAGGATATAATGGATATCTTGAACTTGTTGGGAGGACTCTTGAGAATATCCTTGATTCAAATGATGACAAGCCTAATGAAACCAACCTCAAGATTAAAAATTTGGTCTTCATAATTCTATCATTGGATAATTGCCCCTTTTTTACAACCCTATTCTCGCAGAGGACAATTGATGCAATTCTCGTTACCATCTCTACATCGACCTCCTCTTAAGGATATCAACTTTTCAACTCCTAGTGAAACCATTATTGAATTCCTTAACATCGATATTTCTACCCCGATTATGACAATGGTTATGCGTTAGGTGATCGGTTCTTGTTTGGATTTGTCCAAGCTAAGAATATGAAGATCCTACAATCCTAACAATTTTTGCAATCTTGAGGACCTTTAACCCCGATGATTGCTATGAGTGGGGACTTTTTATTAGTATGTCTTTTCTATAATCGTTGTAATCAAACTTTGAGCATAACATAAATACATTCTCGTATTGAATTTCACCCGGACTCAAGGTTAAGAATTTGAGCCCAAAGATGACGACTTGAATGAAAATGAGGTGCATGTTTCTTCTCTGCACATAATGGAGCCTCAACCAAACATCATTCTGGTTCCTTGAGTTAAATATCCTATTCTTGATCTTCTCTACAACCTAAAGCCTGAACCACCAACCATTTAGGTTCCTGTGGTCATCTCTTATATCATATAACTAATCCTTCCTCCTTTCATGACACATTTTCTCCCACCTAATGTCGCGTCTTCTATAGACTCCACCAACGAGTATGTACCATTTTACACATGGTATGAGGCACTAGATCATGGCGTTAAGGATTGTCAAGCCTATTTAAAACACATGAAGCTCCTTGAAGCATAAGTGCATGAAGAACAGAGACAACAACAACCATGTTCTCCCGCTTCTCCACCAAAATTTTGTTCGCATCATGGTATTTGCTCTCATTTTGATGTTACCTATCTAATACTCTAACTTCAATGTTAGTTGCGGTTGCCTTCTCCTCCATCTCAAGTTGAGGTTTTGGTTTCCTCTTTACCTTTTATTCCATTCCATAATCACGTGGACTGTACACCTTTATTCACACACTTTAGGCTAGTTAAGTAACAACATCCTTTTCCTATCCTCTTTAGCTGAAGGGACATCATCCCATTTTCCTTCCCTCCCTCCTCTATAGATGGTATCCACTAGGAGGTTCTGTCTCAAATCTCCATGAGGGCGGTAACGACTATGGTAACAACACATCATGAAATACATCAAGACATCTCAAAGGTCTTCAAATACATTGAGGAAACCGTGATCTATACACGATCTGGAATTTAATGACAATTTTACAATGCGATAGGTGATGTTTATAGTTCCATTCCACACCCTTTATGAGTTTATTGTTTACATGTCCATTTCATCCTACCTTGTTGGAGCTCAAAATTGCACCCCGCCGGATTAATTTGGATAACTCATTTAAAATGCAATTGGAACTTTATACAAGTCTAGGATGTTCAAATGAATGTCAAAGGTCTACACCGTCAAGTAATTAAAATTCACGCGAGGAAGGGACACATGGTGGGATTTAAAGTCTCTTGAGGCATATACGATCTGTGGACCTCAAGTCCGCGGGAATAAACCGAATTTCATAAGGCTTTGGAGTGCAGGTGGTCGGGCATGTCAATAAGGACACACGACACGAGTAGTAAGCAAGTGGACAAGTGGTGAGATATGGGGACACGTGTATCCATTTTGGCGAACTTCAAAGTAGATGCGCTTTACGACGTGAGGTTCGTGGAATCAATCAAGGTTGATAGCATTTTAGGTTTGAGAAAGGGTTGAGCGATCAGCGGGCGAGGGAAAGGTGGTGCAAGTAGAAGGCACTATGTGGCGTAATATCAATGGTGACAATGGACACGTGTCACCATTTTGGCACAGGGTGAGCATATGGGCTTCCGTGAACGTAAAGTCTGCGAAATGAGCCAAATTTCAAAGGGTTTTAGGTCCGCGGGGATAATATACAAGGCTACAATCAAAGGCCTGACCCCACAACCAATGAAAGGTGAACACGTGGAAAAGGAAAAATAATGCACATGTAGACAAAGGCAATTCCTGAAGTCAATCAAACATTTCCATGTGGCACTCTTCTATTCATCTCGGCATGTAAATTTTTCAAATGATCATATCTTTCGCTATACAACTCCAAATAATCTAAAATAAGTCTCATTGGAAAGGTATCCTCGAGCCCTTCAATTTGGCATCATTTGATTTAGAAATTGATGACATTTTGTGGATGAAAAATAGGAAAAATAGTTTGGCCATTAATGCACACATCTAGTCATTGCCCAACCACCCGTGATTTCTTCGAGATCTTGTTGCTTTGCTTCTTTTATAAGCTAAAACAAACATGGGGAGATGCATTTGATAGCATTGAAGGTGGATTTGCAGGAATTTATTACTTTTTTTGGTGGTTAGAAGTTTGAATCCAAGTTTCCCTCTATTTTCCCTCTTCTCTCTCTCCATTCTTCTATATATTGTAAATTGATGCTTATTTAAGAAAGAACGATCTTTGTTGTAATGACACCATGCCAAAATGGTGGCTGACTTCCCATGAGTTCCAAACCTCGAATCTAGTCTTTGCAATGTATTCGTGCATTCTACCATGAATGTAATGAAGTTGTGCATATCTTTAAGAAATAAAATTTATTTTGTGGCATGCCTATCTACCCTAGCTCGTTTTATTTGCATTCTTGCCTCTCTATTTTTTGGCATGTTGTGCGTATTTCTTGCTTGCAAGTTCCATTTTGTTGTGTTATCAATGCATGGGCGAGTGGAGTCTACATGGTTCTTGATCTATGGCACATTTGTCTCTCTACCATATTTTCCCCCTTTTACCCCTCATGGAGATATATCAACGTCTTTTACTGGTGCTATCACCGCCCTTTTAGCTTAGGATTTCTCTTTCCATCCATCTCCTTGTAACCCTGGTCCCTTGGATTTTTTAGATTAGGATTAGTTAGATTCATATTTTGTTGTAGGAGTAGTTTTAGAATTAGGAATTGGTAGAGGAACTAGCCTTCTCTGGAGGTCTGTCAATGTCTCGGTTCGCATGGTCCCACAACTTAGAGACAATCCCATGTTTCCTAAAAATCCTAGGTTGTATATGACTCACGACAGGTGCAATTTTGAGCTCCAACAGTTTTGGCACGCCTGGTGGGACCCAGTTTGAAGATATTTTAGCTATTAGAGGCATTTTCAAGCACATTTGGTGACTCCATTGTTCCAATGAACCCATTATCTCATTTGCAGACCCATCCCTTCATTCTTTCATCCATTTCATTCTTTCCATATTTCCATTTTCGTATTTCATGAAGTTGTGCACTCATGACTTCATTTTCTTCTCGAACTCTCCTTTACAGCAGGGAGCACCAATTCCCTCCATCCCCATGTTCCCAAAATATTCCTCCAAATCATTTCTATGAGCCCTATCATGAAGATATATATATATATATATATATATATATATATATATATATATATATATATACCCAACCCCACACGATCCATATGGTTATCCTTCTAACCATGATGTTTTTGAAGAACATGGTTATGCAGATGATGGCGGCAACTTCATGGCAGATGCTGATTTTCATAGGAAAATTCAAGAAATGGAGATGAATATGATGTAGACCAGGGCTAAATGTGCAATGAAGGCACCCAAAATTTGTTTTAGGGTCCCTTGTCCATGGGTTGACCCTATACCAAGTTGGTTCACTCCTTAGCGAAAGTTGCATTTTATAGTTGGGATGTTGCCTCAAATTTCAAAGTGGGTGTTAGGAAATCATGTCAATGGGGTAACCCTACACTACCATCTTACAGCTCTCCCATTCTTCATCCCCAACCTACATCATCTCAACTTGATTTTTATGTTCCTAGTTTTTTGGATGCTCCTATTTAGGATTATCCTTCTCCATCTTCCTCCCTCTCATCCCACATTTATTTCTCTGCCATTATCCCTCCCAAACCACCATCTCCTCCAAAAAAGTATTTCACCTCCTCGACCATTTGAACCTTTGCAAATTTAGCCAAGGGATAAAGCTTTCCCCCATTTTACAAAACTGGTTTTACATGTGCCCGAGCCTCTTGAAGAATCAATTGAAGATAATGAAGTACGGAGATTAGCCAACAAACTAAGGGCCTAATTTCTTGGTTTCCTAAGGACCCATTCCTCACTAAACAAGATCTTGAATCTTTCATGGTAGCAAGGGTTAACCTTCACTCTTCTGACAACAAGATGCACATGCAGGCCTAGAGGGGCAGGTTGAAAAGGAGCCAAACAGAGCAGATAAAATTCAAAGCTTCAAGGATTGGAGCCATGAGTTTGAATCCGAGAGGTTCATCACCAAGAACCTAACAGTCAACCTTCTCCAAGTTCTTCAAAATCAGTGAGGTGAGTCCTATTTCTGAAAATCATGATATACTTGTTGAAATATGGACTGACTCTGAGAGCATAATGGATGAAGAAGCAACCCACCCATTACAGAATTCCTCCTATTTTAATTGAAAAATCTAAGCTTAATGATTTTAAAATTAAAGGGCTAAAAGCAAAGGAAGAGAAACTTATAAGTGAACAAGATGTTTTAGTGGATTGTAGTGAATCGTCAAGAATACCTTCACATGCTACAAAAAATCACGAGGAAATTTATGCCACAAAAGAGGAGAAATTAGATTCGAGGCCTTGGATGAAGATGAGATCATAGGAAGCTTGTTGCTTTCTTTTGATAGTGAAATTGCAGATCTTTCTTCCCCTTCGCCCTTGCAAGAATCTAATTTTTGGATGAATTTTATCTCTCAAACTTTATGTTTGAGGATGAGGAGAGCCATGGTGGATCAATTGCAAAATCAGAAATCATCATGGAGGAGGCAGAGTCGTTTGTGGAAGTGAAACAAAGTTCAAGACCAACTTGCAAACATCCACCACCTTCCGGAAAGTCTACAGGATGACCCCATTCATGGGGTTGAGCTTTAAAGAAATGGGCAAATTGAAAGGATCAGCTCGTGCCTAATTAAATATTTGTCTAGTCTAGAGCCAAAAACAGAGTTCTCACCGGTCATGCTCATTTCAGAGTATGAGAATGAACTTCAGCGCACCAAAGGTCAACAATAATGCCTCCTAGATCCAAATACATAACAACTAAAGGAGGTATTCACTTTGTTTATTGTTAGTACTTTGATGGATGAAGTGGAAAACCAACTTCATGACAATTTTCCACTCTCATTAAAGGTCATGTCCATTGCCAAATTCATTACATGGCCATTGTAAAGAAAGGAAATTATTTCTCCCCCTGTTTGAGATTTGTTTAGCTTCTTTTGTATCTAGATAGAGTAGGGTAGTGTAGGTTTGTTTTCGAAAAGAAGTGCTTGTACACGCTTTGCATGTTTCCATTTGGGGCATGTATGTTTTTTCTTTTTTACATTACTTTTACGAGATATTGTTGTTGTTTACACTATCCATTTTGGAAGGCAAAACAAGTTTTGTGGTGGAATCATATAGTTGGAGCAATTTCTAAGCTTTATTTAGAGATTCATGAATCAATTTCGGGATAAAAGTCATTAGGAAGTTTCATTTTGGTGCTAAGTTCGTGCGGATTTGGAAGACAAATCTTCAAAGGAAAAGATCAGTTTCTTCAAGGTTAGGCTTGACTCCATGCCCAATGGATGCTTTAAGGCTATTGGTCTCTTCATCTAGAAGGTAAATGTCCCCTGGAGGTCGCCAAAATGTTATCCCAAATTAACCCCTATTGTATTAGTTTGGATAAATCAATTAAAATGTACTTAGCACTTTATACAAGTCTGGGACATTCAAATAAATGTCAAAGGTCTACACTGTCAAACAATTCAAATGCACGTGAGGAAGAGACATGTAGAAGGATTTCAAGTCTCTTCATGGCATATACATTCTGTGGACCTCAAGTCTGCAGAATAAATCAAGTTTCATAAGGCTTCGGTTCCGAGTGGTTAGGTAGGTCAACAAGGAAATGCAACATAGTAGTAAGCAAGTGGACACGAGGTGAGGTGTAAGGAGGCGTGTCGCCATTCGACGAACTTCAATGTAGATGCAACCAGCGTGAGTGAGGTCGCGAAATCAACCAAGGTTGATAGAATTTTGGGTTCGGGCAAGGGTTTAACAATCAATGGGGTGAGCAGGACAAGTGACACAAACAGAAGGTGCCATGTAGCACAAGATCAATGTTTGATGGTGGCCACGCATTACCATTTCGGCGTAAGGCGAGCGGATGGGCTCCCGTGGACATAAAGTTCACAGAATGAGCCAGATTTCAAAGGGTTTTGGGTCCCTAGGATTAGTTTGCTGAAGGCTACGGTCAAAGGACCGACCCCGTAACCAATGAAAGGTAAACACGTGGAAAATGAAAAGCAATGCACACATAGACAGAGCTAATTCTTGAATCCAATAAAACGTTGCCACATGTCACTCTCATGTTCATCCCGACATGTAAATTTCCAAATGGCCATATCTTTCGCTCTACAACTCAAAATCACACAAAATCAGTCTCATTGGAAAATTCTCCTTGAGCCCTTAAATTTTGCATCATTTGATTCATAAATTGATGGCATTTAGTAGGAGAAAAAAGGAAAAATAGTTCGGCCATTAATGCACACATCCAAATCGGCCCAACCACCTAGATTTCTTTAGATTTGGTCTCCTTTTTCTTTTACAAGCTAAAACAGGACATGGGGAGATGCATCTAATAGCATTGAAGGTGGATTTGCGAGGCATTTATTACTTTTTCTTGTGGTTAGAAGTTTGAATCCGAGTTTCCCTCTCTTTTCCCTCTTATCTCTCTCCATTCTTCTATATATTGTAAATTGATGCTTATTTTAGAGAGAGCACTCTTTGTTGTAACGACACTATGCCAAAATGGTGTTCAACTTCCCATGAGTTCAGGACATTGAATCTGGTCTCTGCAATATATTCATGCTTTATGCCATAAATGTAATGAAGGTGTGCATATCTTCAAGCAATAAAATGTATTTTATGGCATGTTTGTTTCTTGTAACTTGTTTTATTTGCATTCTTGCCTCTCTATTCATTTTTGCATGTTGTGCTTATTTTTGCTTGCATGCTCCATTTTTGTTGTGTCATCAATGCATGGGCGAGTGGAGTCTATATGGTTCTTGATCTGTGGCACATTTTTCTGCCCTCTCTACCATATTTTTTCCCTTTCCTTCCCCTCATGGAGAGAGATTAACCCCTTTTTTGGTGCTATCACCACCCCTTTTAGCTTAGGATTTTCCTTTTCTTGCATCTCTTTCTAACCCTGGTCCCTTGGAATGTTTAGATTAGGATTAGTTAGATTTTATTTCTGTTGTAGGATTAGTTTTAGCATTAGGAATAGGTAGAGGAACTGGCCTTCTCTGGAGGCTGTCTCGGTTCAAGGTCCCACAACTTGGAGACAGTCCCATATTGCCTCAAAATCTTAGGTTATTTATGACTCATGGTAGAGTGAAATTTTGATCTCCAACGGTTTTACAGAGAAATAAAATTTAACTAATCCTAATCTAAACATTTCAAGGGACCAAGGTTAGAAGGAGATACCCGAAAAGGAAATCCTAAGCTAAAAGGGGGTGGTGATAATATCAAAAAAAGGGGTTGAGATCTCTCCATGAGAGGAAGGAAAGGGAAAAAAACATGGTAGAGAGGGCGAAAAATGTGCCACGTACCAAGAACCATGTAGACTCCACTTGCCCATGCATTGAAAACACAATAAAATGGAACCTGTAAGCAAGAAATACACACAACATACCAAAAACAAACAAAGAGGAAAGAATGTAAATAAAACAAGCTAGAGCGAGACATGATGTGCCACAAAACAAATTTTATTGGTTGAAGATTTGCACAACTTCATTACATTCATGGCAAAAGGTTAAAATACATTGCAGAGACCAAATTCGAAGTTTGAAACTCATGGGAAGTCAGCTACCATTTCGGCATGGTGTCCTTACAACAAAAAGAGCTCTCTCGAAATAAGCATCAATTTACAATATATAGAAGAATGGAAAGAGAGAAGAGGGAAAAGAGAGGAAAACTCGGATTCAAACTTCCAACCACTAACAACAAACAACAAATGCTTGCAAATCCGGCTTCAATGCTAACGATGCACCTCCCCATGTTTGTTTTAGCTTGTAGAAGAAGGAAGGAGACCAAATCTAAAGAAATATGGATGGTTGGGCTGACTGGATGTGTTAATTAATGGATGAACTATTTTTCCTCTTTTTCTCCCACTAAATGCCAACAATTTCTGAATTAAATGATGCCAAATTGAAGGTCTCAAGGAGACCTTTCCAACAAGACTGATTTTGCATGATTTGGAGCTACAGAGTGAAAGATTTGGCCATTTGAAATTTTGCATGTCGGGATAAATAGGAGAGTTACATGTGGCGGCATTTGATTAGCTTCGAGAATTGCCTTTGTCTACATGTGCATTGATTTTCCTTTGCTACGTGTTCATTTTTCATTGGTTGTGGTGTCAGGCCTTTGATTATAGCCTTGCATACTACCCCCACAGCACCCGAAACCATTTTGAAATCTAGTTCACTCCGCAAACTTTAGGTCCGCAGAGCCCATTTGCTCACCCCCGCACTGAATGATGATGCTTGTCCACCATCGTGTATTGATCTTGTGCCAAGTGGTGCCTTCTATTTGTGCCACCTTTCCTACTTGACCCCATTGACCATTCAACCCTTTCTCTCGACCCAAAATGCTATCAACCTTGGTTGATTCTGTGAACTCAAGTTCGCCGGTGCATCTGGTTTGAAGTTTGCTAGAATGGCGACATGTGTCCATGTACCTCACCACATGTCCTCTTGCTTACTACTATGTCATGTTTCCTTATTGGCTCTGCGACCACATGGACCTAAAGCATTATGAAACTTGGTTTCTTCCACATACTTGAGGTCCACGGAATGCATATGACTTGAAGAGACCCGAGAATCCCGTCATGTGTCCCTTCCTCATGGTATTTTGAATTGTTTGATGGTATAGACCTTTGATGGTCATTTGAACATCTCAAGCTTGTATAAAGTTTTAATTGCATTTTAAATGAGTTATCCAAATTAATCTGGGAGGGTGTTAATTTGGGATAGCACCTACTTTAACATTTGTTATTACCTCGAATATCACTCTACTTTAGTCTATTGCATGAATATAATATTTTACTCTATTATCAAAATATCTCACTTTACTACCTAAATGTATTATTTTACTTTATTCCCTTAATATATCACCTCAAGTTACTTCCTAATTATTGTACTACCAAATTATCTTATTTTTCTTTATTTGTGAATGCCTAAATGATATCTTTTCTGAATCGGTACATACAACCATGACCATTGACCTCTTGATGAGAACTTTGGTAGTTTATTTTTATGATTTTGTTTTACATCCTTCTCGTGACATCTTATCCTCATTAAATGCATATGGCCATTGACCTCTTTATAAGCACTTTGGTATTTTATTTTTGCAAACTACTTTTACAACATGCCTTTAAAAAGTTTCCTTCTAGGTTTATCTCTCCATTTGTGTCCTCTTCGGATCTTTTGAAACAATTTTATTACATTTATGACACTCTTTCCTAGTTGGGTTTTATCACTCTCTATGTTTGTGTTGGAATTATTGTATGTTTGGGATCCTGTCTTATGACATTTCTAGTGATCTAAAACTACTACTCTACCTAGTTCATATCTTCCAACCTTCACTATGAAAAACAAATCTCTCTTTATGGTTGATAACTAGCTTTATCCTTCATTGTATCACACTTTACCTTGCAGCTTCATTTTTCCACTCCCTCTCTTACTTGAGACACACTTATATTGGATAATATATTACATTATTTCCTTAGGATAAGTCTAGAGGTACCCAAGTATCTTGATTGTATGCTTTCCTCTATAACGATTAAGTGTAATATCTCTAGTGGTGCTATCTTTCATACCCATTTTGAGCATTATTTTGAATTTGTTTGGAGGAGGAACATAAACAACTAATTTTTCAAAATCTAGAAGAGCATAAAGTAATAAAAAAATCAATCGAAATGCATTAGAAAAGGTAATCATGAAAATTCAATCACAATAAAAAAGTGATATCATTGGCATGAAGGTAATTATGAAAAGGTGATATTATTGATATGAAGCCAACTATGGAGTTAAAATATTAAACTCCATAGTTGGATTTATCACAAAGGTTGAGGTCCTTTTGGGTGTACTCAATTTTTGACAAGGGTAAGAGGTTACCTATCTATAATTTGTGATCGTGCATTTGAAATCAAGTATATAATCCTCATAATAGGTCTATGACTCCTTTGATTACATCCGGAAAAATGTGGAACACTTTACTTTTCTTGCATCTCATAGACTGACATGAGATATTTTTATACCTCTCTAGTTTCCTCAAAATGAACCTGCATGCATGGGATCGTTTATACCTTGATGATGAAAACATTTAGTCATTTCTCATTTGATTAGATTGTGTCATTCTTCGTTAAGGATTGTATATCACCATGGTGGCACCTTTACTTTTGTTTTTTATGATCACTCCTCTTATTCCCTTGATAGATATTTCTCGTAGTTGACTATGTCCATTATATTATGACATCTTATTCTCTATCTTACCACATTTTTAATTTCCTTACTTGTTGGATCTAGCCAAAGGAACTTATAAGACTTTTGGGCCTTCCTCATAAATAACCCTCATGTATCCATACCATATTCATTCATATTCGCACCCTATTTGTAAATTGTAGTGATTTTACCTCATAAGAAAGTCCAACATAAGAATTTATTTGGATTTACCCATTTTGGTGCTTCTATATTTTATCACATATTTTATTTTCTGTTATCTTTCTTAGACTTCATAACATGTTATTTTTACCTTAGCCACATTCTTTGTTATAAGTTCCCATGTATTTGTACATTGGATGCCCATCTTTACATACTTACTCTTGCCACAACTTTCATTTTCTTTGAATTCTCTTAGATTGTAATGGATGTCCATTTTTACCTACTTATTCTTGCCACATCTTTAACATGTTTTCATTTCTTTTTACATTGGATTTCCATCTTTACCTACTTATTCTTGCCACATCTTTCATTTTCTTTGACTTTTCTTAGATTGTATTGGATGTCCATTTTTACCTAATTATTCTTTCCACATCTTTTGTTTTATTTATTTTCTCTTCTAGTGTATTTGTTTTTGAAATTAGTAAAAGTTGAGGGTGTTGAAAGGACCCACATACTTGTATCTGATAAGCCCTCAAGGCTGGATATAACTTTGAAGCATTACAGAGAGGAAATACCCAGCAAAAATAGGGATAAAAGAAAGAGAGAAAATAACCCACAAGAAGAACACAATAATAAAGTAGCACCCAAAGTGCTACGATTCTGATTCTGAACAAATTACCTAGAAGAATCCCTTACATGGGATCTTAGATGTATAGTAAAAGAATTATTTTTGTGTTTAATGACTGCCCATTTGTCACTCCTATTAGGATCAGCATTTTCATCGAGTTAATTGAAATTTGGATCTCAGTGAGGAAGACAAGACTCCATCATCGATTTCTCAATAGTGAGACTGGTTTTAGTGCGGTTATTAACTACACCGAATTAGCTTGATAAATGATCCACCATAACAGCTCCAACAACACCCTCTGAAGGTTCAATCGATGGGATTGAACTGGAAACCTTATCTTCATTGACCTGTGTATCAGTAGCAGACTCAGATTCCTCATCAATGAATAAAAGATTTTGGTGGGCATCCTTCCACTAAGAGACCTTTTCATTTTTAGAATTCTGCTTGACCATTTGACAAGCAACAACAAGATGTCTAATATTAAAACATTTTCTACATCTGAAGGGTAATCCTTCATAATCAAGTGTCTATGACCAAATCCTATCACACACTTTGAGGTCAATAGAGGCAAGTAGATTAAGTGAAGTATTTAGATCCACCAATATCCATGTGTAACTAGTATGTGTGAAGGTATCCGTATTAGAACCTATGGATAAGAAAATACCCACAGTATTACCAATAGCAGCTAAACTATCATCTCCCCAAAAATGTAATGGCAGATGGGGTAAACGGATCCAAACAAGCTTAACACTGAAAGAGGTAATGAGTGGATAAAATGTCGGGAACCATGGTTTCATTAGAAAATGATGATTATCCAGTTCCCATAGCTTTGAAAGAACAATATCCTTAGCATCATCAAAACTAAAAGCCATAATAAAAAACCCTTCCATAAGGGTAAATATCAATCCTACCTGAAAAAATAGGTCACTAGTTTGTGGTGATCCACAAGTGTAGGAGTGGAAGACTAGGCCAGAGGCCACTAAAATGGTAGATCAGATCATTGGAGGAAAACAATTCCTCAAATTCCATAACCAAATCCCCAAGAGAAACCATAGGAGTGGTTTTAGTAGCAGATAAGGTCTTGGAAATCAAAGCGGTTGCATAGGTATGCTTCCCAACAGCTGGTAGAACATTTTTGACCTTACCACCATCACAACTAGGAGAAATGAGGAGAGGAGAACCACGAGGGCCAAAAATAGCCACCTCGGGAGAGAAACGCTGCCCAAATAGTTCCCCCAAAATAAGAACCCCATAGCATATCCACGAAAGAAGAACTCTGCAATGTATCCACGTAGGTGCCTTTGGTCTTGTCGCGGAAACATGAATCGTAAGGATCCATCAAGGGCTTGGCATGGTCGAGCTAGGGTGTTTATGGAACTATATGAAATGCATTGAAAAGGGTTTTGGTAAACCTTGGTGAGAGTCAAACCGAACACATAACACCGAGATCATTAGCCTAACTCTACGCCTCACGACACACCTTCATCATCAATTCGGATATCCTCCACCCTTTTCTCTTATATTGTATTAACTGTCATTTGACCTACTTATTTGTAACACATCTCTTGATTTATTAAATTCTTCTATCTATTTTTCATTATATTTTTCCTTTATCTACTCATTTTACTATTTTCTTTTTCATTTTTGGACATAAGTTTTATCACATTTGCACAAGTATAGAAATAAAAATATAGATGAACCTAAAAAGTACAACCATATAACATAAGTCATGTAGACCGAATCCAAAATAGTGTCATATATGCATATATACAATATATCAAAGTACATCAAAATATATGTCGTGCCTACATCTCAAATATCTCCTTCACCCCCAAGAGGGGGAGGATGAGCAATCTTTGTGAGAAGACCTTGATTACCTAATTGATCATATAGAGAGAATGAAGGTGGAAAACCTAGTGTGTGCTCTTGATTCTCTCCCTTTGTTGCTTCTAGTGAACATTTATCACTTGAAAATACCTTATGTTTACCTTCTACTTTGCCACATGACTTGAGTATCGAGATAAATTCATTACTTGGTTTGTCAACATGACATCCTATGCATACAATAGCCTCTGCAAAAATTCACCACCATCCCTTTAAGTTGCGATTATAGTAGTAGGAAAAACCTCCTCCTTGTGTCTCTACATCACCCAATTTGTCTCTTCAATGATTTTAAATGAGCCTTTTATGTCTCGTTGAAGGCACCATTAGATTAAGAGTCACCTCTATATTTTGATGGTCCAAAATGTCATCCAAAATCTCATGGTACACTCTCTTTACTAGAGAATTCCACTCCTCTTCAATCATCTTAGCAAAAACCAACACAATTTAAACTCATAAGGTAACCAATCAAATCAAATCAAATCTTAATTACTCCTTTCTAGCTTATATCACTAATTTAAGAAAATACATAATTTAATAACATAATAACTTAACATGTTTTTCACCTAGATGTTAATGTTCATCCTCAAAGATTGCCCCACATGCATGGTCACCTCATATGATGTCATCCTCGTCATTCAAATCTCTTATACCCTATGTTGTTGGTACATGTACCATAGGGGCACATTTACCATTACCTTTTGTCTCCAACGTCTACTACCATGTTGATGTATTCATCACTTCCATCGTAATCTCAATGTAGGACTATAAGCTTTGGTTCCTCACCGATCTCAATGTGGAGATAAGGGAAATTGAGTTGCATGACATGGAAACCCAAACTATCCAGGGACCCTATCTACTACATATGCCTATTTCTAATAAAAATAATGTCCAAGAATCTCTTTGATCCTTTTAGTTGCAAAAGTAGATGTCCATATCTATTGTGCCCACATATGTGTCGGAAGAATGACAAAGATCTGGAGGGAATCCATGAGCATCAAAACGTTGCACTCAACCATAAAATGATGTAGCTTCAAGATCCAAGAAAGAACTCACCCATGAGAGCAATGTGCATGCATTAAGGGAAAAATGGCTCAAATCCCATACTCTATTCCATTCCACCATGTAATGCTCAAGATGAAAGGGTGTACATATAGTAGTGGGGTGTGTAACTCCCCCACAAATGTAGTCATCAAGAGGTGGGAGTTACATTCCCGGAATAGCCGGTCAAATGTAACTCCTATGACACTCTATGACGTGTGTAAGGCCATAATGACACCCTAGGACACCTAAGCATGGTGAATCACCTATGTGGAGGAATCCCATGTACTTAAAATATATGCATGGTAAATATCCTACACCAACACCCCCGAAGCATAGCTTAGGTGGACACATAGATGAAAACAAGGAGAAGTGGGTCCCGACAACAAGCTTGATGAGGTACCCATGAACAAGAAGCTCTCGAAAAGTGGAGTAAAAGGAGAAAACCCAATGGGAAAAACTCCCCCAAAAGAGAGACAAGCCCACTCTCTAATCTAAGAAAGATGCCAAAGATGGGTCCCGGCCATAGACAAGCCTATAAAGGTACCCATGTACAAGGAGGCAATCTCTCGAAAGAAGAAGAAGAGAGAAGAAGAGGGAGACGAGAGGAATGCAAAAGATGCCATGGATGGATCTGAACTCGCAGCTCTAGGAGGTCTCCCAAAAGAATGTCGATGACGAGATCCTCTGCCTTTGGACTGAAGAAGATCCATCCACACCGAACTATGTGTATGCCCTTAGGAAGGACAGAAATGACGTGCTAAAAGTTTTCCCACTCCATGAAGGAAACCAAAGGCAATAGCATGAAGAAATCTGAGTCTGGTCCACGAAAGTGTGACATAGGTCTAGCAAGTGAGTGTGAAGGAACTGAAGGTAATGTCACGAGTGTAAAACTATCAGAGTATGAAGGGTGAACACCAGAAAGGATGTCCAACTGATGTGAAGGTAATAAAACATCCCCATAACAGAAAATGGATCCACAAGCAAGGGTGGATCAATGAAGGTCTCTGGAAAAGTGGAAGTGGTAAGAGTCCCAAAAGGGGCACTCCCAACAACATAGATGATGAACTCCTCTGAAAATACCTATAGATGGATGTAGAACTGTAGTACATCACAAGTGTACTCTATGAAAAGACAACTAAGGTCGGCAGATACTCATCCTAATGAGGGGGCTCAACAAATAGAAGAGCGATGTCTAATAGGTATGAGTCATCCAATGAAGGTAAAGGAGTGGAAGGGGCCTCACACACTAAAGGTGGAAAAGAGGCGGGTGTGATGACTGTATGAGACTGAATAGGAGACTACTCGATATCTGATGAGATGTGGGATGTGTCAACACTCTCTGAATAGTGAGAGGAGGAGGAGAGTCCTCTATAGTACTCTCGACATCGAATCGGGTGCACAATCCTCGCATCGTCGAATTAGAACCAAGCGAGTCTCATGTGCAGTGGAACTTCCATCACAAGAAGAAGAGGAGACAACAGGATCAACAATAAACAACAACAATGGCGGCAATATGTGAAGGGTCTCCATAGAGGGACTGAAGAATGCTCTAGACATGGTGGGGAGGATTTGAGTCTACCACGTGAAACCAAAGAGATCTGAGACATGCATCATCATGTGACCAAAAACATGGTCACAAGTGTCGAGAAAGTCCTCCAGATGACGATGATCAGTGGGTGTAGGAACTGGCCCAAGTAAGAAGGGTGAAAGACCCTCATGAGTGAAGTAACGTTCCATGGAAGCACGCCAAGCTGAATAGTTCCTCTCCCGGTGAGAAGTGGCGGAGGATGTAAAGAGATCCTACGACACTCAAGTTTGGAAAGAGCACTCTCCATGATGCGTAAGCAAGAATGCAAGATGCACAAAAGAAAGACGTCGGACTCAGCCGATAATGTGTCTGCATGTAAAAACCCAAGAGTACTAGTGAACCCCCTAGAATGTGGCACTTTATAAAGTAGTTTGTTTACAAAATGACAATGTCATCACGTAATGTGTGAAAATCATGCAACTTTGACTAAAGAAGTGCTAAAAATGAGCAAAGCAAATCAAAAGTTATAGCAAAAATACAATTCCCACAACTGATGGAAAATGCCAATGAACTTTGCAAACTGATTAAAAAAGTGCCCGAAATGGGTGCAAAGGGTGTCGTGTGGGTACTCGTTGGAAATGACATCAAATTTTAGGCGGGTTTGTTTTGCTTGCGAGGGGAGTTAGCCTCCTGCCAACCCCGGACCTCGCCCTCCGTCTTCGACACACATAGGAAGGGCATACTTAACAAGCAAAAAGAAGCCTTAAATTTATTACAATGCCATAAAATGAATGTTTTTAACCTTAAAACATTAAAAAGAGATTGTTTTAACCTCCAAAAAAGTTCTAAAAGGGAATGGAGGTGCTATGACCGAGCTGTTTGATGGCTCTCCATGGCGAGTTGGCTAAGGAGAAGTATGAGCCATTCGAGCCAATGTTGAGTTAGTGCTAAGTGTTGGATGCAACAAGAGCTGGTTGAGTGCAGGATTCCCATGAAGCAGTCAAAGGTGTTGGGCCACGTGTGCAGGTTTGTAACCATGAAATGGTCTGGGAAAACAGGATGAGCTGAGGCCACGTGTCATATACCAACAGAAGCGTTGAAGCAGCGAATGGTCGAATGGTTATGGGAATCCACAGGTCTCCACGTCCACACAAGCTTAACAGAGTGACGTCCATGGGTAGAGATCCCTCTATACAACTACGAGGTAGCGGCAAGGGGAGTTCCACGCAACACAACAAAACAGAGCCTGAATTATCAAACAAGCTTGAGTGGTGTTGCAGAGCCAAGTTAGACGGAGAAACCGAGTTAGTAGTGACACGCCAAGCTGAGATTGATGCCATGTCTATGAGCTAAGCTGGAATCCAGCCGTGTTGAGCAGATTCGGTGTCACATGTGCAGTGTAACCATCCAGAAGAGTCCACCTTGAAGAGGGATGCAACTGTTTGTGTTAAAGAGGCATGATTTCACGCAGGTCTAAGCCAGATCCATGTGCTAAGCGCTGACCTCAAACTAAACCAATGAGCATGTGAGGTGAAAGGGTTATGGTGAAGGAACCTACGAGTGGATGTGCATGGAACAACAAGTAGTTTCCTGAGCAACTCAACAAGCCAAACACAAACAAAGAACAAGGCACAATGAACAATGTGAGGCAGAGGCACGAGCAAGGAATTCCAAGACGGGAACATAATGTAAAAGCTTGAATGGGTCAACAGAGAAGAAAGATCCCGAATCGATTACTATTGGAGAAAAAACATGAGTGTGTGTACACGCCCATGAGTGGGAGTAAGAATTGGGTCCTGGGTCCAACACGATGCAATAGTGAGCAATGATTCAAACAAAGTATGAGTTGGGAAGGAGTTCCAATGCACAATGCGGTGTGCAAAACGGCATAAGCGAGGCAAAGGAAGAGTTTGTTCCACCAATGCATGAGTAGGTAACTCTGAATCACAAGGAGTGGAGGTTAAAACATGAGTCGAGAAGACCAAAGCACGAGCCAACGTTGCAGAAAATGTCCATGCAAAGGTAACCTTGAGACAACAATGAACCACAAGTCCATGCCAAAGAAAAACCGAGTGGTGGTCCAAAGAACCCCTGCAAATGAATCAACCACTATCTTCTGGAAGGCTGAAAACACCAAGCACAAGTCCCTTAAAAATGCAAGTAGAGTACATGC
Organism: Taxus wallichiana var. yunnanensis; assembly: GCA_018340775.1. Classification (NCBI taxonomy): domain Eukaryota; kingdom Viridiplantae; phylum Streptophyta; class Pinopsida; order Cupressales; family Taxaceae; genus Taxus; species Taxus wallichiana. Next base: position 1,023,695,945 of record CM031239.1, read on the forward strand.
AAAGGAGAGCTTACACAAGAAACTACGAGACAGAGAGTAGTAAGCAACTATTGTGAGCAACACGATTCTGATCCCCGAGCTCTGATACCATGTCGAAGGAATGACAAAGATCTGGAGGGAATCTATGAGCATCAAAATGTTGCACTCAACCGTAAAATGATGTAGCTTCAAGATCCAAGCAAGAACTCACCCATGGGAGCAATGTGCATGCATTAAGGGAAAAATGGCTCAAATCCCATACTCTATTCCATTCCACCATGTAATGCTCAAGATGAAAGGGTGTACATATAGTAGTGGGGTGTGTAACTCCCCCACAAATGTAGTTGTCAAGAGGTGGGAGTTACATTCCCGAAATAGCTGGTCAAATGTAACTCCTATGACACTCTATGACGCGTGTAAGGCCATAATGACACCCTAGGACACCTAATCATGGTGAATCACCTATGTGGAGGAATCCCATGTACTTAAAATATATGCATGGTAAATATCCTACACCAATAATATGTGCTCCATATCGTTTGATCCATCGGAATGGTCCTAGTCTCAAATCCAACCCTAAATCTCATAAATGGTGTATTTCATTATTTTAAGAACATTTATACCCCTAAAAGTTTCTATAAAATCTTGGTGAATCCTTAAGTTTAGGAATAATTTCATTGGCTAATCTTTGGAAATATTGCCACATGGGTGTAAAGTGATTGGATTTTCTATTTGATCTTTCAACTTACAATTATATCTGTGAATTAAATGTAACACTCAAAGCAAGATATAATGACGTAAAAAAATGAATTAAAAACTAATATAATTGTATAATGACATTCATTTTGTCATTCATTTGGCTTCTATTTGAGTATATCTAGTAGCTCAACATAGGATATTTATCCCAAACATGTAGACTGGATTACCAAATAGTCACATAGGTCCTAATCCCATATCTAATGAGAATATGATCCATTGTTTATATCCACTAGTATAAACCTTGTCAGGACATAATTTGACCTAAAATTGTTTTGAACCAAATATTCTTTGAGTTCACATGTTTGGAGCATTTGTACACAATATTTTCATAGGACGCTTCTTTAGAAGAAGGTTGAATACTTAACAATAGGCATATGTTATAGGTAGAATTATAGTTATACATGTATCATTATACCTATATAAGGTTTGGAGTTTGAAAAACCTAATATCATTCTTATAGGTTTGTGATCCCTTTTATTCATCAAACTACCAAGATCGACTTATCATAACTAAATTTGTTCTCCTACCCAAACATTTAATGTACAAACTTCTCTAAGTAAATGTGTTCCTCATATGTTTAAAATCATCCCAAATCTTAAACTCAAGTGCACACCATATCAAGTGTAAGAACCCTTAACATTTGGTGCAAATGGTAAGCTATTAAATTTTAAATTGAATATTAAAAAAGGATAGAAATAAACATTATGTAAAAATTTCAAAGACAATCCCATTTTACGTGTTTGACATATCCTCAACGCCTTAATACTAATAAAACTTATCAACTAACGAATCACAAATAAATTTAGGATCCCGCCAAGAATTTCTTTGAGAACTCTATGCCCATTAAATTATATAGAAATTTTGTTAGAATAGGAGGAACTCGAAGCTTACAATCTAGCTACATAAGGAATAACTCACATAGCACCGAATTCCCATCTAGGATCTCTACAAACCTATATATGTTGAAACATCTCATGAGTAATTAAACCAAAATATTCACTATTGTAAAATACCCAAATTGAGGCTTTTAGAATCTCACAACAATATAAGGAGCAAAATTATAGCAAATTCCAATTGCTGTAATTTCAATAAAAGTAGGATATATTTTCAATGAAAATGAAAAATCCAAGAATAAACACCACAAGGAAGCACAATGACATGCACACAAAAAGCCTTTTAAAATAAATTTAAAAAAGGGGAGGGAAATTTGCAAACAAAAATGCAATGACATACTTACAAATAATATTTTAGTCATTGTATGTGGGTTGGGAATTGAATTAGAGAGCATTTCTCAATGGATTTTATGTTAAACTAAAACCTCAAGTCCTAATTACTTGCTACATTTGACTAAAAATAATGAAAAATAGTTCTCATTATACAAATGAAAATGTAAGAAAATTATTAATATTCAACTAAACGCAACATTCCAAAAGAGTCTCTTATCTGAAAACACAATTTCATATATATTTGATTGAACCCAACATATAAGCCACACAAAAATAGAAAATGAATTTTTAAAACATGAATTTAGTAATAGTTGTAAAGGAAGACAACATGTTACACACCCCTCAAAAACTAGGATTTGTTATTAAGAGGTTTAGATATTTTTAATCTAATTTTGAGAAAACAAACTTTCCTAAAAGCCATACATATCAAGTCATTGGCCATGAGAAAATGCCTAGGAAAGAGGTGTGAAACAATCACCATACCTCATTGCCAAAGAAAACCAACAAGCTTCATACCTCGTTGCTAGTAAAAACAACAATTTAAATATGAAAAACAAGTAGACCACTAAAAATACAAGTTTTGAGTTGGAAAATAAGTCATTTAGTATGGCATGGATGCCTCTAAAGCTTGGAAAAGATGTGGTATAATCTTGTAGCGACAATATATGAGAAACAAAAAAACTCATTAGTAGTAGAAAACATCTTTGTCCTTCACCATGTGGAGGAAGAAAATAATGGGCACACAAAACTAGATGAACTGACCAAAGATATATTCCTTGTGGTGAGTTACTGAAAGGAAAAATGAATGGAGGAGATACATAAAATAGGAGGAGAGTGTATGCTTCGTCATAACGAGACTAGAAAAATAGACTTGGTAGCTTCCTTGAGAAGTTTCAATATTTTCAACGCATCTATTTGTAAATGCAATTATTGATTTCCACTTTTTCATGAAACCCTTCAAGTATGTAAAATTATATAATTGGGTTGTAATTGAGTTAATCCCATATTGATAGGAACTATAATACAAGGGTGATTCATAAGGTATTATAAGCACTAAATTGTTCCTTTACTACTATCTAACAAGGTTGTAATGTGACTAATCCCTACCAAATTGAAGAAGAACTAGTAAGTATTTTGTGAATTTAAATGATTGAAAGATGAAAAAATGGTATTTAAAATATGTTGTAAGAGAATTACAAATCTTTTTGGTAAAAACTCATCACATCTTACAGATTTATTTATTTTTATAAGCATCTTTAGTCTAATACTTGATTGGAACTTCTAATAAGGAAAAGCTATTGAAATTCACAACAAGGTTGTTCTCATGTGTGAAAGTCTAAAACTAGTCTAAAATACACCGTGCATTGTGTTTTTCTTATCCCTATAGTGTTAAGGAAATTAGAATCATAAAAAATGTTAAGCAACGTTATGATTTCCTACAAACACCTATACAAAGTGCAAATTATAGGCTCACGTTGTTTTGTAATTAACACGTGTTAAGTCACTCTATTAACATAATGAGAATAAAGCTTGAGTAATTCTATAGTGTGGTTTTTAATTAATTGCAATTTGAGGAAACAACTTTATCAATCCAAATTTAAAAAAATCATAGCCTCAAATGTTGAAATAACTTCCTCTAAATGCAGCATTAAAAGGTGTCCCATTGATTAGCATGAGACATAAAATTGCAAAATAAAATCTCGAGGTTTAAAACCAAGTTCAACACCAATATATAAGATAAGATGGCCAGATCTTTAAGCCAAATAAAGGAAGAACATAGTAAAGAGTCGGCATTACTATGGTTCCTTTAAAGCATTTCTTCGCAAGAACTTCCTTCACTTCATATGGCTCAACCTCCATAGCGCTTTGAGTATGTTTTTAATGATTACCTTGCAAAGTTATTGTAATAAATTGTTGTGTCACTTTGCATTAAATTGTAGTGGTAGTTGTATTTTCTTAAAAACATTGAAGTGTATATCCATACGGAATAAGGAAATAGGAGATAAATCAATTATTTTCTCATTTTTATCTCAACAAAATATGTAATATTTAGGACCAATTTTAGAGTTTCAATAATATTAATCAAATAAAAGTTTCGATTGCTCGGTCTCTAAAGTAATAATGACAAAATTGATTGTTATAGTTAGCAGGACTAATAACACATGATTGGGTTGTAATTAAGTTAATTAGTAAGAATTGTAAGACAAGGGTGACATACAACAATACGAACCATTATTCACTAAAAATTCTCATACAATTAACTCTAAATATATGTCTAACTACCCGAAATGGTATATTCCACGATCCTTATGTCAACATGGATGACACCACATTGGAAGTATTGGTTGATTGACTTGCATATAAAAAAATCTCGCAAAAATGCCTCATGCATTTTGGAATTGCTTCTATCACTCTAAAATCTTTATTTATTCAAAAATAAATTCACATTTGTTTGATAACTTATTCTGCAACAACATATAAAACTCAATATAACACGATCCTTATGCCAATAAGAGTGACACCACGATAGAAATGGACCTTACTAACATAATGGTTATATGGCTTCATTATTAAAAACTATCATGTACAATTTCCTCTAAATATGTGTCTTATTACCCCAAGTCAGATGTCATGATCCTTATGCAAATAACGGTGACATCATGATGGAAGTGGTGATTGATTGGTTGCGAGAAAAAAATCCCATATGGTATTTATGACTCAAAAATTCTCAATCACTCAAAAATTTAAATCCCACATTGGCGAGATAGGATTCATATGTAGCAACATATAAAACTAATATACAATGATCCTTATGTAAATAAAAGTGATGTATCAATGGAAGTGAACATGTTACTAACATAATAGTTATTAGTTGTGTGATGTGTATGTTTTCTTCCTTTTCCTTCTCCCAATTTGGATATCTCATGATCCTCATTCCTATAAGGGTGACACCACAATGTAAATGGCCCTCTTACTAATATATAAACCCTAATATACCTTGATCCTTATACCAATAGGGGTGACACCACAATGAAATAGGGGTGACTAACATAGTGGTTGATTAGGCTGGAGGATGAATATTTTTGCTTACTCAAAGTATTTCTCCTCTCGCATCCTATTTAGATTTATAATAATAATAAAAATGCATATTGAAATTGCTTCTATAACTTTAAAACCCTCATTCATACTTGAAGGAGGTCATCTTGAGATGACTTAAAATATGCTATGTGGTTCTCCTACCTTTCCTTTAGATTTTTACCATAAATACACAAGGAAAGAAATGCCAAATACTCATAAAGGTCATCTTGAGATAACATAAAACATATAAACAAGTAAAAATACCATAACTTATCGATATATGAAAGAATATATACATATATTAAGTGATTTTTAATGCCATATATATTTAGTGAAAGGAGCAACGAGTATCTCCTTTTCATCCATCAAGTCATCATCTTCGGGTCAAAGTCTTGATACTTAGAGTATGAGGGAAAGGTGAGGTGGATGATATTTATATTGTGGTGAAAATAGGATTGTAGATATTGTGGGGACATCATGCTAATGGGGTGTCTCTAGTCATAACAAACACTAAATTTGATAGAGGAGTGTAATGACTACTATCATAAGACTTCTATGATCTTAGCTTGGGCATAGCCAACAATAAGGAGTTGTCAAGTGAATATTCCTTGTCGTACTCGGGTGTAATAAGAAAAATGTTAATATATTCAATGATGGTTTCATTAGGTGGTGAAAGAGGAAGCTCCATAGGAAGAGGCGAGGTAGAAGAGATGGAGATATGGCTCAAAATTTGAATGGCCATTCAATTTCATAAGGTTGTTTGATGATGTAGATGATTGAAAAGTACAAGCTTCAACTCAACATAAGCATATAATATCTACCCTTATAAATTTATAATTATCATGTTAGATTAATGCTTAAAATTTTGTAAAGTACTAACAACATTTTATCACATATATATGGAAATTTAAAATCACGCACGCACACACACACATGCACGCATACACACACACACGCACGCGCACACACATACACACGTGCATGTGCACACGCACACGCACACGCACACACGCACACACACACACACACACACACACACACACACACACACACACACACACACACACACACACACACACACACACTAGTGGTTTAAAATAACCAATGCATGTCTCATATAATTGCTAGGTGAATAAGACCCACATGTTCATATTAAGTATATAAAAACTATATTACAAAATATGTTGGAATATATTTTATAGGGCAATTATAAATAGAAATATAGAAAAAATATAAAATTTGGTCTATTTGGACAAATTTGTTTTATAGAATTAGCCATGTTCAAGAGGACCAAAAGCTAATTTTAGCCACTAATATTAATCTTGGTACTAAGGTGTTATGATCTATGATGTTAGTGAATGCGTGTCTCTTGGTGGTGAGGATTTTTCCTCTTCCCTAGATGCCATGATAATAGAATAAAAACCTTGATTTGGATCGAGACATTCATACCTCATATTGGATGTGATCCTTAAAACCACCAAGGAATCAGTCATTCATATTATCATTTGTAATTGTATCCATATTCACTTAGAAGCATTTTGGGATTGTTGAATATAATCCTTCACTAACACCATTTTGCACAACTTCAACCAATTTGTGAAAGTAATTCTCAGCCAAATTTGTATTATAATGCATTTGCAAATCCTTCATAAAAACTAACAAGGTGACATTGAGAGCCTTATTATTTTGAGAGCATAGCAATCAAAACCAAGTGAATTGTTTAGGTTCCATATGTCAATATGCCATAGTGATTAACTAAAATATAATTTATTCTAGTGTAATCTAATGCTATCAGAATAGTAAAATGACTGAATAAATGAAGCAATAAAATACTGAAATAATACCCAAGCAAACTAAGTAATAAAATGTAAAACCCTAATGTGCAAAGAGGGTTAAGAAGGGATTAGTTGATTTGTAGATGTTGCAGGACTATGTTGTAGTGTAGACTAGGTGAACAAGAGGAGGAAACCATCGCACATGATCCTGAGAAAGTGCAAATTTGGACTATCTCGGCTAGACCTGGGGCACTGGAGAGGGATATGGAAACACGTGGGTGCCCTAGTATATGGAAATGGATAGAAAACCTCCTCTGGAGTGTCACTGGATGTTCACTTGTGTTCACTTCCTATCGTGTGAATGTCATTGTATGATCACCGAAGCACTGGTAAACATGTAATGGAAGAATCACCTACAAAACCCCTAGAAAAAGCATCAAAACCTAAAAAAGAAAGATGCATATGAAGGGGTAGGACTGTCTCGGCTACCAAATTGGTGGACTTCTCACTGAGTGTTGTACTACATATTAGACCCAATGTAGTTCTAGGTGTGTGTGTGTGTGCAATTGTGCTCTTGTGTCAGTCGCACTTTGTGAAGTAGCGAGTAAGTAACTAGATGTAGAATGTAGTAAATGTATGCATGGAAACAATAGACTCCCCTCCTATGAAGTGTGATGTAGATGAACCAACCTTGTGTGCCTTGTGATGGAGCTAGATGGATGCAAATGTAGCTTTAGATGCCTTTGATGGATGCAACCTTAGGTGGTGATAGTAAGTGTTTAGTGCTTGGTCCCTCATTATGGTCACATAACTTTATATTTATATGGTTCTCTTGCTTTAATTTCGTAATTAACCCCAAAAAGGCCAACCACCAAAAATATAAGAAGCTCAAATGACTAGAAAGTGCCCAAAAAGTGAGAGGAAAGTGTAAAGAGGATCGGGGATATTCTCCAATCATTTAACGTACAAGATCTTATGTTAGTGTCATTATAAATCGGGATTTTGTCCTAGGCTGTATGCAATGGAGCTTTATGTAACCAGTTTTCCTATTGGGTCTTCTTTGGGGGGTTGTTGTGAGATATTTCTAATTTGGTTACTAATCTACGAAAACTCAATGTAAATCTATAGAATTAAGTTACTATGATGAAATGAAGTCTAAAATCTATACTTCTAATTTAAATGGAAATGTGCACACATAATTTGAAAGAACATAATTGAAATTGCACACTTGTAACTAAAACTCAGTAGAAGTAAAAGCACATGCTAACTAGACTTTGCATAAAGGGAACACACATTCTAAATAGAAATTTAAATAGGGAAAACAAATACGTTCAAACAAAGATTGCATGAAACATACTTGAAATAGAGATTGCAGTAAAACTTATCAAAAAACCATATGTATGTGAATGTAAACAACCTCCTGTCTCCTTGGTCGAGTGGGCCCTTGCTCTCCCTTGGGACAGGAAATCTCAATATCTTTAGATCCTCAAAATGATTCTCACTTATATTAATTCAAATAAGTTCCATGACATATCCAGTATGTGAAAAGAAGAGTGCTAAATACAACAGGCTATATATTGCAGATTATATCTAAAATAACAGCTACTACAATGTTCTTAAGAAGGTGTCTTTATATAGACACAAGCAATTACAAAATACGCCATAATAGCGCACTAACGTCTCCCACTAATCAACATTGATCAAGACTCATAAATTCCTATAGGAATGCTAGAAACAAGTCCCATACTTATAGGTCGATAGGTGGAAAAATTCTTCCGCTTCACATTCTAGCTCCAAACTCAGACTTCTTAATTACATTGGCAATAAACGTTCATTATTTCCCTGCACACATCATCACATTTCTCTCACAAAGGCAGTTAGTAGGAAGTTATACGGTAATCAGGTTGCATGAGAAAAAGCAAGGAAAATGCATTAAACTCACTAAGATATAACTATACAAAGCATCCCCATGCATTAGAAAATCATATCTAAATGACAATTTATTAATCATAGGAATGATATAAATGAGCCAAATAATGCACTCATCATTTCCCCGCACTTTACCTGTTGCATGTCCTAATGTAACTTATCTACCCCTTCCCTTGTGACCAAGTTGTTGGGCCATGTCATACTCTTCAAATTGGTTAGCATATTGCTTCTTGGTACCTTTACATCCCTGAGTGTTGGAAGTTACTTTAACCCAAGCTGTGAAACTCTCATTTGATTGTGCAACATTATTTTTCTAGGTGGTAGTAGGACTCAAGAGGAGAGGTGGTCACACCTAAAGTCCTACCCATTCATCATTGTACTGCTTGCTAGTTTTTTCTGACAACTGCCTTATGATTGTGATGAGGGCATCACCTCGTCACATACTCCAACTCAAATTATGAGGTGAAATAACCTCCCTTCGCTTTAATGGTAAGCTCAAAGTGTCCCATCTCCTATCACAGGCTTGCCTTGCTGCCCCAAAGTGTTGTTGACTATAGGTTTCAAAGTCCTCCACACATTTTAGTAATATTTTTGAAGTATTCTCTCCAATACCAACTTGGTAGTAAAGAGATCTGAAGTTTTCCACATAGCCACATCAGTGTGATGTGTAGGCCAAATATAGAATCCTATTGTTTGAGCTGTGTGATTGAAGATATCCATTTGTTCACCCCACATGATCTGATTTCAAAGCAAGGACTGAAAGGATTTTAATTGAAAATCCCCACGAATAAGTTAATGAAGAATTCAGGGACATTGGGAACTAACATATTATGGAGGTAGAACTCACAGAGCAGGTTTTGAATTTTGGGGTACTTGGATTTGTAAATGGATAAAAAAACATTACCATCAGGAGCTTTGTAAGGCACCTGACAACACAACTGTAATAACTACCAAGAGTAAAACTGCTCCTGAACAAACATGTTGTAAATCAAAGATGGTTTCCTACAAGATAGGAGCTTACAAGCTAGAGGACAGACAAAGTCCAAAAGAGATTGCAATTTTTGTTTTTCATCTTGGATGATTTCCATCTCCCCTTTAATTTCTTGTTTTCCTTTTTTAATTTTGAATTTTGAAGAGACAATTTGTGGACATCATTCAAAATGCTAAGACCTCTATCTCTCTTGTCACTTTAGGATGCTAACTTCTATTTGTAAAGTTGTGATTTCTCTAACCTTTTCTATTGTGTATTGGGTAAATTCAGTTTGTAAAGACATATTTGTTTCCTCCATACCTTTCAACTGGGATTTAAGGAGTGCAATCTCTCCAAATAACCATGAGGATCGGCAGCTTGACATAACCTAAGGTGACCAATTTCCATTGCAATTGATTTCAAAGTGGATTTTGTGCTTCAGGTACCGAAGTAGTTTCCTAGAGTGTGAATTGACTTAAAGATGTGGGCATAGCCAAGCTCTATGGGGTAGGAATAGTTGCAGTGAATATAGTGTCTGGTGATTTGTCAGTGGGGACAACTAGGTTTTCTACCTCATCCCTTACCTCCCACACAGGGTAGAAGCATCAAAAAAACCCTCCGACCGGGAACTTCCAGGTTTATGCAATGTATAGGACCATCGGCCATAGGAAAATAGAAGAAGAGGGAGTCAAGGTATTCCTACCTTTAGAACTGAAGGTGTTGAAGATGGGCTCACTTGATCACCAAATTTGTCCACATTTTTCTGAGTGTCAGGTTCCTCCTTCTTCTTATGTGTAGGGTGAGAGGTGATGCGATAGTGGGTCGAGGTGTGGAAGATGGCCCTGGTTTGAGCTACTTCAGCTTGGAACCCTCCCCCACATTCATCCTTTCAAGCCTTCACTTTGGCTTAAAAAAACTTGATGCGAGCATAGTAAGTGAATGAGCCACTGGGTGCTTTAGCACTACCTTTCCTCCTCCAATCTTGTATTTTTGGTTGACTTTGATAACTGCATCTACCAAGTATTCCGGTAAATTCACCCTGAGTGCAGGGTTGATGCATCCTTTCTTTAAATGAATGAGAATTTTGAGTGAATCACCACCCAACACAGATAGTTGGCCATCGCATATAAAGTATCTGTTAACCCATTTGGCCATCTCCCTCCAAATGTCGGGTAGACTGTCCCTCTTAACTCCTTTCTGAACACCCTAGGAGGTAAGGATTACCTCGAGAAATGCCTCACCCTCCTCATGAAACAGAGCAATCAAGTCTTTGAGGGAGAATTTTCATGACTTTCAGACCAAAATCAGTAAACCGGATAGTTTAGAAACTACCTAGCTAGGTAATCTCCACTCGCTTCCCTCCAACGTGTGAGAAAGTAGCTTCAAAATTTTCTAGGAATTCATCCACTACACCTTCATCAAAACCTTTGAATTTCTAGATGAAGTCAAGCCAATCTAAATCATAAAATACCTGCAAAAGCACAGCGTTCCTAAGTAATGGGTCCGAGAATCGGGCTCTAACTTTTCTTTTGTCCCATGATGAAGGCTGAATGAATCCAGATAGTAGAGAAACAAGAACAAGGGCGTGCTTGAATTCATGGTGTGATGGTAGGTAGAATGGTGCATTCAATATTCATGAAGCAACGATAGGAAGTGGTTAGGAACTATCAATTTGAAATGCACCTGGATCCTCGAATCACATAAAATCATAGAGCAAATTTGGTGGCATAAAAGGTTGACAAGACTAGGTATCCATGAGTAGTTTTGATATGTGAGACACACATCCCATCACTTGAAATGGAAATGCCACATATCCCTTTCGTAGAATGTGACACATGTGGTGTGCATGTGGAAATCATGACTCATTACACCCTCATGTCATCATGTCGTAGCATCATATTTGGAAGGATATCCATAATAAATACATTGAACATTGTGTATGGATGCAATTATGATAAGTTCATGCATGGGGAGTTGCTTCATAAGGAAATATCCATAGTGAATTAGAATGCACTTACCCATGCTAGTTCAACGTCTGATATCCAGTAGATTTCCATGTCCTACAATCTCGAGATAAAATGTGATTAGTGGCCTTTAAACAATGAAGATTTCTGCATTTATTGAAAACAAAACAACTAACTAAGGGAAGAAGATCAAGGTCATGACCATCCTCCTTTATTTAAATTGAAAGACAACAATTACTCCTAGTCGGAGGGGTGAAGAGCCACCTCAGCATGCATTTCCTCACTCAACATGATGTCACTGGTGAAATTTCCCTTGTCAAGAGGTCATTGATAAATCTTGAGTTTGTGTCCATTCACAAGAAGAGTCCTTTTGTCACCATCGATTGGTAATAGTCACATAGAGCCATTATCAAACACTTTTTCGATCTGATATGGGCCCAACTACATGTGTCCATAACTTACCTTTAAACTGTTGATATTTGGAATCAAAGAGTAAGACCCATTCTCCCTCGTGAAACATCCTGGATTTGATATGAGCATCATGTCAAGTCTTCCTCTGATGTTGGATAATTTCCACTTGTTGTTGTGCTTCCATCCGCATTTCATCCAATTCATTCAGCTACATCACCCATTCATGTTGTGCTTCATCCAAATTGATGTTAGACTTCCAGTGTTGTTCTCTAGGTGTGTAACTCAAACTCTATAGGTAAATAATGGCTTCTTCCCATATACCAACTCATAGGGAGAAAAACCAGTAGTGGTTTTCTAGGTCATGTTATAGGCCCAAACTACCTCGGGAAGTTTTGGTACCCAATTTTTCCTATCAGCACTGACCACTTTAGTTAGAATGTTCTCAAGTTCTCTATTGGTGACTTCCACCCCCATTGGATTGGGGGTGATATGGTGATGATTTCTAAGTGCTTGATTCGGTAGATTTCCAAAAATCCTCAATCATTTTAGACACAAATTGAGGACCTTGATCAGATACAATGGCCTTGGGGCCCCAAATCATAGCAATATCTGATTGTACAAGAAATCAACAACAACATCCTCATTGGAAGATGCCAATGCTTGAACTTCATCCCATTTCATGATGTAGTCCATGCATACCAAGAGGTATTCTTTCCCAAAATATGGGGGATCAAAAGGTCCAACGAAATCAATTCCCCATTTCTCAAATGGTCCTAAGACCAACTGAGGATTAAGAGGCATTTCCATGGATAGTGTAGGCTTCCCCATTCTTTGACATGCATCACACTACCACACATACTTCTTGACAGTCTTGTGGAGGGAAGGCCAATAGTACCCAACTCCAAGGACTTTGTGAATTGTCCTCTTTACTGAGTAATGTCCTCCTCATCATCATGACAAGCTCACAGTATGTCATATACTTCATCTTCTCGAATACACCTATGAAGAACCATATCAGGACAACATTTGAATAAAATTCCATTACACCATTTATATGTTGCACTATTTTTAACCAATCTTCATCTCTCTTTATGAGTAAAATAGGCAGGAAACTTCCTTGTAGTTAAATAATTTGCAAGATCAGTGAACCACGGAGTTTGAGTTGATATAGAAAACAAATTTTCATCTGGAAATTGATCCTGGACTACCTCATCATTACCTGAAACATTCAATCTCGAAAGAAAATTAGCAACAACATTAGATTTCTTGGGCTTATCAATAATGGTCAAATTGAATTCTTGTAACAAGAGTAACCATCTAATAATCCAACCTCGACTACTAGTTTATTCATCAAATATCGGATGGCAGAGTGGTCAGTATAAACAAAGATTTTATACCCAGTGATGTAATGTCAATTTATTCAAGGAGTAAACAACAACTAAAAAAAACTCCTTTTCCGTAGTGGTATAGTTTCTTTCCATAGGAGTCAGGTTCTTGCTGATAAAGTAAATGGCATACATGTGATCCTCTTCATCTTTCTACCCAAGAACAACTCCCATGGCTGTATTGGAGGCATCAGTGTGGATATGGAAAGGTTTCCCCCAATCGGGGCCTCGTAAGACTAGGGGCGGTGGTCAGCTTCTCCTTGATAATATCAAATGTGCTTGACACTGAGGGGACCATTCAAAAACACAATCTTTTGTTAGCAATGAAAACATAGGTGCAACAATTTTACTAAAGTCTTTGATGAATCACCAATAATACCCTACATGTCCAAGGAAACTTTTGATGTCAGTCTAATTTGTTGGTGTAGGTAGTTGAGTGATGACTGTGATCTTTTTGGGGTCGACTTGTATACCTTTGGCAAAAACATGGTGACCTAAGACAATTCCCTGATCAACCATCATCAAACATTTTTCATGACTTAGGGATAGTTGGTGCTGCTCACATCTACTCAATACTTTTTCAAGGTTATTCAGAGATTCATCAAAAGTGGATCCGTGGATAGTGAAATCATCCATGTAAACTTCAACACAGTCATTTGTAAGATCTATAAAAATGGCCAAGACTACTCTCTGAAACATAGTAGGTGCATTACAAATCCCAAAAGGTAAGACTCGATAAGCAAAATGTACCCCAAGGGAAAGTAAAGGTGGTTTTATCTGGTCAGCAGGTGCAATACTTATTTGGTTATACCCACTAAACCCATCCAAGAAAGAAAAATATTTCTTACTGGTGAGATTGTCCAGAACCTAGTCAATAAAAGGCAGGGGAAAATAATCTTTCTTGGTGGCTTTATTAAGTTCCCTATAGTCAACACAGATTCTCCATTTACCATTTTTCTTGGGAACTATAACTAATGGTGAGACCCACTTGACTATCAGATATAGGGTAGATGAATCCTACCTTTAGCAATTTTTCTATCTCATTTTTACTATGTCTCTGAGTGTTGGGTTAATTCTTCATTGTGGCTGCCTTATGGGTTTAACATCTTCAATGTAGATATGGTGAGTACAAATGTTAGGATGAATTCCCCTCATATCAGTGTAATCCCAAGCAAAAGCATGGGAATGTTTCCTCAAAATCTCGAGAACCCTAGCCTCTTGGTTGGCCTCCAAATTATTACCAATGGTTAGTTCTTTCCCTATGTCAACAGGAACTTGTTTGGTATCTTTCAAAATAGCGAGCTCTGCATTGGTGATTAAATAATTCAATGGGAAAACATGGGGCTGAAGCATGTGCAAAATGGGTACATTGTCAAGAGACAAAATCTTGGTTAAAGGACAATAGAAATCAGAGACTATGTATTCCACATTATAAGCATAGATTTATTTACAAGCTTCATTAGAAGTATCACTTACCAAGGCAATAGTATCGGACGTGTCTAGAACAAATGGGTCTGCAGTCAGAGTTCCAATTTCCATAGCCACAGTGTTGATTTCCATAGTCACAGAGCCCTTTGCATCAGTCAGTGTGTATGACTCAACAACTTTTGTCATATGGTTTTTCACTACAATGGTGGCCAAATAAGAAGAACTCAGAGAGTTAGTATCCAAAGAATCTACCCATACATGTTCACAAGCATACACATAAGGCTAGGCAGGAGGATATAATGAAATATGCTTGGATTTTTGCCCATTTAGAATGGTCATTTTTCCCAACCTACAGTCAATATATGCAGCAATAGTAGCCAACCAGGGTCTTCCCAAGATGACTGGATACCCCAATTTCTAAGCTTTAGGTTGTAAGACCATAAAATCGACAGGATACTCCTAGGATTCAATGGTGACCATTATATCCTCAATCACACCATCTGGTACAACAATGGATTGATCTGCTAATTGAAGAATGGTATTGGTAGGTTGTAGTCTTGTTAAGGACAATAGATTGAACATATATGTTGTTATAACATTGATGGCAACACCAAGATCCACCAAAATGTTAGATATTGACTGATTGTTTATACAAATAGTAATGACTGGACTCCCAGATCCCGTATTTTGGTGAAATAAGTTTTCCAACAACAAGATCAGCCAAATTTCCTTCCACCCTAATGGTCTTTGGGTATTTCTTCTTTCTTCCTAGTGTCTTTATACACTCGTTTCTAATGGTTTGGTTTAATTATGGAATGTCCCTTATTGATCACAGAAGTGGGACCTCAATGTGCACCTTTTTCAACTCTTGAACTAGCATTGTTTCATCTACAGTTTGAGTGTCTTGTAACCACTCAGGAAAAGGAGCTTTATGGGCATTTTGATTAGTTTCTTGACCATTCTGAGTGTTTTTGTTTGTGGAGAAGGTGTAGTTCCTTCATTTTCCTCAAGTGTCTCTTCTTTATCAGTGTCTACAGGAATTTTCGTGATAATAATAGGAGGATTCAATTTTTCCCAGGACCTTAGTCACAGATTACCAATAGTATTAACCTACATTGTATTACTTGGTCTGCTTCATCAATTGAAGTTGTCTGCTGATTTTTAGGGTTTGCTACAGGATGGGCTAGAAGTTGTGTTTGTGTTTCCATGTATGTGTTGTTGATAGGTTTGTGGTGGGGCCATTAAATCTTGTTGTGGTTGTTGGAACCTCCATTTTTGATTAATGTTCATTGTGGTGTCCACTGCTGGTTTTGTTAGGATTTTGTTGAGGTACCCATTGTTGGTTGTGCCATGGACTTGTTGGGGTCGGTGGTGTCCAACCTAGGCTAAGTGTAGGGATTCATCCAGGGTGGTGGATGTGGGTAAGTCATCCAATTTGATGTTGTCCACTTAGGTTGTCCCCAAGTAGGCTGAGGAGCTTGACTAGGCCATGACATCCTCCAGGGGTTATGAGCAGGTCGAGGGGAATATAGAACTTGATTATTTGGCCTTTGAACAAAGTTTACCTCTGCATCAGCTTGAGAGATGACATTCAAGCCTCCTTTCAACTGTGATAAGAAGGTGTAATGCTTAGTGTCATGGTCAACAACTTCACAGATCAAACACATGTCTGTGACATCCAAAGGACATTCTCTTAGGGGATGTCTCTTCCTACACTTAGGGCAATATATGTCCAGAGGTTCTTTGGAAGCACTAGTTTTGGCCTTAAGCCCATCTATGGTTGATGTTAATTGTAACAAAATGTTTTTTTCATGTTATCCATTTCCTCTAGAAGTTCAGAGGTACCTAGGGTAAGCTTGGATGTTTTTCTCTTCCTTATACCCCTCGTGTTCTGGAGTAACTTTTGCATAGCTCAGTGATTTGTTCCATAGTAATTTTATGCACATCTCCTCCTCCCATAAGATGGAGGGAATCCTTAGTTTCCTCATCAAGTCCTTTAAGGAAAACTATCTTAGTGATGTCTGCTCATAACCACTCCATCTGGAGAAAGAGAAATCTATCCAGATAATCCTCTAGATTTTCATCTTCTTTTTGCCGTATCTGGAAGAACTCTTCTTTCCTATCCCTTCCCCTACAGTAGTCTTGATATTTATCCAAAAATGTTGTCTCCATGGCTTCCCAATAATCAATGGAGTTAGAGGAAACCCCATGAACCATCTCATAGCATAGTCTTTGAGAGTGGAAGGAAAGAGTTTGAGTTTTTGATTATCGGTTCTGTAGTCATATGTTTGGCAAAGAACTTTGAATTCAAATAAGAACTGATCGGGGTCTTCCGTAGACATGCCTCGAAAGATAGGGAGGATGGATGGTGAGATATTTTTCATGGGTGCATCCTCATCCTCATCCAAGACAATGGGATAAGTAAAGGTTCGACCCAAGGGTCGGTCTCCATTATTCCCGTGGTCCCCCATTTCTGAGTGTTGGTCGGAGGATGCAAAATGCTCAAAAAGGCTTCTAGGTGTTGTATTGGATTCAATGTCACTCTCAGTGTTCCCTACGTGTAATTTGTTTGGAGATATTTGTTGGATGTTGCATGGTGTAAATCTCCCTTGATCGTCTCGTGGCCTATGCATCAAGGTTGGTTATTGAAACAAGGCCCAAGACTTCTATTGGTTGCATATGTGAACTCCATTAACACCCATAGCATGTAAAGTGAGAAAAATGGCATGGTGTGCTTATGGTGTCCCCGAAAAAATGGTGCCAAAAATGATGGGTCATTGTATTCTCCAATCATTTAACTAACATGATCTTCTGTTAGTGTCATTATAAACTGGGGTTGTGTCCTAGGTTGTATGCAATGGAGCTTTATGTAACCAGATTTTCCTATTGGGTCTTTTTTTGGGGGGTTGTTGTGAGATATTTCTAAGTTGGTTACTAATCTATGGAAACTCAATGTAAATCTATGGAATTAAGTTATTGTGATGAAATGAAGTCTAAAATCTATACTTCTAATTTAAATGGAAATGCACACACAAATTTGAAAGAACGGAATTGAAATTGCACACTTGTAACTAAAACTTAGTAGAAGTAAAAGCACATGCTAACTAGACTTTGCATAAAGGGAAACACACATTCTGAATAGAAATTTCAATAGGAAAACAAATACATTCAAACAGAGATTGCATGAAACATACTGAAATAGAGATTGCAGTAAAACTTATCAGAAAACCATATGTGTATGTGAATGTAAACAACCTCCTGTCTCCTTGGTTGAGTGGGCCCTTGCTCTCCCTTGGGACAGAGGAAATCTCAACAGCTCTAGATCCTCAAAATGATGCTCACTTATATTAATTCAAATAAGTTCCATGACATATCCAATATGTGAAAAGAAGAGTGCTAAATACAACAGGCTATATATTGCATATTATATCTAAAATAACAACTACTACAATGTTCTTAAGAAGGTGTCTTTATATAGACACAAGCAGTTATAGAATACGCCATAATAGCCGGCACTAACGTCTCCCACTAATCAACATTGATCAAGACTCATAAATTCCTATAGGAATGCTAGAAACAAGTCCCATACTTATAGGTTGATAGGTGGAAAAATTCTTCCGCTTCCGCATTCTAGCTCCAAACTCAGACTTCTTAATTACATTGGCAATAAATGTTCATTATTTCCCTGCACACATCATCACATTTCTCTCACGAAGGAAATTAGTAGGAAGTTATACGGTAATCAGGTTGCATGAGTAAAATCAAGGAAAATGCATTAAACTCACTAAGATATAACTATACAAAGCATCCCCATGCATTAGAAAATCATATCTAAATTATTAATTATAGGAATGATATAAATGAGCCAACTAATGCACTCATCGAAAAAACACATTATGAAAATACGGTTTGAGCAAATACATAGGTTGTAAGATCTAAAATAATGACATAAAAAAATGCAAAATGACCAAAGACATGGGTTAATTATTACTCTTTTCACTTAAGAACCATATGAATAGTAGTATGAGACCGGGACTAAATAATGACTCAAAGTGCGTGATTTAGTGTCTACATTTTCCCCCACTTTATGTTGGTGAGTGGAAATCTCGGTAACATAAAGTAGATAGAGATGCGTACCTAATAATCCATGTAGATTGATGTAGAATGCATACAAGAGGTATGAATAGACAAAGCGTGGAGTGATAAAAACATGGAGCGTGGAGACTAAAGATGCAAAAAGTGTAAAAAGTGATGAAAGTGAACCTAGGGTGAAAGTGTGTGTGTAGATGCCAATATGTGTAGTGTACCTGCATGGTTAGTATCATTTGTGTTATGTACCCGCCATGTGTGTATTGTTGTCTCGCTTGCTTCTATACGGATGGATCATCGTAAAAGAGAAGACGGTCAAGTAGTCAAATACGCATGTATATGTGTAATGTGTAAAAACACATGTATATATGTAAAAAGCATGTAAAGAAAATATGAAAATGAAAAAGGAACGTGTGCACCTGATACGTTATGAGAAAAAAAGGTATAGAAAGGATCATTTTGATGTCGTGTGAGATTTTTGAGCAATGTCACGCCACTGGCCGAAGAAGTGTAGGGAGGAAATTCTTATTTATCCTCCAACCAGCTTCGCTTCTTGAGAGTGAAGAGATATTTGTATTATGCAGTTTTTGGGAAATCCAATGCTATGGAAATGTTGTTAGGAAATAAGAGATAAAATATGTGGAAAATCCCACTCGAGAATCACAACAAAAGAAACTAATATGCAGAATAATAACACAGATCTGAAATATAAGTGCGAAAAAAAAAAAGAACATAACGTAGGGACATTATTTAACATGGTTCACTTAATTTGGGCTACGTCTAGCAAGAATCACTTGCTCAGATTTTATTACAAGCCACATCTTCTCTCAATACAATACCTAGATCTGTGTGGAGCTATGCTAAAAAAACTCTACAGAATTCACACTTGAACTCACACACATCTGCAATGTTACATCAACCCTACCATATGCACAAAATCACATAAATAGGCAACTTCTTAAGAAATTTTATAATACCATGGGTTCCAAAACCATGGGCCAAAATCATCCCATAAACCTATGGGTTAAAAATCATGCCCATATGAGAAGAGCATGTTTCCAAAGTACTTTTAGTGTACAGTCTTCAACACTTCCACACATGAAAATAGGCTCCAAAACATAACAAGTGTAGAGAGGAAGGTATGGTTTATCCTCTATCCTTTAACTACTCCTGAATGTGCTAAGGACACCTTTCTTGTAAAATTCGTTGTGTATGGATTTCATAGACTGTCTGAACCCACTCATTGTATAACCCATTGTGTCATGGACAAAAACTGGAAACTAAACTGTACCGGTATTGTGTGTAAACCAAAATGATGTCCCCCTCTTTGGGGGTGCAATGGACATTGTGAATAGGAAAATGCAGCCCCAAAAGAGGACCAACTGTGGATACTAAAACTTTCCTTTATAGGGGGGATGGAATTTGCTTGGTATAAATGAAGGCACAAACAAACAAGGTAGCTAGAAAACAAGTGTTAGTACAAACATGCATGTAGAAAACAAGTGTAATCCAAACAGATAATGTGTAAGCTAGAACATAAGAAGATAATGTAAACACCTAAGAAGATAATGTATGTCACACAAAGTGAGCCACAAACATGGGACACCACTCACGGTGTCGCAAGAAACTCAAGGCCGCAGTGGCCACAAACAAACAAGTGTGCACACAAGACAAAGGGAAAAGCCCACAAACAAGAATAAACAATAGCAAACTATTATAACAAATAAGTATGGAAACAAGTATCCTTGCAAAACAAATGATGCACATGAAGCACCCATTAGCATGTTAGAAAGATAAAACATATGTCAAAGCATGTATAAACCAAAGTAGTGTGTTATGAACAAAATGAAACAATAACACCTATAGCGAAATGAATGTGGATGCCCCCAAGAGCCGTTGTGGGACTGGTAGTCAAGCATCCATGTTGTGTGTAGTATCCATGTATAGCCTACGATCACAACTAGAAATCAAGTGAACACACATGTGTGTATGATAATGATAATGACATACAAGATATCTATCTAGCATGTGTAATAAAGCGAACATGTAAAAAACAAGTGTAAGCAAGAGTAAATGTAACCATAAAATGCAGTATGTTGTGGATGGATGGAATGGAATGTAAAGTGAATGATAGGAGCCACGTGCCCCCAGGTGAATGGAATTGTATGCAGTGAGGTTCATTTAGTATGCCCCCTCAGTAGTCAAGAATGAACCATAAATGAGAGTGCGTCATTAGGAAATGGTCAAACTATGTGTTGTGCGCAACACACTTGTTGTGATGAGTGTGTAGTGATGGTATGTGACCTAAAGATGAAGTATACGTGATGTTGTAGCCTAAGCGTATATCATGACAAGATGAATAGAAAGGAGTGGTGATTTAGCCTAAATCATATACCACTAAATGATGCAAGTGAAAGTGATGATGTATCCTATGACGAGATGATGCTAGAAGAAGTGACCCTATAGCCTAAAGCGTATATCACTTAATCTAGGTATGTCACATGAGAAAATATTGAATGATGAACGTGTAAGGGTGATGAGGTCTATTTGTACTATATACCCTCAACAATCCAAGTATGGACCGTGAGACTAGAGTGCATCATCGGGTAGTGAGTGTAGTGCATATAAGTAGATGTGTAAAATGTGTAATGTGAGTAGCGGGGTGTATAGTATGTAATGCAAGATGTGCGATGAACTAAGATGTGTAGATGCATAGTAAATGTAAGACATAACATGTAATATGTAAGGTGTAGGATGTAAAATGTAAGATAACGTGTATGATGTGTGAAAATGTGCAATATGTAGTGGCTATGGTGTAGTATGAGTAGAATGTGTATGATGTATGAAGATGCACAATGTGTAGAGCCTATAGTGTAGTGTGTGGGGTTCATGTGTAGATAATTCCCTCAACATTCAAGTGTGAACCGAAGCACAAGAGTGTGTCATCGGGTAATGACGATGTAGATACATATGTTAAGATGTATGTGGAAGTATGTGGAAAAAGTGATGAGATAATAAGATGTCACATGATGTTTGGGGGGAGTATAGATGTCATGCCCCCAAGTGTGCATATGATGAAGAAGACAATCATGTAATGTCATCTAAGAGGTCATCGGCATCAGGGTCAAAGTCAAATGGATAAGCATTAGAGACTTGGTAAGAAATAGTTTTGATTGATCATGTAATGAGCCATTGAGGCGTAATTTATACATACCCATGACATACTCCTCATCAGTGAAGGGTGGTAATGGACATCCATGTGCATACCAACGAGTGAGATTCTGTGTATAGCCAAGAAAGGAACTATTGCAAATGAATACATGACCAAAAGGCATAGGAAATGAGATATCCGTGTGATCAGGGTCTAAAGTACCCCCAATGTAATCAAGCCATGATTGTCCTAGAGTAAGTGGTGAGGAGTGAGGATCATGTGTAAGAAATACTTGTGAGGTGAAAGACATGTAGGCCATAGGCGGAAATGATGTGAACAAACCCATAATAAAGGTGAGGAGCGTGTGGTGGAGGGTAAAGATCCTCAAAAGAAAAGCCTAGATGAGTCAAGCCCTCATGTGTACATATAGTGTCATCACAAGTAGGGTCGAATGGAATGTGCTCCCAATATGAATCATTCATGAAAAACGTACATGTAAATGGTGGACATGCTAATGAAGGAAGTGTATGTGAAGGTGTGGGGGATAGATCAATGTCCATATGTTGGATAGGCCTTCGATAAAGAATCATAGCAGTAGTAGTAGCAGGTGGAGGTGATGGTGTGGAAGAAACTGCATCTATCACACAAATAACACCTTTAAGTGGTGAAAAATGAGGTGGCTTTTCCATTGGTTGACGATCATCTGTAGTATTAGTAGGTAGATTAGGAAGAGTAGTATTAGGATCTCGGTCACAATATTTGTATGCATCATGGTCGTACGGTAGAAGCAATGGCTTGCATGGCATGGAACCATGGTTTACTAAGCAAACAGTTATAGGAGACTATAAATTTGATGACAAAGAACACAATGTTAAAAAATTTGGCCCTACTGGTGATAGGCAATGTAATGTGACCAATGCATGGATGAAAAAAACCATCATATTCACAAAGTGAAAGAAAAGATGGGTTAACATCATGAGTGTAAATACCTAGCCTCTCAATGAATGACATGGGACATAAGTTGAGTTCAGATCCATTATCAATTAAAGTGCGCTTGATACCCACATTGTAAATGCAAATCATGATATGCAAGGGTGGGTCATTATTGAAGGTATTAAGATCAACATGAGGATTATATGGGAAAGCAATATGTTGAGAAAATGCATCTAAAAATGTGTTATATACTGAGTCGGCATGCATATCATGAATGCGAGTAGTAGTAAGAAGATGTTGGACTTTATGCCTTAAATCGGAATGGCAAGAAAATAATCATTGATTGAGATACTCATGATGACTATACTCTAGAATGATAAGAAAAGAATGAGGATCCTAAAAGCATGAAGATCAAGGTCGGGTTCACCAAAATGATTAACTAAAATAGAATTTATTCTAGTGTAATCTAATGTTATAGGAGCAATAAAATGACTAAATAAATGAAGTAATAAAATACTGAAATAATACCCAAGAAAAAAAAGCAATAGAATGTATAACCCTAATATGTAAAGAGGGTTAAGAAGGGCACTGATTGATTTGTAGATGTTGCGGGACTATGTCACAGTGTAGACCGAGTGAACAGGAGGAGGAAACCATCGCACAAGAGCCTGAGAAATTATAGATCGGGTATCTGGCTAAACTAGGGCGCCGAGAGAGGAATAGAGGTGCTGTGGGTACCCTAGTCTATGGAAATGGCCAAGAAACCTCCTCTGGAGTGTCATTGGATGTTTTCCTATGTTCTCTTCCTGTCGTGTGAATGTCGTTGTATGATCATTGAAGCACTAGTAAACCTATAATGGAAGAATCACTGCAAAACCCCAAATAAAGCATCAAAACCTAAAAAAATAAAGATGCATATGAAGGATTCAGACTTTCCTCGGATGCCAAATTGGTGGACTTATCATCGAGCATTGCACTACATCTCGGACCAGATGTAGTTCTAGGTGTGTATGTGTGATTGTGCCTAGGTTCTCTTATCTAGTCACACTTTGTGAAGTAGTGATAGTGAGTAAGTAACTAGATGTATAATGTAGTAAATGTGTGCATGGAAACAATAGACTCCCCTCCTATGAAGTGTGATGCAAATGAACCAACCTTGTGTGCCTTGTGATGGAGCTAGATGGATACAAATGTAGCTTTAGATGCCTTTAATGGATGTAACCTTAGGTGGTGATAGTAAGTGCTTAGTGCTTGGTCCCTCATTATGGTCACATAACTTTATATTTATATGGTTCTCTTTCTTTAATTTTGTAATTAACCTCAAAAAGGTCGACCACCAAAAATATAAGAAGCTCAAATGGCTATAAAGTGCCCAAAAAGTGAGAGGAAAGTGTAAAGAGGATCAAGGTGCCCAAAGGGGACCAGGGCACCTAGGGTGCCCAGTCCTAGGCTAGGCGTCCCAAATCGAAATAGGAAAACATGGTATGAAAATACAAACTGGGAAAGTATGGGTGTAAGATCTAAAATAATGATAGAAAGCAATGCAAAATATCCAAAGATATGGGTTAGTTATTAATCTTTTCACTTAAGAACCATATGAATAGTAGTATGAGACCGGGACTAAATAATGACTCAAAGTGCGTGATTTTGTGTCTACACATAAATTTTCTTCTCACGTGGGATTTGATGTAGATAAAATAAATTCACCATTTATTTGATCTTATTGAGTGGGTTTTTCTTATCAAACTTATGCATGTCCGACTTTGGGAGTAGGTTTCATGACCTAAAGTTAATTCTAGACTCGAAGGAACGTGATGTAATATTTGAATCGTTTTTGGAATGTCTATTAGATCCACCTTGAGAGGTAAAAAATTAGTTTACTATAGGTAATTTAAGCATTTACCTTAGTTACTTTTACCATTAGTGAATAATTATTTTACTATGGTAAATAAGTGGTTAATAGTATGGTTATAATGTTATATAGTTTTATAACAATATTTTTATTCACGTATTGGTTTATTACAGCATGTAGAAGTTTATTTGTTGTAAGCGTCAAATAGTAGTTTGTTTGTACTCAAATGTTTTATACCTATAAGTATTGTAGATATTATATGCTTTATAATCTGATTATTTCAAGATTAATAAAATACTACAAGATACCTCCATGCTTCATCCAACATTTGGTATCAAAGTTGGTTTTGGGAGGCTGGGTAAGGAGGAGCCACCAGCGCTACCTCCTACACCAAGTCTCATTGTTGGGAAAATCGCTCATAAAAGAAAAAAAGAAAATAAAATATTCCCCAAATAAGGGTTTTTCCTCTAAATTTAGAGGAACATTTAGTAATAACTAAATCTAGTTGTTTCACTAATGTGGGAGGTATGTCTAAATTGCTTTGCATCAAAAGCTACGGGGTGAGTTGTGAGACAAAGTTACTTTCAAAGCACCGAGTTGGTTGAAGGTTTGCATCGAATCGCTTGGGTGAGATCTTCACCGAGCTAGGAGCGGTGAGTTACTGTATTGGCAAACGAGGTATACTAGTCGAGCTGGTTGAAGAAGGTGGGTTGAATCCGAATTGCATTCACCGAGTTGAAGGTCTCAACTGAGTTGTGTTGGAGATTGGAAAGCCATAAATCAAAACCGAGTGATTCAGATCAATATTGGGCGAGCCCACCGATCTTCAACGTTGGCTGAACCAACAAACACATGTCTCATGCCGATTTTCCATATGGGTGAATTGAGCCACCCCATCTAGTCAAGGCCGGATCAAGCTCTATACTCCCTAACATGTGACTTGCAATGACCCATAACAGAAAACAACAAAATTACAATTCAAACGGTGGTAAAAAACACATCGGTGGTGGAAACAATAATAAAAAAAACACAACGAAGGTAAATAACTAAGATCCGATTCGTTTCATCGGGGAAACCCTAAACCGCCCTCCTCCTGGTGATCTCGCCACGTGGACATTTGTCTAAACTCCACATCAATGTTTAAGGATAGTATTTTTTAAATCATGTTTAAATCAAAGTTGCTTAAATTTCTATGTCATGTGGTTAAGGTGATAATTCTACTAGTCAAGTGGAGTTAAGGCATTAAGAGTGGGCGGTTTAGGAGGTCGATCCCTAAACCCCTTTTTGCTATTTTAAAAATTTAGAGGCACTTTTGGTGAAACCACTAAATTTAGAAGTGAAAAAGTCTGCTAAACCACCTAGTTATGAGTAACCCCCAAATTTAGTGACAAAAACACTATTTTGGGGAAAAAAATCTCATGGGACCCTAAAAATTGATTCTAACCCACTTTTGTAAAAGGAGGGATGCCCGAAAGGACTGATTTTTGCATTTTTGCATCCTGCCCCATTTTGAGATCTGGAGGCAACTAAGGCCTCGTAAAACAAATTATTTTCCCATGTCATTCAATTTTTCTATACAGGTGGTGTAATATCATATTTTTAGTTTATTTTTACATTGTTTTGTGCTAATGTTCCCTCTAGTTAGGAATAGTCTAACCACCCACTATGGCAAACAATGCTTTATGAAATTCTTCTTTCTGACTCATGATTACTCTGTGGTGATAATTACACCACTTGGAAGACCAAAATTCCAATGCAACTCAACTTTGAATAAATTTGGCCACTTGTAAATGGTTCAACAACTAGATCGATAAATGATGCAATTTCAATAAGGAAACTTTAACTGGCTAATCGGATGATGTGCAACCCCACGTTTGAGATGCCAAAATATCCAAGGAAGCAAGGAAAAGTTGAGTACGATTGTACAAGGCCAAAACAAGAACACAATATTGAATTTGCAAAGCCGTTTCTGCCTTTTGAAATTTAAGTTGAATGAGAAAGTGGATGCTTTCTAGTAGAGAGTTGCAGGTATTAAGGGCTTCACTTCTAGCCCTGGGAGAGGAGGTATCGATACATCTCTCGTGTCCATTATTCTTATAGAAATTCCTCCCTCTTGCCATATTTTTGTGATGACAATGAACTTATCGATCGAGACCACCGGTTTTGAAAAGTTAGTGAATTTTTGCAGCAAGAAGAGGCACTTTACAACAAAGATGAAGAAGAAGAGCAGACATTATCTTCTCATCAGAAAGGGAAGGGAAAAGAACAATCTTCCCAAAAGTCCCAAAAATAGCATCAACAAGGGGACAAGTAAAAGAAGAAGAAATGTCTGTCTTATCTCTATGCAAACGACGACATGAGTTGAAAGATTAACAACACGTCAAGAAAGGTTCATCAAGTAATTTTAGACCTCAAAATCAGCAATCACAACATGGACACTCACACCGTAAGTTAACGTCGGAAGAAGGGAACTAGAGATAATATGCTTATTAATGCAATGGCTATTGTGGCTTCCTTATACCGTTTGAAATCATTGATGACTACAATACCTTTACAATTTGTTAGTTACAACAAACATTTTTTTCTTTTGATACCATTGATGCACTAGAATTCTTATTCATTACATGAAGTACCAATAATCATAAATGGTATACTAATATTTACAAAAAAATTATCGACTTGGGTATTGTCGAAAAAATCTTGGCCATAAGAAGAGCTTCATTTAGTCCATGACATGACTTGATTTTCATATTTGGGGGTATTTATTCAAGTCGTGAATTAATGGGCACCTATTGTGGTGTTTAGGTAGAGACAAGGCACAATTATTCCTTTCTAATATACATGATATTAAATGTAGTGGAAAATCCATGTCTTAGAACTTATTACGTTAAGGTTATTACTGGCCCATAATAGAGAAAAAAAATGCCATGTGTATGCAAAAAATAAAACAATGTCAAAAAGATAGTAATATTAATCACACGTCGTCTCATACACTACAACCTAACATGTCACCATGGGCATTTCCTCAATAGGGTTTGATCTCATTGGTAAAATTAATCCTCAGTCTACTCAAGGTCATAAATTCATCATTATACCATGAATTATTTTACCAAATGGATAGTTATACCCTTGGATTCAATTATGGATGAGGACATCTAATTTCCTAATCACCAAGATTGTCATGTGGTTTAGAATCCCATCTAAAATCATTAAGTTGACAATGGATATTCTTTCAAAATTATAAATTTTGTGCTAAATTCAAACTTGAACATACATTATCCACTCCTTAATCCCATAGGGTAATGATTGGGCCAAAGTTAATAATAAGACCATTATTACTGTGCAAAATTGTTTCTAAAATTAAATTTTACTAACTCAACCAAATTATCTAATCTCGTTGGTATTACTGTACAAGTATTCATACACCTAATAATGCTACTCTTTCTTCCTTGGTATATGGTACATTAGATGTCCTCCCTTTAGAAATAGAAATCTCCTTGATTTGAGTATCCTTGAAAGATATTATCAAAGATAGTGTTTATCATGAAAAGTGGTTGTATAAGCTTGAAATGTTAGATTGTACATGTGTGTTGGCCCTTTAACATCTATAAATACATGAAGGGTAGGTCAAGAGGGAATAAAATAAGAAAGTTTGAAATCATGAATTCCATGTTGATGACCTTATTCTTAAATAAAATCAAAACAATATAAATGCAAAAGTTGCATTTAAAGGCAAGTTAAATCCCAAATGTTTAGGCTCTTTTGTGGTTACTAAGACTAGGTGCTATTGTTTATTTTTTCAACACTTAAAAGGCAATCTCATCAAGAATCCTATGAACATACTTTGCATTTGAGGAATTAATATACTTTTTACCCTTCATCCATACAACAACATTCAAATAATCAAATAAAATACAAAAACATTCAATATTTTTAAAATAACCAGGGACCCACATATGACTTGATTTGTTATCTTTTCACTTTACATTACTTTGATGGATTATATATTTTCTATATAAATTTAACACACGTGTGTTCATGGGGTGTATTGAGCTTGATGTAGGAAACACACAATATTCTATATGATGACAAGTGTTGGCCTAGTCCTCTTCTAAGTGGCCTTACTAATTTGGGGGCATCTTCTACATTATTCGCCTATGTTTTTGTTTCATTACAATTACTTTCACTTCCTCATTATGTTTAGTTTATTATATTGTGGTATATGTTATTTTTAGACTAACATGGCCTACACATGTGTCTCATGAATTTCTAACTTTTTTCATCTATGTGCCTCTGGGATATTGTTTATTACTATATTTAGTTGTTTGCTTGTATGTTTTCTTTTATGTATATGGCTTATGGCCGTTATATGATTGGGTGTGCAGATTTTTGGTGTCCCTTGTTTGTGGATTCTATTGCCTTTTCTCATCCTTATTTGTGTGTGCAACACTCGTGTGTCTCTTTTATGCAACTCTTTACCTTTTCTATGACTAATATATGTGGCATTGGTTGTGTACTTATTTGATAGATTACTTCTTTGCTTGATTTCATTTGTGCTTGTTTGCTACTATAAATGATTGCCTCTACACGTGTTTCATATTTTCTTTCTCATATTCCATGGTTTCTACCATGAATACTCATGTAAGAACATTATCTCAATGATTTCCACCTATAGTAGCCCTTAATTTGATCTAATGTTGACTATTAGATACATTCGACATGGATACACATCATTTATTTTGAGCCAAGTGTTCTCTTTGCACATCTCACTCACCTCAAAAGAGGGGACATTCAATGGGGTTTATTACATATATATTTATTCACATTAGGCACATAGATAGAATTTAGAATTTAGAAACATAATGGGATAGGCTACAAATACTCAAGAACAAAGCTAGATGCATAATATGACAAGATTAAGCATAGGGAAAAAAGTGTCTACCATGGGTAAAACCACCGGATGTTACATACTAGGATGTATGTTTTCATATAGGGAGTCTTCCTAATAGATTTTAAATTTCTCATATTCTCACAAACAATTACGGGTTTCGATATAGATTCATATTCATTTGGAATAGTCCAAAGCAAGTTCTATTCCATTTTGATACAAAATGTGGGAGGTGTGAATACTTCACTCCTTTTTAGCACTACATATCTTGAACACCATATTTCTATAGGGTATGGGGGCATGGCCTTCTTATCCTTATACTATATTTAATATTACACATTCGATATTCATGGAACATCACATGGTAGGGGTATGAGATAAGTTATTCCCTTTCAAATTCATGTTATTTTCACTTAGATCTAGATTCATCTGCATTGATGTGGTTTTTGGGTAGAAGACTTTTGGGGTGACTAAAAATCCCTATGAAATTTTTTTCTCACTCTCTTTAGGAGATTGGTTGGGATGGATAAACATCTTGTAGCACCCTTCTACTTTATTGGGATGACTGGAAAGTCTTGTGGTACTTATTTTTGTATTGAGTCAAGTGATACTTGACTCCTTCTTTTGTCTTCAACATCTCCTCTAATAAAATTGGGGACCAATCACCCCAAATCCTTCAGTAGATCAGTTTCAAGCCACATCTTCAAGTACATAAAAATTAGAAGCTTCTCATTCAATAAAGCAAATAGGAGTACTCCTTCCATGCTCTTATCTCATTCACTTTACTAGTTTCAAATGCAACATTCTTGGGTTACAAATATATTTTCAAAGTTGAGTTAAAGTTAAATTATATTTATGGACATTGACTACACTTTTTTTCTTAAGGTAACATCATGGATCATGTCAATATGTTGTAGGCACTCAAATTTAGAAATTTACGATTTTAACACTATTTATTGCAATTTTACTTCTTGGCTAAGACAAACAACCACATCATATCCCCAATCGGTGCATATTTCCATCTCTTTCCTAACTTTTTCATTTTCATACACACAGTGTTGATAAAATTTGAATATAATACATATGACTAGTTTTAAAACACTTATTTCTACGATGCAACTTTTATATTTCACTTAGATCTTCTTAGTTCAAAATCATACAATTCAATCAGGTTTTATAATTTGATCATGGCCAACCTATATGGTTTTACACTTTGGCGCATCTTCCAACTCTTTTTTTGATGGAATGTCATTTTTGGGTCTTTTCATCTTCCTAGGTCGTCCTTGTCATGATAATTTACCTTTAGAATCCTATATAAGCACATTAACATCATGTCATTTACTCCCCTAGAAATCACATGGGATTTTATTAACACTCTCAATTGTAACACTCACAAAAGGCACTCAAGGCTCCCTAAATCTCCCTAGATTTGACACTCATCCACTAGGGAAGCTGCTAATATAGTTATGAAGCACTCAAATAAATCAAGGATTCTAGATTCCCTCAATTCTAAGCACACCAAGTTTCTTGCTCCAAAGTCTTAACGAGAGAAAAATTCTACCAAACATGATCAAAGTCATTCAAGTTACCAACTAGTTGCCAAAAAGTCATTCAATATAGTTATGAAGCACTCAAATAAATCAAGGATTCTATATTCCCTCAATTCTAAGCACACCAAATTTCTTGCTCCAAAGTCTTAACGAGAGAAAAATTCTACCAAACATGATCAAATTTGTTCAAGTTACTAACTAGTTGCCAAAAAGTTGTTCAATATAGTTATGAAGCACTCAAATAAATCAAGGATTCTAGATTCCCTCAATTCTAAGCACACCAAGTTTCTTGCTCCAAAGTCTTAACGAGAGAAAAATTCTACCAAACATGATCAAAGTCATTCAAGTTACCAACTAGTTGCGAAAAAGTCATTCAATATAGTTATGAAGCACTCAAATAAATCAAGGATTCTATATTCCCTCAATTCTAAGCACACCAAATTTCTTGCTCCAAAGTCTTAACGAGAGAAAATTCTACCAAACATGATCAAATTTGTTCAAGTTACTAACTAGTTGCCAAAAAGTTGTTCAATATAGTTATGAAGCACTCAAATAAATCAAGGATTCTAGATTCCCTCAATTCTAAGCACACCAAGTTTCTTGCTCCAAAGTATTAACGAGAGAAAAATTCTACCAAACATGATCAAATTCATTCAAGTTACCAACTAGTTGCATTCATAGAGATGTTCCATGCTAGGTGGAGAACTATGTGTCATTTGAGGCCTCTATAGAGTAGTGCCAACATAGATGGTGCATAAATTACACTTTAACCAAAAAAATAACCTTCTCATGGGGTCTTCTACCCATGATTAGGGTTTTACGGTGATTCAGATTGATTATATATGGTTTTAAGGTTATGTTGCTACTATGGTTTGACAGAGAAGTACATTTTTAGGCCACCAATTGACCCAAAAACTACATAACCCAATTATAAAGGTACTTATACACACCCAAATTTGCACGTGCTACATTTTTGGGAAATGGTTACAAAAGGTCCCCAAAGATTATTCATATATTTTCTAAAGTTTTTCGAGCTCCTAAACCTACTTGCAGCTTATATTTGTAGCCTAGTATGCCTTAGTTAGCCTTTGCATGCTTTTCTTAGCTTCATGTTTCCTTTTTAGCCCTGTTTTGACCTTTAGTGTCAAAATCACCTCCTTGGTAGGGCAGCGGTTCTGTAATCACCACTCTGTGTAGCATGGCGGTCTTGTGCACATTTTATAGAATGTCCCCACGTGACTTTAAACATTTTTGTTTCACTTAACTTCACTTTGCACATACGTTTCTTACCTGTTTTGGCGGATTTCAAGCCTGACTAACTTGTGGCATTCTCTTCTTCACTTATAATTTGTGATTGATTTTGATTGATAGTTAAAACTCCCTCTTCATTGTTGATGTGGGACCCCATGGCTGCCAAATGGCTTGAACCATTTCCCAACCAACCTTCTATAAATTGATCGCTTGTTTTCAAGAAAATGGTCAGAGATCATTTTGAGTATTCTTGCAATTGCTAAGTTGCCTCTTTCTTGCTAAAAATTCATAGCCAATCTCAGTTCCATTTTCATATCTTTCTTCCACTTGCATTATTCCCAGATTGTCAATTCAAGTTGTCATTGCTCCAGTGCTTTCCATCTATTGTTGTCACTACATTCCCAACCTTTAGACTCACATGGACACGAGAGACTGAAAAGATAAATTGAGGGGACCAAGTACCACACAACCAGATTGCCACTGTTTTGTATTCCAGGTTGGAGTTGTTATTTGTTTTCCTTAATTTCTTCAAAAAATATCTGAATTGTATGCAAATTATCAAATGGAACATAGAATCATTTCCATAGTTAAAATCAATCAAAGTTACGCAGTAGATTATTTATTTGAAACCCAAATCTTTCTTACGAAAGATTGTTTCTCTTGCCTATTTTGTAGGTTTGCAAGGAAGTAAATCTAGAAGAAAGCTTCACGTGGCTTTTAAAAGTAAACACAAGCATCAATCTTATAGAAAAATCCTTTGTTATTTTGTTGGGGAAGTTGTAGAGAAGAAATGATTCCAAAAAGCTCTGATTTCTTCTTATGCTTCTGAGACAAAATTGAGGTTAGATTTACATTCATAGTTAGAAAAGATTTCATTTAAAATAAAATAGATTTCCTCTCTGCACAAATAAACAACCACATCCGGTTGTTTTATTTGTTTTAGGATTTAATTAGTTATAAGCTTTATTATTATTTCTTCATTTAAACAAAAAAGAACAAAAATAATTGTTTTGTTAGATTATTGGTTTTATTTGTTCATTTCATTAAAGTTCTTAAAAATACAAAAACATAGAAGTAGTTTCAATTCAATTAGATTATCCGTACTTGTTTAATTAGATTAGATATTTTCAATTCATGACCATCAATGGTTCTAAACAAGAACAAAATTACGAAAGTGATCCACAGTGCCACAATTGAATGGCCCCAAATTACTCACAAACATAGATACGGGACTTCATCTTCTTGTCCTTAGAACACCGGCTTGATATGCTAAGAAAATCCAACAACTCAATGTGCTAAATATTGTGGCTGATAAGGCCTACGAGTTCTAGACTTCCCCTGGCAACAAAATTTGACCATTCACATGACCATACAAGGACCATAGCAACCAAGAACAGGGCATGGCGATCCTAGAGTCCCACAACCAAACGCGTCAGAATTAATCACTGATATTGACACAAGTCTACGCACATTGGTTTTTCACACATCACCATTACCACCAGATATCATATCACAATTGAATGCTCTAAACAAGGAAGCTAAACAAGCCCTCACATTTTAGAAACACTTGCGCTAATCCGATCTGATTTCGTGAAGCCACGACTCTTTAAGCTTGTTACATGACCCTATCTAGACAGGACTTACGAGGATCCCATTGGTTTCCCATGAATTCTGTAATTGGTAGAAAAGATATCTGTAGATATCGATATTAACTTCGAGTCTCCATGTTGCCATCCTTTCCGATCCATCCATCCAACCCGTATAGGTTAGACATGTTTTCATTGCACTTGACAAACAAATCCCAAAATTACGAGTTGAATACATTTAATTTCTTTGACAACATATATGTACCATTTACACATACTTTCGTTCACTACCACATTTCACTACTATCCAGGTCATCCATATTTCCACATCGGCTGCCTCGGCACAACATCGGGAGTCGAGTGCGGTTGAAGGTCGCGTGTCGATTTTCATTCGTAAAATTGGTGAACCCGATGTGAAGAGCTAGTCTCTTTTTGTTTCCATTTTCTTCATCCTTTTTCCCTCTCTCCCATTATTTTACGGGTATTCATATACCCCTGAATATGTCGAGACAAGACGGATACGTCTGACCCATTTTTGGGTCTAGAGGCATACTACTATTAAATGGGTAGATAATAACAGTTGCCCTCACTATCTACATGGGCGTCAACTACTCAAGCCATCTCACGCATCTCAAACTCCTCCTCCTCGGGGGACCAACAAGAGCTCCTTAGTTAGGATTGAGGAAATCAATCAACTTACACAAACACAACAACCTGAACTTTCAATCTCCAACAACATGACTTTTACCAGAGAGTCAAGTTCATCTCCTCGATTTTTGTTCATCTTTGTAGATTAGTATGCGGTCGATCAACTCCCATTATTGGATGAGGAGTACTGGCGCGTTACACGAGAAGTGAGAAACATTTCCAAAACATTATTCAACCTATATATAGGGTGCAAGGACATGTAGATGTCTTGCTTTAAAACAACACCACTACCCCTCTTACAGTGGAAAATGTTTCTAATGAGGGGTGGAAAAATAATGAACAATTTATAGCAGGATATCACCTTTGGCACCTACAAAGGTTTAATAGCTTACACTAAAGCAAAGTGTCATGCCATCATTGGGTGAGGTTATCTCAACATTGGTGGACATGGTGAGAGAGTTATAAGCTGGGCCAAGCTACCTATGCTTCATCTCATTGTTGGGCAAAGGAAGATTCTCCACCCTTCACATAACTATGGCCAAATGCCTACTATGTTGAATCCTCCAATTTACACGGGCGTTCCTAGCCCCAATATTTTATTACAAGGTCGGGCACCTTGGGTATGCCCCCCCACACTACATATGGATATCCACAATAGGCACCACCAGAAGCACATTCTCAAACACCATACAACCTAGAAATGCAACATTCCCGGCTTTGTGCCTCTAAATCATATCAAATTAATGTTCCCCCATACGTACATATGTATTCTAAGTCAACACAGGGGACATGTACTCTTACCCTACTGGTCCATATGGTCATCCACAAGAGATTCCTTATGCCCCAACAAATGTATATGTTGTACCATTTCAAATGACCAATTCCACCTCCATCTCCCCAACAAAGAACATTGATGGTTGAGTCATATGCGGTAGGGACTGCTTCACGAATATCTCAAGGATCCCCTCAACTTCTCCATACGGAGTTTCATTCTCCCAAGACCTCTTCTAGACCTTCCAAAATTTAAAGGGCATGGAGATCCAAATGCGCACATCAAGGCATATGCAAATGTCATTCAATAGTTGCTCCCATGGGATGCATTCATTACAAAGATATTCCCTAAGAATTTAGAAGGTATTGCTCTCAATGGTATTATAGGATATCAAAGGCTTCGATACACTCTTTTAAACAACTCATGTATGAGTTTATTAAAGCTTTTGACATGAACAAATTGCTAAGGACATGAATCATGGAATTCCTGCACATAAAACAAGAGCACAATGAGTCTACCGCACATTTCATTCGGAGATGGCCGAAATTCCTATAATCTTCGGTAAGTGATCCTAACATGGATCAGATGAAGCTCTATGACCTATTCCTCCATTCTCTTAATCGGGAAACAAATGAGGAGGTCCAAAATTTCCCACTTACAAGCTATGAAGAGGTACTAGAGGGTGATCTCTGTATAGGTCAAGTAGCAATAGACAGTGGTCATAAGACCTACAATTCTAACGAGAGATTAATCACTCCCAATTAGGGTAATTCAAGTTACCCCAATCATACAAATAATAACCAGTAATTGAATAATAACCAGAAATTTAGACCATAGAAAAGTGCAAACCAAAGGCCTCGAAATTACGATCCCGACCTATATTGCAGCTTTCATAGGATCCGGGGACATGGCACCAAAACACATCGTCAGAATGTAACAATATCTTACGAGTGCTTACCCGAAGACCAAAGACAACTCTTTATCGACATGTTTTTGGAAAATACTATAACGCCTACTCAAAATAATTGCATGGGGCATGTGTTCCCCAAAATGTCCCACTTAGAATCTTTAACGATCCCCTCCCAACTCATCCTAACAATGGTAAGTAGGACCCCAACGGATCAAACAAGGGTATTCCGGTGGGAAAAAATGATCATGAAGCTTCGACTTTATCAAAGCCATTGGTGGCACCTCCGTTGAATGGTCTTTAGCAAACCAAGATAGTGGGCCTTGTAGAGCTAGAGACTAAGCCTTAGATAAATGTTGCCACTAGAACTAGATTATTCTTCGCAGCCCAACCCAATTTACCCATATATATCGAATGATATTCGTGAGACGCAAATTTGGTAGGGGCTTATGACTTTATCAATGACCTAACAAATAGCTTTTCTCACATCTCCTTCTTGGATTTGTTGAAGAAATCCCCTACTCATAGAGTTGCTTTATTGGAAGCATTGGGTCTTGGACATTTTATCAATGTCACTCCTCCTCCGAGGCGCAGATAAACCATATATACTTTGATGTCTATCCTCCTGGTAGCTAGAAAGAGATGTCGGATTTGTATTTGACATCAGCAAGATGCCCATAGATGTTGAAATAGCACGTAGATGTGATCGGACTGTATCTACAGGTTTTGATTTACAATAACTATGTAAAGTGCATGATGATTGATGATGGGGCAACAATCAACATTGTCCCCTTTTCTTTTCTCCAGAAGTTAGGTTATGGAGAAACCAACTTCTCTTCAACGAGAAACATGCTAAGAGGTTATGATAGCCTCAAGGAAACATCAATTAGTACCATACTAATTCCATTCACGATAGGACCTAAGATGGTTATCACATAATTTTATATTATAGACTGGGAAACCAACTATAATATGATCCTCGTCGTCCTTAGATACATCACATGAAGGAGATTCCCTCCACTTTGTTTCAGGAGGTAATATTCCTAAAGTTGGGGAAGTTCTTCATTGCACAGGGTGACCCAAATCCCTTTGACAAAAACCTAGCTAATCTGAAGAAGAAACCGGGGGTATATTCTGAGTTTGAGCTCCTTATGAACTAGTTGAACAAACCAACTTGCTCAACACCCGAAACAAAACTAATTCCCGCAATGGAATTAGAAACCATTGGCTTGATCAAGGGGATTCCTAAGGTCAAGGAAGAAAGCTGTTGTCATGTCGATAGTGTCAACAAAAACCACAACAAATATTTTCAATATGTTGGAGAAAAATTTAACTTTTCTCCTTCCATTTGATTCCATGGGCATAGGACATGCTTTGTGAATCAGCTCTCTTCCAGTTGATGGTGCTTACATGGTTAAAGTGTTAGAAGAAAAGGAAAAGGATACAGAGAATGATCCAACATTAATATTCCCAAGAAACTATTAGACTCTTCACTTCGACGGAGAAAAGTGTCACTTTGGCGCTGGGGAAGGTGTGATGCTCACTTCTTCGGAGGGGAAGGTCATGCCTTTCACTTTCAAATTGGATTTTGAATGCACAAATAATGGTGTAGAATATGAGGCTCTCCTTCTTGGTCTCTTAGTAGCTAAAAGGATCAGTGCTTATAACATTATAGTGTTAAGTGATTCGCTATTAGTCACCAATCAGGTTTCAGAAGTATATGAGACTAGGGCGGAACACCTACAGCTCTAAAAAATTACGGTGCTTAATTTGACAAAAAAATTTGACTTCATCTCAATCGAAGTCATTCCATGAGAAAAAAAACTTCTCACAAATTACATAGCTACTTTTGTTTCTCGCTTCTATCCAAGCAAAGAGTTAGAAGAAACCAACTTCACAGTTTCGGTCCATGCAGAACCCTTAGTACATAAAGTGTCAACAAACCACATCTTGGTGTACATTGAGGTCAAGAATAAACCCGCCACTCTAGATTATGTGGAAAATGGCAAGGCTATCTTGGGATACCTTAACACTTACACAGATTTACATCTTACACATGATAAGAGAGTCTTTGTTCTCATTCCTTACTCTTCCTCCTATTTCGGAGATCACACGATGGACCTTTCCTCCTCGAAGGCCTTTATGTTTGTGAAATAGAAAAGGAAGGAGGGTTAGAGTTACCTCTAGCCCCACTTGATTTTGAAGAGGGTAATGTCTCTTTGATTGAAGGGACGATTAACATTAACATCGGGATGGAGGAAGACCCAAATATTTTTAAGTTAGGTTCTTCACTAACTCTTGAAGAAGTAGATATACACACGAAAATACTTAAGGATCATTTGAAAGCCTTTGCATTTAACTACAAATAAATGACAGGAATTGCTCCTCGCATGGAAGTTCACAACCTAGTGACCAAGTTTGACGCTAAGCCCATCAAGAAAAAATCTAGACCAATGAAACCAAAGGTGGCGTTGATGGTCAAAGAGGAAGTTATGAAACTCCTACAGGTGGGGTTCATTAAACCAGTTGACTACTCAATGTGGGTGTCCAACATCATCCCCGTTCTTAAAAATAATGGAAAAATATGGATCTACATTGAATTTTAGGATATCAACAAAGCATGTCCCAAGGATGATTTCCCACTACCATTCATCGATGTCATCATTGACGCAACAATCTGGTTATGAGTTGTTATCCCTTATGGATGGATTTTCTGGGTATAATCAAATCAGGATCTCTAAGGAAGACAAGAAAAAGACTGCCTTTATCACTCCTTAGGGAACCTATTATTACGTAGTCATGTCATTTGGTCTCAAGAACGCTAGTGCCACTTACCAACATGCAATGACTTACATATTCCATGATCTCATCCATAAGATTGTGGAATCCTACGTTGATGATATTTTGGCTAAGGCCAGAAAGCACTTGTGATCACCGTGAGGTGCTTCACATCATCCTCTCTCGTCTAATCGAATATGGTGTTACACTTAATCCAAAAAAATGTGTGTTCGGTGTGACAGGAGGGAAACTATTGGGATACATCATCTCTTCATGAGGGATTGATGTAGGTATAGCCAAAATCAAAGCAATGTTAGAAATGATCTCACCATCAAATGAATCGGCATTAGGTCTTTCCTTGGAATGCTCCATGCAATCCAAACGTTCATTCCTGACTTAACCTTCGCCATTCATCCAATAAAAATTTATTGAAAAAGGATTGCTGCAACATTTGGATGGAAGAGAGTCATGAGGCATTTGAATCAGTCAAAAGATTCTTACTATCTCCTCCCACGCTCATGTCTCCCAAATTGGATCACCCTCTAATCTTATATTCACAGGCTACATATGTCTCATTAGCTTGCATGTTATCTCAATAGGATGATGATAAATGAGAGCGTGTAGTTTACTTCATTAGTCGAATGTTACTCGACTACAAGACACACTATACGTAGGTAGAGAAAGAATGCCTTGCTATAGTTTTCACAACAAAGTGGTTGAGGCACTACATGCTTAACCAAGAAACGAGGGTTATTGTCAAGATAGATCATTTGTGAATGTTTTTAACACAGGGTTTGTTATCTAAGAAATTTGGATGTTTCATGACTCTAATGGGTGAGTTTGAAATGACATTTGTTAACCAAAATTCTGTTAAAGAA
The DNA here is from genome assembly GCA_018340775.1 of Taxus wallichiana var. yunnanensis. Classification (NCBI taxonomy): domain Eukaryota; kingdom Viridiplantae; phylum Streptophyta; class Pinopsida; order Cupressales; family Taxaceae; genus Taxus; species Taxus wallichiana. The sequence continues at coordinate 1,023,736,132 of CM031239.1, forward strand.
AAAATAATCACAGATCGTTGGTTGATAATCCATTAGAAAGAGGTGATCTAGTTAACTGGATTTCCCTAATGAATGCATATACTATGTCGAAACCAAGCCCCCCATTTTTGCGTGCCCATGGTATACTAATATTATTAACTTCATTTTGGACCATGCCAACCTTGAAGGGGCAACTTAGAATAACAAAGGAGACGGCTACGCGTCTTATCTACTTAGTATGTTATCTTAGAACAAGTGCTTTACCGCATAGCCTTCGATGGAATGTTGCTAAGATGGTTTGATAAAGAATAATCTGAGAAGATTCTCTATGAATCCAATAGCGAAGTATGTGGAGGTCACTTCGGAGGCCACGCCACCGCTTGAAAGATACATCATATGGGCCATTTCTATCCTACGTTAGAACATGATGCGATAGAGTATGTGTGCAAGTATCACAAGTGCCAAGAGTTCTCTCACGAGATCCACATACTCACCTAGGCTCTGCAACCAATTTCTACACCATGGACTTTCTCCACATGGGGCTGGATCTAATAGGAAATAATCTCCCTCATCAAAAGACGAGCATAATTTCATAATCATGGCCATTGAATACTTCACCAAGTGGGTAGATGCAATACCTCTTACCACTGTACCAGGATGTGTAATTGAAAATTTCATTTTGAACCACATTATCTATAGGTACGGAGTCCCACAAGTCATTATCTCTTATAATGTCATGTCTTTCAAGAATGAATAAGTACGTGAACTATGCGAAAATTTCAAAATAAATCATCACACATGATTCTCTCTATTACCCTCAAGCCAATGGAGAGGTTGAGGCAACAAACAAGACATTAAAGTCTATTCACCTAAAAACTATCAAGGCGAACAAATGAGATTGGCACTTAAATTTATTTCGACCTCGTGGGCCTACACGACATCGATAAGAACACCAATGGGGAAACCACCTATTATTTGGTATTCAGTTCGGAAGCTATTTTACAGCTTGAGGTTGAAATACCCAGTCTATGTATATCACTACAAGGTATTCTAGAAGAAGAAGCTTATCGGGAAGCACGAATCTCTCAATTGGAAATCCTTGATGAAGCTCGAATCAATGTTTGAGTAAACGACATAGACCTTATGTTGACCGGATGTGTCGGCGATAACAAGAAATTCTATGAATGTGAATATATGAGGGAGACTTGGTATTAATACTTGATAGCTAGATAGACAAAAAGACTTATGAGGGAAGGAAGTTCAGACCCAAATGGTTAGGCCCATATCGAGTCGTAGAGGACTACAAAAATGGGGCATATCACCTATGTACACTAGAAGGTGAGGAATTTGGAAAATCTGTCAACTCTCTTCACCTAAAGAGATACTACACATGATCCATCAACATTTCCATATGTATACTATTGCATCCGCATTGCATTATCATCTGCTAGCTCATTCTATGAAATTTGTAATTAAGGAACTTATTTTCAAGTAAATCTCAAAAACTTCTAAAAACTTTGGCAATCTTTCAAATCATATCTCTTCAAGTATCCATGATATTTTCATCAACATTTCTTATCACGTCATCAGTTCAACAAGACAAGACAAAATTTTTACACTAATCCTACCAAAGCCTACATGCGTGGTTCTACTTGTAGCCTTTTACCAACATACGTGTTTTGCCCATAGCCTGTTCTAGAAGCTTTTTGATGTCACATCTTTCCCAGAGAACCTATTTGGTAGCAAAAACATTCTAAATATTTTACCCATGTTACTTTCTTGCCTATTTTAGCCTTCGGTGATGAGCCCTCGCATCCTACTGGTTGCGTGGGGTTGAGGCTAGGGGCAAGCTCTCCCTCCCAAAAGCAAAATTTAAATTAATAAAAAATAAAAAAGGTATATATGTCAAGTCAAAATCAATACAAAATTTTCATTTACACACTTCCTTGCCCCACCAACCTTTGGTGATGAGCCCATGCCTCTTACTAGTGGCGTGAGGTTGGGAAAGGAGGGAAGTGCCCTTACTCACTTATGCCTTGTCCTTGGTGATGAGCCCATACTTCCTACTGGTAGCATGGGGCAAGGTGTAGGGGGTCTCTGTAAATAAATTAATAAGAAAAATCAATTTCATTCAATAAAAAGTGCTTCAAAATCTTAAAATCCCAAGAAAGTGAGTTAGATGTGTATGTTTCCAAAAGAGTTAAAACATTTAAACCAGATTTTGTCAATCAAGAGGCCATCTATGGATCTAAGTCTAGATAAACTTGTAAGAAATCACATTCTAGGTTGTGTAGTAAATTTTATGCAAAGTTGAGTTGTAGGTTCCTAATTGGGTTTATGTCAAAATCTTGTCTTTCTCTCACCATTTCCATCTCTATCAAAACCATATAATTCACGTCCCTCCTGGCTCTCGGTGTTGATCCCTCACATATTATTGGTTGTGTGGGGTTAGGAGTGGAGCGATTCCATTTTATTATCATAGCATTATTCATCACACATTTCCAAAACAAAGGGAAGTACCAAACATTACTTGAAAATCTAAAGTTTAGTGTTGCATTATGTTTGCATAATCATTGCATATCAATTACAAAAAAACAACAAAAGGAAGAAATCATTATGTTAGCATTCATGATCCTTTGCATACATTTTAAAAAAGCATACGAAATCTGATATTCTAAACATCTAGAGTACACATGCAAATCAAACCAAAAATGAATTCAACTCTAATGCAAAGGATAGCTGAACCAAAAAGAGGTATTTGTATATATATCATAATAAGTCAAGTTTGTGTACAATTCCATCACACACTAGGTGTGGTCAAAACACTCACAATGAGCACGAAAATACAAAAAAAAAATTATATATATGCCTCACAAAATGGAAACAAAGCAATAAAGGCTCAATATCCCATCAATCCTTGTGGGATCCCTAAGATGGTGCACATCGCGACCGGGACTCTTGTTGCGGCTCCGGCGTCATGAGTGCACCAAGTGGTGGGAGTGATTGTGAGAACGGACACTAGCTATGGTCTCACTTTGTGTGAATGGATCCACCTCATCGATCTCTCAACCACCTTATACCTCGTAATCCTCGTGTTCTAAGCAAGAAGGATCTTTGCCACCTTCCAAAGAGGCACAAAAATGTCGGTTTGGCATACGACCTACAAAGGTTGTCCCACATCCTCCAATAGCTCTACTCTAGTCTTCCCCATTGGGAGCAGGTAAGGTGTCAATGTAGACCTAGTGAATAAGATCTTGCAGCCACAGAGCACTCATTGCAAAACAAAGAAAGCAACGACGAGTTAAAAAACCAAAAAAAAAAAAATAGTACAATGCATAATAATTAGCATTTTTATCTAAAAGGTCAAGAAAAGAGTGTCAACATACTCGTTTCTAAACATCCATGTAGGATCAGCTGGTGTTATGCTTCTATAGGTACCTATTATACCTCCCCTCTCCCGAGGCAACATGTTGTCCCATGACAGACTCCTCATCTCCACCTCCCTCAAGAGGAAGTGGCTCCTTAGAAACTAATGTCTCCATCTCTGCCTCCACCTCCTCTCGCTTGGCCATGGATCTCTCCTAAGTATCATGCCACTCTATATCATTGTCCTCCTCATCATCATCACCTCCCTCTACATAGGTATCCTCACCTACCTCTGCATAAATCTCCTCCCTGTCTCCACCTCGGTCTCGGAATCTACATCACTGGGAACCTCCTGCTCCTCTCGTATTGTGAGTGGGTGTGGTCTCGATTAGAAGGAGCGGCGAGGACCTAGGTGCTCGTTGAGCACAAACAACCCATCTCACTATAATAGGAACCCCTAGAGTCACAATGGTCTAACCATGGTCACCTGTAGGGCCACCTTGAGACTCCCTAATACTCCTATAAATAATCGGTACTAGAGGAATAATATCCACATATGGTAATCCAAACTCTTGGGGAACTCTATCAAATGGATGAGTCTCCACCTTCCTTGATCTGTCTACTAATTGACTAGTAGTGGCACAAGAACCACTGTGGTCCCATCCTATCCCCATACTCCTACCATATCCTGATAGGTTGTACCAAAAAGTCATATGTAGTCAAGGTAGCCACTACTTGATGTCGTACCCTAAGCACTAACATACCGATCCATCTCGTAACCAACCGATGGCCCCAGGTCATGTACCTCTACTCCCCTCTAGTAGGGGATGATCCTCTCGTATACCCAACTACATCATAATCGGGGCCCAACAATACAACAACTTATCCCCACCCTTATCCCCTATCAACCACGAGGCCAGAATAACCATGATGGCCTTGCAGAGTACAGGGATAGGAGCGGTGGGTATAGAAAGGAGCCTCATACCCTATTTGGTGCCTGGTGATACCCCATCATCTCTCATGTAAGTGGTCTAGTGCCTGGCCCTGTCTGTAGATCTTGTTGTCTCAAGGGTCATATGTCTCCCAAGTATAGGAACGTCAAGTAACCTGTACACATCCTCGAGAGTGATGGTCCACTCTCCTACAACACCTTGTTGCCGAAAAGTGTTCGGTTTGCATCCCAATAAGAAAAGAGGTCACATAGAATCGAGTATGAGGTGATGTGTGATACCCATGCAATCCTCCATATCCCTTCTCGGTGCAGTATGTCTATCTCTGCATGTGTCAACTAGTTAAGGATAGCTGGTAGCCAATCTCACTCTCTCTCTTGGCTCTAGAGATCATACTCCTCCTTTGCATTCATAAAAAAAAAAAAGAGTGAGTCAGTAACATAGGCAAGCTCATCAAAAACATCACAAAATGACATAAAATCCAAAAAAATGGTCTAAACATGTCATATCTACTCTCTGTCCCAAAAATGACAAAATCGATGCCCTATGAATAGCGGAAATTTTGTAACCACCGCCTTGCTAGGGCAGTAATTCTATAACCACCACCTTGGTAGGGCAAAATCCTATAACTACCACCCTACACACAGGGGCGGTCCTATCCAAAATCGTCAGGTCATCCCTTTAGCCCTAAAAACTCAAAAAAAAGATAAAAATAGCTTGTTTTTAGTGAAATAAAAGGCTAACCCCTATGCGTCCCCCTAAGGACCATTTTAAAATAAGAAAATTTGAAAATATCCTACCCTAGGCTTAGATTTTCAACATTTTACATTTTAGGTTTCAAAACAAATAATCAAATGGTCACTTTGTGGGCCTTATCAGCAAAGCTCAAAGCCCACCAATAGGATGTGTGCAAATGAATTAGAAAATGGGTTTTTTGGTATATATATGTTGTGTTTTAACTTTGTTTTGAGTGTATGCGAACACAGGGCTAGAGCATTGGTGCAAGTATCTTCCTACCCTGCATAAATGGTAAGTCCTCTTATTGTTTTGATTTAGCATTTATTTTTTGATATTTTTATCTATCTGCACTTGAGTTTTCCTTTCATCTTACAGGTAGTGGGAGCTTAGATGGTGACATTTCGGCACATGGGCATGTTAGGTATAGCTTCTAACTCCCAATTTTGGGAACATCATACTCAGACTCTACGTTTTACGCCTCTTCATGGCTAAAACGCTTCTCCGAGGGGGCAATATGTATGCACCCAAATTTACACATTCTACATTATCGGAAATGGTTACAAAAGATCCTGATGATGATTAATATTGAAAGTGTTCGAGCTCCTAAACCTACGTGCATCTTATATGTGTAGCCTAGTATGCCTTAGTTAGCCTTTGCAAGCTTTTCTTAGCTTCTCGTTTCCTTTTTAGCCATGTTTTTGACCTTTAGTGTCAAAACCGTCACCCTACCTAGGCGGTGGTTTTGTAACTACCACCCTAGCAAGGCGGCGATCTGTGTCGCTGCTCGCACATGGCGTCGATCCTATGCACATTTTCCATAATGTTCCAACGTGATTTAAATGTGTGTTGTTTCACTTAACTTCACTTTGCATGCACATTTCTTACCCATTTTGGTTGATTTCAAGCTTGACTGCCTTGTGGCATTCTCTTCTTCACTTGTAATTTGTGATTGATAGTTCAAAATCCCTCTTCACTGTTTATGTGGCACCCCATGGCTGCCAAATGGATTGAACCATTGCCCAACCAACCTTCTATAAATTGATCACTTGTTTTCAAGCAAATGGCTAGAGATCATTTTGAGTATTCTTACAATTGCTAAGCTACCTCTTTCTTGTTGGAAACTGCATAGCCAATCTCAGTTCCATTGTGTTATCTTTCTTCCACTTACATTATTCCTAGATTGTGAATTCAAATTGTCATTTCTCTAACACTTTCCCTCTATTGCTATCACTTTGCATTCCCAAGATTTGGACTCACATGGACACGAGATACTGAAAATATAAATTGAGGGGACCAAGTACCACACAAACCAGACAGTTGCCTTGTTTCTTTATTCTAGGTTGGAGTTGTTATTTGTTTTCCTTAATTTCTTCAAATTTGTTATTTCTAAATTGTATGCACATTATCAAATAGAGTAGAGAATCATTTCCATAGTTAAAATCATTCAAAGTTGCAGTAGATTATTTGTTTCAAACCCAAATATTTCTTAGGAAAGATTGCTTCTCTTTCCTATCTTTGTAGGTTTGCAAGGAAGTAAATATGGAAGAAAGCTTATGTGGCTTTTAGAAGTAAACACAAGCATCAATCCATATAGAAAAATCCTCTGTTATTTTTCGGGGAAGTTGCAGAGAAGAAAAAGCTTCCAAGAAGCTCTAATTTCTTCTTTTGCTTTTGAGATAGAATTGAGGTTAGATTTACATTCATAGTTAGAAAAGCTTTCATTTAAAATAAAATAGATTTCCTCTCTGCACAGATAAACAACCACATCTGGTTGTTTTATTTGTTTTAGGATTTAATTAGTTAGAATATTTATTGTTATTTCTTCATTTAAACAGAAAAGAACAAAAATATTTGCTTTGTTATATTAGTGGTTTTATTTGTTCGTTTCATTAAAGTTCTTGAAAATACAAAAACATAGAAGTAGTTCAATTCAATTAGATTAGGTGTACTTATTTAATTAGATAATATTTTTAATTCATGACCATCAACGGTCCCGAACAAGAACAAACTTACGAGAAGTGATCCACGGGTGCCACAATCGAATGGCCCCGAATTACTCACAAATATAGATATGGGACTCCATCTTCTTGTCCTTAGAACACCAGACTTGATACGCAGAAAATCCAACAACTCAACGTGCTAAATATTGCAGCTGATAAGGCCTACGAGTTTTGGACTACCCCTAGCAACATAATTTGACCATTCACATGACCATACAAGGACCGTAGCAACCAAGAACATATGGTAGTGATCCTAGAGTCCCACAACCAAACGTGCCAGAATTAATCACTAATATTGACACAAGTCTGTACACATTGGTTTTCCGTACATCACCATTACCACTAGATATCATATCACAATTGAACACTCTAAATGAGGAAGCTCAACAAGCCCTCACATTTTGGAAATGCTCCCACCAACCAGATCTGATTTCATGAAGCCACGCCTCTTTCACTTGTTCCATGACCACTGTCTGGATAGATTTACGAGGCTCCCATTGGTTTCCCACGAATTTTGCAACCGGTAGAAAGGATATCCGTAGAGCTCGATATTGACTAGAGTCTCCACATTGCCATCCTTTCCGATCCATCCATCCGACTTTGTCTAAGTTAGACAGGATTTCGTTGCACTTGACGAGCAAATCCCATTATTGCGAGTTGAAGACATTATATTGCCTTGACAACCTATCCATACCATTTACGCATACTTTCGTCCACTACCACATTTTTCTACTATCCAACCATCCATATTTCCACATCGGCTACCTCGACATGACCTCGGGAGTCAAGTTCGATTGAAGGTCATGTGTCAATTTTCATTCGTGCACAAAGACTCTAAGACAATACATAAGGGAAAGGACTAGATTATACATCTCTAGTGAGTTGTACGGTCCTTCACCGGGGTATTTTTAGGTCACAGATATCAAAAGTGAAGTTTCTCAAGTCTCTGCACTCCTGCATTCTCTAGTATGTGTACACATATCTCTTATGTATAGCTAATTTTATCTTCCTCTTGTATATTTGAGATTGTATTCATTCATTGTAAGAACTAATATGTTATTTTGATGTTGTACAATTAATGTTGGAAGTTAATTAATCAAAATATCTCCTAGTTTCCTAACCTTACATTTTTTTATTGTTGTGCATTCCATAAAAATCTATTAATATTTAAAAGGGTGTAAACATTTTTGTGAACCCAACTTATCAATCAATTTTTTTGGTTAAAATCCTAGTTTACCTAGGGTTCATCTTTGTATGCTCTTTGCATTCATTCTTGGTGGTGTATTTAGCTTTCTATCTATCATCGTGATTAATCCTCATCTCTTCTAAAATCTTCACCTTAATCCTAGGGGTTATTGATCTTACACTACCATGAGATATTATTCCCCTTATGTTGGTATGCAACATGGTATTTTGGTCCCTACTATTATCTCTTATTCTATTGTTGATATCTTTGCTAATTTTGTTTTCATTGTTCTCAATGACCATGTTCAAGGTAAAGGGTCTAATCCTCGACTCAGAAAATCATTCCCATGCTCTTTTTGAGAATGAGACACAACATATGGAAATTTTCCTATAAAATAATCTCACTTATATTGACATCATTATATACGCTTATTAGGAGCAACTTAAGCATACTTCTAAATCTAGTAAATAAACAACTAATATTCCTCCTTCCACTATGCCTATATCTATGGGGGCACCAAGTTCCCCAATGCACAATTTTTCCATGCATATTTTTCATCAACCATTGTTCCTAATTACAATCATAGTTCTTACCACATTTATTATTCTAGCATGTGGGCCTTTGAAACCCTTTTCCACACTTTACAAGCCCAAATCTTACAATTATAAGAAGGCACTTCGCTACTTCTCATATTATGGATTCTACTCAATTGTTTCATAGTTTTCTTACCATAAAAGTGGCTTCCTATCCCTTGCTTCTTCATTTTATGACACCTAATCTTGTTATTTATGATGGTAAGAGTGATCTTGCATAGCACCTTCAATGATTTCATGTATCTTGTTTTAACTATGCCTCTCACGACATCTTACTCGCCAACATTTTAACTTGGAGAATTAATTATTTTTCCTTACAATAGTTGTGTGATCTACCAACACATTCTATGTGATCTTGGAAAATTAGTTTCTTGGAGAAATCTCTATCAACATTGACAAAAAAGTGTCTTATGCTCAAATGTCTCAATTATGTCAAGGGTCTAATGAACACATCAATGACTATGTTGTACTTAATAGGACTATGTTTCCTAAAATGAATAATACCTTAGCTGATAGTGAACTTCAAGTTTTCTTCACAAAAAGTTTGTTTTCTTCCTTACAAGACACTGTTATATTTGACAAGTTCCCTCATTTGATCATCTATGCCATATTATAAAGGAGTGTGAAGCTAAGTTACTACAGATGAATAAGAGTAAGTATGTTGTTAGCTCCTCTTCTACACCTAATTTCAAATTCCCAAGCAAATCTGCATTCAAAGGAAAGGCTACTGATAATAAGGCTACTACTAATGATATTGTTAGTGTCATCTCCAAACCTATTAAACTAAAATTAAAACTTAAACAAAGTTAACTCACATGTCTACCTTGTGCCCCACACATTATGCTAAAGTAATTACTTGAGTGTAATAATTTTTCTCTCCCTCCACCACTTGAGTTTGATGTAATAAATCCTCACATTAAGATTTTTGATGCTAACACTTATTTTGACTATCATAAATGTATTGGTCAACTCACTAAAATATGTATCAAGCTTAAACATTTTATACAATATCTTATTGATGCAAAGTACATGAAATGGGATGCACTCGAATGAAACCTCGAGACTACTAATGATAATTCAAATATGAAAATATTTAATGATCCATTACCTATTCATGACACTAACAAATCTACTTTTGAAGTGCATAATACTTATCATGTGGTATCACCTCCATATTTTTATGATCACCCATTGGATATAATGATTGGCATTGTTGGCCTTGCACCACCTTCTACATCGGTTATCACTTTTGATGACTCTGATATGGATGATAATCTTATCTCGGAAATCTATATATTTTGCATCTATTAATAAATTCCCTATCCATAGTGTGTTGGTTGATCCACAAAATAAGGATAATTTATGTACTTTCAATCTACTTTACTCCCTTGGTTATTCTAATAAGCACATTACATGCATTTCTAATTTTTCTTATGGACATTATTCTACCCATCATTGTTGGTTTTGTTACTACACAATTCCATTTCCTAGTTTCTTCCACTCCTAATTTAGGTGAGATAAATTTTTAAATCCCTTGTTACGCATGCTTAAGTGTTTCCCATCTATTTGACACGATTGTGTTAATTTCATTCGCCAACAACAACTTTTCACAATTTGAGGTATTCCTTATGAGACTCTTCTTCCCATGATATTTCACCATGCTTTACTACAATTCCTTCTCTTAGGTATCCCGATAAGCCTTCTTGAACACATATTTTATCTAGTGGCTTTATCCCTCCTCATTCTCTTTATAGGCCTTCTAATAAACATGTTATTTCTAGTGGTTATAGCCCTCCTAAGTATCCTAATGAGTCTTCTCACACATATGTTACATCTAGTGGCTCTCACCCTAAAAGGATTCATCATATGTCTTCTAGTACACATCTCATCTCTAGCGTCTCTCACTCTTCAAGTCATTCCCATATACCTACTCCACCACACATTGCCTCTTATGGATCTAGTTTTCCTTGCTCTCCTTCCGGGGTTCTTATGACACATATTACTTGTTGGTGTTGAAATGTGTGCACCCATGAAATATCACCAAGTTTTGGAATACTTGGATATCTTAATGACAATATGGTATTTACATAAACTAAAATGGGTGATGAATGCACCAAAATAGAAAGGATCTCCCTCCTTGAGATGAAGAAATCGAGAGAAAACAAACATAGATCACAAAGGGCAGATAATAGCCATAACCAACCCCACATTAAATCTAACTCCACTGATCCCCATTTTTTAGACATATTTACACAAAAATCAAGAAAGTATAACTCACACTCAACATGAAATGACATAAACAAAGAGGTAAGAAGAAAAACTAGAATCCAAATGAAAGAAAAGAGCCATAATCACAATGTATTAGTGTCCCAAAATATATAGTCCATTTACAACCATTTAGAATGCATTGAATGCATTGCATTGTAATTTCACGTCATAGGTTTACAACTTATATTTCATGGCCACACAATTGGGCAGCATGACCGTGTAATCGAAGAGGATATTTACAAATAGAAAATAAGTTTCATTTATAATAGAGAAGAGCATAGAATGAATAATCGTTTGATGCCTTGGAAGCTGCATTTGGGAAGGATATGTAAGTTCTAGAAGTGCCAAAATGAAGAAATTCACATAAAAATGAACTTGAAGGTATATTCCATGTTTCATGATGATCTACAACCATGGAGGTGCCTTGATTTCGATGCGGGAGCATCAAGAAAAATAAATTAAATTTTGGTTTTATTTGCAATTTTGGTTTTAATTATCCTAGGGAGTCTTAGAGAGGTATTTTGGAAGGATTTTAAGTCATGTGGAACCTTCATGTATGTATAAGGGTTATTTTGGAGTTTCCTCCAAAATGCATATTTAAATATTTGAATTTGTAGTTTGTTGTTTTGGGGTCTAAAGTCCTAGTTTTAGAATTTGATACTCATGTAAAGGACCTAAATGGTCATTATAAATGTAAATAAGGTGTCCACACTTAACCAAGTTGAGTAATCATGTGTTGGTCACATATATTATAGTTAAGTGTGAAAGTTAGTTTGTAACTTCCTCCAATAAGACTGATTTTGTCTAATTTGGTGGCCCCAAGCAAAAGTTATGATCAAATAAAGAAATCCTAGAATGTTTAACACAATTGATGGCCACGGACCGTCACATTTAACTTTTAAACACCCTTTTATCATGCATCTCATCCTCATTGGTGATCTATTTCCATGATTTCTTGCTCAACGTGGTGCCACATGTTCTCCTCACATTGGTCTCAAGATCTCAAGTCACGGCCTCGACCTCCATCTTATTGGGTCTCAACTTCTCAAGAGCATGAGTGACCCATGATTGGTCCACATGGACTAATCATGTATCATTCAAGATCTTGGGTTTCTTTGATCACTTTTGAGCTTGTTTTGGTGTCCTCCTGGATTTTCTCCTACTCTCATAGTTCTCTTGGGCCTTTTGTCTTCCGGCTTTAGAAAATTTGGGATTTTGAAACCTCGAGACCATGGATGGTTGCGATTGGTTCATGTGAACCAAGCATGGCCTTCCATGGTTAAATATTTCCTTCAATTTCTAGGCTTAAGCTCGACTAACTAGATCATTCACTTTTGGCTTGAGATCAAATTTCTTGACCCCTAAACAAGTTTTGGGCTTGCTTGTTGATTTCGAGTCTTGGGATCTCGGGATCCCGGGACTTAGCCACTTTCACCTACAAAAAAGTAGTTTTATTCTCATAGGTGGCCCTTATTTGGTCCATATGGACCAATCATGGGCCACTTGGTTCATAGGATCGCTCGAGTTACTCATTTAAAATTTAACCATTTGAAGCTTGATTTGTTTAACTCATGCTCTGCTTCAACCTCCAACTCAATGACCCTTCACCCAACTAACCAAATCAACTTAGATCCCAACTCAATTGCAAATCAAACTCAAATAACATAGACTTGACCAACTTAATTATTTTTGAGCTCATGAAAAATGTGAACCATGGAGCCTTGCTCCAATTAACAAAGGTGGCCACCTTGGCTTATGAGCTCGATCCCAATCTCTCCCCTATTACATATGGGATTGAATCCTTGAGGTGAAAAAGATACCATCAACTTCTAAGTGTTCCCTACTGAGACCTGATTAAATTTGACAACCCATAACCCTTAGAAAATGAATTGTTTGGATGTCATTAGCCCGTTTTGGGGACAAAACACATCATTTTCTTGATTCACCCGTATGAGCTTAGAGCCAATCTATGAAAGTGATTTTGGAATTTTTTAAAGAAATCATGGTACAAACATGAATTAAAAAACATGATCAGATCCTCCTAGTCTTGGTTTTTGATCAATTTTCTAAAAATGAAACATGGTCCTTGAATATGAGCATTCTTCATCGACACAACTAAGGCCCACACCTCTTGTTTCTCCTGGCTTAGCTTCACCTCCTAACAAGGCCCTCATTGGGTAGATTTTTTCCTACCCCTCCCTTTGTACATAGTTATATTTCAATAATACACAAACATTCGTATATTTGTAAAAATACAAAACCAGGACCTGTACACATAGCTTGTACTTATAGCACTTTACATTAGATATGTTGTTTATTTTTATGGATTGATTGATAGCATATATTATATACTCTTTACACACATGTGTTCACGAGGTATATTGAGCTTGATCCAAGAAACACATATCATTACATGATAATGGGAGCTACCTTGATTCCTTACATTCTTCTCTTAGGGGTATCCCTCAACACTATACATGTGTTATTATTTTATTATAATTCATTTCTACTTCCTCACTACGCTTAATTACATATATCGTGTATATTTTATTTTTGAACTAACATGAGTAACACATATATCTTGTGAAACATTGACATATCTTGCATCATGTGCTCTCTTAATGCTTATCGATTTTATCAATGTTTGATGTTACTATTTGTTACTTACTTGTGTTACTTTTATACTTTATTGTATGTGGCTTGAATGCCTTTCACGTCTTGTAACACCGTGGTTCTCCCTTGTTTGAGGCTTTATGCCTTATTATGTGACATTTCTTATCTTGTATGTGGCCTAAGTGTTTTGATTGTCTTTTGACACCATGGATGTCCTGTGTTTGCAGCTCTATGCCTTTATGTGACTCGTCTTTACATGTTCTTGATTTTATTTACTCACTTGATTTTTGTTTTGTCTATATCATAGTTTTATTACATTTTTATTGTTGCTTTCTATTGTTATTATCGTTACTATCACTACTTTGTTGCTCTTATTGTTACAATTTTTGTATTTTTGTGTGGTATGGGTGGTGTCATGTGTAACCCCCTTTGGTAAGTACAAGTTCAAAATTCTACACTCTCGTACATATTCTCATACATGTAATTCATGGGTAAACATCTATTATTTTTAATTACATTCTCAAATACTCTTCATATGTGCTTCAAAAGAGGGGGCATTCATTGATATATTATACACTTACAAGTACAACTACGGGCTCAAGCACAATTTTCCAAGGAAAAACATACCCGAAACAACTCTAGATAACAAATTCTTGCAAACAACACATGGGATCAAAACCGTACATAAGGTTCGGAACCGTATGAACGTTTTTACCATACCATATATTTTTCCCTAGGAAATAAATATTTTTTACATTTTATATTTCTCATCATGGATATAGGTTTTTGGCATAATCTTAGACTCGATTGACATAATTTAGATTAGTTTATAGGGGGCATGAATATTTCACTCCTTTACCACTTCAACACTCAATTCCAGATTACAAAACACAAGTTTTTGGGGTTATATGTGTCCATCTCCATTGATATTTCAACATATTATACACTCTTACTCAAGTAGTATGGCACACATGGAGAGAATTGGGGTATTTATTCTCTTTTATACCTTGTGTCTATATATCCAAACATTGGGCCTAGATCCATTTGCAGCGATAGTGTGGTCCTTGGGATTATGGAAAGTATCAAAGCGACTAAATTCTTCTTAGGTAGTCTTTCCTTTCCTCACTATTAAACTCGAAGATATCTATAGAGACTCAAATTTGTTAATTTACTCTTTGATTGTGTTGGTTTTGACAATGCACTATTTTTAAGATAAACACAACCTTTCTATTCATATTTAGTACATCTTGAGGTATTTTGTCTAGCTTGTTTATCCTAGCACACTAATATGTAGACACATTCTATGAGTATAACACATAAAACTCATATACTAATTCAATACAATAGGATGAAAACTTTTTTTATCATGTTTTTCATCCCTTGTCAAGGCCATATAGTTTAGTCGAGAAAATTATATCTGATCTTGACTTATTTGTATCGTTGCACCGCAATATCATCCATCTTTACTTTCAATTTCAAATTCTTTAATGGGTCTTTTACTCTCTCTGGGTCAACCTTTCTTTGATAAATCACCTTCAAAACCCTATATAAGCAAGTAAACACTACCTCAATTACTAACCTAGAAATCTTATGGCACTACATTGATACACTCGCTTGTCACTTTTAGAAAAGGCACATCCACAATCATTAGGAAGAAATCACTAGAATTCTGAAGTTTCTTACTAGGTCAAGGCATCAGTCTCTCTCATCTACAAGCACTTAAACACCCCCTCTCTAAGTATTTTAGTAAGATCTAAAGTCAACTCAAACATTTTTAAAGAAGTTAGAAAATCTAGTTGCATTCATTTAGATATCACATGTTATGTGGAGAATGACATGTGGTTTGAGGCCTCTTCGAGTAATGTCAAAGTTGGTTATGCATACGGGTTCCCACAACCTAGCCAATGTTTTTTTATAGGATTCCCATCAATGGTTAGGGTTTAAGATCTTGTTTATAAAGTTCAAATATTTTCATAGCATGATCAACAATTAGGGTTTAACAACAATAATTTTTTCTAGATAGGTGACAATCTCGAGATTTATAGATCTAGAATCCAAACAGGTCCAAGATTGAATAGTAGGGTCAAGACTTTATAGACAATCCCGACATAGTCATACAGTCCTTCCACGGGTAAATTTTTAGTCATAGTTCCATAAATGAAGCATTATTAGTCTCAAATATCCCGAGCCTCGACTTTGTGCATGCCCAAACCTTCCCATATCCATATGTAAATAGCTAAGTGTACCCATCCTCTTATGTATTCAAGTTCATATCTTGTTTCATACATTAGCTACAAGTATTAATGTGTTGTTTTGATATTGGATAATTAATGTTGAAAGTTAATTAATTAAAATAACCTCTTGTAGCTCCCCTTACATCCTTTAGTGTATTTAATTCACTAATATTATATTTTACATAATCTAATAAGGGTGTAAACAATAATAGAGTTACTAAAATATTTGATACATAGTCTTTTTCCTTCATGGTGTGCATTAATACCTCTTTTTCCTTCTTTATCTACTTTTCATTCAATGTTGGGTTGCATGTACCCAATACTCTAATTTCTCCTTTAGCACAATCGGGGACTAATCACCCCCAATTCTTCAACAAAGTTCAATAATAATCCAAATCTCCAACTGCAAGAAAGGAACAAGAATCTCTCCCTTCATAGAATTTATTGGTGTATTTTTCCATATTTTACATATCTTCATTTCACTTTATGCAAGTTTAAATTATATAGTTACCATTCACTTACAATTCAATTTCTACTATGGACATTGAATACACTCTATGTTGAAGGTTTCATCATGGATCATGCTAACACCAACACATCCAAACAACAAAAACTTTGAGTGAAGACAAAGTGTGTCTACACACTCAGTATCTTTTCCTTTAAGCATACATTTTTATTTCATACTTAAAGGGGGGAAATGTAAATACTCAAATTTGGAAATTTACCCTTTTGACACTACTTATTGCAATTGTGCTTCTTGGCTAAGAAAAATACCCATATCCTATCCCCACTTAATGCATCTTTCCATTGTTTTCTTATTTTTTAATTTTTTGTACACCTATGTGTCAACAAAATATTAATATTAATACATAAGACCAATGTTAAAACTCTTCTTTCCAAGATGTAACTTTCATATTTCACTTAGCTTCCTTTTCCAAAACCATAAAATTTGCTCAAGGTGTATAATATGGTCCTAGTTGTCTTGTATGGTCTTACACATACATAGTTTCCAAATATATTTTTGATGTATTATCATTTTTGGGTCTTTTCATCTTCATGGGTTGACCTTATCATGATAAACCTTTGGAACCCTATATAAGCAAGTTATCATCGCCTCGTTTACTCACCTTGAAATCATAAGGGATTATATTGGTGCACTCACTTGTAACACATAAAAAGGAACTTAAGGCTCCTAAATCTCCCTCAAGTTGATATACATTCACTAAGGTAGTCACTACTACAATTTTGAAGCACTCGACTAGGTCAAGGAGACTATTTTCCCTCAATTCCAAGCACACCAAGTTCCTCACTCTAAAATCTTAGCAAGAGCACAATTCTACTAAACACAATCAAAGTAGTTCAAGTTTCCAGCTAGTTGCATTCATATAGATATTACATGTTAGGTGGAGAACTATGTGTAGTTTGAGGCCTCTACAAAGTAGTACCGGTGTAGGTGGTGCACATATTGCACTTAAACTCAAAACTTAACCTTCTTATAGGGTCTTCCACCCTACATTAGGGTTTTAGCATGATTCATATGGTTATAAATGGTTTTAGGAGTTTGAAAAAACTAGGGCTTGACAGTGAAGTACATTTTTAGGCCACTAAAGGACCCAGAGAAAGTTACATAAGCCAATTATGATGGCATCCAAGCCCATGCATAAGGGGAAAGAAAAATTATACATCCCAAGAGAGATGTATGGTCTTGCACTAGGGAATTTTTTTAGATCACATTATCATAAGTGAATCTTCTCTCACATCTACACTCCCAAATTCTCCATTACTGTGTACCTAAATATCTTATGTATATCTTTATATAGCTAAGTTTATATTTCTCTTGTGTATTTGAGCTTGTATTCATTCGGGTCAATAACTAATACATTATTTTGATGTTGTATAATTAATTTTGGAATTTAATTAATCAAAATAGCTCTTAGTTTTCTTACATTACATTATGTTTTATTATTTTATATTTAATAACAATCTATTAATCTTAGAAAGGGTGTAAACACTCAAACAAAATGAACAACCTTGAGAAAAGATAAAGTGTACTTACAAACTTAGGTATATTTTCTTGTAAAATGTAATTTTCATTTCATACTTAAAGGGGGGTAAATGTGAGCACCTAAATTTGGCAATGAAAAAATTGGATTCATCCCTAGATCATGACTTGTGCACACATTCCAAGCCTAGGTGACCTATCCCTATCTCTCTTGCATGAATTTATTCTCTATTCACATTTCTCAGAAACTCATAAAACTAATTACATCATCACACAACAATATATTCCACCGTGAATCATTCTCCGATTTTGCATTATCCTAAAACTCCTTGTACATGACAATTAGTTGGGACCGGACTATTTGACATTTTGGTCTGAGGATGACATTTTCATCCCCATTTATGGGTCATTTTATATCCTATAGCTCGAAATTAATGAAAAAAATTATCTATAGATGTCAACATAAGCAACTCTAACTCACATGGCACTTTAAAGAACACATTTGCAAAATACATTACAAAATCACTCCAAACTCTCATAAATCCATTCAAAGTAGCAACAAAATCTAAAAACAAACCCATACAAGTCCAAAGCACTTCCAAACATGTTTAGGATTCATGCTTCTTAATTTGGAGACTTTCAAATCTAAGTCAAGCTAAACAAGTCAAGCCTTTGTTCCTCATTGCCAAGTGGTCAAGTTGCCAAACTAATCGTATCCATTAGATATCACATGCTACATAGAAAACTATACATGTCTTGAGACCTCTTTAGAGTATTTCTAGTGTAAGAAGTGCACTTTAACTCAGCCACGAGACCTTTTTAGTGTCTCCTACCATTAATTAGGGTTTGAAGTTGTTTTGAATCATACAAAGGTTTTTGTAAATGTGAGGCACCAACGGTTTTAGATAAAATCACGTCACAATCAGTTGTATCTCATATATTTGAGTATAGGATACCTTACCCCCAATATTGATTGAAATTCAAGGAATTGATTAGTTGGAGGGTGAAATCCAATAATTAATAAGAATATTATAAAACCATTGTAATTTAAAACCATTAAGGATTTTAGGAAAGAGCTTAGTAACTATTAAATCATTATAAGCATAGTCCAAAAAAGAAACATGAAAAGTATGAAGGTATTGTTCAAGATCACATTTTCCATCATAAGTAGGAAGTTTAGGATATTAGACACTAAAACTTAGTAACTTGTCTTTTTGTAATGTAAAGTTTGGCTATGTTCTCCTCCTAAAAAAATGATTACATTCAAATTCCAATCAATATATCTCTCTATATATTTAATGAATGCTCATATTTACACTTTGTTTTGTCAAAATTTAGGAAATATTAATTAATCAAAGCAATAAAGTATCTTTGTGCATCATGCTACAATTTTTGTTTTGTATCAACTTCTTTTGTCCTAGATCGTATGGTTTGGTCAAGATGTGAAATTTGGTCCCGACCTTTACTATCTTTTGACTCTATTTTCAATTTGAATATCTTTATTGTGGCATTTCACCTTCCTAGGGTTAGCCTTATCATAATATTTAGCCCATGAAAGGCTATATAGTGCAGCAACATAAACATGCAAGTATAACATAAAAATTGGTGAAAAACATGGATCACATAAGCATAAACAAAACATTTTTTATTAATTCTCTAACATATAGTAATTCAACAACCATCAAAAATAAGTCAAATCCTTTCATACAAGTATAGTTTGATCCATTATATAACACACAAAAAAATAACCAAAAACTACACTCATTTTTGTATTTTCCTCTTATCTCCTACCTTTCTCCTCTAAACAAATAAATATCCCCTATAACTAAAAGCCATCCAACCTTATGAAATAGTCCCTACCCCTAAAAAAATCATGCAATTAATAAACTTGAACTATAAAATAAGGTAGTTGTTATAATATTTTTTCAATTTTAGAACAACCAACTCTAGAAATTCCTTCGCTTAATAGTTGTATATGGGGACAAAACAAAATAACTAAAACATTAAATAATTCATTTTTTGTTTGATACAGGGATATCTCAATCTCATGGATACTCCCGCATCGATGCCCGAGTAAATAAAACATGATCTCTCACTCATGAACCTATTGTGAGCTCATCAATAGATTTTCCCTTCGTCAAAACTTCATATTCAAACATCCAAGTTGCATCCTCTATTGTGCGCCCTTTCCACTTGATCAAACATTCATAATATTTTTATTCCCGTGTTCTTATTGATTATGATGTTTATTTCTTCCATTTCTTCTTTTTATCCCCTAGCTATTTGTGCTCTCCATTCAATGCCCGAAGATTCTTCATTTTAGTTCTCTTTACTTGTGTGGCCCTTAACAAATAGGTATAGATCTAAAGCATCAAATATATGTGAAACACCTATCCCTTTATGCAACTCCATTTCATATGCATTGGGTGAAAACTTTTGTAATATCTTACAAGGCCTAATATTTTTCAGTTTGTGCTTGTTCTACTCACCTCTTGAAATCATCCCTTACTAAATGTGCCAATACTATGTCTACCACTTCAAACACTTTCTCCCTGAGCTTTTAATCAGCATACTATTTATATTTCTGTCCACTTTCTTCCAACTTTCTCTTTACCTCCATGTGTACATCATGCATGGCTTGGGCATACTCCTCACCTTCAGCACTCCTAGTCATCTTAGTTGTGCTTCTTAACTCACAAACTCCTCTTGGGTTGCTGCCATATACAATCTGAAATGGGCTCATACTTTTCCTTTTCTCTATAGAGTCATTATAGGCAAATTCAGCTTGTGCCAAAGCTAAATCCCACTGTTTGGGCTTATCACTAACTATGCACCTCAACAAATTCCCAAGAGATTGGTTCATTGCCTTCTATTTCCCATCAGTTTGAGGGTGATATGTTAAACTAAAAGTCAATATTGTTCCCAAGTTATTCCATAGTGTTCTCCAAAAATGTCCCACAAATTTAGTCTTTGTCGGACATAATAATTGTAGACAACCCATGTAATCTCACAACTTCTTGAAAATACAAATTTGCAATATTTGTGGCATCATTAGTCTTCTTACATGCTATGAAGTGTGCCATTTTTTAGAATATATCTACAACAACAAAAATTAAGTCATTCCCTCATTGCATTCTTAGTAAACTGAGCAAAAAAACCATGCTCACCACATCCCATGGCTTATTTGCAATTGGTAATGGCTGATAGAGTCCTGTGTTCTCACTTCTTCCCTTTGCATGCTGGCATATTCTGCATCTTTCTACAAATTTCTTCACATTTTTGCTCATTTTTGGCCAATAATATTGATCACTTAGTTGTGCCAATGTTTTGTCATGCCCAAAGTGACTAGCTAGACCACCATTATGCTTCTCTTTTAAAGTTTCTCCATCATGGAACCTTGAGGTATGCACAACCTCTTCCCTCTAAATGAAAAACCTTCATGAATTATATAATCTAGCCATGGATTCTTTTTTAAAAAAATGGGTTTTTACATGTTGCCTTTGCTTCTCTTAAATGTGAGTCTTCTTCATACAACTTTTTGTTGATTCAAACTCAATAAATTCTACTTAAATCTCATTCAATACAAGATCTCACCTACTCAAAGCATCTACCACTTTGTTAGATTTTCCACTTCTATGTTTTAAAACAAAAGTGTAACTTTTAAGGAATATTATCCATTTAGTGTTCTTTTGATTCAACTTTTCTTAGTTGTTTATATAATGCAATGTTTGATAATCAGTAAACAAAGAAAATTATTTTGGCAACAAATAATGTCGCCACTTCTCAAGAGCTTGAACAATTACGTAAAACTCTCGATCGTAATTCCTCTTTGATTCATTTAAATTTTCACTAAAATAAGCAATAGGCTTACCCTATTGACCGAGTACTACACTTATTGTTATCCCATTTGCATCACAATCAACTTAGAACACTTTGTCGAAATTAAGCAATGTTATAATTGGATATTCTATAACTTTCCTCTTCAATAACTGAAAACTCTCTTATGTTGTAGTTGTCCCTTAGAATTTATTCTTGTCTCCCTTCATTGTCTCAGGTGATGGGTGCACAAACACCACTAAAATTTCTTATTAACTTTCTATAAAGCTAGCTAGACCATGAAAACTCCTAGCTTCAAACATAGTATTTGGCCAAGGTCGTGTTGTTATTGTTTTTACTTTCTCGAGGGTCCATTTTCAACCCATCTTTTGATACCACAAATCCTAAATATATCAGTTCCCCTTGCATGAAACTACACTTATTTAAGTTGATCAACTTTCCTTCCTTCAACTTATTCAAAACCAACCTCAAATGCTTCAAATGTTCCTCTTTAGAATGACTGAAAATTAGAATATCATCTAAATAAACAATCACAAACTTACCCATGAATGGTTTCATCACCTCGTTCATGAGTCTCATAAATGTACTTGAGGCATTAGATAAACCAAATGGCATAACCAACCATTCATACAACCCATCATTGGTTTTAAACGTTGTTTTCCACTCATCACCTTCTCTTATTTAGATTTGGTGATACCCACTCTTTAAGTATATCTTATTTAATTATTTAGCTCCACTTAGATAGCCCAATATATCATAAATCCTTAGTAATGGGAACACATATTTTATTATGGTCCTATTTATTTGCCTTGAATCCATACACATTCTCCATTCTCCACCTTTCTTTGGTGC
Organism: Taxus wallichiana var. yunnanensis; assembly: GCA_018340775.1. Lineage (NCBI taxonomy): Eukaryota > Viridiplantae > Streptophyta > Pinopsida > Cupressales > Taxaceae > Taxus > Taxus wallichiana. Next base: position 1,023,758,750 of record CM031239.1, read on the forward strand.
TGAAATAATTGGAACTTCACATGGGCTTTAAATTTCATGAATTTGACACTTTTGTAACTACTCTTGCACTTGTCTCTTATTCTCTTAATTATCTTGAGGCGTCAATCTATACACTTTCTTATTTGGTGATTGATGCTTCTTACTAGTGGTAATCCCTTCGGAAAATCATTGGATACTATATCAACATATTCTTCCAATAAAATCTGAATTTTAATAGGTAGGTCACTCACCTTGGTGTTTGTCTCCACTTGTAAGAATATGAAAATGAGGTCAAAGCATGCCTCTTTCTTCTTTGTCTTTATCAATAACTCTTTTCCAGATACTAACATCACTTTTGGATTGTTGTCCACCTCTTCTTTGTTATCTTTCAATGGACTTAATGTGAATCTCTTCCCATCCTTCACGAGAGTATATGTGTTTGTCTCACCATCATGTATTTCTCTCCTATCAAACTGCCATGGTCTACCCAAAAGCACATGGCACACATCCATGGGCATAACATCACAAACAACTTCATCTCTATATGCTCCAATTTGAAAGTTAACCACACATTGTTCATTTACTAATACCTAGTGTCCTTTGAGAAACCAAGAAACTTTATAAGGGGTTGGGTGCACCATTCACTTTAACCCAAGTATTCTTTGCCATTCCTTAGACACTAAGCTATTTGTGCTACCACCATCAATAATTAACTTACAACGACTTACCTCCAAATTTCTAAATGGTTATAAATGTTGGAATTTTGTTTTCATTAATGTCAAAATGTGATGATGAAAGTAGTGGTCATTTATTTCTGAGGAATCATTGATGTCAAAAGGATTATGATGACATGAAGGTTGATTGGTAGTGTCATGTGTTGAGTTAAGTTGCTTGAAGAGGTTACATGGTGTCTTGAGGTCTCTTGAGATGGTATAGTGACTTGCAGAGATGTTGCGAGAGGTAGATGGATGTTGTGCTGATGTTATAGTGATGTCATGAAGTGTAATGAAGGTCCTTGTAGGTGGGTAAGAGTATCAAAATCATGAGGATGTCAACATTGATGGTGCAAGCATGGTCAAGATGTTTGGTTAGGAGGCCTAGTCAGCAGGTTGAGGTATGAAATGATGGATTATAGGTATGCATGAGTTGATTATACATGGTGAGAGAATGGGGAGCATGTGGATGAGGTGTAAGGACACTCACCGTCTTAGAGTGCGGTATAGTGTTAAGATTACTTTATAGGTCTATACCTAGACCTATTCTTAACCCTTAGGTGTCCAAATGAGAATGGTTAGACATATTTCAGCATGGAGATGCAAATTTTATCATTGGAGAAGCTGAATCAGGTTGTTCTTGTGGTGTGGACCAAGTTTCAAGTGTTGGTTTGTAAGTTTTAGCAAGATATGTGATTTTTATCTCTATCGAATTCCTAAAAGTGAGAATTTGAGCTCGAATTGGAATTTATTCTACTCGTTGGAACATGTAAAGGCTGCATGGGAGGATGATATATTAATGATAATTTAATAAGGGTCCTAAGATGATGTTTCAGGCATTAGTTCGAGATTAAGGGGTAAAGTTTTACTGACAATCGTTAAAAAGGTAAATAGGTTCTAAACCCTCCTTAAACCCTAGTTGAAAAGTTATGGAGAAGAAAATGATCATAGTGACCTAGAATGGATTAGTTTACCTATTATTATTATTGGAGGTTGTAGAGGACTCCTTCAGTTAATTCGAGGTGGTATTTAGGTTTTATGATAATGTGTGGACCCAACAAAAAGAAAATTTTATGAAGAAGTTGTGTTTACTCTCAAGTTTTGCATTAGACCAAAGGACTAGATTGATGTTTAAGGAAGTTGGGAATAAATTATACATGTATAGAGTGGTTTCATATCTTATTTGATCCATTTGGATGTATGTTGAAGTCTATTTTACAAGACTGGTTTTAAGGTAGTTTTGGACAGTTTTGGTGGTCCTAGTTATAGAGGTGTTTTAATGGTGTTTCAGTCTGAGTTGTGTTGTGTAATGAAGTTTATGATGACCTTGAGGTCATGATATTTCCATTGATATATCACACTTTCATATTTTAGGTGATTTGATGATGTTTTGAGCTTCATCTTTGAAGACTAGTTTTGTAGGTCATAGACCTATTAAGGATGGTTACTCCAAATGGTGGTGTCATTACATGTGATGATGATGATGTAGAGGTGTAGAATCTTGTTGGAGGTTTCTAATGGACTTAAAAAACATGTCTAAGTGATCCTTTAATATTGATGATGTCCATGTAGGCCCAATTGGTCTTGATTTTGGCGAGAGGGAAATTTGAGTGCTTTAGGGATTTTTATGTCCTAATGAAGGATTTGGGTGTGAAGATGATATTTCTGACCTAATTGGTCATATGAATAATATTTTTAGGATTTATTCATTTTTTTAAAGATTATTTTCCCGTGATCACTAACCTAGATGAATTAGATGCTTAAGTCAGGTATTTAAGCATGTGTTAGTGATCTATTTTGAAGTTGGGTGTGAGTGAGAAAGTGTGAGCAAGAGGGGTGTCTCTATATGTATAGAAGGTATATGTGACCATCAAGAGAGGGTAGAGATGATTTTATAATGTTGTAGAGGGTATGTTGTTATTGGAGAGATAGGTCATTAAACCTAATCAACTTGGTGAAGAATTTCTTCAACGAGTAATCCTAAATGATAAATTTGAAGAAGATTGAAGGAAGGAGAGTTGAACAAGTGTCATCATCAGTTGTTGGTGAAAATTTTCAGAGGTGAAAAACAAATCAGGTGGATTTATTTTGTGTTGAGTAATCTAAGGGGTTGGTACCTCCTTATATGATTGATGTTCTACTAAATTTGGGGGTTGGTGTTTCCGTGTAGGGTTGATGCTCTACTAAATCTAGGGGTTGGTGCTCCTTGTGGGGTTGACACCTCACTAAAATTAGGCATTATTGCTCCTTGTTTGGTTGGTGCTCAACTAAATTTGAATCATTACTATAATAAATCTTTGTTTTAGTGGTTTTTCTTCCCCTTGAGGTTTTTCCACTTATATATGGTGTTCAAGTGTTCTTATGTATTTATTTACTCATCTATGGTTATGTTTCTTAATGAATGCATGGTTAATGGTTAATGGTTAAGTTGAATTGATGATTGATGAATGCTAAAGTGAATATGAATGAAAATTTTTAAGGCCTCGCTGATTCACCTCCCCTCTCGTGGTTGTGTTTCCAATAATTGGTATTAGAGCAGGACCTTTGAAGCAATTTTAACAAGCTTGAGGTGATCCTCAAGCAAAAAATAATAAAATTGGAGAAAGATAGAAAAGTTAGTGATAACAAGTGTTTATGATGATGTTAATGGATAGGTTGAGGTAGAATTGCAAGTATATTTGGTGCTTTAAAGAAGAAATAATCTTAAACTGAAGTCAAAAATCAAATACCTTAAGGAACAAGTTAGTAGCATGGATAATGAGAGGAATACCTTGAGGAAGAGATGGAGATAACAACAAGAAAATTGAATACCTATGAGAACTTTGGCAAAATTATTATGGCTCTAGATGGTATTTTGAGTAGGTAGAAGTATTCTTGTGACAAGATAGGTCTTGGTTTCATTGGATACCAAAAGAAGAGATATGAGGATGTATATGTCGATCATTACACTCGTGAAGATCATAAAGTGATCATGAAGGATGTTTTCAAGAGCAACATGATATCTAACCCTATCAGGCAGCCTAATGCAATGAGGTATGAAAAATATTTCAATGGTTATTGTTATACTTGCAATGAATTTGGTCATAGGGCAAGGGAATGTGAAAGAAGGTTCTCAAGGAATGAGTATTCATGGGATTATGAAATTTATTTCAAAGGTTATTGTTATTCATGCTATGAATATGGACATAAGGTTATGGATTGTAGAAGGAAACTCAGCTCATATTAGTCAAGAGGTAAGAGTAATATTGTGTGTTATAACTGTCAAAATAATGGTCATATAGCAAGATTTTGTCATTATGAGTCATCCAAACAAGCAAGAATTTTGAAGCACCTAAACAGGTAAGAGTGTTCAAGAAGGAGTCAAGACAAGAAGGTGTTTGTCAAGAAATCATTCAAAGAGGAGCCTAAGACAGTCATGCCTAATCCTAATCAGTCTGTAAGTCAAAGTGGAATGTTTTCCATGGTTGTGCAAAAGCCAAATGTTGAAGAGAGTCATGTGTGTTTGACAACAATTCAGGTAAAGGAGGAGGATGAGCCCATAATGAGGCAAGCTGAGATTCATTTACAAAATGAGGAACCTAAGACAGTGAAGAAATCAAACCATGAAGAACCTGTGGGTGAGGTGCCAAAGAAAAATAAGATATTCTAAAGACTCGTGCAAAGGAGGAGAAGAAGGATAAGGTGGACATAAAGCCTTAAATGCCTAAGAATACCAAGTGATTTAACAAAAAAATATTTTTATTTAAACCTTTTACGAGTAATTGATGTAAAATACTAATGTGCATATGCTAAGATATAGTATGACTCAATAAAATAAGCATGTAAAGTAGAAACCCTAAGCAAAATATGGAGAAAGAATACTTAGTTGATATACGCTTGGCACAGGGACTGATCTTAACTAGGAAAAGTGTTGAATATGAGGTAAACAAAATCGTAACAAGTCTCTCTAAATTAAGGAGCTCACGGAAAATGTTGGATAGGGACGCCCACACTAGGACAAGGGCATCTAGGTGCCGGAGACTATTATTGGGCACCCATGACTCGCGCAAATGGTCAAAATTTTGTTTTCGTTGTGTCGCAAGGTTGTTACAATTACTTCTTGTTGATCACCTAGTGATCACACTATGATCGTTGAGGGTACCTGTAACCTACAAAACATAAGTTTGCCTACACAAGCCCACAAAGCCACATCAAATATAAAAAATAAATATGCTATATGGGGAGTTGTACCGACACCAATGGTCACCTCCCGAGTGAACTTACAATTGAGTGTTGCACTACATCTCAGAATCCATGTAGTTCCGGTGTGTGTGTGTGTAGAACTTGTGCACTAGACGCCCTAGTTAAAGTTACACTTGATATCGGGCTAGATTTAGAATGTAGAAATGTATAACATGTGTGAATGGAATAGAATGAACTTCCCCTTCCTATGCAATGTATGTAGAATATGCAGTCCTTTTCCCTTGAATGGATGCTAGATGGATGCCTTTAGTGCTCTTTAGTGCCTTTGGATGCAAGCTTAGGTGATGATAGTATATGTTTAGTGTTTGGTCCTCATTTTAAAAACATAACTATGTATTTATATGATTCCCTTGTTTGAATTTCGTAATTGAAAACTATAAGGCCAGCCCATAAGTGAAAAAAATCCCAAAAGATAAAGGATACCCAAAAGGATTTTGTAAGATAAGAAAGGGTCAGGGGCACTCGTAGGGGACAAGAGCGCCAGCACCGTTGTTCCGGGTGAGCACTTTGGTGTCCAAAGCCATAAAAGATAAATAAGTAAAGTACCAACTAGTCTATAGGGTGTGTAAGACCAAAAAGGGAGCAAGAAACAAAGAAAAGAGACCAAAAATAGTTTAACTACTATTTTTCGCTTAGAATCATGTAAATTCTAGTATGCTTTTAGGACCTAAAAATGTACCCAAGTGTGTGATTTTGTATCTACATTTTCCCCCACTTTATGTTGTTGAGTGAATACTCGATAACATAAAATAAATAAGAGATGTGTACTTGATAACCATGTATGTTAGGAAATAAGGGATAAAATATGCAGGATAATCCCTCACAAAATCGCAACAGTAGAAACTAATATGCAGAAAATTATTACAGATCTCAAATAAAAGTGCAAAATAAAATAACACAACACAAAGAGACAGTATTTAACGTGGTTCACCCAATTTGGGCTATGTCCACAAAGAATCACTTGCTCAGATTTTATTACAAGCCACCACTCTCTCAATACAATACCTGCACTGCTTTGGAGCTATGCTCAACAAACTCTACAGAAATTCACACCCGAATTCAAAGCACATCTGCAATGTTTTTCTTGCTTCTATCATATGCATAAAACCATATAAATAGACAATTGCTTAAGTAGTTTTACAAAACCGTGGGTATCAAAACCATGGGCAAAACCATCCCATAAACTTATGGGTCAAAATCCCGTCCATATGAGAAAATCACGTTTTTCGATATAAGCAGCACATTTTAAGGCCCGGCGAGGATACATGAAAAGTGTACAAGACTCTTGGTATGTCTTCAACACTTTCACACATGAAAATAGGCTCCACAATCTAAAAATGTAGAGTGTGTGGCAAAATGCATATTGAGTGGACAAGTGAAGTGTGGAATAATGCAAAGTGAAGTGTGGAGACTAGGAAAGGAAAGTTACCCTAGGGGTGAAGCATATGTGTTGCATTGTACCTATTATTGTGCTTGTATTTTACTGTTGTAGGTTGTTTATTGTTGTGTATTAAGGATAGACCTGCAAAAAAGAGCAAAAGAGTAGTCAAAGTCCTTTACATGAAAAATGTGACAAAAGTATGTGCAAACATGTAAAAGTAGTAGTAAAGGAAGGTGTGCACTTGATGTAAAAGAGTGTAAAGGATAAAAAAGTGTCCTAAAATGATGTGAAGAGTGAGTTTTTTTGGGCAATCTCACGCCGATAGTGATTTTTTGGGTGGTATCACACTAAGTACGATTTTTTTGGGTGTGTTGTTCCTCAAAATTTTCCTTCTTTTTCCCAAGTCTGGACTTAGAAATTTTTGAGTTGTCACCCTTTGAAAATGGTCCAGTCTGAGTATTTTGAAATCTGGCACTTCCCAAGGGATCAAGGATTCTTAGAAACACCTTCATCAGATAGATAATTCTCTCCCCTTTCCAGAAAGGTAAGGAAGTCCTCCTAACTCCCTGTATTTTGCAAGTTATGGCTCTGGCGGAGTTTGGAGGGGAAATTTTCCCTGGGCAGGCCCACAGAGAGAAATTTTACACTTAGCCCTTTTGGCTAAAAAGCGCAAGATTCATCAAGCGGCCCGCAAGCCCGCATGGAGGAGAATGGAGAAGCACATGGTGGGGCGGTGGGGCGGAGGTAAATTGGGAATTTTTCCCAATGTAAAATTTCAAAGGAAAAAATGGAGTCGTTAGCACGCGGAGGAGAATGGAGAAAATTGCTTAGGGCCTACAGATCATTTAGAGGATGACACATGTCTTGGAGCGGCGGGGTGTGGAGGTAAATTGGGAATTTTTCCCAACTTAAAATTTAAAAGGAAAAATGGAGCCGTCGGCCCGTGGAGGAGAATGGAGAAGATGACACATGTCTCGGAGCGGTGGGGCCGTGGAGTTTTTGGGAAATTTTTCCAAAAGGGAAAAATTTGAAGTTTGACCCCGCCAACCCTAATTTTGACTCTGTATTTTGCCAATTTTGCCCTAAATCTTCAAAGGGCCATATCTTTCGAACCAGAGCTCGATTTTCACATTTTTGATATCAATGGAAAGTTATTGAAATTATCTACATGATGGAAACTTCAATTTTAAATTTTGATGGAGTTTTGTGGGATAAAATTGAGAAAACGTCTCTGCATGCAAAAATAAAAAAGTTCCTCTCGACTTCACTCCAATGTTCTCCTACCACGTGGATGGCCCGATTTCAAAGCAATTAGGGCAAAGGATTGAACAGTTCATATGCAAACTAGAAAATTGAAATATGAAATGCATTTTTGCACACAAAAGCTCTTTTTGGCTCGTCAGAAGCGTTTTCACTGCAGAGGAATCTAGAAGAGGGGAAATGATCAAATTTGTTTGCAATGGCCCAAGATCCAAATGCATGGAGCAAATCTAACGTCTTATATTCAAACTGGAAAATCAGGTGTAACGTTTGCTCGTAGGGTCTGGTTTTTGACACGACATGGGCCTTTTTTATTCGCAAGGATGGAATTTGAAGAGGCATGGATAATTTGCAGGTTTGTAACCATTTGAATTTGGGGAATATAATGACCCTTCAATGTCATTTGTGGGGCTAGCAATCGAATTTGAAAACTGGAAGCACGTTTTTGTGAACAGATGGACAAAAATGACAGTCAGTCTTCTTCTATTCTCCTCCTCTAGCATTTTCTTCTATTCCCACTTGTGTACAAGTTTCAACTCTGAGATCAATAAAAAAGGAAGGAATTTTATGTCCCCCTAATGGAAAAATTGATTGGTGCTTTGTGACCAGCGTGTTTTATTTTGTCTTGTGCTCAGAAATTACAAATTTGTCTTTCTTCTATTAGTTAATGCATGTTATGAACTTTCTGATCAATGCATATAGGCATCTGATATTCTACCTGTATCATTGACCTTCTTGCCTTCTTTCCCACTCCCTTTCCCATACTTAGATTAATTTCTGCCCTAGCAAGAAATTATAGGCTTTGCCATAGGGTCAGTGGAGTGCCCCTATGGATCTCTGGTTGAAAAACCACCATTAAAATCCTTCGTTTTACATGCTAAACAATGGGAGCTGCACCATTCAAATGTGTGTAGAGGACATAGATTCCCATAGCATTGGCCCGAAATCCATAAATTTGCCCATAAGACAAATTTTCTAGCCAACAGGGTGATATCACATTAAAGAGCAAGTGTTGGGGGGAGAGGTCTAGCTTTACTCTCCTTTCATGACTCTGCCCAATAAGCATCACTACAGATGGTGTGTCTTGATTTATTTCATGTTGTCCCGATTGTTCAATTAGTTCTGATTGTATTGATTAGTTCTAATTTAAATGGATTATAGGAGATTGCATGCATGTTGTAAATGAAGGACTATGCATGTATCGTGAAAACTACTCAAGACTTATGTGAATTGTTCGATTTGAGAAGATGATTGTATCTACCCCACGGAACATTAGTACCTGGGGAGGTCAAGAGCGCCCAAGTGCTAGTGTCCAAGTCTAGGCACCGATGTACCGCATTGTGATTCGACCCAAGTCTATTTCTAGTTCGTTATGTGACTATGTCCCTATGCCATATTATACTATTATTGTCATGCAAATGTGCAACAGGAAATTGAAATTTTTCCCGTTTGACAATGATACCCCTGTGTCAAAACTTTCAAGTTTTACCCTTCTGAGGCACCCCAGGTCTACCTAGTCAATCCAATGACCTCCCAATGGATGTTAACTCAATCCCCTAGGTGAATTAGGAAATTCAAGTCAATCCCCTAGGTGATTTTAGGAGTTCTTGAAAAATACTATTTTTGGGCAGTGTTGGGAAGGGCTACCACTAGCCTTCCCAAGACTGGCGCAACCCTGGAGTGGAATGGAGGAGCCAAATCCAACATGGAGATGCATTAGAGGTCTAATAAAATAATTTAATTTATTTTGGAATGTTTAGGAAATATTTGGAGGAGTTGCGTCGATTCATCAAAAACAGGTTCACAATCTAAAGCGGTGCACGGGGCTAAAGATACTTTTGAGCTTCGGGAAGTGATTCCAGGAGCTCGGATGGATTTAGGAGTCAAACAAGACATCGTAGGAAAGGGAACTAAAATATATAAAATATGGTGAAATCGTATCTTTCATAAAAAAATGGCACAATAGGTTTATATCTGGTTTTTTCCATGCTCAACTAGGGAGCTAGATCAAAACTCTAATTTTTTAGGGCTTAATTTGAGGAATCGAGATCTAATACCCCCACCATTGGATTCATAGGTCCATTTTTAGTAAAATTAATATGTAATTTTGCTAAAAAATCCATCGAGAACTCCAGATACGACCTTCACAAGTTCCCTCTCAAGGTTCGACACTTGGCCAATTTTTCGGGAGGAGGTGTGTTAAGCACCGAGAGTCCAGTGGGATTTCATGTCCCTTTCATCCCTTTAGAAAAGGTACATAGGGAGAAAAAAATGTGCCTATCCCTTTTCTATCCCCTAGAACACCAATGTGACCTCTCATTTTCCAATTAAGCCCCCGAGAGCTAATTTTGAGCTTTCCCTCTCCTTGCACGGATGATCGACAAGTGTCGCGATGAGGCGCAAAGTGGAAATTGATGTCCCCTTCATCCCTTTGGCCAAAGGGACAAAAGGGACACAAAAATTTGCCCTCCCCTCTCCCTCCTTCCATTTTCACACTATAAATACGACACTTAGCTCTTTTTTGGCCATTTTTCCCCACACCTCCATATGTTGCGAAACTCTACCAGATTTTCACCATATCTGAAAGCAAGATTTTTCACATTCGATAAATACCATAAAATCAATAGTCATCTAAAAATACCAAAATACACAAAAAAATTCAAAAATAATGGATCGAAGCGGTGGAGAAACAAAGTTTTTTCGAAGGAACCCTCGAAGTCACCTGATGAAGAATCGTTCATATCTTTCACGTTGGGAAATCTATTTGTTAGTGCTCCATTAATTATATGAGTTGGTAGAAAATAATATTGTTGAGATTTGTTTCAAAACTCACGTAGAGAGAAATATTTGTTAGGATATTGTTAGCAACGGGTAATTTGTTCCCTACTTTGTAGGAGGTTGTTGTGCTTACCTTCGTGGCTATATATTAGCCATTATATTAGCGAAATAATAATAAACCGCGTGAAGAATATTATTGTCTTGTGAATGTGTTCACTCTACGATCCTTTATATTTGGTATCGAGTGAATTAATCCTATCTTTGATGGAGCTCTAATGAATTTTTCAAGGGCACTTGTGTTGATCATTGGAATTGCCCCAGCCAATGGAAAGAATTATTTTGTATGATTAAGCCATAATTTATTGTATTTTATACTGTCTGGTTTGTTTGTGCGAGGAGGTTCGATTGTATTTTCTACTATGTGGTGTATTTGCCCCAAATATGTGTGTATCATTTATTTGCAGACTGTTGAACATCATTCCAAAACTTTATATATTTTATGCAAAGGCGCCCTATGATTTCCAGACCTGATTTACATTTCTTTTCTTCGAGATCCTTGCGCGACTTGGCTTATTCTCTTTCAAAGTCTGAAATAATCGGTCTGGCAGAGGATTGAGCTGGTGGGACATCTTGAAAGTAGTTGGGCCTTGCGTGTGGAGGTTACTATCATTGTTCCATATCTATTGGATGTGGTTGTGATCAATGTTTTTGAATATTCGCATGAGGAATTAACTCCTCTCAGATCACCCCTGGTCCAATACGTTCCTCTACAAAGACGTCCCAACATTCGGTTTTGTTCCAGATCATGGCCACTACACAATTCAAGCTACGATGACCTGCAATATCTCATCTCCTTTGTGCATCAGTTTGTGCATTATAAATTGCTTTGATGATCTCTTCCTTTCTTTGTTCATTCAAATTTTCGTTGGCAATATTTTTGCATTGAAACATACAAATCACTCGGTGTTTCCACTGTAAACACCGACTCCAACTTTTCATTTAGTGTTGGTCAACGCCATGCCATCACTAATTCATTCACAACTTTGAAACGGTTTTTATGCCCCCTTCATAACAACATTACATGTGGATTTATGTCCAAGTTTGGCTTTCTTAACACGTCTACACTTGGTTGTTGGATATATGTTGCACGGGTTTTTTTCTCTCTCCAACATAAAACAAGGTTGGTTAAAATTTTAGTCACTTAAGTCTCATAGGGTCATAATTTTGTGTTTTACGTCTCGTAGTATTGTTTCTATTCATTTTAGTATAGTGTTTTAATACCGGTTTCATAGTGTTAGAGTCATCCTACGTTATGCCATTTAATTTTATAGTCTATAATACCTTGTCTAAGTTGTGTTTTGTAAAAGTATCAAAGTGAAGAGTCTTTTGTAAGTAGTCTCAATGCTATAACGTCATATTTGAACATGTACTAGCCAATAGTTTACCCAAAAATTATCATTGTTGTCATTGTGTTTAAATGTCATTGTCAATTTAATTAAAATCCAATAATAAAGTACCTTCTTATGTCATAGGGTTAGTTAAATTAGTAAGTCTTTGTTAGTCGTGAGTTGTCAAAGTTTATATTTTCGGTCAATGCCATTGTAAAAGTGTCATCGTCTAAAGTCCAAAAAAAAAAAAATTGCCCGCATTTCAATTTTGGACGCATTTTTGCTTGTACGCGATGTCCAAATTATTGAAGGTATTTTGAGCTTCATTATCACATCCAAATTCTAACTAGCGACATGACAACGGAGGATGGAGGACATCGAGGTTGGAGGTCATTTAGCAACCTCTCGTCAGTCGCCAACGACGAGGTTGCATAAATGATTTGGTGGAATTTTTTTCAGTTGTGTGTTTTCGCACTAATTTGTAATGTTCCATAAGTAGAAATTTCACATTGAGGGGGGTAACATGATCCAATGTTCCATTTCCATTATGCTAGCTTTTTTATGTATGTACGAGCAACATATTTCAACAGAATTCCCTTTGTTATTCCTGCAAAGTGAGATGTGATGAGGGCTAAGAATAATACTTGGCATATCATGATGTGGTTGTAGGTAAACCACTTGAAAACCTTCATTTGTGGTTTGTGGTAAACCAATAAAGCAAATTACCATTCTTGGTTGTTGGTAATCCATTTGGAAAACCATCACTTTTTGGTTTGTGGTAAACCAATTGCAAAACCACCATTCTCGGTTTTTGGTTAACCGCTCACAAAACCATCCTTGAGGTTTGTGATCATCCTGTGAAAATCACAAGATCATGAGCAGTGCAAGTACAAAGGCAGGTTTTCCCAATGTTTACACTAAGGAGGGGATTGTTGGGAAATATATTTGTTATTGCTCCAGATTAATTATATGAGTTGGTAGAAAATAATATTGTTACGAGTTGTTTCAACAACTCACGTAGAGAGAAATATTTGTTAGGAGATTGTTAGCAATGGGTAATTTGTTCCCTACTTTGTAGGAGGTTGTTGTGCCTACCTTTGTGGCTATATATTAGCCATTGTATTAGTAGAAATAATACAGTGTGAAGAATATTATTGTCTTGTGAATGTGTTCAGCTCTTTGATCCTTTATATTTCAAACCGTTCAATGGATTGAGATTTCATATTTTGCATACTTCCTCATTTTTCAAGACAATTAAGATGCAATAAATGGGAGATTGAATGGTGCTATGAATCATTTATTCCAACAAAATCCCATTTTGTGCCCTAGCTCACATTCATTAGATTTTCCATCAATCTGGCAATGGAAACGAGCTAAAAACTTGCACACAAATTCCAAATGAAAAACCTATCGCAACAGAGTTTATTTCGTCACGATTGGAGACAAAAACCAGACCTACAAATTTTGAGCTCCATTAATGGTCATCATGGCACTCCACACCCGAAGCAAGCAGTAAGGTAAAAATTTTAAATTTCATTTCTAAGCATTCTAGTAGGCAAAATCAAGTGAAATTCGGAGGATGTGACTGCGACGACGAGCCGAGTTCAAAAAATATGTTCCATCACAAACCGAGCACCAGAAAGCTACTTTCCAAAAATAGTAAGCTTTCCTACACATGTTTGCTATCTTTGGTAAGTCTTCATCAAAAGTGACTGCAACAAAGATAATGTGCACCGAAAGTCACCAAGAAGTCAAAATGAGTGTTTAGAGCAGAAAACAGTGAAAACAAACACTTACTAAAAATAGTAATCCCTATATGGGTGCTTACTAAAAATAGTAAGTCACCCCAAGAAGTGGTCAAGGCGAAGGTAGTGTGTGAAGAAGTGAATGAGGGAGTTCATCACATCAGGATGGTCAAGAAGAGGCAAAAATCACCTCTTACTAAAAATAGTAAGTCTTCCATCTGGGCACTTGTTATTAATAGTAAGTTACACTTAGAGGGCAATTTTGGCACAATGGAACATAAGGGGATCATCATTCGGGATCATCCATGGGCATTTCTCACAGGGCATTTGAGATCCATCCCAAGGAACCTAACAGTGTCTTTCAACACTCACTACATGGTTCAGTCACAGTTATATCATACACAGGGTGGGAGTTGCGGTCATCGGCAAAATAGTTCATTCAACTTGCAAGTCGTCCATGAGCCAAGATGAAGGAGTTTCTTAGGGTGCAAAGAGTTTAGAGATTCGAGTTTCACTACATTTGGAGCTTTCCATCGACAAAGACCAGCGGACTTCATCAGGAATGACATCTCCTCTTCTTCTCTCTCTTCTCTTCCTTCCCCCAACTTTCTCTCTCCTCCACGTTCTAATTATTCATTGGGGTTGCACTTTTTCATAATGCCTTAAGTAATTAAAAATGACTTTATTTTCAATGTAATAAGTCACCCTTAAGTTATAAAAGGGGACTTAAATTTTTCCTAAGAATGTGAAAAGTTTCAAGGCATATGAAGGGTCAATGGGGGTTATATGAAGAGTCTTTTCTCTTCCTATAAATTATAAATCCATTCCCATTTCAAAGGGTTGGTGATTGATTTTGTAAGCTCAAGAGTGTATTGTACTTTGAGAGAACAAAAGAGATAGCCATTTTCTTCCATTTCCCCCCTCAATAGTTTTCCTCCATTCCCACACTATGTACAAATTTTGTTTAAGCAATAAATACAAGGAGTTTCTATCCTTTTTTGACTGAGGGATTTATTGATACTTTATGCTCATAAATTCTAATTGGTCTTGTTGTTATTTGTAGAGTTATTTTTTCTCGTAAATGCATGCGTTGAAATTTCTAACTAGTGTGTGCAAGAATATGGTTTTCTATATGTAACATTAGTTCTCCTATCTCATTTTTAACTCCCTTTCCCGCTTTATAGACAAAGTCCTCTCTAGCGAGAAATTTCTCGACTTTGTTGCGGTCGGTGGAGTGCCCCTATTAGATCCAAGGCCGCAGGACAACCAGACAAAACTCACTTCACTCGTGCATGCATATACAATAGCTACACCATTTAAGTAAAGGGACTTAGACTCCCAGTGTTGGCAAGAAACCCACCAATTTGTCCCCGACAAATTTTCTCACCAACAACTATACCGAATTGTAGCTCTAAGTTGTTGTAGGGGTGATTTTTTCACCCAATGTATGCCCCCTCTCATTTGGGGTGTATGCGAGAATTTAAGGAGTGTGTGGCCCAAAAGAGAGGACCTAATATTGATCTCAAACTGATACTGCGGGGGTGGGGGGTGTGTATGGTAAAAACCAAGGCACATGCAATCAAAATGGCTAGGAACATGTGTTAGTAGAAAAAGTAACAAGCAAGGCATGCAATAGAAGAAAATGCAATTAAGCAAGTGTGCAAACAAAGTAGACCAAAAAAGTGGGTTTCATACATGGTACATCTCTCAAAATTTCACAAGAGAATTAGGGACAAAATGGCTAAAAGCATACAAGAAGTGATCAAACAAGACATAGGGCATAGCCCACAAACAATAACATACAATAGAAAATAATGGCAAGTAAAATGTATTAGTCAACCATGGTGGAAAATAGTCTTAATATAACACATGAAGTACCCACTAGCACATTAGAAAGCTAAAAGTACATCAAAACATGTATTCGAAATTTCTATACAGAACATAGATAGTTACCCCTTAAAAAGACTTCTATATCCTTGAATGAAAGAAGGATGTATAAAATATTTTATTTACACATCAAAGAATTTTTAAACTATACCACGCACATTTATTTCATGTACGAAAATGAAAGCTACAATTAGAACTTATACTAATTTCAGTTTAAAGTTTAATATCTGTTCTTTAGTTTTAGTTAAACTAAAAATTAGATCGAACGAATATGAATAACGAAAAAGTTTAGGTGATCAAAAAGAAATAAAAGGAGATCAAAAGATGAAAACATCAATTTATAATGAAACAATAACACCTAGAATGTATGAGAGTATGAAATGTAGATGACCCCGGGAGCCTCGGTGGGAGTGGTAAAAGGTACAGTGTCAAACATCATTGCAGGCGTGGGAAAATCTATAAGAAATCTTCATTCACAACTAAATACCAAGTGAACATGCATGTGTATATGATAAGGATAATGAAATATTGAGTATAAGACTAGCATAGTAGGCAAAGTGCCACATGTAAGTAGAATAAGCTAGAAAAAGTAACTGCAACCAAGATATGCAAATTTTGTGGATATATAAAATGGAATGGTATGCAATGTGTGGAGATGGATAAGAGCAGTGTGCCCCCGAGGAAATGTGAATGAGATTAGGTTCATTTATAAAAGATCCCTCAACAATCAAGAATGAACCATAAAACAAGAGTGTGTCATTAGGAAATGGTTTAAAATATACGCTAGAAAGATAGATTGTGAAGCATAAAGCATGAAATGTGAATGTGGTGAGGTTCATTTCAGATTTAGACCCTCGAAGTCAAGTATGAACTGTGGAACTAGAGTGCATCATAGGGTAATGACGATATAAGGCATGTATCAAAGTGTGTAAAAGAGGTTAGATGTGAAGCACATAGTGTAATAGTAGAGACAATAGAGATCTAATGATAAGAGGATGGAAAAGAGAAATATTGATGCCCCCAAGTGTGTGATTGTAGGAGGATCAATTGAATTCCTTTTCCAAACAGATACGAACATTCCTTTTCCATCTAGGCTTTCTAAGAAACCAAATATTATAGTTCCTGATAAATCAAAGTCAAAATTAATCCAAGGATTGAGGAAGTTAAGTATTGGCATTCCCTTGTTGCAAGATCTTAAGGAAATCCCTGAGTTAAACAAAACAATTAAAGAGATTTGTTTCAAGGCTCCAAGAAGAAAAAGAACCAACCTAAAACCATCCATGTTGATGGAAAGCTAGCTAGTATTTTGGAAGGGAATATTCCCCCTCCTAAATATGGAGATCCTAGAAGTCCTCTTGTAATAGTCTGCATAGGAGAAGTCTAAATTCCTAACGTTCTGATTGATCTAGGAGTTGTCATCAATGTAATGACAATATATACTCTGTCCACATTATCACTTCCTGAACCACAGTCTACATCTATAGTCTTACAGATGGAAGACTAGTATGTAAACAAACCCAAGGGAATAATAGAAGATGTCACCATTACCATCGAATCCTAGGACTATGTGGTAGACTTCATGATCATAAAAACAAAGAATAGGAAAATTGGGTACCCCATCATCCTAGGACGCCCTTAGTTAGCTACAGTTTCCGCCCTTATTGATTGTAGGACAAGGAACATGGTGATCACTAATGGGCAGGATTCAAAGAAACTGTCATTATACCCTGCTGCTAAACCATTTGCCATAGACAACCAATAAGGGTCTCAAGATGATTTTGACAATTATGATGATATCATCTCCTCTCTTTATATGGTAGTAATTCAAGAGCACTCAGAACAAATTCAATGTAGTTACCATGACCCTAGCACCGGACTTAATTTTAGTCCCGCACAAAATTCAACTCGAGTCTTGTGTTGAACTCTGCGTTGATCCTTCTTCTAGTCCTGCAATACAACAAACTGAAATAAGAAGTGATTTCTTGGATGAGGATAATAAGCCCATTATCTGTCCATTTGTGAAAAATGTAGATCTTACTGAAACGGTTTTCCAAAACATCATTTATGTTCACAAGTTGTTGCCACACAAGTGTCCATTAAATGCACTCTTAAGAGAATACCTTGTAGTGGATTCTATCCACCCACAAACTAAACAATTACCTGTTCTTCCTGGAAAAACATTGACAATCAATAGTTGGTTGACTGAGCAAGAAGAAAATACCTTGTTTAAACTCCTCTTCTCTCATCTCTGCGATTTTTCTTGGGAGTATAGTGACATGAAGGGTATTCATCCCTGGTATTTGTACACATCACATTTACACCGATGATTCTAGACTAGTCAAACAACCACAGAGACGGATAAACCTTGCTTTAAGGGACATTGTTAAAGCAGAGATTGCAAAAACTTTTGAATGTAGGATTTATTTACCCAATCTCTGATAGCAATGGGTTTCTCCATTAGTCATAGTTCCTAAAAAATGGGAAATGGAAATTTTGTGTGGACTATAGGGAATTGAACAAAGCCACTCATAGGGATTATTTTCCATTACCTTTTATTGACCAGGTTTTAGATAATTTGTCTGGTAAAAGATACTTTTCATTCCTTGATGGGTTTAGTGGATACAACCAGATAACAATGGCCCCGAAGATTGTTGGGGTTAGCACACCAATTGTACAGACATATATATCGAGATCTAAGCATACATGCAAATAAAAGTGGATATTATACGGAAGAAATATACAAAACAAGATACATAAATCAACACCGCATTTAATGTGGTTCACCCGTGTGGGCTACGTACACCAAGAAACAAGCCAATCTATTATCCAAAGCTTTGACAAGATATACAATGAATATTTACAATCTTCCACACCTCTCAGATGTTCAATACTTTCTTCCTTCAAGTTTTTCTCTACCACCAAGAATTCTCTCTCACCAACCTTTTTCAAGTTCTTTATAATTATTGTTTATCATTCCTTCTAAACCCTAGCTTTTATGCTAATATAGTCATTTATAGACTTAAGGCACTTAGCCATGCAATTACAATCAATAAATATATTTTAATGCTAAAAATAGATATAATTCCCGAGAGTTAATTAAAACTTCATCACACAGGTAACCGACGCTGGTTCTGCCTAACCATCGCCGGTTCCTACTTGCCCTTGACCGATGTCGGTCTTCCTTGATTGATGTCGGTCTACCCTTAACCGATGTTGGTTACTGTGTTTTCCAACAAGTTCCAATTACATGCTAAAATGAAGTAATTTAGCTCCACAACTCAACAATCTCCCACTTGGAGTTTAATTACTGCACCATACATGTACAGCGTCATTCTTGGATCCTTCCTTAGATTTGTTTCTTCCTCTTCAAGTCTCAAACTCGAAGACCAACAGAAGTGGAGTGTAGCTCCAACTTCTCCTTTGCTAATGGCTTCGTTAGCATATCCGTAGGGTTCTTGCTCATATGAATCTTTTCCAGATTCAATTGTCCATCCTCCAATACCTGTCATATGAAGTGATACCTCAACTGAATGTGTTTCATTCTCGAATGAAACGTTAAGTTCTTTTCCAAATGAATTGCACTCACTGTCACTAAACAATTTACAATCACTTTTCTCCTTTCCCAACTCTCCCATGAACCTAATCATCCATATCATCTATTTGCTAGCCTCTGTAGGCTGTAACATACTCTACTTCAGTAGTAGACAAAGCCACAACCTTCTGCGATCTTGAAATCCAGCTAAAGCTGTTGTTCCACTATTGTGAAAATATATCCAAGTAGTGCTCCTCCTACCATCCAGGATATCCAACCATATCCGAATCAACATAGCCATGTAATGAAATATCTCCGAACCTCCATAGCATAACTATATGCTAGATGTCCCTTTCAAATACCTAAGTATCCATTGGATTGCTTTCTAATGCTCTTTACCTGGATTAGCCATATATCTACTCACAACTCCCACTTCAGCATGCAATGTCTTGTCAGTACAAACCATAGCGTACATGAGACTTCTAACTCTAAAGCATATGGCACTCGTATCATGTATTTGACCTCCTCATGTGATGAAGGACACTAATCTTTGGTCAATTTGAAGTCTCCGGCCATAGGTGTGCTAACAGGTTTTGCATTCTACATGTTGAACCTTTCTAATACATTGTAGATATAATCCTCCTGAGACAAATACAATTTCTTGTTTTTCTTGTCTTTATGTATTTGCATGCCAAGGATTATTTTTGTAGCTCCTAAATCCTTCATAGCAAATGTGTGAGCTAGTTTTCTCTTAAGCTCACCAATGTCCTGCATACTAGATCTTACAATAAGCATATCATCCACATATAGTAACAAAATAATATAGCTCCCATTTTCAAGCTTCTTGAAATAAACACAATGGTTAGATTCACATCTCAAGTAACCATGCTCATGCATAAAACTATCAAACCTCATGTACCATTTCCTTGGAGCTTGCTTGAGCCCATATAGGCTCTTTTTCAACTTGCACACTAGTTTCTCCTTACCCTTGACTTCATACCCAAGTGGCTGCTACATATAAATTTCTTCATACAAATCACCATGAAGGAAATTTGTCTTCACATCTAGTTTCTCTAAATGTAAATATTCTACTACAACTAAACTCAATATAGTATGAATAGAAGTCATCTTAACAACAGGAGAAAATATTTCACCAAAGTCAATACCTACTTTCTATGCAAATCCATTTACTACAAGCCTTACCTTGTACCTTTTCTATCCACCCTCTTCTTCTTTAATCCTGTAAACCCACTTTTTCTCGTAGTGTAATCTTATCTTTGGTAACTTAACCAAATCTCAAGTTTGGTTTTGTTCCAAGGAGTCCATCTCCTCATCCATGCCATGCTCCCACTGAACGTGAGTCTTATCCTACATTACTTCTTCAAAGCTCTCTGGTTCACCACTATCAGTCAACAATAAATAAAATAGAGAAGGTGTAAATCTTTCTGGAAGTTTACTTACCCTTTGTGACCTTCTCACAGGAGTTTGGGGTACCGGAGGCTCTATCTGGGCCTCTTGAACATTAGTATCAACTTCTAACAATGACCGATGCTAGTCACCTCTAACCGACGTCGGTTCTGCTAACCGATGTTGTAGCCATTGGTGGTTCATCGACCGATGCGATCGAGGACTAACCGACCACTATTCTTCTTGTGTATTTATGTAGGTGTTTCTTATAAACCCAAGAGTTCATTTTCATCAATAAAATTCTCAATTTTCTCATCATTGGGTACCAAAATTTGATCCCTGTACATTCTCTTTTCATTTCATTCAACATCACGACTCCTAATATTTTAGAATTCTCTAAATCCCAAAAATGGAAACCAAAATCACCAAATCCATAACCAATGAAAGTGCACCTCTTGGATTTTACATCCAACATTTTTCTATTTTCCCTATCAACATGCACAAAAGCTTCTGAACCAAAAACTTTAAGAAAAGAAAGATCTACCTCTTTCCCATTCCAAGCTTCCTATGGTATTCCTCCATCTAGTGAACTTGAAGGGCCACGGTTAATCAAATAAATTGTTGTATCAATTGTTTACCCAAAACTGTAAGGGCAATCTAGAATGTATCCTCATACTTCTAGCACGTTCCATGATTGTCATGTTCATTTTTCTGCAACACTATTCTCTTGTGGTGTTCTTGGAACTATTATTTCTCTACGTATCTCATTCACTGAACAATAATCATTGAAAGCCTTGCTACAGTATTCACCACCATTGTCAGATCTAAGGCACTTTAACTTAGAATTTGATTCATTCTCAACAAGGGCTTTCCATATTTTAAAAGTCTCAAAAACATTAGATTTATGTTTAATACAATAAACCCATACCTTTCTTGTAGCATCATCAATGAAAGTAACATAATATTGGGATCCTCCATGAGAAGCTACCTGAGCTTGGTCCCCACACATTTGAGTGTACAAGCTCCAATTTCTACTCCTTCTTAGTTTCCCCAACTTTGAGAAATCTCACTCTCTTTTGCTTTCCAAAGATACAATGCTCACAGAAATCAAGATCTAAATCTTTCAAATATGATAACTTACCCTTAACCTTTAAGATCTGCATTCCTTTTTGAATCATATGTCCCACCAATTATGCCATATGCATGCATCGAATCTAAAGTAGATAATGCGAGAAAAAGAATCGAATAATTCGGGTAGATAAATATAACATTCCTACCTTCTTCTACCTCTTGCCACAACAAAAGTACCCTTGGTGGCTTTCCAAGAGTTTCCTATAAAAGTAACCATGCAACCATATTCACCTAGTTGCCCTACGAAATAGATTCCTCCCGAGGCTTGGCACATGCCTCACATCTTTCAATACCCATGTATTTCCATTTTGCGAATTTTAGATGAACTTCCCTTTACTAGTAATCTTGCAAGGTTCATCATCACCCAAATAAACATGCCCAAAATTGCCACTGCACATTATTTCGAAATAACCCTTATTAGGGGTTGCATGGAAAGAATCTAATGAATCTAAAACTCATGATTCAATTCTATTGTCTAAAGAAAGAATAAGAGCATCTTGCATTACCTGTGATGAAGCAAGATTCATCTCTTTACCTTTGTCTGGTTGTTGATTCTCTTTATCCTTTGACCAATAATCTTTCTTTGCATGTCCTTTCTTTCCAAATTTCCAACCAAGAATTCCCTTACTTCTAGATTTGATTTCCCGTTACTCTTACTCTTGGATCTCTCTTTTGGCTACCCCTACTTTCTACATTCAAAGCATTTCCAGGATGATGTTTCCTTTGTACTCTTTCTGCGAATTTATTCATTCAATATTATACTAACCACATCATCAAACTTCAAAATATTATTAGCAGATGTTGTATTACTAACATCCATTACCAAGTTGTCCCAACTATCAGGCAAAGAACATAAGAATAAAAGTGCTTTTACTTCATCATCAAACAGTATAGCAACCAATTTTAGCTGATTTACAATAGATCGAAAATCATTCAAATGACTAGAGGTAGATTCACCTTCATGCATCTTAGAACTAAATAGTTTCTTCATCAAATAAACTTTATTTGAAGCACTAGATTTTTCATATAAATCAGCAAGAGATTTCATTCATCTACCGTATAAGCTATTTCTATAATATTGGAAGCCACGGATGTTGTCGGGCTCAATCTTATAGATCCCAAATCCTTTACATCAAGAATCTTCCATTCTTCATCATTCATCTTCTTAGGTCTAGACTTCTCATCGAATGGTAAGTAAAAAACTCTTTGATACGAGATAATCCTCAATCTGCATCTTCCATAATTGATAATTTCGTCCGTCAAATTTCTCTACCTTGTATTTATTATCTTCTGCCATTGTTGTAGCTCCCACTCAATCAAAAAACCCTCTGTGAGTAAATCTGTCAACACACAAAACCCTCAAACAAATATCTGATACTAGTTGTTGGGGTTAGCACACTAGTTATGCAGACATATATATCATATCTACGCATACATGCAAATAAAAGTGGATATTCTACCGGAAGAAATATACAAAACAAGAGACATAAATCAACACCCAGATTTAACGTTGTTTACCCAGTGTGGGCTACGTCCCACCAAGAAACAAGCTAATCTATTATCCAAAGCTTTGACAAGATCTACAATTTGAAGATTTACAATCTTCCACACCTCTCGATGTTCAAGACTTTCTTCCTTAAAGTTTTTGCTCTCTAACCAAGAATTCTCTCTCACCAAATTTTTTCCAGTTCTTTCTAATTCTTGTTTATTATTCCTTCTAAACCCTAGCTTTTGTGCTTATATAGTCATTTATAGACTTAGGGCACTTAGCCATGCAATTACAATCAATAAATCTATTTTAATACTAAAAATAGATATAATTTTTGAGAGTTAATTAAAACTTCATCGCACAGGTAACCGACGTTGATTACTCGCCTAACCCTTACCGGTTCTTACTTGCCCTTGATCGATGTTGGTCTTCCCTGACCGATGTCGGTCTTCCCTTAACAAATGTCGGTTACTATGTTTTCCAACAAGTTCCAATTGCATGCTAAAATGAAATAATTGAGCTCCATAACTCAACAAAGATCAAGATAAAACAATGTTTACCTGTCCTTGGGGGACATTTTCTTACAGGGTGCTACCTTTTGGATTATGTAATGCCCCTGCTACTTTTCAAAGAGCCATGTTGGCAATCTTTTCTGACCTCACCCATGATTGTGTGGAAATTTACATGGATGATTTCATGGTTTATGGAGCAACATTCCAAGAGGTGGTCAACAATCTGGATAAATTCCTTTCTCGCTGTGAGAAACATCAGTTATCTTTGAATCATGAGAAATGTTTATTCATGATGGAACAAGGTATAGTGTTGGGCCATCATGTCTCAATAGAAGGAATTAAAGTTGACCCAGACAAAGTCAATATCATTGTAAAACGCCATCACCTACAAACCAAACTGAAGTAAGAAGTTTTCTTGGTCATGTCGGTTACTATCGAAGGTTCATTTCAGATTTTAGTAAAATTACTTCTCCATTATTTTCTCTTCTAATGAAGGATTCTAGAATTTAAATGGATAGAAGCATGTCAACAAGCTTTTGATGCAATCAAAGACAAGTTAATAAGCACACCAATGTTGAGAGGTCCTAATTGGAATCTACCCTTCCATATTCAAACAGATGCCTCAAATGAAGTAGTAGGTGTTGTCTTGGGACAACAAGAGGAAGGAGAACCTATGCATGCCATTTACTACATTAGTAAAAATATTTCCCTACTTGAAAGAAACTACACAACTAAGAAAGAATTTTTGGCAGTATTTTATGCAATCAACAAGTTTAGACATTATATTACATGATATGAAGTGATTGTACATACTGACCACTTTGCCATCAAATATCTAATGAATAAACCTTTAGTGCATGGCAGGATTGTAAGGTGGTTGTTTCTACTACAGGAGTTTAACATTAAAATCATTGAAAAACCAGGGAAATCAAATGTGGTAGCTGATTTTCTCTCCAGACTTACCACTTTAGAAGAAGAGGAACAAGTCAATGATGACTTTCCAGATGAGCATTTGTTTACACTTTCCACCACCTCTCCTTGGTATGCAGATATGGCTAATTACTTAGCTATAGGAAGTTTCCAAACTTTTTCACACAAAAGCAAAGAAAGCAATTAATTAAATAGAGTGTAATGTATACTTGGTTGAATGGAATTCTTTTTAAATGTGGGCCTGATCATGTTTTACGCAGGTGTATAGCTGAAAATGAAGTATTTGACATATTTAGTACATGTCATGATGAACCATCAGGAGAACATTATTTAGTTCAAAGAAGCATTCACAAAGTTCTTAGAGCTAGTTACTTTTGGCCTTCCTTATTTAAGGATGTCAAAAAGTATGTGTGGAGATGTGATCAATGCCAGAGAATGGGGAAACCAACATTCACATCAGAGATGCCACTTCAACCACAAGTTGTATTGGAACCATTTGAAAAATGGGGTTGGATTTCATTGGACCCATGGATCCAACTTCCCAAGGAAAAGAATACATCCTAGTTTGTACTTGATTATGTTACTAAGTGTGTTGAAGTTCAAGAAATGTCACATGCAAGGGATGAGAGAGTTACAAACTTTCTTTATGAGCACATCTTTCAAAGGTTTGGAGCACCAAGATCCATTATGTCAAATCAAGGACCACAATTCATGTCAAGAGTGATAAGTTCTTTAAAGGCCTAAGGGCCAAGTCGAGTCCAAATCGTGGTCATACCCAAGGGGTTGTGGATGCTGGGAGCTATTAGGAAGGGGCCACGTGGTTCTAATATCCAATTTTTGCATTTAGGGGTCACTTTTGGACCATGGTGACTTAAAAAGGAAAAAGTAACTTTAGTTACTTTTATTTTATTGGCCCCTCCATGGAATGAAATGTGTCTAGGGTTATTGGGGCTCTTTTTCCATGGAGAAGTATATAAGGAGCTGGGAGAGAAAGGAAAAAGACTTTTGCATACATTTTATTCTCTTTCACGTGTAACTGTTGTTTGCGCATCTACAGACTTGTGGAGTGAAATCCCACAGGGACCCTAGCTTCGGTGGTGAGAGACCCATCCCTAGCTAGCAGGGCATTCTTCGGTAGTGAGAGATCTACCCTAGCTTGTCATTTTGAGCCATTTTTCTGGGATGTGTTACAAAGATATTATCAGAGGTTTTAGAGGAAGATTTTGAGGGTTTTGGGGGCATTTGGGGAAGATAACTAAAGGGTTTTAGATCAGATTTACTGGCAGCCATTTGGGCAGGCTCAACATCACTTTGAAGGCATCTTCATCAATTTCCCAACCCTTTTCCAAGCTAGGTGACTTACAACCTTTATTTGGAGGGTTTCCAGTTGGCCATTTTTAGATCTAAGGTTGAAATATCATTTCCTATATTTGTTAATGTTATTTCCAAAGTCTCATAATTTTTGCTCTTGTATTTGGAGAGTTACGAACCTTAGAAGTTTTCCAGTTGTCTAGGGCACGCTGTGATTTTTCTGGCAGCATTTTAATTTCTGTAAAATCCAAAAATAGTTTTCTTATGTCCTTTATAATATTAGCAAGCTCTCTTTAAATTTTCAAGTAATTCGAGTGGATATTTTGGGAGATATTAATTTTCTTTAGTTCGTTGTCCTTACTGTAAAAATCTGCAAAAATCAGTATTTTATTTGGCTGCAAATTTTCAATATTTTGTGCATTTTTAAGTGGTATCCCATAAGGGATATTTCAGTGGTATCAGAGTAGTTGTTTCTCTAGCCTATTGGGATTGAAAGATGGGGACAAAGACAATGAGGATATAGGTGTAGATTTGATGAAACAATTGTTCACCAACATGGTAAAGCAACAAGAGACTACCAATCTCTATTTGAGCCAGCTCACTGAGAGATTAGCACAGGACATGTTTGATACTCATGCGGAAAGAGGAGAAAATAGAAATAGGGGACAACATGGTCAAAGAGGTGAGGGTGGACATTCAGGGCAGCGGTCCCCCATTCTTCTACCAGGCCTTTGGGGTTTCACGAACCTTCTTTCTTGAAGGATCCAAAGTTTCACAGGTACGGAAGCTAGGGATATTGTAGATGAGGAGTCTTGTTGGGAAAGGTACTAGACCTTAAGTGATGGATTTCGTGACAACATGCCATTCCAGGAATATTGCAAAATGAAGATTGGCGCATGCCTAGGAGATTACCAGGTACAGGTACCAGAGATGCAAAGGAGGTTGGGACAGATTTTTGTTCCACACTTTGACAGTTCTAAGAAGTGTATTGCATAGTCTTGGGTTCAGAAGTTGAAGACATACTTCGACTTGAATCCTATGCATGAGGAAGATGTAATTAAGTTTGCAATCTTACATCTAGAGGGAGACGCTCATGATTGGTGGCATCATGGGTTGATTACACAGGGACACATATACATCACGACTTATGCAAAGTTCACAAAGAGGCTAGTGAGCATATTTGATAAGAGGGACCCCGACAGTATTTTAGAGAGTTGACTCATTTGAGGCAGACCGGTTCCTTGGATCAGTATATCACATGATTTTAAAGACTATCGGTCATGGTACCTGATGTTACAGAGATGAGGTTGATTTCCCTATTCACAAGCAGGTTTGACAGACACTCTCGCTTGGATTTGTGAGGGCATTTGAGCCTTCTTCGTTGCATGAGGCTATTAGGAGAGCTCGTGACTTGGAGTTATCCACTCCTAAGTCGAGGTTTCCACCTCGAGTGCAGCCTAAGGGTTTCCCTTCTAAACCGAGGTTCGCAGTGAAGGTACCTCCACCTAGGAAAGATATAGCCTGGAGACCATTCGGATCTAGAGAGGACAGGAGGAATTGAGGTGAAAGAAACTATGTTTCGATTGCCGCACACCTTGGGTTCCAGGACACGATTGCAAGGGTAGAGGGAGGGCCCAATTCATAGAGGTCTTTGAGGAGAGTGATGGTGACGAGGAGTTGGACACACAAGGATTAGAGGATGATGATGATGAGGCATTAGATAGTGTGGGTGTTGAGCAGGATAGCGAGACTTTTCCCCAGGAGACTATCGCCACCTTGTCTAGTACCCCGAGGTACAAGGCATTCAGAGTTAGGGGAGTTTTGTAGGGACAATGAGTGGTGGTACTCATTGATAGTGGGGCAACCCACAACTTTATTGATGCCTCATTGGTTGAGAGGTGAGGGTTACGAAAGAGGAATTTGAGGGCTTCAATGTGGTTGTAGCCAATGGAGATTCTATGAGATGCACATGACGGGTTCCCCAATTGAGCATCACGATGGGTAACTATACAATTACCAATGATTTCTATATTGTTGGTATTGGAGAGACCAACATAGTGCTTGGGTACAGTGGCTCCATTCCCTTGGTGAGTTTCGACTAACTTCCAGACGATGGAGCTGAAGTTTAAGTCCGAAGGGAGGAATGTGATCTTGAGGGGCTTATCTTCGGGGCACCCCGAGTTGTTACGGCCAAGAGGATCGAGAGGATCTATAGGCACGATGGGGTGGATTGGGCAGTACATTGTTTGGTTTTGACCAAGAAATCAGAGGATGGACAACAGGAGTATCATGTGGATATACAGGGCTTATTGGATAGACATAGTGCAGTTTTGGTGACATACCTCTAGGCATACCTCCAGATAGGGGATTTGAGCATGTGATTGAGCTCAAGGATGCTAGACCGGTGGTTACTTCTCCTTACCGTCACCCCAAATGGTTTAAGGATGAGATCGAGAAGACTATACAGAGCTCATTGATATGGGGCATATTAGACCGAGTTCCAACCCTTTTGCTTCTTCGGTGGTATTGGTGAAGAAGAAGGATGGGACCCTGCGGATGTGTATGGACTACCGTGCCTTGAATAAGAAGACAATAAAGAACAAGTATCCCATACCATGCATTGATGAGTTGTTGGAATGAGCTACATGGTGCAATCTATTTTTGAAAATAGATTTGTGTTCTGGATATCATCATATCAAAGTCAGGGAGCAGGATGTGCATAAGACAACTTTCAGATGCCATTACGGTCACTTTGAGTTCTTGGTGATGCCTTTGGATTGTCTAATGCTCCAACTACATTCCAGTCTTGCATGAATCATGTGTTCAACCACCACTTGCGAAGTTTGTATTGGTTTTCTTTGATGATATTTTAGTCTACAACAGGACTTGGGAGGACCATATCAGGCACCTGGGTGAGATATTGGGGATATTAGAAGCTAATTCGTTATATGCGAAAGCCTCTAAGTGTGAGTTCGACATGACCAAACTTCTATACTTGGGATATGTAATTGGTGGGGGTACAGTGAAGGTGGATAGAGAGAAGATACGGGTAATCTGGATTGGCCGCCACCTAGGACATTGACACATTTGAGAGGATTCGTGGGGTTGTGCACATACTACTACGGAGGTTCGTGAAGAATTTCTCTCGGTTGACTACTCCATTGACCGATTTGACCAAGAAGGGGCTTTTGCTTGGTCAGACGTAGCACAACAAGTTTTTTTGATCACCTCAAGGAGGTGATGAGTTCGTGTCTCGTCCTCGCATTACCATATTTCTCCCACCCATTCATTCTAGAGTGTGATGCATCAGGAGAGGGTGTTGGGGCAGTTCTCATGCAGGATAGGCATCCCATCACCTATGAGAGTTAGAAATTGAAACCCATGGAGAGAGGGTATTCAATTTATGACAAGGAGATGTTGGCCATTATGCATGCTTTGGCCAAATTCAGACAATACCTTGTGGGCAGCAAATTCATGGTTCATACAGATCACAACAGTTTGAGGTTCTTCTTGGGATAGAAGGAGCTCAACGATCGCCAGAAAAAGATGGGTGAACAAGGTACAAACATATGACTTTGACATAGAGTACACTAGAGGTAAGAATAATATTGTTGTTGACGCTTTATCTAGGAGGCCTTACCTCACTTCTATGCTTAGTTCTATGTCTGAGATTTCAGCGGATTGGAAGGCTCATATACTTGTTGAGTATTCCAAAATCAGTTTGCATGTGAGATCATGGATGGTATTATATAGGACGACCGATACAGAGTAGTGGATGATCTCATTTTCTACAAGGATAGGATTTTCCTTGTACTAGGATCCAAAATGAAGGAGAAGATCCTTCGAAGCAGTACATGATACACCACTAGTTGGACATCCTAGGTATTTCAAAACATACAGGTTCATCAGGGAGAGATTTGCATGGAAGGGGATGAAGGATGATGTCCTTAATCATGTCAGAGAGTGTATGGTTTTCCAACAAACCAAATCCGAGCATTCTTTTCCAAGCAGGATTACTTCAGCCTCTCCCCATTCCCGAAATAGAAATGGGAAAGCATATCTATGGAATTTATCACAGGGCTTCCCTTGGTGCATGGGCATAGCTGCATTTATGTTGTAGTTGATCGGTTAACTAAGTATGCTCATTTCTTTTCCCTACCCAAGGGGCACGAGGTAGTGGATGTGGCCCAGATCTTCTATACCGGTATTTTTAGGCTACATGGGTTGCCTAAAAATATTGTCAGTGATAGGGACAAGATCTTCATGAGCACCTTTTGGCAGGAGATCTTCAGACTAGCAGGTACGGAGTTGACTCCTAGCACTAGCTACCACCCACAGACAGATGGGCAGATGGAGATAGTCAATAAGTGGATAGAGGGCTACTTGCGGAGTTATGTGACAGGACATCAACGGGCATGGATTAAATGGTTACACATGGGTGAGTATTGCTACAATACCACCTACCAGATGAGCATAGGTATGACTCCTTTCCGAGCCTTGTATGGGTACGATGCCAGGACATTTGTGGATTTGGTATTACCAGATAGCCGAGCTCCCAAAGCTTGAGATTGGTTATAAGAGAACCAAGATATTTTGAAGGCTCTCAGAGAGAATCTTCAGAAGGCACAAAATCAACATAAGGTATATGTAGATCGGCACAGATAGAGAGGTCTTTTGAGGTTGGGGATCTAGTATTCCTATGTTTATAGCCATATAGGTAGTCCTCACTAAAGCAGAAGGGTGCAGAGAAATTGAAACCATGGTTTTATGGTCCGTACCGGGTAGTTCGTCGAGTTGGGCAGTTGCATATGAGCTAGAGCTACTGGAGCATAGTAAGATACATAATATCTTCCATGTTTCATGCCTTAAGAAGGCACTCGGACAACATATTGTACCATCTACAGAGTTACCACCACTAGATGAGGAGGGGAAGTTGGTGTTGGAACCAAGAATCCATTATTGAAGAGAGACAGAGGGGGCTCAGGAGCAGAGTAATCACCGAGTATTTGGTGCGATGGAAGGGACTACCACTTGAGGATGCTACTTGGGAGGGAGAGCAGATTTTGCAGCATCCTAATTTGCATTTGCTTGAGGACAAGCAAAATTTGGGAAGGGAGGACTGTAATGTCCCCTTTCCTACGCCAAAGGCCTAAGGGCCAAGTTGAGTCCAAACCGTGGTCATACCCAAGGGGTGTGGATGCTGGGAGCTATTGGGAAGGGGCCACGTGGTTCTAATATCCAAGTTTTGCGTTTGGGGGTCACTTTTGGACCATGGCGACTTAAAAAGGAAAAAGTAACTTTAGTTACTTTTATTTTATTGGCCCCTCCATGGAATGAAATGTGTCTAGGGTTATTGGGGCTCTTTTGCCGTGGAGAAGTATATAAGGAGCTGGAGAGAAGGAAAAACACTTTTGCATACATTTTATTCTCCTTCATGTGCAACTGTTGTTTGCACATCTACAGCTTGTGGAGTGAAATCCCACAGGACCCTAGCTTCGGTGGTGAGAGACTCCATCCCTAGCTAGCAGGGCATTCTTTAGTAGTGAGAGATCTACCCTAGTTTTCATTTTGGAGCCACTTTTAGGGTTGTGTTATAGAGATATTATCAGAGGTTTCAAAGGAAGGGTTTTGAGGGTTTTGGGGCATTTGGGGAAGATAATCAGAGGGATTTTCAGATCAGATTTACAGCAGCCATTTGGGTAGGGCTCAACATCACTTTGAAGGCATCTTCATCAATTTCCAACCCTTTTCCAAGCTAGGTGACTTGCAGCCTTTATTTGGAGGGTTTCCAGTTGGCCATTTTCAGATCTGAAGGTTGAAATATCATTTCCTATATTTGTTAATGTTATTTCCAAAGTCTCATAATTTTTTCTCTTGTATTTGGAGAGTTACGAATTTTAGAAGTTTTCTAGCTTTATCTAGGGCCATTTGTGATTTTTCTGCAGCATTTTAATTTCTGTAAAACTCCAAAAACAGTTTTATTATGTCCTTTATAATATTAGCAAGCCTCTCTTTAAATTTTCAAGTAATTCGAGTGGATATTTTAGGAGATATTAATTTTCTTTAGTTCGTTGTCCTTGCTGTAAAAATCTGCAAAAATCAGTATTTTATTTGGCTGCAAATTTTCAATATTTTGTGCATTTTTAAGTGGTATCCCAAAGAAGCCAATTATACCTATAGAATTTGAGACTCAAACCCTCGGGATGGTAGTTGAAGTGGGCATTGATTTGTGAAGCACAATAGGCTGAAATCACTTAATTAAATGAACTAGATGAGATTAGACTGCAGGTGTTACATCATACTGAGATCATCCAACAATAGAGACAACTCTTACATGACAAGCAAATAAAACCAAGGAAATTTCAGGTAGGAGATTGGGCTTTGTTATTTGATTCAAAGTATAAGGATTTTAAAGGTAAATTGCAGATGAGATGGATGGGACCGTATCAAATTACAAAATTATTTGACAATGGGACCTGGCCCAATGGTTCCAATAGATGGTGAAAGGAAGGTAATGTTAGTCAATGGGCACATATTGAGGTTGTACCATAAACCAACATCAAAAGAAGAGTTTGAAGTAAATTCAAGAAGATTGAGATCTAAACTATGTGGGCAAAATTTCGTTGCCCAACACAACTTAGACCTGATCAACCATCCACTAAACAATAAAGAGGGCGTGATTGAAAACCAGTGATGGTGGTCATCCTCCTCTGAAGTATTGACTAAAAACTAGCAATGGTGGCCAATGCTTCCAAAAAAAATTTAAAAAAAGAAAAAAATATAGAGGACCAAAAACCAGAAATGGTGGTCTTCCACCCCGAATTTGATCATCAATAAAGGAAGTACCAAGTATGAAGGGAGCATTACATCATCATGAAAAAATGGTGGAGATTTTACAAGTTTCAAATTTGAAAATGGCGGTGGAGATTTGAAAAGTTTTAATGACAAGGTATGCGCAATCAATTCATTTCTTAAAAGTAGGACAATTTTAAATTATAAGTTGATAATTATTGAACATCGTGCACCTTGATTACCATTTACTTCGCACATTTCTCAAATCCCAACTAAATCCATAATTCAATTCCCCATAATGTTCACACGCATCCAATCACCTCAATTACCACCTCGGGATTTTAGCATAATTTTCCAAATTCAGTTATATTTCTTGCATGCTAAGTTCATCCCATTTCCACTTTCCAAATTAAACCCTTCCACTCCTGCGCTACCGCTCTACAAGTTTTCCACTATCAGTCTTGCGCCTTCATCCATATTTTCTATCTACTCATAAGTTCTAAGAATGGGGCCTAGGTTGCGACATGAACCCACCAACTCTGTTGAGCTTTTGGTTGATACTAAGGCAGTTGAAATTTTTGAAAGTGTGGGATGGTTGGATTTTCTATTGGCATATGAAGAATTCAGTGTTTCAATGACTAAAGAATTCACAAGGAACATGGAAGAAGGGCACTCTACTATCAATGGTAAGAAAATTCCCTTTTCTCCAACTGTAATCAGTCATCTTTCTAGGTTTACCTAATGAGGGGTTAGTAGTAAGTGATAGGACTATGTATCATGAAGTAATTAAAATATTTGTAGTTGGGAAGAAAGAGAAACTACAGTTGGTCATAGATAATAAGGGAAAAGAAAAAGGGGTTAAAATAATCACTATACCTGAACCTTGGGCTGAAATGGAAAAATGGTTGATTAAGTATTTTACATGTGAAGGGCAATATGAAATTGTATTGGGTCTTGTGTTAAGAATGTTAATCCATCTTCAACATGGTCAAAACATACCTCAGTATAAGATTAATTTGCCACAATTTCTATATGAATCCATTTGTGTTGCTACAAAGAAATTTCATTGGGGGGCTCCATATTTGAAATTCCAGGGTTTAATCCACTTAATATGCAAACATCATTTTGTTAAGAAGAGGCATGGGATGAAGAAATGGTTAAATTTTCAAAAATAATGTGCCCTGAATCCTGCTATAGTGGTTAGAGAACAAGCCCCCTCTACCTCTGTGAGACCCAAGAAATGTCTCTAAACTTCAAATCCTATACCTACCCTCCATGAGACACCAATTGATAATCCCCTATCCCATGAGGAACATGAAGCAACTAAGATAATGAAAACCCTAGTTCAAACCCCACCTATGTCTCCTAGAAATCCATTTTCCTTATCTCCTTGAAATAGAAGTGGAGATTGAACATTCTATGCCTACATCTGTAGGATCACTTAATAGAGATAAAGGGAAGGCACCTATGGAAGAGGGAGAACCTAGTCCTCCCCGGATTCTGATATTATCATGCCCGAAGTTCTCTCCTTGTTCAAAATTCAGTTTGACCTACAAATAGCTCAAGAGCGTACAAACCAACTGCAATCACCTTTGGAGGCTAAGGAAACTCACATCTCCCACTAATAGCTACAAAAGATAAGGAAATTCAAAAACTGCAGTTCATAATAGCTCAACATGAGGAAGCCACACTCCAATTACAAAATACTGTGGAGGAATAAGAACAAGAGGTAACCTCCCTTCATGCTAAAACTGAGGAACTTGGTACCTCACTCACACATTGAAGGAAAGCAAAAGAGATAAACAACAGTCTTTTCCTCATATTATTGTTTTAAAAGGTATGGTTAAGTGGATGGAAGAGTGCTATAGATTAAGGGCAGTGGAAGAGGAGAATAAAAATTTGAAAGAATAAAATCAATTGTTGAAAGAAAATGTGTTGACAGTAAGTAGACTCTATGATCAGGTCCTTTCTTGCCGACCCCCTTCAAACTTTTATGCATTGTTTTAAAAGAATAGTTCTTCAAATGGAAAATATCAAGGGCTTGTGCAATGATGGATATATAATTTGAGGATGATAGACAATTTGTAGCTGCATATATTGTAGGAAATGATGTTGAGAAAAATTGTTGTGTGAATTCTATGTTCACAAGTTTCTTCTCCCAAAACAAATTGAGATTCCAATCAATCTTTATGTTGGAGAAGTATAGTTAAGGTATTTCATTTCCAACCTCAGACATCAACGTGAACAGAGAGGATCAATGAGCGATCTTTATGCAACAAGAGTCTACCATTGGCCTCTTAATGAGGCATGATTTACTAGCACCACTTTGGTTTTTCAATAGGTTTCATTCACAGGTGTATTGTCTACATCTAGTAGACAGATACACAGATATTCTTTAGAATTGTGTCAAGAATTTCAGACAACAGGTGATTCCCACCTTCAATGTTAATTTCCTTACATCCTAGGTTAGATATCAATTACTTACAGATCCATATAAAAGGAAGGAGGTCATTTCACCAACAAACCTCCTGGTGGTCATTGAAACGAGCAAAAGATATCTACAAGATAATTTTGGACCTCAAAGAACAATGGATTGGAATGAGATACAAGCCCCACTAGTCCTTGCACTGTGCCACGATGGAATTCAACAGATGACCAATCAGAGGACAACTATAGGACTTGGAGGAAGAATGTTGTTGATCATTTTGGATTTTCTAATACATCCTTAGATGAAACTTGGAATTTTTTTGCCAATGAATATAATTGTTCTAGAATTTAGAACAATTAAATGCTAGGTAGTACGAGGACCTACTAAAACTTTAGTCGTGGTGAGTGATGAGCCCCATTTTTTGATGTTTAATCCATGTTTAGCCATATACCATTTTGATATCATAGTACACGATGAACAATGTTAACTTCTTATATTTAATACTTTACTATGATTTTGAAGGAATTATTGTGCATATGTTTGTTATTTTTACCTTGTTAATTCTTCTTCAAAATGGCTTAAATAGATCTGTTTGTGAAACATTAACTTGCACTTTTGAAAGAGTATGTGTTGAGTTATAACAGGAAGTGCAAGACTTAATTCATGCACCGGCACATGACTCTAATTAACGTGTTGGCATAGGAATCACCTCCGTGTTAATAGGGAACTCAGTACCACATCCAGTCATCGACCCTGATTCTCCAAAGTAGGAAATTCACACATACATGCAGATCATTCAAATGATTAGAATCACAGCTGGCAGCACCATATCTTGTACATAAGCGGCACCATTAACTCAAAAAACATTCCACCCAATTTTGAGGATGAAGTACCCCGAACTAAGCTTTGTTGTCATCAAAATTCTCTCAATCAGTTATGAGATGAAAAATCTTCCAGCAGTGATTGACTCCTTCAAAGGAGCCAATCACGGATTTCCTCTTTCGATTTTCATGAATGATTCCAATTTGAACACTTTAAGGACTACCCCTTCATTAATGTATTTCCCAAATAGATAGCCATTATTTTAGTTAGCATTTAGTTAAGTAGACTTAGTCATTTGGAATAACTAGTTCTCTCCTAACAGAACTAGAACATCTCTTGTATAAAAGAGATCTTGTACTTAGATTTAGTGGTTCGATTTTCTAGTCATTTGATTCATTGTAACAATGCATTTTTCAATTCAATAAAGATAGCAGATTCAGGGAAAATTTTGTTGTTTAAATTCAAGTGTTAAACTGATCAAAGGAAGGAGCAAGGGCCACTCCTAACCAACGAAAAGGGAGTTTACATTTATTTCCTTTGTCTTTATGAATGCATTTGATGTTCCAATAATTATTTCATTACTTTGATGCATATGTGTTTCCATGATCAATGATTTTTCATTTTGTCTTTTGTTTTAGTTTTCTTTTCAAGTATTTTATTTTGTAATTACGATCAATTCAACAATTTCTTGGTTTTTGTTGCTAAAGCACATACTACAAAATTGTTCCTACTATTTCATTTGTTTCAAAAAGTCATGGACATCGCCCTGGATTGACAGAATAATATGATTAAAGTACGAGCATCAACTATAGACACCTATAATTTAGCTTGAACAATTTAAATACTTAAATTGTGTTAATTATCCATTTTCCCGCAAATCGGCGACATATCGTCAATAGTGCTCATCTTCTCTCCTATCATCATTAATTAATTACATTACGTTCATTAATCAAGTCTTTTATTCAACAAATACCCTAATTAACGACCTTCCGTTAATTAATCCTTCCTTCTATCTAGACTAATTAATTATTATTAATTAATTAACTTCCCCTTTTCATTAAATCAATAAATCATTATCTAGTTGATTTAATTCCCTTCTATAGTTTAAATCATGCTAATATCCCTCTAAAAAGCTCTTATAAGCTTGCACACCTATTAATTAATCACTTTGGTTAATTAACAAACCCCCTTTATCCCCATGAGTCACTAAAGGACAAATTAAACTCTCCTAAAGTTAACTCAACCCTTTCTAAACCCCCTTATCCACAACTAACTCAATATCTCTATTATCCCACATATAAAGGGATGTAGAGATTCCTCTATCCATTGGGCTATATAAAGAGCCCTCCTCCTACCTTTACACCTACACCTATTCCTTGAGAAACAAAAGTGAGCATATAGCAAATACACTATAGACATTTTGTCATCTTGGAGCATTCTTCATTGGAGAAGCTAGCTAATTTCATTTCTTGTATTCATCCATCCAAGTTTTGAAGTCATATGGGGATATGTCAAATGGTCTTGAGCTATGGATTGATAAGACTCCATTCTTGAAAACCTTGGGATTCAAACATACAATCAAACCTTTGATTGCTAAGGATCTAAATAGGTTCATTTCATTTTATTAGCATTCAATAGAGATAGAGATTAATGGATTAACATGTTAGTTTGAATATTTGATCATGTTCTAATGCAAGAATGTTAGTAAATTAGTCTTGCTTAAGCTCTAAGCATGATGGTGCATTGAATTTGATTTAGCTTTGTTTTAGGACTACTAGGTGTTAGTTCTAACTCTTTTTGCATTGCTAAAAAATACATGTACACATCAACGACACTCGTTAAAGGCGTCGATAACAAATAATACATTAGGAACAAATTTAGGCCCAAATTGTATAGGTAAGGCGATAGTGCCCATGCATGTGCAGTGGTGGAATCATAACCACAAATTACTTGAGAGGATTTATTAATTAAATCATCAATAATGTTGATTTTCCTAAGGAGGGATAGAGCACATAGATTTATAGCAAATCCATTGTTAATGAGTACATGCTTAATAACGATGGTGCCAATAGCATTAGTGATAAACAAAGGTGTAAATGGATCGTCAACATCGAAAGGAGGGATATCTTCATCACTAAAATATATAACACATGGTAGATTTTTGAGAGATTAAATGAGGTTAGCAAAGGCAACAGGTGAATTATTGCTTTCAATGTGGATGGATGAAGGGTGTCCTCTAGTGTATGAAGACAATCGAGTGCACTGCGTAAAAGATCATAAAGAGAGATTTTTACAGGTGTATTCTTAAGTTTCTCAATGATGTCATAACCCTTAGAGGTGGTGGTAGGAACTGTAGGAGTAATAGGAAGTGGAATAGAGATAGGTGGAGTTGTAGGAGGACGAGTGCGGTGAGTGGTGACTACATTGATGGTTGGATCAAGCATAGGAGTAATAAAGTAAGGAGGATGTTGAGTACAATTTCGCATAAAATCGGTAGTAGTAATAGCCATGCTAAAAACTTTGGTTAGGGTATGTAATGCCCCTCCCGGGACACCGTAAAATGCACCCAAAAAATTTCAGGTAATTTTTTTTTTTGAAGTGTTTAATTAATACTAATACATCTCTTAAACTCTTTCTTGATTACTAATTTTATACCATTTAATTTCTCTAATTTAAATTGTTCACTAGCCCTAAACTCGAAATTAATTATTTAATTATATTTTAATTTTACTAGGGCCCTAAAAGAATAAGTCTACACCTCTTTTATTCTATTCACCCTCTCCTTAGGTTCATCACCCTTTCCTTTTTGATATATTTCCCATTAAAACCCATGACAAAAGAAAGGTGCAGGATTGAATAATGACCCTTAGATTAAATCAATCTTGTCCCTTGGTTTAGAAGGAAGCCCTAAAGTTGCCCTAGCTATCTCTTTGTTATTCTTTTCTCCCTCCTTCCATTTCTCTTCTCATTTGTTTTGCTTGTTCTTTGTTTATTCAAGCAAGGTAATGGAAGTTATGGAGCCTCCCCTTTGTAAGTTACAGGCTGAAAAATGTTTATATTATTTATTTTGTTTTGTTATTAATATTTATTTAACTTATTTTATTTTATTTTGTTTCTCTTGCGAATGGGTCGATCTCGTGGACCGTGTGGAGGCGGAGTTAGGGATGTGGGCGCATGGGCAGTGGAGGAGGAAGGCGCGGTGTGAGCGCGGCACAAGCGAGGTGCGGAAAGGAGGAGGATTCGATTGAGGGGGCGGGACAGGCGTAGGGTAGCGGCGGAGGCGGGCGTGCGGCGGGAAGGTGCCGCATAGGGGAGGTGGCACAAAAATGGCGGGCAGCACTAGCGGGGCGGCGGGACAGGGCCGCGAGGGCGCGAGTCCGAGCGGATGGGCGTAGGGGTGGGGGCCGAACCCCCATGCCCCACCATTTATATTTTTTTTTATAAAATTCGTTTTAAATTTGTTTTGTTATAAAATATGTTATATACATATATGTATATTAAATATAAATAAATAACATATATATATATATATATATATATATATATATATATATATATATATGTAACATTTCCTATATGTGGATGTATATAGATAAAACAACATATGTATAATACAATATATATAGAGAGAGAGAGAATAGATTTAATGTGATAACATTTATATGTATATAATTTATTTATTTTTTGACAAAAAAAAACAAAAAAAAAAGAAAATCAAGGCAACTATCACATTTTCAAGTAAAATCTCCTTTGCACAAAATAAAAGAAAGATATCTAAAACTATGTTAATACAAAATGGATATGTGCATTTTCCAAATAAAATAGTTTCTTCCAAGGTTAAACAAGAACAACAGCTCATAACCAAGTGGATTTTCATTTCATATCTAATGCAAAGGATCATTTCAGATTTACACACATATAGGATTTCTCAACAAGTAATAAGTCTCCCTTTTTTTTATAAAAATGTGGAGATACAATAAGTTACAAATCAATGAGACTTTTTGAAACAACACTTCTCTTCCACAAGCTTAGACTACAAGGATGTTGTAAAAATATTCCTAAATATACAACAACCAAAAATATTCATTACAAGTTTCTTACAAGTTGAGAGAGTGATTTCTCATTTTAAATCACCATTTCTCAAATTTACATGTGAATGCAAGATTTACAAAATGGAGAATTAGCAAGGAGATGAAACTATTCTCATAACCATATCCAAAGGAGTTACAATGCAATAGGGTTTCATAAGGAGAGAGAAGAACAATAAGAGCCCAAGAGGCCACCCACTTCAACTTGAGGGCCAACTTCCATGTCTTCCCAAAAAGCCATACAAGGAGAAAAAGAGCTTGTTTGCCACCCAACCATAGGCATCATCACATGCCTATCCCAAGGTTGGGATGCATGCTAGCCTCCCCCAAGCCCATGGGAAAGAGGATAACTAATCAAAACTTGCACAAGAAGGAGGTGAACTAACTATGGTACAAGCACACAAAAATAGAACACATACAAACTAGACTCCAAAATTTACAAGGAGGAGAACCCATGTTCTTCCTCAAAAGTGGGGAAGAGAGGAGAAAGTTCTCCAAAATTATGCATCAAAATTATTTGCACAAAATACACTTCTCCATATCCTCCTTATTGCTCCTAATTCAATCCAAGACCCTCCTTATTCCTCCTCCCTTTCTCCAAGTCCTTCTTGGAAGGATTTTCAAACCCCAAAGGGGTTTCCTTACCAAGAATGGGGAAGGAGATTCAAACCAAATGAATCAACTTCCCCACCTCAACCATTTGAGGGGAAAAATAATAAGACCCTACAAGGCTTGTCCATCAAGCCTTGAGGATTGAGAGGGAAAATTCCCTCTCTCTTCCCCCACACTCCAAAACTCCATCATGCCATATGATGGAGGGAGTTAAAGAAACATAAGCAAGCAACCAAAATCCACATACAACAAATAACAATTTTAAGCAACCAATCTAGCAACTAAAAGGCAACAACACAACAAAAGACATGAGAGCCTACCTCAAGGAAAGCTCTCCAAAAAGCTTTCCAACTTCAAGTTTTTCCACTCTTGACTCCAAGCAAATCCCAAGCTCCAAATCACCCAAGCATCCAAGCAAGAAATTCCAAAGAAAAAGTCCCTTTCATTTCCCATGAATGAGAATTTGAAGAGGAGCAAACAAGCATCCTCACAAATGAGGGGGTGACATGTGTCACCCCTCTCCCTCATCAAGGTCAAAGATGCCAAAACAAAAGAGAGAAAGGGTAAAATTAACTTTTTGCCCTCTTCTCCCAAATTCCCTTAAATGTAAGCAAGACAAAATAAGTGGAACTTTTGATAAACACACAAATCCACATCCCTTACATGGATGTGACTATTCAAGAGGTAAAAAGGGAGGGAAAACTCCCTCTAGCCTTGAAAATAAGCCCCCTACCCATTAGGTAGGGTCCAAGGGCTCATTTTTATGTTAGGGGGACTCCCAAGCTACAAAGGGGTCCCCAAAAATGCCCAAAATACCCTAATTTCGGGTTTTGCATTTTTGGCACAAGGGTAGAGGGTGTGGGGACCACCCAAGGGTCTCACATGTGACCCTAAACCCTTGTGATTAAGTGGCACATTAAACATAATCAACAATTTAAATGAAAGAGGAGTTATTAACTCCCAAAACAAGTTTACATCATAACCAACTACCCTAACCAAAATTAATAATTCAAAGCACAATACATTACATACATTGGGGTCACTCATAGTGCCCAAAATAATAATCACCTATACTAAGGCTTCACACAAAGAACATGGCTAGGGCTCAGCCGTAGGCTGCTTGTGCAAGATTGAGTAGCTGGCCTGAATCCCACGTTCTCCTGTAAACCTGTCACCTGCACACTCATTGCACACATTAACCGCACCTGTCCGATACAATATAATTCAATGACATAGTAAGATATCAATGCGTTCTAAACTAACCTAACATCCTACTGAAATCAAGATGCGACAACGTGCACAATTATATTCCATATTCCAAAAGTTAGACAAGATGATAAAGTGACATATAATCCCACCATGCAACAACTATCCATCAATATAATTAGGTTCCAAACAC
The DNA here is from genome assembly GCA_018340775.1 of Taxus wallichiana var. yunnanensis. Classification (NCBI taxonomy): domain Eukaryota; kingdom Viridiplantae; phylum Streptophyta; class Pinopsida; order Cupressales; family Taxaceae; genus Taxus; species Taxus wallichiana. The sequence goes on from CM031239.1 coordinate 1,023,800,576, forward strand.
ATCATCATATTCATTAGTTTCCATGACATAACAAGAAAATGCGACAATATAGAAATTAAGCTAAATTGGCGTTATACGCCTAAATGTCCACACATGTCTAATAAGATCAAATATCTAAATATGATGTCCAAGATATAACCAATCACTGTCAAAACATGTCTATGAGCAAAGAAACAACAAGCTACTGAGCTATAAAAAGTGTGGGCACTACGGGGTAAAGAAGGATATGAAGATTGATCCATGAATTCGAAGAAGGGGTATTACGATGTATTCTCAAAAGGGAGGGTTTGAGCAACAAGTTCACAAAATTATTTAATGTTAGGTTATGGAGCTATATTGCTTCACAATAAGCATGCATTACATGTGGTTGGTTTACATAGTAACCGGCGTCGGTCAACATATTAACCGTCGTCGGTCGGATATGAATCACCATCGGTCGGGGTAATTGGTGCCAATTACTGTGCATGAAAGTTTATATTTAACTCACGAGAATTTAATCTATCTTTTATTTTAAAGTTGATTTAAAGGTTGTAAATGCATAAAATAAGGTGTCCTTAGTTTGTCTAAGCTTATATAAGATAGAAAACTAGGGTCAGAAAAGAAGGAACAAGAAAAGAGAAGAATTGAGCTATCCTTGGTTGAAAGGATGAAGAAGAAAAAGAAGAAAAATTAGATTGCATGAAGACAAGAGCTTTCATAGAGAGAAGTTGAACAAAAGGAAAGTACATGTACACTATTGGTGAGAAGATGGTATTATCTTCTACTGTATTTCCTTTGTATTGTTTAGTCTCATGTAATGGCTTGCATAGTATGCAAAGCACTTAGTGTTTCTTCTTATTAGATCCACAGTTGTTGTGAGATATTGTTATTGCTCATTCTTGTAGATCCACATGTTGTGAGATCTTGTATTACAGATCCATGAGATCATGATGTATTATTGATCCATAAGAATCTAGTATTGTAGAGGAAGTTGTCTTCATGTTTGCACAAGTTGATGTAGTGATGGAGGAGAGACTTACTTCTTGGTGCATGGTTACATTTTCACATTGGTAGACCCTTCTAGAGGTCTTGTTTGCATATTCATAGTACAGTGAGAGCTTGGTTGCATAGTGGCAGATGCAGGGTAGCTTCAGGTATGTGAGATTTGGTGGTGTTTCAGAGGCACAATTGTAGTGCACTCAGGTAGATTCGAGTTAGAGATCTGGAGGAGACACATGTGGTGGTATGGAGGCATGATTTAGTGTACTCAGGTAGATCCAGTTGGAGATCTGGGAGGAAGAGATACTCTTGTAGAGATACATGTACTCTTGTGCAGAAGAGTTGGTTTGTAATCTCTTGTTATATTATATATATGAGATCTCTATCTTTGGTGGATGTAGCCCACATTGGGTGAACCACGGTACATGTTGTGTTATGTGTGTGTACTTTTGTGTGATTTGGATTATTCTTGTTTATACTTCCACTGCTATAGATTTTGTGGGGATTGTTAGATCCGTATTTGCATGTTTTGGATTTGATATTCTATAGTTGCAAATGTTTCCGCATAGACCCATCCCCAACATTTAACAAAAATATATTTTTATTTAAACCCTATTGCAGAGTAATTGATGTGCAAATGCTAAGATACAATATGACTTAAGAAAACAAGCATGTAAAATAGAAACCATATGCAAGAGATGGATAAATAATACTTAGTTGATTTACGCTCAGCCTGAGACCGAGTCTTAACTAGGAAAAGTGTTGAATAAGAGGTAAACATCATCATAACAGTCTCTGTAAATTAAGGAGCTCACGGACAATGCTTTGGAAAGGGGTACCCACACTAGGGAAAGGGCACCCGAGGCACTTTGGAGCTATTATTGGGTGCTGTGATCGCACAAATGGTTAGAATCTAGTTTTCGTTGTGTCACCAAGTTATAACAATTACTTCTTATTTATCCTTTATTGATGACACTATGATGACACTATGATCACCAAGGGTACTTATAACCTACAAAACAAAATTTCACCTGTGCAAGCCCATAAACCACATCAAATCTAAAAATAAAGATGCAATATAGGGAGTTAAATCGACCGGCCCCGTCACCCCAAGAGTGAACTTACAACTGATTGTTGCACTACATCTCATAATCCATGTAGTTCTGTGTGTGTGTGTGTGTGTGTGTAGAAATTGTGCCCTAGGATGCCCTAGTGCAAGTTGTACTTGATAGTGGGCTAGATCTAGAATGTAGAAATGTATAGCATGTGTGGATGGAATAGAATGAACTTCCCTTTCCTATGCAGTGTATGTATAATATGCAATCCATTGTCCCTTGAATGGATGCTAGATAAATTCCTTTAGTGCCTTTGGATGCAAGCTTAGGTGATGATAGTATATGCTTAGTGTTTGGTCCCTCATTTTGAAAACATAACTATGTATTTATATGATTCCCTTATTTAAATTTCATAATTGACAATTGAAAGGCCGACCCATAAGTTAAAAATATTCCTAAAAGATAAAAGAGACCTAAAAGGAGTGAGTAAGATAAGAAAGGGTCAGGGACGCCCGGAGGGACATGAGCACTGGGCATTGTGTCTGAAGCCATAAAATATAAATAAGTAAAGTACCGATTGGGTTGTAGGGTGTGTAAGACCAAAAAGGAAATAATAAATAGAGAAAGAGGCCAAAGATAGTTGTCGACCACTTGTTCTCTTGCGTAGGAATCATGTAAATGTTAATATGCTTTTAGGACCTAGAAATCTACCCAAGTGCATGATTTTGTGTCTACACCAAGAGGTAACTAAATTCAATCAATCGGTCTCGTGGTTACAAATTAGATGAGAAGAATATGGAGATCTAGGAATGTCCTAAGTTTGTGTTGTTTTAATGACCAAACAAGCATGGGATGTCTTCATTAAGGCTTCATGAATACATTCATTGGTCAAGAGAAGTAATGAAGGGATGTTATAGGGTCATGAATCGTGTTGCTAGATAATATGCTTTGAAACAACTATGAGGTATGTGTTGTGATCTATCCAAGTATTTGTCATGAAGTTACATTGATAGTTAATGAGCATCAATAAGGTGTATGAATAATTACTCCTTGAGGCATTATTGAAAAGAGTTGAGTGATTTATGCTTTGTGATATCTTGGCTTGCTTAACATTGGCCTATTTGTGTGAATTATGTTAGTCAAGTCCTCATTGACGGGTTAGAGCAAGAAAATGTCACGAAATTAAGTAACAAAGTACATAGCTCATGTTGAAGACCTAAAGGTGTGTAAAAAGGATTGTAATAGATGAACAACTTGCAAGTATGTTGGATGCTTGATTGGGTAGAGGTTTGTATTTTGAGACCCATATTGGTATATGTCGGATGTGCTACAAAGGTGTACTTGTGTTTTGTCTTGATCTTATTCAGTTAGGTGTTTGTTATAAAGTCACATTGAGCCTCAAAATGTGTTTGAAAGCTTGTAGAAAGATAGACCATTTGAAGTTTATGATGAGCATGTATGAGCTTAGGGTTTGTTTCTTAAGACATAATTTAGGTCAAGTATCTCTTGAAAAGTGAAGATTGGTTTGTTAGACCAATATGTTCTTATGTTATATAGCCTATATAGTTATAAAGGTCATGAAGTCCTAAATGAATATGATTAAGAAAGTTGACAGAAATCTAAGTCTTGCCAAGTTGAATGCTTCGTGCATATAAATCGTAGAACACTTGATATCATGAGGAATTTGCTTACATTACTAGGTGAAGTATTTCTTATGCATTTCTGATAGGTACAAAGTGTTCTCGAGTCATGAAATCAGATATGGGTTATTCTTTGTGGCCTAACATGATGTGTCTTTGAGGTATGTATCATGAAGGAAGTATCATGAATACCTAAATAGATCTACATGTGTGCTTTGAAGGTGTGATCGAAGCTTGATAGTCCTAGAAAGTTGGTTAACAACGTGTTCTTGATTTAAAGGTTTGAAATAAGGACTTATACTGTGAAATCATGGTAAAATAGTTTGTAGAAGTCACTCATTAAAGTACTTGACATAAAATATGTAGTGTTTTTGGTCCATGACAATTCAAAGCATAATTTGTTGTGTCATACTAATTTATGAAGGAAGTTGTTAGAGGTAAGCGAGATGTTTGTGTTCTTGTGACTGGAAGGTTGAAGATATGTGACTACACAGTATGTAATGCTGATAAGATATAAAATATGTTCTCCAAGAAGGTTTGCGAGACAAAATTTTTGGTAAATCATATGTTGATTAGTGAATCGAGGGGATATGGGTGGCTTTATTCAAAGTTGTAATTAATTTAAGATAGTGGTGTCAAGGACTCAAAGGGAGTCATAAATTAGAGTATGGAGCTTAAGACAAATGTGAAAAGATGATTGCAAGATGGTTACCAGGTCGGTAAAAGGTACAATGAATGTATGTATTTATCTTATTCATGGAGATATGATCTCCAAGAATATTTGAGGAAGGGCCTAGACTACTTAATAATTGAGATGAGCATGAATTGTGAAACCTAGCATAGGTCCATATCAGTCATATGCCCTAGTGAGTTGTTTAAGGATTTGAAAGCAAGTATACAGGATGTAAGAGCATCAAAAGGGTATATGAATACTTTTCATATCATGGAATTATGAAATGTGTCAAGAGCTCCTTGGAAGGATTTGAAAAGGTTTTGAAAAATGTTAGACAACTTGGAAATATAGGTAGTGTTTGGTCTAATCTGGGTATGTACAAATGCATAATTTATATGAAGATGAAAGACCTTGTTGACACTGAAATTTTTCTAAGAGGTATCAACTTGTAGTAGTGGGTTGATCCAAGAAAGGTTCCAGTGTCTAGAAGGTAAGAATGAAACAAGATGATTGTTCTTAGGCCGAGTTACGAAGTCCTAATGAAGACATTTGGAGCTTTTTAGTTTGTGTTTGGCTCATGAAGGAGTGTATGACTTAAGGGGATCCATTTAGGCTCTGAAGCTGATAGTAAAAGTTATGTTAAAGTTTCCTTGTGTTGTTTTATTTACATGAAGTCTGATTTCATTCCATGAAATTAAATAAAGGAGACCTAGTTTTGTTTCGAGGAAGGTGTGTCACAAGGCAAGTAAGTATGGATTGAAAAATCTCATTTGGGATCAATAAATAAATCATAAGGAGTTAAGAATTCAGGGGGAGCTGAGTAGGAGTTTCTCTTAGCTCCATAAGCAGTTATGTTGTGTCAAGATGCCATGGTGGTCATGAAGATAAGTTGAGAATGTTGACAGTGTTAGTAGTGTTGTTTGGACCTTGAAAGATAAGAAAAAGTTTTTCATTTCTTCCAGATGTTGGTTGTTGTGCTTTGGTCTACTAGTATCGCTTATGTGGTGTTTGGTTAAGGTTTGAGTCAGATTTATAAGGCTTGCATTTGCTAAGGGGAGTTATGTTGCTCTAAAGAGCCCTGAACATAGAAGAAGAAGGTCAAATGGATGTTGTTAGGTTTGGTTGATGTTTCCAACCTATTGGTGAGCCCTAGTGTGATGTCGAAGGAGAAAACAAATAATTTATGGGTATTTTTCATTGTCATCAATTTCAAAAGGAGGAAATTAAGTTGATGGCACATATGAGTACAATAAGGGGAGAATGAACTATTTGTGTTTGCCATCAATGACAAAGGGGGAGATTGTTGGCATTTTATTTTCATTGATGTCAACATGTGATGATGAAATTAATGTTGTCATTGATGTCGAGGAATTATTTATGTCAAAAGGAATATGATGACATGAAGGTTGATTGGTAGCGACATGTGTTGAGTTGAGTTGGTTGCGGAGGGTTACATGGTGTGTCTTGAGGTCTCTTGAGATAGTAAAATGACTTGCGAGAGATGTCAGAGAGGTAATGGATGTTGTGGTGATGCTATAGTGATGTCATGAAGTGTGATGTAGGATATTTAAGGTTGGAAAGAGTGTCACAAGTCATGAGGAGGTCAACATTGATGGTGCAAGCATGGTCAAGATGTTTGGTTAGGAGGCTTAGTTAGCAGGTCGAGGTATGTCATGATGGAGTACATGTATGTATGAGATGATTATGCATGGTGATATCATGGGGAACATGTGGATTATGTGTTATGACACTCACAAGTGTCTCAGAGTGCAAGTATAGGGTTAAAACTATTTTTAGGTTTGTACCTATACCTATTGTTAAGCCCTAGGTGTCCAAATGAGATTGGTTAGACATATTTTAGCATGGAGATGCAAATGTGATCATTGGAGAAGGTGAAGTAGGTTGTTTTTGTAGTGTGGACCAAGTTTCGGTGTTGGTTTACAATTTTGAGCTAGATATGTGAATTTTAGCTCTACCGAGTTCTTAGAAGTGAGAATTTGAGCTCGAATGGACTTTCTTGTGCTTGTTGGCACATGTAAAGTCTACATGAGAGGCTGAGATATTAAATATAATTGGGAAGGGTCCTAAGATGATGTTTGAGACATTAATTTAGAGATTAAGGGGTAGAGATTTATGAACAATCGTTAAGAAGGTAAATAGCTTCTAAACCCTCCTTAAACCCTAGTTGAAAAGTGATGGAGAAGAAATTGATCATAGTGACCCATAATGTATTGGTTGACCTAGTATGATGATTACAGATTGTAGAGGACTCCTTCAATTTTTTCCGATGGTATTTAGGTTTCATGAAAGTGTGTGGACCCCACAAAAAAAACCAAGTTTCTGAAGAAGTTGTGTTTTCTCTCAGGTTTTACATTGAACCATATGAAAAAATTGATGTTTAAGGAAGTTGGGAATCCATTCTACATGTTTGTATTGGTTTCAAATCTTGGTTGAGCCCTTTAGATGTATGTTGAAGTCCATTTATCAAGACTAGTTTTAGGCGGTTTTGGACAATTTCGGTGGTCCTAGTTGTAGAGTTGTTTTGATGGTGTTTTAGTTTTAGTTTTATTGTCTAATGAAGTTTATGATGACAATAAGGGCATGATATTTCCATTGATATATCATATTTTCATGTTTTTGGTGATTTGATGATGTTTTAAGCTTCATCTTTGAAGACTAGTTTTATAGGTCATAGACCTAGTGAGGATGGTTGTTCTAAATGGTGGTGTCATTGCATGTGATGATGGTGCAGAGGTGTAGAATATTTTTGGAGGTTATTAGTGGAATTATACAGCATGTATAAGTGATTCTTAAATATTGGTGATGACCATGTATGCCCAAGTGGTCTTGATTTTGGCAAGAGGGAAATATGGGTATTTAAGCATGTGTTAGTGATCTATTTTAAGCATGGGTATTTAAGTCGGTATTTAAGCATGTGTTAGTGATCTATTTTGAAGTTGGGTGTGAGAGAGAAAGTGTGAGCAAGATAGTTGTCTATAGAGGTATAGAAGTTATGTGTGAGAATCAAGAGAGGGCGAGAGATGATGTTATAATTTTCTAGAGGGTGTGTTTCTATAAGAGAGATAGGTCATTAGACCTTATCACTTAGTGAAGAAGTACTTGAGCAAGTAAGCCTAGAGCACCGATTTGAAGAAGTTTGAAGGAAGGAGAGTTAAAAAGTGTCATCATCAGTTGTTGGTGCAACATTTCAAAGGTGAAAAAATAGGTGGATTTAGTTGGTGTTAATTCATCTGTGAGGGCCTCCTCCCTTGTAGGGTTGGTGCTCTACTAAATGGGGTTGGTGCCTCCTTGTAGGGTTGGTTCTCTACTAAATCTAGGGGTTGGTGCTCCTTGTGGGGTTGGTGCCTCACTAAACTTAGGGGTTGGTGCTCCTTGTTGGGTTAGTGCTCAACTAAATTTTAATCATTTATATAATAAAGCTTTGTTTCAATGGGTTTTCTTCCCTTGAGGGTTTCCCACTTATATCTGGTGTTCAAGTGTTCTTGTGTACTTATTTTCTCATGTATGGTTATGTTTCTTTGTGAATGCATGACTAACGCTTAATGGTTAAGTTGAATTTATGATTGATGAATGTTAAAGTCAATGTGAATGAAAGTTTTAAGGCCCACTAATTCACCCCCTCTCAATGGTCATGCTTCCAACACTAAAGAGGTTCTTTTTTATGGTGGTTCATTTGTCTCTTTTGTTGGTTTCAAGAGTACTCTTCTCATCAAAAGGGATTCTCTTTATTTTTTTCCTTCTGTGTACACAAGTGACCCAAAAACTTGTTCATCTCCTTGGGCTATATGGTTTGGTGCTTATGTCCTTATGTTGTTGTTTTTTATTTGTTCTAGACACTCAAATGACCTATGACCAGCATACATATTGTAGTTAAATCATTTTCCCGAGTATCCTCTTCCTCTTACATTAAATTTTTGATCCTACAAGTTATGCCTCTCCATCATGGGTTTGTTGTCCTCTTCCACCAAAGTTTTATTCCCTTCCTCTTGAAAACCTTCCTCTACCTCTAGAGTTCATTTGTTGCCTTCGTGACAACTTCTCTTTTACCTTCAATGAAAATTGATAGGCTTCTTTTACACTTCTAAAGTTTAGCAAACTAATTGCATCTTGGATGTTAAAATGCAGTCCATTCACATACCTTATAACATTTTATAGGCCATTTTCCACACATTTATCCCTTATAGTGAGTTTGTATAACTCTTTAGTGTACTCCTTCACTTTTGTTTCTTTTTGTCTTAATTTTTGCAACTTTCTAAATAAGATTATTTGACAGTTTGAAGATAAGAATTTGGCCTTCAGTTTAGTCACCATCCTATCCTAAGTGTTAATTTTCTCTTTTTCCCTTATTTCCCTCTCAGTGTGCACATAGTCCCGCTATGATGATGCATGCCCTTTTAACCTCGTGTATGTAAATTTCATTGTCTTGGTTTCCACCATTGATTCATAGTTAAAGTAATTTCCCATCTATGTAATCCATCTTATGATCTCTTCGACATTCAAGGCTCCACTATAATAAGGTGTGTTTAGTTTGGGTTTATTTCTAATCTTTGTCATGGATCTGAGAAATCTGGTCTCAACTACATCCTCCACTTCATCTTTATGTCCTTGAGATTCTTAGTCTCTCTCTTATCCTCCATCACTCATGTCCTCAATGTGAACTCGTCTTCTCTAGGTTTTCTCCATTACATTTAGTCTTGATTGGACCTCCCTCATCACTTGTGTTAAATCAATGATTCTAGGTGCTCCTGCTCTTGCACCCTTTCTACCAGTGCCCCATTTGAAATCCACTATCACACAATCTCTCTCAAAACTTTGAAAACTTCTTTTCACAACCTATAACAATCGGACACTTTTTTTTCACACTTCTTTAACAAGGAAGGACCTAGCTCTAATACAAAAATTGGTGCAGAAAAAACATAAACCTACAACTATAACATAAAATTTAATGAAGAGAAAGGATCACATATAAGTATAAACTCAACAAATTTTATTAATTCTTTGGCATTTAATAATTCAACATCCATCACAAAGAAGTCCAGGTCCTCTAATACAAGGGCAATCTTATCCATTATATAACACATTTTTCACCAAAATTGCACTATCTTTTTGTATTTTGCTCCTATCTCCTACCTTCCTCCCTCTAAACAAATAAATACCCCATACAACTAAAACCCCAACCTTCTACAACAATCCCCTACCCTTAAAAATAAACATGTAATTAATAAACTTGAGCTATAAAACAAGGTAGATGGTTACAACAATTTTCAAATTTTGGAGCAACCAACTCTAGAATTCCCTCTGCAAAGTTGTACATGGGGATAAAACTAACTAAAACATTCAATAATTCCTTTTTTATATAATATTGTTTAATCTCGTGGATGCTCCCGCATCAATATATAAGCAAGTCGATATCACTTTATAACTCACCTAACACTCTTACAAGCTAATATTATAAATATTAATCCAAAATCATTCAAGGGTCTCCAAAATATCCCTAAGTCACTTGCACATCATTTAGAGCATCCCCTATGATAGGTCTAAAGAACTCAAATAGGCCAAAGAGTCAATATTCTGCCATTTCCAAGGATGAAAAGGTCGTAGAGCCATGTCTTTGTGAGAGAAAATTCACTCCAAGCATTATCAAAGGGTTTTAAGGGACAAAGGGTTAGTTCATGCAACTAAAGCACACCACGTCACACTACTAACACATTGGTTAAAATACATGAGGGAACCCACACTTTGGTTTGACTTAGATCATAATCACACTTACATAAGCACCTAGGAGAACTACATGAGGTTTGATCTTTCATGAGGGCATGTTGTGTAACACTTAAAATAGTTCACCCAAATCAAATGTCAAGGGTAGTATAGCCTCACCACATACATGGTTTATCATTTTGTTTATATAATGCTTTGATGAAGGGTAATGCACGTTTCTAGGTTTTTCATTTTATTACGGTAATTATAGGTCATCTCAAGGTTGTGTGAACAAGGGTGACATACAACAAAGGGAATTTCTATTCAAACGAAGCACATAGGAAGTTGCATATTCCAAATATCAAAGGGTTCATGACCATACTCTTCTAGTTAAGATCGTACCTCTCTAGGTATAGGTCATGCAAAATTCCTATGGTCCTACACCAACCCAATATCCAATTATGAGATTGATAATGAAGTATTTATAGTTTATAATCTATTTTTTCAACATGTCTCGCACATCTAGCTCTTCTTTGTTATGATATGTATGAATAAGTATTCATCTTTTATTATTTATTTGAACTATCACTTTATCATATATCTTTTTTTTTTTGGATTGAGGGTAATTTGAGGGTGTTGAAAGGACCCACATCCTTGTACATATGAGGATTTTAGAGAGGATCCACAACTCCGGTTACAATGAAAGGGGACCACATATTAGGAACCCAATTAGGCGACCATGGAACCGAAGTGAAGATGCAATGACCGTCAACACGACCGCAAAATGAGTGGGACAATTTAGAACACTACCAAAGATCGGCGCCAGAGAGGAGCAAACCAAGATGCTCCAGCAGTTAGCGGAGCACCCACAAGTGTCGGCGAATGAGAGGAGCAGCCACGACCGCAGCGAGAGGAGCAGCAACCGTGAGCGGAGCAGCCACCAGCGTCAGCAGCGAGAGGAGAAGGAGCCACCAGCGTCGACAACGAGAGGAGCAGCCACCAGCGTCAGCAGTGAGAGTAAACACCAGTGTCAGCACGAGCAGAGATGCCGCCTCAAGCGGCGAAACCACCTCCGAGGAGGATCGTGCCTCGGGGGGATTTGAAACCGGGTGGGCAAGCACACAACCATGTGACTTGACCGCACCACTCCCACCCCATCGGCATCACTTTATCATATATCATTATTGTAAGTGTTGATGAATTATTATGAAAATGTATGGTTAATTGAAAATTGATTAGATTAGAATAATATCTTGTAATAAACCGTTATATCCAATTTATTTTTGTGCACCTTCCATAACATAATTTAATTAGGGTGTAAAAATTGGTGAAAAAATGATAGGCATGATACATGTGCTCATTCAATTATAGTAAAAGTCCTACATTGAGGCAAAGAATTTGGATGTTCCAAGAAATCAATCTCAAATAGTAAGTTAACAACACTAAAAATTGCCTCTTTAGTTTGACAAGAAGAAGGCTTAACAACATGGCATTCTTTATAAGTTACTTGATAATTTATTAATCACTATCCTACCTAATCATCATTATCCATTCTACTGAGACTTAAAAAAATCAAAGGTCGACCATTTTTGCAATTGTAATGGTAGCAAAGGACATCGTGACAATGATTGTTATGTTTTACAAGTGAATAATCCAACAACTTGAGCATAAGGGTTCTTTTTCCTTCGATAAATAACATGTAATCATCTCAAGTCCGTAAATTTAAATGGGTGCTTAAAGCTACAAACTATACAAGAGGAGAATAATATGCTACCAAATGATAAAACTTCATCTATAATACAAGATCCATCTAACAAAATTTGGATATGAATGTCATATATCCTTTTACAAAGTCAATCTTAGTGCAAATATCATCTCATACTTGGTATGCAACCGATAAAGGAAACAATACAACAATAACAAGCTAAAAGTGCCAAGGAAACAATACATGTGGCACAAAAGTAATCACACATGGTTGTAAATCATTTAGAATGTACACAATAACACAAAGGGGGAACCAAAATAAAATTCACGTATAGTATCGATTTACCATTACTAGTCAATTCTAATGACATAGATGACTTTGATATTGATTAATATGATAATGAACAGCTTTATATGTCCTGATGAGCATATGTGACAATTAAATTTCAATCCTATTGATGAAGACATGCATACTATTTTGATAGAATCATTACATATTTCAAAGCCACTTGTTGTTAAGCATTAAGTTGTGCAAAAATAAAATATTTTATGCAACCAATCGCTACACTTAATTTTCCAATGAGAAAAAAATATATTGCCCCACAAATCATAAACAAGAGTGCATCTTCTGAGTCTAGAATAGTCATGCATCCTCTATTTTGTTAGCTTATCCATCATGACACATTATTGGACTTAGTCCCTTCTTAAATACCCAAGGACATATGTGGATCTCCCTTTTTTCTAAGAATAAGTTTCCTTGCACTATACATGCTCTTACATTCTTTGATGAGGGTGATGTTCCTAATATGTTTGATAATACTTTCGCTAGTTAGCCCTACTAATCACATATGACATATTTAAGGCCCGCACCTCCTCTAACATTTTTTATGTACTTTCCTAAAATAATCACAATACAAGGCAATTCACTTAATATAAAAGCAAAATCACATAACAAAAAAGGTTCACTATTTTCATTAAAATAAAACCATGAAAGCTATAGATAAAAACGCCATAAATATCTATAAAACTATCATCTTGAATATTATTATGTCTATGTATCTAAATGATGAACAAGGTCACAATGTGTCTAATAGTGCCACAAATTTTGTAAGATTGAATTGTTAAGTTTTAATAATGATGATGAATCTTAGTTTTAAATTTGATAGTTATTTACATATTTTTGGTGTTTTTAACAATATAATATTTGTAAAAAAATGAGATCATCTTCTTTTCCAACTTGCATATTTAAAATATGGTCATTATTGTTCATATAGATTATTAATATTTGTAGAATTATGTGCATAAGATGTGTGCGAGTGCAAGTATGTGTGTGTGTGCATGCTAATGAATAAGTTTTTATTTTATTTTATAATATTATAAGAGTACTATAATATTATAAAGAAAAATTTGATGTAAGGGAAAAGAGTTTTTCAAGGCAATCAATTTCAAGATGTTGACAATTATTGTTGACTTTGAGTTCATGAAAAGATGTGAAGGCTATAATAAGATCTCAACTTCTTTCATCCAATAGATATTTAATTAAAAATCATTTACATTTTTTTGTAAAAATTCCAACTTTTTTAATGGAAAAGCACACTTTTATTTATAAAAATTACAAGAAAAAGCTAATCGTATAAAAAACACAGGTGGAAAAAATCACACCCCATAATACAAGACATCGATCCAGATATGCCTAAAAAGAGGCCAATTCACCTCATGGAAACAACATAAGTCGATTTTAAAAAAATAAGTGTTTTTAAATCAAAAATAGGTGCAAAAACGAAGTACTAGAACAACAAAATTATGTAGCTACAACAAACATAGCAATCGGCGTGAGGCAAAGGACTATCGGGCTTATCCCTACATCCAATGGTGACATAGGGGTAAGTTATGTTTGGGATGGGCTCCTATTTATCAATATGGTGTTGCTCTTTTTCTTCTTCGTTCTAGTAGTGGAGGAAAAAACTAATGCCAACCATGGCAAATTTCCATGTGAGGACGTAGGCCAACCATTTCCACCACCACCACCACCACCACCACCAGGATGGTAAAATATGTCTATATTATGAGTAGGTAAAGGGTATCAAAACTTGGGTGGAGAATGACGATGATAGGGAGAGAAGTTTCACTAGATGCTAGAATGATGTCTACAAAACCCTTGTCCACGACCTTGAGTAGGAGAATGGTTATGTGATGCATGTGGAGACACCCTGTTAGTAGTACAATGGGCATTACCCTAATGCGTGAGCAAAGATTACAAATTCTCCACCTCTATGAAGAATTTCTCCACTTGGACTTGAATATGAAGCAACACATTGGAGATCATGGTAACTTTATTACTCATAGAGAAATCCTTATCCATAGACGCATTGTTAAATATTCTTTCTTTCCATACATGAAAAAGAATATCAATACTATTGTTTTACCAATAATCAATGTACTTTGCAAAGAAGTGTGGTTGAATGCCCTAGAAAAACCATTTTCTAGGTGTATTTTTTGGGATGAAAGGTTTGAAACTGATATAGATCCGTTGCCATGTAGATTGAGTATGAGGGCAAAACTAAAAAAGGAGTTTAACAAATTTAGATTGTTGAGAATCCAAGCAGTAAGATTCAAACCCCCCATGTGCTTAAGCCTTTATCTAATAGGGAGACCATGATAAACAAGACCCCAAAGAAAAGGGATTTTTAGGCTTGATGCAAGCTCTCCATAGGTTAGTAAACCTTTTGTACTAGACCATTTCTCGTGATCTAATGTTCCAGTGGTGGTTTAGAGAATCACCTAGAACATGTTGTGGGGTAAGGATATGGTAGTCAATATGGGGTTTGTAGCGAAAAAAGGGGTGGTTGTCGGTCGGGCCAATATCTCCACCGAGAGACCCTGAGGAGATTCTAATTTTATGTAGACACTCGTCAAGTACTGTTGGGTTTCAGATTTGCACTTGGAATGAAACCACAGTTAGGGGACAAGCAAGTCCCTCCTTTTTAATGGGAGAGGTTCCCTTATTGAAATTAGGGGCAAAACTTATGTACAAACACACAATCTTTCATTAAATGGTGGTTTCCCAATATCTTGAAATGTGTTTAATGCTTGGAAAGTTATAAATACATGAGGATAGAAGACTTGAAGAGAGGAGGGAGGTAAAAGAAGATAATACTTTCAGGGAAAAGAGATGACAGAGAAAACCCTTATATGTATTGAGCAAATGAGATATAGAGTAGAACCATTCACATTTTTAACGGCACAATCCACAGACTCAAAGTTCTTGAGATTGTATAAACTAGAACACAAAGTTTCTAAGCATGTAAGGATTAAATGATTCATAGATCAGAGCAAGAAGGAAAGATAAAATAGAGGAAAAAGGGAAAACCCTTGTATTTATTTCTTCATATTCAAATTACAGCCTTCGAATATCAAAATTCCAACCCCATACAATGGATTTGAAAGACTATGAAATAGCGTTACAACTTCCTCAAGAAAGCAAGAAATGGTTACAACTTCCTTGAGCAAGCAAGAAATGGTTACAAATCATTCCAATCATTCGCGCCCTTTCAAATTCTTGATTCGCAAAGAAACGTTAATGGTGGAAAAACTAGGTTTTCAAATATATGGTCATTACATTATTTCGCTAGTTTAAATATGGGCCATTCAATTTTCTTTTACAACTTTAAATTTGGGTCGTCCACGTGGAAGAAATTGATTAGAGTGGGCACGGGGTGAGGGGGAAACTTTATGCTTTATAACTTTTACAACTGAAAAGGAATTTTGGAACATTTTGGCCCACTCGCCCACTTTGAATTTTCAATGGTCGACACGCGGTGCTATCTCGCAGCAACGGGTCATGGAACACTTTTTTACTTCTAACTCTTTTTATCAAAAAAATCTTAAAACTTCAAAATTCTCCGTCAACCCACATCCCTCGCTTTGACTTTTCAACGCAGCTACGTGGCACCATCTAATTGGTGGCGGGCCTTAGGCATTCTTTTTCTATCTCTCTGTGTGGGCTCACGGGCCTGCCATCACCAACTGTGCCCTTTTCCAAAAGGTTTTAAGTGCCAAAAACACCAAGAAATTTCACCACATTCCCACCTTGGGCAAATAATACCACCTTAGGTCCATTGGGCCATAACTTGAAAAATATGAAGAGTTAGGAGGACTTCTTTACCTTTTCGGAAATGGGAAGAAATTTCCCATCTGATGAAGAAGTTTCTAGGAGACCACAAGCCCTTGGAAAGAACCATATTTCACAATTTTTTTTTTCAATATTTTTTAGAGGCACCAACTCAAAATTTTAAGTCTAGACTTGGAAAATGAGGGGAATTTTGAGGGTGACAACAACTGGCTCTTTTTGGGGATGACTTGGCTTGGAAAAAGACACAAGGAAAGATCAAGAACTACAGATAACTCTGGGAAAGAGGACCAATGCCTTATCCATTGGGAAAAGGAGTCAAAAGCAAAACCAATACAAGGCAACACACACAAGACAGAAAAGAAACAAAACAAACCAAAAGGGAAGACCCAAAACAAAACACACCACACAACAAAGAACAAGAAAGGGAAACAAGCCAAAACCAAAAACCAAACACAATGTACAAAAGGACTTCCTAGCCACCTAGGACTTGAACAACTTTAGGTACTGCCCACTATAAGGAAGTGGGAGAGGAGATCCATCCATGTAATCCAGATAAAAAGAGTTCTCTCTAGCAAAATGATCAAGGGATCATTTTTTAAAAAGTTCCCTAAACATCCCTAAATGGTGTCAGTGTAGAAGATCATCTTGAGAGCTTTCCAACGACTGTAAGAACGCGAAAAAACGGACATCGGGAGCTCTAGATATGTTCGGTCAAAGTTCAGATAGTGGGAAAGTCAACTCTGGTCAACTGATCAATATTGGACCAATGGCACTACGACACATGGCGAAAAGGAAAAAGGGAGTTGTTTGTTGGTTTTCGATCAATTTTCCTATCGGGAGACGACAAGTGGAATATATACTATTGACCGAGTTAATTATTTTCATACCACATTACATGGGTCGAAATTATATTTACTTGGTAAGTCCACTTACAAATGCCACACACACACACACACACACACACACGTGTGTGTGTGTGTGTGTGTGTGTGTGTGTGTGTGTGTGTATTAATGTTTATACATTAGTATAAACCACCACCATACATTATGCTCAGCCCCTTTGTAAAATGGTTGTAGTGGAATCTTCCACGTGGAGGAGAGAAGGAGGTGAAGCGGTGTTGGAGGGGGCGGTTATGCCCACGTGGTCTTTTGACCACTTCACATGCGTGGAAAAGGCTTTATAAATCCTTAAACAAATATCAATCCCACAAAATGTGGGATTCACCCACTTCAAATCTGACTCGTGAGGGATGTTAATCCCATCTCACATGCTAAGCGGCCTATGGGATTTTTATTCCATTTAAAAATACATGCAAATCTTTTTAAATGCATTTAAACAAGGGATTAAAACAAAAGAGGCGGCATAGGAGAAGGAGAAGGGATTCGAACCATGCATGATGGGGTAAAAGGATAAGCTCCCAGCCATTGCACCAAGGAGCTCCAAACAATATAAAACGAGCTCAGTACCTTTTGTAAAAGGGGGAAGCAGGTCTGTGTAAAAGCCAAGAGGAGGCAGTTTCAAAAATTTTTGAAGGCCTTGCACTCAGATTGGGCACTCAAAGTAAAAAGATGAAATGAAGGAAATTCTGAGAAGATTCCAACGATGTAAGATTTGATGTTTTTGTTGAGTTTTATCCTATTTTTGGAAGCTTTGAATGCAGTTTTTAACAGGGATCTACAAGACAGCTAGTTGGAAAACATGAATTTCAATGCACTTCTGGTCCGAATTGTGACTTGGTGTAAACATGAAAAGTGTTCAGAATTCAGAGATGATCTCAGATATATGATTTTTTTCATATAATGTTTTTAAATCTCCATTTTTAGGTGTTTTTCTAACACAGTTGCAGGGAGATCACATTGTGAAAACACTGTAGGAGCCACGGATCGTTCTTGGGATAGTTTCTGCTATTTTTCAGAGTTCTTGGGACATTGATCAGCTCATTTGCAGGTTTTGATTCATTATTGGTTGTTTGTAAGAGTTATTGTACTTACATTTCAATATTATTAATGGATCGGTTCAATCTGAACCCGGGGACGTAGGAATTTCCGAACCCCGTAAACAATCTTGTTTGTTATCTGAATGTTTTCAGTTTTCTGATTATTTATTTGCTACACAAGTTTTCTCGCACTTCTATGGATGCATAATAATCAGAATTTAATCAATTTTTGGAGTTTAGAATACTTAAAATTGGTTAAGAAAATCACGATCTTTGGAAACTTTTAAAAGTGAAAAAAATACAACACTCGTTTTTAGATCAAGTTTGGTATCAGAGCAGTTAGATTGCATTAGCTTCTAATTGTGTTTGAAAATTTGGCTTCAATTTCAATATTGATTTCAGTCTTCAGTGTGCAGACATTTTGGGGCTTGTTAATCTTCTTTCACAGTGTGCAGTTTTGGAAGTACAGGTTGTGTTTGCAGGAACGAGGAATCATGGGCAAGTCATCCAAACAGGAGCAACTGGATGAGCTTGAAGCCATAAACCACCAACTCCAAGAAGAAAAATATTTCTTGAGAGATAAATTTTATTCCTTGGAAGAGGAAATAGTGTGGTTAAAATCTGAGCCACAATCCTCTATAACCAAGAAAGAGGAGTATGTCAACAAGATGCTTGAAGAGAGCAAGAAGTTGATGGGCTTTGTTAAAGAGTTGCAGGAAGAAATACGAACCAAGGATGCCCTCTTGGAAAAGCTGCAACAAGGTGAACATAAGAAGGAAATGCCTTCCAAATCAGATGCAGGTACTATGACAGAATGCACTGTAAGTTGTTCACATTTTAATTCTTCCTCTCATTCAGTTTCAGATATTCCTTTGGGTCAGTTTGAAAAACACACTAAGGGAATTGGGTCTAAGCTAATGGTTAAGATGGGATTTAACAGAAAGGGCCTTGGTAAAAATGGACAAGGTGATGCTAACCCAATACAGGTAGAGGATCAGCCTCGGTTTACAGGTTTGGGTTATTCTAGTGGGAAAATGGAAATTGGAGAAAGTTCCAAAGCAGCTGAAGGAAGACAAGCTTCCAACAACCAAGGATCTATGCCACTAGAATTGTAGGATTCCGCCATCAGGAGGAACAATGAAAGGTGTAAGAAAATAGGTAAAAGAGGTAATCAGATTCCACCTCCTTCCACTTACACTAAAAATAGCACTAAGGGAAAATCAAATCCTAAAACTTCTAATACACTCTTTCAGTTGGAACAATATAGCTTTGGTAGGCAAAAATATGCTTTCCCTTGCACATTTTGTGAAGGTACTAATCATTCTGTTGCATATTGTTGGAAGAGGAAAAATTTGATTAAGAATTTAATGCCTTTTGTGAATGATAAGGCAGTGCTAAAGACCAATCTCACCAAGGAAAGGCGAGAAAGGGCAAGAATGTTACCTCTCTAAATAGGGAATCATTCTCGTAGACGAGTTCGAGAATGGTAAAATGGGTAAGACTCCTAAAAATAGGGAAGTTCAATTTTGTTCCCATTGTAATAGGAAGGGTCATGATGTTAAGGTTTGTTGGTTTGTTCCTAAACAACAAAATTGGAAAGTTGTTAAAAAGAACAGTATTGTAAAACCAACAGTGCTAAACCTAACTAAAACTCATTGTGGTACTGAGAAGGTAAAACAACCAAAACAGAAAAACCCAAGTGATTGGTTTGGAAAAACACTCCTCAACTTTATATTTGCACTACAGTAAATTGTTGATAGTAGGCAAGCAAAATGTTTTTCAGAGCTATATTTTAGGGATTCCTATTGATTGATAAGGATTTGTTCCTAAGTTGATATTTAAGCTTTGAAAATGAATGGAAACAACTGAAGAGAAGATTTGAGTGATAGGTTCATCATACTCATGTTTTGTTTTCTCATATTGGTTGGTAGTTCCATTGTTGAAAACACTATGCAAGGTTAGGCATCAGTAGCATGTCTAAATTTGAAACTTGCAACAGAATCAAGCATAATCACAAAGTGTCAGTTGAACACTAGCTTCCATAATAGAATGGGTGTTATTATCTCACTTATTATGGCAATACAGTGTTTTGGCATATTCATGTTGATTTAGTTGTTGACTATAGCTATTTTTGGGCGTTGATAGTCTATTATATTCTGATAGTGAATACTTGCAGTTGTTATTCTGATTTCGAGATGGGCAATGGACACTAGCCTAATTGTGGGCAATTTAGATGTCTTGTATACTGATCTGTGTTTTGGAATTGTAATTTTGGGTAATCGACCGTATCAAAAAGTGATAGTTGAACACTAGCTTTCCGTCATAGAATGGGTGTTATTATCTAGTCAGTTATTTGTGATGGCATTACAGTGGGGTATGACAGTTCACAGTTGTGCGTAGAGTTGACAGGGTTGCAGCGTTTCAGTTGAACACTAGCTTAATTGGGTGTTATTATCTGATCGGTTATGTGACTAGCTAATCAACTATTTGCATTTATTTAACCTATAATGTTATTTTGGGTTCTTGTATGTGTTTGTGTAATGCAGGAAGAGATAGCATGTTTTTGTGGGTTGATACACAACTTTTTGTGGACAAAAAGCCTTTCTCAGTGGGGAGGTGTGATCAGGGGATCATTTTTGAAAAAGTTCCCTAAACATCCCTAAATGGTGTCAGTGCAGAAGATCATCTCGAGAGCTTTCCAACGACTATAAGAACGCGACAAACGGACATCGGGAGCTCTAGATATGTTCGGTCAAAGTTCGACAATGGGAAAATCAACTCTCAGTCAATCGTCAATATTGGACCAATAGATCACTGCGACACATGGCGAAAAGGAAAAAGGGAGTTGTTTGTTGGCTTTCGATCGATTTTCCTATCGGGAGATGACAAGTGGAATATATACTATTGACCGAGTTAATTATTTTCATACCACATTACATGGGTCGAAATTATATTTACTTGGTAAGTCCACTTACAAATGCCACACACACACACACATATATATTAATGTTTATACATTAGTATAAACCACCACCATACATTATGCTCAGCCCCTTTGTAAAACGGTTGTAGTGGAATCTTCCACGTGGAGGAGAGAAGGAGGTGAAGCGGTGTTGGAGGGGGCGGTTATGCCCATGTGGTCTTTTGACCACTTCACATGCGTGGAAAAGGCTTTATAAAGCCTTAAACAAATATCAATCCCACAAAATGTGGGATTCACCCACTTCAAATCTGACTCATGAGGGATGTTAATCCCATCTCACATGCTAAGCGGCCTATGGGATTTTTATTCCATTTAAAAATACATGCAAATCTTTTTAAATGCATTTAAACAAGGGATTAAAACAAAAGAGGCGGCATAGGAGAAGGAGAAGGGATTCGAACCATGCATGCTGGGGTAAAAGGATAAGCTCCCAGCCATTGCACCAAGGAGCTCCAAACAATATAAAACGAGCTCAGTACCTTTTGTAAAAGGGGGAAGCAGTGCCATGTAAAAGCCAAGAGGAGGCGCTTTAAAATTTTTGAAGGCCTCAGCACTCGATTGGGCACTCAAAGTAAAAAGATGAAATGAAGGAAATTCTGAGAAGATTCCAACAATGTAAGATTTGATGTTTTTTTGTTGAGTTTTAACCTATTTTTGGAAGCTTTGAATGCAGTTTTTAACAGGGATCTACAAGACAACTAGTTGGAAAACATGAATTTCAATGCACTTTTAGTCCGAAAAGTGACTTGGTGTAAACATGAAAAGTATTCATAATTCAGATATGATCTCAGATATATGATTTTTTTTCATATAATGTTTTTAAATCTCCATTTTTAGGTGTTTTTCTAACACAGTTGTAGGGAGATCACATTGTGAAAACACTGTAGGAGCCATGGATCGTTCTTGGGACAATTTCTGCTATTTTTCAGAGTTCTTGGGACATTGATCAGCTCATTTGTAGGTTGTGATTCATTATTGGTTGTTTGTAAGAGTTATTGTACTTACATTTCAATATTATTAATGGATCGGTTCAATCTGAACCCGAGGACGTAGGAATTTCCAAACCCCGTAAACAATCTTGTTTGTTATCTGAATGTTTTCAATTTTCTGATTATTTATTTGCTACATAAGTTTTATGCACTTCTATGGATGCATAATAATCAGAATTTAATCAATTTTTTAGAGCTTAGAATACTTAAAATTGGTTAAGAAAATCACGATCTTTGGAAACTTTTAAAAGTGAAAAAAATACAACACTCATTTTTCGAGATCACAAAATGTCTAATTCTAAAAGGACCAAGCTAAAGAGAATCAAACTTACCATGGCTTCCTCATGGCTCATGTATTTTGTCCCAAACCAAAGACAATCTCTCCCACTTGGAAAACTATGGGTTTGGCTTTCTTGTCAAACAAATCCTTCACTTTTAATTAATGAGATGTTATCCTGTCAACCACTTGCAATTTGTCCTCATCAAGCTTCTGAAGGTACAAAATTCTCTTGTCCAAAGAGCTACCAAACTTGAATCTTCAATGGTTTTCATCAGATGCAAGGCTGAAAATTCCACCGTGACTGACAATTGAGCTTCCACACCATACACCACTTGGAAAGGAGACATTCCAATTGCTCTCTTGGGTGTAATTCTATCACCCAAAGTGCATCATATAGCTTCTTATGCCAATTCTTCTTATAATCATTTACAAGTTTTCTAAATATGTTCACCAAGTTCTTGTTTGTTGATTCTACCTGTCCATTCTCTTGGGGGTAGTAATATGAAGAATGAGCAAGGGATATCACATACCCATAGCAAGTCCATCATCTCAACAAAAGAAAAGTTAGAAGCATTATCAATCCACAATTTTGTTTGGGGTCCCAAACCTGATCAATATGTTCTCCTTAATGAAGTTGTAAACTACCTCAGAAGTAGTGCTCTTGACTAGGATGGCTTCCACCCACTTGGTGAAGTAATCTATGGCAATCAACACATGGGTATGTCTAGCACTAGAAGATGGATTGAGTTCTCCAATGAAGTCTAAACCCCATTGTTGAAATGGCTCTTCAATCACTACAGCTTGAGAGGCAAAGCAGCCAACTTAGGTCTTCCAACAAATGTTTGGCATGCTTCACATTTACCAACCCATTTTGATGCATCTCTGAACAAAGTGGGCCAATAATAACTAACACGAATTATTTTATGAGTTGTTACAGCAGAGGAGAAATGACCTCCACAAGCCTAGTCATGAAAAGCAGAGAACAACTTCTTTTGTTGCTCCTTGTCTACACACTTCAAAAACCTTCCATCTATGCCTCATTTGAACAAAGAATTCTCCCATAACACATATTGTGTAGACCTTAGTTTGATGGCTCTCTTCTCTTTGGCACTCAAGTGAGATGAACACTCTCCATAGGTCAGAAAATGAGCAATGTCAACATACCATACATCTGTCGAGCTGAGGAAGAACAATAGGGACATCAACTCCATCTTTGGACAACTCCTTGGCAACTTCCTCAGCAATAAGTTCACACAAGCCCTTACCCCGAACCAACTTTTTTGGCCTAATGTCAAGATCATACTCTTGTACCTTTGCTACCCAATTACCTCTATTTGTTCTAAATTCTTGTTGAGTAAGAATGGATTTGATTGTTGTATCGGCACACCAAAGACCACGAGAATGAGAATCAAGGATGTAAAACCTAAACTACTTGACAACTTTGAAAACCTGCAAAATCATGTTTCTCCATCATGGTGTACTTCACTCATGAGTTTTCAAGACATAACTCATGAATGCAATTGGGAGATCATGATCTTTAACATTCTTTTGGGCTAACACAATAGCTAGGGTATTTTCAATGGCATAACAATAGATAATGAAATCTTTTCTAAAGTCAGGGCACACCAAGATTGGAGTCTTTGTAATAGCCTGTTTAATGTCCTCAAATGATTTCTTCCCTTCAGAGGACCAACCAAAATTTTTCTTCCCTTGCATCATGTGAGTAATTCTCATAGTAAGTTCTCGCAAAATCGGGGATGAATCTTCTTAGGAAATTGATCTTACCAAAGAAAGAATGGACACCTTTCTTACTTGATGGAAGAGGAATTTGCTAGATGGCTTGAACTCTCTCCAAATCAATCTTGATCCCTTCCTTTGAAATAATGTGTCCCAACAACTATACTTTTGTGACACAAAACACATAATTCGTAGGGTTTAAAGAGATCCCATGCTCTTTACACTTCTGTAATATTATTTCAAGGTGTTGGAAGTGATTTATTCTTGCTTTAGAAAACACTGTCAAGTCATCCAAATACACAACAATGCATTTCCCTTTCAAACTGTTAAAAGCCAAGTCCATGGCCCTCTGGAAAGTAGCACCAACATTGATGAGACCAAATGGCATCCTCTTGTATGCAAAGGTGCCCCAAGGAGTAGTAAAGGCAATCTTATGTTGATTTGTAGTATTCACCTCTACTTGATTGTACCCCAAGAATCCATCTAACATAGATAGCATCTCCAGCCTGTGACAACTTGCAATACTTGGTCCATCATGGGGAGAGGGTAGTTGTCCTTCAAAGAACCCTGATTTAGATTTCTGAAGTCCACACAGATTTGGATCTCACCATTCTTCTTCCTGACATGCACTATATTAGCAATCCACGTTGAATGGTGGATGGGGAAGATGATCTTAGCCTTCAAAATCTTTTGTATTTCTTGGAAAATTGTATCAGCTATCTTTGGATTATATTGCCTTTGCTTCTGTTTGAAGGGTTTGATCCTAGGCTTAAGAGGAATGAAATGTTGCATTTATTTAGGCTGAAAAGCCTTAAGATCATCATAAGAGTAAGCCAAAACATCAACATACCTCTTCAACAGATTCACCACCTTCTTTTTCTCTTCCTGAGTGCAGCATTTTCCAATGTTGACCATTTTGGGATCATCAAGACTCCCAATATTCACTTTCTTAGTCTTAGTAGATTGTCGGGCTCCTTGGGAAACTTTAGACTTCATATACCTATCATGTTTATCAAAAATATCCTCCAAACTCACCAGCCCTTTAGGGATTTTGTTACCTTTCAATTTGATGCATCCATTTTGATCCATCTCTTCTTTGACACCCTCTTCATTTGATGACACATGCTCTCTAGGAAAATTGTCACTTCCTTCAAAGTACAACTGATCAAAGTTATCTCTAAGCTCCAATAAAGAAAGCAAATTTCGGTCATCATTGAAAAATTGGAAATTATTTGCATTGTCAGGCACACTGGGTCTATGGATCATCTCAATGGTGAATTTCTCTTGAGGGAAATCAAGATGAGGAATCAACAAGGACCCCAAAAAAGTTAGAGAGTCAGCCCTAGTGTTCCTTTCCCTTGGCACAACTTCAATGGAAAAATCATCAAGGAATTCAATGGAATCCCAAACTAGATTCCTATAGTGCTTCAACCTTTTGTTCTTTACCTAATAAAGGTCTCTAACTTGTTTTACAATTAGCTTTGCATCTCCACGAGCAAGAAGGTTCTTCACTCCCATTTCCTTCGCCATGCTCAACCCAAGAATGAGGGCCTCATACTCAGCAGTATTGTTGGTATTTTCAAACTGAAACTTGAAGGAGAAAGGATGAACCTTACCCCCAGGAGAAATGAGCACTACACCAGCTCCAAAACCAGCTAAAGAGCAGCTTCCATCAAACTCCAAAGTCCACACACCATTAGGATCAAACAACACTCCCTTTGATAGACTTTTCTCCTCTTGTGACATGATCATGTAGTTCCCATGCCCAATGTCTTCATATAGTATTTTTGCTTTAGGATCATTTGTCTTTTGCACAATATACTCTACTTGTTTCTCAAGCAACAACTTCTTCATCTTCCCATTGACAGGATTAAGGCATGTGACCAATCCATTTGGATCTCACCTCCAACATCTTTGCAAAAGTTCCTACTTAGCAGCATGTCATAGGAAGGAGGGATATCAACAACCAAGATGGTAGCCAAGACCTTCTTCTCTGGTAAAGTAGAAAAAGCTACTTGTGCATCCTTGATTCTCCTAACCAAAGGCACTTCTCTACTCTCCATGGAATAGCAAGAGCCATAAGTGCGGGTTAGGGTTAGACCCAAAGCATGAGCCACTTTTGCAGGCATTACATTATCAGATGCACCAGAATCAATGACACAATTGCTAAGCTTGTGGCCAACTATGAGGAGAGTCACATAGAAGGGTTTGATCTTCTCATTGGGTGAAGTGACTGCAGCCACAAGGCTAGGTTGAGGTGGAGAAGAAGGAGTGGGCAAAAGGCCTTTAGAAGAATGGGTTGGGGTTTTAGATTTAGAATTTACAAAGTTAACCATTTTGGTAAAGGCTTTAGGATGGGTTTGATAGAACTCTACCTCAGAAATCTGAATCTTGGTATTTTTAAGATGGTCTATAATGTCAAAAGATCCATATGTGGATGGGGAATCACTACTAGGAGTAGGAGGAGATTTTGATCTATTAGCTTTATCATTTGTTGGACAAGAATTCTCAGAAGCAGAAGTAGAGGGAGAAGGACTAGCAGAGCTTACCTTTTGGGTGGAAGTAGTAGGAATAAGAGCTCCTCTTCTTGCAATCATCGGGATGGTGATGGGGTACTCCTTGGATATTTTGCAGGTTGCACCACTTTTTCCTTTTTATTGGTCTGCTCCCGGGTCATAACAACATATGACTCACTTTGTTCATCTTAGCCACTACATCATCATAGTCATCTTCATCATCCACACCTTCAGTGGTGAGGAAATGAACTCGAGAACCACTAGGCTCCTCTAGTTCTTCATCAGCTTCCTCTTCTTGTTCATCATAGAGCCCATTTTCTTCCTCATCATCAGGCTCAAGAACCTCACAAGTAGCATTGACAGGCACCTTGAGGGGTGGACCTTCAATGGCCAACCTGGTTTGAGAAGAGGGCAAGTGGTTCCTAGGCTGAAATTTATTCCTTGGAACATCTTGATATGGAGCATGTTGAGCCAATTGTTTCTTGATGGCAATGAGGTCATTAGCCGATTTTGCACCAATTGATCTACATTACCTCTAGGAGAAGAGGAAGAAGAAGATGTTTTGATTTGAAAGACTCCCTTTTTAGCTTGCCAGACATGATCAAGTCATCTTCCACACTGACAACCAATCTCTAATCAACATCCAAAGTTGCAAGATTTTCTCTCCTCAGGGCATAACTTACTTCCTAAGAATTGAGCATTCAAGAAGAAACACTTCTGAATCTGATCAACATGCCTAGTATTTTGTGGAATCTTGTTAATCAACTTGTTGAACTTGGCCACAAATTCTCTCATAGGCTCATGTGGCTCCTTCTTGATTTGAGAAATCTGAGCTAGCAAAGCATGCACATCTTCAACAAGTTTGAAACGCTACTCAAATTCAGTCCTCATAGTAGTCCAATCGGTGATGGTCCCAGCAGAAGATGGTAAAACCAATCTGTAGCATTGTCTTGCAAGGTCTCCACAAATAGCCTAATAGAGACATCCTCATGTTCAACTCCAAGGACCCCACATGCAACAATGAAGGCTGCAATGTGTTCATCAGGGTGCACTTTGCCATCACCTCTAAATTTGGGAAAATTCTTCTTGTTACCCCTAGGTAACTCATGTAATGGTTGAGGAAGAGCCAGAGGCCCAACTCTTTGTCCCCAAGGCAAAGGTGTTACCATCCTTAGAAATATTGCTTGAAGTAGAACTGAGACACTAGCAAGAATTAGCGCACAGAGATTATGGCTAAGTTGTGCTTGAGGAATGCTACTACCAGAAGCTCTATCTTCAACATGAGGTGTGCTTATGGAATGAGCTCTTCTATTTCTTCTTGTTGGAGGAAGTTAAAAACCTTGTTGATCCAGAGTTGAAATTGGGGATCTTCAATTCCAAGAGCCCTTCTACCATGAGTGTATCTTAGAGTCACCAGATCAAAGAAATGATCAAATTAGTTGTTCTTTTTAGAAAGGAAATTTGTTGAACAAATCCATAGCGGAGTTGCCAAAAACTATTGGGTTTCAAATTTTCACTTGGAATGAAACCACAATCAGGGGACAAGCAAGTCCCTCCTCTTTAATGGGAGAGGTTCCCTTATTGAAAGTAGGGCAAAACCTATGTACAAATACACAATCTTTCATTCAATGGTGGTTTCCCAATATCTTGAAATGTGTTTAATGCCTGAAAGTTATCAATACATGAGGATAGAAGACTTGAAGAGAGGAGGGAGGCAAAAGAAGACAATACTTTCAGGGAAAAGAGATGGTAGAGAAAACCCTTATATGTATTGAGCAAATGAGATATAGAGTAGAACCATTCACATTTATAACGGGCATAATCCACAGACTCAAAGTTCTTGAGATTATATAAACTAGAACACAAAGTTTCTAAGCATGCAAGGATTAAATGATTCACATATCAGAGTAAGAAGGAAAGAGAAAATAGAGGAAAAAGGGGAAAACCCTTGTATTGATTTCTTCATATTCAAAATTACAGTTCCAGAATATCAAAATTCCAACCCCATACAATGGCTTTGAAAGCCTATGAAATAGCTCACAAGAGACGGTTACAACTTCCTCAAGCAAGCAAGAAATCGGTTACAACTTCCTTGAGCAAGAAAGAAATGGTTACAAATCATCCAATCATTCATGCCCTTTCAAATTCTTGATTCGCAAAGAAACATTAATGGCGAAAAACTAGGTTTTCAAATATACGACTATTACATTATTTCACCAGTTTAAATATGGGCCATTTGATTTTATTTTACAACTTTAAATTTGGGTCGTCCACATGGAAGAAATTGATTGGAGCGGGTGGGGGGGAACTTTACACTTTATAACTTTTACAATGAAAAGGCATTTTGGAACATTTTGGCCCACTCGCCCACTTTGAATTTTCAACGGTTAGACACGTGGCGCTATCTAGCTTGCGACGGGTCGTGGATCACTTTTTTACTTCTAACTCTTTTTTATCAAAAAAAAGCTTAAAACTTCAAAATTCTCCGTCGACCCACATCCTGCTTTGACTTTTCAACGCGGCTACATGGCACCATCTAATTGGTGGTAGGCCTTAGGCATTCTTTTTCTATCTCTCTGCATGGGCTCATGCAGGCCCGCCATTGCCAACTGCGCCCTTTGCCAAAAGGTGTTAAGTGCCAAAAAACTCCTGCAGCCCCGCCAGCCTGCCTTGGGCAAATAATACCACCTCAAGTCCATCAAGCCATAACTTGAAAAATATGAAGAGTTAGGAGGACTTCTTTACCTTTTCAAAAATGGGAAGAAATTTCCCATCTGATGAATAAGTTTCCAGGAGACCACAAGCCCTTGGAAAGAACCATATTTCACAATTTTTGTTTTCAATATTTTTAGAGGCACCAACTCAAAATTTTAAGTCTAGACTTGGAAAATGAAGGGAATTTTGAGGGTGACAACAAGTGTAAAGTTATTAATTTTAGAAAAAGGCTCTTCATCATCATTATCGAGTTGGAACTTAGCTTTGAGAAAATCATATGATAGATAAATGTAATGACCTTTGCAAAATAAGTCACCAATAACTTTGATTCCCTTTTTAAAAAGTCTCGGCTTCTAATCCAGGACCATATCAAATGGAATATTATGGAAATTAAGAATGAAGACCACCATAGGGAGAGTGAGTCAATAGAAAACCCCGATTTGAAACCATCCCTTATTTGAATGAGGTTGGGTTTGAGAATTTACTAAGATTTCCAAATGCTTTTAAGCAATACATTTACTACCAATATTTATAGGCTTGGGGGTAGAAGCAACCTTTGAATTCCCATGCTAGACAAGTTTCTTCGTTCCTAATAAAATGAATGAACTAGCTACTTGAAAGAAACTAATAACTCATAACATGGAGGGTTTATGATACCTTATAAGCATGATGTGAGGGATGAATGGGCATCGAGTAGCTAATCCTTGCTATAGTTGATGACTTGTAAATAAGATAAACTGAAACGAGATTGATTAGATAGATTTATGCTGCCCCAACAATGTCGAATCCAAGAAGTGATTAGTTTCCTTTCACGAATGTCAACCCCCGTTCGTTTAGAAAGAGTGAAATAAAACAAGAACAATAGATAACATGTAGAAACATAAGTATATTGAATCTGAGAAATGATTAAAATTGATATAGAAACTGATATGATTGGAATAATAATAAATTAAAGGTTACCTAGTTTGGGTCAATCATGCAGAGGCGGTCGACGGCGACACAGGGAGATCAAGCTAGAATATGAGTTGAATATGCAAACCTACGCAAGGTATGGATGCAATCTAGAAGTTGTAGAGGCTTTAGTATGTTGGAGTCAACCCGCAGAAAGGATATGAGGGAGCAAAAACTAGAGAATGACAGAAAATGATAGCAAGAAGGGAGGTTGGATGGCAAGCGGGGCTGTGGATCTTTGAAGGATGACCTGTAGAATGATCTCTGAGACAAAAAAGTAGAGAAAAGCATAAAAGCAAGGATCTGGATAGGTTATTGGATGAATTGGACCACAGTTGACGGTGATTAGGGGGATCGACAAAGGATCTGTAGTAGTACTATGATGAGGACAAGGATAAATGGATGAAAAAGGAAACCTGCAAGCAAAAGAGCTGAAACATAAGGTTGTTGAGTGATCCCTGGATGTTACAAAAACCGTTCTATACTTGCAAGATGTTAGCTACAAGAAGAGCAATGATAATATGATAAAAGATGATTAAAACAATACAAAAGTAGTGATAATCTCACAAAGGATGATCATGAGCGATGCAAACATGTTATAAGGAGGTCTGGGAGGTTTGTGGTTGTTATAGGAATGCTCATGCACGAGGGAGAGTTCATAAGTCACGAGGAAGCTCCATGAATTCACATGCATCTAATTTCTAATCTCTTTTTGGAAGGATTTAACTCAATTTTATAGTGTCGACGACGATTGGGTTGGGTCACCACCAAATGTGGGGAAAGTTTCCCAATGGGCAAGCTTTTTGTGTTTTTGGCGTGATTTTGTGTTTTTAAGAGTTAGAAGGGTGCTTTAAAGCATTATGCGGGATTAGATTGCTTAGGGATAAATCATGGGTAGTTAGGGCATAAAAATAGATAGGAAGAAAGCTAGGAAAAAGTGTAAGATAAATATTTAGGATAAAAGCATCCTAAATAGAAAGTAGATTAGGGCATGATATGATATGGATATTAATTAATTAATTAATTAATTAATAGGAATTAATTAATTAATTCAAGGTAACACGATGGACATTTTATTTAAATTAAGGGGGGTGTATTTAATTATAGGGAACCTAGATAGGACCCTAATAAAATATGCGCACGCAGGTAGACAAGGGTAGAGATACCGATTTTAGGTGTCTACACTTGCCCCTTTTTGTTGAGTGGTTTTCGCTAGCAAGCCATGAGACAAAAATAGTAAGAAGAGGAGTGTCTTTGAGGATTGATGGAAGGTAGATGATGAGCTCCCCCTCAAATGGGGATTAATGACTTCAAAGGAAATCATAAATGATGAAGGGCGGGTGGGTGAAGAAAGATGGGTAAAAGGATAGCGTAAGGCAAGATTCCCCAAGCAAAAATGATCGCAATGATGATGAATCCAATATCATATCGGTAGAGGGACAATTACGGTCTCAATGGAGACGGGATATAATGCTCTACAGACCAACGAGTGGGTGAAAATCACTGTAAAATGGAGAGAATCCAATGGGAAAGATCTCAAATGGATGCAAGCCAAAATGATCATGGGGTCATGGGAAAGCATCAAAGTATGCGCAACTAAATGCAAAAGTATGTGAAATCCTTCGTACACGAGGAATCAAGCAAAAAGCTATGTGTCTCGCAAAGGATGAGGACAAAATAATGGTGCCTTAGCACATGATATAGAAAAAGGCCGAAAAGACAAGTGGTGAAATAATATGCCCCTAAGGGGAAGATGAGTATGGCCATGGAGGTGGACTTTGTGTGTAAAAAGAATCGGGTCAACAAACGAAATGCCTAGAGAGGGAATAAGTATGGCCACGAAAGTGGAATTCGATATCGCAAAAGGATAGGATCAAAATATTGAAACAAAATGACCTAAAGGGAAAATCAAGATGGTCATAAAAGGTGGACTTTGAAGAATGCCCAAGAAAAGGTCATAAACAAAGATCAGGGAAGCCATAGTAAAGGTTACAAAGGCTAGTTGACGGTGACTAAGGTAAATCGATGACGACCCAAGGGGGTCGGCACGATGAAGTGTCGGTGCTGCCTATATAAGTCTCATGGGTCGTCAACAATGCTCATTTTCATGTGTAAAATTCATGAGAGAGATTAGAGCGATAAAAGAGAAGGTTGAGAAATGGAGGCCGTAGGAGCTACAAGGAAATGCCAAAGGGTGTGGAGGATGGTGAGTAAAAAAACTCAAGCTTATTTTTGGTTTAATTTTGTTGTTATTAGTTTTTTTAGAAAAAGTGGATGACGTTAGGGGTGGTTGGTAGTGACTCAGGAGGGTCAACGTCGATTGGGCCCAAAGGCATGGCGATCGAACCTGAAACACGTAGACTAGGGTTAGATTAGATTGGCTTAGGATTAAATTGGATTTTAGATGAGTTTAATGCATTTTGATTGGGTTTTGGATAGAGGATTTGATGTATTCATGTTTTTATTTGTGATTACAGGCTAGAGAGACCTTATATTTGAGAGATCGAGTACCGCTCTATATGAGCATATTAGAGGAGATGTGACAGATTCGAGTGGGATCACTTGGCCGTAGTGGGGTTAGGTGGCTTCAGATATTATCAGAGGATCCCATGGGATGTGGGGCTTATGATTGTTTTAGTGGAGAGATGGGATCGACAGACTGGTACCTTTTGGTTTAGGACAGGGGAGATGACAATCACCCTGGAGGATGTGTATCGATTCTCATATTACCGATACAGGGGGAGCAAATAGTTCCCATTACTAGTGATGAGCGATTGACATTGTTGACATGATTATTTGGAGCTGATGCACCCCACATCAAGTTTTCTTCAAGGGATTTTTCATATGAGTTGAGGTACGAGGCTGGGGTGCCACACTGTCGTTTGATTTGTATGGTGATGATGGTTGTGTCTTGTTATGCATTACCAGACTCTAGTGGAGCTCGGTTTCCATGGGCACTAGCTAGTGTAGTGGCATACATTGTTGATCATTAGACTTTATTCTCATTTGGGTCTGCCTTGTTAGACCAAGTTTACCATAAGCTTTCCATGTATAGGGTAGGGTGCGGAGATCAGGACTAGATGTTGGTTTCTTATTGCACTATTGGGATATGAGCACATAGTAATTATTTGGTCACCAAGGATTACATGGGTCATTGGTGACCATATTCAATTAGAGGTAGGATTTTTGAGATGGAGGGTTGACCAGGCCTTTGGAGATAGGGGGACAGAGGAGTGGATTGGTATGTCGATCGGTTTACAAAGTTAGAGATTGATCGAGATCAAATGGTGGTGATATAGTGCTTTCCCTGCATGACCAAGATTAGATGTAGAGCTAGCTAAGATGAGGCAGATGAGGTGGATACAGAGGAGATGACCAGAGGTGATTGAGGTGGTTCAGTTCGATCGAGTGTGATGATATTTTGGGGTCGTCTAGACTATACTAGATGCTCCCATTTTGTACATGCGGGAGGAGGTAGACATGGATTTATCGATCCCTATCATGACATATCCATTGGGGGAGGAGGCTCCACCATGGGATGATGATAATGATGTATGATTCGGGGCGGATATGGTGACCGGATGATCAAGTATTATCTAGGTGACTAGGGTGGTTGTGGAGGGAGGAGAGGAGGATGTAGAGGAGATGGAGGTAGAGGTTGAGGTTGAGGTAGCTCTCGGGAGGTGGAGATAGAGGAGATGGAGGTGAGGAGACTATGGAGTTAGCATGACTTCGTGCCAAGCTAGATCAGATGAGGGTGGAGAGGGACACTATGATCCAGACAAGGATTTATATCTCCGACAAAGGGAGGCCTACAAGGTCGATATGGAGATTTCGTTACTATACTAGCTACCAAGGTTGTGCGTGGAGGATAGGAAACATCGTAGGGAGGAGGAGAGATGACACCCCCTGGTATGATCTTGATTGATAGGTATAGAGCCTTAGCCATAGAGGCTAAGTATTATGAGGGCATCGTGATCGAGAAGTTGCCGAAGACACTCCGATACTGGGAGCATCTATAGAAGATAGCGGCAGGTGGAGTTGGGTCGTTAAGGAGCACAACAAGTGTGGATCAGCCACATCGAGGAGAGGGCCAAGGCAGAGGCATCGAGGCCAATAGGTGACAAAGGGATCTACCCTGTAGAGCGATATCGGGATTTCGATATTTAATTTTTGGGTTTCACTTATATTTTTTCTTTGAGAGGGACCCATTAGAGGGAAATAATGTATCTAAACATTGTATTTTGATATATGTATATGATTATGATTTTGTCGCGATTTGATATATGTGCATTGTGTAATGTGATTGTTTGATTTATGGTGATGATGATATTTACGATGATGATGTTGCTTATTAGTTAGGTATGGCTACTTTGGATTTGCATATGCATGGATGATTGATGATGTCGGGGTTCATTTTAAGAAGACCCCCTAAAAATTACTTTCGAATCGTTGGCGAATCTCATAAATCGACTTTCGAATCATTGGTGAATTTCTAAAAAAATGTTTCGTGGCAAAGGCAATTTCACAGAGCATTGTTCCCTCATTTTTCACAATTTTGGCCAAGTAGGTTGGACGGGTGGGTTGATGGGTGGGTTGGACGAGTGGGTTGGACGGGTGGGTTGGACGAGTGGGGGTTGGACGGGAAGGGGTTGGGTGGACAATGGTTGGACAGGTGGGTTGGATGGATAGGAGTTGGACGGGGTGGGGTTTAGACAGAAGGGGATAGACAGGCAATGGTTGGTTAGGTGGGTTAGATGTGTGAGGAGTTAGACGAACAAGGGTTGGACGTGGTGGGTTGGACGGATGAGGGTTGGTCGGCTAAGGGTTGGACGAGGCGGGTTGGACGAACGAGGGGTTGGACAGGCGTGGGTTGGGAATTGTTACCAATGTATTTAATGTTCATTAATGATACCCCAGGCCCTATAAATACCGTTTCAAGGTTCATTTTTTCACTTTTATCCGTAAATTTCCAATGCTCTGAGCTCTCCAATTTTACACCCAAATTTCACTTCTCCCTAATTTCAGCAATGGCCAGTACCACATCTATTCCTACACCCAAATTTCAATACAAAAACCTCATGTGCCCATAGATTTTAGCTCTACTAAAAGCAAAAGATGCTCCAAAGGATTGGCTCGAAAAATCAGAATTTTCCGGGCTTGTGAACATGCCCCAATTCGACACTGATACATCAGTCCTTGATTACCTACTCGCCTCTTACAACGACAATGATGGAAAATTTTCCATTCTTGTCGTGCATCCGAAACGTCATCAAATTTATTTTTCTATTGAACTCGAGGACATGCATTGGTTAACAAGTTTACCTTTCAAAATAAGCCACCAGTTACTAAGGTTGTCCTTACAGACGAAAGACAAAAAAATTTGGAGTCTCATTACAATGTACAGGTTGATGGTAAGTTTATTATTTTCAAATGCTTTTTTTCTTAACATTACTCGACCACACAAAGGATCTAACATTTCCTTTCTGTAATTGTAGCTCCTCTTAATCGTTCATCAAGAGGCCTTCTTCTACAAGGTATTACAAACAAATTATTTATTGCAGTTGCTTCACTTTTTTAGGCCAAGATTGTATTACAGGGGATGTGCAGACATTCCCTATTGGGCAGTTCAATATTTATTACGGACACTAGCAGTCAACAATTTGATTGGTGCAATTATTTGTCCAACAGAATAAAATCAGATATCTCCCATGCCCGCAAAGCCAATCAAACTGATAAATCGAGGATTGTATTTTCTTGTTGCAATTTTATTCTTGCTTTCTATAATGAAGTGTACTACAAATTGACGCAGCATAAGATTCCTACTGCAATCAATGATAAGATGATTGGTCTTAGTCTTGAAGAACAACAGTAACAGTTACTTTTATTGTTTACTTGTTATAACGATTTCAATTTGAATATTTTAAATAAAATAATAATTGTATGATTTTATTTTGTAGAGAAAAATTATAGCTGCAACATCTCATAAGGAGGCAATTGCTAGAGGTAAAGCCCCTCTAGAGGTCTCTGCTGATTCTGACATGGATTCAGTAGAATCAACACCAATAAGACCTCGTCAAAAGTGACCTAGGGGGTCGATATGCACAACACGTTTACCATCACATTTAACTACGGTATGAATAATGAAGTTATCTTTATATATAAATTACAAATTCAAACAATTACTATAGATTATGTATTCTAATATTTCTATTGATCTTTTCTACATGTATTGTATTCAGAAACTACTAAGATGGATGATGAAGATCAAACTCATTCTGGGTGTGGAGATCAAAATGTCACGATTGTGTCTCGTCTATGCAAGGTATATTATATGGTAGTTTGATTTGCATGTTTTGTTTCCTTACAATTTTTTAGCATTTACAAAGCCCAACCATTATATTCTAACAATTTGTTGTTTGCTTCATGCAAGTAATATGGCTTTAGGTCATTTTCCGCTTGCAAGGAGGCCACCAATTCCTCCAACATGTCAAGTACAAACACAAAGGAGGACTTCAGGAAAGAATATTAGGATTCTTGTAGAGTCAGTAGGAACAGTTCATCCTGCTACAACCGAATTTCTTGGGTTGTCACTAGGTGGTGTTTTAAGTGTAATAACCACATAGCTTTTCAACAACATCGCCCTTGATGAGGAGTATTTAGGCTTTGATAGTGGGGATGCAGACAAGAGTAACTATTTTGACACCCACGACATGATTCAATCTACTCTGCCTCAACAAAAAAATGTGCATGGAATACGGGCAGTGACTCTCCTCCTCCCCCAAGGGTTGCTCCACAAACAGATGATGAAAAAACACATTTTATATTAGAAAATCTGATATCATATAGCATGGGGGCAACAATTCAAGAGGTTGTAATGTCTGATGTGGATTTGGTGCGGTCTTGGGAGAGGAGAGCAAAAATTTTGATAAAAGAAATAAATACTAGATACCATAATCATGCTCAAAGGCATTCATTGTTCACTGCCATAGAGAGCCAACCAACATGGCAGGATGTTTTGCTAAACAAAGCTCAATCAGGGACAATTTCATATAGTAATGATTACAATGATGAAATTGTAGACATAATGCTAAACAAGTTGGAGAATCTCAATGCTGAAGCACATGCTTACTACAACAAATGGTCTAAAGACAAGACTAATGTTTTAATAGCAAATGTAGAAAAAGAGAAAGTTGTTGTGAGTGGGCATTTACTTTTACATGAAAAACTAAAAATTATCTAATATTATAACCACTGCAATATATTTTTCATATTATCTGATAGACTAAAAATTTAATATTTCTATTTTGCAGGCAAAATATGAAAATTTAAAGAAAGAAGTAGTTGTTTTTGAAGCACATTTGAAGAATGCCCGCAAAAGCCTGAATTCTTTTATACAGTTGAAGGAAAAACTCATTGTTATTAATAAACAAAATAATACATTGAGAAGGATAATAAAGGAGCATAATATGGATCCAGAAGTCTTACTGAAGGAAAAGATAGATGCAGATGCAACACTTTTGTCTGCAGGAGATGTAGTGAGGGAGGAGCTGAATATACTAGAAAATATCAACACTGCAACAGGAGATCTTTAGGCATCGGAGTTATTCCTCCATCTCTTACGTAGGAAAAAGAAAAACCTTCACCTGCATCATAAAATTTGATAAGTTAGTAAAGTTCACCATGTGACAGGTGTGTTGTCACAATTCCAACACTAGCGTAGGAATTAAAAGATAGTGGCCAACCCTTTTTTAGTTTTTATTTTGTGTGGCAGACGTAAGGACAACTATGATTTTGAATCATAGGTAGAAAAGAGGATGACCTCGTAATGTGTCCTTATATGACAAAACTTTTCCGGAAGCTTTGAGATGTTATAACAACCCTTTTTTTGAATTGTATTGGCCGACAATACTTTATGAATTTGTACTTTTTCATAAAGTAATTCACCACATGAGAAATCAATTTCAAAAGTACTTTGGAAGTTAGAATTGTATAATGTTTTTTTTTGATAAATGCTTTTGACCGGAGCTATGAACCGGTGGGGAAGGGGCCCCAACCCGACAACAAGAAGAAATGTGAGAAGACAACGAAAGAAGAGAAAGAGAGGGCGAAGAGAAGGAGGAAGAGGAAGATGAGATGAAGGGAGGAAAGGGAGCGCCGAACTGAGAATAGGATCTGCAGCCTAACCCGAGGATAGCGAGCAAACCCTGGAGGATAAGAGAAGCACCAATCGATTAACCCAATGAGGAGCTAGCCCGTGAGATAGCCGCTTGAAGCAGAAAATGGAAGGCAGAGCTGGCTCGGTCTTTAAGTGCATTCAAGTGATCAACCACAGAGTGTACTGAGAAATAGAGCCGCATCGACGTCAACCACCGGGAGGAAACGTTGATCCAGAGTGGGGTGGAAGTTTTGGGCGAATGTCACTAAATCTCTGTATTGACCGCAGAGCCACCGAATGTCGCGTCCAGAGCCGAGAGCAAGTTCGTCGACTTCCTCCACCCACAGGAGAGGATCCGGAGGAGAGAAGTCGACTAGTTGGTCGTGTAAGCCGACACGGTGAACAACATAAATTTGGTCGATGGCAACCCGCTCAACATCCGCTTGTATCCGAATGAAGCAGAAGGCAAAAGGAAACAAACGCAGAGGCAATGTCTGAATCAGTGCGAGGGCGGCGGGCATGAAAACGAAAAGAGTCTCCTAGAATCGCTTCAATAGCTTCGGCTTCTTCCGATGAGGAGAATTTGAAAACCACAAAGCAAGCCGACGCCTATCAATGGCAGAGACATCGGCCAATTCACGAAATTGACCTCGAAGCACCACGAAAGGGAAGCCGACGAATGACATTATGGCAAAGAAGAAAGCACTGATCAGGAACCGTTCAGAAGATAATGCCGGAAATGGAGGATGCGGCATAAGTAGAACAGAAACCGTGTAAAAGAAGGGGAACTGACCCCCAAAAGAAATGGAGGTGGTAAGGAGCCGGTGAATGAGTCTGAGAAGACATGGGCCTCGTGAGAAGGATCACTTGCGGGAATGTAACAGAGATTCGCCGCCGAGAAGGCGAGGAATGGACAGTTCACACAAAGAGGACAACCACACGCTAGAGAGACCCCGCCAGGCTACTCGGATGAGCCAGCTCGATCGTGGGAAAGAAGGATCGGAAATCCGTGCCAATCATGAGCCGAGCGGGAAGAAATGCTGGCAGAAGGATTATCAATGGCGAAGTTAGCTAGGAAGTCCGCCGCACGATTAGCTTCTCGAAAGTT
Source organism: Taxus wallichiana var. yunnanensis (assembly GCA_018340775.1). Lineage (NCBI taxonomy): Eukaryota > Viridiplantae > Streptophyta > Pinopsida > Cupressales > Taxaceae > Taxus > Taxus wallichiana. The sequence goes on from CM031239.1 coordinate 1,023,839,849, forward strand.
GTGAGAGATGCTCCAAGAATGAAATTTTCCCAGCCAATAAAGGATTTGAGGAATGAAAAGATTAAGTTTCCACGAGGGGGAGACACCTCTGGAGACCGCAAAAATTATAATTTGGGAATCCCCTTCAATCAAGAGATTTGAACAACCAAGAATAGCGGCCATCTTGACCCCTTCTAAGTAAAGCATGGGCTTCCGCAGAGTTACAAGTGCCCTCTTTGAGGGGAAAGGAGCCTGCTCTAATGAGACAACCGCGATCATCTCTGAGAATGCAGCCAGCTCTGATTTACCTGGGTTACCTCTAGAAGCCCCATCGAAATTCAGTTTCCATTGACCCTGTGTAGGAGGACGCCATCTGGTTTTTTTCCTTTGAATCAATTTTTCAAGTTGTGTGAGCCCTTTTTTAACAATTGATCCTGGTCTGGGGAGCTTGATGAGGGGCCAGAAATGTAAAATAGAGAAATCCTTGGAAGAGAAGGTGGAAAAGGAGAGATAGTTAGCGCTAACACGCTCCGAGATGGCCACTTCGAGCTTGTTGAGAAAGGTGGGAAGATCAGCAGCTTGCTCCCTAAAGAGACGGAGATTACGTTCCCACCAGATATGCCAGAGCAAAAAGTATGGGCTGACGTGCCAAATAGAGTGAACAGCTTTTGGCATTATAGGATGGCCAAGAGGAAAGATTCGCAACAATGCTTTTGCAAGGGACCCAGAAAGACTTAATTTATTGAAAAGCCAGTCCCAACAGTGAGAAACAAATGGGCAAAACAAAAAGAGGTGATCCAAGTCTTCCTCTGCAGCGCCGCACAAAAGACACTTGGAGGGACCAGAAAAGCCCCAAGAGCACCTCTTGGCTTGAGTAAGAACCTTCTTGTTCAAAACTAACTAGTCAAGTAAGCAACTTTCGGAGTGAGGCTAGGATGCCAACAACCAAAGGAGCAAGGTGTCCCTTTTCCTGAATGTGAAACAAGAGTATTATAGCCAGCTTTTACCGAATAGGAACCAGAGGAATCCCCAAGCCAAAGTAAATTGTCATCTTTATTGAGATACATGGCATTTCTGACCCGAATTGAGTCCATAAGGAGGGTGGATTCTTGAACGGAGGCTCCTATAGAAGAGAAATCTTTCCAGAGCCAAGAGGGCGAACCGTCAGGGTGTCTGACTGCCATAATTGGAGACCAAAGTACCCCAGGTCTGTTTGGAAGAATTCATAACACCATTGAGGGTGGTGGAAAGATTTAGGGGAGGAAATCCATTCCAGCTTTCATCCCAGAAAGAAGCGAGCAGACCGTTGTTTATGTTCCAGGAGACCATATCTGCAATTAGAGATTTGGAGTTACATAGAAAATTCCAGATATGTGAACCTCTCGGTAACTCGAACTGGATAAGAAAAGATCGTGGCGTTGACCACCGAGATACTTGTGAGAGAGAATTTGAAAGGCGAGTCTATCAGCATTAGAAATGAAGTTCCACACCAGTTTAGCCCCAAGGGCAGTGTTTTGAAGCGAGATCCAGAATACCCATGCCGCCCAAACGCTTTGGAAGCTTGACCAAATCCCAATTAGCAAGATGAAATTTGCGCTCATTACTGTGACCTTGCCATAAAAAGGTGCGCACCACTTTTTCAATTTTGAGCAGAACAGATTTTGGGATCTGTAAAATTGATAACATGTATATTGGAATTGACAGAAGCACCGAGTTGATTAGAAGAGCGTGGCCGGCCAGAGAGAGCCATTTACCTTTCCAAGAAAGAGTTTGGTGGAAAGAGAATTCAAGAGCCCGTTCCAAAGATGCGCCCTACCATTGCCATGGAAGAGTGGAATGCCCAAATAATTATGTGGAAGGTTACCCAAAGAGAAGCCGAGAATTGCTTTAATCCTGCACTGAAGTCTAGGAGCCACGTTGAAGAAGAAAATAACTGATTTATGAAAGTTTAAAACCTGACCTGCAACAAGAGAGTAAGAGTCCAGAATGGAAGAAATGCGTTTGGCTTCTGGAATGGACCCTTGACCAAATAGAAAGGTGTCGTCTGTGAATTGCTTGGTGAGAGAGTGGTGGAAGGTTGGATGTGATAAGAAGACCTTTAAGAGAACCATCCTGAATAGCGGACTTAATGTTGTGACTAAGAGCTTCCATGCAACCAAAGTGAAAAGGAAAGAGGAGAGAGGGTCTCCCTGCCTTATACCTCTGCTACTCTGAAAGAAGCCTTCCATGGAACCATTTACTAAAATAGAAAAACAAGGGGAAGCAATGCAGTTGAAGATCCATTTGCAGAAATGATCACAAAAACCCATGGCTTGCAAAGATTTGAGGAGGAATCTCCAATTGACACGATCATAAGCCTTACTGAAGTCAAGTTTCAACATCATACCCGCTCTAGAGGAGTTATGAAGAGAGTGGATCAATTCATGTGAGATAATGATTCCATCGGTGATAGACCTGCCAGGAATGAAACCACTTTGTTCATGGGCAACCAATTTGGACAGCAGAGGGCTTAATCTATTAGCGATAGCTTTGGAAATGATTTTGTAAGTAGTGTTACAAAGAGAGATGGGTCTGAAATCATCCATAGTCTCAAATGACTTTTTGGGAAACATACAAATGAACGTATGATTGAGAGTACCTAAAATCTTCCCTGAAATCCTGGATTCCTCGACAGCTTTCCAGATAGAAAGTCCGACAACATCCCAAAAATCCTGAAAGAAGGATGCTGGGAAGCCATCAGGACTAGGCGCTTTATCCCGCTTCATCGAGAAAACAATTTTCCGAACCTCCTCCAAGGAGAAGGGGGATAGAAGCATGTCGTTGTCAGCATCCGTAACAACAACTGGGATCTGAAGAAGGAGATGGGACTGCGCTCCAAAGGTAGAGGCCGAATCATTCAAGAGCTTCCAAAAAAATCCACCGCTTCTGATTTGATCTGAACTTGGGAAGAAGCAAGGGTTGAATCTTCAAGCTTAAGAGAGGAAATGTAGTTGAAATTTCTTCTAGCTTTGACGGAGGCAAAAAGAACTTGGTATTCTTGTCTCCATCGATAGCCAAGTTTCTCTGGATTTTTGACGCCAAAAGGTTTCCTCTTTCAGAAGGAGAGCGCCCAAATCCTTTAGGAGAGATTTTTCTTTATGGAAATCATCCTGAAACATCCCATGGGCCAGAATGGACTCATTAAGAATACGAAGATCCTTCTCGACTCTAAGTTTTTCTTGGAAGATGTTTTTAAAATTTGAATAATTCCAGCATTGTAATTTGTCCTTCAACAGAGAAAGCTTTTTGGAGAGTTGGAACATCCAAGTCCCTTTGACAGTAAAGGAGGCCCACTAAGCATTGACCAAAGGCTTAAGAGAGGAATCATGAAGCCACATGTTCTCAAATTTGAATGGGGAGCGGCGCAGAGGAAGATCCAAATTTAAATCCAGAGAAATTGGAAAGTGATCTGAACCGAAGAAAGGAAGAACAGAGCTTTTTATGAGGAAGTTATTTTGCAGCCAGAGTTCAGAAACCAGGAATCTGTCAAGACGCACAGCCAAGGAACTGAACCCAGACCTCCTGTTATTCCACGTGAACCAGCCCTTACAGGGCTCCACATCAACTAAATGCGAGGAAGAGACGAAGGAGGTGAAATCAACCTGTGAGCATGGCTGCCATTGGATACCTCCACGCTTATCACGGTTAGAGAGGGTGGCATTAAAGTCACCGGCAATGATTGTTTTGGAGGTTGCAGCGGTATCAAGGAGCAGACGAGATTATTCCAGAGAGCTCTTTTTCTAAGCGGAGTAGAGGACCATAAACATTGCAGATGTAGAAGAAATCATCAGAATGTTTAATCTGAACTTTGCACCAAATAAAATTTGAATCCACAAGAAGGGGCTCAATAGCACAACAGCTAGTTTTCCACAAAATACCAAGACCACCCGAGGCACCAAGAGAGTTAGAGAAACAACCATCCCATCCTTTCCATTTTCGGAACCATCCGTTTAAGCATCCATCTTCTCGACATTTTGGTTTCCTGAATCAGACAAATATCAACAGCTACATCCGTGGCATAGCATCTTAACAGACGCTGCTTGTTAGGGGCGTTGAGGCCCCTAACATTCCATGAAAAAAGGATCATTTGTGTTTCAGAGAGGACTCGCCTCTCCTACTTGTAGATGGGAAGAAGGAACGCAGTTGAAGTTGCTTCCCAGTGGCAACCTCGTTAAGAGAGAGTTTACTTTTGTTGGGATGACCTAGAATGCTTTTCGGACCTAAATCCATATTGAGTAAGGGTGGAGTTGGGAGAAGCGGACCAAGGGACAATTATTGGAAGAGTGATTCTCGATAATTTCCTCAGAGGATCCGTATGATCGCCATCCTTAGACTGAAGAAGATCATCTTTATCAATAATCCATTTTTCTAAAGAGGAGGAATTACCTCCCATTCCGATGGATATGCCTTCGTGGAAAAGGGACAGAATCCTGGTGGAGTCCTTTACAACGGCAGCCGATTTCTTTAACAAGAGAGAAAGTATCGGGTCCAGGCAAGGGGTTCATGAACAGACGGGGGAATGGGAAACCAAGGGCGGGGAGTGCGAGGGGAAGGATGAGGGGGAAGCGTGGACAGGGGGAGAGGGGGATGGGATACTTTTTGCCACCACAGTGCGCTATCAGAAAGGGGATTTTTATAGAATTTGCGAATGTGTCCTGGCTTTTTACACTTAAAGCAAATGTTGGACACGCCTTCGTACTCCACTTTTTGCTTCCAAAGTCCAGAAGGAGAGGAGATATGAATAACTTCTTGAAGCTTTTGAGAAGGATCAATAGAAATGTAGATTCTAGCAAAAGAGGAGAGAGTACCATTCAGAGAGACAGGGTCAATGCGAATGACGCGACCCAGACTTGAGCAAATTTTAGTAAGGATTGGAGCAGACCAAAACTCACTAGGCAGGGAGTAGAGTCTTGCCCAAACTTGTAACCCTTCAGTATCTGCTCTGTTGCAGTCAAAATGAGGCTCCCATTCGCGGATCGCTAAACCAGAGTCAGAAAGGAGAAAATATTTCCTAGCCATAGTGTCATCCTTCTGGGCTGCGCTCAAATAACACAAAGAAAAATCCCTTTTCAAGGAATCGAATACTCAGGCCGCTACCCCACTGTGTTTCGCACCAGTTTTGAATGCCTGAAATCGATAACCTTCTACCAATAAATTTAGCAAAAATAGCTCTCGAATAAAAACACTTAATTTGGGCAGCAAAAGCGACGTCTTCCACCAGGGACACGGTGGGAATACCGTCCTGAAAGACGAGTTTGTCTTTGTCCACTTTGCATAAAAATCCATCATTGAACCACGGGGACCCAGTCTCTTTTGCAGAGCTTCCGACAAGCCACCCCGGCCATTTGGGGCGCCATTGCCGCATCATGAGGGGACGTGGCTGAGACCGTTGGAGGGACGCGAATTCAAAAAAAGTGACCGTTACTGTACACTGGTACCATGGTTCTTTCAACCTCATCTCCTCATAATTGTATAATGTTACTATATATTAATACAAACTATGTTTCTTTTCTATTGTTTACGTAAATGTTGCTTAAATTTACACTATTTTATTTCTTTACGTTTCTAAATTGTTGTAGATGTAAAATAAATAAATTAACAGATATAAAAGACGAATGTGTCCTTATTTTAGTCTGAATTTGAAAACCAAACATAAAAAAACAAATGGCATAATTGAAATAGATAATGACATTGTTGTAATGGCGAAGGATCAAATAATGACAAATATAATATTGCATTTATTGAAAGTTGTAATCATTGAATGAAGTACATAAGTAGTCTCAATAATGTATAGAAGAAATGAAATCTATGTGAATTCGAACAGTCCTGGAGCAACACTTTCATTTGTGTCTTGGAAATCAACTACAACATGATTTGTGGATGTGTCTCGATCCCCTGGGTCAAGCATAATATTACTTACTCCTCTTTTGTCTACTAGTGAATTCCACAATGCCAGTGCTCTATCATAAGGAAAAGACTCCACTGAGTAACTCGATACATACAATCTGAGACAACTTTCTAGATTCCTATCCAATCTGTTTTGAACTTTTGACTTTAAAAAGGATAGTGCACTGAAAACCCTCTCATCTTCCACAGAACCCATAATCATTGTTTGACAGAGCTCATACAGCTTAATATACTCGCTCAAATCTTCACTTAGAATACTACTAGAACAGATATCCTTCCAAATCCTTTTCATGGCACTATAATCTTGTGGGTTTTGTAGAAGTTGAACTTGTCATATCATTGTATTAGCAAAATCCATTGACTGTGAACTAAGTAGTTTTCTTTCCAAAATTCCTTCTACTGAAACTCCATTTATCTCTACAGTCTTACAGAAATGATCAGTAAGATCACCCATGTTTTTGACAAATAAAGGACTGATAGATGTATAAGGTTTGCCACCAGAAAAATTCCAGAACTACGGATTTACAACTCCCATTGCTTCAAGTATTTTATCATTTTTGAATCTTTCCCGGATCTCTTTAGCTAATGATTCAGAGATCTTTCTCAACTTATTCCTAGTTTCGATTAATACTACATCATATAAATTTTGTGTCACTTTTACTTCTTCTATTTCTGAGTTAGCCATATCAATTCTTTTTGGTACATATGAAGTGGAATCTCTTTTCCATGTGCTTTGTTATACAAAGATGATCATTTATATTGTACTTTAAGAAGCACTGGAATTTTTCAAATTTGTCAATGCATTCCAGATTTCAAAAGCAACACCCTAAAAACTCCCATAAGAAATATATAAACTTTCTAGACTCCAGCAAACACGTCTTCTGAGTCTTATAAAGTCTATACTGTAGAAAGACTGATCTTGAGTATGCTTTGTTAAAATATTAAGCTCCCTCAACATGGGAAAAATACCGCAAAGTGTGAGTAAATTTTCTATGTCAGTTAGATGGCACAATAGATCTTTAGCTTTATCTACATCCTTATGGTATTTAAACATAAATCCTGTCAATGAAGGATATTCATCATATATTCTATAGGAAGGTTCATACATAGATATCCATCTGGTATCTACATCTTTGAGAAGTTTTTTCCCTCTCATTAGTCCAATAGCAAATTTTTGAAATTCTAAAAATCTCTTAGGATTGCAAGAATAATAGGCATGGAGATCACGTATCAATTCCTCCACTTTAGCTACATTTTCAAATGTGCTCACAATTTTGTAGGCGAGATTCATTTTGTGAGCCATGTAGTGGACAACAACCATATACGGAGCAATAGTTGTCTAAAGTCTAACACACAGACCATTTCTGGCTCCCTGCATTACAGCTACACCATCGGTTCCAACACAAACTAATTTTGTTGCAATGGCAAAGTCATCCATTCCGGCGATATCCTTTAGATTTGATACCACCAATTTATAAATATTCTCAGAATTGCAATTCTCTGTCATTTTATGAATTGCCAAGAGGTGTGGAGTCCTCATTTCATTAGTAAATGTGTAAACATGAATACATATCCATGAAGTATTATCGACTGTAGTAACCTCATCTAAAGAAAGGGAAATATACTTTGCCTTTTGAACACAATTTCCAGATCCTCCTTCTCTACCAGAGATAGACATTTTGCAATCTCCCGCCATTGGTATCTAACCAATGAGATTGAAAAATGTTCTTTAAACCAATAACTTGATACAACATTCTATTTTCTCTCGAAATCTGACATCGTTCTTCCCCTTTTCATTATATGAAATATGGTTGCAAATTGAATACCCTTTGCTTGCATTTCTACCTCCATAGCTTTGCTCAATTTTGCTACTATGGTCCCACCTTTTTCATTTACATATTTGATACGTTTTTGTTCCTTTTCGTACTCTTCTGTGTATTTGACATGTAGACAATCTTTTGCATCTTTCCATTTATGTGTTCTGACTATGCTGCCATCCTTAGGATTTTGGGAATTGTGTCTAGTTTGAGTTGCATTGTGTGATCCTTCCCTATTTCCAACCACATATTTTGCATCGACATTGTGTTGGAACATCATTACAATTTTCAGTGTGCATAGGTTCAATAAAAGGATATTTTGCAGCCCATTTAAACTGGAATTTCCTTCCAATTGTCTAGTTTGCCATCTTTCTTCTAACATATTTTCTTTTTTCCTTGGGATTCAACTTCTGCATCTGGGTTGTCAGCAGAAATATTTTGAATCTCATGTCTCCTCTTTCTGGAAATAGACCTTGGAGTAGAAGCTTCCTCATTGGTGTATCCTGAGAGTTTGATGAATTTTCTTGTACTTCTATTTCATCAAGGGACAAAATGTTTGCCTCAACATATATTGGATCATCAATATCTATAAATTGATTATTCTGTGAAGGAATTTCTGAAAAGTCTCATAAATAATTTTATAAAATTGTTACTTATATAGTATTAATCTTATCTATAGTTAAATTTTTACAGAGTACAAATGTCAAAGAGTTCCAAGAACAATATCATAAACATAATTATTAAATTTTGTAAGATAAAATAACCAGTAAATAACACTTGCCACATACCGATATTTTCAGCAAGCAGAAACCGACTTCATTTTTGTGATTTTCCAAAATAGCCAAGCAAAGTATTGGCACCCTTTTTTGAACTTGCTGAATTTGTAATCTTCTTGCCCTAATTTCTAGTATCCATGACTGCTTATTGCTTAGGGCCTTACGAGCGGCTCTTATGTTCCAAGGCTCTAAGAATGGACGGTAAAGGGTTAGATGGCTAAGGGTTGGACAGTTTAGGGGTTGGACGGTTTAGGGGTTGGATGGCTAGGGGTTGGACGAATTAGGGGCCAGACAGATAGGGGTCGGAAAGCTATGGGTTGGATGGCTAGGGGTTGGATGGCTCGGGTTGGACGGAATAGAGTTAGATGTTTCAGATTGCAAAGTATGTCGGATCAAGGCTAGACGGATTAGAGTTGGATGTCTTATGGTTGGACAGCTTGGATTTCAGACTTCAGTGTTGGCGGCTGAGGATTTTCTTATGTTTACTTTGGCGAATATGCACACGATATGATTTGAAATGGTGGCGAATTACATTCATAACCTCTTATATATGTGTAAAATCTAGGTGAAAGGAATAGTATAAGGGACATGTTAGCCAAATTTTTCGGTGAATAAGTCGGCTCTGAACAACATAATATTCGCCATTTTGAATTTCCATAATCCTCAATTTTTGTGAGTTTACAAAAATTTGCCACTAAAATTTTCCCTGGATGATGTGGATTTGTTGTATGGTTGATGAGGATTAGGATCACATGTTCATTTTGAATTTGATTATAGTAATGTGATGTGGATAGAATGTAGTAATGTGGATGTGATTATTGATTAATACAAGCAAAGATTGATGTATTTCGAATAGATAAATAGATTGATCGGGATAACGCAGCCAAACAATGGTGACTTATAGGTACAAATGACATTACATCGTATCAAGGAACATACGAAGAAAATATGCCTCTAATTACATTAGAGGTAAACAAGAGGGGATCCAAATAACGTAAGGCACATGCGACTAAAACATGTGTTAGAATGTAACCAACATCAGTTAGTCATATCAAAGATCATAAAGAGATAACAGATGGAGTGAACTCATAGACCTAATGTCTACACGCCAAGGGGTTTGAGATGTGACATGTAAACAGGAAAGGGGTTCTCCAAAAGTGGTGTTCCCTAAGTCTATGCCCCAGCTCTGGGAAAGGGGAAAGAGTAATACTGGAAGAAAGTTGATCAATGCAGGAAGTTTTCTGGGGATGTTGATAAAATGGAAGGTTGATCAACATAGGAAGCCTTCAAATTCCATAATAAAAGGATTAGCCATCCTTCAAGGGTATGGTCTACTTTATACATAATATAGATGACAAAAATATTATATATGATAGTTGTCCTTTGAGGGATCGGTCTATTTCTTTATTTTTATTTTGATTTTGATTATTTTCTCTCTCTTTCTTTTTGATGAGCAGTTGTCCTTCGAAGGAGCAATCTATTTTCGATAACCTTTGACTTTTGATTGGAGCATCCTTTGATTTTTATTTTGACATGGGGAAGAGCTAGGAATAACTAAGTAGACCACTTAGGAGGGGACAATGATTATACAAGAGACACCCTAAGACCCTTTGCATGGTTCCAATAGGCAAATGAGAGGGTGATGGATGTAATGATCACGAAGTTCTCACCAAAAGGGAGAACCTATCCATAAGGAATATGCTACAAGCAGAGCCGTGGTGCTCATATTTAAGGTCACATCTAGGAAAGTGACAGATGACCACATAGTTCCAAATCACTACGATGAAAGATGGAAGAGGTTAATGATGGAGGGATGATCTAAGGATATGACTAAGAGCTCACTGGAAGACACACTAACAGTATAATGGTCACAAGTGCAATGCGTTAAGAGGTTCCACTTCCAGTTTACCATCAAGGAGGCCAATCGATAGGCTCCCGACCCATACTTATGCATGATAATGTATGGTCTAATCCAGTTAGGGGAAAACTTTCCACGTTGGCTCCTTTCTAGAGTAGTGACGTTATGATTTTCTTTGAGAATGAGGTCACCGACATTAAATTCATGTTCTTTAATGTGCTTGTTGTAAGCACATTTGATGCACTCTTGATAAACATGATGATGTTCAAGAGCGAGAAGGCGACACTCATCTAACAACTCAAGTTGTGCTAGATGTGTTTATGATAGTCTTCATTAGAGATGAAGTCGTGAAGGGACATATGTAAAGACAAAATTTACACTTCGAGAGGAAGAAAGACTTCAAACCGTACACAAGCAAAAAGGGGGTAGCCCCCGTGCAAGTATGGATGTTAGTCCGATAAGCCCAAAGAGTGAAAGGAAGATGGAGATGCTAGTCACGTCCTGATTGATCAATAATCTTCACAAGAATGTTTCGAAGAGTTTTGTTAGTGGCTTCGACTTGGTTGTTAGCTTGAGGATAGTATGGAGAAGAGAAGTTGAGTTGAATATTAAATGAATCGCAAAGTTTCTTAAGATATTTGTTTTTAAAGGACTTTCCATTGTCCATGATGAGTTTTTGAGGAACACTAAAGCGAAAAATGATATGTTGATAGATAAAGTTAATAATTGGACCAGATTTGGTTGAAGTGAGTGGAATTGCTTCCACCCACTTAGTGAAATACTCGAAATGCGGTGATAAGTTGAGGTCGATAAGTTAGATAAGGACTATGAGTCTTGATTAGATACACATTTTCTTGGAAAAACAAGGTTAATAATTACTACAATGATTTAGGATAAGATCACACGGCCATGAGGTTGGACCTTAGATAAAGCCATGGTGCTCCCGAAGAAAGCATAGATATGGCCACGAAGGCACTGTTAGGAGGAGAAGATGATGGATAACACTAGTTGATATGACTGGATGAGATGAGATAGATAGAATGAGATAATTTCAGGTATGGAGAGGATCCAATATGAAAGCAGATAAATCCTAGAGTGAAGTCCCCCACACCCGAGGGAAGGTGCTCCCCTAGCGAGAGATATGTGGATGAACTAGTAGATATCAGAAGGAACGAGATGGGATATATGGAAGAAATTCCAAATAAAGATGGGGTATAGGATCGAGATCATAGGGATGGTGTATCAAGGAAAATTGTATCGATGAATAAGGGAGGACCCTCGCTAAGAGGATCGACATGTGAAGAAGTGGTGGATGAAGGAGGGAACCTAAGGACTCCTACAAATGGAGAGGCGGAAATAATAGTGGAATAAGTCAAGGATGAGATGGTAGATGGGGGAGGAGAGTCCTTGAGAAGGTCCTCTCTCTTGATAAGATTGTGGATAACAGTCTAAAGGGCCTTACATTGTTCGGTGTCATGACCAGGGTATGATGGTAAGCGCAAATGTGATGGGGATCAAACCATGATGGATTTAGATGATCTAGATCAAAGGCCCTAATAGGTGGAAGTGTGATGGCAGAAATTTGTAGTATATGTCGTAAGACTTCCGCATAGGATTCAATGCATGTGTCAAGAGGTGTTCTAGAAGATGTTTTGGATGTCGATGATGGGGGCAGATTGTTTCGAGGTCTTGATGTTTTGTTTTCAATTTTGATGGTGGTTGGTGTCCTGGAAGAAGAAGGGTTGGATGATTTTGGTTGAGATTGGTTGGTGGATGGGAGTGTTCTTGATGAAGGAGTTGGTCCTAAGAGGGAGTTGGATTGTTTGGATTTGGATTGGTTGATTTATTGTGATAAAGGATATGGTCCTAGGATGGATGGATGTGGCCCCAAGATGGAGGATGTAGGTTTGGTCTTTGTCGGAGGAAAGTCTATCTTCTTGTGAGGGCACATAAGGGATTGTTGTGGAAGGGTACCAAGGTTTTTAGGTTTGGTTTGTGAAGGAGTACCCTTGGCAGGAATGATAATAATTTCAACCAGTGGATTTGAAGGTGATGTTATGGCTGATGGGGAAGTAATTTTTGCATGATTTGTTCTAAGGAAGGTGAATAAATGTTTGGTTGTGTATTTGAGACAGGGAGGATCATCTATGGTTGCTGCAAGTTGTAGTGCTCTCCAATATTCTTTAAAATATGTGGGAGGAGAAGATAATGATGGAGGAGATGTGGTTACGATAGTCGATGGGATTGGTGTAGGTAGAAGTGCGAGAGAGGGACCGGGACTGATTCTACGGATGGTATGATAGGTAATGGTGGAATAAATTTGGATGGGGGAGTAGTATCCAATGAAGTGGGTGAGATATGTGTTAGTGTGGGGTCAATGATAGGTGCAAGTGTGGATAAAAGAAGGGGTGTTTGGATCATGCGGTTGATGAATTCTATGTGAGAGGGAGGTGATGTAGATTTTGGATCGTTTGGTGTGGAAATAAGGGTTTTTTTGGAAGAGGTATGAATGTCTTCGCTTTTGTCTTGGGTGTTTCAGGAGGCACTATGGATATGTTTGTAGATTGAGAGGGTGTGATTGGTGTGGTAGTAGATGTAGATGTGGGAATGGTAGATGCGGGAATGGTAGATGTGGATGAGTGGGATAAAGTTGATGATGTGGGCATGGGTAAAGAGATGTGTGATAATGATGTCAAGACATACACGAGTGGATTTGTTGGCATAGTAGATATAAGTGTATTGATGGGCATGTTTGGGATGGCTATGGTTAATGGGGTAATCGTAGTAAGTCAAGGTAGGATAAGTGTGGATGAAGAAGTGGGTGCGTATCAAAGACAATATGGATGTGGTAAGAGTCGATGGATGTAGATATGAGAGAAGCGATGTAAGTCAAGGTGGTGGATATGGTTGATATGAGGATAGCTCTTGAAGGAGTCATGGGCACAATATCAAGGATGGGAGTAGGTAATGATGAGATAAGTGGGGTAGATACAGAAGGAGGTGTCTGATGTATGGTGTTGATTGAAAATGGGTTATATTTGTTTGGTGGGGTTGATGAAGATGGGTTTGTTGGTGGTGGATTAGGAAAGGGTTTTCTGAAGATGTCGGGGAGTGGTGAAGACTGTATTGGTTGAGGGGATGTAAGATATCGGGAGGAGAAACATGATAAGATGGTTGGGACTGGATGGGAAGATCTAGTACATGAGGGATGGGAATGTCAATAGGTTGGATAGACATGGGGACGTTAGATGAAGTAGGGGTGGTCTAAGGTGGTGGGATAGACTCTATTAGTTGGCGTGACCTACAGAGAAAGAATTCACGAATGGGGATAGAAGGAGGCAAGCATGAGATATCAATCATGGTTCATGCAGAATCGTTCGAGGCAGAATTGTGTTCCATTTTAAATCAAGCAAGTCAAGAAAATAGTTCTTTTTATTGTTCTTAATTAAGAAAATGTGAAAAATAGAAAAGGGGATGGATAACAGGGTACCTAAAAGAAGGTAGTTTATGTCTAGTTTTAGGATTGTTTTGGCTTGGAATATTCTAAGGTAGTTTCTGGTGGGTGATGAAATCCCAATCAGGTTGTCAGGTAAGGTGTTGTTTTGATGTGTTAATTTAGATGGGTGAAGTCTTGGTTGTGTGTGAGGATTGTGAAATGTGGCGAGTTAAATTCCTACTTGAACTATGTGAGAAAGCATGATGCAGAAAAGAAAAGGTTCTTTTTAAAACAAAATTGAAGTGTGATCTTTCGATTAGGACACACACATAAAAGAGAAAATAAAAAAGGGGAAAACCTAGATAAAGCTTTTCCATTTTATCTAATCTTTAGTGAAGCGCAATCCAGTTGGTGATCCCAACACGAGCAAGCAAGACGCGGACCTCGTGCACCGTAGTGTTAGTGGTGTATTAAGAAGTAACAAAATAGAAAAGAAAGAGATCACCTAAAGGGTGGTCCCACCGGGCATGCCAAGAATGTTGGACAAGTTTCTTCATTCCTAATCAAATGAATGAACTAGCTACTAAAAGAAACTAACAACTCATAACATGGAGGGTTTATAGTACCTCATAAGCGTGATGTGATGGATGAATGGGTGTCGAGTAAATTGATCCTTATCAGAAATGATGACATGCAAATAAGATAAACTGAAACGAGATTGATTAGATAGATTTATACGGGGGCTACCCAAACAATGTCGGCTCCAAGAAGTGATTAGCTTCCTTTCACGGATGGCAGACCCGTTCATTTAGAAAGAGTGAAATAAAACGAAAACAATAGATAGTATGCGAAACATAAGTATATTGGGTTTGAGAAATTATTAAAATTGATCTAGAAACTAAATGATTGGAATAACAAAGTGAATTAAAGGTTATCCTGGTCCGGTCGACGGTGACCTAGACTATACGAGGTAGGTCGACGATGACCTAGGAGACCTGACTTGGAATATGAGTAGAATATGCAAACCCTGCAAGGTTTAGATGTAATCTAGAAGTTGCAGAGGCTTGAGTATGCCAGAGTCAACCTGCATAAGGGATATGAGGGAGGGAAAACTAGAGAATTGTTGGGGTTCATCACACCGGTTGTACATACACATATTTAGATCTAAGCACACAAGCAATAAATACGTGAAACAAACCAGATTTAAACAATACACAAGATATAACGCGATTCACTCAAAGGTGGGCTATGTCCACCAAGAAACAACCAATATATTATTCCAGAGGATATGCAATCTTCCACACCTTACATGATGTACAATACTTTTCCTCTCATAAGCTTCTCTGAGCTCTCTCCAAGAATTCTTTCTTATTTTTTCTCTCAATATTACTTCTAACCCTAGTTTTCTAGCTTATATTGGCATATACAAACTTGAGGCACTTTAGCTAAGTAATTACAATCATTAGATCAACTTTATATCAAAGGTTAGCTATAATTATTGTGAGTTAAATAAAACAACCACACACAGGCAATAAATGTCGATTAGCCTTAACGATGTCAATTCCTCCTTGCCTTGACTAATATCGGTTCCCAGGTTGGCTAATGTCGGTCTTCCCACCGATGTCGGTTCATCGTGTATTCTAGTAAGTTAGTAAAGCATGTTATTTGTGAAGAAATTAAGCTCCACAACTAAAAATCTCCCTCTCGAGAGATAAATTATTGCAGACCCATACAACTCCATTCTCGATCCTTTCCTTGGATCATTTCTCCCTCTTCAACTCTCAAACTCGAAGACTAACTAAAGTGGAGTGTAGCTCTAACTTCTCCTTTTCCAATGGCTTCATTAACATATTTGCAGGGTTCTTATTTGTATGAATTTTCTCCAATTTCAGCTTCCCATCCTCCAACACCTGTCGTATGAAGTGATATCTCAACTGAATGTGTTTCGCTCTTCAATGAAATGTTGAGTTCTTTTTCGATGAATCGACTTTGACTATCACTATATAACTGTAATCATCTTGCTCCTTTCCTAACTCTTCCATGAACCTTCTCATCCATTTCATCTCTTTGCTAGCCTCTCGTATTTGCAACATACTCAACCTCTCTAGTAGATAGAGCTACGACCCTCCTCTATAATCTTGAAATCCACTAATCGTCGTGTTACCGACTATGAATACATATCCAAATGGTGCTCCTTCTACCATCCAAATCTCCACCATATCTCGAATCAACATAGCCACATAAAGAAGTATCTCGACCCTCTATATCATAACCGCATGTTGGATGCCCCTCTTAAATATTTGAGAATCCATTGGACTTCTTTCCAATGCTCTTTACCTGGATTGGCCATAAATTTGCTCACAACTCCCACTTGCCTGTAATGTCCTAGGTCTCAGTACAAACCATAGAATATATAAGACTCCCAACTACTAAAGCATATGGAACTCATGTCATGTACTCAACCTCCTCGTGTGATGTAGGACACCGATTGTTGCTCAATTTGAAGTGTCCAAATTATAACCAGTACTTACATGTTTTGAATTTTGCATACTAAACCTTTCCAACACCTTATTGATATAATGTTCTTGAGACAAATACAATTTCATGTTCTTCATGTCTCTATAAATTTGCATGCCAAGGATTTTCTTTGCAACTCACAAATCCTTCATTGCAAATGTATGAGCTAAATTTTCTTTAAGCTCACCAATATACTATATAGTAGATCCTTCAATAAGCATATCATCCACGTACAATAATAAAATAATAAAGCTTCCATTTTCAAGCTTCTTGAAATAAACACAATGGTTAGATTCACATCTCATATAACCATGCTCATGCATGAAACTATCAAACCTCATATACCATTTCCTTGGGGCTTGCTTGAGCCCATACAAGCTCTTTTTCAACTTGCACACAAGTTTCTCCTTACCCTTGACTTCATACCCAAGCGGTTGTTGCATATAAATCTCTTCCTCCAAATCACCATGTGAAGGAAAGTCATCTTGACATCAAGTTTCTCTAAATGAAAATCTTCTACTACAACTAAACTCAATATAGTACGAATAGAAGTCATTTTTACTACAGGAGAAAATATCTCACCAAAATCAATACCTGATTTTTGTGCAAATCATTTTACTACAAGCCTTGTCTTGTATCTTTTCTGTCTACCCTCTTCTTCCTTGATCCTATAAACCCATTTGTTCTGCAATTTTCTTTTACCTGCTGGAAACTTAACCAAATCCCATTTTTGGTTATGTTTCAAGGAGTCCATCTCCTCATCCATGCCATGCTCCCAATGTATGTGGGTCTCATCCTGCATTGCTTCTTCAAAACTCTCTGGTTCACCACTATCAGTCAATAATAAATAAGATAAGGAAGGTGAAAATATTTCTGGAGGTCTACTTACCCTTTGTGACCTTCTCACTAAGATACGGGGTATCAGAGGTTCAATATGCTCATTTTGCAAAATTTTAAAGTATAAAACAATGACCGATGCCCGTCACCTATAGCCAACATCGGTTCAGCTAACCGACGCTCGATTTGGCATCTCAGAATCGACACCAAGCATACGCGACCGATGTCGGTTAGGGGTAAACCAACACCGGTTATTGTGTAGACATGTAGGTGTTAATTTTAAATCTAAGAGTTCATTTTCATCCACAAACTTCTCAACCGGTTCATCTTTGGGTACCAAAACTTGATCCCTATACATTCTCTTTTCATTCCATTCAATGTCACGAATCCTAACAATCTTAGAATCTTCTAAATACCAAAACCGAATCCAAAATCACTAGAGCCATAACCAATGAAAGTACATCTCTTGGATTTAACATCCAAATTTTTTCTATTTTCTTTATCAACATGCACAAAAGATTATGAACCAAATACTCTAAGAAAAGAAATATCTCCCTATTTTCCAATCCAAGCTTCTTCTCGTTATTCCAAGATCTAGTGCACTCAAGGCTCACAATTAATTAAATAAATAGATGTGTTTATTGCTTGTGCCTAAAACTACAAGGGTAATCCAACATGTATCCTCATGCTTCTTGCACATTCCATGATTATCTTGTTCATTCTTTCTACAACACCATTCTCCCGTGGTGTTCAGAACCATTCTTTCTCTCGTATTCCATTCACCGAACAATAATCATTGAAATTCTTGTTGCAAAGATTCACCACCATTGTCAAATCTAAGGAATTTTAACTTTGAATTTGATTCATTTTCCACAAGGGATTTCCATATTTTAAAAGTTTCAAAAACATTAGATTTATGTTTAATATAATAAACGCATACCTTTCTCGTGGCACCATTAATGAAAGTCACATTATATTGGGATCCTCCATGAGAAACTTCCCGGCTAGTCCCCACACATCCGAGTGTACAAGCTCTAATTTTTATCCTTCTTTGTTGCCCAACTTTGAGAAATCTCTCTCTCTTTTTGCTTTCCTAACATACAATGCTCACAAAAATCAAGGTCTACATCTTTTAAATCGATAACTTACTCTTAGCCTTTAAGATTTGCATTCCTTTTTACTCGCATGGCCTAGATGAGTATGCCACATGCTTGCATCTGAATATGAAGAAGATAGCACGTAAAAGGAACCATGTCTACAGGTAGACAAATACAATGTTCCTACCTTCTTACCTCTTGCTACAACAAGAGATCCCTTGGTAACTTTCCAAGAGTCGGTTGTGAATGTAACCATGCAACCAGATTCACCTAGTTGTCTTGCAAAAATAAGATTTCTCCTGAGGCTTAGCACATGCCTCACATCTTTCAATATCCATGTATTTACATTCTATAATTTTAGATGAACTTCTCCTTTACCAATAATATTGCATGGTTCATCATCTCCTAAATAAACATGCCCAAAATTACCTTGGACATAATTTCTGAAATAACCCTTATTAGGGGTAACATGGAAAGAAGCTCCTGAATATAAAACCCAAGATTCAATATTACTATCAAAGGAGAGAATAAGGGCATCTTGTATTACCTCGAGATGCAACTACGTTTACCTCTTTACCTTTCTTTGGTACATTCTCTTCTTTTTTGTTGAACCAACAATTCTTCTTTGCATGTCCTTTCTTTCCACAATTCTAGCAGGTTATTCCTTTACCTCTGGATTTAGATTTTTCATTCTTTGACTTTGATTTCCTATTATTCTTGCTCTTAGATCTCTCTTTTTGCCTTCCCCTAATTTCTACATTCAAAGCATTTTCAGATGATAATTCTCCTGTACTTTTCCTGTGTATTTCTTCATTCAGGATTATACTAACCACATCATCAAACTTCAAAATATTAGTAGTAGATGTTGTATTACTAACAACCATTACTAAATTATCCCAACTATTTGGCAAAGAGAATAGAAATAAAAGTGCTTTCACTTCATCATCAAACAAAATATTAACCGATTTTAATTGATTTACAATAGACCGAAAATCATTCAAATGACTTGATGCAGATTCACCTTCTTGCATCTTTGAATTAAATAATTTCTTCATCAAATAAAATTTATTTGAAGCACTAGGTTTTTCATATAAATTATCTAAAGATTTCATCAACTCTACCGTAGTTGCTTTGCTTCGGTAATATTCGAAGCCACAGATGTTGTTAGGCTCAATCTTATAGATCCCAGAGCCTTTCTATCAATAATTTTCCATTCTTCATCAGTCATCTTTGTAGGTCTTGCCTTCTCATCCAATGGTAAGTATAGATCTTTCTGATACAGATAATATTCCACCTGCATCTTCCATAGCTGATAATTACGGCTATCAAATTTCTCAACTTTGTATTTTCCATCTTTTGTCATTGTTGTAGCTCCCACTCAATCAGAAATCCCTTTGTGAGTAAATTTGTCAACACACAAAACCCTCAAACAAAAAATCTCTAATACCAATTTTTGGGGTTAATCACACCAGTTATACAAACACATATTTAGATCTAAGCATACAAGCAATAAATACAAAAATAAATAAGAAGAAGCAATGCACAAGATATAACGTGGTTCACCCAGTGTGGGCTACGTCCACCAAGGAACAACTAATATATTATTCCAAAGGATATACAATTGAAGATCTGCAATCTTCCACACCTTACACGATGTACAATACTTTTCCTCTCATAGGCTTCTCTGAGCTCTCTCTAAGAATTCTTTCTTCCAATTCTCCCAATATTACTTCTAACCATATTTTTCTAGTGTATATAGGCATATACAAACTTAGGGCACTTTAGCTATGTAATTACAATCATTAGATCAACTTTATATCAAAGGTTAGATCTAATTCTCATGAGTTAAATAAAACAACCACGCATAGGGAACTAATGTCGGTTAACCTTAACCGATGTCGATTCCTCCTTGCCTTGACCGATACTAGTTCTCGGCGATCAATGTCGGTCTACCCATCGACGTCGATTCATCGTGTATTCCAAAAATTTAGTAAAGCATACTATTTGTGAAGAAATTAAGCTCCATAATTCAAAAAGAATGACATACAATGATAGCAAGGGAGGTTGGATGGCAAGCTAGGCTCGTGGATGTTGAAGGATGACTGCAGAATGATCTCTCGAGATAGAAAATCGTGAGAAACGGATAGAAAGTGAGGATTTTGATAGGTTGTTGGATGAATCTGGACCATGGTCATGACGATTAAGGGGGATCGGCACGACGACTATAGCATACCGTGATAAGGTTGAGGATAAATGGATGAAAAAGGCTACCTGTAAGAAAAAGAGCTAAAAAAGAAGGTTGTTGATTGATCCTAGATGTTGCGAAACCGCTCTATACCTCCAAGATGTTAGCTACAAGAAGAAGCAATGATAATATGATAAAAAGTTGATTAAAGCAATATAAAAACAATGATAATCTCACAAAGGATGATCATGAGTGATGCAAACACGTTCAAAGGAGGTCTAGGAGGTTTGTGGCTATTGTAGGAATGCTCATGCATGAGGGAGAGTTCACAAGTCACGAGGAAGCTCCCGAATTCACATGTATCGATTTTGATATCTTTTTGGAAGGATTTAACTTGGAGTCATAGGTCGGCGACAATGGGTTGGGTCGCCACCGACCATGTGGGAAAGTTTCCCCAATGGGCAAGATTTTTGTGTTTTTGGCGTGATTTTGTGTTTTTAAGAGTTGGAAGGGTGCTTTAAAGCATTGTGCTTTAGATTATATTGCTTGGGGATAAATCATGGGTAGTTAGGGCATAAAAATAGATAGGAAGAAAGCTAGGAAAAAGTGTAAGATAAAGATTTAGGATAAAAACATCCTAAATAGAAAGTAGATTAGGGCATGATATGATATGGATATTTTAATTAAATTAAGGGGGATGTATTTAATTAAAGGGGAACGTAGCTATGACCCTAACAAAATATGCGCATGTGGGCATAAGGGTATAAATACTCGATTTTATGTGTCTACACCCTAAGCCTTTCTAGTATCGACATCCATAGGAGTTCTTTAAGCTATGCAATGGTGCGTAAAAATTTTCCATGCTTCAATCCTTCTAAAATCCAAATTATCCATTTGACATTAAAAGAAATCCCTTGTAGTTTAATGTTTAACAATCATTGTATCCCTCTTTCTTCTATAGACATGTAATGCACTTCCCGTTGTTTAGTGGAAACCTTTACGACCTTCAAAATTGGCCCATAATAAATATATAAGAAACCTTCCAATCTACCATAGGAATCCTTAGAGGGTGTTAGACGCACCCAAAAATTACATGGTGCAACACAAAAGAACATGATATGTCTCTAATGATGAGGAAAACCTTTTATAGGGTAAAACAAAGTCCAAATCCCTCCCTCTTTCCTTTACATCCCTCCTTCGACTCAAATTAACCCTTCTGTTTTGTCCCAAACTTTAATTTTTCTTACAATACCACTTTTTGGCTTTTATCATTGTTTTGAGTGGCAATTTGCACAATCGCCACTTCAAAGCAGAGGTTGCACAACCACCCCTCTGGTAATAGCGGCGGTTACGCGACTACCCTAATGGTTACGTAACCTCCCCTCGGGAAATAATGACGATTGCATAACCACCCCTTTGTCAACAATGATGGTCCTGTCAACTTAAATCCGAGAGTTAAAACACACAATTTTCAACGTGCGTTTAGATTTTGGGAGTGATTTTGTCACTCGTTTCTCAACCATTTTGCCTTTTTTTGGACTCATTGGAATCATATTGAGTTCCTCTTCTTGTTTGGCTAAATTTAGAATGTTGTCTGCCTTTAATTTGCATGATTTGTCACTTTTTGATCGACACCTGTAATTTGACTTTTTCTTCCCAATATTTTATAAAAGCCAACTTTTTACCCATATGATAGGTTGGATATTTCACATTCTTGAGGTAAAGTTATGTTGGTGAATTTTTTAGAGGAACCACATAGAAAACCAACTCATTGCTTTATTCTTTCCTACCATATGCTTTCAGTCATCTCTTGCACCAAGCCAACCATTGTCAATTTCTTGCTCTTCCCTGTTACCAACCAACACTTACATAACCCAGATCATCTAGAGATCACTTCTGGAAGAGACAACAAAGATGAGGAGATAACAAGTACAACACCACATCTGGGAAGCTATCACAGTCCAATAGTAACCAAGTTGGAGGTGTATTTGAATTATTTTGAAGCTTTGTTTAATCATATTTACTGTAGTAGAAGAAATATTTGGTTAGAATTGTAGAAGTAGAAGATTTCATCACTTCCCAAATGTATTTATTATATTTATAGTATTCAAAATATTTCTTATATCTTCCCTTGATAACTTCTTCCCAACTTATCCCTATGGATCTACTCGGAATTTAGTTGGAGGAAGAAGTGAAGAAATTGTTATCTTTATTTTTGTTAGTCAATCCATAATTGTTTTATTAGGGAAAGTTTATACGGTAAAGAGGAAATCACTTCGAGAATCTTTTCCTTTCCAAAAACCTAAGGCGAATCTTGTTAGAAAAAATTTAGTGCATTTAGGTTAATGATTTTCAAATACATTCCTTAGAATTGTTATACAATCCAACAACAGAGGAATAACTACACTGCTATTCCCTGTTTTATTTTATTTTAATTAATTTCCCGTGTCTATATAATAACTTATTTATTTATTTAAACTTTAGAAAATACAAAAAATATTAGTTGTTTAGTTAGTTTCTTTCAATTCCATTTATTTTAAAATCTAGTTAGAATACAAACAAATAAAGTAGATAGTTTAACTTGTTTTATTTAATTAATTGAAACAAATTTAGTTAATTAAAAGATTAAAAACACTTATCTTTTATTTAAACTAAGTTTAATTCTATTATTCATTTAAAACGAAGTTTTAACGTAGTTTAGAAACCAAATTAAAACAAACAATCAAACGATCGGAATTCACACTACCCGATCTTAGCAATGTTTATCTTTTTGACCAACTCAACTATTAGGATTTAACATTACTAGTTCATAGTCCCCGAACTTCATTTAGTTGCCCATCAATTGTTCATCCAATCTCACAAACTTCGGTTGTCTTGGCATGACCTTGAGAAGTCAAGTGTATCTAAAATCACGTGTTGATTTTCAGGTGTATAGGTTCCCAATACGAAGAGTAATAAACATGTGTGGCTACCAACACTTTTACGCATATTTGAAAGTTCCTTACAAGAGAAACGAGACTTGGTGATCCTATATGCAATTTTATTCTCAATCCTTTGGACAACATAAGACCCAAACTCGGACGGCAAGAGGCCTGAAAAGTGAATGACATGCTTTAAGACACTTGAACTACACACCTAAGTGAATCAATTTCCATTGAAATCCTTCCATCCAAGGAGGTTTTGAGGTAAATATTGTTTATGACATTACATATTTTTTCATTGAATAAAATATCTGTAAGCAAAACAAAAATTATAGGCATTCCATGGTGTTTTTGATAGAGTTTTATTCAATCAAGCAAAGTGAGCAAAGAGTCATCAACAAAATTACCATTAATGAGTTGTTAATTTGAGTGAGGGAGAGGGATACCTTACACCAAGACTTGAGAAGAGAAACAAGCAAGCATATAACTAAACCCTTCAACAACAAGAACATAGAGAGGGGGTTAAGGGGCAACCTTCCTCGATTGATTTGAATAGACCAAACTTGGAAAATTGAGCACCATTGATTGAGATACAGAGTTCCAACATTTTGAAATAATATATTGAGAGTGTGGAAAAGCGAGGTCCAAACCCAAGGGCTTGAAGCATAGAAATGATACAAGGCCATTCAATCCTATCATAAGCTTTTTCAAAATCAATTTGAACAGAAAGAGCTTTTTGATCGAGACCTTCACCCATTCTAAGCCTTCTGTAGACAATAATAACATTGATAAGAATATGCATGTGCTAAATGAAACCGATTTGCTCACTTCTTGTAATGAGGGGAAGCAAATCTCTAAGCTTGTTTGTCAAAGCTTTGGCAACGATTTTAGAAGATACGTTAAGGAGTGTAATGGGTCTCTAATTGGAAATCAAGCTCAATGTCTTCAACTTTAGGGATGCTTTTAATACTCCTCGATTGATTAAGTCTCCCAAGGAATTAGAAATCATAGCTTCAAAACAAACTTTATGTAGATCACGTCCAACCATGTGCCACCGAACTTGAAATAACTCACAAGAAAATCCATAAACACATAGGGGCTTTGTCAATGGGCATTTACATAACAACCTTGTTGAGATCATTGAGAGATATTGGTTTGTCACAAAGCAACTCTACAAGCCTCGTGAGCTTACATGGGACTATTTGAAGGCACTTCATAAGGGCATTTTATCTTTTAGGGGGATGTCTTGGGCTCAAAGAACCCATGATAATTATGAATAAAAGTTTGCGGAATGTCCGGAAATTTGGTGAGCCTACCACGTGGCGGTTTGAATGGATTTTATCCTATCGACTGACTATCTGTAGAACGAACAAGAACAAATAATTCTCATTGAAAATCCGTCACTAATCCGAAGCAAATGTAATATAGCTCTAAGTTGCTCTTGGCTTTGTATGCTTCCTCAATTTTGAGCTTATGTCTCCACCGAACAACTTGATTTTGCAAATTTCTTAAATAAAGAATGATCAAGTTCTTGTGAAATCCTTTAGTGTAAATATGAGATATTCACAAAAGTAAGAAAAATATAATTTCGTCGTTGGTCAAATTAAGCAAAAATAAATTACTAGATAAAGAACAATTTGATTGCAATAAGATTTGTTGGCGCCAATACTAATAACAAGAACAAATCTCATGAAACTTATGTAACGAGTTTGTTACTTCTTTTCATTTTAGTTTTTTTTGTTTAGCTATCTAATTTTAATAAAGTTGGGTTTTGCTAGTGTTTTTAAATTGAAAATGAACTATGGTTTTTATTAGGCTTTCTAGGTTTAACAAATTAGGATTTTTACTATGGTTTGTGAAATTAAATATAAATTAGAGTTTTTGTTAGGGTTTGTGAAATTTGAGTGAGGTTTTTGAAGACGAAAACTAGGCGAACACTCCACACACTATCTAGAGAGCATAAATGCTTCAAATAACTTTATCTATTTATCACAATTTTCGGATCATGTCTATGATACTTCTCTATGTGCATTTCAAGCGTCACTAGATTACATAATTAAATCATAGAAATGTAAAACCTAAACTTTATATATCTCTCTATTATTTTTGAATTAATTAAATATGCTATATGTTTGTTTAGCTTAATTAAATGTATTTAGTATTTATATTACAATTCAATTCCAAACCATTTATCTCTAGTACCCTTTCAATAATAACATTACTTAATTATAATTTTTCTTAATCCAACTACAATTCATGGTTGGGTTGATTCTCATGATTACTCCCTTCCGACACCCTCTATCACAAGTAAATTTATGGGCCCTCCAAAATCTTGACCTCTCGTAACGACTTCGCACGTCGTATAGACTTTGGTAAACACCGAGAGAAATGAATGGGCCATGGTTCTGCAGAAATCACAAATATCAACATGGACAACTTTTTTTACAAGGCATGTCCTCTTCAAAAAGGTGATAAACAATGCAGAAATAGGTGAAAGAGAATGGTAATGGTTAGTGGTTTTGTTCGAGTTGTAAGTACAACTTGAACTATGATTATAGATATGCACTCAGGATCGATCTAAAGGACCCAATAGGAGAATTCCAGTCAGTTATCGCTTTTGATGAGACAACTGAGTCAATCATGGGTGTTGAAGCTAGTGATCTCCACCTATTGTCTATAGATGAAGACGTGACTAGTGAAATTACAATCAATGTTATCGATAATGAATACTGCTTCACACTTTCCTTGAAAAAGAGACATACTATGGAAACAATAGATTGAAATGTGTCATCCTCAATTCTAAGAAAGTGGATAATAGTGCAACTCCTCCGTAACCTTCTTTACGCAAATACTTCTAATGTATCTGTCCCTTCAAACTTTACACCCTCACCCATCCCATTCTATACTTTGAACTATCACCGCTATGTTGCTTATTTCATATCTATGTTTTGCCCTTTTCCCCGCTTCAAAAGAAAACTTTTGTAGTTCCTTATAAACTAACATACTATTATCACCTACTACTATGTGGATTGTAAGTAATTTTAAGAAAATAAATGCATTTAACTTGCACTTTTATTATGTATGTATTTTCATCCTTGTATACTATTAGAACGTATTGTATCTTTCCATATAACAAAAATCTTTTCCTTAGGAAACACATAAAAGTTTTTTATCCTCAAATTGTTACCTGTTATGATTAGTTCCCATTAGAACTTAACATGCATTTCAAATGTATATAGTTTATTGATTTTGACATACTATTGCCTCCTACTACTATGTGGATTGAAAGATCTTTAAAGAAAATAAATGATAATTACTTGCACTTATATTATGTACATATTTGCATCATTGTATACTATTGGAACGTATTGCATCTTTCCATATAACTAATATTAATTTCCTTAAGCAACAAATGCAAATTTTTATTCAGGATCGAAATGATACCTCTTACTCGTAGTTCCAATTGGAACTCCACATGCATTACAATTGTATATAGTTTATTGTATAAAGTTTTTGTATGTCAACAAACAATGCATCGATCATTACTTGACCAACACAAATTTTCCCAATAGGTGGTACTCCATAGGTGTGTCACTTCGTACTCATGTCAACTCCTGCAAAACGAGCCCGATGAAGAGAGACCTACGCAAAAAAATAAAGTTCACATAAATTCTAAGCAGAGACGTCGTCACCTAGAGCATAGAACAATGACAATGTCAAATATCTATCAACTTACATCAACCAACAACCTACCATTCCCCGTCATTCCAAACTTACCGACAAATACAACTACTGAAGGATTGCCAGCCAACATTCCGCAAGTAACTTCCATGGAAACTAATAAAGAAATTTGGAATGTACCATAACCATTTCGATTTGTTTATATATAATTGCATATTCTGTCTCATTTTAGTTTTATGGAGAGATAATGTGTGAAAACACTTAGTTATTCTTTCAATCTACTTTGACAACAACACTTCACATTCACTACATTCTTGAGAGTGAGTATTAGCAAACTTACATGTCTCACTTGCATTTGTATTTAATTATTACACAACTAATCAAGTTATCTAACATCCCTTCTAATGCATTTTACAACATTTGTTTTAGCTTTAATAGAAAATCGGTATTGTCAAACACACCCCTTATCAACATCAACTACAAAAATAATAACTGTGTTTCTAAATCTAATAACATATACCATTCGGCGTTCACATTACATTAGACACGATTGCTAGTTATAATTTTTCTTAATTTTGAGGAGCAAAACAATTGTTTAGGAAGAACAATATCACACAAACTACTTCTAAGTGAGAAGTGAGAAATGAGAAATGAGAAATGAGAATTCTAAACAACTTGTAGATATATTGTAGAGTTTCTTTTACCAAATGTTAACTACACATTAATTTAATTTTTTTCCCAAAAATAAGTTCCCAAACTCTATAACAAGTCTCCGGGTTATTCGCTCATACATTCAGCGCTTTCAAGTCCCTTCATGTGACCACGGGCTTACCTCTCCTCCGAGGGCTTTTGACAAAACCCTAAAGATTGAAATCCTAGAAGCGGAATACAAGTTGAAACCCTAGAAACTGAGTATAAACCTCCTAAACACAGCTTGCTAAGAACATTTGGCAGGAAAGAAGTTTTTCTCAAGGGAAGCAACAAGATGCAGATCTTCGTGAAGACATTGACGGGCAAGACTATCACACTAGAAGTTGAAAGTAGTGATACCATCGATAATGTGAAGGCAAAAATTCAGGACAAAGAAGGTAAGCCAAAAAAACAAACGGCTCCAAATTCGTGAATCTGCTCGTCTGACGATAAATGATATACCCAATTACAGTGCTAATCCCTCCCTAAGGTTTTTGCACCCAATTTAGTGATCTTTACGTCTGATTTTTTATTTTAATTTTTTCCAGGGATCCCACC
This sequence comes from Taxus wallichiana var. yunnanensis, assembly GCA_018340775.1. Taxonomy (NCBI): domain Eukaryota; kingdom Viridiplantae; phylum Streptophyta; class Pinopsida; order Cupressales; family Taxaceae; genus Taxus; species Taxus wallichiana. The sequence continues at coordinate 1,023,868,147 of CM031239.1, forward strand.
TGATCAACAGCGACTGATATTTGCCGGAAAGCAGTTGGAAGATGGACGCACCCTGGCTGATTACAATATCCAGAAAGGTCGGTGTATTTCTTAGAAATAATTTTGGCCAAGTTTGTTACCATTTTGTAGTCAAACCAGGCCAAGCCGTGCTTTCGATAGGTATATTTTGACAGTCCTGTCTCTGTTTTTTTAACTTGTCTGAAGGGTGTGTTGGGTGTCGCAGAATCCACGTTGCATCTTGTGCTGAGGCTTCGTGGGGAATAATTGAACCTTCTTTGATGGCGTTGGCTAGAAAGTATAATCAGGATAAAATGATTTGCAGGAAGTAAGTTAATTATGATTCCATTTTTATGATTCACAATGTCATAATTCTCTCTCTCTATACAATCACTTCCTATCAGTGTTTTCCATATGCTATACATAGCTTGTTCCTTTTTAACATTGTTTGAAACCCTTACCATATTATTAGAATAATAAGTCAGAGCTTCACCCTAAATTGGCATGACAACCATTATCTCTCTACTTGGTTTTTTCCCTCTTTGGCTAGGCAAGAAGAACAATCATGGTGGGGTTTGATTTGTTTAGTCAATTCATTTCCTTCACAGCTAATCATACCTTGACTACATAATGATATTTAACGTGTTTAGTGGATTCACCTCCTTTAGTTCATTTATTTTCTTAATTAACGCGCTTAGTTAATTCCCTTCCTCCATGCTAAACTGTAACTTGTTCACTGGTCATATTGATGTTATTCAGGATAAAATGATTCGCAGGAAGTAAGTTAATTATGATTCCATTTTTATGATTCACAATGACATAATTGTCTTCTCTTTATATAATTACTTCCTATCAGTGTTTTCCATATGCTATACATAGGTTCCCTTTTTAACATTGTTTGAAACCCTTACCATATTATTAGAATAATAAGTTAGAGCTTCACCCTAAATTGGCATGACAACCATTATCTCTCTACCTGTTTTTTTCCCTCTTTGGTTAGGCAAGAAGAACAATCATGGTGGGGTTTGATTTGTTTAGTCAATTCATTTCCTTCACAGCTAATCATACCTTGACCACATAATGATATTTAATGTGTTTAGTGAATTCACCTCCTTTAGTTCATTTATTTCCTCGGTTAATGCGCTTAGTTAATTCCCTTCCTTAATGCTAAATTGTAACTGGTCTTATTGATGTTAACCCTTGCATTTTGTATCAACATGTTTGGCGGATCCAGATTTTTAATGTTAATTTTACATCTGTTCTGTTGTCCCTTTCTGTTGTTTTTCTATTCAATGTCAAGAATTATTGCCAAAGGAGAATGACAACTATTACACTCTGGAATCTTATTGTTCCAGAGAACACCAATTTCTCCTTCCATTATTTGAAAACTAAATTATTATGGCAGTTTAGTTTTCTGAACTCAAAATCTAGAGAGACCAGTGTTTTAAAAACTGGTTGAACCAGAACCAATCTAGTGATCACTTCTGTACTGAACCGGCTGGATTAATACTGAACTGGTCAAACCATCTTGTTTTGTACTGGACCGATCTAGGTGGTGGATTTTGCCTTAAAATGTTTGTCATTGTTTTAATTTTAGCTTTTGTGTTACTTTTAAATCACTTTCTTTCAACTCTAAATCTAAAATGATGTTACATAGAGCCCCCTCTATTTGCCTCACATCTCTCTCATTGAGCATTTGTGAGCATTTGGAGTTTGTGGAGCTGCATTGAAGAGTTGTGAGCTTGAAGCTTGGTTGGCATTCCTTGTGGGCTATTTGTGGTGGATTTGGCATCTACATTAGGAGGCTATAGCCCATCTACAATCTTGGAGGATTTCTTGACCAGATTCTTGTGCCCATTGCTTTTTGGACTCTATAGGCCATTTACTAGAGCCTCATTATTTATATTTTTTTGTTTCAGATATGTAGTGCACTTGGTGCCATTTTGCTATATTTACCCTTACATGGTATATACATGAGCAAACATTGCATATTTTGTCTCTAATTGTTTGTAATCATGGTTTGGAATCTTTAAAATATATATTTTTCATTAAAATTGTAATATTTTATGTATTTTTTAGTAATTCGGTTCATAAATTTTAAACCAGTTTGGTTCCAATCCAACCTCGGCCAGTTCAGACTCCAGAGTCTGGTTATGATTTTAAAATCATTGGCTGAGGCATTGTTGGTCTAGCAATTGAAAAGGTTTCCCATGGATTTTAATGTTGACATTGAGCCTAGCTGTGAAATTATGCTTTTGAACTATGAAGTTTGGATTGTGTACAACTTAATTATGCTTTTGAACTTTGAAGATTGTGAGCATCTGCAATATGCTTTGCTTTTGACACCAAGGTTAATTAAATAAGAGAAATTGGAGAATTTTTAGTAGAAGTAAAAACCTACTTAATGAGTGAAAAGAATGTCTATGAAAGATTATGTTTTGGATTACCACCATCAAGTACCTCATGTTGATCAAAAGTTCAGTCATCCTTTCTACTGAAAGTTTGTTGGAGTTTGAAAAATTGACTTCACAAGTTGAAGATCTAGTGGGCTAGTTAGAGAAATTCAGACCATGTGTTGTTCCTACAGAAATTATGCTCAAGAAAGATAGAGAACATGATAATATGCTCTGATTTGTGAGCCATTAACTATGTAACATATAGGTGATTGTTTTCTTATGACATTCAGATTATTAAAGGGTGTGAAATATCTTTAAAAAGGGGTTTCAAGAAAGACTACAATTTGGGATACATTCGAGAAGGAAATGAATTGAAATCATATAAAAATTCGCAAAGGGTAGACAATGTTTGGTTTAAATTTCAGTGGGTAGTGTGTGGAATAAAATTTCTTAGAGAATCCCCTCTAGATTTGAGTAGGAAAGAGCAGAAATAATAATGAAAAGCATCTAGGTAACATTTGACAAATTATGAATTGTGAACCGTCTATTAGGTACTTAACTTATTCTTTTTTGTTTTGTAACATTTAAGTAATTAGATTATATGAGCAAAGTAAAATATCTTCAATAATGGGTTTCAAGAAATACTATGATTGGGACAAATTTTTAAAGCAAGGGAATGGAAAACATACTATTCAAAAATTAATCTTAAAATGGCTAGTGTTTGGTCTAAATTTGAGTGGGCGATGAGTGAAAAAATGGACTTAAGATTCGATTAGAGAAAGGGATGCGAAATCAATTTGGAAAACCAAGAAAGGAATTTACTATATATGATTGGGTAATAATGCCATTTGGGATGAGTGGGTAATTACTCGATGCAGCTATTGAATGAAATGCTTTAGCTCTGGAAAATCACTTTTGCTGCAGGTACCCACCACTCTAGCCAATTGTTTGCCTTTTCCAAATTGTATTTTTACATTATGTAGATTTTTGCCTAGGGATATATTGGTTGAAGTAGATCTTTACCAAACTTTTCAAGCCTCTCGGTGCATAAAACCTTCTCGATGTGAATTATATTTACATATTCACTATAAAAATCTGTATTATTAGCAGAGGCATATTTATATGTCTAGCCAAAGCTCTTGTTTGTGTCATATTTATCCTCCACAATAAATTAATAGTTTATTTCTAGATTGCCCTGGCACGTCTAATACCGGCTGTCACGGGCTTGAAACATATCTAGTACGGAATTCAAGATAGTACTCTCCGTACTCTGTGGGTATGTACCCACAAGCCCAGGTATGTTCCAGTTCAAAATTGTACGTGAGACCAATGTTTTAAAAATCGGAACCGGACTCGGAATCGCCGAGGTCCTGGACCGAACCGAACCGACCGGTTCAAACTTAATGAACCGGTTTACTAAAAAATACATAAAATTTTATATTTTTAATGAAAATAATATATTTGAAATGTTAAAAACGATAATTCCAACAAGTACACACAGAATATGCAAAGTTTTCTCTTATATATATGCAAGAAAGGTGTTTATAGCAAAATGGCACGAACTCCAAGTCCAATACACAATACATATATCATAGATGAGATTCCGAAACAAAATACATAGACATTGAGGCTCTAAATGGTCTCCAATGATCAATCTCCATAGTTCAAGACTCCAAAAAAACAACATGATATGATCATTGATACATTACAAATACTACAAGTTACAAAACTCTAGAATAAACTAGATGACATCAATGATCAATCATCATGATCAAACTCTGCACCGCTGCTGGAAATGGGATCCTCAAGGTCATCCTCATCAATATGATCACCGGCCTCTGGCTCTGACTCGGACTCATCCAAATCCTCAGGTACATCTGCAACAACTGGAGCTGCACGGGGTTGGGGAGTAGCACGAGTGCGACTAGTGCCTGCTGTGTCTCGTGACGATGGCGGCGGTGCTGCTAATGGCTCATCAGATTCTTGATCCAAACCCATCCACCCCAAGTCATCGGGATCAAACTCTGCTGGCTGACTCTCCTCTACCCATTCTGAAGTTGGATCTATATCATCCAAGACAATGGGATCAGTATCAGGTCTTCGGTTCAACAACTGGTTACGCCTTAACCGAAGGTTGTACTGCACGAAGACAAGATCATTCAACCGTTGTTCCAAACGGTTTCTCTTCTTCGTGTGAATCCGCTCAAAGACAGACCAGTTGCGCTCGCACCCCGAAGCACTGCAAGTTTGGCTCAGGATCCTAATTGCAAACTTTTGCAATTGAGGACACTGACTACCAAATGAATCCCACCAATGTGCTGCGATAAAAAATGTAAATGTTTAATTAGTAAACAATGACAACAAAAAGTTAAAAACACAGTTAAAAATTAAAAGTAAAACATAAACTTATAACTTAAAGGTTAAAGCGTAATTCAACAAATTAGAAAAATATTGTCTTATGCTAAAAATTCATGATTATTCATTAAAATTTTTAATCAAATGAACTTCAAAAAACTTAGAATTTCTTACCTGGTTGGTCCACATCCCTTGCAATCTTTGCAAGGTTTTTTCCAAAGGTACCTGTGGCTCTGCTGAAGAAGCGATCCAGTCGGTGAACCTCAAGTTGTTGCATCTCATCAGGGACCATGCGCTCTAGGCACTCGTACAAACCATCTTTTACTTCTCCTGTTTGATCTTCTCCAAGCTGAGCTCTGTAATGATATTTTGGGTTCAAGAAATACCCAGCTGCATGTATAGGTCGATGGAGTTGATTGTTCCATCTATTATCTATGATCTCCCATATAGGCCCATACTTAGTTACCCTGTCTTTGTATGCTGCCCTTATCTGCTCCTTTGCCTGATCCATAGCCTCATAAATATAGCCCATGGCTAATTTTTCCCCATCCACCAACCGCAACACCTTAACAAGAGGCTCAACAACTTTCACAATCTCTCTTTTTTTTTCCAAAATAAATTATCAAAAAGTTTCTTCTTTGTGTCTTTCCCATCCTGTTTCCGGCTCCACTTTGATGCATTCCATTCATCACTTAAAAACATCCTTTTCAAGTTCTGTTGTTGGGAAATAAGAGATTGCAACGTGAGAAAGTTCGTTGCAAATCTCGTGATGGCTGGCCTAACAAGTTCTCTGCCCTCAGTGTTCTTCCTCATTAGGTTCAATACCCATGAGTGATTATAGATGTATTTGGTGATGCTCTTGCCATGCTCTACAGTGTTCTTGATCCAATCTTTTTTCCCTATATCCTCAAGCATGAGGTCTATGCAATGTGCAGCACATGGAGTCCAAAATATTGTTTTGTGTTTAGCCTCTAACATCTTACCAGCAAGAACATAATTAGATGCATTATCTGTTATGATTTGTACAACATTTTCTACCCCCACCTCTAAAACAATCTCATCCAAAAGCTCAAACAATAAATTTGCATCTTTTACCCTATCAGATGCATCTACTGATTTCAAAAACATGGTACCTTGTGGACAAGAGGCAAGAAAATTTATTATTGTGCGGTTCTTGCCATCACTCCACCCATCTGACATGATAGTGCATCCTGTTTTGGCCCATGAAGCTTTGCAACCTTTCAAATATTCATCTATGGATGCAACTTCTTTCTTCAAAAGTGATCCTCTCAAGTCATGCATACTAGGGCCTTTGAAGCCCTTACCAGCAGCAACAATAGAATCAAACATCGGCTGGTAATAAGGTGAGCGGGCAGCATTGAAAGGGATATCTGCATCATACCACCATCTAGCAATGTACTCAAAAGTTGCTTCTTTGTATTGCTTCTTCCAATGGTTATCCAAGGTAGGCTGATTTTGTGTTGGCATGGAGGCACTAGTAGTGGCAGGTGTGGAAGATGGAAAAAAACTTTGAATGTTCTTTCTTTTTTGAGGCCGGTTTTCTTGACTATGAGTGGATGGGGGAGGCATATACCGAAAGGGGTCTCTAACAGTCACAGAAGGGTCAGAGCAAGATCCTTCAACACTCAAGGCATGTTCCCTCCTTCTCCCTATTTCAGCTTCCATCTCTTTTTGCCTAGCCTTCTCTTCTCTATGTTTTTCAAGCATGTTTTTCATTTCCAACCTAATGTCATCAATACCAGGTGCCTCACATGGGGTAACTTGGCCTCTTTGACCAGCCAAGTGTTGTTTCAACCTATGAATCCCCCCCTTGATGTGTTTTTACAATATTTACAAAAAACTTGGTCATCAATTACGTCTGCATGGGCCCATGTAGGGTCTTTTGATTTGGGGGCCATTGCAAATGCAAACAAATCTGAAAATGCAAATAAAAAATAAATAAATTTCCTATTTCTTTTTTAATAAAATTTACAAATAAGGGGCAAGTTTAAAATGTAACATACCTTTCAATGTGCACACAAATGAGGTGAGGAAATGCTCCAAGCTTGTATATAGCACCACAAAGAGCCCACACTCCAAATGTAGATGTAAATGCCACCACAAAGAGCCCACACTTGATACCAAACAACTCCAAATGAACACTATTCAAGGCTGCCCCAATCCTCCAAATCCTTGCAAATAAGAGAGGTGCTCACAAATAGAGGTGAGGTGCTCACAAATGGCTGCCAATATCACCACAAAGAGCCCACAAGCAATGCCAAACAAACTCCAAGCCTCCAACTTCCAAGCTCACTACAAAAAATAAACTCTTCAATCTTATGCTCACAAATGCTTTTGCTCACAAATGCTCAATGAGAGAGGTGTGAAGTGATAGAGGGGGGGGTGTATTTATCACACTAAATTAGGGTTTAGTCACTTTAGAAGCAATAAAAAATAAAAAAAAACATTGAAAAACGCGTGTTTTTACCTGTTGGCGCCGCGCATAGGGAAAAGAAGATGAACCGCCGGTTCCGTACGGAACCGGCCGGTTTGGCCGGTTTGGGCTAAAACCGGCCTAGCGGTCCGGTTCACAGGCCGACCCAAATTTTTTTTGTTCAAACCGGTCAAACCGGCCGGTTCCGGTTCGGTTTGACCGGTTTTTAAAACATTGCGTGAGACCTACGAAAGGCTGTGGGTATGTACCAAATGTACCCACATGTTTTTTTGTTTAAGTAAATTTTTTTTTTGAGGGATTTGATTGGAATTGAACCTTGGAAGTTCGCGTGACATTCAATATTGCCGATAGGCTCCCAAGGGTCAAGAGATGAAAAGGGCTTCCTTTGGTTGACTTATTATTTGGGGGCTTTCATGTTGCTCCTCATGCGTCCCTTATTCTTTAGTCAATTTGGAAGGCATGGGAAAAAGTGAAGCACTTGGTGGTTGGGCAGCCTATCATCTCTTCCTTTAACATTAGGTGCCAAGCCTACAAATCAATTTGGTGGAATTTGAAATATAATGACAAGATCCTTGCTTTTCAAAAGGCTGCTTTGCTCTCTGCCCTCCTTCAGTTTGAGAAAGGAATTAATATATTTCATGAGTTGTATAGGTTTGGGAAGTGGATGGAATGGACAGACCTTAAAGCTTTCTATAAGCTTCCTCAATCTCAATTCAGAATGTATACAATGCTTAGAACTGCTTTCACATCTCCCTCTATTGGACTAATTTCGGAGGATGAGAATTATTTTTGGGGTACTATGGTGTGGCTCAAAGTCCCCCTCTCCAAGAGGCTACCTCCAAACAACTCTATGAAAAGATTGCCTTCTCCTCGAAACCTTTCGTCGGGCCTTAACAATAAGTGGAATATCTGTGAGCCCATTAGATGGACTCCTAGATTTAATGTGCTGTGGTCTTCTTGTATTCAGTCAAAGAAATCATGTTTTAGATGGCTTCTAATTCATAATAAGGTTGTTGGTGGCTTCTAATATTTTATATGTTGTTGAGACTATAAGCTTGTTGCTTTAAATTTTTACATATTTAATTTTTAAATATATTGTATGAATGTACCCAGAGAGTATTGTACTTGGGGTTTTAAAAATTTACTGTTTCAGCGTACTGTACCCATTTCTGTATCCTGGCAGTCTAGGTTTATTTTTTCTCTTTTTGATCCTTTTTTTGCTTTTGGCCTTTTTTTTTTATTATTTCATACTTTTTGATCTTTTCTCATTTTTATCGTTTCTTTTCTTGCTTTTTGACCATTTTTGGTTTTTTGATCGTTTCTCGCTTTTGTATCCTTTCTCGCATGCCCCTCAAAAATAAAAGTAGGTGAGAATTCCCCCAATTTGTGGTTTATCATATCATGTGATATATATATGGGTAAATGTTCTTTTCCATTATGCACAGCAATGGTATGACCACCACTTGCCCAACAATAGTCCACCACTTCTCAACAAACCTTAGAGTCATGGTTGAATTACTATGTTACTTGGAAACGCCAACTAGGACAACGTACTTACATATTGATGTATCGAGTATTGGTACTGGTCTTGGTCTTGATACTTACCTCAAAACATTTTCGAAACTCCAAAATAGGCCTTGGTATGGCTCTCTATGTACCTAGGCCGTACATATGATGTTTATGTACATCTAGGTTGATAACCAACCCTCTCTGTGCAACTTGTTTACGTATAGGAAGATCAAGGAAGCTATTAGAGTGATGAATAGTAGTAGGGCTGCAGATGAAGAGGGGTTCTAGGCTGAATTCTTTAAGTATGGTTTTGAGGGATTTGGTAGATTCTTGGCTGATCTCTTCAACCACGTTGTTCGTTCTGGTTTTCTGCTGGTTTGGTCACACCATTCCATCCACCCAATTCACAAGTTGGGCCCTAGGTCGGACCCCAACAACTATAGAACCATTATGGTTGGCCATACTTTTTCCAAATTATATGCTATTGTTCTCCACATGCAACTTTCAGAGGAGTTGGAGCATAGGCACCTCAGAGCTAAGGGGCAAGCAGCTTCTGCCTTGACCACCAAACTATTGATCACATCTTTACTCTCTAGGCTATTATTGAGGAGGCTTGTCATTGCTCATCGAAAGTCTATTGCTGCTTTGTAGACTTTTGAAAAGCTTTTGATTCCGTCTGCGGTGTTGCTCATGACCATTATGTGTCTCTATGAGATAGTTTTGGGTTGCCTCCACACGGATCATGGGGAGTCAGATTTCATTAGGAGTACTATTAGAGTCAAACATCAATGTTCTTTGTCCCCCACTCTTTTTGGGATTTATATTGATGAGCTTGAGTCCTTCATGAGCATATTTAGGATGGTGATGGTTGCCTTCTTCACCAGGTTTTGATATCCATTCTTTTGTTTACCGATGATGTGGTTCTCTTGGCCTCCTCTCTAGAGGGGTTGCAGAGGTAAGTGGATGCCCTAGACCTGTTTTGTGGCCTTCGACAATTGACAATTAACTTGGGTAAAACCAAGTTTGAAGACCTCACACCTTCACTTCTTTAGGGGGAGGAGATTGAGATCACCAGCTCTTACACCTATTTGGGGGTTCAATTCTCTGGCCCGTGCTTCAGTTTGAGACATGCCTTCCAACCTCATGTCAACAAGGGCTATGGATCCTTAGCCCTTTTTGAGAGATAATGGTTTCGCCACCACTTCCAAGACATTTCATCTAAAATGTCCCTCATGGACTCCCTCATTCGACCCACTGTGCTTTATGGTTCTATTGCACGGGACCGTCCTTATCGAGACCGGCTCGGGCTTCTGTCGAGAGAGTTTAGACACTCATTTGCCGGTTCATTATATGCAAGCAAACAATTCCCCAACACATCATTTTGATCGAGTTTGGTGCACGTCCTTTCAGATTGGAGACAATGTTTGCCCTGATCTCTTTTGTACACCGCATCATAGGCTTTCTTTGACTTGGTCGAGGGACGTAACAAGTTCCCATACTTGCCTATCGTTCCTCGAAGGCCATTGCTCTCTCAAGTTCTCCTCGTTGGAGCCGCATTTGGTATTCCCGAGGTTTCGACCTTTTAGTGTTGGTATACGATGGATCGTCTTCCTCCCTTCCAGTATTCCCTTAACGCTTTGGGCCACCTTCTACCTACTAGACAAGTATTGAACAGGTTTATTAGAGAGGATATCTACAAGTAGTTTATTCACACCACTTGGGCGAACCCTTAAGGAGGCTACACCATGCCCTAAAATGGCCTTTTATGCGGAGCACTTCCTAGAGTTGAGGGATGGTCTCATTGCCCATACGCAGACACTTTCCATCACTAGATGCAATCCCTTTGTATCCCCCTTGGGCCAAATCGAGTCGGTTTCCATAGACTTGATGCGAGAGAGATCATCATCTTGATCGCTCTTGTAGGACTTATTTGCTTTCTAGCGTTCGGAGATTGAGACAAAGATGTACTTCATTTTTTCGATGCCCCCTTTATTACGAGATCAAAGGGAGATTTTGTCTTTTTAGGAGGGCATAAACTCTTTTTGACTTCTTCAGGTATGAGGACTAGAAGTGTCTAGCCTTATACATAGAGGATGCCACGAGGCTTCGTGAACACTCTTCAGCCACCTTCTAGGTGGATTCTACCTAGCGGATCACTTCCTTCTTCACAACGCTACCTTCAATGAGAGGTACTAAGCGCCAATGTGAGACTTGCTCTGCTTCTCACTCCAGATTTGTTCATCCCAGGGACACCATCCATAGTTCCCGAGCCATCACATTTAGGTCCTCACCGGAGTTCGGCACTAGGCGACCGATTAAATCTACCGATCTTTGAGATATATTTCGACGCTTAGATAACAACATAGTAGATGGCCCCTACACTCCGCCGCTTCTTTTTCCGGTCGTCAATCCATCCAGAGTTTCTTCCAGTCGGCCTTGAATGTTAGGGGAGCTCCCTGATGGACTTTCTTCTTCGCCTCTCCTCGACCTTCTTCCCTCTCTTCTTCTCGCTTGCATTCCCACACCCGGGTTTGGGTTCGTGGGATGGCTCTTCCCATTCTTGTCGCCTTTTTAGGCTTTTTGTATTTTCTTTGCATTGTTCTTTCTTGGGAACCTTTTGGTTCTCTTGCTTTGTATTTACGTTTGTGGGCCTTTTCAGTCCCATTGACCTACTTTTGTGGTCATTCATTGGACATTAATATATTTATCTTATCTTATTTACCACTTTAGGCTGTACCCAGGGCATTTTCTGTGCTATTTCAACAGGGTTGTTTTTTAAATGCCAAAAATAAAAATATAAAAACTAGTTACTTTTGTTTCAGCAGTACTTCAAGAGAATCTAGATGATATATTCTAGAATCTAGATTATAATTATGTGCATATGAAAATTTAAGCATGTTGAATGTTTTGAACTTTCATGAATACAAAGTGTTTTATCGTTTATGGATAAAAATTAGTAATATGCATATATATATGTTTATATATTTTATTATAATATATTGTATGGACATTTCTATGTCATTTGTACCCAAGGGATTTTTGAAAATTGGCGTTTCCACATTTTGAATCTGTACCTGTGCCCGTTTAAGTGGCAACCTAGGGTTACCTAGGGTTGAAATGTAGCAAGCATAACAATAAACACAACTGAAAACTACACTAATTCATCCATGAACTGCATCAAAGTAACATGTCATAAAACATCACTAATATTGAAATACATTCTGGAATAAATAGGAAGAAAGAGATAATGCAAGGATTTTTACAATTTAGCTTCAAAAAACGTCTATGCGCCATAAGCAACAATTTTATTAGCAAACAATGATCTTAAGCTCATTGACTGACTTTCAGCAAAGTTGCAAGACTTGTTCATCATTCTCTGACAATTACGCTTTGAATGAGAAATGACCAAAAGAGACAGTTCACCTATATTTGTAGAAAACAAAATGCTATTTTAGAACAGAGAATTGGCTTAAGAGGCAAAAGCCTTGGATGAAGGATTTGTCCTTAAATTTATAACAATTCTGTTTGTAGAAATGGAAAGCAAAGGTACTCAAAATATTTCTCTAGGAGTAATTAGAGGTTGAGAGGGAGCCTGTTGTCAACACCAGGGGAGATCCAACCATCCGCCAATGAATGAAAAAAAATGGAGCATGCCAAGATCACTCATGCCAAATCAAAGTGGAGGGAAACACAAACATTGCTTGAAGGCAAGCAAAATCCAACATTGAATTGATCCTTGAGAAAGCACAAGTGAAGATCCAAGGAAAGGAGCACATGCACATCCATGAAATCAGGAAGATTAGAGATACAAGAGGCTACCATTTGTTCAATTGGATGTGGTCTTTGCACAAATTGTCTCTTGAGGAGTCGTCATCAGTTTCATATTGTTAAGCGATCACCAATTTGAATACAAATCTGCTTCAATAGACAAATGACCTATGAAAAACTGTCGTAAATTGCTCTTTAATCACAAAAGTTCTTCTTGAGATTATAATTATTGTAAAGCTTTTGAACAGAGCTTTCTAATGGTATTAACCATTTGCAAAACAAAGCCCCCTGACAAAAGTCATGGTAGAAAAACTAGAATTCTGTTACTCAGCCCACACAATAAATGTGTGTAAAAGTTAATTTTGCAACTACAATCACCTTTTCTTTTTTCTCATTGGGCCACATGGTGCACTGTGATTGGGTCTTTGTTGTAATCGGGGACTGGGCCACGTGGCCCAATCACATCTCTTCATACCCAGGGCCTCTCTGCTCTATTTTCTCAACTTCATTGTCTCATGTATCCTCAAACACTAGAAATTGTGCCAAGTATTGGGCCCCTCTTGGTTCACAAAATTGACTTGCATGGCCCAATCACATGCTCCCAATTCTTCCTCGAGTGCTCATGATTGGTTCACATGGTCCAATCTCATATCCCCAATATCTGGGCTCATTCACAAGCCTTATCCACGATTACGTCCGATCTTCTTCCTCGTTAACTGAGTATTCAGAATTGTGCCATGTGGTGTAATCCCGTGTACTCAATTTTCCAGGCATATCAACCTCCAATCTTGCCTCATTGAATTTTGCAAGCCACGAGCTTCTGATTCTGTGACACATGACGTACTCCGCTTGTGCCGCATTACCCCACATCCTAGCCAATTGGCTGAGCTTGGGCTGAACACGTAGTTGCTATTGTGCCTTGCAAAAGCATTGAATATGTGGAGCCTTAGCTCTACTTCAAAGCAAAGTGTTGTTTTATTTAAACACGACCAGTCTCCTCTACTTGGCCAATGTGGGACTAATCCCCAAAGTGAAAACAAAGGTGGCTGCTATTATTAGAGCTCCAATGTGGCTGCGATCTAACCATGTGGAAATAGAGCTCTCCAAGGTCACAATCCCACACATAGATAACTGTAGATGTGAGGGGAAGCTGAAAATGCTCAATGCCTGACTGCTAATTCCATGGGAAAAGGCCCAAAAATGTCCCCAAAGCAAATTATGATACAATTGGAAACTCAAGTTTGTCCATGGCTGACTGCATGCAAGGAAGAGCTCAAAACCATCCCAAAGCAGATTGCAAAGAGGAGAAAAGTTGGAAGAGAGTGTGCCAATGATTAAAACTTCTCCCAAAGCCTGCATATGCTGCTATGCGTCTTTGTAAACTGGAAATGTCCACAAGACGCAATGAAAGAATGTAAAAGAGTGAGAAAACAGGGTTAATATAATTCAGTTGCTCAAATTAAACTGTGAGGCTCATTTTTGCAACAATCCCATTGTTACGAAAACACATCCAAGTACTCTGAAATCTCTTCCACCTTCCGAATGATCACTGTGGTAGTTGCACACCTTCAGAAACACTAAGTCCACCTCCAAGTTCACAAAGATTTTCATCAGGGTACTTAAAATGGAAAGGCACCATTTGAAGTGCGAATGAGTGGGTTCATGTTCAAGGGATTATCATGTTTAGGAGTTAAACAATGGTGGACTGTGAGTGGTTACATCGGAAAGGATAAAGTGTCAGATATATTGGATGAGTGTAATTAGTGTGCTAGTATTGGTATAGCACGAAGAAAGATGTATATAGAAAGGATTTCAACATATTGAGACAAAGGCAGAGTCCAAAGTACTAAACCGTACAGGCCATTGCCAATGCACTGGCCATTGTGAGGAAGTATCAATCAATTTTGTTTGATTTTCTATAACTCAACATGAGTGCCAGAAATGATCAATAGGCCTGGACTTGTTCAGGATGGTGTACAGGAAGACAAGTAAAAGAGAGTATCTAATGCATCATTAGAATGGTGTACGGGAAGACAAGTAAAAGAGAGTATCTAATGCATCATTAGGATGGCAATAGATGAAAGAAATGATCTACAGGTCTGAGCCTGTTTAGGATAGTGTACGTGAAGACAATTAAAAGGAGTATCTAATATGTCATTAGGATGCCAATAGATGAAAGAAGTGCATTTTTCATCTATTGGCATCCTAATGACCTATTAGATACTCCTTTTTAATTGTCTTCACGTATCCTAAACAGGCTCAGACCTGTCGATCATTTCTTTCATCTATTGCCAATAGGATAAATACCAATAAAAAATGACAATTTATCCTAATGTCATTTGTGAATTTCAATAATTAGAAATTCTAGGATGCTTGAATCTTTTTGGTTTTTTCGGTGTTATTTGTGGCTTCTGGCAAAAGCCAGGAAAAAAGTGTGGGCATATATGCACATGTTGAAATCCCTAACTGGTCTAACCTTTTTGAATTTCAATAAGAATTCTAAGCTTATATACTTAATCTTTTCTTTTTAGGTGCTATGCTCAAGCTTCACCCAAGAGCAGTTAACTGCAGGAAAAAGAAGTGTGGACATAGTAACCAGGTCAGATGAAGCAAATGGAATCTTAATCTTCCATTGAAAGCCTTCCGATTCGTCGTGATATTTACTCAACTACATGTGCCATTTCTGATGTCTATTTATTTATATGTTGTTTTATACAGCTGCGGCCAAAGAAGAAAATCAAGTAGATCTGATGCTGGGAAGGAGAGGAGATTTATTCTGTTTGTTTTAGGTTTTATGTCTCTCTCTCTTGAGTAATCCCTTTCAACCTCAAATTGGGTTGAATTGAGCTTATGCATAATTTGACTTAACTTTTTATCTCAAATTTGTGTGCTCCTTATTGGGTTTTGTATTTTCTATTTGGCAATTTGAAGGTAAATAACCCTGAGTTTACAGAGATGCCATTACTAATGGTTGTGCAAATTCTTGCAAAGTGGAAGACTCTAGTTGAAAGTCATTTCGTTTGTCTTTTATTGGGTTTTGTATTTTCTATTTGGCAATTTGAAGTTAAATAACCCGAGTTTACAGAGATGCCATTACTAATGGTTGTGCAAATTCTTGGAAAGTGGAAGATTCGTGTTGGAAATCATTTTGTTGCCTTTTATGTAAGGAAATTTCTTTGGTTATCTGCATGTTATACTTGTTATGATTTGACATGCCTCGTTATTATGAATTTAGATCTGGATTACTCGTCTGATCTTTTGGTTTCTCTCATTCTTAGATACCCAGGACTAAACTTCATCCCAGATCTAGATGACCTGTGTGTGCATGTGACACATCTTTTTCCTACATATGAAGGGATATCCTTCATCCTGTATTTGTTCTTGGTTTTGATCATTTAACTTGGCTGATCTTGGTTCCGACAGTTCGCAAAATTGTTAGGATTTCTATTTAACTTTTTTGTATTAAAACTGAAAATCAACTATGCTTTGTATGCTTTTTCTTCTTGAAGTGGATTTGGTTGAATGTATTATTTCATTAAGAAAATCTCTACTTAATTGTAATGAATTTTAGCCTGGTGATTACTCAGACTAAAAAATTTTTCATATAAAGAATATTATGAATGATATGGTATATTTTAAGATGTTTTGTAATTAAATTTAAGGAATTCTAGGGTGTTTTAAAATTCTGGTTCCTGATAGTGCTTGTACTTGAGACTTTATATTCTTCTTGCCATATCTAGAAATTTTAATTCCATGGAATTATAAATGATGGGATTATGGTATTTGATATTTGTTTAAAATTTAAATTCTAATATTAGGATTGCTTAAAATAGTTATTCTAACCCTTGGTATGTAAATGAAAAATTGAAATTAAGGTAATGGAATTCACTTAATGAAAAATTTGCAATTAAGGTAATGGAAATCACTGATGGAAGTGAAAAGATTCAAGGGAATATTTGGGTTAGCGAAACACTGTATTTTTCTATGTATTACTAAACAAATTAGAAACACAACATTGTGTTGCATGTCTCGACATAGCAAATAGGACATTGTTTCCCATGTTTTGAACTTATTCTAAAATTTGCTTTAGATACATATCACGTTTATAGTGATATTTGGGTTAGCGAAACACTGTATTTTTCTATGTATTACTAAACAAATTACAAATTACAGGAAGTGACGGATGTCAGGATTTTCAAAATTGCCAATAGCCCCGAAGTTTGGAAAAATAGTAAAACTATGATAATAGAAATTGTTTATGGAATTGTTTTTTGGTCAATGAGAAATATCGTTGTGTAAGTGGTAAATCTTTAATCTTGACTAGAATCTTTACTCGTTGTATAAGTTGTATAAATTTAATGCTCTGTAGATGTTTTTAATGAGTTTGCGGTGTTACATGTTTATTAAAATATGCAAGGATTGAAAGTCTTTATTATTGGGCGTAGCAAATAAATAATCCCAACTTTTTAAATCTGATTCTGCATTTGCTGTAACTAAAGCTTGGGTGTGGAAGTATAATGAAACTTATAAATGATCTAAACAACACCTTTTAAAGGAATTAACCTGTATCATTGGTGAGACAGTCTTTCAAGTACAGATAGATTTTTGCCAAATCATAAACCAGAGGCAGATGCAATGCAGTAACATCATAAAGAAGTATTAACAAAGATGATTATTATGCCCATCTTTTATGATAGTTGACTTTAATTCTGTGCGTACCTGAGAAATTACGAAAGTGATTTTACTTTAGTGAAAAATTAAATCTATGCTTTCAAATAGCATTTGAAAGGCCTATTTAGTACTATATAAACATGAAATTTGATGTGTATAGAATTGAACCATTCATAATTGCATTATTAACGGATAGACTCTTAAATAAACATAGACCATAATTTTTATTTTTGAAATTTTATGTTGGAAATACCATTAAAAAAATGAATCTCATTTTCATTCCCCTTTCCGCAAACTGGTTTATTAATTGCAGATTTGGTATAATCTAAGATCCCACCCTATGTTGTTAAACACCGTTAAGAGGCAGTCTGTTTTTTTAGCAATTTGGAAGAGATTGGCCTTGCCTGTAATTGCGAGTCATTTTTAGGAAAGTAATGACGATGATGAAGTTTCCAATATCACTTGAATAATAACTGATATTTGGTCCTTTGCTTCTCATGAATATATACGAGAGGTTTTTCATCATTTCAATTTAATTGTAACATTCTTTTTTTGTGAATATTTAAAGGAATGAGTGTGTAAGAAACTTGGGACATGGAAAGAAGCGTAGGAAAGAAGGTAGAGTCTTCATGTCAAAAGTGAGATCAAAAGTGTTTGAAGGTGAAGACCATTGTCTTGCACTTGATGCAAGGTAGATCAAGTGAATGAAAGGTTTTCTGCATGTTGTGCAGAGGGTGTTTAGATCATTAACATGCCCATTCAAAAACTTAAAGAATCTAAATTTAAACTCTTGCAAATCATGGATTGACTTCTTGGTAGGGGGACATAATGATGGGAGTGGTGCTTGCATGTGTGGCTAGGGCATGCATGATCTTCGTACTTCTCCAACCCTTAGCTTCTTTTAACATTCTATAGAACACAGATACTAATGTGCATACATATGTCATCTCTGATAACAATTTTTAAGAAAATGATGAAGAGTTGAATGTGAATAATCAAATAAGAATTGTTGAGGTCCATTCCTTTTTCCCTATGAAGATTCATATTATAACCCATTCTCTTGAATTTTGCTTAGAGTAGTGTTTGTTTTAGATTAGGGCATTGTCACCTGGTATGGTTTCTTCTTAAAGATGAATTAGATTCTTTTCAAAGATGATTTTTAAAGAGATTAAACTGACAATTTCTACTTTTATTTAATATAGTGAGGATGGTCTAAGGAGCTGATACGATTTTCTCTTGTAGAGTAGTTGGAATGTTACGATGAACAAGACTAGAAATAAAATCCTCATGTTTATCTTATGAAAGATTTGAAGGGGTTGACTATCCACATACATCATTAAAATTTTTATATTTCACAAATTAAAATTAAAAAATAAGCTAAAATGATAATTAAAATAATAAAATTTTGCCTATTAAAAAAAATAAAAATCAACAAATTTGGAAATAATTGGCGATCCTATCCCACTCTAACAATTAAAGTCTAAATTTGATGGAGCATTTAAGAGAAATCTCGGGGATCATATAACTTGTTTGCAAATTAAGATCATTTAATGGTTAGTGTATTACTCCTTGCCCTCCTTGTCTCATGTAACCAACAAAGAAGTGGATGTTAATGCCTTGATGGAAGGCCTATTAGAACTTATGGATATGAATGAGTGCAAATTTACCTGCATAGTCAGCTACATTCTTGCTTGGGAAGTTAGCTGAAGTCTTCATGTTTAATGGAGAGAAATTCTTGGGACAACTAAAAAAACCTCATTGTATTTCAATTGATTTTGGGCCACTTCACTTCAAACAAAAAGGAAAGAGCTTGGTCTTTTCCTAATGGTGACGTACAATAATGGCTTGGATTTGGTAAACTTGTGTTCACACCTTTTTTAATTGACTAGATGTTGGCATGTTTCTTTTGTTTATGGTCTTGCATGACCACCTTTTCTCCCCATTCATGTTATTTCCTTTTTGTCCTTAATGTAATTTTATAAAGTCTTAATTTTACTTCATGTGGGTCATAATAGGATTCTTAGTTTAAAACTACTAACCACAATGAGGAAGTGCAATGGACACATTGATAGGGAAAGGGGAGATGAAAGGGAGGGGATGTTGAAGTGTGTGTATGATATTAGGGGAAGATGAAGGGGATGAGATGTGGGAGTGTGGGAATGTTGGAGCAAAATGACATTGTTGGTTGCCTTAAGTAGAGAACACCTCGAAACTACATCGCAACCATGTCTTGAAAAGGAGAGAATGCAATGCACCTTGGGGAAAAACATAGAAGGTGAGCATAATTTATAAAAGAGTTTCAAGTAGGAAGGGTAATACACCATTGATAAGTCGGTTTATGATGCCCTCTTTATATCATCCACAAGACTAGTAAGAGGTATTCCTCTTGTTTTTAAAGGTGAATGTATAGACCTAGAGAAAATTTTGAGAATTGTTTAGAGGAGAAATGAGATGAGATGTGGACGCCTTTGAGGCTATGAACTCTAAAGACTAGTATGGAAATAAAAACCTAATGTAATGTACCTCTAATTTCAATAGTTGTTTTATCCAAAGTTAGGCCTTGAGCTTTATGTATTGTGAGGCCTAATCCATTTTCGAGAGGGATTTGTTGTAGTTGTCAAGTTAGTGTCTTGGGTAGAGAGGCAAGACGAGGTGGTTGCATTCACGAGTCTCCTTCACCTTTGCCCATAGATGGGGAAGCTTGCACATGTTTGAATTGCCCATGATGTTGTCCTTTTCCACCACGCCCTTTAGCTCATCCTTTGGTGAGTTGGATTTTGTGGGTAGGGGTTCTTTGTGCCGATATCCATGCTTATGCCTATGCCTATGCCCATGACGAGGCAACAAAGTGGTTTGGTTATTTGAGAAATTATCGAGACTTGTGTTTGGGTGTCACAATGGGGTTGCAAAGAATAATAATCAACCATCTCCTAAAAAGGATCCAAATAGTGTAGTTAAAATGATTCAAAACTAAGATTATATATTATTGTAAGAACAATTTATTTAGTCAAATAAGGTAGTAAAATGTGGACTTTAGAGCTATGTTTTTTTGTTTGTTGATATTTTTGGGCTTGAAGTGTGTTTATAAGGGTTGATATGCTGTAGTATTAATAGTATGAGGTGAGACCTAGGTTATTTGTCGTGTGGAGTGAGAAAGTCCATTGATTGGTGATGCGACCCCCATTGTGAGCACAATTGAAAGAGGCTTGTTGACTTTTTAATTGCCTTCGGCGGAACACCATTAGTGGTGAGAATGGGTGTTTATATATGGTGGACGGCCTTAGTGACTACAACGTAGTGAACCCCGCTTTGAGCTTCAAAGTTTAGTAGCATTTCGGAATGTGGAAACTATAACATGGAATGTAGGTGATCCTCTTCTTTATTTGGGAAAGTCACATACAAACCACATGTCATTTTTTATGAATTGCTCTAAGGAGAAAGATGGTGCAATGCATAAATCCTTAAGGCAACATACTCTACAAATACCTTCAAAAGTAGCACCTTGTCGTTAAAAAATTGTAAACACAATGAAAATAGAAAGTATTTGAGAACATAATAACACTCAAATTAAGAATAAATTGTCATATATTTTAAAGGTCATAATAAATTTGAAAATTTAAAATAACATTAATAAAACATATGTCAAAAACATAAGAATGCAGGGCATTAAAAATAACTACCCCAGTTGTTGCAAAAACAAAACTGCCATAATAATATTTATAAAATTGAAATCTACAATAATGTTGAAAAATTCAAAAGGAAAATATGTGCACACATATTCACTACCCTAAAAACTTACATAAATATTTTGTTAGGCAAACATTAAAGCGACACATGTATTCTTCCATGTACTAACAAAGTGCTAATAAAAAATCAAAATAGAGGAAAACACTCATTAATCTTTGTGTAGACATATTCATCACCCTAAGAAATCACATTAATATTGTTTAAAATGAGCATTAAAGAGATAAATATATATTCTTCTCTCGGACTAACAAAAAAGCAAAATAAAGGATAGTGCTAATTAATCTTGAGTGACACCCTTATGAGGTGGAACAACATGAAGTGGAGATGCCACACATTGACCATGGTGGTGGTGCTTGTAATAATAAATGTTCTATTATCCACACTGATTTCTTAAATAGAGAGACGAGACCAGTGGATGCATTCACAAAATCCCTTCACCACGGCCTACAACCGTCCAAATCCCTCACACTTTTTGGCTTGCACGACCATGCCATCCAAATTTTTCTTTGGCAAGTTAGATTTTGTGGGCGAGACGTTCTTTATGCCCATACCCATGCCTATGTCCATGCCTGACAATAGGGAAACAAATTGGTTTAGGGTCGGGTAAATTTTAGGGGCGAATATTCGTGAAAAGGTGAATATTGGGAATATTGAATATTGAATTTGGTGAATTTTGTACTACCATACAGTAACGTGTTAACCAAAATTTTATGGTGCCTAAAAAAATATGAATATAATTTCACCTTCATGTTTCCGCCAAGGGTCCGACGATGTTAGTATATTCGCCTTCATGTTGTAACATTCTAATACATAGGATTAATTCACTATAATATAGTCATATGATTTACATTATAAGCACGTGAAAAAATGAAAGTATAAGACCAGAAGCTGAAGGATTCAGGAAAAAGTGAAAGACTCAAGAGGTAAGCAAAAAGAGAAATGTTTGTAGACCGGTTTTTTTTTTTGTGTTGACAAACGGTAACAATTATTTGTGTTATCGTTCGACAATAAATTTTGTGATGACGGACAACAAGACAAATGTGCAAAGTTGAACTAACAACAAAATGTTACCGCCTGGCAACATGTATAAGTGTTACCGTTTGAAACATGTATAAGTATTACCGGTCGGTGACAATTATATGTGTTACCGGCTGGTTACTGATGTATCTTGTGTTCGGCGATATAATATTTTTTTGTCTTTGTCTTGCAACGTGCCTTACTTGTCGACCGCTTCTTTCGGTTGTGTTGTCGTTCATCATTATTAAGTTGTGTTGCCATGTGGTTGGATAAATCTGTGTTTTCGTTAGTATTTGAAACTTCTATATTTTTGTCGCATGTGCAGACTTCAAAATCACCCATTCGATGGCCCCTATTACAAATGAGAAAAGAACTCAAGGAAAAAGAAAACATGATATGGACATTTCAAAATATTTCATCTACCAATAGTAACCCCAGTGGCAAGAGGTAATTTTGACTCTTACTATGATAATGTTACTTTATTTTTGATTTACTTAGGGAATTTGTAAGCAAACCAATTTCTCTCAAATGTAGAAAACCCTAGCAGTGACCTTACTCTAGATGAAATTTCCAATCACCAGAGTAATTCAATTCAAATCGACAATATCGATAATTCCATTTCCTATCTAACTCAAACTTCGATAAACATTTTAGAAACTCACATCGAAACGTAAGAGTGGGAAGTGGACTATAGGAATGACTTTATAAAATTTGAATGGTCAATCAAATATCCATTTATCGACCCTATAGAACCCGAAAACAATACGATACTCCTACGTAATGTAGATGTACTATCTATAAATGGAAACTAGGCAAATACCACAAAATACAATTGAAGTTGGACACAATAGAGAAACATTGTGGGAAGGTATATGAGTCTAAAAACAAGATGATGGAACAATTATAAAAACAACTAGATGGAAAACTAAGGAAGATTGTTTACATATGAGATATGCTGCAAAATATGAAAATCATCATAAACATCTTCAGGACCTAGTTGAGAAAGGTGGAACAATAAAGGCTAAATTTGAAAAAGCTATTGACGTAAGTCTTTAGGAAAAACTCATTCAATTCAGAACAATATTTCACATTTTAAAGAAGGGCAGACCAATTTCAGATCTCATTGATTATAATACATTGTTTCAATCTAATGGGTTTCCAAATATTCCAACAACACATTGGTCAGATACCAGTGCATGAGAGATGGCAAAGTGTATGGGAGAAATTGAAATCACTTGATTTGAGAGAGAAGGTAAAAATGCAAATTTTATCGCATTGTTGATTGATGAGGTCACAACAGTAGACAATACATCCTGGTATGCATGCATGTCTACACTTTCAGTTTCAATAACCATTTCAGGGAAAATCATCTACTAGCTATGCACAAAATGATGGAGAACTGCAATGCTAAGAACATCTGCAAACTTGTTATTAAAAATTTGAAGGAAATAACTGGTATGGATGATCATTAAATCTCTACAAAGTTGATTTGTGTAGGAGCTGATGGCGCATCTCATGCATGCAGTCACAAAACTGACTTTGTATTCGTCTCGCAAAACAATCGTAGCCCTTTACATGATACCTATTCACTGTATGGATCACTTTGAATGAATTTGGCTTACAAGATTGTAAGTAATTTTGAAAATGTTTCTAAGGTGGAGGAACGATACGAGACTTGCATTCATATATGTCAAGCAATCCTAAAAGATTTTTGGAGTTTCAGAGATTTTTGTTGGAATAAAAATGGTAAAAAATTGCTAAAAGATGTTGACACAAGATGGATATCATTGTATGAACCAACTTGTAGGATTTTTGAGGAATACAGGTCCTTAACAAGGTATATGTTCAAGCATCTTAGAGGAGTGGACAAGGCTAAAGATTTTTGTATTGCTTGTGATTTAGAGACATTATTAAATTTATGTGGTATTTTGCCAATGCTGAAGGAAATAAACAGCTTGGTGAAACATGCTCAAGAAAGATCCATATACATTGTTGATTTTATAAAATTAAGGAGACAAGTATGTATGATTTTAGATACCTTATATTGCACCCAAGATTGGATTCAGAAGCCAATTTTTAGCAGCTTCAAGGTTTTGACAGATACAAAAGATCCCAATAGCTATTTAAATTTTAATATCAGTGGTCATCTTTGTATTTCTATTGATGGGAAAAATATTCCAATGCACACTTTATACAAAGATCCTTATGTAAAAGGTTTTGAACTTGAGGAAGTACTAGTCACAAGTTGTATTTTTGATGATGTAGTTTCGATACACATATGAAGATATCTAAAACATTATCTTTTGAGATCGAGAGCGTTTTAAAAATAGTGATCTTCTTGAGGCCATGGGAGTTGTAAATCCCATTTTCTGGAATCGATGATTGATGAAGAACAAAGAGCTACAAACTTCGGAAATCCATGACTGCACTTATGGAGCAGTTTTGCAAATCTTCAGATGTTGATGGAGGGGAATTAAATGGTATATTGGACAAAAATTACTCATATCATAGTCACAACATTTTGCATATACAATGTCTGATCAATATAAGTCTATTATTGACCCAACAGAAATGGGAGCTATCACACTATTGTGGAGAAAGATGTATCAGAGTAACATTCTGAGAGAAAATATAAGTGAATACTTCAAACTATATGAACTCATACAAACAATGATTCTTGGGTCTGTTGAAGATGAAAGGGTATTTAGTGCACTTACATTTGTGAAATCAAAACTTTGCAATAGATTGGACAAGAATTTGGAAACTTGTTTGAGAATCTATGTTTCAAGATATGGGGTGGACACATTTCCATATGAAAGAGCACTAGCTACATGGACATCTCTTGCAGAGTGCAGAGATGTTAATCAGATAACGAACAATGAAGTCTCTAATAATGGTGAAATTGACTTAGAATCATTAGACAAGAAATTGCAAAAATATAAGAAGTGATGAAAGACCATTCAAGATAGGGTTGTTTCAACTACCAAACAATTGATTGTATTCATTTTTGAAATATATATTGTTACTCGATATTTTTTTCATTTACATATATTGCACATATAATGTTTGGAAAATTTTTAATCACTTCTATATTTTTAATAATGTTTGTAAATAACAGATGGTAGATAGTTCATATTTGTGCAATATGCAAACTGATGATGTAATAAAATTGAAGTTCGTTTCTAATAAATAATGTCCATTCTTTGTTTTCTCACTATCAATTCCACAGGCACAATTGTTTGCAAATATATTATAAATTATAATCCATATATGATATATAACATCGTGATTATTAGGATTAATAAAAAACATAGCAATCTACGACTACATCCCATCATGATTATTGGAGATAATCTTTACATGATGAATCAAGATTCAACTATCAAGATCGAACAACAACATGCACATTCAAGACACAAGTTTTAATTATTGAGTTCATACATGTTTGAAACTAAATTGAACAATGTAAATCTAGATTCTAGAATCCATGTGTACTATTCATCAACTGTAGAAGCTTGAAAAAATAAACGACTAAAGTTTTCATTCGACAACACCCATGAGAGAAATAAAAAGATCAACAATTTCACATAAAGATAATGTTTTCAAATTCCATTTGTCAAATATTGAATACATCAATAGTAACATAGTTTAAAGTTTTAATTGAAGTTAATTGGACCCTTGTCCTTAAACAAATTCAACAACTACAAAATTTGAACTATCTCGATTACACCAGACTCTACTAATTCTTTTGCAACAACATTAATATTTTCTAAATTTTCTATCTTCACGAGCTGCATCTCCTGCTAAAAGGATAGAAGGATCCTCATTAGTTTTTTTCTTCATAAGAATTTCCGGATCCAGCCATGCTCCTTGATAATCCTCCACAAAGTATTATTGTACTTGTTTAACAGAAAAAGTTTTTCTTTAAAACCAATAGCCCCACGGACACTCTCTCTCGCTTTTCTAAGGTGCTCATCTAACACCTGCACCTCTTTCTTCAAAGTATGATATTTTGACAAAAATAAAATCCCATAATTAGTATTTGGAATCAAATAAAGGATAACTATATATTTATATAACAATCTAAAAAAATTAGAACTTACCACGACCAAGTCTTTCTCTGCATTAGCAATAGTGACAAGGTTCTTGTCACGATTCCACTTGTTGTAGTAAGACTGTGCCTCGACATTCAAATTAGCCAATCTGTTCAACATTATTTTCAAAACTTCATCCTTGTTGTAAAAATTATTGGTGATTGCATTTCCTTTTTGTGCTTGAGAAAGTATAACATCAATCGTCATTGGTTGATTTTTAACCAATGATTTTTTTCTGTTTTCAAAATTATGATATCTATCATTAATTTCTTTTATCAGAGCTTTCACTCTGATCTCCCACATCTTTAGCTCCTTAATGTCAGGAATAACATTTTCCATGACAAGGGCTATAACATTATTTGACACAAGGATGTCAAGTGAAAACTTGGTCTTTGCATCATCATCCATTTTTTCTATCCGCTGGCTACCCAATTGGGGAAGGAGGAACTGAATAGCCTATTGGTCATGGGCACTTACTTACAAATAGATTACGTTAGATCCTCGGCATGCCTCTCCCTCGATGATTCCATGTCAAAAATATGTCAAACTGAGATAATTCTCATCCATGTCTATATTATTTAACACAGAAGTACCTCTGGCACTCAACATGCTACCAATTGAAAAATTGGGGAACTCAGATGTTGTGAAATTCTAAGTTGCCCTGCTTGTAGTCGTTCTAGGGTTAGGGAGCACAAGCCTTTTTCCCCTACCATAAGTAGATGATGAAGGCAGAAGGGGAGGTCGACAGGGACTAATGTACTCATTGTGTGTTGAGATGGAGTTGGAGTAGAGAAGGTGGCCATGGGATGAATTTCAGATTGTAAAATATCTACGAGCATCAATACTTTAACAATATTGGATTCAGTAATCAGTATGTTGAAAATTTGAAATTAAGAAGACAAACAAGTGAATCGTAAGAATTTCTTACGCTGTGAATTTTGTCTCATAATCAATAGACCGTGGTATGCATTTGGGCGGAAGGGTGGTGGTGGCACTCACACAACAAATCTTGAATTTAATGAAAACCAATTAAAAAGAATGATAAATTCCTAAAAGAAATTCAAAAGACTAATATAAATAAAGTTTAAATCATTATTTTTTAGTTTCTTTGTACCAAAATTGAAGGTCTTGGGAAATTATATGGTGCAAACTAAATCATTTCGTGCTCAGTATATATATGTCATCTCTGCACCACTATGAGAAAACTCTCTCTAAGGTGTCGATGCGGATATGCTTTGAAAAATTCTACACATTAGGATAATGAAATTAGAAATATGTCATTGTCAAGAATCAAAGATTTAGATTATCATTAGTCTATAAAATAATTTAATAAAATTGAAACGATTGTGTAGTATGTAAAAATTAAAACCTGGATTTTCCTGTGCCATAGAAGCAGAGTGCATTCTCTCCTTGCTCTGGGACCGGGCCGAGCGAGATGAATCCAAAGAACCACACATCCGTTTGTTTGGTCTTAACTCTGTAGCCAAAGAGTCATCGACATGGTGACATCAATTGTATTGTTGTCACTGACCTCTCGAACCAGTAGGGTAATGCGAGTAAACTTCTGCATGACGACATTCCAATGTTTTGCTTTCTTTGACCTGTTCAACATAGAATTACAAACTACATATTTATAATAATTAATTTAACAATTTTTTTTTTTTTGAAAGGAATCAAGATTAATTTCTTTTAAAACAAAATACTCACCAACTATTTGTCTAGAGGAATTCCATGTTTATCCATCTTCTTGTGAAGAGCAATTGGAATAACTGTGGATTTGAGTCCATAAAAACCCTCATAATATAAAGCAAGAACATAACAAGAAGAAAAAATAATTGCAGTAGGATTCAATTTGGCTTTTTCAAGTTCAGAATGAATCTTTGATGCAAGATATGTGCACCAATCAAATCTAATGCCGACAATGGTTTGAAGAAGGTAGTACATTTCCCACTGAGGAATGTCGGTGTATCTTCCCTGTAACACGATACAAGACTAGAAAAATTCCACCATGGCCAGGAGAAAGGGGTCTTTGATAGATTGAGAGTTAATGCCTCTTTTGGTTGGAGTATTAACCTCAACCTCAATAGAGAGATTGTAATGAGACTCTAAAAATTTCTTTTGCTCATCAAAAGAATGACTTTAATGGTTACACGTAATGTATTTTGATGAAGGGGCACTGTTAGATGATGAATGTCTTCAGGTGTTATTTTGATGACAAATTGGTGGGATGGTAATTGAACTGTGAAAGTGCCTTCGAATGATTATATACTTACATTAAATTATTTAGTAATTTGTGTTCTGTCTGATATTGGGGCATGTAAATAAGACCATGGAACCCTGAGCTACCAATCCAATTAGATTGACTGATTATTTGAGGGTCTTCAAGTAGTTGTAGTAACTAGGGATATAAAATGTTTCGGTAAACATAGGAAGTTGGTTTAATGGTCTTTTTTCTTGGGGCCATTATTCTTGAATGTTGATTGCTTGAAAAAATAAGAGGTTGGAAAATGACAAATTAAGATACATGTATATGAGCCTTGAGGATCATAGAACAAATTGTGTGGTAGGTGGCACTGGTTACTATCTAATATTGGAAGACTGGAAGTGGACGAGAAGGTTGGAACTCTCTGAAAAAGTCTATCTCAAAGAAACCTACACGTGAAAATGGGACAAAATGAATGGGGATGGGTATATATATATGAAAATAAAGTGTATTAAATGCGGAAGACACGTGTCGTATTAAATTCCTGGATGACCATATATGTTATCATCTAGAAACACCATATATACGTCGTGCCAATAACACCATATATACGTTCTCGTCCGAAAACACCATATCAATGCTTTTCACCGACCGGTAATAGATTGTTGTTTCGTGTGATTGACGACTCCAGTAACAAATAACATCCCCTCCAAGTGCTTTTTGAAAAATTCCTTCCTTTCGCCGCCGTCACGAAACTCGTTTTCATTTATTCGCCTACAATGCAAATGGTTTTTTCATCACATTCGCCACCCATTCTATAATATTTTTTTGGGGAGGGGGTCTTAAAATAAACCTTGTTTAGTGTGTTTGAGAAATTGACAGGACTTGAGCTTGAGTGTCACAATGGGGTCAAGCAAAGCATATTAATGGTTCCTATGCTAGTGAAAAGGATCTAGATAGTGTATTTGAAATGGTTCAAAAGTAAGATTATATATTCTTCTTTTAGTACAAGTATTTCGGGCATAATATGGTAGTACAACGTAGATTTTAGATTTTTTTTTTTGTTTTTGAGAATTTTGGGTTTAATGTGTTTTTGTAATGGTTGATATGCATTACTATTAATAGTATGAGGTGAGAGCGGGGTTATTTGTTATGTAGAGAGGATCTTCATTGATGATTTTTTTGTGGTGCAATCCCAACTAAGAGCATAATCGAAAGAGGCTCCTTGAATTTTCTAATGAATTCAACATGAATACCATCAATGGCTAGGATGGGCATTTCTATGTGGTGGCCAACCTTGGAGACTACAATGTAATGACCCCCTATAGGTTCCGGGGTTTAGAGCAATTCTTTCCACAACCCACTCTTTTAGCAACATTGTTGTTACAATTACTCGTAATATTATGTCCTGCATATGATTGAAAGTTAAAAACTTTGATGGTAAGGTTAACATGTCGATCCCCACAATTGGATTTTAAAAAAATTCCATTATAGCCTAGATATTAATTAATCGATACAAATAATAGTCCTATCTAATGCAATGTTTGCTTAGTATTAAATATGTTTTAATAACCTCCATCGTAAAAAACTTACTTTCTAATGGCCTTGTAAATTTTTGGAATTGCTACAAGTACATTATTATGTCTTATGATAACATAAATGTTGAACTAATATAGCAAAAAAGTGAAAAATTAATGAAAATATAAGATACTTTAGAATAGGGAAATATATTTGTCGAGAATAAATTTTGACACATTGTAAGGGTAAAAAAATTCAACATTTATAATATACACATCAAATACATAGGAACGTAGGGGACATTAACTCTTGAGTCCCAACACACAACCAATCAAAGAATTACTTTGGTCGTTGTAGAAGCGAGAATGCCAAAGCAATAGTTACAAAATTGAATCTTTTAATGTTGCTCAAAGATCCAAAAGGAAAAACATGTGTGCACATATTCTCTTTTTGAAGATCTTACAAAAATTTTTTTAGACATTCATTAAAGTATTTTACCCCAAGACTAACAAAATACAAAATGAAGAACACCATTGAATGGTATCCTTACAAGGGGGACAACATAAAACACACCTTACAAGATAGATCCATAAGATGCCGCATATGGGCAAGCTAGTGGAAATGTTGCAAAACCCAACGAATTGCACCGAGGGGGAAACCTCAAGTCATTGCCAAGATGTCCACATCCTCATCACCTTCGAGGTAAACTCTACTTGAAATTTCAAAAAAATTCAAATATACAATTCATGCATTATCAACCACATGTTAAGCATAGTGATGGTGCCAATTTCCACCATCATAGAAAAAAATCCATTGGCCACATTAGTGTTATGGGTGAAGAAGCAGGCCCACATTAGGAAGGGGCTAGGTGGATGCATTCACACTCCTTCACCACCACCCATAAACATGTAAGCTTGCATATGTTTTAATCTCTCATGCTTCTTCCTTACACACCATGCCCTCTAGCTCGTCCCCACCCTTCCTCACGGGATTTAGGGTTCGAACCATTTCTACCATTGTTTGGTTTCTATCATGTCATTTATTGCTTACCATCAAAACATAAAACAATCATGAACATGAATGAATTCCTGAAAATGAATAATGCAAGTAGAAAAATAAAGAGAAAAATGTTGTTTTATACTTAGAGAATAGAGTGTTTCAATAATTCTATAGGTTGGTTAAACTACAATTAGGATTAATGCACCTTGCAAAATTTAGGAATTAGATCCTAAAATTTGCACTTGCACGTAGTTTTTGCTACACATATTAAGAGAAATTGGCTATGTTTTACAAAAACATAAGGTCCCCTTCCCCATAATCTTGTTATCATGTTTGGAATTCAACCATCCCTTCTACCTCACTAATTGATTTGTAATCCTTCTATGAAACATCAATGAATCACTTCAAACCTTACTTTAATGCATGTATGTAACACATATGTGGACCATCAATTTATTTCCATCTCATAGCTACATGTACCATCCATATGATTGAAGGGAATTCCTATTGACATAAAAACCAAGTATTTAAAGATATTTGGGTGAATTTTTGG
Source organism: Taxus wallichiana var. yunnanensis (assembly GCA_018340775.1). Classification (NCBI taxonomy): domain Eukaryota; kingdom Viridiplantae; phylum Streptophyta; class Pinopsida; order Cupressales; family Taxaceae; genus Taxus; species Taxus wallichiana. Next base: position 1,023,899,429 of record CM031239.1, read on the forward strand.
CTCTTTGTCTTGTGTTTATTATAAACATAAATAAGAGAAAGGTCATTCAAGTAATAACTCATAGAAATTAACAAGTTATTGCATAGATAAGGGTCAAAATCTCAAACCAAAAATAATTTATTTCTTTGTTTGTTTGTTTTTAAATTTGGGAAGGAGTCATTGAAGTACTTGCTCATACACATTATTTTTTTCCAATTCAAGGAGGATTCATTGAAGTGATTCTTTGATAGAAATTAGTTTTTGCGTAGATAATGGTCTAAATAACATGAACATAAAACTAGTTTTTAAATCCGAATTTATATAACACACACACACACATCCTACTTTTATGGTGGGGAATATGGATAGAGTCCTCTTGCACTTGGTAGGGTTTGATCATGGGTGGAGAGCATAACATTCACATTTGCATAATTACGAACCGAGCTAGGACTGATATACAACATAGAACAATTTAATTAAAATTGGTCATAGAAATTCTAAAAAGTAATAAGAAAAAGACATATAAAACAATACATGATCTATACAACAAATAAATACATCCTATTTCTACAAAGTAAGGAATATGGATGGAGGCCTTGTGTAGTTGGTAGGGTTTAATCATGGGTGGAGAGCATAACACTTATATCTACACAATTACAAACCATCCTAGAAGTCAATATACAAAATAAAACAATTTAGTTAAAATTGATTATATAATCTTTAATTATTTAACAAAAGTAATAAAGAGAAAACTTAAAAAATAATACAAACATTAAGGCTATAGTCATGGGTCAAAATTTAACTAAAATTTAAAACTTATATAATATTCATGGGTCAAAATTTAATTAAATTTTGGAAAACTCCAACCACTTTTAAAAAGGTTAAGACAATTGGAAAAAAAGATAAAAGGTGAAAAGTCTAAAGAATTCCAAAAAAATCTAAGTAAAAAGCCTAATACTAGAAATCTATTACCAATTTAGGAGGTTAAATAAGCAATCACTCTTTAATTCTCCTTTGTCGAGTAAATATATGCATTAGAGAGCATATCACATTAGTAAATTTATTTATGGTGAGAAAAAATAATATATAGTTTTCAATATTATTACACCAAAGTTGTGTTTGTCATCATCTTCATAGGGGATTTAATATTGAAGTTATTGTTTATCAAATAACATACACATTAAATTTTGTATTTACATTTGATATTTTCAATCATTAAAAGAGCAACATCCCAACCTAACATTTAGCATTTTCACAAACCACTCTAAAAGCTACGTTAGCTTTCTAAGGTTTTTAATAAATGAACTTCGAGACTCTTGGCTATCATATGGAATGACACTCTATTGGGGACATGAAAATAACCACTTTTTATATTTGATTTTGTATGCTGAATTTTAATTTTGTATCAATTATTTTAATAATAAACTTTTGAGTATATACCTAAATTATCAACCTAATAGATGTGTGGTATTTTTTAATTTTATGGCCTTCTTAATAGTTTTTTCATTAAAATTCTAGAAACAAACTTTTCTAAAGGTTTTTAAATCACACTATAAACATTAAAAACTAGTTAAACATAACCCTTTAAGATGTCTATTATGAAAGAGTAGCTTTAAAAGGAGAGGGTCATTTGCTTTTATATTGTAACATGGTATGAGAGATTTGAGGAAGATTATTTAATAAAATAAAAGTATATTGGTTGGCCCATAACTAATAAGCAAGTAGATATGGGAATGGCTAATATGGCTTCATAATGAGATTTTGAAGGCCATTTAGATGATAAATCATACGCCCAACCATTAAAGTATGGAATCCATGGTTAGAAATAAACTTAAGAATTTCTATGGATAAGAAAAACCTAGTGGAAAATATGGTGGAAGATAAATGCTTCAATATAAAATTTGGTTAATACTCAAATCTTGATCAAATAAGGCATACAAAGAAGAAGATGAAATAAAAAAGGGGACAATGATTAAGATCCCACTAAAGGGTTTGGTGGAATAGATTGAAAAAGCCTAAAGTCAGTGTACAAGAAACCTCCTAAACATTGGGTTAAACTAAATTTTGGTAGAGCTACATTTAGAAATCAATGATTAACAAACAAAGGTATATTAAAAAATAATGATATATAGTATCGCTTAATGTTTTCAATTTACTTTGGGGATGGATACAAAAATAAGGTAAAAATAATGGTTCTCTTATAAGGAATAGAGGAAAGTGATGGTAAAAATTTCAAGTGGAAGGGGACATGATGCTAATTATTAAAGCAAAAAAAAAAGAGATAATGCAATGATTGAAAAATAAATAATAATTTGGGATATTAGTATGGAAGTAGACGATATTGATATTTTGTACCAACATAGTAGGAGAACGGAAATTTGTTTATAGATCTAACAACAAATTAGCGAAGGAAAATTTGAGAAAAATAGTTTACACTCATCCCATTCTCGTCCATTGAAATGAAGATTATTTTACTACTCTAAATTGGTTTTATAATCATTAAAAAATTAAACACACATATTTTTGATTGAGTAACAACACTCACTGAAGGTTTTGAAAATGGGAAAGTTAGTTATATGGGCTCAATTGTAAGTGAAAATCTAGGGTTAATCATATTTGAGCCGAAGTAACATTGAGATGGGTGACTTCCCAGAAGTCTACGTGGTTCACCCCGATGAGCTCACTTGAATGTAATGAGTGTCGAAGAGACCATTTAATCTCATGAGACATGAGATCTTGTGAGTCACCACTCATGGAATATGGGTTGATGTAGATTGACTAGAAAATAACACTTGAATATCAAAAATCATATCACATAATTTGACACATTACCGAAACATCACCTATATAAGTTGAAAGATCCAAAGTGAGATCCTAATTGAATAGTTCATGAGGCACAACACTTATTGAAGTCTTTACGAATGGGATATGAAACTAAGTGGATTGGATTGTGGGGGAAGCTCAACAATATTACTAGGATAGGTGGCCTTTTGAAATTTTTTTGTCCTTTGTCCTTACAAGAGTCACCGAGATGCAATGAGTACGTAGTGAACCATTTATACCCATGAGACGTGTTATTGTGAACTACTACATGTGAAATATTAATTAATGTGGATTGAATTGAAACTACATAATTAAATCCTCACATTTTTATATAATTTGATACACTACAAAAACACCACTTGGAAGTAAATGGATTGAAATGATTACTAGGTTGTGAAGACTTTATATGTTTTCTGTCTACTTATAGCTTTCACACACTCAAAATAATTTTTACCAAAGGAGATAAAATATCTAGGAGGAACTCCATCAACATTCACATGATAAATCCCATCTTCATAACGTGTATTTTACGTTGCTCCATTGTAATGAATTATGGTATTCTAGAACTTCATCCATGGGTTTTCAATATATCCAATACCATCCATTACCTCCAAAATACATCACACTCTCCAAGAAAGATGCAATACATTTATTTTCTTTGATAAATGTTGTAACACATGACCATGATAATTTGCATTTATCATAAATGTTTATTAGTAGCTTTCCATTTTATTATGCTTTCTAATCGGTGCCTAGTGTAGGTGTTATTGTCAAATTACAACACCCTCTAATTTTTCATGTGTGTGTGCATGAGCTATCAGTGTAATTGGGTAACATTGGACCATATCTCAAGTTGTGGGCCTTGCTACTTGAGATGGACCTCCGAGAGAAAGTCTGGTTCCTCTACCTAATCCTAATGCTAAAATATTCCTAGAAGGGAAAATGCAACTAACTAATCCTAATCTAACCATGCCAAGGGATCAAGGAGAGAGAGTTAGAGAGATGCATGAAAATGAAATCCTACACTAAAATAGGTGATAAAACTAGAAAAGGGGTGTGAAATATCTTGTTTGAGGGAGAAGGGAGGAGGAAAATGCAACAAGGAAAGGTCAAACAACTCGTGACACAAACTAGGACTCCATTCGCCATATTTTCTCCATGAAACACAACAACAAAAACCTGCAAATAAGAGAAACATGCACATAATAGACCAAATAATAATAGAGAGGCAATGAGATGCAAGAAAATAGAGAAAGGGTTGAGAGAACACCACAATACACAATTTTATTACTCCATAATAGTTGCATAGTCCATTACATCTAAAAAATAGAGGCAAAAATACATTTTACATGCCCATGTGAAGGCTTACAACTCAATGGAATTGATAAACAATTTTGCAAGAGTTTCCCCATGTCCCAAAATATCTCCTTTCAAAATGAGAAGAGTTTACAATATATAGAATTGATGAGAGAAGAGAGAAATGAAAGAAACTCAGATTTCCACACACAAACAAATTTCATTAAATGTTTTGAAAAGGACATGGGCACCTCTGAAAACCCATTACCCAATGTACCTAGCTTGTAGAAGAAGAAAATGATCACCATACCTCCATTTATTGCACTTTCACCAACCTCAGAAGTGTTCATTTGAGTCGGGCCGCTTTTCATGTTTTTGGGCCACCTACAACCACTAAATATTTGATTTTTGATCCCATGATGAATTAATCTAAATTCCAAATCCAACGAGTATAATTTTGTCGATTTGGTGCACGTTGGCAAAATATATGGGGGTGCATTTCAAGGTGTCAAGATGATATTTTCTTAGTTTTTCGACCGAGTTCTCCCAAATTCCCCACGTCTTCATGTGTCTGGGCACCATTTTATTGGTTAATCGACTTCTTGGTTGGCGTAGGGAACCCCTTGGTTCATGGAACTAGGTTCATTGGGTCGAATGAGCCCGATATCTCCACTTTGGCCATAATATTCGCACCTCCCATTGATCGTGGATCTCCTTAGCTTGTGAGGAACTTGTTCCCACCGGGAACTAGTTCCTCGCACCCCACCGCGGCTGCACCATATTAACCTTGACACCCCTTTGTTACTCGGTCCATTGGCCCTCGTGGGACCTCCGGATCGAGTTCTCGAACTTGTCGTCTTCCTTAACACTTCAGTCCCCATCCTTTGCAGAAAACCTGACTCCCTTTCACTTTGTTTCATGCGGGATATTTGTGCCTAAAAATTCTGATCGACCCGTAAAACATTAACCCTGACCCCGCTCCTTGAACTTCGGCCAAATCGGCTGATTAGGGCACAAGTTCTCGGGGTTCCAATTATCCAAAATCTCCGCATTATAAGGGGGCTGCTCCTATTCTATTCAAATAAATCCCAACCTAAGTGCGGGTGTAGACACCTATAATTTAGCTCGAGCAATTTAAATACTTAAATTGCGCTAATTATACCCTTTCCCACAAATTGATGACATATCGTCAATATCACACATTTTCTCTGCTATCATCGTTAATTAATTACATTACGTTAGTTAATTAACTCTTCTATCCAACAACGACGCCAATTAATGACCTTTCGTTAATCAGCTCCCTTTTTATCTAGATTAATTAATTATTTCTAATTAATTAAGCTCCCCTTTCTATCTACATTAATTAATTATTTCTAATTAATTAATACCCCTTTCTATCTAGATTAATTAATTATTCTTAATTAATTAATTCTCTCTTCTATTTAATCAATAAATCGTCATTTATTTGATTAAAATCCTCTCATAGTCTAAATCATGCTAACTATTCCTCTAAAAACTTTTATAAGCTTGCACACCTATTAATTAATCACTTTGGTTAATTAATAAATCCCCTCAAACCCCATGGGTCACTAAAGGACAAAATAAACTCTCATAAGGTTGACTCAACCCTTTCTAAACCTTCCTTATCCACAACTAACCCAACCTCTCCATTTATCCCACATGAAGAGGGATGTAGAGATTCTTCTATCCATTGGGCTATATAAGGAGCCCTCCTCCTACCTTTCTATTTACACCTACATTCCTAAATGAGCATAGAGCATACACTATAGCCATTTATCATCTTTGAGCATTCTTCCATTAGAAGAGCTTGCCTTCTCCATTTCTTGTATTCATCCACCCAAGTTTTGAAGTCATATGGAGATATGTCAAATGGTCTTGTAGCCATGATTTGACAAGACTCCATTCTTAGAAACCTTGGGATTTCAAGCACATAATCAACTCTTTGATTGTTAGAGGTCTACCTAGGTTCAATCTCATCTTATTTTTAGCATTCAATAAGAGATAGAAGTTAGTTTATTTAGCATATTAGCTTGAAATGTTCATTTCATGTTTAATGTAGAAATGTTGATAGGTTAGCTTTGTTTAAGCTCTTAGCATGATGATGCATATGTTTAGTTTAGTATTGTATTGAAGCTACTAGGTGTTAGTTTCAAATTTACTTGCATTACTAACTATTTCATGCATACACATGGAACCTTTGTTACGCCCACTGTTATCCTGTAAAATTGACGAGGGCAATTTTATAGGTAACCATACCAAATTTTGCCCTGGTCCCTCGTCAGGGACCCCTCTGCGTTCAGAATGTTACAAAATCCCTTTCCGGAAATCTAGTTCTCCAAACTTAGCCATTTTGGTCCCTTTTTGGCTGGGCACACCTTTTATCTGTGTAACACAGAGTAAATTTGCGCCCCCTTCATTTCCTTTGGCACACAGATTGACGTGTCGACACATCAATTGTTGCGCCTTCCCGTGATGCACCTTTCTTGCGTGCGCCAAGGCGCATGTGCCTTCATGTTAACAACTAAATTGTTGCGCCGTGTTTTGGTGTGCCAAAGGGCGCAAGGAATGAAGTGTTGACAGTCGTAAATTTGTGCCAAAGGCGCAAGTATTCCGTGTTGACACACGTTTATCTCGTGCCAAAGGGCACACAGTTTGACGTGTCGACACATGTTTCGGTGCGCCTCTTGAAAAAGTGGTTGGCGCATTTATTACACCTTTGCCTATATATAGGCGCACCCGCCCTGTCACTTTCACAATTAAAAAAACATGTGATAACTTTATTCCTCTGCACCTGTCAGCATGCCCCTCCTCGTGTCGCGTTCGTGGACCCCGTTTCGTCTCTCACATTCTATATATTCTAGGTAGGTGGTTCTTGCTCCTCTTATGTTTTGTTTTGGTTGTTTGTGTGGTAGGATACAATGGATCTGTGAATCATAAAACCACCCCCCTTGTTGTTCTTGCAATCTTTCTCCCCAAAGTTGTTTTCCTCCTCTTTCCAGATCTACTGGCCAAGAGGGCTCTGCCTAGAAAACAAATCCAAAACCTCTTTGCTTTGCCCCCTTCACCGCTTGAATCAATGTGGAGTTAAGCCTAAAGGATCACAAATCTATCAGAGAGATAGAAAACTTGAAAAATCATTTCCAAGCTGCGTTTTTCCCCTTGGCGCAATCACCACCCTTGCAACAGGAAGCACAGTCGCGCCTATGGCACACCAAAATTGATTGCAACACATGAGCTCCCTGCGCTATAAGCAAACCAAGTAAATCCTAAATGGTGCGGCTGATCCTCGCTCACCACAACAATATGTCATGCAAGCTTTCCCTGTGCCGCGCCAAAGTCCCCTTCTGCGCGCCTAAAGTTGGTGCTACACGCAATAAACCTGCGCCCTTTGCGCACCAAACTTCCATGTTGCAGGTCAAATACTTGCACCATAGGTGCACCACCTCTACGCAACACCAACATTACTTGCGCCAAGTATAAAACTGCATAACGGCGCAGGCGCATCCCCGCTTACAATAAAAATAATGTCATATGCAAAATCCTTGTGCCCTGCGCCCTTTGGCGCTGATTTGTTCCTTGTAACACTCCGATTCAGTGCACCATTCTAATAGCTTTGCAGCCTGCAGTGTTCCCGCACCTGCGCCCTGAGGCCTTAAAATTGCTAACTCCTCATTCTATTCTGTAGTGCTTTAATGGAAGATCTGACAGCTAATATGGCTCTTTGGCGTTGGACTTCTCTTCTTCTTCTTGCAGATCAGCAACTGAACTCAGATCCATATATGTCTACATCAAGCAAGAAGCCAACCAAGTCAAAGGGTAAGGCTAAGCTTACAGAAGAAGAGATGAAGTATAAATACCAGAGGGTCAGGATGCCCGAGTCCCAGGCAGAATGTGACCTGGACATAAGAGACTCTGAACTCGGTCACATCGACATGGAGGATTTGGAGACAAAACCAGGAGAGTCACAGGAAGTCCTTGGATGGACAAGCTGGTGGGTAGTGGACGCATTTTCTAGGGGATCCTGTCGGTTCGGTAAACAATGAATTTATGATGGTAGTGGCCATTATTACAACAAAGACACAAGGTGTGTCGAAAATGAAAAGGGCGAGGTCATAATCAACCTCACCGCCCGACACTTCGAAATCATGCTAGGCATCCCTCACCACCGACACTTTGTGGTCAGTAAGCCAAGAGGACTACACCAAGGCATGGGAGGACAACGAAGACAAGTGCATGCAGCTGATGAATGAAGTGTACTTGAAAAACAAGAAGGTAATAACCAGATGGCCACAGGTTATTCACCGTAGTGACTTCTCCGAGGAATTGAGCGACACCATCACATTCCTTAGTAGATTTTTTGGGCTTTCTGACGCCCATTACTTTCACAAATGGATGCTCAGGTACCTTGAAACTATGAACAAGAATGTGCCAGATCAACGCTTTGAGTGGGCGGAGGTCATAAGCAACACCATATCCGAGCAGCTCCAACAACTCACCACAATGGGGAGGTTCTACATGAACTCCTACGTAGTCTACGTTGCAGCCTCGGAGAGAGGGATTATCCGGCACTGAGCCGATGTGGGGTTTGGCCCCAAGTAAAAATATATGAATACTACCCGGAGCTGAAGCTAGAGAACAGCATCCCGCAGTTTACTAAAATCAACGATGCCTTTTTCTACGGCATCATCTGCCTATTGAGGCCCAACATGACTCACGGTCGAATGACCAAGAGCATTGTCACAGCAACAGAGAAGTGGGGGGCCTTATTTACACAATTTCCCACCTTCACCTATCTCAGGGCAGCTAACTTCCTGGTGAGCCCACTAAATTGCCAAGGTACGCTGGCCCCAAGCTGGTCCTGTTGGAGCTATCCAGATAGCTCGTAACATACCATGAGAAGTGCCTGAAGAGAAAGAAGGGTGGAACTCCTTTCCCCCTTACAGTGGGCAGATACACATGCATCTCTCACCACAAAGCCCAGGAAATGGTTACCAAGCTAGAACTACTCAATCTGAAGCACAACTTCCCAACGAGGCCCACTTTTGATCCAAGGAATTGCCTTCCCAAGGCAAAACTTGATCCAATCCATATTCCACAGATCGAGGACATCTATATCGACCTGTACCATGAGGTCGAACTTAGAAGGAAGGACCACTCCCGCTTGGCCTTGGCAGAGATTATTCAATACGGCATGGCCATTGTTCCAAAGGGTTATCAAACTGCTGATCAAGAAGTTGATCAGGTATATCTGGATACAGATGGGGACAACTGGCCGTTTGCTGCGATCGACAGAACAAAAGCACCCCAGACCATTGAAGAAAGGGTCAAAGAGACATTGCGGAGGACAGAACACTGGTGCAGAATGAATGGCCTTATCTACCTCGGGGTAGATTTCACTACATCCCCATTGGGCAACGCACCTGTCAGGCCAAAGCATCTGCCAAAGGTCAAAGGCAAGGATAAAGAGGGCGAATCAAGCTCTGCTCAAGAAGGAGCTCCTGAAAGTCCTCCTTCCGCTGCACAAGAACAGGTTGTAAGCCTGGTATCCCCAGAGAAAGAAGCGGCGGAAGGTGTTTCGACGGGCACATCCACTCAGGGTGTCGCCACTACTACAACCGCTGAGGTCCCTTCTATCCCTTCTCCCTCTCCTCCTTCTCCTCCTCGCATGACCCAAGCGACCATTCCTTTGGTCGTGTCCTCTCCCCCATCTTCTACTGTTCCCCCTTCCTCGTCATCCATCTTCTCTTCTCTCACGGAGCTGTCCCCCACCATTTCTTCCCTCATCTCTCAGCTCCCTTCCATTCCCATGTCTACCTCCCCTGTAGTATCCCTTCCTCCCATGAGCACTTTCTCGGCCTCCCTCTCGATGCCACCACCAAGTGTCTCTACCCATTTCCCCTCATCCACTTTGCAATGCCTCCCTCTTCTACCTCTGGTCCCGTTCCCTTAAGTCCAGCATGGATCTCCCAACATCTGAGCTAGCAAAAGAGGAAAGTCCCTATCACACCGATGGACTTCTCCATCATCCCGACAAAGGGGCTAAGAAGCAAAAGCCTATAACCCGCTTCTCTCAGAGTGCATCGGGGAAAGAGTAATGGAGATTACATATCCCAATCCTTCAAAGGGTAAAAAGATCTGTCTCCGACAAATTATACAGTGACCCAAGTCACAATGGGAACGTCTTCAGAAAGTCTTCAAGGAGAGGCCCTATCTGCAGTGGATGCCCTTTGCAAGAAACTTCAAGAAGCAAAGGAGGAGAAAAGGTTGCTAAAGGAACAAAACAAAAATCTTCTCCACGCCCTGCAGAAAATGGGCAGTGCACCTCCTACAACTACCACGGAAACTCCTGAGGTCCTAAGTCAGGACAAGATAAACGAGTATGCCAAAATTGGCGAACAAGGTATGGCAGTTTCCACCTGGAGGGATCAAATCCTCAAAGACAGCGAGGAGGTAATAGTCAAGTTCACCGAGTTGTATCAGAACATCAATCAGGTGAACAAAGATCTCTAGGCGATTGCAGGACCTATCTCCGAGGAGTTGGACCATGCAAGGCTGCAACACGAAACATTCCAGAAAATTCTCAACTGCTCAGTCGACGATCTAGTGAAATTTGGCGTTTTCAGTCACCCCAGGGTACCCAGCAAGATCCTTACTGCATTGGATTACTGGGTCGACCAGATGGATTTTGTCTTGGAAAAGATTGATAAACTCAAGGAGGAAGCCCTGGATGCAATGCATCAAATGGAGCAAATTGTTCTGAGGATGTCTCTAGGCTTGCTTACTCCTTCTTTCACTTTGAGGAAGGCAGACGAAAATATTCGGATCTTTAAGGAGATCGTCTCGCAAGGGTTAGGGCCAGAAGCCACTTTCGACACTGAATGCATCAACAACCTTCTGGCTTGCCGTGATTTTGTGGGGTTCCTGATGGAGGCAAGAAATGAATACTTCAAAATCCCCTGAAAACTCGAGAGATGAACGGGAGACCTGTGAGGTCATTGGTGATCATACGAAGGGTCCTGCCGGGATTAGCTTCACCCATGATCAGTAAATTCATGGAATATAGGACTCAGTTCCACATCACCTCTCCGAGCAACAACAAGCAAGATACCCCCTTCCAGCCGTGAGACGATGATGAATAGCTTCCTCCTCTTGGCTTCTTTTTGTAAATATCTAATAGTATGTTGGTACAAACGATGACCTCATCCATGTTGCACCATGGGATGTTGTCATCCACCAAGTTGTCCAAAGTCAACATTGACTTTTAGATATTTTGTAATTAGTTGTTGGTTCTCTTTTGACTTCTTTTTCTCCTTCTTCTATATATACTTGGATACTTGTTGTATCCCAGGGGTGGATACTTTTTAGATGAAAAATAGAAGTAAGAAGAAAATACTTTGAGCTTTTTGTAACAGAAGAGAATATTAATACAAATATTAAGACTTTGTGCTGAATATGTGTGTTATGAGCATTTAATCTTTCTTATGTCAGATTTATGCATTTATTCTGTTGAATCTAAATCTACTTTTTTGTCATTTATTCACCAGTATTGCTTTGTTCGTCTATGCAAGTAAGTTCGGCTTTGTTTACTACCAGCCCAAAACATAGACCCTCCGACCTTTCTGCTTTGGAATTCATTTCTTTTCTCCCTTCAGATCTCTTCTATCTCCCCACCTCGTTTCTTTCCCTTCTTCTCACAGTGGGAAATACCTCTACTGGGATGAGATCCCAACCCCCGAAGGCAGAATATTGTGAGACTTGCATAGATTCCTGCTGGTAGAATAGCAATAAACCAGTTTCGCTTTGTTGACTCAAAGAGGGGCTATGCCCTGCACACTGTTGGCTCGTCTATCCATAGATCTGTCCACCTGATAGATTTTTAGACCAACAGTTTTTGGCGACTCCACTGGGGATCAAACAGATCTAACAGATCTATGATAGTGGTATGTTAGAAAATCAGTAAAAATAAAAAAATCACTACCTGTTTGCAAATTTTAACTTTTGTTCAAAATCCAAAATTTTTGCAAAAGTGATCCAAACTGAAATTTTTTTAGGGATCCATAGATCGGGACTAGTTAGAGATCTTTAGTTCACTGAGTTTTTACAAAAACCCGTATATTTCCGTAGATCTGAGATTTTGACAGTTTTACAAAAATTTCAAACCCTTGCAAAAAGTCAAATCTAAGATCCGAAAATCAGCTTACTAAGTTGGCCATAATTTTATCCCCATTAACATTTGTCATTAAACCGCAATCGGTTTTCAAGGAGGATAAAATTAAATATTTAGAAAAGTACATGTTCTTTGGTTTTTGTTAGAAAATTCTCAAAATCAGCAAGTACAACCAAAAAGAGTTTTAGGATTTTCTCCAAAATATTACGAGATCTGGAAGGTACACCTGGCGGGTGAACCGTTCACTCGTAGTGAGAAGAGCTCGTGGAGTAATCGACCCTACTTTTGATCTACTTCAAAGACATAACTTCAAAGGTTACATCAAGCACTCTTCTCATCACTAAGTTCACTTAGCCGGTCATCTAGGAGTGTCTCACCGTAATGTCCCCAATGGACATTATTTTACCCCCTAAACGGATTTTAGGCAATCCCAACTTTAAATATGCAAAATACGAGACAAATTGCAGCCAAACAAAATCTTATTTTTGCAGAAAATTAAATCTAGGGCAGCGAATGAAAAAAATGGATAACTCCAAAAATACTTGCTCAAATCTCTTGAAATTTTAGATGGAGCTTGCTAATACAATAACAGACATCATAGAACTATTTTTGGATTTTTTCGAATAACGAGAATGCTGCCAGAAATTTACAAAATATGCGTGCCTAAACAATTGAAAACTTCTAAAATTAATATCTTTTGCTAGAGAAATCCAAATGAGCTGAAACTTTGGATCTTGGGCCACAAAAATATGAAGAATAATATTCCAAAAATAGTTTTCGCACAACAAATATGAAACCCTAATTTTTCCCTAAAATGTAGGTTGCCCAAAGACATTTAGGGCATCAATTCACTCCAAAATTGACAAGCTAGGGTAGATCTCTCACTCTTGAAGAATGCCTGCTAGGCTAGGGATGGATCTCTCACCACCAAAGCTAGGGTTCCCGTGGGATCTTACTCCACAAGCTGGATATTTGCAAACAACAGTTGCACATGAAAGAATATGCATAAGCTACAAGTTTAAGACACAAATTAGAAAATATCAAATGGTATGGAATATCCTTCCCTTCAAGTCGACTTCTCCTTATAAAGGAAGAAGAGACCCAAAACAACCTTTACAATATCCAATTAGTTCCCAAGGATTTTCCCTATGCAAGCATTTAATATTTTCCCATATTAAATGTTTTTTCCAACAACTTTTTCTCTCTTAATGCAAGTCACATTTTTCTAGGGGAAATACATAGTAAAATGGGCATTTATCCTTTCTATGTTCCCATTCCCCCTTCTAAGGCAAGTCGCCTTTTCACCTAGGATGGATAACAATTTATATTTGGGCCTTTTCCATCCTTGATTTAATAATTATTAAGTCATATAAATTATTATAAGTGCTTTATATATTTTTTTCTTTTATTAATGGCACTTTATAATAATTAAATATAACTTAAGCCACCCTTATATTTTTCCTTTGGCCGTCGGGTTGACAAAATAGGCCAAAGGTCTTCGAATGGGAAGGGGATATTACAATCCTCCCTTCCCAAAATTGCTTGCCCTCAAGCAATTCTGATCTTGTTTTGTCCAAGTGTCATGCACAAGAGACAAAACATGCTGAAGTGATCCGCAAGCCTGGCACCTGTTCCTGTCAAGTGAACTAAAACTTGCCACCATATATCATCCACAAGATGCTCACATACATATACTTGGAGCAATGGTTCATCAAACTCCATAATGTAAACTTTGGCATGCATCTCATGATGAAAATAAATAGGCAACAATAAATAAGACACATTAGTATGCTCTTTATACCTTGGAATATCACCAACATCCTCACCAATCTTGGTCTTCAAAATGTCTTGACTTTGCTGCCCCAAAATCTGAGTATTCGTGTCTACAATGGGCTGAAATTCTTCATAAATCAGCTGCTGCAATAAATGAGATGGCATACTTTCTTCCACACCATCTTTAATCTGTGCAATCAGCCCTCCTTTGAAAGGTATTTCCATGCTCCCGGCTGCCCTCTCTTGAGAAATGACATTCCTCATACCCTGCTGCCCACTAAGTGAAGACATCTTTTCCTTGAACTCTTGTAGGTGTTGTCTTGCTTGAGCGGCTATCAATTTAGCAGCTCTAGCTCTGCTATTCCACTCCTCACACCTTTTTAGAGTTTCCATTACATCCTCCTTACTTGCATATACAAATTTTAAGTCGCCTTTTCACCTAGGATGGATAACAATTTATATTTGGGCCTTTTCCATCCTTGATTTAATAATTATTAAGTCATATAAATTATTATAAGTGCTTTATATATATTTTTCTTTTATTAATGGCACTTTATAATAATTAAATATAACTTAAGCCACCCTTATATTTTTCCTTTGGCCGTCGGGTTGACAAAATAGGCCAAAGGTCTTCGAATGAGAAGGGGATATTACAATCACCTCCATGAAGGAAGCATCTCTCACAAGGAATATCCTCATCTCTTTGCAGTACTTTGCTGCTTAGTGGAACTGTGCTTCCAGCTCGCGTCCTTTTTCCAGCTGTTCAAATGGCAGTGCCATGGGGAAATGCTATGGGCCCACTCGCTTTGCCACACCCCGTTCATGCGCTCCCTCACGAAACCGGAAGAATTTTCCTAAATTTGATGGTAGCGGGAACCAAAGCACGGATTCACACATATCGCATTCATCATGTCATGCAGTATCCTAGATGTGACCCATGAAGATGTGTCAGTTCGCCTCTTTCTAGAGACCTTGCAAGGACCTGCAGCAGAATGGTTTCAACATTTACCAGCCGGATCTATTACCAGTTGGGCCACCTTGCGAACTGCATTCGAAGAAAGATATAAGCCTTCAGAGGACATGTTCGTGTTACTATCCAAGATCACTCACTTGAAGAAGGAGGTCAATGAAACCATGCGCGATTTCATCGCTGTTTCAATTCACTAATCAACCGGGTTCCACCTACCATGCTGCCAATGCCAGAAAATCAGAAATGTTTCTTCGTGAACGCCATGAGCTCAAAAGTAAGTTTCTTACTCTTACAAGAGCAGGTCACTACTTTGGTTCTTACCCAAGCTGCTGCCATACGGATTGAAGATAACTTGCTAATATCTGGTGAATACAAAGTTGGTTCTTGAGTTGTTTACTTTGCCTACAAAGTGCACCTATGTGCATACATACATGAGGCATCCCATTTGTTTCTTGCCAATAAACTCATAATATCGTAACCAATGTGATTTGAAAATGTGACCTATACCTTTAAGGGACATACATCAACCAACTTAGTTGTAACAAAACGTGGCTTAATTTGTAGCTAGTTCTATTTATCAGATAAATAAAATCTTGTTTGGGTTGACATGATAGCTAACAACATGTTAGACCTCTTGCATTAATCTCATATATCTATGGGCTTATATATGCACATAGGTGAATTTTATAGGGGATTAGCCCACACCACCATCATCGTAGGGAGATTTGGCTGCCTATTTGAATTCATAAGGGACAAAACCATATTTATTATGAACCATTATAATTCCATTTGACCATGGAAATTACTTTTAAAACATGACGTTTCTTATGAGACAAGCTTAGGAGGACCAAAATTGATTTGTAAACAAAATGTAAGTCTTTTTTGAGTGTCGTTTAGTTTCCATTTAGGGGTGTTTAGAGTATTAATACCTATGTTGGATGGCTGTAGAAGCATTTACATTAAATGAGTGCTTATGTGTAGGTGGTGGATGTTTTCCTCACCCCTTTAAATATTTTCTACCTTGTTTTTCATGGTCAACCACATTTATAGTGACGTTTATTATCTATACAAAGTACACCTAATGGCATGCATGCCACATATACCCCATAATTTCTCCCCATTTCATTTAGTTTTTCCACGATGTATTCATTTTTTCCATGGTTTCATTGAAAAACATATTGCATTTTTCCACCAAAATTTCTCTTAGAAACTACGATTCAAACTAGTGACACGTGCTCTTATAAATCCTCTATTGACCAACTCAACTACAATCAAGCACTTAAATTCCTTGCACTAAAATTTATTTATCAAAAATAAAAATAATCATTTTTAGACTAATGTGACAAATTGACAATATGTCGTAGATGTCACTTCATTCACATGTATGTATGTGGTCTTCTATGGGTATGGTGTATTTTGTATAAATCTTAGGTGCTGCGATGTGGCTTAAAAAAAGAGTTAGGCACATATAGAAAGAGTAGAGGATCATTATAAAGATAAGAGGAAGCCTATATTAATATTGGGAGTATGTTTTGGATGGTTTTAAAGACTAAAATGAGATGGGGAGGTGCCATAGTCTAAGAAGAAAGTTAGAAGAATTAATTTGAAATAAAGGAGATAACATTCATGAAAGGGATATATATTATCAATCCTTAACAATGACTCGATTAACCAACTACATCCATATTAGAGATATTCCTCTTTTTCTTTCTACCTTGCAAAGTTGATAAACGTAATTTCTAGAGATGTGCAAAACAACATTCTGAGCCCCTAAAAGTGATGTCAAACGTCATATGTGATCCTTGTTATGGGGAGAGTCACACCAAGCTTTAGATTGACCCCTAACGACCCTTTGTTCTCTCTTCGCCGCTCCTCGAGGAGCCTTGTTACTCCGTTTTACACTTTTAGGAAGTTGTTAAAACTAAAAAGTTGGCTTTCGTTTTGACCCAACATTTTAACCCTGAGCAACAAAATGCTTATCTGCCTTCGCAAACCTCTAGTATTTTTACTAGAAAATAGCTTGTAACCTTCAGTTTGGGGAAAAACACTCTTCTAGATAGTTTGGCAGAGGCATTTTGTAGGCCTCGGGTCAGCTGTTTGACTAGGTCAAACTGACTCAACTACGACCGGTGGTTCCGGAAAACTCATCGCCGTTTGCAACCCGTTTTCTAGTTCTCAATTCTGTCGACTCCAGTGAATTCTCCATATATAGGAGAGCATGTAGGAAATTTTCCGTTACACGTTCATTTATCGAAGGTCAGTTTTGGATGAGGCTTTCTTAGCCCTTGAGCTAAAATTGGGTGTTGTTACAACTAGCCCAACTACGATCGGTGGCTTCGAAACCTAGCCGCCAATTGTAAACCGTTTTCCAGTTCTAAATTCCATCAGTTCTTGTGAGTTCTTGGTATATAGGAAGATACGTGTAAATTTACCCATTGTGTGTCTTCTCAAATGTCAACTTATTGAGTTAGGTTGCCAAACGATTTATCGTTACTCACATTTTTTTGTAGGATGCAAAAAGGCGGAGAAAAGGAGTGGTGTAATTTATTGTTTATTATTATAATTTATATAGTCATTGTAGAATGTATATATGTATAATGTATTGTCATCGTAAAAGTTTATATGTGAAATTTGGTAATATGTGTGAGATGTTAGTTTTAGGTATACTTGGGAAGTAATTACTAATTTTAATTCAAACGGATAAGTTTAAGTGGGTCAAACAACTAAAATACTTCAACTTGTATGCTCTCAAAATTGGAAGATTTTGTTAAAAAACATAATAGAGTGACTTTTATGTGGGTCCCCCACCATTTTTTAAAAACATAATACAGCACCATTTAGTATTTTTGA
Source organism: Taxus wallichiana var. yunnanensis (assembly GCA_018340775.1). Taxonomy (NCBI): domain Eukaryota; kingdom Viridiplantae; phylum Streptophyta; class Pinopsida; order Cupressales; family Taxaceae; genus Taxus; species Taxus wallichiana. The sequence continues at coordinate 1,023,917,308 of CM031239.1, forward strand.
AAACCCTTTGGTAGAAAGATAGCTAGGAGCATCTAGTTTGGGCTCCATTTTTTTAAATTTTTTTTTAGAATATTTTTTTATTTATGATTTTTCTAGTACAAAATTTTATGTTTTGAAAAATAATGGAGCTCCGACCGTGCCCCCTAACTACCTCAAAAATATCGAAAATTAGATTTTTTTTTTTTAATATGTATAGAATTATGCCTAGTTTGGGCTAGTATAATTTTTTTTTAAAATTTCGATCACCCAAAAAAATACACCATGAAAGATAGACATATTTACACTTCAAAAATAGCTATAAAAAGGCATAGTTAGAAAATAAATAATATGGAAACCTTATATTAGTCAGAAAATTTGAAAAATTATATTTTTAGAAAGAAGAAACTCTGCTCTACATCGTGGTATAATTTTTTAAAAATGGATCGATTGTTTTATTTTGATTTATCATAGAGGAAGTGTCATTTTTACATTTTCTTGTAAAAACTCGTTGTTTGTTGTGTTTATGCAGGTCCATGCCTCAGGCTTGGGGATCAAAACGGATCCCAAGCCTTGAGGCATGGCTTGGGAAAAGAGAAAACAAAAAATGTGTACGCATTACATAATGCGTACGCATTATAACATGTACGCATTTTTCTTTGTTTTATATATTGTGGCCCCCAACGTCCCTTTCATCTCTTTCACGGGAATTCTTGCAAACATTCTATTTTGTCTGCAATATTCTCTACATTCTTGCATGATTTTTAGTATTTCATTTTGTCCCCTACCCCACTAGTTGATTTTTTCTAATCATGGGTGATAAACATCGAGCTAAGGACAAGAGGAAAGTCAAGAATAAGACACCGGAGCAATTGGAAGAGAAGAGAATAAAGAAATTGAAGAGAATGCAAAAACTTTGAGCAGGGCAAGGTACATCCGCTATATCAAATGTAGCTAATGTATTAGAAAATGGGGATGAAATACATAATGAAAATGTAGAGAATAATGATTTTGCAATGAATAATGATATTGAATTGAATGATAATGTTGGTATGGATGAAGAAATTGATATGAATCCAATTGTTGAACCCTTACTTGAGAATCCAAATGTTAACCCCAAATTTGTATGAAAACACTGAATGAAGAAAGTAACCTTGTAAATGAATCTTCACCTCTAAGAACACCTCCTTCCATTTTGTGAAGAAAACCAATTCACTTAATTGAAATTGATGAAAACATTATAAAACCAATGCCTAACAAAATGTCTAAAAGAAATGCAAGAAGAAAAGCTAGTGGAATTTGGGATAATTACTTTGAGAATTTAAATGACACACAAAGATGTCAATTATTTGTTTCATTGATGAAATTAATTAAGATGAGACCTATAATGAAGACCATGGGGTTAAGAACATCTAATGTTGTTGATCAAAATGCATCAATTGTTGAAAACATACATAAAGCATACCAAACTGTAGGTGGAAAAAGACACACCAAAGATAGTAATGCTACACAGCGTGCACTAACTAATTGTATAGTAAGTGATAAAACAATTAATAAACACTTGATTAGAAAAACAAGCAGTGCTTTGAAGCTAAACAAAAAAAAACTAATGAAAGCAATAGAGAGACGTAAATGTCTTGAGTTAGTCAATAACACTGACTATTGGGATTTCTCTAGCAGACTTCCATGAAAAGACAAGAATACATCTGATATTCTAAAAGAATTAATTGTAAAATTTTGGAATGAGAACACAAGGGTGTCACCGAATAGAAGAGATACAGTAAAAAAGAAGAATAGGTTCTCGTAATCATGAATCGTGTGTAAAAATTTCTTAGATATGACTCAAACAGAATTGTTCTCTAAGTTTAAAAATGAAAATCCACAAATTAACATTAGCCAAAGATTCTTTGAAATGAGAAACCCTTTTATGTGAAAATCAATCACTCACGTACCACTTGTTGTTGCAGGCATCATGTTGAATTTTCAATGCATTATGATGTTTTTGTCAAATACGTCGTGTTTTGCATACTGACATCATGTTGCAGGAGTGTGGAATAAATGTCCCACAAAAATCTTCAAGGGAATTTATTCCGACAATATTTTGTGAAAAATCAACAAGACAATTTTTTTATAACAAAGCATGTTTGGATGGAATGTGTAATGTATGCGGTGGCTTGCCAAATCTGAAAAGTTGTATCCATGAGGAGAGTACATATTCAATAGGAAAATAATTGGTTGATTTCACCAAATATAAATCGGTGGCATATCAATTAAAAGATGGAAAAGAATCTAAGAGGTGTGAGCTTGTTAGAAAACAATTACCTGTATCAGAATATATGGTCAAATTCAGAGAGAAATTTTTTATGAGTATGCAAGGCACACACATAGAGCTCGATGGTTGGATGAACAATTCAAGTTAAGTAAGGACACATTCCCACTTGGTACTATTGTTTTAGTAGTTGACTTCATAGAGAATTACACATTGCAGCCACAAATGGAGGTTCAGTCTCAATATTATAACTCAGTGCAAGTTTCTATTTTCATGCATATAACATTCATGCACTCTCTTGAAAGCACTGAGAAAGATCAAAAATATTAAGAGAGTATCATTTCTACATCAGTGATGATCGGACACATTCTACAGAATATGTACAAGGGTGTTTCCAGTGTTTTATGTGAACTTGAATGAGAGGAACATTAGTTTCGATCAACATTACATTTGGTCGGACAACTGCACATCACAATTCAAGAATGCACGAGATGTTTTATTGGCTAAGAAGGATGCACAAAAAAAAAATGTACAACATATCTAGAGTTTTACTTGAGGCAGGGCATGGAAAAGGAGAGCATGATGGTGCAGGAGCATGTGTGAAAAGAGCACTTGCAAGAGAAGAGTTAAAGTTCAAGGATGGTGCTAAATTTACAGATGCAAAAAACATTGTTGATTGGTGTGTCAAGAATATGGGCCATGAATCTCAAGAGAGATCAATGGTTCGTAGATATTTTTGGTTGATAGAGCAAAACATTTGAAAACTTTGAAGATTGTATGACAATTGCAGGATCAAGTGATATGCACTCATTCCATAGTTCAGATGCAAATGCTTGGACTATTTATACTAGGTGCATGACATGTTTTTGTATATCATGCATTGATTTTGCATGGAATGAATGTGAGTCACAATAGTGGGTGGATGAATGGACTTGTAGACCTCTAATTCCACTCGACACACATCAAGTTCCATGAGCATTACAACTTGCAGGGTCTTCAGATCAAATGACAACATCACCTGACTTTGACCAAGTCTCTGATTTAGTGCAACAAGGTACATACATATATGTACATGCCATGTTTTAGATTTATAAATTATTAAATGGTCAACTCTTAATGTATTTATAAATTGACTAAACAGTTTTACTTTGTGATACATAGGGCATGTTTTTGCAGTTATTGCGATGGAATTTAACGAAGAGGGAACAAACTACTTCTTATCTCATTGTGTAGAGGGAAAAAAATTGACTTCCACAGTCATTGATGGTGAAGACCTTGAGTATCCCACTGGATCAGTGGTAGTCACTTGGAACTTGGCTTCGACGATATCCTATCAAAAAATCAAACATTTGGTTGTTTGAAGACTATGAAGTACATCGGAAGATACTTCACTATTCACATTTGGTCCTTGCAACAAATATTAAATTGATCAAATATCGAGGTTGGCCATCAAACAAAAATATGTGGAAGGTTCATGAATCAGATCATGAAGCAATTCTTGCTACTGTCAAGAATAGAGTTGATCCTTGCGGTTCATTGGATTGAATTTGCAAAGGTATGTTCTTCATGAATTTAATTTGAATATTTACTTAAATGATTTTGTTTAAATTTTGTATGATTTAAAATTCTATTTAATTTCTTACTAACATGTTTATGTAGGTTAGTGGTGCCAAAAAAGCTTCCACCTTCACGTGGTTGGCACTTTCGTAGAGAATTTATTATTCTCAAAGCCAAGTGAAGCTAAGAGAAATTAAATATTAGAAAGGAACAACAAACAAAAATTCTCATTTCACCACCTATATTGTAAAAATATCTTATTAAAATTCTCATTTCACCACCTATATTGTATGAACCACCTATATTATTCAGGTGATTGGCAATGGACAACCTTACACTTAACTCGACTAATGGAGATGGAGAAAACAACGAGAGAGCTTTTCGAGAGAGAGAGATTTCTAGAGGGGGACATGGATCTGATGATCGATGATGTCTCTCTAGGTGCCACGGAGTCTAAGAAATCACTCGTCGAAGATATGGCGTGTTTGGGCCTCAGGGCTCTTAAGGACTACGCCCGACAGGGTGGTAGCCTCGAAAGCATGGGGAGTGTAGGGAACCAAAATGAAATGCTCCATAGTGATTCACCTCAGGCCACCCCGATGTTGGCGTAGTTGGTTTGGTCCACGAGCTTCCATTTGCAAACTACTGCCTCTAGCGGCCCCTACATTGACTCAGTTTGACTGCACTACCTTATTTCATTTTTATTTTTGCAAAACAATAGGACAATAAGAGAACGATGGAGATGGAGAAAAACCGTGAGAGGATTTCATAGAGGGACCCGATGTGGAGGTCTCGGTTCCGACAGACATCTCTAGGTGCCACGGAGTTTGAGAAATCACCTGTCGAAGATATGGCGTGTTTGGGCCTCAGGACTCTTAAGCGGCTACTGCCCGGATGCGGGGTAGCCTAAAGCACGGGGAGCGTAGGGAACCAAAAAAGCCTCCACTAGCGTTCACTTGGCCACCCCAATGTGTTGGCATAGTTGGTTTGGTCCCACGAGCTTCTATTTGCAAACTACAGCCTCTAGTAGCCCTACACTGACTCAAACTACACTATTTCAAGTGTGTTTGCAAACAATAGCACATTGAGAGAACCGGATGGAGACGGAGAAAACCGTGAGATTTCATTTCATAGAGGGCCTCGACATGGAGGTATCTTGATCTAACGAGACATATCTAGGTGCCATGGAGTCCAAGAAATCAAATGTCGAAGATATGGTGTTTGGCCTCAAGGCTCTTAAGCGACTACACCCGTTTGAGGGGGTAGCTTGAAAGCATGAGTGTAGTGTAGGGAACCAAAATGAATGCTCTAAACACTATAGTTTTTGAAAACGTAAGCTCGTGGGACCAAACCAACTATGCCAACACATTGGGGTGTCTTGGTGAACTAGTGGAGGATTTTTTGGTTCCTATGCTCCCCATGCTTTTCGGATACCTCATCCGGGCATAGTCCTTAAGAGCCCTAAGGCCTAAACATGCTACGCCATATCTTCGACAGTGATTTCTCGGACTTCCGTGGCACCTAGAGATGTTTGTCAGATCCAAGACCTCCATGTTGAGGGCCCTCTATGAAATCATCTTGATGGTTTTTCCATCTCCATCCTGGTTCTCTTGATTGTCTTATTGTTTGTAAACACAAAATAATAGTGTGTAGTCTTGAGTCGATGTAGATCAGGCCTTAGATGTATGAGTTTGCAAAAATGGAATCTTGGGACCAAACCAACTATGCCAAACATGTCAAAGGGCTTAGTGTAACACTAGTGAGGATTTTTTTGGTTCCCTACACTGTGTGCTTTCGGGCTACCTCAAAATCCTTGGTATAGTCCCTTAAGAGCCATGAGGCCCAAACATGCCATATCTTCGACGGTGATTTCTTCTCGGACTCATGGCACCTAGAGATCTCGTTAGATCCGACTCCACGTTTGGGTCCCTCTATGAAAGCCTCACAAATTCTCCATTCGGTTCTCTTCTTGTGCTCTTGTAAATGCACATAAATTTGAAATAATTCTCTCATTTGTAGGCTTTTAATAGTTTTGCAAACGTAAGTCCTCATGACTAAACCAACTGTGCAAAATGGGGTGGGCCATGTGAAAACAGAGCTTTTTTGGTTCCTAGAGCTATGGAGCTACCTCTATCCTAATCAGAGCTTAAGAGTCCTTAAGAGCCATGAATGACTAGATTGGCTTAAGAATGAATTTGATAGGGGAATGTCTAAGAACACACAGAGTTATCAATCACCTAGTAAATCTTTCTTGTTTAGTTCTTGATGGGATTCAGTTGGCCTACGGCTTAGTGACCTTCCATTCATTGATAATTTATGTTATGATAAACCCATGGATGCTTTCAAAAGCACCTTAAAAGGATAGGGGTAGTCATCAAGCCTAGTGAAGGGTGTGATGTGATTTCCAAATAACTTGAAATGCCTACAGATTTAAAGGTAATAACACAATTGGATAGGATTAGACAATCAAGAATCATTGAGTGTCTGAATCAAAATGTCATTGCATCTAGAGACATTCTCAAGCATTGGAGTAATGTATATGGAGAGACATTCTCAAAATATCAATAGATGAAAGGCATCAAATTGTGATGACTCTCGGGTGTTTTAATAGGGGAGAAGACTACGAAGCATAGAAGAATGTAGTAAGTGCATGATAAGATAGGAACCAATACAAAGAGACCATGAGCAAGAAGAAGCGCAAGTAAGGTAAATACACATATACACATTGATAAATTGAATGAATAATTACTCAGATTAGGTAACTCTTTATATACATACATTATATAAATATTGATTTCCAAAGTTTGATGCATATTATACATTGAAAATGCTAGTACATGTACATCACCAATAAATGAAAAAATAATCCATAATGTCTTAAATATTGTCAAGTGCACATCATATTAGTTTCATGCAAAAATAATCTCAAAAATGTAAGGTCTCATACAAAATTATCAAGTTCCAAATAGTATTTTAATGTGCATAATAAATACAAAAATGCCCAAATAGGTCATATACCATCAAGTTCAAATGCCATATAGGCGTACATATAATGCCATGCACATAGGCATACAAAAAAATGTCATGTAAGACATATATATTTCCTAATCATCAAAATCTATCCCTCTCTTGGCCTTGCTCGAAGAAGGCCCTCCCTTAGACAAGATGGAGATCCATGAGATGACTTTGGATCATCCGAGCCCATGCTTTGAGTCCTCTTCCACTTTGAATACTCACCTGTAGATGAGCCTGTAAATGCAAAAAATGTTTTTTTGTCAAAACTTAATTTATATATGTTTTCAACATGTATTTAAGACCATGCTAGAATGAAAGTATTTACATAAATACAAAACTTACCAAGTTGTCGATCATGCCAATTTGCATCTCACGCTCAGATGAGTCATCGGGAGCTCCTGCAGTATGAACGGGGGTACAAAGATGACGAGATGGAGGAGTCCATGCCCTCGAAGTCAAAATGGAGGGGTTGAAGTTCCCTACATACACATAAGATCAGAAAATCTAACATCAAAATTAGCGAAAATAGAACTAAGTACATGTATGTACATAATGACAATATTTTAACTAATTTTATCAATATAGAACTATTGTTTTTACCCCGCCACGCCTGTGAATCAAATGAACAGGGTTGCTTTACCTGTCATAAGTAACTCCTGCATATACACAATGAAGGACATTATTAACATAATTTAATAATTCTACAATGAAAGACATTACTAACATGTAATTTAACATAATATGAATTACAGAAAATTAACAAAAATTTACGTGTTGTTTGAATACCTCGGTGAGTTGCTCTGCAGATGAAATCACAGCGGAAACACCTTTATCTACTTGTCACAGAGATGGTGGGGTGTCTAGTGAAGTCAACATCTTTATCAAACATGTATATCACATGAGTTAGATGGACATACAAGAACATACATATATTTGACTTCAAAACTAATATATATATATACACATATATATATATATATACACACACACACACACACACATGTATGTGAAAATTTTACATAATTAACATTCTAAATTACCTCTATGAATGTATGTGTATGCATGGTGCTCTCACCGCCTTTGTGGTCGGGATGAAGATGCACCTCCCAGTGCGCTGTAATATCAATGCATGTACATGTACAAATACAATTATTTCAAAAATTTAACATATATAAGTAAATCAAGTACTCCAAACTTTTTGTAACACACATAACAAAACATAACAAATTTACCTGTGAAGGTGACATCGATGAATGTAATCCAAATGTCTCACTCAAAAGGACATCTAACATAGTGACATTATCATGTTCACCCCTAGCACCAGGTGCACCAAAATCAATATGCATGAAAGTATCATCCTCCTCGGGCCCCAAACATATGCTACCACATGACGAGAAAAGATGTGGCCTCATCTATGTACTCCATAAGGGAATAATTTGTGTACCTCCATGTGAGCATCGGCTCAAAAAATCCCTCGTCGTATGTCAAAAAGGGTCGCAGAATAGCCCACTGAAGCGCGTGGAGTGTATCAATCTCTATTTGTCTCCTTCATTGCTTGAGGGACAATCTCAGGGTGAGGGGGCTTCTGTGTGGGAATCTACCCTCTTTGAATAGGTGCACGTTGTGCACCTAGTCGATCTTGTGTAGATCCTTTTCCTCGGCCCTAGAAATCTTAGAAATCAAAATAATTTGGGATCTCGTTGAGGATAAACTCGCAATAGAGTTTCCTCAGAAAGTATAGTGGCACCTCGTTGTTATTACAAGGTGGAAAATCAAACACCATCCACCATCGGTCCCAAAAATTATTTTTAATCAAATTATTATTGCACCAATGGATGGGAAATCATTTACATGTCAACGGAAATGAAAAAATTAGTGCGGGGTCCGTGAATAAGGCACATATGAGTTCTTTTGAAATTTCTTTTTCTTTACATCCACATATGACAATTTGTTGGAATAATAAACCCTACAACCCTCTCTGTAAGTTGTCCAACGATCAATTTTCCCCATTGCCACATCAATTTGAACAAGTAATGCCTCCAATGTGTTTGCAAGAGAGGTGCGGTGGGGGTTTGTAGATTGTGAATCCCTCATTGTTTTGATTAAATCCTCAATTTCAATTTTGTTTTCAACTATTTGGGTGCTTAAATCTTCTTGACTACCCGAGGGATGTTGAGCAATTGTGGGAGTGTCGGGAGGGATGTCATAGAATAATAGGGTTTGGTTGTGGTTGATTCCCTCGACCTCTAACTGTAACAATAAAAAATATGTATTCAATTCAAATTTTAATCTATAATTATCATATTTCAATGCAATTTTGAAATTCAGTGCATAACTAACTGCATGTGTGTTAATCCCTTAGCATAGAAAATGAGACCTTTGAATGAACCTTGTTCTTGATGAAACCTCCTAGTTTAGGTAAATAAGAGCCCAAGAATGGGTTTATCGTCTTAGTCGGTATGTTTAGTGACATTGTCATAAACCCGACAGATAGGAGTGACACGGTCAAAATTTATCTGGAGTAAGTAGAACTAACACTTCCTTAGTATCCTAGTGGACTACCTTGTCTTCCAAGTTAGATTTAGAATTAAATTTCTTCATCGAATGATTTTCTTGTGGGATCCAGATGACATAATGGAGCTAGTGAAATAGTTGTACTATTACTTAAACTCTTGTTAATGACCTCTTTAGATCCTCTCAACTAAATGTGTTATCTTGGCTAGTGAAAGTATAGCACATGGGTCCTTTGTAGAGGCTTTATTGGGTAAATATGTTTTTTTACCTTAATCTGATCTGTTATAGGGCATAGATCCTGAGTGTAAATCAAAATTAAACTAAACCATAGTTGTTTTGGAGGTTAACTGGTGGGTAGAAAATTGTAAGTAACTCTTTGCAAACAAAATTGATTTGAAAGATGTTGACTTAAGAGAAATTAGGAAACTGAAAACTTGGTTCCATAATTCCTTGTTATGTCCTTATGACATTAAGAATAAAAGAAATTTCATGCGAATCATGAAATGCGAAACATGGATCTCACTTTGAAAACAAATCACTTGTGGTTCATGTATGGTTCTAATAATGCTTCCAATCATGTACTTTCTTTAAGATATTAGAACAAGTACTTTCCATAACTCTTTTTTTATAAAGTGATGCCAATAATGAGACCATAGTGCAATGTTAGAGTAAAGCATATAAGAGTAAAACGAGATTTGAGGTTAGGAATAATGTCACTCTTGGAGTCCTTATAACTCAATTAGACATTTACTTGTGTTAAAAAGAATATGAATTGCCTTGGTGTGATCAAACTTCGAGAAAACAAAAGATATATATATAATCTATATATAATATATAATTTCTTGATGTGGAAATGTTGAATGGATTCAACAAGTTTTTGATATATCTTAACTACGATGGGAAATAAGGATATCATGATCGAAAAATGTTTTGGGAAAAGGTATCTTGAATCTAAATCTACCTCAAATCCTAAGATTTATGTCTTGACATCACTTCAGATTCACTATTGTAGTAAGGGTAAAATTTAAACATTGAATAAACGTTTGAGAAACATAAGCTTAACATAAGAATGAGTGAATTAGGAACTTTGTATGCAATTTGAAATATGAAAATAATAATGTAAGTTCGAGATCATTATAAGGGATAAAGAGATAATCTAAATGGTCAAACTATAAGTTGAATGTGAAATTAATTTAAGAATCTGTAGGTGGAAAAATGACAAAATTATCCTTGCATAATAATTTTCTTGGAATGTTAATCGTAACTAAGATGTAATCATGGTAATGATGTGTTGTGGGTTTGCCAATCCTTGGGTCCCTTTTCTTGTGGTTGGGTCATTGCTAGCATTTGTTCATTAGGAAAGTGTGGCATCGACATTTATATGGTGTTGGCATGTGTCTATGTGATTTGATGACTTTTGTAAGTGTCTTATGCGTTGTTGAGTTTCTCTTGCTTAGAGCCTTGTGGTGTTGTGTAGTGAGAAATGTAAGTAAAAAAAAAAATTTTATCCTAGTATTATTATTGTTGTATTTGTGTGTGTAAAATTATGGGTTACATTTGGTATCAGAGTGAAGGTTCATGCTCTCAAACCTCTGGGATGATTTGAGTTGTGATGATTTTGCATGGTGGTGGTGGATATTGGAAGAGTAATGTGATATATGTTGTAATGTGAACAATGTTGTAATTGTGATATTATGAATGCACATGTTGTGCATGTCACTTAGTGCGTATTTTTTTATCATGTTGATGTGCTTGTGATGAGAGTATTCACTCTCTCTTTTTCATGGATTCAATGAGGAGTTCACGTGTGATGTGCCTCCTTGTGTGTGTGAAAATAATGTTATTATGGATTGTAGAGTGTTGGAGCATTTTCATTTTGTGATATGTAGGTGTGTTGATGTGTTGTATGAAAAAAATTGGTGTATAGTGAATTGGATTGTATCGTGATGTCACCACCATGTTGTGATGAATTGTGTGTGTCACCATGTTGTATCTTGTAATTGATTATATGTTGTAATGTTATTCATTGTGTTCATCATACATATAATTTGTGTAATATGTGATGGTTCATGTCATGATTTAGGGGCATATGGTGATCATATGATCCCTATTATGTATAAATTGTTGCACTTTGGGTGCATTATGTGGTAATGTGATGTATCGTAACCCATGAAAGTAATGATTGTGTTATACCATGTATATATACCATGTGTAAGATGTTATGGTTAATGTGTGTGAATCACCATTGTGTTAGTGATGTAGTTATGTGTTATGTTGTGAACCTTACACTAACCAACCTAAGGGAAATCGTTAAAGTGTATGTTTGGAGTGAGGAAATGTGTACCATGTGACCAGGTTTTCATAATCTTGAGTGAGTACGAGATAGGAAGTGGAGTCTTAGATAGGTTAAAAACCCACTTTTGTTCATTTTGTATGTACTTTGACTTGCTCAAGATATTGTGGGATGTGCATACCTTATTTTCAACACTTAAGCTCAACTAGAAGGTGACTTGTACTCTCTCTCTCCCTATATGGTTATCATATGGATTCAACCTAAGTGTATTTATGACTATGTTGAGCCTTGTGGAAGTGGTGGAGGGATGATTCAGATAGAGATGATGACAGTTGTATTATTTGATATGTTATTTTACGAGATGAGGCTCGATGTTATGAGTGCCAACTGACTCGTTGAGTACCCCTTTGGTGGTCGTATAAGGCCACATAGTTATTGTGATGTGTTATTTCTCTATATGTATTTTATTCATAAATTGAACATTTTCTTTTTTCTTGCTAGAACCAACAGTTTTCTTGATTGATATGTTCTTATATTTTGGGCATTTTATTTGGTTGTTGCACTAACATGCATATTTTTGCACTAACTATGGCTATTTGGCCATTTTTTTACTTAGATTTAAATTTTCTTTTCATGTTTAAAGGTTTTATAGCCTAGCCCAAGGCTTTGGATTTTTGCACTTGGCATTTGAAATGGATTGTTATGTTGGTTCTAATGTCGTAATGTGTGGAATAGGGTCATGGGATGCACCATGGAGTGGTTGAACCTATGGACCCACTTCATTGTATGGGGGTATGCCCCAAGGAGTTATATATAACTAGCGGGTTGTTGAACCACGAGTTATTATGTCACTTGGGTTAGGGGTGTCTGGACTCTATGTGCCTAGGGCCATAGGGTGACTGACCTCTTTTGGGGGAGAAAAGGAAAATTTATCTTTATTTTATTTGAGGAGGCATAAGAGACTTGAGGAGACATAAGAGACTTGAGGAGGCATAAGAGACTTGTGTGTGATGTTGAGTGAGGTATAAGAGTTTTTTTTTTTTGGGAGGTATGTTTGTGTGATTAATGCTTTGGGAGGCATATGTAGTTGTTTGTGATATTTCGGGAGGGAGGGGAGGTATATGGAGTTGTTTTGTGATGTTTTGGGAGGTGTGTGGTATTGGTGTTATGATTTATGTGTTTATGTGAGTTTGATTTTTTGATGTTGGATTGATGTCTCATTGTGTGATGTTGCTTCCATCTTGACACTATATAGCTATAATTATGGTTTTGAGTTGTGTGAAACCTTTATATGTGCACATGTTGGGAATTCCATGTTGTTGTAGTCTACTTATGTTATGAGTACTATTGTGTTGGGTGCATGTGTGACAAGTACTATGTTGTGAGGGCTATGTATGTTCTTTCCATGGTTTGTTGAGTTCTTGTGATGTGATATAGTTGTGAAAGTACATATCATGATGTCTTGTGAACCATTAGTGTTGTGTTTGGCCCTTGTGTGGTATTGTGATGTGTTTTTATTGGGCACCCACAAAAAATAAATAAATTGAAATCCTAAAACAATGAAATATTAAGAGCTTGAGATTAAGAAATAATGTAAAGGAAAAAAATAATAAGTAATAAAATAAAAGAGAACTACCAATCTTCACAGAACATTAAAATTTAAATAATCTACTAAATTTTCTAGATTTGTTTGCTTTTGTGTGGTCGTGTTTAACAAAAGTAAATTTTTTAAATGACATGTGTTTATTGAATTTCTTGTTGCTATGTACCCCCCTTCGAACTTTGGTTTGTGTCACATCGAGGATGATGCTCTTATAAGGGGAGGAAAATGTAGTTCCCTTTAAAAAAATTATAATAAAAAAAATGGATATAAACCTTGTAAATGATGAATGATAGATTGAATTATTATGATGTTTATGGAAAATCAAAAGAGGTGTGTGGTAGGGGTGTTGATGGAGTACCTCCATGGGCATCCTAACATACTTTAAGACCTTTTTCCTTGCATAATAATTCTTGCACTTTATTTGAGATCCGTAGGCCTTAACCACAATGGAACCCAAGTTATATTGTAAATTTAGCTGACATTGGATAGTTGTAAAATAGAGGAAATGTGATAGGGGATCAAATATGTGATTTTAATCTCTCACTATTATCTCCCAATAAAATCAATCCGATTATGAATTAAATAAATATATATATTATGCATTGAACAAAATTTAAATAATATCTCTTCATCTTTACTTTATACAAATTATTTTATCTGGATCTATATTTGTATTCTAAAGAAGTTCAATTGTCTCTGAGAGGAAATATCTGCCTGTCATGGTTTTGTTTTTTGTATACAATGGAGGAAGAAAGGGATTTTTTAGTTGATTTTAAGCTTCCATTTTTTTGTTGAATACAATCATTTTGGAGAAGAATGCAATGGCATGAATCATTTTAATGAAATTTTCTTTATAAAGATCCGATTAGTCTCATAAAAAAAATTCAAACCATGATAAATGAACTTTCTATTGAGCATGTAGAATCAATCAACGTGGAGCAATGGTTTGTCTGCCTTGAAGTTGATAGGTAAAATAAATCGATTAAGTGTTGTGAATCCCATTTTTGATGTATTATTGTATGTATATGTAGAGAGATAGGGGTGATTTATCAAGCACACAGTTAATCCTAGGCACCATAAGAGTTGTTTCTGTGAAAATATCTTGCAACTATGGCTTAGAACTCAAAGAGATCAAATTTTATAAATGCACTTTTTGATTCTGAGAGTTGACAGATATCCAAGAGAGCCTATATGTTCTTATGTGCAAATTCACTCTATGTCTCTCTAAAATTTGCATATGTTTCTCTCATCAATCATATTTTCACTCTCGGACACATGAAAGGGTGTATTTTTCTTGAGGGAAATCATGATACTTCAAATGATTTACCTTATTGGACTATAAGATGCCTAAAATGGTAGACATGTTGATGTGTTCTCAAACAATGTTACCACAAATGCAAGATGTTGTGTCAAGAACATTACACCCTTCAAAGTCTTTTCGTTTGGCAGAATCAAGATCCTTTCATTAAGAAATATGATTTTTCCAGCCTTGGAAGTTGGAACCATGTAATTTGTGCATAAATGATTGAAGTATCATTTTGGAATATTTAATAAATGCCAATAAAGCTTCTAGATTCCATGCTTGTAATCATGGATTCAGTGTGTTAAAGGAATTGCAGAAAATCACATGTTAGGAGATTTGTGTTGGGATCATTTTTTTGTGTTGGATCTCCATGACTTTGGTTAAAAATGGGTTTAAAAATGTGAGTTTTATAAAGGTTTGTGCAAATGATACTCTTGAAGATACTTTGGGTTTGTTTAGAGAAATGCCTCACCAATGATGATACCTCATGGAAGGGTAGTCACATTGGGTGTAACAACTTTAATGTTTTTTCAGGTGGGCTCATGGATGAAAGATTAAAAACATCTAAGGAGTCCCTCTACCCATTTTATTTTTTCTCAAATGGTCTCCTTACCAAAATCTTCTATAATTTTCGTAATTTAGTTCTTTCATATTCAATATAACATAAATAGTGAACCAGTGGATAATTATACATTTGGATATTTAACCAAATTATATAGTCTAAAATGACAAAACTCCACCTTGTGATTTGCATAACCAAGTTACACCTCGACCATCAACCAGGATTGTTCCCACAACCGCATGCATTGATAAACCCAAGGTGTATAAATTTTGGTGCTCATGCCCATTGGTTTTGGTGAGAGCTAGATGAGTTAACTAAAACAACCATTTTTTTCTACCTTGCAAAGTTTATAAAATGCAAATTTCTAGAGACTTGCAAAAACAACATTTTAAGCCCCTAAAAGTGATGTCAAGCATCATATGTGTTCCTTGTTATGGGGAGAGTCACACCAAGCTTTAGATTGACCCCAATGACCTTTTTTCTCTCTTTTCACCACTCTCTAGAGCCCTATTATTCTCATTTTACACTTTTAGGAAGTCTGTTAAAACTAAAAAGTTGGCTTTCATTTTGACCCACATTTTAACCCTGAGCAACGAAATGCTTATCTACCTTCAAACCTCTAGTATTTTTACTAGAAAATTTCTTGAAACCTTCAGTTTGGGAAAAAACTCTTCTAGATAGTTTGGAAAGGCATTTTGTAGGCCTCTAGGTCACTTTTTGACTAGGTCAAACTAGATTGGCTCAACTACGACCGGTGGTTCTCGAAAACTTGTCATCCGTTTGCAAACCCATTTTTTTCCGTTCTCATTCCCATCAACTCTAATGAATTCTCCATATATAGGAGAACTTGTAGGAAATTTTTCATTACATGTTCATCCATCAAGGTTAGTTTTGAGATGGGCTTTTTTTGAGCCCTCGAGCTAAAATTTTGTGTTTTTAAACTAGGCCAATTACGATCGATGGCCTTGGAAAATAGCCGCCAATTGTAAACCATTTTCTCCGCTTAAATTCCATCAGTTCTTGTGAATTCTTGGTATATAGGAGGACACGTAGAAATTTACCCATGTGTTTTTCTCATCGGAAGATAGTTTTTGAAAGTGGTTTCTTAGCCTCCAGCCTTAAATTGAATGTTTTTACAACTAGCAGGAAAATAAAAAAAAAAGTTTTAGGACCCCCATCGGGTTACCAAACCATCATGGAAACTTGTTGACACTTGTAAATAACTATTTGAAACTCTATCATGTGACTTTTGTGTGAAAATGAACTTTTGGAAAATAATGTTTCTCTCTCCCTATCTCTCTCTCTCTCTCTCTCTTGGTTAAAAAAAAGTGAAATGAAATGAAATAATATGTGTCTCTAACCCTCTCCTTTTAAATGCAAATTATTATTATTATGTAAATGGAAAACTAAAAATGTTAATTATGCTAGATCTAGGTGGATGTCATGCCAACGATTTATCTCATTTCATGCTCACATGGTTTTGTAGGATGCAAGAAAGATGGTGAAAAGGCGTGGTGTAATTCATTGTTTATTATTATAATTTATATAGGTCATTGTAGAATGTATATATGTATAATGTATTGCCATGTTACAAAAAATTTATATTTGAAATTTTGTAATATGTATGAGATGTTAGTTTTAGGGATACCTTGGGAAATGTGCATTTAATCATAGGTAATTTTAATTCATATTTACGTATGGTAAAAAGGTTGATATATATATATATATATATATATATATATATTTAATTTGAATTTAATATCTTGTATGTATTTCCAGTGAACAATAGATGATTAATTAATTGGGGTGCCATGTTTTCCTTGAAAATGTAAAAAGAAATCTAATCAAATAAACAACCCTAGTTCAAATTCATGCATAACTAACTTGCATGTGTTAATCCCTTAGCATAGAAAAATTGAGACCTTCAATGAACCTTGCTCTTGATGACACCTCCTAGTTTAGGTAAATAAGAGCCCAAGAATGGGTTTATCGTCTTAGTCGGTATGTTTAGTGACATCATCATAAACCCGATAGATAGGAGTGACACATGGTAAATTTATCTGGAGTAAGTAGAACTAACACTTCCTTAGTATCCTAGTGGACTACCTTGTCTTCCGAAGTTAGATTTAGAATTAAATTTCTTCATCGAATGATTTTCTTGTGGGATCCAGATGACACAATGGAGCTAGTGAAATAGTTGTACTATTACTTAAACTCTTGTTAATGACCTCTTTAGATCCTCTCAACTAAATGTGTTATCTTGGCTAGTGAAAGTATAGCGCATGGGTCCTTTGCAGAGGCTTTATTAGGTAAATATGTTTTTTTACCTTAATCTGATCTATTATAGGGCGTAGATCCCTGAGTGTAAATTGAATTAAACTAAACCATAGTTGTTTTGGAGGTTAACTGGTGGGTAGAAAATTGTAAGTAACTCTTTGCAAACGAAATTGATTTGAAAGATGTTGACTTAAGAGAAATCAGAAATTGAAAACTTGGTTCCGTAATTCCTTGTTATGTCGCTTATGACATTAAGAATAAAATAAATTCCTCATTGGAATCACAAAATGTGGAAACATGGGATCTCACTTTGAAAACAAATCACTTGTGGTTCGTGTATGGTTCTAATGCTTCCAATCATGTACTTCTTTAAGATATTAGACAAGTACTTTCGTAACTCTTTTGTTATAAAGTGATGCCAATAATGAGACCATAGTGCAATGTTAGAGTAAAGCATATAAGAATAAAATGAGATTCGAGGTTAGGAATAATGTCACTCTTGGAGTCCTTATAACTCAATTAGACATTTACTTGTGTTAAAAAGAATATGAATTTCCTTGGTGTGATCTAACTTATATAGAAAACAATATATATATATATATATATATATATATATAATCTAAATTTTCTTGATGTGGAAATGTTGAATGGATTCAACAAGTTTTTGATATATCTTAACTACGATGGGAAATAAGGATATCATGATCAAAAATGTTTTGGGAAAAGGTATCTTGAATCTAAATCTACCTCAAATCCTAAGATTTATGTCTTGACATCACTTCAGATTCACTATTGTAGTAAGGGTAAAATTTAAACATTGAATAAACATTTGAGAAACATAAGCTTAACATAAGAATGAGCGAATTAGGAACTTTGTATGCAATTTGAAAGATGACAAATAATAATGTAAGTTATGGAGATCATTGTAAGGGATAAAGAGCTAATCTAAATGGTCGAACTATAAGTTGAATGTGAAATTAATTTAAGAACCTTTGTAGGTGGAAAAATGACAAAATTATCCTTGCATAATAATGTTCTTGGAATGTTAATCGTAACTAAGATGTAATCATGGTAATGATGTGTGTGGGCTTGCCAATCCTTGGGTCCCTTTTCTTGTGGTTGGGTCATTGCTAGAATTCATTCATTAGTGAAATTGTGGCATCGACATTTATATGGTGTTGCCATGTGTCTATGTGAGTCGATGTTTTGGAATAAAAATTATCCTCGTATTATTATTATTGTTGTATTTGTGTGTGTAATTTGTGGGCGTTACGTTGCAATACTATTTGTGATCATGTAGGAAAGGATCTCTATTTATTCTTTATTTTATTATGTGTGATGTAATAACTCGCAAATAAATGAATAGGATAACAATTTTATAGATAGTCTCTCTCTCATACAATTTCTACATCGATTGGCCAATGAGAAGCTCAATGGAAGCGAAAGAGGAATTATTGTGTTCACGTATGTAGGTGTATTAATGAAAGTGTGGCCATCCAATGAAAAGGTTCACTGGAGTGAAAGAGGAAATGTTGAGTTCACGAATGTAGGTGATCATGTGCAATAGAGATATCATATCCACTATAATATAACTTCAAACGTAAAGCTTGCATCATGTAAGGACACACATTGTTGTTTCCAGTACAATTGAATGCTTACTCCCCATGTTCACACTAAGAGGGATGTTAGGAATTAGTACTCCATGGCGAGTTATTAATATTATTGTGATATTAATAATGTGGAATTAGATAAAAGTGTGAAATATCATATTTAGAATATAATATTATGAGCATGTATATGAAAGTTAGTTTGTTAAAACAACTCACCATAAATAATCTGAGCAATTGTAAGACATTGTTAAGCTCTCACATTTTCTAGGAGAGAACTATTGTATGTGTGTCTCGGATGTATGAATGGATGATGATTTCTATGTTATAAACAAGTCTCGTTGTTTTCGAAAAATCCACGCTCTCCCATTTTTAAAATTTCGTAGTCAACCAGTATATATAATCCATAGTACTTTTTACTAAATATTTCAAGTGTCATTATACTATGGACACAATTTTCAAATATCCCGATTATTGTGTTTTCTACATTTTATATCACAATTATTATTTCTTCTAGAGGTATAAATAAAGGGTTTTTAATAGAAAAACATCATATATTAAGCCAAAATACATATGGTTACAATAAAAAGGTGGCCCAAAAAAAACCCAACACTAAAATGGGACAAACCAGCCCAAAAGCTATAGAAAACAAAGCCAGAAAAGGTGAGAAAAATAAACAAATTAATCAACGCAAAAAACCATTAATGCTTCTTTGAATAATGAAAGCTAAGCCTATATGTAAAATTTTTAATGGGATTAAGGGGCACTCCAAAAAGTAAAACAAAAGGCCTCGGATTAGTCCGAACCAATATCATGATGTTCCTACACTTTAGGAACATGAACTAAAGGAAGATCATGTGCTTATGATACCTCTTTGTCTTCAATCATGTTTTTCCCTTATTTTTTGATGTAAACCAATCCCCATGGGGAGGACCTACAACAACCATTGGTAAGTCAAAATTGTGAAGTTCAATCAAGATTGTTCCTTATCACACTCAAGAATTTTGGATTCATGGGCTCTCTTTGTTCCTCCTACTAGGAAAATATCAACCATGTCATTTGTTGGTACCTCCGAAGTTCGTTGACATCATCTTCCCTTACTATTACGTCATCATCATGTTTTGTATCCCCTTCCTATTTATGAAAAGCTTTAATATTCTAGGATTCATCTCTTGAAAGAGGAGGTGCATGTGGTGCCGAATTTTAGCATTGAAAGGATGCCCCTTTTTCCTTTGGGATGCCAACGGGCTTGAGGAAAAGAAACCTAAAGATTCTCGGTCGCTCCATAAATTGCTTCTCTGCATACAATGAGTCGAATTTAGTCGTGGTTATAACTTTGAAGGCCTCACATTTTACAATTACAACTTTTTTTTCTTCCGGACTAAGCATAAGTGTGCCATAATTCTAATTTATTGCTGTCATTTTCAATCTAGAAGAATTTATATTGTAATCATTGTTTGGGTGAGGAACACCAAAATATACTACAACTTCCAGAGCAATTTTCTCCATTTTGAAAGGAGATATAATGAAAACAATCATTTTGTTTTTCCTTACCCCTTTCATCATGCTTTTGTAGTACAAATTCTTTTGGCTACTTTAATTTTTCCTCTCTCCCGAGAGTGCTTTCCCTTTTCACCGTCCGGAAATAAATTCCATTATATTTAGTTATAAACTTCTGCAAGCCTCTCAACTTCAACCACACAAGGTTATTTTGGCTATGTTCTTTCGATTTAAGTTGTTTTTCATGGCCTTTGATCTAATCCTAAAGTAAAATGATGCTTTGTCTGCGTTGATTTTCAATAGTCACAAACTCAAACTCCTTTCCGAAGTTTTGAAACCCCAACCCATGTCAACAAAAAAATGATTTCAATCTTGGTGGGGAGGTTTCAATTTCTCAAGCGCCCTACTATAACATTTGAATTTGGATGGATGCTTCTTGGATTCTCAAATTCCTAATATATATTTTTGCTTTATTTTATGAATCAATCAAACTCTTCAAAAATGGTTCCCTTCATTCTCAATCCTTGGGACTCTCAAATGTTTGAAACAATATTCACTAGAATGCATGAGTATCACTTTTTGTTCCAAGTTATCGAGTTGGTTGAATGCTTTACAAGTTCTTCTTTGTACCTAGATTCGAGGCTTCATAACGACAGAAGGGTTATTTGTTGTGTTCATGACCACAAGTTAAAATTTTGAATGCCTAAAGGCTTCATTGAGAGTTCAAATTCAAGTATGCAAGGATTGTTCTCTTCTTGAAGTTGTGTGGCCTTAATATACATGGTTTTGGCTATTACAATGACTAGTATGTTATTTAATTGATTTGGTTACATTGTATGATTTGTGGGTACTATAAGATTATTGGATTGGAAATTCATGCAAATTACACCATCTAAAATACACATGCACTGCAAGTTTCAATTGTACAAAATTGAATTCCCTTTTTGCAAACATTGAAAGTAGCAACTTTTTGTTTGTATTTTATTTGTGGGTACTACAAGATTCTTGGATTGCGGAATTCGTGCAAATTACACCATATTCAATTGTACAAAATTGAAAGGAACAACCTTTTGTTTGTCTTTTTATTTGAACCTCTGTTATTAGGTTTGATCGTAGTCTCATACCTTATTACACTATCTCAAGGCCTTTGCACTCAACATTGAACCCTCCTGGACTCTTTGTGAGCTAAGCAACTTCCCCAGTGGGCCAAGGGCCATACAATGAAAGTAAGTTGATTAGAATTCAATTTATTTACCGTTAGGAGACGGTATTTCTTCCTACCGGTAAATAATTATTGTTTGTGTAATTTTAATAAAATTACCCGACATTTCTACTATATAAACCAGCATTGTGAAAGGATTTCACATAAGAAATCAATATTCTGGAAGTAATGGCCTCGACAGAATGGTGTTCCTGCAATTGCAATGGGAGTGAGTGGAAAGTTCAGCTGGCTCAATTTGTCCCGCCGCCTGCTCTCCACGCAGACAAGAAATCTGTTTCGCCTTTCAAAACTCTGAATAAACGCTTCTTTCCAACCGATGGGACATGGATTTCCTCCAGGTCTCCTGCGATTCTTTCACTCTCAACCGCCAATTCTGCTACTAAACTTCATGTAAAGCTACGCGGCAAAGTTCATGTTAAGTATCTTCAAACTTTACTGCATTTTTTCAGAAACGAGATTTGTAGAGGTAACTGTGATGGTTCCTATGTTCATTGCTCGAAAATATGGTCGGATGAATAAAGAAATTGTTAAATAATACACTTTCACTCATTTTTGCTCAAAATTAACTTCATTTCCACGCGATCTTTATCCGACATTGTTTAAATTTCTGGATGCCGTTTCGATTTCACGCTTTTGTTTCAGTTTTTAGTTCTCAAAAATTAAAATTTATTGTTTCGACTTCATTTCAGGTTAAATTTTCGGATTGTTATGTTTTTGTATTTTTAAGGCTCGAAAGAATTTACTGTTTGTTGAGCAATGCTGACACTAACCGAGCAACATTTTAAGTCTTGCTCAGACATTGAAATTTCAAACATTTGTGGCATTGCAAGAAGTAATAATATGTATTTGTTGCAATTGACGCAGGAGGAGCACTTAATTTCGAGGCTAAAGTTCATGTGGCCGCAGATACCATGTCAGGCAAAGCTCGATATAAAAGGAGGCAGAGTGATCTTTGCCAGTTATTACAGGGAATGCCTACACAAGGCAAACCTCCAAACTTTAGTATAATTTGCTTTGAAGCAAAAATAAGCCTTCTTTCTTGGCTTAGCTGCCATTTGGCTTTCAATCTTTAGAGATTTGTGGACAAAATTTAACATTTCTTTTCCATTTAAAAGCAAAACCTTCGTTTCTTCATCGAATTAACACGATGCAGGGCAAATCTTCCTGAATCTAGTCCAAACTTCGCGCTTACTCTTTCTTCAAGGAAAATTTAAAGATTTGAAGCAATTCTATGCCTTAATTTTAGTGAAAACAGTTGTATTGTCTTCTAAGTTCAGATGAATCTATCACTTCCTTCAGGGTTTTGAGAGATCTAAATTTTCGCTGCAATTCGACACTGCACTTCATGCACGCGACTTTCTCTCTGTAATACAGGTGATTTTAGGACATTTTTTCTTTTTCTTTTATAGGCTCTCTGTCCTTCGTACTTCATCTCATGCCTAAACTATTGGTTTGTACAGAGTTACGGAGCTGGTGATTGTGCATTTCCCAACCAGGAAATGCTGCAAGCAAATAAATTCCTCCAAGTTCAAGAAGAAATTCCGAGAAGAATGATACTGTGGGATGAATCCTCTGCCTCCAAGCTTCTCGCCATACACAAACCTCAGGCCAGGTACTAATTTCAAATTCGTTACATTGTTCTTTAAATTTTTGTAAAATTATTGGATCTTCTAACAAACCCCTATCTTCCTCCTAACAGTATTTTCCCTTTTTTAGAGGGACTCGTAACAATTTTTCAAACATGTACAGTGAAAATATAGATGGGGTTCCATTAGACAAATCTGATACTCAGAAGCAGGGGATGAATTCCTCAATGAAGGTGGATCAATCACAGGAACTTCTGGAGCGACAGGAGCTTTTTAATCAGCTGGAATCAAATTGTGCCGATCTGCCTCCAAGGTTCACTAAATACTTACAAGAACGCCATATGGCATCCGGGACCGAGACTGATAAAGGTATGACTATATATTTTATTTTCCATATAGAAAAGTTCGCCTCCAAAAATTTGAAGGTTTCTAAGCTAATGTTTGAGGTTTTGTTCCCCCTCTTCTCAAGTACTTACTAATTTTAAAATAGGTAGAAACTACCTTTCTTAGCAACATCAGAGGGGGATGGATAAGAGATTAATGCATCCCTTCCTTGCAGGTAATACCCAATGGCCACAAAATCTTCAAAACGATCCACCTGATGTGGAGTCCAATCCAAATGACCTTAAAGCGCAAGTCACGGTAAGGCACTGATATTAAAAATGGTCCTGCATATTTACAGAGAGGAGAGTTTGATTCGTGGCACTCTTCATATGACTTTGTGTTTACCGTCGTCTTCTGTTTTTATTTAAATCAATACATATCTGCTACACCATTTAAGACTTTTCACCCTTGAGAATCGAGATAGAAATGGTTATCTTGACATCTTTAAAATCAGATTTTATTACCTCAACTTTTGACTTGTAAATCATCTACAACTTTCATAATGCAGGCCTGCTTTTTGGATCCCTCATTTCAAGGTAAGGATGTTATGAGTTGTGATAAACGATGTTCATTTCTCTTTTTATTTCCAGGTTCATTTGTCTCCTTTTATTTTAGAGTTACAGTCCTGATCTCTGTGTCTGATTCAATAGATATACATCTTGTGACGAATGTTTTCTTTGTGTTTTGCAGATTTTATGTCCAAAGTTGAGAAAGTGTGGTCTGAACTAAACGAAGAATTGATGAGGGACGTTGATAGCTGCAACTAGGGAAAAAACTACTTTGTATAGTTTCGTAATCGTTTTTCCAATCTGTTCCTTGCTTGCCCACCTCAGAGTGGCTATCTTTGTACTGGTCACATGCTAAAGTAGCACCATACCCGTGGCTACATTTTGACTCTAGCACACAGTCTCGAATGATCAGCTTGTATCTTTGATGCAGCCATTTTACATTAGTTAGTTTTTTTCCACATTTTATTTTTACAAATATCGTTTGATTTATTAATAGTCCCAAACATTGAAGTGTTGTTCGAATTTTTTATTTAATTTTTGGGATTGAAAAGCGTGTTTCTTTAATAATATATGGTTGATTATATACAAGCAGTAATGTGAACGACAAGCGAGGATGCGAGAGTGACAAAAGCATAATCGATCTTAAACAAAGTTGTATAAAGATAGAGGACGTGAAAAAAGGACATTTTTTTAGAATAAGAAAAAAAATGTATTATAAAACAATTTAAGAAAATTACGTGAACCCGGTCCGAGTGACACTAAGGAAGGTATGAAACTTGTAGAGGGAGAGGGATTTTGAAGGGTGGAAGGGAAGGGAAGGGAAGGGATTTGTGTAGGGGATTAAGAGAGAGGTAAGAGAGGAAGTTAATAAAGGGGATTCCTTATTTATTCGACAACAAGAAGAGGTGTTTTTGACATCTTGGAGTAACGTTTGAAAGAAAAAGGTGGTGAAATTTGAATGTCACTCGAGGAGGGGACTATAGATACTGCGGTGAAAGTAAGCCTTTGTCCTTCGATGTTGCCAATGTTAATGGTTACTTTTAAAGAGTTAGTCCTTGTGACTTGTGGATAGATAAGGCCCAATCCATTTTGAGTGGAAATTGTCTATGACTACCTCTGAAATTGGCGGGATTGGAACATGGGAAGGATTGTTGGGATCCCAAGAAGGGCCAATATACCGATCAAAATTGACGACAACAAATAAAGGCAAATGAGGTGGTGATGAGGAAGTGTCATACATAATGTCCACAATATTGTCAGTTACACCATTTACAAGACTTGTTTCAACCCATAAATTTGTGGAAAGCATGACTTTTTTATTTTTACAAAGAAGAACTTTGTGTTGCTATTGATTGTCATCAACATCAATGGAGTCATTGCACCTTGTATTTTGGGCAATAGATATGACAACTAGAGAATTCAGCTCCTTTAACATCTGGAGGTTGTGGTTGTCAACCTGTTCATTTTTTGCAAACAAATGGGTGGCATTGTGGAAATCAAGGATCTCTTGCTCATAAAGGCGTAAATCAATGTGAAACATTAGTAGATTTCATCTTCAAATTTAGGAACGCCATTGTGAATGTTGAGAAGCATCCAACGAAATGAAATTTGTGTTGGAGTGGAACCTTGTTGCCTAAAGATTGATCTCAAGGAGATTAAAATAAGAAAATCTTTCCAAAGTTTTCCTCCATAAGAATTGCTTGCATACAAAGGAATGTCCATGGCGGGCGTGTGGCGATCGAGATCTCCAACAAGAATGATGGATCTATTACCAAATTGTAATGTTATAGAATGCATAAAAGCGTCGCAAAGATGGTAGTCGATTTATGAGAGCAATTTAGGGCTAGTGAAACTCATTTTGTCAACTAGAATAAATTAGATATGTTTCAAGGAGTCTTGAAAAGAGGATAAAGCTTGGCATTCCACGAGTTTTAGTTCTCTTATGGGAATGCAGAGGATGACATGAATCACGGGGGTTCATTAGCTAGGAAATATCCTAACACGTTCATTCATATTAAGGTAATTAAAATAGATAAGATCAAAGTCAATATATTTGTAGACATTAAGGGATGAAAGGGTTTAATTTATTAATATATTTTGTATTAGGTATTGGGGTAGGTTAGAGAGGTAGGGTTGATTTTAATATAAATCTAAAACATTTAAACCCCAGCTTCTTCAAATTGAATACCTTAAATTTGTAAAATGAGTGTGGTCATAATTTAAAATTATAATCTACTTTTGAATATGTGGTGTCCTCCCAAGATTTCCTTCAAAAAATTTGGGATACCCCTTTAAAATTTTGGTGTACTTGCCTTGTGAAGGGTAGAGGTTATGTTGCTTGTGTCCCCTTGAATAAGACTTAGTTGTTTAGATTGTTGCCTTCACTCATTTTAGATTGCAGGATTGCTCAAGTTTTCTTCAGAAGGTTGTAAGAGGTTGGTTGGTTATTATAGTTGGAAAAATACCCAGTTGATCAAAATTGCCCAAAACTCCTAAAAAGCTAAGCATGGATTATCCTTAGACCTATTCGGATTGTTTAAATTACTTTACTTTATGGTTTGCAGTAAGTCATCACTTAAAACCCGATTTACACTTTGTCAAGTTTTATGGGTTTTCGCAACCTCTTAACTTCTCAAAATAAACAAGTAAATTCATACCCAAAACCCAATATACACCCTATTGGTCCATTACGAAGAAACCAACATTGTTTTACTCCTTTTAAAAATTCAAGTAAAGAAAATCCAAAACCCCGCAAAACAAGACCTTACATGTGCGGATGTTTTGAATTACTCTACTACCCAAGCAATGTTAAGAAGTTAAGCAAAGTTGAACGCAAACCCCACATTACTCTCAACTACTTGACCCAATTGGGTTTCCACAGCTCGTTACTTCATAGGAAAAAACAAGTAAAGCTATTCGTGAAACTCCGCCTCAAAGCTAATGGTGACATGGAACTTGTACCTTACGTATTTAATAAGGTGGACTATTTAAAAAGTAAAGTAATTCCAGGTCATTTTTACGCATCCAAATCATTCGAGCAAGTTATCTCCTCTACAAATCCCGAGCAACCTCGTTTTGGCCAATCAAGAAATTTTTGAGAAATTCGTCTTCAATCCATTTGCGGAAAGGTAGTTCTTCTCTCCCCGATTTCTTTTCAGTTTTTGCCGTACTTTTTCATAGTTTTTTTGCCAAACTCGCATGTCCGTCATTTGAGCAATTTTTCTGTTTTGCAAATTTTTGTTTTCCATGGAATAATTTGGGAACTAGTTTAAATTTGTTAAAAGAGGTTGAGGATTGCATGAGCAAGTTGAATTTATGATTATTTTGTGCCAAAACACTCAAAATCCCAACTTAGGAAGTGCCCTAGTTTTTCCTAGCCTAAAAACAAGCAATTTGGATCATTTCAGGTTTTCCTAAGGCCCTAGCTTACTAAAAAAATGGATTTATTAAGAATTGTCCTCCCCCATGTCTTGCTGCAAAAACCGGCCTTGTGCAACTCTCAAAGCCTCATCTATGCAAGTTTCGAGCCGCTTTTACTTTCTCATGTTCTATGGGAAATCGACCCTCATTACTTCCCCATGCATTGCGTGTTTTCCAAATACTATTGCTGCTACATTCATTGTGTGGAATTAACCCCTCTTTGATGAAGACTTACGTTTAGTGGGTTTCTAAGGTGCCTCTACTACTCATGCTTTGCGGTGATTCGAACCACTTTGTTGTTTCCCCATGTATTGCAATAAATAGACTCTTTGTTTCTTAACTCCTACTCTTTGCAACAATCTAACCTACTACTATTGCTTCTCATACATTGCAGAAAATTGATCACCTACTACTTGAAATCTATTCAAAGTGGGTTTTCAAGAGACTCTTACTTCTCGGTTTTTTTATGGAAAACTGAAACCCTCCTACTCGAGATTGCAAGAAGATGCACCATGCAAACCCGCATTCATCGTGAATTTTTTTGCCTTATTTGCTTGCTTGCTTAAAACCCGAGCTTCACTTGTAAATAAATTTTGTGTAATTTAATGACCAGATATACTCATAGACTTGAATTTACCTATAAGAGATCAATAGTTTGACTTGAATTATGCATCTTAAGTAGGGATAATTGCTGGCATCTCAATAGGTTGTAAACATTGTTTACTTGAAGGAAAACACTGCAAATGTCCGGAATAGGGGAAACGTCACACCAAGTAGTCATTATTCAATAAGATCCCAATCTTTCACTTGAAGAAACCTCTAAGGCTAAAAGAAAAGAGAAATCTAAACCTAGATAAATTAGTGAAACACAAGGAGAAAAGATGAAGTATGAATATAAGGGTTATCCAGTTGAGTCTTGTGTTGGATATAAGCTTGCAGAAATTAGTGACACTAACATGGGGCATGTATCTCCAAATGAGCTTATAGAAATATCTAAAGTAGCAAGATAAACACCTTTGATGTAGGACCTAACTAACAATGGATTAATACAAGCAACTGCATTTCCTAGTACTTCCCAAATAACTGAATTTTTCTGGAATGTGCCAAGTTCTATGATCCTCTAACTAGGTCAATAAAAGATACATTAGGAAATCTAGTGGTAAGACTTGATACTCAATTTTTCAATTATTTCTTGAAGATCCCCACAAAGGAAAAGGTGTTGGATGTGAATATGGAAAAGGCCACTAAGCAATGGGAGGAGAACCTTGGTGATTGTATTAAAATCATGAATTTGAATTATTTAAAGAAACCAAAGTAAGCCTTTAGGTTTCCCAAAACCATAGTAAAGATCAGATCTTATTCAGGAAGCTAACAACATAACTCAGTTGTTATGTAGGATCAATGGAGAGAAGAATGCTAAGTATTTCTCCACATGGATGTATTATTTCATCAGAACAATTGAGGCCAACAAAGCCAATGCATTGATCAATCTGAGTTGATAAGCAACAACATTTATCGTCAGCTATAAGAGGTTAGGCAATCTTTTAGTTTCAAGATGACCTCTTATTTGGTGTATGCTCCAACATCAAATGGTACTTTCATTAGGTTGTACAAAAAAGGGATATTGGCTTCAGACCATGTCTATGAATACTATCCACAATTGGTATTATCTGAGTATTTTAAGAAGTACATGAAGGTGAATGACTTCTTCTTTATGAAATTATTTGTAAGCTTGATACCGAGATAAAGACAAAAAGGGTGATTAATGCAACATGAGACATACTTTCCCAATATGGGTGTATCTTTATTCAATTTTCCAATTTCACCTACCTTAGGGTTTGTAGTTTCTCGTGCTCACCACTCAGATCTCGGATACACTAATGATAAATAGATACCGATGGAACTATGCAGTAACCGATGGAACTGCATGATCTACAATTAAAATCTCATAGGGAGGTGGTTGGATTCCCAATAAACATTGGAAATTATCATTGTGCCAACATTCATAAAGTAAAAAATGTTTCAAAAGAGATGTTTCATCATTATAAACACGAGTTCTATTAGGCCAGGCCAATTTTGATTTCAGAATTTGGCACAAAAGACAGTCTCCTGGATTATATGCACCTCCCGGCATTGGAAGAATTTTTGGGTGGATTGTAGGGGTGAGTTTGAGATTATAAAAGAGATTATCATGCAGAATGACAAATTCAACATATTATTGCAGAATGACAATCCCAATACTATTTTGGTTTGGTAAAAGTTCCAAAATACTACCCTGATGATGGAAATGTAATTCTTGATTCTTACAATCAAATGAGAGGAGATAAAGCTCCACTCCCACCCATTAGGAATAATGTTAATACAATTGAAGAAAGAACATCAATGGTCTCACACTTCAAGTTGGCTCCTTGCAAGGGGTTATTGTCTAGAGGAATCGGTGATGAAACATACAAGCTAGAAAAGCACCAAAAGGAAGGGAGTACCAGGAGAGAGTAGTGAAGGATAAAAGAGGTCACCTACGACCAAGAATCCCAAAAATGAGACAGGGTGAACACCCTTTATCTACACAAGCATCAACTCCTGAAGTTACTACTAGTGAGGCTATTCTTTCATCAACACAAGTTGTTTCTTCATCATCTCTGTTATAAGAGTTCCTACTACCAAGGAAAAAGTTGGCATACCTCCCTTGAAGGCTACTACATTCATTCTTCCCTCAATAAGGGTGGACATTCCACCACCTCATCCTCCTTTCCTCCACCAAACAATCCTCCTCCTCCACCGGAAGATGATTAGCCTATCACTCAAAGATGAGGAAGGACATAATGCTACCTCGGAAAACCCTTCACCTCATGAAGTTTCATAAGCAAAAGAGAAAGGAGAAGCTAAAGAAGTATCTATAGAGGTAGATGACACATAGAACTTGAAAATGAGAAAAAAAACATATAGAAAAAACTCATTTGGAGCCTGTACAAGAGTCCTAAGTGCATGAATAAGAAGATAAAGGGAAAGAATCAGAATTAGATTCAAGCAACACGATTGCTGAG
Organism: Taxus wallichiana var. yunnanensis; assembly: GCA_018340775.1. Lineage (NCBI taxonomy): Eukaryota > Viridiplantae > Streptophyta > Pinopsida > Cupressales > Taxaceae > Taxus > Taxus wallichiana. The sequence continues at coordinate 1,023,947,949 of CM031239.1, forward strand.
GAAAAAGAAATAGAAAATTAGTTGTTGACCCAAAAATGGCGAATTAGAGAAAGTGTTATTACAAGGTACTACAACTGAAATACAAAAGAAGTGGTGGTACATCCTAATGTAAAGAAGAATAAGTCGAGAGATGGTTGTACATTCAAGTACTCCTATTTCTTCAGGGCAAGACTTCTCATCTTGGTTGGTGTTGTAGACAGTCCCAAATGCTAAGGAAATAATAAATCTAGAAGAGATGGACTTGTAGCTACTTAAAAGTCTTGAGAAGAGGGGAAAAAGATCCAAATCTTCCAAGGTAACTTCTAAGCTAATAATTGAATCATCAGAAATTTTTTTGCGAAGTATCTACTCCAAAAGTGGGCAAGAAAAAGGGTGAATTGACTCAAGAAGACATAATCGTGACAAAGCTTCCTTAGGGAGAAGTTACTACAAAAGGGTTGCAAACAAGACACTCGACCTTGATTGATACTCTTTTCCTCAAGCTTGATAAAGAGAAGGCTGAAAAATTTAAAATGAATGAGCAGATCTCTAAATTGTGTGAAATTATTGCAAAATTTACCAAGTCTTCTTCTCAACCTATGTTAGCAAAAGATCAATTGAACCCTTAAATTATCATTGAAGTTGAAGAATCGGGGAAAAAACAAAGTTTGTAGATGATTGGATAGAGCAAATCATTGATAAAACAACGAAGAGTACTTGGAGATACCAAATAGTTTGAATAATCTCCAAGGCAAGCGAAAGTAGTTAGTTAAATGATTTAGCGTTGGAGGTGGACAATAAGAGTGGAATTGCTAAGCTTCAGTTATAGAGCTTCAAGAAAATAAATTCATTTCCTGAGAAGGTGCTGATTAAAGAAAAAATTGCATCGGAAGGGTCAATACAAAAAGGCAAGAAACAAGAATTAATCATGTCCTTCCATATTAAGCTTCTTAAGAAAATTATGGAAGAAATGAAAATTTTAGAAGAAGAAGTAGATTATGCTTTGATCATCTCAATGATGGTATTTATTTTGTTACAAATACACACAAAATAAGCCACCGAGATACTATGGAGGAATTTCTTCACTTCCGAACCAAGAAATGGACAAAGCTATCATTCCGTTCACTTATCACTCAATTGAGAAATTAGTGAAGCTTCAACGTGATGTCAAGAATCTTGAACCAAACTTGGTAAAAGTAAAAGGCTTCAAAACATATTAACAAAACAACTCCTCAGTACGAAACTGAAATGTAAGTTGTTGCCAAAGCAGATGAAAAAGTAGTACAATATATGCTAGATTAGCATGCTATATACTAGGAGAAAAGCAAGGATGAGATTGAGGAGAAAAGTAAAGATGAGACCGAGGATACTGAGCCAAACTAAGATTGAGGTCCTCTAATTGGAATGCTTCTTCTTCTTCTTCTTCTCTTTCTTTTTCTTTTTCTTCTCATTTTTCGATGATGTAAATAAGTAATCAAGTTGAAATGTAAAACTTAAGTAATTTGGTTAAAATCCATTACTTTAAGTTATTTTGAAAAATTCAATTACTTAGAAATAGGTGGCATTGCATGCAAAGTAGCTGATTTTTTTAATTATAGAACATTCAAACATTATGCATGCCGAGAAATGAGAAATTCGAGGAGAAATATTTTCAATTTCTTACGCTTTTGTAGTAAGGCATGCGTGGAGGGCATAATTAATGTCTCCTATTTGTACTATCTTTCTAAATTCTATAAATAGAGAGATAAGATTACGAGCTAAGGGATGAATTTTTTTGCAATAAGCTATTGTACTTTTGTGCATTGGAGGTTTCAAAATTTGTGTTGAGATTCTCACATGTCCATTTTGTAAACTGGATGGACTTGAATAAGAAGAAGGTGGATTTATGTGGAACTTTGTGTCTAAGAATTCTTGTTGTGCATTTGTGAAGATTTATGGTAAACTTTGTGTTATCTTGAATTTGAATCTAAATGCATTTCTTTTCATTTGCTGAAAACTATGGATCTTATTAAGTGTTTATTTATTCTGTACGGTTGCAATAAGCTTTGTGATCTACTTATTGTGAAGTACATTTATTTTTCCTCATTGCTGCTATAATTTTGTATCTTCTTTCCTTTTTTATTCTCGCACAAATTCCAAAGAGAACAATTGCTTACTTGCTACAAAATTGCCAAGCTATGGTTCATGAGCTTTGTGATTAAAGTAATACCCCGGAAAATAATTTCAGTTTGCACATAAGTAGTTATAATAAATAAATATTTTACACATGAGCTTCACTTTGTTAAATGAAGGGGATTCATCCCATGACTACCTAGGTTTGTATGTATAGCCAAGCATAAAATCTAGCCAACAATATGAAAATTTCAATTAGGATATTCTCAACCAAGAAATAATAAGATGGTAGAAAACTAGGATTGAGTATGTTTTTCAACACAAATGATATTATTTCAACATCTTAATTATTTAAAAAGCTATTGATAAATGATTAAAGCTTGGAATTAAGGTAATTGGTAATAGGTCTTGAATGGCTTCAAACTCTCTTTCTAGAGAAAAGGTGTATTAATAAAATAATAATTGAGTGGGAAACATGATATATTTTAAGTTTGATATATCATGGTAGAAATTAAAAGGGTAAATAAATTTGTAATTGGAAAATGGGCAAGTAAGTTACATGGAAAAAATAGTTGGTATTTTCTTTATAATAATATAACGGAGGGAGTATTTTCAATTGAATAATTAGAGGCAAAAACTAAAATTAAGGGTATTATTTACTACCCTTCAAATGAATGTGTTATACCATAATTTTACCGAGTGAATCCCCCATGGCATGAATTATGGATGCACTAGAAATGTTGAAAGTGGTCACCTGGTAGGGCCAAGTAAAAGGAGTAGTGAGATAACGGGGTTGATGCAGAGCAGAAAGTGGACTTGAGAAAATGAGTAAGGTAGGAATTTCATGTTCTTGCAGTACCTTGAATAATGAGCTTATGTAGTGGAAGGTTGATTTTTCAAGAAAAGTGATGCGAATAGTGTTAAAAGCCAATTGTTGGTCTTCACTCAACTAGAATGGGGGAGTATGGTAGATCCCGCAAAACACGAAAGATAATATTTGGCCTTATTCCTCTCGATAAAAGTAGGACCTATATCCCGTAATTGAAGGGGAATATTATGACTTGTCCAATTGTATTGGGTATCAAATTCTTGGTTGGTCCAAATTATCGGTGACTTAACATATGTAGAATGTCGATTCCTGTTGTGTATTTAGGTTAAAGCCGAGGCAAAATTTTCCATTCATTTATTTGTTCACATGACTACATGGCCTCGATGTCAGATTTAGATAAACTGTTTGAATTATTTGTAGGTATTGGTTTTATTCAGAAACATGTCTTGGGTTGTAGCTATTTTTAAAAAGGCACAAATTGGAAATTATATTTTGAGGAGTAGAACCAATATCATTGAAATATCAGTGGAAAGGATTGTACAAAAAAGAGATCATACCAACGTAAAATTTTAAAAGAACTTGAATTTTCTCAGTAGAAATAATGGAAAATATTGGATAGGCATAGACATTTTTTAGGCAAGTTCAAATTTTCCATTTTGGTATTTACTATAACTCCAGTCTTGAGTAATTTTGATAACAGAAAGGGATTCCACAGCTGAAAGACACACAAGATATGCATCGAAAAGAAGGGTTGTTTATTGTGCTTGATATTATGTTACATCAACTGCTTGATATTATGTTACATCAACTCGTCTCAATTTTTTTTACCAACATTTACTGAAACAAATGCCCAGTTACACATAACAAGTGGTAGTTTTAGAAGCATGTGACAGATCTCTTGTGCACTAATGTTGTGCTCAACAAAAATCTCTGTAAGCATATTCTATATGGAAAAGAAGTGGGAAAATATCGCTTGGAATTTGATGATAGCCTATAAAGTATTTAGTGGTATGTCTATGATCATTGCTTAGATTTAGAAGCATATTGTGTGTGATTTTGAGTGGTTGGAAGAGGGGTTTGAGTCAATACTACGGTATATTGACCAAAACAAGGGGAAAATAGGCTTAATTAGCTAATAAATGCTAATTGTCTGTTTTGAAGAGGATTTTGGCTTATGATTCATCATAAAGTGGCATCCTGAATGTGAAAGGGATTAGGCAATCAACAATGTGTTGTTAATTGGCCAAAGTGGCAAGAAATGTTAGTTAATTAGCGGAAATCACTAATTATAATGGAATTGGTAAGAATGATGGTTGATTTGTGTGCGTTTGGCAATAAGATTGTGAAAGCGGAATTTAGGTGTCTACATTTGCCCCTGTTTGAGGTGAAGTACGTGACTTCTCTTCAAATAAGTAGACAAGCATAAACAGTAAATTTTTGAAGAAAAATTAGTATGATGAAGGATGCCCCCTCAAGTGTCGATGGGGTGATAGAAGAAGTCGATTGACGATCAAAAATATGATTGAAATGGATAGAAGAAAATATGATAGAATGGGTGCAAAACCTTTGGTTATTTAGAAAGAAAAGGGATAGGGATAAACATGGTTGTTTATTGCCCCATGTGATTTAGAAGAAAAATTAGTAGTGATAATAAATGATAATGGAGAAGAAATGATAATGGAGAATATAGGACAGGCCCAATCTTTACATCCAACCTTTCAATAAGAAGCCTAGTTATATAATTTTTCCCTAGGTCTACATCATCGGCCTTTATTGAAATGAAAAAAATGTAAGATAACAAGAAAAACTAAATTACTAACATTTGTCCATTGTTGCGTATCTCCATGAAACATACATAATTCAATGCAATAAAAGAAAGTAAAATGATACCTAACTTAATGCAACATACACAATGCAATGCAATATGAGATAGTAAACCAACTAACCGAACAGAAAACCATGATAATCACATGCACTCAAACAAAAATGTTTAAGACAGCTTTCACCAATGTTTTTGTTATCAAGTCAGTAGTTCTCAAATGTTTGTGTTGTAATGACAAGGGTTAAAAATGGTGCCCGAGAAAGGATACATACGAGGGGAATAACGGAGGACACAAGTAGTCTCATGGAAAATAATTTGTGTAGTTAGACATAGTCTCTGGTAACTCACTATTACACGGAGTACTGACATAACATGTAACCGAGATTTTGTTAATGGAGGTAGATCACAATGATCTGCAAGTCATTTGAGACCGGAACAAGCAAGAACCGTAGAAAGATGCTTTTGTAAGACATATTTCGATGTTCGAGGAGAATGCAATTGACATAGGATTTAATTGTGTATATGTTGTTTACCATTTTTGTAAAATTTAAATTTTTACAATTTTTGGATTTTTAATGATTTTACCAATTTTAAAGAATTTTTTTGATTGTTTTGATTTTTACGGAAGAAAATATTATAAAAGAAATAACGAATTCGTGAGACAACATTAAAAGTAACCTTAAGGCAAAAAATGCCCCAAGTAGTAGAAAAGGCCGTCGGAAGAAAAAATATGCCCCAGCGTAGCGAAAACATGCCGAAAATAATTATTTATTAAAAATAACTATCGCGACAAGTGTTAGAAGAATTTTAGAAGAAAAACAACGGTTTTAGGGCACTCTGGGGTGAGTAGTAACACATCGCGAGAAGGTAAAAATGGGTATATAAGCCATCATGGAAAGTTATTTACCACATTCACTTACCATTTTAACTACTGATTTGAGCTCTGACCTATGGGAGGAAATGACGAGAGTACCGAACTAGAGGCACCATGCAGACCATGTGAGGGACTACATGTAGCTCCCAATGGATGGACCACAAGTGCAAAAATTGCTCTTTTTACCCTTGTTTTTCAAAGTATTTAATTTTTTGTTTAAATGCATGTTTTTAGGGAAAATTTAGGGCAAAAAAGGGGGGTGTGCCTATGTTGGTGGCTGCATGGGCGCTCATGTGCCTATGCATAAACCAATGCACCTATACATTTGTGCAAAGTGTTTAGCATGTTAAAATTTTTAGTTATGTTGGGGCGCCTATACGCTAGTGCATGCGTATGCGCGCCTATGTGCAACTACATAAGAAATGCTTGGGTGCCTATGTGCATATGCCCTTAGCAATGTTTCCTTGCCTTTGTTTTCTCTTTTGTTGGTCTTTGTGGTTTTTTTTTTCTTTGGAGGGTGAGCACGCATGTGCCATTGCACAAGGGAATGTGCCTACACCGAGAAGAGTGCACCTACACATCTAGGTTAATGAGAAGAAGGGAGAAAATGTGCCCATGTAGATAAAAAGGTGCCCATGCTAGGGAAAATGTGCCCCTCAGGAGGAAAAGGTGCCCACGCATGAGGAGGTGCGTTGGTGCACTCAGGGGTGTGCCCATGCACAAAAGACAATTTTAAATTGCTTTTAAGGAGAAAACTAAGGTTTTAGAAAACCCTAGGTGGAAGAAATAGATGAATTATAGAATAATTTAATGATAGAATAGAAGAATAATGTGATAAACTAGATTTAGAAAAAATTACATGGTAGAATAGAAGACAAAGATCATAATAATTGACCTGATTGGTTCTGTAGGTGGATTTGGATGTGCTTAGTGACGTGGCAAAGACATGTGCAACTCGGGTCCCATGAGGTGAATTTCAAATGTTGGGACCATATTTTCTTGGAGATTACCTTGGAGGTAACATGTTTATCCTACATAGTGCATATGCCACGGATTACCTTAGATCATAGCTTGCTCACAGCCTTAGCTGAGAGATGGTGGAGCGAGAGTCAAACTTTCTAACTGCCTACTGGTGAGATGAGTATTACATTGGAGGATGTTTGGTGGATCCTGTGAGTTCCTATTCAAGGTCATTTGATTACATACGATGGTCGCCAAGACCGTATTGAGTGATATACATCCATGACATTTGGAGTGATAGATATCCCCCGGCTGTCTGGGTATGTCGGTTTTGTTTAGGAGGTGCATGGCCGATCCACACCAGGATGGGTCCCCTCATATTTATTATCTCTTGTCAACAACATGCTACTACTACCGACAATATTGGTGCAAAATTCCCTCTGGATCTCATTAGAGTGATTCATGACCTACTTCAAGGAGAGGTGTACTATTGGCGTTAGTGTATACTTGGCTCATTTATACTCTGATTTACACTTGATAACCTATCATGGATATAGGTCAGTGGGTCCTACCACATTATTATAAATATGGGCATGGGATCACATTGTGATAGGCTACCTTACAGAGCTTTGAGAGCTTGAGTTGTTAGAGATCCTTCCCTCATGGGTTGGGTTCCATACGAAGATGACATTCACAACCATAGGGGACACAAACTATTATAGGTGAGAGTTTGACGAGGTAAAACATCGTATGATCACATGGTGGCCATACAAGTTATACCATTGGCCTCGTGGATGCAATTGAGTTGAATACAAAATGTAGTGGAAGACTTCGTCATTGGGAGTAGCAGCTATATCTTGAGTGGTACAGGTGGACAGTGGTCCAACGTCGCTTGGTCTCATTTAGGGGATGCCTGGTGATGAGATGTGGTATGCATTCCGATATAGAGAGATCTTCCACACGGACCCTAGATTAGGTTGGGCCGAGCTTGAGTGATATTTTTACATGTGGTTCTACAGCCTTGGGTACAGAGGGTGCAGATAGTAGATCCAGGGACTACCCCAGATTATGCAGCGTGGTATGTGACAGTGTTGCCGCATAGATTGACCATACCATAGGAGGCATTGTACACAACAACATAGGGGGACATGATCCATTCCATAGGCATAGGCACGAGCACAAGTAGGTCCATAAAGAGGCCTACATATAGGGGTACCAATGCAATGTGTGCAAGTACAACAATATGTTTTAGTATAAAGCAGTAGTGATGTAGGTGCCTCCTTCACCCCCTCACGTGAGTCCACGACATAGTCCACCAGGAGGTAGAGGAGATGGCGAGGTGGTGAGGATATAAAGGAGGACACTAAAGATATACATGATACATAGGTTTGGTGGGTAGGTGGCTTCATCACAGAGCAATTATAACAGTTATAGATCTACAACCCGATGGAATCCAAGAGGGATCAAGCCATTACTCATAGAGACCAAAGCTAGCGTAGATGGGGATCAACTTGTGATAGAATGAGATCAAGCTAGGATAGATAGATTACAAGCCCTCACTGAGTGAGATCAGGTGATAGAAGATAGTCTACAACTACAGCAAAGAGGGATTAGGCTATCGGTGAGTGATATCAAGCAATAACAGATAGTCTACGATCGCAGGCAGAGAGGGATCAGGATATAACATACATGACCTAGGTGGTGGTGAGCAGATCATTAGTCGCCAGAGCATACATAGGCTCGTGAAGACATAGCCATAGTGAAATGAGAGTACAATGCTCTCTGTGGGCATCCTCAACATCTAGGCTACTGGATATACTAGTGGATACAATGAGAGCTAGTGGCGAGACTTATTATTACAAGGAATTGTACAAACTAGGTCATTCTAGAGAGATTTTGACCAGCTTAGATGTCAACAGTCTAGGTATAGATCTTAGAGGACTTTATGATCAGCTAGATTAGTCTAGAAACCTACACTATAGCGAGTTGAGTGGCCTCTGCAGACCATCACATTAGCAACCTCCTCCTCAGGGCCCTAGGCCAGGAAGTCCTGAGAGAGGGTGAGAGTCATGGCTGACTCTCTTATTGATGTACTAGATGTATTTTTTTGGTGTATCACCTCTATATGAAGGCATACTTTTGTATAGATGTATATGTATTGTTTTTTATCATGCCTCGTGATGAAGGCATTTTTATTGTCAGATATATATGTTATATAGTGTTTTTTATTATGCCTCGTGATGAAGGCACTTTTTGTATAGATTCCCATGATGGCTCATTATATTAGATGTACTTTTGAGACACATTTTTTTGTACACAAACATTTATATTTTTGATGATAGATGAATTACCGATGTATCACATGTTATTTACGAGATACCATGTTTAATTTGTATGTTTTTAAATTTGTATCACATGTTAGATTATGAGATAGCCTTAGCTAATGTCATATTGTATGCTAATGAGATAATTTGAGTAAAAAAATTTATTTTTGATATTAGTGTGGGGCGGATAGATTTTTTATCATACGTAACCCCTCTTACCCCATTGGTGATACGGTATTTGATGATTAGCTTCAGTATACATGTGTGATGTAAACCTAGAATTTATTGATATATGACGTATATATGTGATGGTTATATACGACATGATGATGGAGTGATAACACAATGTACAAGTACAAATTGACAAGCACAAGTTGACAAATCTAATCAAAGCAACACATTTATTTACAACTATGCCATATAAGATGAATTCAATGCAATAATGAACTACAGATGAAAGTAACATTCAATCTAAGTAAGAAAATGAATTTAATTTAAAGTACATAATATGAAAAATTAATGCAAATAAAAACCATACAAACCGATAACTAAAAATAAGCAAACTATTACTTTTTTTTATGACGCTTTTGGGATGTTTTTCGTTGTTTTTGGGTATTATCTCTAAGACAATTTTCTATTGTTTTGGGGTTTTCAAAAGTTATACGAATGTTTTTGACGTTTTCTAAACAATTTTCCGAAGAGAACGTACAAGGAAATGAAGAAACATGGATGCCCCTAGCGTTAGATGGGATGTACAAGGAAGAATGCCACATGTTATATGCCAGAAGTGACACTACAAAGTTTCCCCTAGTGTGAGATGGGTTCATTCAAAGTTAAATTCTCTCGCATTCAAAAGGTTAGATCAACCAAATCAGGGCAAAGAAGGATAGGCTCACAAGGGACTTAGACGAAGGTAAAGACCAACTTAGGAAAAAGTTGTCATACTCCTAAACCTGAAATGTTTGTGAACAATGGACCTTCCCTTGGTATTAGAAACCATTTTTCACCAAAGGACTTGTCCAAAGTGCCACCATTGTGTGGTTTTCACTATTGGGCTTTCGTTTATTTCTCTTTTTCTTTTTCTATTTTATACTTTTATGATTTTATGATATTTTAGAGATCCCATACTTAAGCATAGAAGCGCTTAAGATGCATTACATTCATGGGTTCTCGAAGCTCTTAGTCATCTAAATGGGCTAGCTTCACCTGACCAACACTTGCTAACCACAACATATGGTCCCAAATGCCCAATTGGGCTCAAATTTCCCTTTCTTTTCTCGATCCTTCTTGGTGATCTTTTGATTATATTTTAACACCAAGTCCCCTACCTCAAATTGACGAGGTATGACTCTTTTATTGTAGCTTCACCACACTCAATCCTGATACACTTTAAAATGATTGAGAGCATGAAGTATTTTCTCATCTAATAGCTCCAACTCTACCATTCGAGCTACTATGTAGTCCTCCTCTTCATTCAAGTAGTCCCTTAGCTCAATGCACAAAGAAGGGATATCGATATCTAAAGGCAAAGACAAATTTAGTGCCAAATACTAAGGATTATGGAGTGTCACTTGTGGGGGTGCAAATAGATGTTATAAATTCCTAGAGGCCATGATGAATTTGTGGATTGTAGTCACATCCTATCTTGTTCACCATATTCTCCATAATGTGAATGCGGGTTTTGCTGAAGCCTTGGCTTGCCAATTACCTTGAGGGTAATAGGGGGTCGAGAACTTGAGGAAATTTGAAAGTGTTTGCAGAGTGCTTTCACAATTTTATTTTTAAATGGCTTACCATTATTAGTGATAATAATAGAAGGGACACCGTATCGACAGATGATATGGTTCATGATAAATTTAGAGATTTGGGAACCTTCAACATAGGAGAGAGGAACAACCTCTACGCATTTTGTAAAGTATTTAGTTGCAGTAATGATGAATTTATGACCATCTGAAGAGATAGGGTTAAGTTTTCCTGACCCCACTTTGAGAACGACCAAGGGGTCATGACATGATGCAAGGATTACGTCAAAGACATGAATTAAGCTCCTTTACTTTTGATAATCCACGCACTTCCTCACATGATTACAACATTCATGTTTGCATGGTAGGCCAATAATAGCCTATTATAAGAATTTTCTTCGCAAGGAAGATCCCATTAGTACGATCCCCGCAAATGCCTTCGTGCACTTCTTTGATTGCTTGGATAGATTTTTCCAAACTTAAACATCACAACAATGATTCTGTCGTAGCCTCTCTAAAAGAGGGTGCCCCAAGTAGGGTATAATTGGTTATATGCTTTGGATGAGGGTTCATTTTTCAAGATGGGAATTATTATTGGGGAAGGTTCCATCATGCTAAGGTAATTAAATATTTCAGCGTACCACGGGGAAAAGGACCAACAACTCCGACACGCCAAACGGGAGTTTGGTATGTCATATGTTGTTGTTATTAGATTTTCAAGAAGAATGGAATGCCATTTTTCCCTGGAAGAATCCTCAATATGGATCCTACTTTGTAGCCATAGAATTTGTTGCTATGTTATGTGCTCTCGATATCTTCTCAAATGTTATCTGCTCGAAGAACTCTTTCAAGGAATCGACCATTCTTTTATATGGAAGTAACTTTTCATCCTTGACCTTGTATTCATCTGTGACATGTTTGATAATAAACATTGAATCACCAATGTAATTAACTCATCTGATATCCCATTTGATAGCTAGCTTCATCCCTGCGATGAGAGATTCATACTCCGCTATATTATTTATGCATGGGAATCCAAGTTGGAAGGCTTGGGAATCAAGTCTCCTGTAGGATTGATTAACACAACTCCAACACCTAAACCATGAAAGGTAAAGGAGCCATCAAATTATATCTTTCAAATGATAGATTCCTCAAGGTACCCGATAGATGCATCCGTAATTCTAGGCTTAAGGGTTTAGTTCTCAGTATCGAGCTTCGCTTGCTGATTTGCTAGAAATTTTCCTTTCACTAATTTTTGATGAACATACTCAATGTCAAGCTCACTTAATAAGATGATCCAATCAGCCATCTTTCCAGTTAGGGAAGGTTTTGGTAGTAAGTATTTTAAAGGATCGACCTTTGAAATAAGCTTTACTTTATTGTTGAGCATATAGTGGCATAACTTCTGAAAAGAAAACACTACGGCTAGGCAAGCCTTCTCGATTTGTGGATAGTTGAGCTCATATGCTATCAATGTTCTACTTGGATAGTATACAACATTTTCTCTCTATTATTTATCATACCAGGGATAACAATGCCCCAATTGCAAAATGTGTAGCAGAGATGTAAAGCAAAAAGGGTTCTCTTTCTGTGGGCGGTATGAGAACGGGGTTTAGCCAAGTATTCTTTTAGCAAAGCAAATTCTTATTGTTGTTTTGCCCCCAGTGAAATTAACATCTTTCTTAAGATGATGTGTGAACATATGACACTTGTCTACTAGCTATGAAATAAACCTTTTGATGGCCTAAATTTTCCCTTGTAATCTACGCAACTATCTAATATTCTTAGGAGGAGGAATATTTGTGCTACCCGTGACATTTTCAGAATCCACTTATATTCCTCTCCTTCACACAATGAATCTTAGTAATTTCCTAGATAACACACCAAAGACACATTTCTTCAGGTTAAGGTGGACTTTGTAATCCCTTAGGCAATGAAAGATATGCCGTAAAATTTTTGGGTGCTCCTCCCGAGTTCTAGATTTAACTAGCATATCATTTATGTAATATTCCATGATGTCACTTATCATATCATGAAATATTAAAGGCATCTCCCTTTGATATGTAGCGCATGTATTCTTAAGGCCAAAGGGCATGAATTGGTAACAAAATGTCCCCTCAGGGGGTTGTGAAAGCTATCTTGTGTTGATCTTCCGCCACAATCTTTATCTGATTATAACCTGAGAAGCCATCCATGAGTGATAGTGTATCATACCCAATAGTAGAATCGACAATCATGTCAATGTTAGGCAGAGGAAATTCATCCTTGGGAAAAGCTTTGTTTATATCTCTAAAATCAGTACACACTCTAATCTGACCGGAATTTTCTAAAATGGTACCACCTTAGAAATCCACTCGATTAGTCGATAGGCCCGATGAAGCCTACTTCTAATAAAATTTATAGGTCTAACTTTACCAACAAGGAGACACAAGGATGCATCTTCTAGATATTTTTTTTGATAGGCTTGGAATTTGGGTGCACAATAAGATTATGTACTACTAATGTAGGATCAAGTCCTGGCATGTCGGCGTAAGACCAGGAGAATATGTCTCGCATACTCTCTCAAGAGTCACATGAATGTTTTTTTTCCTTTGGGCCGAGAGTGAAGCTCCCAAATTAACTATCCTCGCAGCTCTTCCGTGCCGATGTTAACATATATTGTATCCTCCACTAGTAGTTTTGACTCATCCTCTATGCACGTAGGATTGGGAGGAAGATTGAGATCCTCCTCTATCAAAGGTGGTTCAGGGAGATCCTCATCTTCATACGAGTACACTATCTTTTCCATAGGTTGTTCTGTTTGTTTGTCCACAAGTGCCTCAAAGAGTTTTTGCTATAGGAATTCCCTTTTGTCTTTCCACAAGGCTTTTCTTTGGAACTCTTTCCCTTGCTCACTTTTTTACTTAAGTTTCCACACAACTCTACCTCCTCTCCAAAGTATGCACATGCATTGAGTTGAATGGAGAATCCTTTCTTGTGATCGTTTCTTGGAATGTTATCTCTGATGCCCAGGAACTCGCCAATAGCCTTATCATTTTGAAACATGTCAATAGGTATGTGTTGTTGTTGATCCCAATTCACAAGTGATGGGTAGATGAGGGTTAATGTCTGAGTTATAGGGGATACAACGGGTGTAACATGAGTTATGGTAAGGATAGCCATGTTAGAGAATAGGTTCGTAGAGGCGAGGTCTTCGTAAAGACTACACCGGGAATCTATTTTTTTCATTTCCAAAAAAACTATCCTCACTCTCAAAAGAAGCATACTCGTTATCTAAAGGGTGAGACTCATACAAATGGATGTCAATACCTAATTTACCTAGTATGCGATGAGGTATTGAAAGAGCTTCTAATGGACCTTGTTCTTGGTGGCTGCAACCACATCCTTGATATCTCATAGTAAGCATGATTACTGTTTGGAATAACATACCTAGATGACTTGTAACACAAAGCCATTTCATCATCTTGAGGATGAAATATGATATCGTTGAGGATTCTTTCATCTTCTAGCAAGCCACCAAAAGTGAAATTTTCAAAAGGGAAATTCTCCCTTGATCTTTGGAATTTGTAGCATGGTCTACCATATGCTTTGGCAGATAGTGGAATGTTTTGAACCATAAGGGCCTGTTGTAGATCATACTCTCCACAAATGCTTGGTCTGACCTTCATCTCCCATGTATCAAAGGGAGTTTTCTGAGGTGGAAGCACCATTGTCATTGGTAGACAAGGTATCTGGATCCACTCATGAAGCGAGGGCCTCCGACTGAATAGGGACAACAATCTCCATAGAGGGACACTCGTAGATGGTAGGAAAATATCCCAAAAATGCTTTACAATGAGAAAATGGTTGGGGATCCCCTTGTATGGTAAGTGTCTGTCCTTCATGTTGTAACTTTAAACACTGATGATATATTGATGGCATGACTTGCATGGAGTGAATCCATGGGCGACCAAGAAATATATTATAAGGGATTTCTAGGTCCAAGACATGGAACTTCGTATCATGTGTTATGGGACCTACTTCCAATGAGAAAGTGATCATTCTAGCTAATTTTCATACGCCTTGATGGTGATGACCTTTGTCTCAAGATCAGCTTCAGCGTGCCCTAGTTGATAGACTAGTTTGAGAACACATATATTAAGACCCGATCCACCATCCACAAGAATTCTCTTAACCTTCTTACGTTTGATGATTACCTCAATATGTAAGGGTAGGTTATGTGAGGGATTTTCAGCTAAGGCTTCATCGACTAAATGTTATGTGTCTTGCAAGAGCGATTTGTGCTACCATGGCCTGTAAATGCATTGGGTCAACATCAATAGATAATCTTGATCCATGTAAGGTTTTGTAAATTATATCCTTATGGATGCTAGAGATCTTTAGAAGGTATAAGATTGAAATCTTAGTTGTAGTCTTCTTTAGTTGATGTAACACATCATAGTGATTCTCTTGAGGAGGAGGGGGAGTAGGTTCAAAATTTATAACAAGGTGAGATCGTTGCATTGTCATGACACACTCTCTTATTTTAATTTTAATTATATTGACTTGCTCAACGAGTGGGTCAACATAACCTATCAAGGCATTAAAATGGTCTTTGTTTGACACATAGTTAGCATTCTCATTCTGAGACAATTTTCCTTGGTCCATCTTTTTCTTTTCTACATGATTGGGAAAAGGCTCTTTGAAGATCCCTGAGCTTGTATTTAGAGATTTTGCAAAGTGGCGGAGTCTACTTCAATATCACTGATGTCGACTAGGTCTTTAATATAGTGTTTTAGTCTTAAGTACTTATCGCTTTATACCCCTTACGTGGTGAAACCCGCAAAATTCATTCTCCCTAAACCATGATGGTTTAGGTGCGTCATCCTCATAGGGTTTTGTTTTAGGGTACTTTACCATGTTTATGACCTCTAACTGCTTTAGTATGGATGATATGGATTCAGATAGAGGGGTAAAAGTATGATGTTTATACTTAGTAGGTGGATTTCCCTTTGTAAGCTTCAAAGGTGTGTGGTTCTGAATGGCTTCATGACCGACTAAGAATATACTATCCTTACATAAATGTCATTTTTATTGTTATTCTGAAGGAAATTTGGTTTTTTGTTAGATTTATAATTGTTATGTTTGCATGAGAGAAGGGTTTTAGGGTCCCCTAGCTAACATTGATTTTTCAATTTGACTCCCTTTTTCAATTACCTCTTCAAATGTGTTACCACAATGCATTTGTAAGTTTAACATAATGTCCGGATGGAGGTTGAAATAAATATGTTTATCAATTGTTTTTCTTAAGTAGTATACAACCTTTTCTCTCTACTCTTTATCATACTGGGATAATAAAGGCCCCAATTGCAAAATGTGTAGCAAAGAATTAAAGAAACAAGGGTTCTCCTACCATGGGCAGCATGAGAATGGGGGGTTTAGCCAAGTATTCTTTTAGAAAAACAAACACTTGATTTTGTTCTCGCCCCTATGTGAAATTAACATCTTTCTTAAGAAGATGTGTGAACGTATGACAATTGTTTGCTACAACAATGAAATAAACCTTCGATGGCCTAAATTTTCCTCAGTAAGCTACACAATTGTTTTGATAGTTTTCACTTTGAGGAAAAATAATATTTTGGGGCATGTGGGACTAAAATCCCCAAATTATATTAGAATTTATAATCATGATTAAGTTTTGTTAATCCCAATTAGTGAATTAACAAGTGATTAAGAGGTATGAAGCCTTAATCAACCGCTTAGGGTTAACTAGATGGCTAGGATAAGCTTTTAAAGCTTGTTGAGATGTTGTGGAGGGAAATGGGGTGATTTGTGTGTGTTTGGCAATAAGAGTGCGAAATTGTCCGAATTTAGGTGTCTACACATACTTTACTGATGTATTTAAGGACTGGATGATGTGAAAGCATGTGATGACAGTCAATGTTGGCTCTCCATATAGATAGCATGACTTGGTTTTGGATCTTCAATGTATCATCATTCCTTGAAGGAAGGTATTTAATTATACCTTTGTCATCAATCGATAAGGAAGAATCGAGCAAAACTTCTTAGGGTGCATTGTATCAACATGCGAGGCGGAATTTTTTTCTCAAACATGTTTGTTCAGAACACTTTTTATGTCATTGAACATGGTTAATAAGCTCTTCCAGGTCTTGTGGAGGTTGGGAAGCTAGTACTTCCTCTAAACACGTAATTTCTACTTTTGCAATCTTATTGCCAAAATGCACTCAAATCACTCTTATTCTTCCCAATTCCATTATTAACTAATGTTTCTCACCACTTTGGTTGGTTAACAAGCACTTTGTTGATCACCAAACCTCTTTCGCATTCAGGATGTTGATTTATGACGAATCGTAAGCCAAAATCCTCTTCAAAACAAACAATTAGCGATTATAAGCTAATTAAGCCTATTTTCCCTTGATTTGATCAATATACCCTAGTATTGACTCAAACCCCTCTTCCAACCACTCAAAATCACCCCATTCACCTCCACAATGTCTCAACAAGCTTCAAAAGCTTATCCTAGCCTCCTAGTTGACCCTAAGTGGTTGATTAAGGCTTCATACCTCTTAATCACTTGGTAATTCACTAATTGTGATTAGCAAGGCCTAATCATGATTAGTAATTCTAATCTAATTTGGGGATTTTAGTCCCACATGCACCAAAATACAAGTTTCTCCCAAAAGGAAAACTATAAAAAGAGTGCACCTCATTCCTTTATACTTTACACCATGCTTTGATTTGCATCTCATATAATAAATATGATTATAGCCAAGCTCAATCCTTGCCTAAAGCCTTCAAAGGGGTTAGTAGATGGATATTCAAAATGACCATGTAGTCATTTTGAGAGGTCATTTCACCTTTTTTGGGGTAGTAACCATACCAATTTGATTTCCCTCTTAGGTCTATTTAGGCCCATGTTAGGTAATTCAAGAATATTAGTAGGCATGTTTAGTTAGATTTTGTATTGTTTTCATACTAGTTAAGCATTCATTTAAGCTTCTATCTTAATGTTACATTCCTAGACTAAGAACCTTGGCTAGATGGATGGCAATGGTGTTAGCTTTCCTTGTTTAGTCATGTAATTTTCTTTGTAAAGTTTAGGGTGCTTTCATTTCCATTGATGATAACAAACATGTATCATCTTAGAGTAATCTTTGTAGAAATTCTACTTTGCAACTTGTTGGAAGGGGGTCCCAAGCTAACACATACATATCAATATATTGTTTGGTTGCATCTATAGAAGCATTATCTTCCCACGAAGGTCAATTGCATCTATGTTGGGAGCATGCTCTAGCTACCATAAATTATGGACATGTGCAGACCATGTATGTTGTCATTCATACCCATAAGTAACGAAAAAGGTAAATAAAGGTGAATTCAAAGAAAACTTAACTATTTATAAGTGAGTAGTGCTACCAGTACTAATAATCCTTAGCTCCAAGGTATTTTTGAAGAACTTCCTCATAAAATAATATGAACCCTTGATGAAAGTAAGTACCCATAAAATGAGGGTGATTAATAATGTTGTCTGCTTTTGAAGTGTTATGCGTAACGAGGATCAACAGAACAAGCACCATGAATTCAATTATGGAGATCTATCCATTTTGTGTCTGCAACAATAAGAGCAAAGAATAATGTTGGTGTGCCTAATTGTTCAACCATGTCTTAGATCTCACCTCTACTTTTAGACTAGTAGGAACATGTCCTTGGAGGTTCTTTCCAAACCACCATCAAATTTTCAAGCAAACAATCTTTGGGAAATTCTTGAATTTTTTTCGGATTTCTCCTATAGTTGGATGGTTACTATGCTTAATGTTTTCTTTCATGAATATGATTATTTGTAAACTGGCTTCATGGTACACAGGGTAAATTTTAAGACCCCTTGCCAAACTCCAACCAATATTTTCTTTGGCGAATTATAAAAAATGGGTTTCATGTTGATGGCGAATATGGGAAAAAATATATGGGTTTTGTGTTACATGGGTGCCCTAGTATGCAATGAGGCATCTGTACGACTACATATCCATAAACTCAATTGTATATATGTGACTAGGGGCTACATATGCAGATGCTGATTGCATATAAAAGTAAGGACTCCCGAATACAACATCAAAAGCATCAAGTGGAATAACGTCAGCTTCAAAAACATCAATATATTGGGAATTTATCCCAAACTTGACCTTACATCTTCTTGTTACCTAAATTTCAACACCCTTCTTCACCCAACCCAAAGGATAAGGGTGTGGATGCTCATAAGTCTCAAGACCAAGCTTCTTTAAAACCTGCTTGTAAATCAAGTTAGACCGATAATTAGCATCAACCAAAGCATTTACCTTAGTTCTCTTGATTTGAATTTTGATCTAGAATAGTCTACTCATCTCCTCTTCTTGGCTGTCCATGTTGGTGGCCATGCATCCAAGCCTCTCGTCTACATCAGATTCATCTTCGATTTCCACCTCCCCTTCTGTTTTCATAGCTGTCATGGACTTCTTTGAGTCCTTGGTTGGTTCTTCGGATGTAACTCTAGATGTAACTTCCAACATGTAGCATCGCATGACCATCGATGTCATAGTTCTTGCAAAAATTCTTGTGGCAACTTGTTTACCTTTCCCTTTCCACTTACCCTTGTTACTTATTTGCCCAAACTCTTTCTTCTACTGATTTGTTGACTACTTTACCCTTGGCTCTGCTTCTCCTTGCTTCTTTTCATCATCTATGTAGTACACCTGTATGCATGCTTCGTTGAGATCTTTGGGCTTTGTGGAGATGAATTTTCTTTGAAGGTGAGTGTGAAGTCCTCCCAAGTACTTGGTCAGAATATCCTCATCCTCCAAGTCCATGTTAAGCAACATGGCTTGCCTCCGAAACTTTGTAGTATAGTCCTGCACACTTTGACCACTTTGCTTTATCTAAAATACTTCCATTTAATCATTTGGTCAGTCTTATGGCCAATAGGATAGAAGTTAGCTCTAAGTAATTCTTTAAATTCTTGCCAAGATTTCACAATAGGACACTTCTTCTTTTCACAAGTGGCTAGATGGGTTTCCCACCAAACCAGAGCATGTCCCTCCATCTTGAGACATGCAAAGGTGATCCTCTATGCCTCAGTGACATTATGGATGCTAAAGTATACTTTTAACTGTTTTAACCATTTATCAAGCAACTATACATCTACTTGTCCTTCAAAGCTTTTAATCTCAACTTTCGTTTCAACTTTAAAAGGAGTATGATCGGATTTTACCTTTTCTCTTGTGTTAGAAGTCTCTTCTTCATGCTCTTCCCCATAACTTTCCTCATGGTGGCTCCTTCCTATGCCAAAATTTTCAGCTAAGCCCCGAACCACTGAGTCCATGGAGTCATGTTTGACAAAAGTTATCTTCTGTAAATCAGCCATCTCTTCTTTCCTTCTAAACATCCTATCCATCATGGTCTCCAGCATATCGATTCTATGGACCAAGTTCTCTTCCTCCATTTGTCCTCGAATTCTCTGTTTCCACTTTTTGTAGAAATTTATGGATCGCAAGGTAAAGCCTCTTCGCCTTTAGATCTCATCACCGTCATACAAATCCAAGATCGAATACCACGATCCTGGATAATTTTTAGCTCTGATACCAAAATGATCTATAAACTCTTCAACTTTGGAATTATCCACATAATCACAATTAATCACTAATATTCTACTTTCTATTAGAAAATAACAGAGACAACTAGTGAATGAATTATACTTGTGCTTAGAATCAACAATTTGCAGAAAGGGAAAGATTATAGACTCATACACCAACAATTTTATCGTGGAAATCTCCAAAGGAGGAAAAACCAGAGGGAAGGGAAATTGCTCTTTCTTCCCACTTTTATTGGCCAATTCAATAATAAGTACATAAATTACAATAAGTATGAAAGAGAAGTAGATAATATCTCACACTTCCTCCCAGTTACTTGCTTGCTCTGTCTCAATTACTCCTTGCTTCTACAAATCACAATTCCAACACTAAGAGCTTCTTACTCACTTGCTTCATGCTTTGATGCCTTTGTTCTCTTCCATAACATGCATTTATAGCCTTTCTCATGTTCTCCCATGCACTGGAGAATGGGAAAGGTCATGCAAAAGAAGAGACATGGACACCCTTTGGAATTTTGGGATTGTTCGCGTCATATTTTATTTTCTGATCCACAAGAGCCAAGACCGCCGCCCAATGCAAACTGGCGGTCCTAGGACCACCGCCCTGCACATGGCGGTGGTGCTGTCACTAAACAGACAAAACCTCCATGTATCATTTTTTATTCTTCATGTTAGCTGATTTGATAAAGTAGAGTCATTTTGGATTCCTATGGATTAGAGACAATGAAACATGGGAATTCCGGAAAAAAGATTTAATGAAGGAAATAAATGCCCATTATCACAACCATTCCCAAATAAATTCTTTATTTGCTTCAGTTCAAAATGAGTCGAATGAGATTGATGTATTGTTGAATAAGGCTCTCTCAGGTGCCATTACAATAGACAATGACTATAATGATAATGTTTTGGATATAATGTTAAATAGGTTAGAAAATTTAAATGGTGAAGCCCAAGCTTACTATAACAAATGGGCTAGAGACAAAAACTTGGTTGTCATTGCAAATGCGGAAAAAGATAAAGTTGTCGTAAGTTTAGCTCTTTCTTTGCATTGAATTTTAGTTTTACATATTTAAATTTTTTAACTAATAATATTTCTTTGTTCAAATGCAAACAAAATATGAAAAATTGAAGAATGAAGTACTAGTCTTGGATCTTCATCTGAAGAATGCACAAAAAGTTTAAGTACTGTTCTTTCACTGAAGGAAAAACTTGTGCTCCTTAATAAAAAGAACAATACATTGAATAAAATAATTGAGTATGAAATGGATCGAAAAATATTGTTCAATCAGAAATCAAATGTGGATCCTAGTTTACTTTCAACAAGTGATGCGACGAAACAAGATATTGAAAATCTTGCTAGTATCAATGCCACAACTGAGATCTAATTAAATCAAGAGCACTAACAAATGATACAAGACTAGAGGGAACATCATAGAATGAGACTGTATTTTATTATATTGTATGACTAATTGTAATACTAAGAATTGAAATATAAGTCTCAAATATCAATTGAGATGTTTTGCACTTTTGTAAATTGTTTTGAAACAATATGAATCAACACTTTATTAATATATTGTTTTCATAGCATCTCTGGTGTTTTGTTTTTCATAACAATGTAAAGTATAATATATGAGTTCTATTCATAATTAATGTTTTCATATCTTATTCTTGCATTATATAAAAAAATTAAAAGAAATAAGGATACTGAAATCATTTATCTAAAAACATAAATAATTGTAACAATTTCATATGAATTTTTAGATAGGATTAAATATTTATAAAACATGCCTCTTACCAAGGTAAAAGCCTAAAACTCGGGTAGCTAAAACAATGTTTGAGAAAGTCCTTTTTCCTTAGAGACTTTTGCATCTACTTGTGTCAAAGAAAGCATCCACCTCCGAGGTCGAGTATTAAGATAATATTTATTGCTCACTTATTAGTTAATCATATTCTTTTAGTAAGTGAACTCCAATTTGCAAGTGCCCTTT
This sequence comes from Taxus wallichiana var. yunnanensis, assembly GCA_018340775.1. Lineage (NCBI taxonomy): Eukaryota > Viridiplantae > Streptophyta > Pinopsida > Cupressales > Taxaceae > Taxus > Taxus wallichiana. The sequence goes on from CM031239.1 coordinate 1,023,970,198, forward strand.
CATAAGGAAATGCATCCACGAGATAATGTGAAACATATAATCTCAAACATGTCTCCAATTTTTATCCAACTTGTTTTGAAGATTTGATTTAATAAAAGATAATGCACTAAAGACACGTTCATCTTCTACTGATCCCAAAATCATCATTTGGAAAATCTCATATAAAAAAATTCACTAATATTTTCTGCAGGATGCTACTTGGATACAATTTTTCCATATCCTTGTTATAGCTCCATTTCTCATTGGTTCATCTAGATATTGATCTTGCTTAATCATGGTAAGTGCAAAATGTGATGACTAAGATGTCAGTGAATATTTTTATAGAATGCATTTAATTTCAACTATATTTATCTGTACAGACTTGCTTTGGAATGATTTACTGACAGTCATATATTTGAGAAATAATTTACTTACAAGTTCTTCACTATGACCATCAATGATGTTCCAAAATATGGGATTCACTACTCCCATGACCTCTAGAAGATCATCCCTTCTAAAACGATCACAATTTGTGTAATATTTCTCAATTTCATCTGTATTAGAAATAACAGTGTCATATAAAATATGTGTTACAAGAACTTCTTCAATTTCTGCTCCCACCAAATCAACTCTTTGTTGAAACGTATGCATTGGTATCTCCTTCTCATTAATAACTATACAAATATAATCCTTAATATTGAATTTCAAATAGCAGTTAGGATCCTTGATGTCTGATTAACATTTGTCATTTCTCAAAAATAGGCCCTTTAAAACTATCTTGGGACACATAAAATATCTAAAGTTTGACATACATGTTTCCTCAACCGTATGAAATCAACAATATATATGGACCTCTCTTGAGCATGTTTACTCAAACAATTTATTTCCTTCAACATGGGGAGAATTCCACTTAATGTTAGTAACGTTTCCAAATTTGTTAAATGGTATAACAAATCTTTTACCTTGTCAACTTCTCTATGATATTTATACATAAAACCTACCAACGATGGATATTCTTCAAAAATCTACATGCATATTCATACATGGAAATCCACCTTGTATTAACATCTTTTAGAATATTTTTACCATCAGTCACTCCAATTGAAATTTATGGAACTCTAGGAATCTTTTGGGACTGTTGGACATATATGCATGTAGGTCATAGATAATCTCTTCGAATTTTGCAACACTCTCAAATGTGCTAACTATTTTGTATGAAAGATTCATTTTGTGTGTCATGCAATGGATTGAAATCATATATGGGGAAAAAGTGGTTTATAATCGAATGCAAATATTTTTTTGTTCCCCAGTATTACCGATGCACCGTCTGTACTAACACACACCAACTTAATAACAATACTATAATCATCCATTCCCACTATTTCCCTCAAACTTGAAATAACCAACTTGTAAATGTTCTCTGCATTGTAATTTTCTATCATTTTATGGATTGTTAATAAATGAGGTGTCCTTATATGGTTCTCAAAAGTGTAAACATGAATGAAAACCCATGATGTGTTGTCAATGTTGTGACCTCATCAATAAACAATGAGATAAATCGTGCATTTTTTACTTTTATTTCAAATCCTCCTTCTAAATCATCGCTAGACATTTCTTCATTTCCCGTGCACTTTTGTTTGACCAATGCGATTGTGGAAGATTAGGGAATCCATTAAGTTGAAATAAAATTTTATAATCTTGAAAATCGAAATAGGTCTACCCTTTTTTAGAATATGGTAAATAGTTGAGAACTATATATTTTTGGCTCATAGATTAGATTGAACAAATTTTTCTTTAACAAATTTTTAATTGTTCCTCCATTCTCAATAAGCCTTTCTAGGCATTTTTGTTCATTTTTGTACTCTAGTTCATATCTTACATGCATGCATTTTTTACTTTTTTCCATCTATGTGTTTGTTTTATTTGATCATCTATTTATTTAACTCACACACACACACACACACACACATTGTACCACAATGTTTCTCTACTGCGTCCAGGTTGAGTTGCATTTTGTGATACTTTCCAAGTCTCCAGCTACAAATAATACTTTCCATTTTGAGTATCATTTGTATGGTCGCCTAATTTTGTGATACTTTCCATTTTGAGTATCATTGCCTTTTCTGGTTGTAATAGTTCAATGAATGGATACTTAGCTACCCAATCAAACTTAAAATTCCTTCCAATGGTCCATGTACTTCTCTTTCTTCACATATATTTTTGGGTTGTATTATCACCTGTAATAGGTGTTTGATCACTATGTGTAGAAATATCTTCAGTTTGGTGGATCTCATCAATGGGAATGTCATCTATTCTCTTCCTTTTCAAAGAATTGAGAGTAGAATTTCTAGCTAAAGTTGGTGTTTGATGACAGAAATGTCTTCTCCTTATTACATATCATAATCATGAATGCAATTGCCATCAAGTGTAGGCACATAATCAGGATTGTCCACAAGTGGAGGCATATCTTCTACTTGTTACATATCTTTTACTTATTGTTGTCTAATGTAGGCACATAATGAGGATTGTCCTCAAGTGGAGGCATGTCATCATCAGTGGGTTCTACAAAAAAAAAGGATTTTGAAATTTGTATTATTAAGTATATTATTGCAATTTGTAATTTGAAAATAAATAAGAAGGCTTAATTATTTAGTTAATACATAGTACATGTATTTGGTGTGTATAGTAGTTGCATCTACATGACCCCTTTTTGTGGATGGCTAAAATAAACTAAAGGATCCCCTTTTTGATGATTGACCGCCAAATTTCAAGTACTAGTAAAACCCCGACGAAGCATTAATAACCATATGGAGGGAAAGTTAGGCATCTGCGTATGGTCACACATTTGAAGAAAACAACAAGGAATCTTAAATTTGTAGATGGATGAATGAGCAAGAAATCGTGCGTTAGGAGAAAAAAATTCACACGTCAAGTAAGAAACCGGGCGTTTTGAAAATGCACTAGTCATTTGGTAAATACAATTGAGTTTTTATAGTTCAACCGGTGTTTTGCATGGTGCATGCTACAACTAGAAGTCTTGAAAATGCAGCCAAAAGTTTGAAAAATGCATTTAGGCATCTAGAAAATGCACCTGTGGCATTTGGAATATGTAGCCAAGTGTCTCGTGTTTATGGTGCAACCGGATGTCTAGAAAAATTTAGTCGAGCATCTTAATGAGACTACACACCTAGCATTTGTGATCATGTGTCTAGACTATGCTTTTGGGTCATGCGTCTAGACTCTGGACTATGCACATGGGTGTCTTGAATCTAGATTGTTTTCAAAAGAGCCTTATTACATTTGAATTTCACAGATGATTATATTTTTACTAGTATATGTTGGTGAATGTCCTCAATTTTTATTTCGAGGCATCGATGACATACATGTATATATATATATGAAATTTATAATAAACACTAGGTGAGCAGACCCACAAAAGTAACGTGTACCCAAAATGTTTAGGCAAAATGCTACATTGGATGACTCGAAAATTTGCCAAATGTAAATATTTGTGAATTAGCGAAGAATCACCACTAAAATTTTCCTTGATGGTGCATAATAAAGTTAAGCAAATAGTACCAAAATCTAGGATATGAACCAAAATGGTCATCATGGTAGCACATCAAGTGGAGGGCATATTCGTGCATGTGAACCTCTTACATGCATGGTTGTTTAAACATTAGTTTACCTATTGGAAACAAAGTAGGGAAACACATGGAGAAAAAACCTCGGTAGTGTATTCATTTATGGGGAAAGCCCAATGTATGACCAAGGCACGGTGAAATGTATGTTTTTTTCATGTGAAACTAGTAATTGTTTGATCACTTCATCTTCGGTTCCCGTGTTGTGGATGAATGGCACGAATGATGAATTTTTCTATATTTATGTCACCTAAGAGTAAAGGTAAATCACGAAATCATGTGTGGAAATGTCTTCTTAATGTGGGAAGTCCACTATGATTGTGTTAAGAGAGGAGGTAATATTTGTTGATTCTAAAGGCAGGAAACAGGGGCATCATTTACAAGCAGTAATCTCTATAGTAAGGATCATGGGAATTTTTTTATTGAAGGGATTCTTGTACATGGGATCTACTAACATAAAATTCATATTTAATTTGGTGGAATTTGATATTTTGTACAAGTAGAAGATCCAAATATTCAAGGCGACGGGGTAGATACTCGAGATATGGATGAAATATTTTGTGGAAAATTTATAGTTTTCCGGAGTATTTATATTGTCCACCACGTGCTTGGGTTACTTGTAGAATTAGATTTACTCTACTATTAATATTTTTAACTTGGGTCAAATATTTTAGGATGGAAGGTTGATTTCTAGGTCCATATTGTTCTAGGATGAGAATTGATGCCCTTTCTTTTCGACTTGCATCTAGTGCAAGTATGTGGCCCTCTATAGAATTTTTTTCTATATGCTTGGGTAATTTTATAAACATGTAGAACAAGCATATATATTATACAAGTAAATCAATTCTTTTGTGAAATTGTTGTTGTGTTTTAGCAAAGGAAGGTAATGTTCGATAAAAGGGTTTGTGAGGTAAAGGGGAAAAATAAGCGTGTTTACCTAGTAGTGGAATTGCATGGGAACAAGGAATGTCTTGTTCTCGAATAATCTGTAAGGTTATTTTTGGTTAAAAATGCGTCCATAATTGTAAGGCTGATGAAAATATGGGGCTGAAGTGGAGGAACGGGAAGAGGAGGGTTATGCTCGCAATAAACGCTAGATTACAGTTCATCAAGGTTGTATAAGGGATAGTCAAAAATGTAACCCGTTTGCAAAGGGTTATGGAAATTTGGGTGGAAATATGCAACACATGTAATGTCTTCTTGTAAATTTTTAGTGGCTAGCAATCGCATGTGCAAATGCCATGTGAATGCCAAATGGTATGTGTTATTTGATTTAGAGGGATAGTTATTACTTTTGTAGTTGATGTTGATAAGGGGTGTGATTGATTTTGTAAGTGTAGGAATATAGATGAAGCATTACATTTAAAAGTTATATTTGTACATTTCAAATATGTTATAAATTCATACATATACATTTGCAAATCTTACATCACGAGTGGTAGCCTTTTGTGGATTATTTTATTTGAACTAAACATGAAACATGAAGACTTTTGTACATTTGCATATTTTATATCATGAGTGGTAGTCTTTTGTAGCCAATTTTATTTTCACTAAACATGAATACATTTGATACATTTTATATCGCTTTGGATACAAGAAGTGTTGAGTAAAGTAGTAGTAGAGGTGCTATCAAAGTAGAGGCTAATATTTATGATGGGTTGTTTTGGTTTGGTTGAGTGATATTAGTCTTGACTCTTCTTTCTTCTTGCTCCAAGTGTTGATAGGTGCGCCATTTTTGAGTACCTTTGGAATGAAAAAGGAGGGGAAATGCCACGATTGGTTGTTTTGGTTGAGTGATAGTAGTCTTGACTCCTTTCTTCTTGCTCCAAGTGTTGATATGTGCGCCATTTTTAATACCTTTTGAATGAAAAAAGGAGGGGAAATGCCACGATTGGTTGTTTTGGTTGAGTGATATTAGTATTGACTCCTTTATTCTTGCTCCAAGTGTTGATACGTGCGCCATTTTTTAGTACCTTTCGAATGAAAAATGAGGGGAAATGCCAGGATTGGTTGTTTTGGTTGAGTGATATTATTCTTGACTCCTCCTTTCTTCTTGCTCCAAGTGTTGATACGTGCGCCATTTTTTATTTCCTTTTGAATGAAAAAGGAGGGGAAATGCCATGTATGGGTTTTTGTTGAGAGTGGGATAACATCAACGTGTCTACCTCACTATTACATAAGAGTTGAAAAATATAGGACATGTGGGAATAAATCTCAAATAAACTAGGGGAAAAAGTTGTAATTTGTGAAAATAATAAATTCAAGGTAGACATAAATAGACTTATAAGTTGTAATTTCCAAGTTATTCATTGTTGGATTCACATCTGGATTGTCATTACCTGTGATAGTTGAGATTCAAGACTTTGTTGTCCCTCTAAAATAATGTAAAAATGTTACAACAACAACAATCATGATATCCATATACAATTCAAGATATCTTCAAATCAATATATAAAACCATAGTTAGCCTAGCCCTGATATAATAAGTATGCACTTCTATAAAAGGGAATACCAAAATGAGATTGAGCAGTAAAATAATTGGAAGTGCCAATTGACAAGGTTTATATGTAGCTATACATTTTCAAAACCTCTCCTCAAACCTACCATGGTAAATTTAGGCATAATTGTTGTAATGACAGTGAACATCTCCTCAAACAATTTTAGGGAACTATACATTTTCAAAACCTCTCCTCAAACCTACCATAATAAATTTAGGCTTAATTGTTGTAAAGAAAGTGAACATGTAGTTGATCGGGCTTGTTACATGGTGAAAATGGTATTGAAAGTGATAGTTAAGAATCGAGTTGTGGTGAGTCTGACAAATGTCACATGCTTGGGTGTGTTGAAAGAAACTATGAAAATAACACCACCATTAATTTTGCTATCCATACACTCATATGGATCCACAGTCATGATACCTTCATGGTATTATAAAACAGGGCTATAACAAATACCCCATCGGAATCCATAGGCAATGTTTCAAACTATACTGCTAATTTCTGAAGTCAACAGCATGGACTATCTCTCCAAACACAAAAACATATATTAGAAATACAAAATAAAACTTGATTCCTTTTTATCACTGCATGTCTGACACGATAAACCTTATTCAAGTGCAAGCCTGTGTTTAAAGCTTGCTTCACTTAGCATCGCCAATAATCTCCACAAGAACATTTTCCCTATTTTAAATGATGGAACCTGTTTGCATCTCTCACAATAATTTCTCTTACAACAATCTTGGAAATAAACTTAGTTGCATTGTGGAAATCAACACATACTCGAAGGTTCTTGACAACTGTAATGATAGTTCCAGGGGATGTATTTAACAATCCAAATGCAATCGCCAACTTCTCGCTATGGTGGCAGAGGAAAATTTCTTTTTCCTCATCCTCCGCATCATTGAGTACCTGTCTTGAATCTGAAAAATACCCTGCTGCCTTCATCTTCCATGACAAGTTCTCCAACTTTGCATAGATTTCCTGTGTTTGTGGATGTGATCTGTCTCCTACACAAAACACATGTACCATTTTACGGACTTCAATCCAACTACATCCAAGTATCTTTTTAGATCCTCTAATTTTCATCAATCTCCTTACCTTCAGAACATCACCCCATCTACCCACTTCTGCATAAACATTTGACAGAAGAATGTACGCGAAGCATTTTTGGCTCCAACTCAAAAAGGAGATTTTCTGTAAATACTCCTAGCCCTATATTCTTATGTGATCTACAAGCACCAATCAAAGACATCCACACAACCACCGCAGGTTTAATTGGCATTTTGATGATAAAGTTTAGAGCTTTCTCGAGATAGCCAACACGACCAAAAAGGTCAACCATGCATACATAATGATCCATTGTCGGTATAAAGCAATAAGAGATAATCATGTCATTGAAGTATTTGCAGTGGTGAAGCATTTTTGGGGTCCAGCTCAAAAGGAAACAAGATATAATAATACCATTGAAGTATAATCATGTCATTGAAGTATTTGCAATGAAGTGATACCGACAACCACCACAGGTTTTATAAGCATACAAGTGGTTTTCTTTTTGTCATTGAAGTCATTGAAGTGATATAAGCATACAAGATATAATAATGGTAGAAACACAAAAATAAAACCACTCTAGGAAAAAGGGCTTTTTGTTGGCTATAAGAAAACCATTTAATTCTGTAGTGCTTGCTACCTTCAATCACAAATATCTTACAAAAAAACAAAAGATGAAATTAATAAAACCGAATGTATGTGGTAATCAGTTGAGCCATGAAGGAAAGTGCATATCCCAGTGCCTTGCAATAACATTACTTATATATAACTCAAATACCTAGTCCCTTGCAATAGAGCCATGAAGGAAAGTGGATAACCTAGTGCCTTGCAATAACAAATCTATATTGGTTTCTTCATGGAAAATTAAGACAACACAATTAATCAACATAACTTAAAAAAAAGTTAAAATAGCACAGAGAGAATTTGGTTTTTTAAGAGATAGTACATCTAGTTTCAAACTGAACTATATACATCCAAAGATTTCAGTCAATAGAACAGTAGACAATATTCCCATTCCCTACATGTGGCATGTTAGTATAGGATTTTTCATGTGATTCTAGTTAGGTTCTATTTTCCATTTTTGGCATTTTTGTTTCCACCATTAATACTAAAGTAAGTACATTAGAAAACACCTATTTACTCAAGTTTCAGGAAAACTGCACTGGAAAGTTAAAATTTATGGCCTGAGTAGAAAATCATTCGGAATTGTTCATTCTATGTACATTGTTTCTCAATACCAAACATTTTTTGTGCTAATCCCATTTCTTATGTGCTTACTTTTCTATCCTATCATATTTTTGGTTGATGCAAGATCGCATGAACCCAGATGTTGTATCACAGACCATTGCATTTTATTTAGTAATTGCCCTTGAGGCCTATTAGTTGTGTTTACACCGATGAGTGTGTGTTTGATCTGCATCAGAACAATTATTGTGGAGGCTTATGAGTAGACCTAATTCTGGAATTGATGTTTGCATATACTCTGAAGTTTTTGAAGGTTGTCTAACAGTGGTAACATAAGCTATTGGTGATATTCTTGGGTTTGCTTGATGATTGTTTTTGAAGGTTGTCCAATATTAGTCCTTCTACTTTTGGTTTGCAAACTAACTTTTGGAATTTGGATTGTTCCTATGCATGGGTTTGATGTTCTTGTACATAGAGGAATCTATGAAGCTGCTAAGGGTATATACCAACAAATGTTGCCCAAGGTTTATGCTCATCTGCAAACATACAGAGAGGATTCACGCTTTCATTTCAGTGCAAATTTGGAAGGATTTTTCAAGCCTCATTAATTCATTGAGATTCGTGTTTCCGAGTAGAACAAGCAGTGTGAAGACAATTATTACTAATAAATGCCTGGATTTTATTTTAAAGAGAAGCTTTAGAAAAATACACAACAGGAAAAAGACAAGAAAATGTAAAGAGAAGCTTCAGAAAAATGCACAACGTTTCTAAAAGGAAAAAGACAAGCAAATGTAATCCTCATAGTAAATTTTATTTTAAAGTAGTTTGTTCAAAACAGGTCAGCTTCATGGTCTACACTTTTTGGACACCGCAATTTTGACAAAAGTTTTCCATATGCTACAAAATTTTTGGGTTCTTTTTATTCTTAGAATAATCAAATCCCATGACATCTATTAAAATAATTAAGAAAATCCCTAATGGTAGATAGGGTTTAATTGCAAATAATAGTTGTTATATTTTCAATACATAACACACAATCCATAAGGAACAACTCATCTACCAAAATACATTTGACAAATGTATTAATGCTTAATCTTACACCTGCCATATGATTCATATCATATCTTGAAACAACATGACACTTGTCCCTTTCAAATCTTCGTAGCCTTTTACTGGTTTCTTATATACAAAGTTTATTTCAATTCAAGCTCAGTAGATAGGTATTTTGAAGGAGTATGATGGACTTGTACAAAAAGATGGATTATGCATAGGGAGGATGGTTTTTGTTAATTTCAGTATAGAAATATTACATAATAATTTGGTTCATGCATGGGGTATCTTGTCTTGTTATATGCAGGTATCCCAACGGAACCCTCTGTACCATTAAGCATGATTAGAAGATATCTACAATGAACTTGGAAACCATTAGCATTTGCAAAAGTATAATAGTTGGTTTGGGGTGTATGAGATTGTTCCAACTGAATATAAAGCTAGAAGTGAGCATAGATTTTGACCCAAGGAAGGTTAAGCACTCTGAACAATTCAATATGGCAGAGGAAGAAGTATTCAGGTTGGTATGTCTTGCTTTGAAAGAGGATGGAAGGCTGCCTAGATAGTATGCATCATTACCCACATAGAAAAACTTAAATTCTTACAACCTTTCTGGACCTTGTATTCAAACTTTTAAATTGCAAAATATTCAGTTGATTTTTGCCCCGGATATATAAATTTCATCTCTAATTGACCATAACTATTGATTTGTATTGTGCAGAAACCCCTTGGTAAGATCATTATTTACCATGTAGCTCCAGTGTCCACAGAAATAAAACTGACCACAATCTGCAGAATTGCATTATCAATCAAAGTTTATTGTGCCTTTTTATTTATGTCCACATATAACCACAAATCCTAATGCCGAGTGTTCATAAAGTTTGGTATGACAAGCTAAAGGAGAGCCTATTGTGCCTCTAAACTTTTATATGTGCAATGATTTGAAGGGAGAAATGTACCAAGAATTTTTTATGTTGCAAATTAATAGAACTCTTTTTGGTTTTGCTAAATCTTTCTTGAACAATAGTATGATAGCAATGATTTTTCAATAAGCAAAGTAAAACTGTCCAATTTGGATGGTGGAATACCATGCACCGCAATTGCAAGGATGAGGGAGGTACTGCTCCAAATTTCACTCTTCAGGAAGTCACATAAAATCGGTCTAATGGAATTATAGGTAGAAATAGCAATCAAAGCAGAAAAGCTGGAGTAGTTTTTTTGGCTACAGGGTTCGAGTAGATGCAGAGGAAAGGGGTTTGGAAGTTTCGGTCACAAGCCTAACATATTTGTTGCCGAAAGACATGTTCTTTAATAAATAGCTTTTGATCAGCTAAGATTGAAATTTGCTGTAAAAACTTCATAATTTTTTTTAACAAAAAACGATACCTAATCATTGGATAACATATTTGTTTTTACATTAAATTTGACATTCTTATCCATCACTTGAAAAAATCTTTTAAAACTTTGAGAAACCATTCAAACATATAATAATATGTACAACATTTGAGAATGTCTAAATTCCTAAATTCCCTCATTTTGGACGTAAGAAGTGATTGATGTTTACGGGAAAAGCCTCGATTAAGATTTTGTACCCGTTTCACATAAACATTGTTAAAAAGTCCTCCGCATTTCCCCCACACAACACGTATGCACGTTGTACGAAAAAGTGCCCAAATAAATACCATGCAAACTAATTTACCCACCATCAACGAAGGAACGCTTTTATATTAAATGTAATAAGTGGAACAAAACATATCAGAAACCCGTGTTACGAAAATAATTAACTAAATTACACACAAATTTGCTTACACCAAATTAGAGGTGGAAGATTGAGATGATTGTAGAAGGACCTTCTTTCTTCGTTTTGGTGTCAGCAACAACCGACGGAGATCCATTTCTCGTCTCGGTCTTCTTGGAAAAAGTCTGTCTACTATCAGGAAAAATGAGACCTCGTTTGGCGCCTATCAAATAAGAAAGCTTCCTTACCAGGAGATGCGTACTGCGAAGAATATATACTGATTCACAGAGAAATGTTTTCGTTAATGGTGAAGAACTATTGCCCTTCTTCTTCTTCCTCCAGAGGCGGGAGAAGATTAAGATCTAAAAGCGGGAATCTTGCCTCTGATGACGAATCACAATCGCTTTGAACGTTTCTCGTCTCCGTGGCTTCCTCTTTCCTCTTATCAAAATTCTGTCTACTGTCGGAAAAGGCTGGATCCAAGAAAAGCTACTTGTTGACAGGAGCGACGGATGGATTTAGTGTAGAAAAGGAGGTGTTTTGCTTCATTCTAGTGCAGGCCAAGAATTGTAGGGTGCTATTTTGGCTTGTACTCTGGTGGGATGAGAAAGAAGAATAATAAGTGAAATTAATTTTGGCTTTGTGACCTCTGAAGGAAATAGCAACAGCGTCGTAGGCCCACGCAGCTTCCTCTGTGGTATCAAAAGTGCCGAGCCAAACCCTAGGTATCAAATTGGGTGATCAAATACGCTATCAATATAATTCCTTCGCTAGCATACAGAGCTCATATAATAACAAAACTTCGCTAGCATGCAGAGCTCTTCTAATAACAAAAGCCAACCCGCCCGTCAAAACCGTTGGTGTAAAAATAGGCAATGTTAAAAATAGGTAGAAATGTCCAAACGACTGTCAAAATAAAAGACATTGAAAAAATGTTCGGGAGGCCGTCAAATTTAACACTGCTGCAGAAACGTCCGGAGGTCCTTTACCATAGGGGGAACGCCTTCAGCATAATAAAGTAAAAGGTAGGGAAGACAATCCAGAAAGTGAAAGTTTGATGAGATTATATATGGCAGATAAGAACTGGTGGGTGCACTTTTCCATGCATGGTAGTGGTGATGTTGATCGGTGTTAATTTGAATTTAGTTCAAGGCATAGATTTCCCTTCTTTGGGCATGTTTCTAAGGAGTTGACATGAAGGTAAACACAATATCCTGTAAAACAAAACCACATATGAAGCGACATAAGAAAACACACGTAATTGAATTATTTATGTATATAACAAAAAAAAGAAATACATACATGTATTCTTGGATATATGTGTGAATATCCTTAGTCTTGTTGTTTATTTTAGCAAAAATTTAAAAATCAGAAAAATATTATAACTTGTAACGAATTATGAAATAGTACAAAGTGAAAAGAGACACAAAAATAGATATTTCATAAAAGGAAAGCTTACGAAAAAGAAAACATTCTTATATAGTCAAATTTGACGTTACATCTATTTTATGTTTAAGGAAAATGACATACAAGTGAAATACATGGATATTCATTTGAACCTCAATTAAGAACCAATATTTACAAAGCTATAAGTTATATGTAAGAATTTGCAATTTTTTTACAAAATTGTATATGAAAACCCTTGTAGAAGCAAGGAAAGAGGAGGAAAGATTGGGAAAACCACCTCAAAGGAAAGCTATCTTAATTTTACAATAACATAAGTCGGGAGGAGAAGCCATAGTTTCCAATTTCTTTGAATTAAGAATGACACATTTCAATTGTTTGTTTCCATGGTATGTTTCTTTTTGATGGAGAGAGTGAATTTTTGTTTATTTCCTATAATGTGGTTTTCAATCTCGGTTATTGTGTCATCATATATACATAGAAACAGGTCTCTAGTTGTGACACCCATGTTTTTTTCTCGTATTTTCATCAAATATTGTTACTAATTATATATGCCCTATGGTGTCCTTCAAATTGACCTAGAGTGCATACCTATAATCACATTGTTTAACACTTTCATAACATTTCCCACGAACCACATGCCATTTTCTAGGTCATGCACTTTTTGTTGCATTTCTTGTCACCTTTTATGAGGGGGAAAGCCATGTAAAAAAAATTATCCAATGCAATGTATGTGATTAATGTCGCTAGTATAGCCATTTCATTCTTTTTAGCATTTCCCATTTGTAGGATTTGAGAGATTGTTGCAAGTGGAGACAAGTTGGGTGGAGGGCCTAGAAATTTGTTTTTGATAAATGGTACTAAAATACAAGAACCATCGAAGGAAACCCATTCATAAAGAGAATTAGCTTCAACAAGTTGAGGGTTGATAAACCATTTGGTATTGGATATAGTATCTACAAATGTTCCATTGAAATTGGAGACATGTGAAGCTTTCAAATGGCGCTAGCACCGAGACATGTGGAATACAAAGAATGGCCTCAAGTTATTTGTTGAGCCCATTAAAATGTTGAGCCCACAAAGTAGTGGAAACACTATACCAAGACATATCCTTCATTTGCAGTGCTCTTTTTACTATTTCACTTTGGTCACATATATAGACAGTAGAGAGCACATAGAAATTGTAAAAACAATGCCAATGATGTTAATAGAAAATACGACAGTATTCCAATTATATCTTTGATTTCGTGAAGTGATTTTGATGTGTAGGTATTGTATCCTCATTCAAGTTTAGAGGAAAGAGAATTGAGGATGTTTGCCAAAAAAAAAAATCCAAAAAGTTGTTCAAATTGTTGTAATAGGAATTTGCATTTCCTATCTTATCGTTGGAGATGGTGTACAACTTTCCACTTCAATATTTCCATAGAAAATCTCAGCAATTTTTTTGAAAAAAGTGACACAAAATTCTCCACCTTTGTGCTCCATAAAATCAAAGCTGAAAAATGAACCACTTCCCTTTGCATTGCTATATTCTTGAAGGGAAATTTTTGTCGTGGCACGTCCCTCAATAGACCATACATGCATGGTTGCATTCAAGGAAATAATAGGGATATGAATGGTTGCGTAATTTGAAGGAGCATATTTTTTGAGGTGGTGTTTGTGGAAGAAAAACATTATCAAGAATGAGAGTTGGCTCCAAACACCTTTATTTTCCTCAAACAATATGGGTGGGAAGTCAAGAAGGAACACAAATCTACGAGTGTGTTTATGACACAATATCCATGTCACTAATAAGAATAGTCCTGTAGGGAAGAAGAAGGAAAATGAAAAATGTCAAAGATCCTATAGAGGGAATGAAAGACATTAGTAATGGAAAAATGAAAGAATCATAAAGTTCATGTTTGACTATCTTGCAAATGGTTTTTCACAAACAGAGACAATGGTGGATTCTTTAAACATTTTGTCAAAAACCGTGTTTCTAAATCTTGATGGAAAAAATTTGTTTGAAAGGTGCACTTCGCGAAAAGGTCCACATGATGTTGGGTGTCAGCATTCAACACATAATGAAGCGCATACAAAAGTTCAAAATTTGGAATGTTGGTTCTATATCGAGAGCCCGCCATTAGTCGTGCAACGCCTCCTAAAGTTAGAGATATTTCCATTGCAAGAACAACACACCAAAAATGGGACTTTTGCACGTTAACTTCAACAATTTAAAAATAAGGAAAATGTAATTTAGAGGAGAAACATGAATGCCTAGACTATGTTTACACTTGTGATTGGGGTTAAAACCTTCAATGACTATCAATTTTTATTTGTTACGAATCGAAATGATTGGAATGACTTCACCTAAAACACTAATCATAATTATAGTTCTCCTATTAAAAAAGGTGCAAGAAACTAAAACTCGCAAAAATTGTAACTTCGTAATGAGATGAAGGAGAAAAAGAAAATGTTTGCGTAACTTAGAACGGAACAAATAGAAATATAATGTTTTTTAAAATTGTGGGAAGAGAAACGTTTCCTTTCCTTGGAAACAAAAATAACATATAAAAACTAAAGCTATGCTAGTCAAAGCACTAAAGAATTAAGAACCTAAACTTTTTTTTATATGTCATAGCAATACAAACAACTCAACATCAGTTATATGAAATGGAAAGTGATTTTATAAATGTAAATTCTTCGAAATTCAAAACATAAGAAAAACATTTTTTTAAGAATCTATAAGTCCATTTTTTTACAAATAAAGTAGTTTAAAATAGTAATCATAAAAAAAGAAAATGTAAAGTTATAAGTGTTTTTCGTAGAAATAAAATGAAGCATTCATTCTAGTGGAAACCACACAAGGGAAATACTTTTCTGCATAAAAAAACATGTGGAGTATTTTTTTCAAGAGTGAACTTCGCTAACTAAATTCATTTTTTTGGTAGATTTTCTATTTTCAAATTTAGATACTCAAAACAATAATAAAACATGAAGATCATGTCAACTTTTTTTTATAAAGTTGTTCTATATTTGGAAATATTACATTAAAAGGAATGGGGATGAAAACAAGTTTCATAATCTAATCTGAATACATCTCACAATATAATCATTTACAAACTTATAGCCATAAAGATGTGATAGTTTCATAGTCTTAGATAATGTATAACTATACTTTTCTTTGTAGGGACTTAAGGGAAGAGGCATTCATTTTTGTTCTTATCAAATTTTTGTTTACAACATTAGCAAACAAAATTGCACTTTGTTTTTTCATTTTTCTCGTATTCCTTTTTTGTGGTTGGTGCACCCATTTTTTTCAATTTGTGCGAAGGTTCACATTTCATCGCATCTTCATTAGAATCATAAGCCAAGCCAAAGCCTCGTGAATAAGGACCAAGAGTATTAAACTTGGAAAGATATTAAAGGATTTTTAGCAATAGGTGGAGGTGTTCTCTAACCAAATGTACAATCACCGGCTTCATGGTTTTGGCTACCTGCAATGCAAAACATTCACAACAAATTGAATCCTCTTAAACTCTTCTTCTCTTTACAAGTGGGGTGTAATGACAAACACCATTTGGAATGGGGAAAATTGTGTTTCTAGCCTTTATTCCTCCAATATGGAAGGAAAACAATCATACAATCAAACAACAAATGAAGTAAAGTTTACGATAATGATCGCAAGTTTATACTCACAAAGGTAGGCAGGCATGACGCAACTTACAAACAATTTGAAATATGTACTTAAGAGAGTAGGTGAAAAGCATGTCACTCCAATCGGCAGAAACTTTAAAAACCTTGTCATTGAATAGTCTAACGTCCAACTTGGGATACTTCAATCCAAATTCATAGGGATTTACATCCATCAACGCACAACGAATCCTCGTTAATGGTAAAGGCACATGCCCCTACATACTGGTATGAAGTGTTGGTCATTGTTTCTTATTGTTCTCATTGATTTCAAATCCATTGATTGAAAAGGGTGATATGAAGTCATATGAGTCTCCATATGGTGTTAGTCAAAGGTTATACATGAAGGTTGATTGGTAATGGTATGTTTGGTGATGTTTTATGTGGTCCTGAGAGCATAGTTTAGCTTGTATAGTCACTATATGAGTTCTACATAAGTGTTTGAAGGTTTTCATGAGGTCACACATGGTCCTAGAGGTGTGTTATAGGTTTTAATGAGTCTGTAAGAGGTCATCAAGGTCATTTTATGTAATGTCATGGGTTGTAAGCAGGTCTTTTCTAGGCCTATTCCTAGTCCTAAAACATGCAAAAAGGTATGGAGACATGATTTTGGAGCTGATAAGTATTCTTAAATCATGGTAGCAGATGGTGATAGTGTACATGCAATGTATGATGTGTTCTAGGTTATTTCTCAGAGGTTTGGTGATGTTTCATGGTCCTTGGGAAGTAAGAAGGTGAAGACAAACTAAGTAGACATAGGTAAGTTGATGTGGTTTAAGAGTTCCAGGATTTTTGAGCTAGATGGTAAGTATGAAAAGTTATAGGATATTGTCATGATGCTTCATATCAAGTTTTAGGTCAAAATAATGAAGTAATTACAAGATATGAAGTTTTTGGTAAAACCAGGCTTTCTAGAGTGTGTTTTTGTGCTAAATACCGACCTTTGAATGCTCGTTGTGAATTTTGTGATTTTCATGTGACCCTTACCTTTTAGGGTATTTTTTACATTGAGATAAAAATTATTTTCCAAAAATAATGAGTTTTTATCATCATGTTTTTATTAACGATCGTTAATAAGATAAGTTGATTTGAAACCCTAGTTGAACCTTAAATCAAAGTGACTTGGATAAAAAGTAGTATATTGAGCTGTAATTATTCCTTTTGTAAAATTTATGATTGGATCTTGTAGAGGACTCCTCCAAATTTTCATAAGGGTATATTAGAGCATGTGACAATCTATGGACCCCACTACAAAAGGCTTGTTTTCTCAAGATGTTAAATTTGTTGCAAAGTTTTCCAAAGAAAGTGTGAAATAAATTGACATTGTTTTTAGGATGGGAGTTTGTATACATATCTATGATATTTTTAGGTCATGGTTGAGGTCCTATAGGGAAAAGTGTGCCATATTTGAGAAGACTTGTTTTTGGGCTTGTAAATGACAATTTTGAGCGCTTTGAGAGATTGGCTGGTTGAAAGCCTTCCACTTGGAGTTGGAAGGAAATGTAAGACTTTTAGGAAATATGATTCAGAGGGATTTTATATGGTATATGGTTGTCTCTTGATGAGGTTATTTGATAGGTCAACCATCTCATTTTGTGAATACCAAGGTAGGTTGTTTTCAAGATAGGATTACTCGCTAGCAGGAGGATGGAGGAAGAAGTTACATGTTTTGGATTATTTGATGCTTGTTATCCATTATAGAGTTAATATGGATGAATTTTTCCCTAGTTAAGGAATTTAGACATCTTGAAATTGACAGTAAAGGATGCAAACCGGTTGCGTTCTTAAAACGCATTTCTGGCAACTCAATTTGGTGAAGAGTAAAGTAGGTGTGGTTTGAACTAATGGATGTTTCATGAGTCCTAGAAAGGGATAATTTTAGTGGTGAATATTTGTAATATGAAAAATATTTCATTTTTGAAAAATTGGAAAAGGTGAATTTTCTAAGCGCGGTGGTCGAGGACCTGCTCGCCTAAAAATTACAGCTTTAATTTTTTTAGGGTCGGCTCACTTTACCCATTTAAACTATCCCCTATATAATCCTAGACTATTCGCCAAGTAGAACACTACTAGATCACTCATACCACCTATGGTATATGTATTATCAAGTACAATAAACGTGTGAAAGGAGGGAAAAGGCTACAAACACGTAATAGGAGGGAAGAGGCTACAGATGCATGATAGAGATTTTGTTGACGCGCGACAAGGAGAGTTTTTGACGCGTGACATGGAGAGTTTGTTGATGCATGACAAGAGGGTAGAGGAAGTAAATGTGTGACAAAGACTTTGTTGACTCACAACACAAGGATTTTTTTGTCACACGAGCAGAGGGCGGAGGCTACGATGTACGATAGAAGATTATCTGTCGCACGTCAACAAGGCGGTTGACACGTGTCAACAAACCTCACTGACGCACGTCAACAACCTTGTTGACGCGCCACCAATGAGGTTGTTGACACGCGCGATGAGGTTTGTTAACGTGCGTTAATCACCTTGTTGATGCGTGACGATAATCTCATGTCGCGCTTTATGCGCCTTCTATCACACCACTTAAAAATTAGGTGAAAATTTTCTTTGTTGGACCCCAAAAAATTTGCCTTTCCGTGAAACCGGTTCTGAGGATATTCGCTAGGTATTTTCCACCTCTGATTTCTAAGAGGTCTCTTAAAATGAACCTTGGTCCTAGAAAGAATGGATGTGTTATATAGGTTATTATAATTACAATGAGTGGCTACATGACATAGTTTAGGTACTTTAGTGTGATCTTTAGGTCTATACGTGAAGAATGGTTCCCGAAAGTAATTGTTTTGAGAAGGATATGAGCCTTCTTGATAGAGTTACGAAAAATTTGATTTGTGCAAGATAATGTGAAACCATATATGATGTTTTTATGTCATATTTTACATGTGTGAGGCATTTGGAGGCATGAAAAAGTATGGTGATGTGTTTGGAGGTCTTTGAAGATCATGGTGATGGGGCTTTGAGTTATTTTTGACTTGTTTGGATGTCTTGGTGCATGAACGACCTACATGGGTCCATTTTATGAATGTATATGAGTGTGTTGTTATATTTTTAGTTTTATTAGTCAATATATTTGGATAGTACCAACCTATATTATATTTTTGAGTTGAGAAGGGTATAAAGTGAGAGTTTTGGTTCAAATTTGAACTAGTTAAGAGAGAGGGAAAGTGCAACCTACAAAGGAATGAAGGAGAGTGTTAAGAGGTTAAGAATAAATATGATAATACATGTGAGGCCTTGAGAAATTTTTAAGATCATATATATAAGGCTATTTGATACATTCATCCCACGAAGAAGAAAGATATAATCGAGTTAAGAGAATAAGGGTTTGAAGATGTGTGAGCTGAAATTGTGATTTCCATAAGTTGTGGCAGTAAAATACTTTATATATCTTCATCTACATGTGGTTGATTTGGTTCTTGATAACATTAGGGGATTTTAGCCTCCTTTTGGAGTGGATGCTTCACTAAATCAATGGTTGGTGCTCCTTTTAGGGTTGGTGCTCTACTAAACTAGGGGTTGGTGTTCTTTGTGGAGTTGACGCTTCACTAAATTAGGGTTTGGTGTTCCTCATGTATGGTTAGTTATCTACTAAGCTAGGGTTTGGGTCTCCTTGTTAATTTTTTTATCACTTTGAATCTCTTTTATTTGTGTTATATAAGTAGATTTTAGTGGGTTTTCTTCCCTTTAGGGTTTCCCACTTAAATTTCATGTTCTTGTGCATTGTCTTTCTCTTGCTCTTATTTATGGTTGATTCAATGCTTAAGTAAACACTTATATGGTTCATGTATATGATTATATGGATGTTAATAGATGATACAACTAATGGTAAATGAAGTAATAAATTTTTAAGACTGATTCATCCCCCTCCGTCCATTATGCTTCCAACAATCGTAACAAATCTAGTCCTTGTGAAGCAAGTTTGAAAACTTGAAGGGGATCCTCTTACAACATAAGAAATGGGTAAGTCTTTAAATGTTGAGGTTGTACTAAGGATGACATATAAAGTTACAAATTCTTTGATCCATAGTCTATAATATCATATCACCGATGGGAATTAGATCATGGTCAAACAATCAAAGAACTAGAATCTCAAGTGGAGAGTGTGTCTAAGGCCTTAAAATTTAAAGAAAAATCTTGTTGCAGATATGAAGAAAGGTTGATATCTATGGAATCTGATTTATAGGATGCATCCAATAGATTAAATATGTATGACATGTTAGAGAAGAGATATGAATCTTTTGATGATATCTTAGAAAGAAAAGGTCAAATAGTGACAAGACAGTCCTAGGTTTCAAAGGAAATAAAGTGGAGAGCGATGAAAAAGCTAGATCAAGCTCTCAAGAATTCAAGAAGGCAACAAAAAGGACTGATTTAAGAAAGTTTAACCTGTTAGACAACCCAAAGTCTAGGTATGTTGCTTCCTTTAATGGTTATTGCTTTATTTTTCATGATTTTGGTCATAAAGCTAAAGATTACAAAATAAGCTCTTCTAGAAATTACAAAAGTCTCTTAAAAGTGAATTCTAATCATGTTATGAGTATGGTTGTAAGGCTAAGGATTGTGGTTGGAACCTTAGTGTATATGAACCTAGAAGTTGAAAGGGTGTTGTGTGTTTCAAGTGTCACAAACAGGGGCACACTACTAGACTTTGTCACCAAGATGAATCTCCAAGAGTCAATAACAGTTTTTAAGCATTCAAAGGGCAAGAGAAGAAATATTTCAAGAGGAAAATTAGTACTAAGAAGAAATTTGTGATGGTCAAGACCATCCTTCCGGTCAAGGAGGTTACTTGATCAAGCCAAAGAGGTTGAAAGAACTAAGTATCAATATGAAATGCAATAGCATGAAGTCTAAACCAATGATACTTGTCAAATAAGGTCCCAGTTCAAATCAAGGAGGTATGTTTTCCTTAGTTGAAGAAGAAAAGGGTAAAGAAAACCATATGTGCCTAACTATAATCCATTAACTAGTGGTTGATAAGTTGAAAAGACTAGGCATCTTGAACACTTCAAGAGTCATAAGGTATGATTCATAACATGGTCTAAATTTGTGCATCTAGAGTTTTTGTAGTCAATTAGGATGTCTAGTTCAAATTTGAGTCTAAGTATGTGGTTGAGAAGGGCTAAGGTATTTTTTTCATCGCATGTTATGTAAAGTTTGTATCATTATCTAGGTTTAGTGTCAAGGATGAGTTTTTTCAGGGTCTATCATGTCATTCCTAGTTGAAGAGAAGTGTATTAGTCATTGTATGATTCCTAAAGGTTATGATCATCATCAAGTTGAAATGGCTTCATCATGTGGCCCTAGTTTAGGTCCGAAGGTATGTTTTCATCGGGAAGAGTCTATAGGTCCCTATTCATTGCTTGAAAGTTAACTCTCAGTCAAGGTTTTGATACCCTATCTCTAATATGGATCTATTCATGAAGGTTCTTGTAATCGTTGGGTCTATGAATGAAAGTTTGACAGGTTATATATGAGTGATCTCGGGTTATGGAGTATTGGTCTAGGAGAGTAAAGTTATATACTAAGTTAGGTTGCCTTAAGTACCTCATATGTGCCAAGAAAATTCAAATACTATGTTTTCAAAAAGTTATTGTTGTCACGAGTCCATGAAAATTCCTAAGTATGTGTTGTCAATAGGTTAAGCTTATTGTCCACTCAAAGTGCATTACAACGATATTTTGGCCCTAAGAAGTATTGTCACAAGGATATGAGTTTGTATCATGAGAGTGTAAGACTGTATTTTGATCTATATGTACTCCTAAGAGCCATGATTGTGAAGAAATGATAATCCGATCCATTAAATGTTAGGAGTAGAGGTTGGATCTTTGAGAAAGTGAGCTAAGACAAATCTATACATAGTTGTCAAGTTTTTGAATGGTATAGAAGTCTACGAAAGAGGTATATAATGTCTTATGAAGATGTATTTAATTCTGAAGTTGGTTGTGTTCTCATCACTGAAAAGGAAGCGTGGAGATGTTTAAAGTGATGTCAATCCTATGTAGATGTCTCTGAAGGAAATATGCAAGGTATTTCTTCATAAAGCTCAAATCAACTTAATATTTTTGTATTCTTCAAGAGGTAACTAGGTGGCAGAATTTATAGAGATTATCAAGTTGGATTCAAGTATGATCCAAAGTCTTGAAAATTATGAGTAAATTCAATATACGAGTTAAAGGATGGTTCTAGTGCATATCTATCAAAGGAGTTTGTGTTGCTAGAATATATGGTCAAAAGTCTTGAAAAGACAATTTTAGATCATGAAAATTGTCTCTTGTGTGAACCTTGTGGTCTCAAGTAAGAAGTGCAATGTGTCTCAACTCATCTACTCATATTTATGTCTTTTATGGTCTAGATAATGAGTGGTACAAGATTTGTACTATTAAATGCCAAGATATGTCCGAGGACTCTATGAAACAAAATAATGAGAAGTGTCCTAAGTTAATATTAAAAAGATCAAAGTAAATTATCCAAAAGGAAGCAATGATAATCTTGATGCCTATAAATAATTGTTGGAAGATGCTTTGAGAATATCTAAAGATGGTGTATAACATATGTTTTAAGACTATTGAAAGATAATTCTGGTAGGTATCATGTGTTCAAGTGAATCTTGAGATTGATGAGTTAGCTAAGAAGAATTATTTTTGGTTTATCCTCGAGCATAGATCAAAGGACTATGAAATAGTTGATTTGTTTTCCTCATGGGCTAATATAAATCTACACAGTTCAATGACTGGGTTGATGGTTTTTAGGCATCATGGAGGACTTAAGAAGCATATCTTATATCATGAAAGTAATTGAAGGACTATGAAAGCATTAACAATTATAAATATGTCTATATGGAAAATCATTGAAAGAATAACAAAGTTTTAAAAATACCTAGATGATATGAAGAAACCGAAAGCGAAATGTTTAATTTGTTGTGACTATGATAGAGGATTGAATCCTAGGTAGTAGAATTTCTAACTGATAATTGTGACTCTTGATGTTGATTGGTTTCTCAAATATGTTTTAGGTTGTTGTGCCATCAAGAAATGTGTTTGGAGATCTAAAAGGGAGATTATCATAATAGTATCATGGAAGAAAAGAGGTGCAAAGGTCTCATGCAAGTGAATCTATGTCTAGGAAATTGAAAAATTTTACAAGCTTAAAAGGAGAACCTAAATGCCCTTCATCCCTAAGAAATGAAGCTTAAAGTTGTGATAGACAAGGATTGTTGAAAGTATGCACAAACTTAGGTATTATGGAAGGATGAAGTATTGTAGAAGTGACCTACGATCTGAGATGATCCATCAAGGCAGGGGGATCCTAATTTTCTCCTTGATCGATATTAAAAGTGTTAAAGAAAGGCTAATCAAGAAGAGTAATTGGTGTTTTCATCGATAATCAGTAGGGGATAAATCCTAGTAGATCTATTAATTCACAATACCATGTAAAGGAGGCAGAAAAACTTAAAGCTTGATTTAGGGCTAGGATATTCTTGTTAATATATCATTGTGACATGAGAGAAAGGTATGTATCCTAAGTTTTGCATTATCAAGTAGATTTTGATGGTATATTTCCAGGGAGCTATAAGGAGTTGTGTCATGATGTGTATGATATTTAGAGAAAGATAAAGTTTAGCCAAGGTCCATTGAAGATATTCTTTAGGTCCAATGGTCTTAAAAGGTGAAAAGGTAATATTGAAGGAAAATTTGGTGTTCTCAAGCATGGTTCATGCCTAGATAGTGATGAATGACATAGGTAAAGATAAAATTAGAGGATATTAGCTCAATGGGATATTTTTGGAAGATCGTAACAGACCCATGGATCATCATATGATGTTGAAGAATTCAAAGAAGACAAAGTATATTCCAAGGGGGTGGCATTTGAGCAAGTAAGTGTGTCTAATGCATTGTTTCCATTGTGTCATGTTGTGTGTTATAATTTTCCATGTCTAGTTTTCAATGTAGCCTTTTTCATAGATGTAAAAGGGGAATAAGCATCATAAACATGGAAAAGAGGTCTTATAGGTGTGTTTGGTCTTGTTGGTTTCCATCAATGTTTCTAAAGGTGGTTTCCATTAATGACAAAGGGGAGATTTTTGGTCATTGTGTCTTAGTGTTGTCATTGATTTCAAATCAATTAATGGAAAAGGGTGTTATGAGGTCATATGAGTCTCCATGAGGTGTTATTTAAAGGTCAAACATGAAGGTTGATTGATAGTGTCATGTTTGGTGATGTTTTATGAGGTCTTCTTTAGCTTGCATAGTCACTTTATGAGTTCTCCAGAAGTGGTCGAAGGTTTTCATGAGGTCACACATGGTCCTAGAGATGTATTAAAGGTGTTAATGAGTCTATAAGAGGTCACCAAAGTTATTTCATGTGATATCATGGGTTATAGTTGTGATTCTAGGCCTATTCCTAGTCCTAAAGCATGCAAAATGGTATGGAGGCATGCGTATTGAAGTTGGTCAATATTGTTAAAGCATCGTAGCATCATGGTGATAGTGTAAATGACATATATTATGATTTTTAGGTCATTTATCATAGTTTTGGTGATGTTTTATGGTCCTTGGGAAACAAGAAGGTGAAGACAAACTAAGTAGACAAAGGTAAGTCACTTTGGTTGGGGAGTTCCAAAATATTTGAGCTAGATGGTGAGTATGGAAAATTATATGATTTTTTCATGATGATTCATGACAATTTTCAGGTCAAAATGTTGAAGGAATTGCAAGATATGAAGTTTTTGGAAAAATCAAGGTTTCTAGAGTGTGTTTTTATGTTAAATGTTGACCCTTTGATGCTCATTGTGGATTATGTGTTTTGCATGGGACCCATATATTTTTGGGGAATTTTATTTGATTGAGATAATAATATTTTCCAAAATTAATGATGAGGTTTGATTCTCACTTTTTATGAACGATCATTCGTAAAATAAGTTGCTTTCAAACCCTAATTAAACCCTAACTCAAAGTGAATTGGAGAAAAGGAGTATAATTGAGTCTGTATTGATTCCTTTTAAAAAATTATGATTATAGGTTGTATAGTACTCATCTATCTTTCCAAAAGGTATATTAGATCATGTGACAGCTTTTTGGATCCCACTCAAAAAGGCTTGTTTATGAAGATGTTCAGTTCAAGTAAAAACATTTTCCCAAAGAAGTTGTGAAATAAATTGACATTGTTTTCAGCATAGGATTTTTCATACACGTACATGATATTTTTAGGTCATGGTTGAGGTCCTAGGGGGAAAATTGTACCCTATTTGTGAAGACTAGTTTCTAGGCTTGTAAAGGACAATTTTGAGCAATTTCGTAGATTGGCTTGTTAAAGGCCTTCCACTTAGAGTTGGAAGTAAAAGTAAGATTTTATGAAAAATAGATTCAAATTTATTTCCAATGGTATATTATTTGTTTCTTGATTATGTGATTGATAGGTCAACCAACTCATTTTGTGAAGAGTAGGGTTTTTTTTTTCGGGATAGATTGCTCTGCTAGAAGATGGAGGTAGAAGTCTCATGTTTTGGATTATTTGATGATTTCTATCCATTGGAGAGTTAATCGATGCATTTTCTCTCTATTGAAGTCATTTATATGTCTCTAAATTGACAACAAGGGTGCAAACTAGTTGATTTCCCAAAACTACTTTTTGGGTAGCTCACTTTGTTAAAGAGTAAAGTAGGTGTGGTTTGTACTAATGAATGTTTCATGCATCCTAGAAATAATATATGTGTTCTATAAGTTATTGGATTTCCAATGAGTGGCTAAATGGCATATTTGAGGTGTTTATGTGTGATCTTGAGCTCCATAGGTGAAGACCTCTTCCTGAAGTAGTGTTTTGAGAAGGATACGAGATTTCTTGATAGAGTTATGAAGAATTTGATTGGTGAAAGATAATTTTCAACCATAGATAAATTTTTTATGTCATATTTGACATAATTTATGCCTTTGGAGGCTTGAAAAATATGGTTATGTGTTTGGAGGACTTTTAGGAGCATGGTGATGGGGTTTTGAGCCATTTTTAGCTTGTTTGATATATTGGTGCATGGAAAACCTACATCGGTCAATTTTATGAATGTTTATGAGTGTTTTTTAATATTTTTGAGTTTTATTGCTTGATCTCTTGGGATAGTATCGACCTATGTTATGTTTTTGAGTTGAGAAGTGTATAAAGTGAGAGTTTTGGTTCAAATTTGAACCAAATTGAATGAGAGGGAAACGTACGACACATAAACGAATGAAGGAAAGTGTTAAGGGGTTAAGAACAGAGCTGATAATACATATGAGGACCTTATAAAGTTTTAGGGTCAGATGTGCAAGGCTATTTGATACATTTATCCCATGAAGAAGAAGGATAGAGCGAGTTAGGAGAATGATGATTTGTCAGTTGTGTGAGCTGAAATTCTAATATCTATCATTTTTGCCGAAACAATACTTCATATATATTCATCTATAGGTTGTTGAGTTGGTTCTTGATCATCTTAGGGGGTTGTAGCCTCTTTGTGGAGTGCGTGTTTCACTAAATTAGGGATTGGTGCTCTACTAAACTAGGGGTTGGTGCTTGTTATGGATTTGGTGCTTCACTAAATTAGGGGTTTGTGCTCCTTGTAGGGTTGATGCTCTACTAAACTAGGGGTTGGAGCTCCTTGTGAAGATTGTGCTTCACTTATTCTCTTTGTTTTGTGTAATATAAGCAAAGTTTCAGTGGTTTTTCTTCCCCTTGAGGATTTTCAACTTAAATATGGTGAACTCTTGTGTAATTTCTTTCTCTTTCTCTTGTGTATGGTTGATTCAATGCTTAAGTAAACACATATATGGTTAATGTAGATGATTTAATGGATGTTAAAACTAATGGTAAATGAAGTAAGAAATTTGTAGGACTGATTCATCCCCCCACCTCAATCAATTGTGCTTCTAACATGAAGAAGGGAATTTAGAGGATGTTATAACATTAGATAATGAAATGATTGCATGGTTGAAAAGGCAACACAATACATCATTTTTATCATCATTAATAATTGATAAATATGTTTTTATTTCAAAATTAGAAGGAAGCACAACAAAAATATCATGTTCAAAACATTTTGTTAAAAACAAACATCTAATCATTGTCCAATAATAAATAAATAAAATTGAGGTATGAAAAATACTTAATAAAAACTCTCAATTAAAAGCCCTCATACTAATTTACCAATATGAAATGCACATCAAATTAAAAATCTTTTGAAAATTTAATATTCCACAAAAACAAATCTCTATATAATCATAAAAATGTTTCTTTTGTAAAATAAAAATAAACACATTACAAAAAAATTAAAACTACTTGATTAAAAGTATAAGAAGGTATTTATTTTAATAAACATAATGTAAAATAACCCAAGAATAAGATACACTATAAACAACTCATTGAATGCTTAAAATTTCATTCAACCCAAAAAATAAAGCTTTCAAAAAAAAACTTCAATCTATAAACAACGCTTTCAAAAAAGTTGGGAGTTGTTTTGGGTTAATCCCAAAGGATGTAAACCACACAAATTCTCTAAGAACATATGACAATGGACAATGATCAAAAATAAAACAAGAGATTTTGTTTCTAACTTGTCAAGGCGATGACAAGAAGTGTAGAGATGTTTGGTATCTAAACTCTAGAGCATAGAAACATGTGACAAGAAGCAAAAGATTGGTTGACTAATCTTGTTAAAAAAAATAGAAACATGTGTCTATTGATGGATTAGTTTCCTTGGGAGATATAAAAACATGCATAGTGTATGATGAAGGCAAGTTTAGTGCACAACTTACCACACCTTTACTTTAAACATCGAGTATTTTGTGATAATTGTCTTATCACGTATATAAAAAAGGTTATCACCAATGATACAACAGCTTAAAATAATTGCAAGACTCCACACCAAGAACTCAAAAAAGACGCATCTAATATAATAGCTTTTCTGTGCTGCAAATATGGTCCTTAAACCATTGCCCACTTCACATTAGAGAGGGAGAAATAGAGAAAACAAAATTCCGTGTACATACCCAACAATTAAAAGAAAAATTGGTGGCTAACTTGAAATTCAGATTCCCAACAAATAAATTGGATGTTTGTTGCTCATTTCATGGATAAATTTGATCTTCAAAATCAAGTCGATGGATTGCGCTTTGATTTGAACTTTTGATGGTGAAGTAAAAGAAATTACAAATGTTCTCTATTTCCCAAAAATTACTTCAATCAGAAATTGGTGAGTTGGTGGTGATTATCCTGACCTCCAAGATGGCTATGCACACTTATCATTTTCCTACTTTCTGATAAATCTAGTTCCTTTACTTTTAAAAGGAATTGATAAACATATCTAGGTTGATCCGCTCTCTTAAAAAAAATAGATCTACCTCTAAGAGAGTGGACTTGTACTGTAGATAGTGCCTTCGTATCATGGATCGCAAGACACCTTAGTACCAAGAGAGCTCGACATTATGGTCGGATGTAGATCTTAAAGATTCAAGGTAAATTGAAGAACATCAAGAGAAATAGGGTTGGTTGGGATCTCATTCCAAGATAAAGATTATGACGACAATCCTAGTGAGAAGGAGCGGTTCATGCTTGTATTTTTTATAGGACTCATAATTATTGAGTCGCAAACTATGTTTTAGACTTTATTTTTTATCATTTTGGTTTACATATATACTCTTCTCATGCTAATTAAAGAAGTCTTATTTTTAGTTGTCATGACTAATAGATTTGAGGATCCAATGTCCATATTTATTCATATTGTTGATGTATCATTATATCACTATCAATGTATATCAATTATGCATCCATGACTCAATATTAAATATCACATTTTGACATATGTAATAAATAATTAGATTAATAATTTGAACTTTTAAACTCTCTATTTTATATCTAGTTTTTTCATATCTAGTTTATTCATATAGCCACCTCACAATCCGTGAAATTTGGGAAATTTTTTATCGTCCCAAAGACTTAAGTAGTTATGTGTTGGATCATGAAACTTGTTGTAATTAGGGGAAGCCAAAGACTATATTGGTGGAGGAATAGGTTGCAGAATGAAAGGTAAATCTTGAAGAGGACCAAATGGTTTCTCCTCATAAAATCATCATTGAAGCAAACCTCTCGATTTCGAGCACCAAGGTTTTTTGGCAGACTATAGGGTTTGACTTGACACATGGATAGCTACAATTCAGCCACTCGTAAATGCTCTCCTACCTATAAATGAAAACCATTGATCTTTGCAAGTGCTCTAGTGGCAATGAACTCTTCTCCAGTTGAAGTGTGACTAACAAAAATGTAAAACAAAGGATAATGCTAATTACTCTTTGAGTGGCACACTTATGAGGGGAACAACACGAAGCAAATATACCATCTCACCACACAGCTAGAGGACCTCGGATAGATCTGCAATGAAAACAATATTGCAGTCTAGACCAATTAGATGTGTTCGTAGAGTCTCTTTCAACACAAATACATCAAGATACTTGGAAGCTTACAAATGTTAGAATCCATCACACTTCTACTCTTTCTCACCATGCCCTCCAC
This sequence comes from Taxus wallichiana var. yunnanensis, assembly GCA_018340775.1. NCBI lineage: Eukaryota > Viridiplantae > Streptophyta > Pinopsida > Cupressales > Taxaceae > Taxus > Taxus wallichiana. Next base: position 1,023,999,969 of record CM031239.1, read on the forward strand.
TTTGTCAATAGTGACATTGTGTTGGTTCTCAAAATATCATTTCCTCTGTAAATAATAAAAATCAAAACAACCATGAACATAAATGAATTTCGAACAAGAACAATAAAATAAGAATAACAAAATGAAAAGTAAAGATTATGTTGTGTTGTACTCAAAGAATAGAGATCATACCCTCATTATCCATCTTAACCTCCCAATGGGCCTGCGAACATGAGGTATTGAATCGAATGTCTAAGTAACTGTTTGTAAAATGAGGGGAGCTCATTAAAATCAGCCAACTATAAAACAACATATAGACAAGATTTATTTGATAGTCACCCATTGCTGACCTGAATCTCAACTATTGATTTATAATTTTGAAAGAAGGGTCCCTCTATAGATGTAATGCCTTTGACCTAAACATAATTTTTTATTCTCTATTTTGCAACAATGGATATAACTGCTTATATCCTAATGTAAACCCATTTTTCATAGAGACATTTCCTAAGAGGGAATTCTAATAAAGACATTTTCTCAAACAAATCAAGCATCATCTCTAAGAACCGCTCATCTTAAACATCACATATGTTCATAAGATTGATCAAACTAGAAGGCTTGAGGATACTTGCTAAGACAATTGACCTTGGCAAGCCTCATCTCAGAACGACCCAAAATTCTCACACACGAACAACACAGTAAAAGACAGGATAATTTTTTTTTGACTTGCTTCGACACATAACACGACACAACATGTCGTCACAAAGTTACAACCAACTCTAGGAACCACTTGTTACGGGGATGACCACAAGGTCAGCACGGAAACGTTCACACCCAAAAGGATAATACACTTTTTTTTTTTGACAAGACAACATAGAAGTCCAACCACAGAACACACTTACAGTTAGGGCCATCCACAATGAGATATTCTTGAGGGTTATTTATTTTAAAAGACATCTTGCAATTCTTAGCTTACGTTTTCAAGGAGGCTCAAGATATGATTCATACAATTCATCTTACCAAGCTAAGTTTATTCTTTTACACTGAGTAATCATCTTTAAAACCTCATTTGTTATTACCAAGATATAATTGAAACTTGAAAACTTAACCAGAATTATTAAAGATTTTACTTGGGCTTTACTAAATGAGTTTTATAAAAATAAAACAATTTACCATCCAATGGCTAAGAGATAGATTGCGTGGTTTCTAAAGTGTTATCTCCTCGCTTATTAAGTCTTATTATCTTCCGAACTAACCACGATTTCCCTTAAGTTCGTTTAAGAATTTCACCATAAAAGGGATAGTGTTCATTAGTGTCGCTAGGGATATTAGGTTATATAATGTTACTTAACAAAGGATAGTTTCATCTTTGATCACTTATGGAATTACATGCTCTCAAGTTGGTCACCTCTACACAAATTTATTTGCAATATAAATTTTAGTTTAACTTCTATAAGTATTAAACAACCCATTTTATTTTACTTATAACACACTATTACTAAGTCTTAGAAAGATTTAGCTCAACATTTAATCGTAGGGATAAAGTTTAACAATACTCATTTACGAAAACGAAAATAAGGTTACTCAACAAGCGGTAAACAAATTTTCTTATAATTTCAAAGATAGTCAAACAATTCAAGGTTCCAGAGTTAAGACGACATAATCCACGATACAATATACTAAGACATTGATCCTCTTCTAAGTTTTCCACTAGATGTTATCAATAGTTGAACAATATAAAAAGGATTCATGCAAAAGAACTTCTCAACTGAGGTTGATGTAAAATCTACAAGTCTATCCCTCATCTACTCGCAAAATCCATCTGCAACAAATTTTTCCACAAGAGTCAGTTTACGAGAACTGAGCAAGATAAGGCTACACAAAACCACCATAACTATGATCTAACAATACCACAAAAGGAAGCACTTTATTACAAGAATTGGGTTAAACCTCTAAACACTATCAACACATCAAGTTATAATAAAGTCTCCATCATGCCAATCAAAGAAGGAGAAGACCTTGTACTTCAGTTAGGAGTAAAAGCAACGAAAGTAAAGCAATCGTATGAGAATGGCCCTTGGCCCTATAAGGAGAAACAAACAATCTAGCAAAAAATAGAATTCCCATCAAGTAAGTAATTAAACAATAATTACAAGATTGAGATTTGATATATATACCAACCATCTAGAAATTTATCAAAGGTACCAACGCATAGGCTAAAATAACATATTTCTAAAAGAACAAGAGTAGATCGCCCAAAAGGGGAACCACGGGTTTCAAAAATTAACACAAAAGCCATGTATAATTGAGTTTCAAACCGGAAATCAAATAGAGTATACACACAACATAAGTTTTGAAGCGAAGGCAAAGTATACTAGTTTTGACCATTAACTACAAGGATTTTCCAATCATTCAAGAAGGGTCAAAGTCTTACAGGCTAGTAGCAAACACGCGAGAGAAGAAGGGAGTTCCGTCAAACAAGAGTATACAATAATGTCATCAACAATTTTATAACACTAAAGATTTGCAAACCTCCACAACAATTCTAATGTTTGGTTAATTTAAAATAAATTACCTATTTCCCAAAACAACAATATTTTAAGGCAACCCTTGGTAACACAGTCAACCGTCACACATAGATACAAACATAATTTCTAAGTGACATTATCAAAACAAAACCTTCCGCTATGAATCCATAAGACTATCAAATGAAAGATGAGTTTTTCCTGAAGATTAATCACATTTAAGGAAATTTCCATCACAAAATATTAAGGTAATTACGTGCATAAAAACCGACCAATATTAATTAATAGCATTAACATTACAAAGGAGAAATAATGCAAGTTAGGAAAAAAAAAAAAGAGCGCCATCAACAATAATTCTGAGAGGGGGATTAGACCAAAACTATTCTAGTGTCAACGAGGTACTGGATTCGCACAATGAAACCTCGAGCTTAGTTGATCCGAAAAGCTAGTTATGGTTCAAGTTGATAGGGATGGTCAAGGTACTTCTTGAGGATGGCCTTAAAATCCTAGAAACAAGATGAAAGATAATATAAGAGTCTAAACACGCGAGACGGAAAACACATTGCACACAAACCTTTTCATTCTACAAGTTTTAATACCGAAACTCTAAGCTGGCTAGCCCAAGCATTGATCACACTAATCCTACAACCTTCCTTTCTCGATGCCAAAAGGTTATCAAAGGGACTTGCGAAGGAGCTAACAAGAAGCGTCAAAAGACAAACTTGGGTGCTAGGGAGGGCTTCATAGTTATCGTAAACTTACTTCCATGATATCGAAAATACTAGTTTGATCAACATAATAACTTGCAACTCAATCGCAGAGAAGAATAAATACATAAACAAACAGACGAAGGTCTATCACTCGAGCAAGAGAAACATAACACCCAGAGGAGAGGGCACACGCATCCTTTCGACCAACATACTGACAACGATAAAAGCTAAAACAAGAAGAAACAAGCAGAAAGGGGATATCTCCCATCATGACATCCAACTGACAAATCAATGCAAGGAAAAAGTGGTTCGATTTCACAATAATTTTAAATAAAATAACAGTAGAAAGGTGTAGAAATATCTTGCCTTTTTCTCCAGATTCAATAGGTTTCATGGACACCGCCCGGACCAGCAACAACAACCCAAGCCTAATTCCATTTTCTTCAAGCTCGTTGGGCGCCCAAACATCGACCATCTTCACGTTGGCACAGGTAGGAGTTCACGGCCAGGGTGGGTGGTCTAAAATACTTGCCAACATCCTCCCAACGCATGTCAAAAGGGAAAGTTACAGCGGAACATGGACATCCATCCAGCACAATGGAAAATCCACTTTTGGAGCCCATTTAAGAAGCTGGAAATAAAATCTGGTCTCTTATTTATCACTGCAGACCTGGCACAGTGCGCCTTGTTATAGTGCCAGACTATGTCTGCAGATTGCTTCACCTGGCATTACCAATAATCTCTACAAGAACATTTTCCTTTTTTTTTTAAAGTGATGGAACCGCTTTGCATCTCTCACAACAATTTGCTTTGCAACAATCTTGGACAAAACTTGGTGCAGTGTGGCAGTCAACACATACATTAAGGTTCTTAAAAACTCTGAGATTTGTCCCATGGGAAGGCTTAACAATCCAAATGTAATTGCCATCTTCTCACTATGGTGGCAGAGGAATACTTTTACTTTCCCGTTCACTCAGTACAAGTTCTGAATCTGAAAAATATCCTGCTACCTTCATCTCCCAAGACATTTTCTCCAACATTGCATAGATCTCCTGTGCCTGTGGGTGTGATCAAAGACATGATTGTACAGGTTGCTGAGAAACAATGAATATGTACAGAGACATTGTTAGAAACATACGGGCTGAGAATTTGGCCTGCGTTGAAAAACTCAAGGTGTTATTAATGGTTTTATTATTATTTAGTCTTACTTACCAACATAGACAAAGGCTTCTAGTTTGGACTTGGTTTGAGCAGCTGCCTCAGAGTCCTCATCCAACACCAGAACCCTGAGGGCTTTGGGAAAAAAAAACTTCCACTCCAACAAACTCTCAGCCAAAGTTGTTTCCATTTTCATAAGTTATCTGTATCTCTCCCACCTATTTTTAGTGTCATATTATTCAAATTATAACGAGTTGGGTCTGTTGCCCAAAACACAATAATGCACTCTTCCTGTTCATGTTCTTCGCCATATGGAATGACCAGCGCAGTACCTAAAACTCCACAGTAAGCCACAGTTCCTTATCACAAAGAGAAAAGACACCATCGCTTTGACAAGCCACATATGCATATATGAATGGAGGCAATGCCCATATTAAAATGCATGTCGTCGCCTCTTAACTCACGGTACATGTCTCCTGGTAACACTCTCACTGTCACTTAATCGATTTTATAAAAATATCTTGAAGGAGAGACCGAATCAGAGGATGCATTCGATACAGAACAGAAAACAACATAGTTGGACAACCTGCTTGCTGGGAGCACTCACAAAGGCTTCTGCCATTCTGCAACATGCCTGCCGCCTGGCTAATCACTGTTGTGGGTCGCTGCTATGGATCCCCAGAACACACCTCGCAGCACTCAAAGAATGTGGAGGTAACACGCCTACCTCACTAGCTGGTAGCTGTGCGCGGCCATCAAAAGAAAACAACGCTCCTTCTTCCCCCAAAACGCATCAGGAACAACATAAAACCATGTCCAGGATCTGCACACCAGCATAAGGCGTGAGGAGGTTTCATTGCGGCCAAGGAAGACAAAAAGGACGCGCCCAGAGGAACCAGGAAGAAAAACGCCATGACAAAGATTTTGCTGGCCTCTCTACCCACGCAACCAGGAAGAACGCCTCTCACACGCCTACTTCACTAGCCATCAAGTCAATCCAGACTGCACCCAATGCATTGAATAACAGAATCCAAAAGGAGATCCTGGTGAAGAAAAACAGGCCTCCACCGACTCCTATCTCCCTCACGCAAGGTAAAAAAATGTGACGGCCAATACAACACTGCGCAGTTGGGTGGTTGGGAGGAGACTAATGTCATCCACGTGCAAACAAGACCTGCCTGGTCGGCCAAGGTGGCAGTGGAGGGTAGGTGCAAGAAATTAAAAAGATATAAACCATGCAGTCCTCACCTTCAAAGGCGCCACCACCCAACCTCTCTCCCCTTCCACGAACCAAGGCTGGAAAAGACAACAAACGTGCCCGAATGCCTTGAAAAGGTTTTAATATCTATTAGAAATTTTAACAACAAAAGTCATTACGCATTACACCGATCAAAAGCATGATAAGCTCACTAGACGAAAGTTAGAAATGACCCTCGGAAACAAAAGCGCACTTACGACAGAACGAGATGGCGAGACAAAGCGAAAGAAGGGAAGAAACTATACCAAGATAACTCCGCGATAAGGTCAAAGTCACCTGACGATAAAAAGGGAGCTCAAATAAACGTTCAACGAAAAGCAATGGGGGCAAGGTGGCAGAAACGAAGTCGATGCCCAATGGGGCATTACATCATCTAACTTTTCAATTCGGGTGGAATCTGCTTACGATCGTAGATGAATAATATTTATGTTTATTAACCGTGAATTTTACTTTTGTAAATTTCATAACACCCTAATCCAGCTTTATTCACCGAATATAATATATCATTCTCGATTTTTAAAATTTTATCTTCGCTTAGCCACCGCTCATGGCCATGTTCAGAAATGATTCTTCCCCACAATAATCAACGTTATGATTATATATAAGCACTTGAAGAGAGGAATGAATATGGCTCTATAGTTGCCAAAAAAAAAGAAAAAATGAAGAGCTCGTGATACGAATTTGATTCAAAGAATCATGGCTTTTTTTGCTTCTTCCGATTTCGTTAATTGTAATGTTAAGGAGTAAGACATCATCTGTATTAATGTTATCGAGCAAGTGCCACACCACAAGCTTAGATTACCATTTCAAATATTTCAAGTCCTTGTGGCAAGCTATTTATATATTCAATTTTCCTTTAAATTGCTATTCTAGTTTGGATTTAAATGTTGAAGGATTTCATGTGTTGTAGGTTTGTTGTGGCTGCCAATGGTATAGGCTATGCATATTCCTTTATACAAATTTGACTTGCTATGCCTCTAGAGGATTTGGTTTCTACCTCAACTTTATCTTTGATCGTGTGTGTGTTTGAGGTGGCTTAATAAGTTAATATGGGAACATATTTGTCACAATCTTTAAATATTGTTTTTTTGTTTTGTGAATGGTGCAATTCTATTGCTGTCCATCTTTTTGTACGATCAAGTTGTATATTATGTATGATTAATGGAAAAGTGTTATTCAATCAATTTATGGGTGTGATATTGAAACAAGTGATAGCATACATAGTTTTAGCTAGTGCCTCCACGCATATCATGCATAATGTTAACCAAACAAATCTTTCAAGCTGGAGAGATATATGATGCAGCTGCTACAAAAAGTTTATGAGGTACGCATCAGCTTCTGTGAGTGTAGAGCTTGTGGGATTTCTGGTAGTAGCAGCTTCTGCAGTTGATGTCACCGCAGCCTCTTCTCATTATATGTATTCATTAACTATCACTAGTGTGCTCGCTTAGAGAATTCCTGCTCCCAATATTGATACCAAGCGGTAAGGTGGGGTGGCTTTGGAATCGTGATAGGAAATTAAGAGTAGTGGAACAACTTCCTACGCTAATCTTTGAGGAGAGATATTATGCAAAACTTTCAACATAGTAAAACAGTTACAAAAATATCAGCAACATATTCATAACAAAACACAAACACTAGATATATGTGGGGAAAATCCTTTCGGATAAAAACCCCACACTCCAAAAGCTCACTCAATGTATTTCAAATCTAATAACAAGATTACATACACTTGCAGAGCAAGTTTCTTACAGGAGTATCACCAGAAACAATTCTAGGAGGATTAAAACTCACTACACCAATTGCTTCTCCAAGCCTTCAATTTATAGACCTCCGGTTATACAAGAAACCATCTATGGTTTACAAAACCATGTGCCAAACCTCTCATGAGGTGGATAGCATTAAAGAGCAAGATTTCGGTCTAAAATTAGGCTCCCACGTCCACAATATTCTCCCCTATTTTTGACCCTTATAGATGTCATAAAATTTGTCATAATATCTCTAAAATAGTCCTTCCATGATATACTATCATATGGGAATCTTTTGACAACTCATATTTCTATTTTTAGAGCATAGAAAATGTGAAACGGTTGTAGGAAAATCTTAAATGAATAAACCAAACAAGGTTGAGACACCTTATTTCCAACAATATCCCACTTGTCAATACCTTGCAAGGGCCAAGGGAAAGATACCATCATGGATCAACTTCTAGGGGCCGAGAGGCCCATAGACTCGGAACACCACCTAAATTTCACTGTGCTCACGGGCTTAGTTAATGCATATGCAACATTCACAACTGTCTCTACCTTTTCCAGCTTCACCCTTCCATCCTCAACCATATCTCTCACGAAGTGATATTGAACATCAATGTGTTTGGTCCTGGCATGAAAAGTCGGGTTCTTCGCAAGGCAGATTGTGCGCTCTGACTATCACAATATATTGTAACTACACCTGTTTTAATCCAATATCTGAACACAAATGCTTTAACCAAATGGCTTCTTTACATGCATGAGTAGCTGCCATGTACTCTGCCTCAGTAGTGGACAAAGTGACCACAACCTATCACTTTCTCATCCAACTAATTGCACCACCATTAAGAGTAAACACATATGCACTGGTGGATCTTCTACTATCGACATCACCGCCCAATCTGAATCCACAAAACCATGAATACGTAGGGAATGTTGATCTCCTCTTCCATGAAAACATATAGAGTACTTTGATGTACCCCGAAAATATCTAAAGACCCTCTTAACTGCATCCCAATGCACTCTTCCAGGATTAGACATAAAATGAGAAAGAACTCCCACTGCTTGGGCAATGTCTGGTCTTGTACAGACCATAGCATACATTAAGCTTCCAACTGCACTCTAGTAAGGCACTCTACTCATTTCTTCCATCTCTAATGGGGATGATGGACATTGTGAAATGGAGAGCTTCATTCCCAAAGTAACAGGAACACAAAGTGGTTTACAATCCTACATGTTGAACCTTTGCAAAATAGAACAAACATACTTACTCTTGGCCAAGCCATAGCTTTCTGTTCTCATGATCTCTTCTAATCTCCATCCCAAGTATGTGTTTTGCTGCACCAAGATCTTTCATTTCAAATTTCACAGAGAGATGAGATTTCAATTCTGCAATCAAACCTTTTCCTTTCCCAATAAACAACATGTCATCAACATATAAAGTAATTACCAGGAAACAATCACCATCAGATTTAAAATATACACAGTGATCAGATTTAGACCGCACAAACCCTAGACTCAACACATGAATCAAACTTCTGGTACCACATCCTAGGACTTTGTTTAAGGCCATACATGGATTTCTTTAACTTACAAACCATATTGCTTTTACCTTTCACCATGTAGTGCTCTAGTTGTGTCATATAGATTTCTTCCTCCAAATCACCATGAAGGAAAACAGTTTTCACATCCATTTGTTCAACCTCTAGGTCATAAGCTACTGCAATAGATAATAAAAACCGAATGGATGTCATTTTAGCAACAAGAGAGAATATCTCACCATAATCAATACCCTCAACTTGAGAGTAACCCTTCGCAACCAACCATGCCTTATACTTTTCAACATTTCCATCTGAACCAATCTTTTTCTTAAACACCCATTTACATCCAACAAGTTTCCGACCTTTAGGCAATGGTACAAGGTCCCATGTATCATTCTTTTTAAGGGCTGCCATTTCTTCATCCATGGCTATTTTCCAGGACTTTGCATCATTCATACCCAAAGCCTCTTGTACAGATCTCGGTTCATCAATGTTAGTACTCAAAGAAAATATACACTTCCAATCATCAGGAGAATACCCATACCTTTCAGGTGGTTACCTTTTCCTTGTAGACTTTCAACAAGCTGAGGTGGAGATTCTTCCACTTCTTCCTCCTCTTATTACTCTTAATAAGATTCAGAGCTTGGTGAGCTCTCCTCAACTTCTTGTCTATTTTGGGGTCTCAATTCAAATTTCTCAAGTGTAGAAGGAAGTTGAACCACATCCTTTTTTTTCATTTTCTTTATGTTGTTTTGGCTGAAAATTAACAGGGAAAGATTTAATCTCTCTAAAAATAACACTTCTAGAGTATATTACCTTTTGTGCAATAGGATCCCAAAGCTTGTATCCTTTCACACCATAGCCATATCCGATGAAGATACATTTGACAGCCTTAGAATCCAACTTTTTTCTCTTCTCCTTAGGCACATGTGCATATGCCTCACAGCAAAAAAATCTCAGATGTCTAATTGAAGGCTTTTCCCCGACCACGCCTCCATTGGCATTTTATCAACAAGTGCTGATGTAGGAGATCTATTTATCAAATAACAAGCAGTGGTAATAACTTCAGCCCAAAACCTCTTTTCTAGACCAGCTCCAATAAGCATGCTCCTAGCCTTCTCCATCAATGTTCTATTCATTCTTTCTGCAACTCCATTCTGCTCTGAGAATACGAAGTTGTCTTTTGTCTTTTAATCCCACAATCTATACAAAATCTATCAAAGTCTGCAGAACAGTACTCACCGCCATTATCAGATCTCAAACACTTAATTTTCTTCCCAGTTTGAGTTTCAACCATAGCCTTAAATTCCTTGAAATGACTAAAAACTTCAGATTTACTCTTTAAAAAATATACCCATGTTCTCCTACTAAAATCATCAATGAAAGTAACATAATAAACTGATTTAGCAATAGAAGCAACCTTAACATGACCAAATACATCCGAATGGATTAGATCCAAGATACATGAAGACTTATGAGTAGATGAGTAAAACTGAACGCGGTTCTATTTTCCATAAATACAATGTTCACAAAAATCAAACTCTAGATTGCAATCATTCAACCCCTCAACGAGGTTCTTATTTTTCAGGGCTTTTAAACCCTTCTCTCTAATGTGGCCAAGCCTTTGGTGCCATAACATGGTCTTCTCTGCAGGTAATTTTGATTCGGTAGACAGAGCACCCTTGGGTACCCAGAAGCCACGACCATCCGCAGAGGAGGAAACCCTCTCCTTTTTCAGCAAAATAGTTACTAGCTTAGTTTTATCCGAAGTGCTATTACACTCAACCGTGCATGCATCAAGTTGGTACAATGTACCCAATCTACTTCCTCTTGCTATCACCATAACACCTCTCACCATTTTCACACCTACTTCAGAAAACTATACATGCACACCTGCATCTATTAGCTTGCTAACAAATAATAAATTTCTTTCTAGTCCTGGGATATGCAAGACACCATCAAATCTTCTAATTCTACCATCATAAAATTTCACCTAAATACTACCACAACCAACAATTTCAAGGAAAGAATTATCACCCAAATACACCTTACCACCATCATAGTTTTCATACTTACTAAACCAATTTTTGTTAGGATTCATGTGGAAAGATGCACCTGAGTCTATCAACCATGCATTATCACTTGCACGAGTGGCCAAAGCTGCAATAAAGGCATCTCCATCTTCCTTTTCGGACTCAAAATCAGAATCATGCTTCTTCTTTTTCTTTTTTTCTTTTCTTCTTTGCATTCCCTTCGGAAGTGTCCAAATTTGCCACAGTTCCAACATATCACCTTGGACTTACCAGGGGATTTTGATCTCCCCTTATTCTTGGAATGGCCATGCTTCTTCTCATCTTTTCCTTGTTATTTTGTTCTTCCTCAAACACTCAAAGCCTCTTTGGCATTCAGAGACCTTCCTTCTCATCTCTTCGGAGAGTAGAGAACCAACAACATCCTCCATCTTTAGAGTGACTAAAGTGCTCCCAATGGCCATGACTAGGCTATCCCATGAGTCTAGCGAAACCAACATAGTTTGGCACCTTTCTTCTTCTTCCATCTTAACCCCAACCGAGCTCAACTGAGTCACCAACATATTGAATGTTTCCCGATGCTCATATATTTTTCCACCTTCTTCCATTCTCAAGGAATACAACTTCTTCCTCAAGAAAATATTATTTACTAGAGACTTAGCTTGGTATATCTCACCCAACTTTTTCCAAAGCTTCTCCGAAGTGGATTCTTCATGGACATTTATCAGGATCGAATCTGCAAGACATAGTCTAATAAGACCTTTAGCTTTTCTATCCATTACATCATATTTTGCAGCCAAAACTGGATCCATAGGCCTATGGACATTCTCATCCACCACATCCCATAGATCTCGATCAACCTACCAGATCTTCCATCTTGATTCCACATTTCAAAGTTTGTGCCATAAAAATTCTCTACGTCAATCCTCCCAGATGTACTCGCCATTTGAAAAATATCTGCAACTAGATAACAAAGTATTCTCTGCACAAGCTCCCACTCAAACCCGGATTAGCACAAAAACCCAACAACCCACAACTGAAACCAAAGGTGATCAGGCTTTGATACCACTTGATAGGAAATTAAGAGTAGCGGAACAACTTCCTACGCTAATCTTGAGGAGAGATATTATGCAAAACTTTAAACATAATAAAACAATTACAGAAATTTAACAACACATTCATAACAAGAAAATAAACAATTAACACAAACATATATACGTGGGGAAAATCCTTTTGGATAAAAAACCCCACACTCCAAAATCCCACTCAATGTATTTCAAATCTAATAACAAGATTACATACACTTACAGAGCAAGTTTCTTACTTGAGTATCACCAAACAATTCTAGGAGGATTAAAACTCACCACACCAATTGCTTCTCCAAGCCTTCAATTTATAGACCTCCGGTTATACAAGAAACCATCTATGGTTTACAAAACCATGTGCAAACCTCTCATGAGGTGGATTGCATTAAAGAGCAAGATTTCGGTCTAAAATTAGGCTCCCACGTCTACAATATTCTCCCTATTTTTGACCCTTACTTATGTCATAAAATTTGTCATAATATCTCTAAAATAGTCCTTCCATGATATACTATCATATGGAAATCTTTTGACAACTCATATTTCTATTTTTAGAGCATTGACAATGTGAAACGTTGTAGGAAAATATTAAATGAATAAACCAAACAAGGTTGAGACACCTTATTTCCAACAAATAAGTCATTTAAAATGGCTAGAAAGACCCTCTAAGATGATTGAAAGCATGACCTTTATGCATCAATATTTATAAAACCCAAATTCACACAAAAACAAATGAACCCAATTTGATCTCTAATGCCATCCTTCTTTTTTCTAATATGTTTTAAACAAAATATATTCTCATAAAATTTGTCAATAGTATATTGTAAAAAATGACAAATATAGCTTTCCTAAGAGTTTTCAATTTTCTTAAAGGAAAAATATTAGAAGCATCCACAATAAAGAAATCCATTGATAAAATTGTTTTGAATATAACATGACATGTACTTTTTCAGGGCATTGACCAATTTAACCAATATGACAAACAAATAATGCAATTAGAAGTAGAAACTTACAAGTATTATATAGATCGTGAATAAAACATGTAATAATTTTACACTTCCAAGTAACTTAGTTTATCCTGAAGTATTTATTTTTATTAATGAGTTTAAATTTGATGTTTATTTGATCATTATTATCAAATTTCAATTTTAAATTTGACTCTCATTTAATTGTCACTTATAAGTTTTTTTCATCAAAATCCATCTTTGGTCATGTGTTTTTTGCTAAAAATATTTTTTTTAGCTTGATTACATGGTGTATCTTTACAAATATAACAAATACCATTTTTCACCAATTAAAAATTAAGTATACATCCAGTTATTAATCAATGTAGTATGTGAAATATCTATCATAAGACTTCAAGATCATGACATCTCTTAATGTATTTCAAATAGAATGTATAAAGATATCTTTATCCCATTGTTCACTTTAAGATCTAAAATTTAACCTCACACTTTTGACCTGTTATCTCCATCCACATGATGGGACAAGTTATCTCATCCTCCATACAAATTAGAAAAATTATTCTCATCCTCCATAATATAATCTTCAGTAGAGGGATTCTACATTGCCAAAATATGATTATTTCTCTAAAACAAAGGTATAAATTTTTAATCTTTCAATATTCTTCAAATACAAAATAAAACTAAAAGAATTTAAGTAAACTTGTAATATAATCAATCATCTAAATTTGTGTTTGATTGAGAATAATAAGGTGAGAAACTAGTTCTCTGGAACAAACTTTATTTTGAAACATCTCACACTCAACGGAAATTCACAAGTATTTATGTTCCGAGAAGCTCCTAATCTTCTTAAGAAGGTTATAATCAATCATTTCAAAATTGTGTTTGATTGAACAAGTATATGGTGAATTAACCACAGACAAACCTTACATACAAATATCACACTCATATTAAAACCACAAGTATTTATGCTCTTCTTGAAGGAGCTTTTAATCTATTTCTTGAAAAAAATTCAGCTTTATGGAAATTCACAAGATATTAAAAGTTTTGGGAAGCTCTTAATTTGTTTCTTGTCAATATACATTTGAAATTTAAAAAGAAACAATCAAACACAAAATCCTTGAAAACTTATCCATGCTATAATAATTGTCGATTGATTTACATTTACCTCACCGATAAATGTTTCACTTCATATATCACCATAACATCTTCAATAGAAACTTTTGTAATTTCAAGAAATTCAACTAAAGTATTTATGCTCCTAGCTCATAACATATTTCAAGGGGATAAATAATTTGTATATCAATTTCATTTTGGCTAATAGTCCGTTTCTAGGTGTTTTTAAATGTGAAATAATAATATAGTTGTCATCTACAATATGTTATTGTTTTTAAGATATTTAAGGCATTCTAATGCATCAATTCAATTTAAAAACATTTGCTCATCATTCAAAATTGTCAAATAGATCTATGGTAACTTGGTAAGGTAGATAGTGGATGCTAGAAATTTGTGTAGTTTGCTAGCTTCTGCAAGATTGAATGTTCCTTCAAGGTTTTTCACAAAAAAATCTTTCATCCTCTAGGATGTAAACTATACCATTAAATCGATAATTAACTTAATGTTGCTTGTCAATGGTTAAATCACATGGATTTTTGGGTCGAAAAAAGCATGGAATGAGATTTAGTAAACAATCTATGAGCACATATTCAATTTGGAGATAAATTATATGACCTTCTTTTTTACTTTCTGGATGATAGGCCTTACGAAAAATAGGTTGTTAGAAAGGGTGTTGTTTGGTATTTTCTTACATGCAATGTGGATATCTTTGATCGCAATTACAAATAATCTCTTCGGTTCGTAGTCTATGTTGTGACAAAATCTCTAGTGTGAACAATTCAATGGAGAAAAGAAATGTAATGTTGACCTTTGTTTAAAAGGAGTGTAAATAATCAATGGCCTTATTATGAGTAGTATGCAATCTAAATTTTACCATGCTCAATTAAAAGGGGTGAAAATATTAATCTTGATCCAGCTTACTAGGAGTATAATAAATCATTTGTTTTTAATGAGTGTGTTGGGTGATAAACCCTACTCCATTGGGACATGTATATAAATCTATCAACACTAATTTGTTGAATGATCAATCACACTTTAAAATTATCCACTTTATGTCCCTAGATATCCACCATGTGGAAAGATGAAAGGCCAATGGTGGGGTTGGGTTTTCGAGGGAATCTTGTGTGCCCTAACAAGATCAAATCTATGAAATAAAGCCTACGGTTCCCATGGAAGGGAACCAGGTATGAATTATGTGATATATTTTCTTCCAATGAAAAGTGGTCATAAGCGCAGAACATGTTTGATCCCGTACACACATAAATGAAGTATGACTGCCCATAACAACAAAATATATGTGTTCTACTCTTATAACAACATATTGTGATCTTTGTGGACTAGAAATTTTCTTTATTAATATAATTTTCCCACATTTGAATTATTATTTGTACTTTAAAGCAAATGCTCACAAGATCTATTCCAAAATAATTTGTATTTTAATCATTACGCATTATTTGACTAGATTAACCTATTAATATATCCTTAAGCTTTAATAATGATTATGATTTATATGGGGAATAAAAATAACAATGGAAAAACTAATTTTTAATAAATTATGTGTGTTCCTGCATGGGGTCAATATGGCCCTCGGGCTTAAGATGGATGGTTGTGTCTCTTCCACTCAATGTTTCATGCTATGCGTGATCCATTCGGGGTGGTTTACTGAATGTGGTGGAGGGTGTTGCATCACCAGGTGGGTTATGGCGGTTTGGTGGTGGCAAGTGTTGCATCACCGATGGATGTGGCTCATGGTTCACCGGTGGTTCTTCTTGACGGTGGTGGAATTTGCATCATTTCATTGGTGTATGCCGATCCATGGTCTCTAAAATGACGGTTTCGTAAAATTGCATCGAAGCGGGCAATGGGCTTAGTGGTTTGGTTGTTTGTGTTGGTCTTAATTGGTGGCTTTATTAATTGACATTGTGTAGGGTCGGGCCCCACCAACCATCCAGTATAGGGTCCTCTTTAATATTTAGGGCCACTAAAAAATAAAATTTGTGTGTTATATAAAATATTATTAATCTCTCGAATGATGTGGCCATTAAAATAATATCAGTATTGATCATTTTATATACTATTCTTAAATGTGTTTAAATCTAGTGTTGAGATTTTGGTGTACACACATATCCCTATATGATTTATTATATAAACACCGCCACATACCCATTTACCTAAAAAAATCTCCATGAAATGGAAGCGTGATTTATTATATGCAAAATATTATGTACATCTTTGATCTCTATATATATTGAAGATGCATTGGACCTTTTGTAAGAATACATAGCTGGTTGGAGGTGATCCAACATATGAGCTTTAAATCCCATGAACAATGCACATTTAGTCATGTTGTCAGCTCAATTTTTTTTCTCAGTTTGATATCATTTAAAACTTTCTCGTGAAGGTTATCACAATAATGATTCATGTTTATACTCTTCTCAACTACCCTCCACTATAATTGTAATTGATTGGCATCATCATACCCATTTTAAGTATGTAGGAAAAACCAATTCTTTCTGATTAAATAAAACCAATTCTCCTTTGATGGAATTGAATCCATAATTAATCATATGAAAAGATTTAGAACTTTTTACTATTGATGATGAAGCTACACAATACATTATCATGTTTCATCAACCTATTATATAGTTGGTTATTGGTAAGAGAGAAAACTACAGTAGGAGGTGGGTTAAATTTGATGGCCACCTATGCCTGTCAAACAATTTTTAGGTGATGGTAAATTTCAAGGCTAACACCTCCTCGCTTTCACCGAGTGATGGTGGCACTTCAAGGTGATCCCTTCTTTGACGCTCTACAACTACAAGTTACAACACTCCGGCATCAAATCCAAATTGCGGAAAACTATAATGCCAGAGGTGCTTAGATCCGGCTCGAATGCATTCGCTTAAGGTTGGAGATCGGGTCTCAAAAGAATTCTTTCTTTCTCTTTGAGCTAGAAAGCCTTCTCAATAGATCCAAGATATTATGGACAACAGAGCTCAAATTACTCGATCCGTAACTTATGTTGTAAACCTCTGTGCACCATTATAAGTTCGTCTTTCAAGCTCAGCCACCCTCTGCAGCTCATCGAGCCACTCTTGACCAATTTTTGGGGGTTGTGCCATGCAAGCTTTCAGAGACACAGAAGGTGATCTGTGAAAGAATGCTCTCCATTGAAGACCTCCACGAAGCCACTATGAAAATGGCTAATGATAAAGCATCGGGATGTGATGGATTCCCTTGTGAATTCTATAAAAATCTCTGGGATTCTATCGGAAAGACCTTTTTCAGGTCTATCTGGAAGGGTTTCAAAACCACTCCCTAGGACCATGCATTAACAAGGGGAACATCAAGTTTATCCCTAAGCAAGGAGATCCCGAGAAAATCACTTGTTGGTGGCTGATTACGTTGTTGAATGTCTCCTAAAAAATCATTTCCAAAGTGTAACTCTATGATTTACACAATCTTCTTCTTGTTATTATTCAGCCAGAGAAAACAGGCTTCATACAGGGGCGTTTCATCCTGGATAACATCATCACGGTTTGGGAAGGCATGGAATGGGCTTACGCAGATCTCATTAGGTCATATGTTTATCAAGATTGACTTTGAGAAGGCTTATGATCGGATTGAATGGCCTTTCATCCTCACCATGCTTTAGGCCCTTGGCTTTGGACCCATTTTTATTCAAACCATCAATATGCTCTTTATAGATGCGCATCTTCTCAAATCTCTATCAATGGCCTTAGCTTGGAGCCCTTTGGAATTTTCTAGTCTATCAGGAAAGGTTGTCCTCTTGCCCCTGCATTGTATGTGCTGGCGGCCAAAGGATTTGGTTATCTCTTAGCCCATGCCAAAGCTCAAGGTCTTGTGCATGGAATCTCGCTACCTGATGAGCCCATTCTCAACTCCTCAATGGGAATTTTGTGATGATTCCTTCCTTATGCTTATCGAGGATGAGAAAAAAATTGGAAATGTTATGCAATGCTTGGATACTTTATGCTTAGTTTTTGGTTCATCCATTCAATGGCGAAAAACTCAATGTTACAAACAATATTTCCTTCCTACGCCAGACTGGCTTACCAAATTTGATTGGAAAATTCTACAGCATGGTGAGATTTTCAAATTCATTGTATTCCTTTTGCTTTTCAAGCCTCCCAGTGATCTATGGCATTATGGCATTCAACGAGTGGCGAAAAAACTATAATACTGGCTTTCTAGGCCTCTGTCTCTAGCTAGAAAATTCCAAATTTGCTCTAAATTTCTAGTTCTACCCATGTCTACTACTCATCTTGTTGGGTTCCTTCCAAGGCCTCCATCCAAAAGCTAGAAAAGCTGCTCAAAGCTTTCCTTTGGGCTAATGCCTCTACTGGAAAAGGTTTTCATCGAGTAGCTTGGGATATATGTTGTTTGCCCCACAACTCTGGAGGCCTCGGGCTTATCCACATTCAGCGCCAAGGGCAAGCTCTCTGTGCTAAGTGGATTATCGAAGCATCACTGCCAAGAATCTTGGAAATTTCTCATATGGCATGGCATCAATGAAGGCTCTCCTTATGGCCGCCTTGCATGGAAAGGCTTAGGGTTTGTCAATTTTCTCATCACCCATGTGCCTATCAAAATTGTTGGCACTTTTGTGCTTAAAAGTATCTGGAAAGCATGGGAATGTGTCAAACCCTGACTTTTATGGAAAGGGGATGGCTTTCACAATGGGTTATCTCTTAACCAACAATCTCTCTGGTGGTCACCGATTTTTCAATCCCAAGATCAATGCTTAGCAGAGGTCCAGGAATCTCCACGCTCAAATTCTTCAAGCACAAAATTCACACCATCGAGGACTTCTTCTGCAAGGGCATGCAATCCTAGTTATCTTGGCCAGATTTTAAAGCTTTGTTTCAGATTTCTAACCAAGATCAAGATACTTTCAATACTGTGATCAATTCGGTTCCTGATCACATGCTACATAATATTGTTGTGCACTCTTCTTGCCCTTGGTGGATAGATTGGAAGTGGTATGTTGATACCCCTTTCTGTAACTATAAAGCTAGCAAAGGCTATTGATGGCTCTCACCCCATTTTCCCATGGTGGAAAAACTTAATACTCATTGGGGAATTCATGCCACTCTATCTACCTGGGGTAGATGATTTGAGAATGTTTGGAATATATGTGTGGAGCCCAAAATTGCTCACTTTCTTTGGTGCATTCTACACCAAGGCCTTCCTATCGGGGCCCGTCTTGTTCAAATTGGGATTCCAGCTCCCAAATGCCCCTTTTGTGGGCATCTGGAAACACTTTTGCATGTCTTCTAGTTCTTTCCAAATATCAAATTGCCGGAACTAGATCAATACTTGTTTTTTTCCCCTCACAGCTGTTTCACTTGGCAACATATCCTCTTGGGAGACAATCCCAAACTCCTGCCTATGTTCACCCATATTTGGCATGTTTTTAGAGGGGATATTTTATTTTGGATATGGAAAGAAAGAAATAATTTTTTTCTTTGCTGATTTTGCTTGGTTGATCAATCTTTCTCGATTTATAATAAATTTATGGTGATCTCCAATGTGCTTGTAGATCCAAGTACAAGCAAACAAGGTGGCGCTGGAGGTGGACCACCTCAAGACTCTGCTGCAACACTAGGGGGAATCCAGGTGCAACGTTGCTCTAGTGCCTCCATCTCCCACTAGGTGTTCCTCGCCTTCATCCTGTAATGAAATTACTTGTATAATTCAGATTAAGAGCAACAATAGAACACCAAATAACACAATATTTCATAATAATGATCTCAATATGCAATTAGAATAGCTTCGCCACTTCGAGGGGGCAACCTCCAAACCATATAATAAGACTCAAATGCTCAAATGATAATGAAATACTACCTATAATCCCCTATATATACTATTCATATGCTATGGCCATCACCAAGGCCGACCTATTAAGCATGAGAAAGTATAAATGATATAATAAAATGATATGGTAAGCCACAAGTCGGCTACTCATATCCTAATACAAGCAATAGGTTAAGGGTGTAGCATGCCCTTCCCCTTCAAACCAACATTGTCCTCAACGTTGAATAATCCTGGATGTTGCTTTGCAGAAAACCTTCATCCTCCCAGGTGGCGTCTTCTATGCTCAAATTATTCCACTTGATCAGATATTCCTTAATGTCTTTGGTTCTCAGCCTCTTAGTATGTGTTTACAGAATCTTCTCTGGCTCCAAAATGATTCTTCCTTCCTCGTCAAGTTCTAGTAACTCTATCTGGGCTTCAAATTTCTATCCAATAACCTTCTTCATGCATGAAACATGGAATACTGGGTGTATGTGTGAATATGGAGGCAACTCTAGTTTATAAGCACCACTACCAATTTTCTAGAACCTGATAAGGGCCATAATATTTAGGAGCAAGTTTTTTTCCTTTTTCTATTGCTTTAGGGACATTTGTTTGTAAGGTTGGAGATGTACAAAAACCCAGTCACCAATTTCAAAATGTCTTTCACTACGGTGTTGATCTAGCTTGTTGTTTCATCCTGTTTTGTGTTAATGCTAAATTCTCCTTCAAACTAGCCAAAACCTATTGTTGATGTTGAATGTGTTCCTCAACATCTCTGACCTTAGTTTGCACCCTCAAGGAGGAAGTGATAGAAGGTGGATGGTAACCATATAATGCTAAAAATGGGGTCATTTGAGAAGAGGTATGAAAATATGTGTTATACCACCATTCTGCCAGTGGTAGCCATTTAATCCACCTTTCCTGCTTATCTGATACAAAACAACGTAAATACCCCTCTAAGCATTTGTTGACCACTTTTGTTTTCCCATCAGTTTGAGGATGATAAGATGAACTGTGAGCTAGCTGAGTACCCAAACATGAAAATAATTCCGTCCAAAAATTACTTGTGAAAATAGGATCACGATCACTTACAATTATCTTTGGGGTTCCATGTAGCCTTTGAACTGTCTCCAAAAAATAGCTGCGACTGTACTGGCTGCAAATGGATGTGATAGGGCACAAAAATGGGCATATTTTGTGATCCTATCCACAATCATGAAAATAACATTCTTACCCTCTGAACAAGGCAATCCGATGATGAAATCCATGGAGACCTCCTCCCATCTCTGGCTAGGAATTGGTAAGGGTTGCAAAACCCGTGTCTTAATTGTTGGCACACTAAACACTCTGATAAAAACTTTTGTACATCCCCCTTGAGTCCTTCCCAAAATAATTCTCTTTTTATTCTATGATGTGTCTTCAAAAACCCAAAGTGTCCTCCAACATGTGAGGCATGTAGCTCTGCAAGAATCTTATGCTTCAACTCAGAATATTTACTCAAGTATAACCTATCCTTGTACCATAGGGCATTACCTTTCCACTCAAATTTGTTATATGTCATAGATCCTTGCTTGATATTCTGTATTAGATATTGTGTATCCTTATCTTGATTTCATTCCAATCTTGCTTCATCCACCCAATCGGCCGTCAACATGGACATTCCACATAGTAAGGCATCTGTGGATGTATCCCTTCTGACAACGCATTAGCTACTACATTTTCTTTACCCTTTTTGTATATGATTTCAAAATCATAACCCAACATTTTTGTTACCCACTTTTGTTGTTCCTCATATGATAACCTTTGCTCCAAAAAGTATTTGAGACTATCATGATCATTTTTACCTTGAAGTGTCTACCCATGAGATAGGGCCTTCATTGCTTGACCGCATGAAGAATAGCCATCATTTCTTTCTCATAGACAGGTTTGAGCAGATCTTTTCCTTTGAATTAGCGACTCTCAAATGCAATTGGTCTTCCTTCCTACATTAGAACTACTCCCAATCCTAATCTTGAAGCGTCACATTCAACAATGAAGGTTTTTGAGAAGTTGGGAGTAGCCAAAACTAGGGTGCTACACATGGCTTCCTTTAGCTGCTCAAAGGATTTAGTGGCTACGTCTGTCTAATGGAAGGCATCCTTCTTTAACAATGCAGTGAGTGGGGTTGCTATTCTACCATATCCCCATACAAATCTTCTATAGTACCCTGTTAGTCCTAGGAACCCACGAAGATTTTTGAGATTTTTGGGCCTTGTCCATTCCACCATAGCTTTGATCTTCTTGAGGATCAACTTTGACGCCTTCATGGGATACATTATGACCCAAGTACTCTACCTCTTGTACACCAAAAGAACATTTGGATGGCTTTGCATATAGAGTATGTGTTGTTGCAAATCAGCAAAGACTTGGATGTTGATCGATTTCTAATTTGATCATACTAGCATCCAAAGGTGATTGCACAACATTGAATCCTCTTCCCAAGTGTGGGACTTGCAAAAATGGAAGAGAAATCTTCAGATTAGAGGCTAGTTCCTCAAATCCTCTGATCAGCTATTTTACTTGCATAATTGTAGAGGTTTAAACTCCTAAATCTACTCTAAATTTCAAAGGGACAAGGATAGAAAATGCAAAAAAAAAGAACTAAAACTAATGCTAATAGGTGATGCACCAAAGGAGTGGTGAGCATTTTTTACTTCTGCAAATTGACACAGTTCATAAAATGCAACAAAAACAACATGCACAAACTGATAGCTATAATGAAGTGTTAGAAATTAGGCAAACAACACTAGCAGAGGATAAAAACTAATCACAGGGCCTATATTGTTATTTTAACATCAAAATCACTTGCATTCAAACACCTGAAAGGAAAAATACAGTTGTAGTTTCTAGAAAAGGTTTGTTATTCCACTAAATCACTTCCAAGGTGAAAAATGGAGCTTTCCATACACAAAAAATGTTCAACCTTTTGAAAAATGAGCCAAATCTGGCTTTTACAGTGCAAGGGACGAGCCCAGAGAGAGAAAACGCGGAAAACGTGGAAGGGATTCAACCATTGACCAAAATGCCATCAAAACAGCATGGGCGACCTGACAGACCCATTCCCTGACATTTTTAACCATGCTGGGAGAGAATGCGAGCCATTCTTCATTAAAATCGGTGGTTGAAACGTCATTTCTGTTCATGACCACGTGCCAGAAGCATTTTTGATTTTCTCTCTCCAAACTCCACCAAAATGCAAAATTTACCCTAGAATCTTGTAGATAATTTCACCAGCTTTCCATTGATATAAAGAACGTGAAAAATGAGCTCTGGATCAAAAGATATGGCGATTTGAAGTTTTAGGGCAAAACAGGGCCAAATCGGGTCGCTTTGATATTTTTGGCCTGGACACGTGGCGAGTTCTGATTGGCATGGGCCTTCTAGGGGAAAATTTCCCACAAAAACTCCACCGAGCCATAACTTGAAAAATACATGAGTTAGGAGGAAAACTTTACCTTTCTGGAAAGCTAAGAAAGAGCTCTATCCAATGGTGCCATTTCCAAAAGGTTTTGAGTGCCTAGAAAAGCAAAATTTTGTGACTGAGGCACAAGAGAGGGAAGAATGAGAGGAGTTAGCCACAAAATGAGCAGGGGGCACATTTTGGATAACAATTTTGGTGACTCAGAGGGGTCATCTGCCTGTTGGATGAAGTTACCAGTTTCCTGAAGCATCCATTGGGCATGGAGTCATGAGTCAGAGCCTCGCAAACCGATCCGAACTTTGAAAACCTCCTCTCTGAGCCACTTGGAAACCCACTGAAATGGACTGCAAGAGCAAAACCAGCACCACAAAAACTATGTACAAAACTAAAGGGTCATACATGCTCCAAAATGGAACATGCAGAGTGTGCACAAGCACTTCTTTTACTGAAAGCAAAACTACCTATCCTACTCTAACTGGAAGCAAAAGTGGGCTAAACAAACCCTGCAACTGGTTGTGCAAAATAGCTTCCTTTCTTCAAAATTGGCAACCATGCAACTGATTTGGCATTGAACATGGCTGATTGGATGAATGGAAAATCAACAAGAAGCTGGTCTTCCACCCAAATCATCAAGGTATCAGGTGAAGGCAAATTCAATACCTCTTTTAGTTGTTATGCATTTAGATTGGAGAGGTATGACAGCTGATCCTTGGTTCTTTGTAGCTCATCCTCATGCTTAGGAGCAAGCATGACTGATTGTGACTTCTCCTTTGGTTCCAATGAAGCCAAATACATGATTGGGCAAGGTATGGTCCTTTGAGTATACCCATTGCCCTGATTTTCAACTCCAAAAATGGAGTCTTCTTGTAGACCTTCTTGGGTGGGTGATGTGGAAGCAATGGTAGGACTTTTCTGCCCTTTCTCTTCCTCCAATGAAGAACATGAAAGATTAAAATCTTCCAATCTTGGTTCCAAAGAGCTGCTATAAGATGCAGGCTGCTGCAAATGAATGCTCTCCTTCATGACAGCAGGCTCAAGTATTTGGGACGTGGAAGATGAAAGAGAGAATGGTGGAAACTCAACCGGTTCTTCTTCATCAAAACAATCCTCCAAATCTGACAGATACACTACCTCATGGTTGTCCTGATGCAAATGCTCAACTTCCTCCATAGTGTCCTCTTGATCTATAACTTGATCATCATGGTTTCTTTCATCCTCCAACATTGAGTTTGAAAGATCAAACTTTTCTTCAGCACTAGAACACGAGAGGGATGAAGTAGAAAGAAGAACTGAAGGTTCTCCTGTAGCCTGCCTTGTGTTCAAAGCCCTTGGATCTGCAATTTTCTCCTCCACAACTAGAATGTGCTCCTCTTCTTTTGGATTTGGAGCAGCTTCTCCCTCTTCTACTACTTGAAGAAAATCTTGTTCTTGATAGAACTCTTCCTCTAGCACGAAGTTCGTTAAGTCAAACTCTTCGATCTGCTGCTCTAGAGGACAAGTTGGGACTGTAGGATCTTCTTCAGAGCTTTCTTCCTCCATGGCTGATTGTGCAACTTGAATTGAATCAGCATTCTCTTCAAATAGAATGCTAACATGGAAACTACTTTCTGAGCAAACTGATTGCTGATCTGCTTCTTCTTTTTTCTCTTCTCTTCCTGCAGCAAATTCAGTCCTAACCACCACTTGTTTTCCAACTCCAACCTTTTCTAAAGGCTTAACCATCAAGGGGATCTTTGTCATCCCAAATTTAAGAGCCCAACTCTTCAGACTTTGAATTTCTTCATCCTTGTTTGGCTCTTCTTTCTGCTGCTGTTTTCCTTGATTGGCATTCTGATTTTTATCCTCCCAACATGGATTTGGGAATGCAAGAGGAGAAGTGGATTGTAACTCAATTGATTTTACAATTTTTTGTGGTGGTGGAGGAGGTAGGAACTCTTGTTTCTTTGGAGGGAATGGCTGTTTGGAAGGGAAAAGGACAGAAGAATTGAGATGGGGTGGAAGACTAGGGAATGGAGAAATGGATTCAACACTTGGGACAACAGATGGAGAGTTTAAAACTTGACACTTCGCTTTGAGATAAAATAGATTGGGAAAGAGGGAGAGAAAAGGCATGAGATGGTGTGCTTACCTATTGACAAGGTTGTTGAATACTCCTCTCATACACCTTTATTCCTTCAGTCCACTTTGCAAGCAATGGTAGTGTTGTAATCATGAAGTCTAGCTTCTCTTGAGGGTCTGTAATGCCTTGGAAAAGGTCCCACCCATGGACAAGGTGCTCTACAACCGATTCTAAATGCTTTCATTTGTGCTTGAGCCCTGGATTGCACCATGTTTACCTCCATCTTTTGGATTTGTTCCAGCAGATCTGCATTTTCTTCTTGACTACCCTCACAACCAGCATACCCTTGTGCTTGACATGCTTCATATCCAAACTGACTTTGGCACTGCTGCTCATATGGGTAGACATGCTGATTTTGAATTTGATCAAAATGTTGATTTGGAGGATTTGTAAAACATGTTGGAGGTGTGATATACTGCTGTTGTAAATGTGAATTCCATGATGGAAATGAATTCATGATTGCACAACTTCATGGAATGGAAAAGAATGAAAATGATGGAAAGAAGAATGGATGGAAATGAATGGAAAACAAGTTTGCAACTTAGAGAATGAGTTGTTTACCAGATGGAGTCGCCAGATGTGCTTTTGAAAGTGCCTCCAAAAGGCTGAATCTTTAACAGGAACACACCAACTTGTCAAAGATAAAGTGGAAGACCTCTAAGGTCCCACCGGGCGTGCCAAAACTGTTGTTGCAAATCAGCAGCACCCCCTAGATGTTGATCAGATTTCTAGTTTGATCATACTAGCATCTAGTGTGATTGCACAACATTGAATCCTCTTCCCAAGTGTGGGACTTGCAAAAATGGAAGAGAAATCTCCAGATTAGAGGCTGGTTCCTCAACTCCTCTGATCAGCTATTTTACTTGCACAATTGCAGAGGTTTAAACTCCTAAATCTACTCTAAATTTCAAAGGGACAAGGATAGAAAATGCAAAAAGAAAGAACTAAAACTAATGCTAATAGGTGATGCACCAAAGGAGTGGTGAGCATTTTTTACTTCTGCAAATTGACACAGTTCATAAAATGCAACAAAAACAACATGCACAAACTGATAGTTGTAATGAAGTGTTAGAAATTAGGCAAACAACACCAGCAGAGGATAAAAACTAATCACAGGGCCTGTATTGTTATTTTAACATCAAAATCACTTGCATTCAAACACCTGAAAGGCAAAAATACAGTTGCAGTTTCTAGAAAAGGTCTATTATTCCACTAAATCACTTCCAAGGTGAAAAAGGGAGCTTTCCATACACAAAAAATGTTCAACCCTTTGAAAAATGAGCCAAATCTAGCTTTTACAGTGCAAGGGATGAGCCCAGGAGAGAGAAACGTGGGAAAACGTGGAAGGGATTCAACCATTGACCAAAATGCCATCAAAATAGCATGGGCGACCTGACAGACCCATTCCCTGACATTTTTAACCATGCTGGGAGAGAATGCGAGCCATTCTTCATTAAAATCGGTGGTTGAAATGTCATTTATGTTCATGACCACGTGCCAGAAGCGTTTTTTATTTTCTCTCTCCAAAATCCACCAAAATGAAAAATTGACCTTGGAATCTTGTAGAGAATTTCACCATATTTCCATTGATATAAAGAACATGAAAAACTGAGCTTTGGATCGAAAGATGTGGCAATTTGAAGTTTTAGGGAAAAACAGGGCCAAATCGGATCGCTTTGATATTTTTGGCCTGGACACGTGGCGAGTTCTGATTGGCTGCGGGCCTTCTAGGGGAAATTTCCCACAAAAACTCACTGAGCCATAACTTGAAAAATACATGAGTTAGGAGGAAAACTTTACCTTTATGGAAAGCTAAGAAAGAGCTCTATCCAATGGTGCCATTTCCAGAAGGTTTTGAGTGCTTGAAAAGCAAAATTTTGTGACTGAGGCACAAGAGAGGGAAGAATGAGAGGAGTTAGCCACAAAATGAGTAGGGGGCACATTTTGGATAACAGTATGTTTCTCCAAAACTTCCAACACTTTATTTACATGTTGTAAGTGTTTTCCCATGTCTTCTTTAGTAAATCAATATGTCATCAAAGAAAACTAATACAAATTTCCTTAAAAATGGCCTAAAAATAGTGTTCATCAAGCTTTGAAAGGTTGAGGACACATTTGTAAGACCAAAATGCATTACCAAAAACTCATAATGGCCCTCATGAGTCCTGAAAGTTGTTTTATGAACATCTTCCTCTTTTATCCTAATTTGATGGTACCCCGAACGAAGATCTAATTTTGTGAAATAAACAGCACCATGCAATTCATCAAGTAAATCATCAATTACTGGAATAGGAAACTTATCTTTGATGGTGTACTTGTTGAGTTCTCGGTAATCTGGACACATCCTCCATGTTTCATCCTTCTTACATACCATGACCACTGGTGAAGAATATGCACTCTGGCTATGCCTGATGATACTTGCCTTCAACATTTCCTCCACCATTTTTTCGATCTCACTTTTATGGGAATATGGGTATCTGTATGGTCTGATGTTAGGTGTTTGGCTCCTGGAATCAACTGAATGGCATGATCATGATCCCTAACTGGTGGTAGTCCCTTTGGAATTGCATCAAAAACAGATGAGTGAGCATCCACAATCTTCTGAAGATCGGGTGGCATTGAAGACTCTATATTTTGTACTTCTATGGAAAATAGATTTGCTATAAAGCCATCCACTCCTTTTCTAAGAACCTTCTACATCTAATGAGAGCTAATAATCTGTGGAGACTTAGCTACCATCCCATTCAATTGTATTATCCTTCCATATGAATGAAATCGTATGAACAATTCTTGGAAATTCATCTCTATAGTACCTAAGGTTGTGAGCCATTGGACACCCAAAACAATATCCGCCCCTCCCATAGAAATAGCAAACATAGGTGAGTCTAACATGTAGTCTCCCATGGAAATCTTGATACTATGGCACTTGTGCACTTGACTTGTCCCACCATCCACAATCATAACTTGCATTTCTGGAGCTGGGTAAATAAAACAATTGAGGCGGGTAGCTAACTTACTATTTATGAAGTTATGAGTACTCCCTGAGTCAATCAACACCGTCACCTTCTATTTTTTGAGATAGCCAATAACCTTGAGTGTTTGAGGAGTACTAATACCTAACAATGCATGGCAAGAAATTGTAGGTTGGTGATCCTCTACTTCATCTTCTACTAGTTCCTCAACCTCTCCTATAATTTCAGCTTCCTCATCATCCTCATTACCTCCATCAATATAGAACAACTTCTTCTCAGCACATTTATGTCCCGGTCCATATTTGCTATCACAGTTAAAACATAATCCTTTTGCTCTCTTTTCTTCTATTTTTTGAGGAGTCAATATAATTAGCCTAGCAAATGAAAGGGAAAGAGATACTATGGTCTCTGGTGTTAATGAAAGGTGGCCTCCTACTACAAAGAAATTTTTCCTCTGCACAACGTTCCATGATAATAGAATCAGAAAGCTTGAGTGGATTAAACATACGTACCTCATGCTCTGATGTGGTCCTTAAGACCCCAAGAAATTGACTCATTCAGATTCTCTTACGAAATATTCTCCACCCTTAAGGATAGGTTTTGTAATTGATGCACATAATCTTTGACTAATCTTATTTTCTGTAACTTTGCTAATTGACTAAAGTAGTTCTATGAAACACTGGAACTATAGTGCAATTATAACTCCTCGGTAAAAACTGTCCAAGTGACACCTAGACCATTCTTCTGCCTCTGAGCACATAACCATCAATACCAAACAAATTGGTCGGGTTCAAGATAGGGATGCCAATGTCACCTTTTGTCTTGATGGTGTTTGATGTAACTCAAATAATTTCTCCATTTGATTTATCTAATTCAGGGGATCCTTACCGTCAAATTTTTGCATATCCACTTTCGGCATCATGTTCCGTGGTTGCGAATAAGTTTGATTCTAATTGGACTGGAAAAGTGATCCAATATGGTTAGTTTGTCCATGATTTTGAACTGAAGGTCCTCCTTGGTGGATATTGGCCAGATTTGGGCCATACTAGTTACCCTTTACATGTTGCATGGTATCATCCAACCGATGATTGATTTGGGCTATGTCTCATTTAGAGGCCATCTCAGATTGTACATTTCGCAGCTCATACTCAAGTTGTCTCACCTTATGATCAATCGATGTAAAACCTAGTGCTGAAAAATCTTTATTTACCCCTTCGACTCCATCTCTTCAATCACTACCCCATCTTTATTTGGGGATTTACCCGAATGTAACCGGATTCTTTTTCGCTCTTGTGGAAGGCCCCGCCATGATGTCAAACATTAGGGTTTAGGGTTTCGATACAATTCGGCTGAACAGGAAAAAACATAGAAAATATACTAATACTATTCTTTTTAGAGCTTTCCGAAAATGTAAAGAACTTGAAAAATTTCCACAATTTGCACCCTAGGGAGTGATTTTATGAAAAACCCTAAATTTGTAATAAATTTTCAAAATAAATAAAAAAATTGAAATTTTCAGGAAACCTTACTTGAAATGTTTCACAACTTTGGTAAAAATATCTCCCACCAATTCACTCTGGTTCGCAATATGTGGTGGAAACAAAAAATTAGGGTTTTTGCCCTAATTTTGGCCCAGATCGCAGCTCTGATACCACTTGTAATGAAATTACTTGTATAATTCAGATTAAGAGAAACAATAGAACACCAAATAACACAATATTTCAGAATAATGATCTCAATATGCAATTAGAATAGCTTCGCCACTTCGAGGGGGCAACCTCCAAACCATATAATAAGACTCAAATGCTCAAATGATAATGAAATACTACCTATAATCCCCTATATATACTATTCATATGCTATGGCCATCACCAAGGCTGACCTATTAAGTATGAGAAATTATAAATGATATAATAAAATGATATGGTAAGCCACAAGTCAGGCTACTCATATCCTAATACAAGCAATAGGTTAAGGGCGTAGCAGACATCCCGTGGAGGCCAATGCAATTAGATCCCAATGTCAGTGCCTTCGATTGATTTTAACCTAAATTTCCGCTCTCCATAATTCCGAGTCATCGGCATAGTCATTCACTGTGTGTCATCGTGGCTAGGGCTCACTGTCACACTCCTCGGCTAGTAGGGTTGGGGCTCACCACCTCGGCATCATGGGTGGGGTCTCCGCCATAATCATCAACTCACCAAAGCGGATTGGGGTTATCTTCCTACCATCACTTCACACTAGGTAACTTAGCAATATCCACCACCCTTTCCATCCTTTGAAAAATTCCCATGGCTCAGCCTTGCCATTCCTACGCATGAGGAAACAGACCCTAAGGAAGATTTTGTTATTAGCTAAGAGATTCCATACACTAACAAATCTGCCTGGTTCGGGTGGACATATGATAAGGATCCACTCGCCTCGGGCATGTTTATAGTTTTTTCTTGATTTTGCCTTTATTTTTTGTCAGGGTGATGCTTTTTTTTATGTTGTACTTTCCTAGGCTCAGCCTAGTTTGAATTTTTCGTTCTCATCTCTAAGCTTAGTTTGTTCATGGTTTTGGGGCGTGCTCTCATACCGCCCACTTTTTTGTTGAAAGTTATCTTGTATCTTATTGCATTTATATAATTTAAGATCTTTTCATAAAAAAATCCCTTCAACTCCCAATAGAGAGGTGGGGGCCTATCTCGCCTCATGCCGACTGAAGCTAATGGAAAATCTAGTGTAGGCAAGTCGTAGATGCATGAGTATATCCCATACACTATTCCATTCGAAGGAAATAAAAGTGTCGTGTCCACTTTCGAGCCATTTCACCAATGGATCCGTAGTGGATGCCTGCTGCTCACTCAGTATGGTTAGACCCCTTTCCGTTGTTGCCAGCGCTTTCCCGGGCCGGAAAGAGTGGGGATTCTTCCTTATCGTTCGTAAAGAGAAAGCTCACGGCGCTATCGCCCCCTATCTATATATGGGCACCCTATATAGATATATGTATAAAAAGACACTAACAAAATTTCCCTATAATTTGATGTGTCATCATTTCATGTGTTGTCTTTTCATGGCGGATTTGGTTATTATGTATACTCGTTTTTAAAAATGGACCTAACTTACTATTTTTTTCTTGCTTTATTAATTTTTGTAAAGACTTACCTTTTCCTTCATTGTCATTGTACATTTCACCAAAGACCAATTTTTTAATTTCCTTATTTTCCTATATAACTTGGACTTATATTACATGAGAAGAGACTATTTTCATGTTTGGATATCTAGAAACTCTATTGATAATTAACAATTTTAATCATGTAATCAACTAATGTGAAAAATATGGTCATTTGTTTTAAGTTGGTTTGAAAATATGTTAAATGTTGCATTTGAATTTAATTTGTACAATTTGTAATTTTACAATTTCATCTAAATGTCTTCATTATAATCTCTTCTTTTTGATGTTGTGCACACCATAAATTACATCAATGAGAGAAAAATAGAACCATGAAAAAGAAGAATAAACAAAATCACAATGGACTAGAGGGGGATGAATTAGTGGGAAACCCTTTGAATTAATTTCCACTGAAACTCAAAAGCACAATCTTATATTGATATGTTTCTGAATTTAGTGAGGCACAACAACCACAAAAGGAGCAACCCTCAAAGGGAAGAAAAACCCTAGAGCACAATCTTATATTGATATTTAGTGAGACACAACCACACAAGGAGCACCAACCCACCAACCCTAATTTTGTGAAGCACCAACTCCACAAGGAGGCTACAACCCCCAAGATGATCAATCACCCACTAAACCACCTTATGATGTGTCATATCTGATTTTTTTCTGCCACAACTGATGGAGACCTCTTATTAACTCACACTTCTTCAATCAAACCCTAGGTGATCACACTTCACAAAACAAGCTCTTCAATCACTCTAAAAATTATCAAACCCTTGCTCTCATGTTCTTTGATTTTTATAAACCTAAAACACTTTAATCAGCCTCAAATCATTCTCAAACACCTGCAATCAACTCTCACCTAGGTCACTCCACTTTCACACACACACAACTAGTTCCAAAAAGCACCCAAAAACATGTTTTTATATGCTTCTCCTCATTTCAAACTTAGGCACAACCTTTTTCCTCCTTTTTTTTTGACCCATACATCAAGGAAACATTTAAAATTTTAAATATAATAGTCACAAGTGACCCAATTAGGTCAGCCTAACTAAAACCCTCATTACATGTGCAAAAATGGCTCAAAACCCCATGGGCACAATCTTAAAAATGCCCTTACATCAAATGTATACATATTCATGACCCAAAACCCTTAAATATGATTAAAATATCATTTAAAATCATACATGGTTGTACATTTGATCAACCAATCAAATTATTTCATTTATTGGGCCCAATTCCTTTTACAAATTCTCAAAACAATTGTTTTTCCTACACCCTTCAACACCCTAGAAACTTCATAAGGCCACCAAATCACTTAAACAAGAGAAAACATGCCATGTGAACCACTTTATGGAAATTTAATAACTTTTATAACACTTATAAGAAAGTTATAATTCATGAAACATCCATATCTTCAAACCACAACTACTTTTGCCTTCACCAAAACAACTTTGCCAAAAATGTTGTTTCCAAAGGTTAGCTCATAAAAAATTTATAAAATATTAAGACCTAAAAATGGATTAATTGGATTAAAAATTAATCCCTCTTCACATTACATGGTGATAGGAAGCATCACCCAATCCATCTCATGCTTCAAAAACATCAAACTTTCACTAGAACACATGTTGTCTTGAACTACCAAAAATATTCATGTCAAAATAATGACTAGAAACCATATCAAATCACCTCATCATGAGGAAAAATATATATAAATGGAAAATATATCTGAATCCTATTTCCAAAAAAACTTTAATCACTTCAAAATCCACCTGTAGCTCAAGTTATGCTCATTTTACTAACCTACTATTTGAGACCCCAAAACTACCCTTTGACCAATCAACCTGTTTGGACCTCAAAACACCATGTAACTGAATGAAATTTCCTAAAAACTCCATGGAAATCAATAAAAACTCCCAAAATCATGCACCATCAATTTTTCATGCTACTCCTTTGGACCATCTTGTCCTAAAACCTTCTTCTTCAAAAACTACTATTTTTTTAGTGGGGCCCACTCATCACCATGACCTCAACCATACATTTATGGAAATATAAGATAGTCCTATACAACATCCAATCATAAATTTTTATGAAACAATCAAAACTAGGTCACTATACTTCACTTTTTTACAAACTACTCCTAGCTAGGGTTTAACTAGGGTTTTAGACCACTTTACCTTCTTAACATTCGTTCATAAAAACATGACAATCAACTGACCTCATTTTTTTTGAAACCTTATAAAATCACCATATAATCATCCCTGAAAGCCACAAGGTCCCATGCAAATCACACTATTCACAATGAGCATCTAAGTTCAACTTTGAGCTGAAATTTCACTTGATTTTGACCTTGTCTCACATAAACTGTCATATCTTGCAAAATTCACATCATGGGAACTTGAAATTTTTCTCAAATCATATGACTCATCCTCTAACATATCCAATCATCATAATGTCAATTCCATACCTCAATCTCTCTAGTCACTAAGACTTACCTATGCTTGCATGTTTGATCCTCATTATAGAAGCTAGGGTCAACTAAAATAATGCAATAACTCATCATAAAAACCTCTAAAAATGACCCAAACATACCTCATATACATCATGATATACCTGAATGCAATGCTTCCATGAGCTCATATATCTCCAAACCACACTGTCACACCTCCAAGTTGTCATACCTCTCCCAATGAGCACCTGTAACATAGTGAACCACATATACCTACACTATGCCACTATTGTGAGTGCCAAGAACCCTCAAAACATGTTATCCATCATGTCAACATGCTTCCCAAGCATCCAAGAATATCATACTACCATGTCATGCATCATCCTAGCACTTGTATAGGCTTGCAAGAGCAAGCACACCTCACTTGAATCTCATTGTATCAGCTGAAACACATTTGAAACATATGTTAGCATCATGTACATCATCATGACATCATAATAAACATTAAATTTTCATTAATGTGGTTTTTCATCAATGACAACACCTATTAGGACCACATGCCAACAATCTCCCCTTTTTCATTGATGGAAAACACCTTGAACTTCTCCCCCTTTTTACATTAATGAAAAAGGCATACCTATATCTCACATACTTTACCTTCCTTCAGCTTCATACCATCATGCTTTGGTTAGAAACATCAACCAAAGGTCTCAAACAAGCTCAATTTTTGATTTTTTTCACAAAAACTATGATTTTTCCTTCATTTTAGGCATGTAAACACCATGCTCCCCTGGAATAAGCACTTCAAACATCTAAACATCATCAATCAATCATGAAAAAGAAAAAAATCTCACCTTTTTGGAGCTTCAAAATCATATTTCATTCTTAGGCATGCAAAAAACAAGCAATTTTCACCTCCATATCACCATGTTTTGAGCTTCTTAAAAGCATTGTAGTAGACTTGAACATGGGCATCATACACCTTTAACATGCCAAAAATGTTATGTTGAATTCCCATGCATATCAAAGCATTCACTTCACCTTTTTTACAAAAATCCATCTTATCTAGGCATAAAACATGCAATACAAGGCATATTCTTACTCTTCATACCAAGAGCAACACTATGAGTCCAAAACTTAAAGACTTCTTCTTAGAGCAAATTTGACCAATTTCAACATGCAACCATAGCATCAACCAAGCTTTGACTCAACCAAATAATACTCCCCCTAGACATAATACCTCCATTTCTAGCTCTCAAGTACAAAATTGAGCTACTAGCCTTGTTATCATGCCTTGAAATCAACTTTACAACTTTCTCAAGGTCCAAAACAACATTTTCAGTCTTCTACAGTCATATTTGACTAATAATATGGAAAATTTTAGCATAAACAAATGAATCATAAATGAGCATTGTGAAGAAAACATCATTTTCTCTCATGCCTTGAGAGTCATTTTAAGATCTTTTAGATCCCATTTAAGCTCCCCTCATTCATGAATAGCCTCCCCTTGCCCATGATAATATCCAACATACACCTTGAGAGCAACATGTTTCTTGTCATCACAGAACATTTCAACCTCAATCATATTCATTAAGACAAGTCATTATAACCAAATTCAATGATCACTTATTCTCCTTTTAAACACTTCTTCTTAAAGTATATTGACTATGGCTCTTACTATTTATAGTTTATAGATCTTATCAACTATATTCTCAAATCATATGCAAATTATGAAAAAATCATACCTCTTATGCCATGTAGATGGTCTTGCCTTATTTCATATACACTCAACAACTTTCAAGATCAACCTTGACATAAAGGTTAGGATATTAATTTCATTAAGCATTTCAAACTCTTTGATTTATTTTCCATGAGCATCATCAAAATATATCTATGCATCAATTCATCATTTGGTCATACTTAAAAATCTTGTTTGACCTTACTTCATCCATACACTAAAATCTTTATATTCTAAATGGATATCCTATTATGAGCATTTTAAGACTTTAGACATTAGACTTGTAATGCATATTGTCATCTTCTTCCAATTGACCTACACTTTAATCCAAGATGTACCATTTATATTATAAGTAGAGATTAACACTTCTATACTTGATACTTTAATCACCTTGAATGCTTCTTAAACTCATCATCAAGCTAATCACACATAAATACTCATGATACATCATTTCACCCTAAATTATCTACCATATATGCATAAGACTATATATCTTCCTTCCATATCAACCTATTTTTTTGCACCTCATGTATCATGTATATTTTAATTCATTATTTTTCACCTTCACCTTTAATCAAATATGTACACTCTTAATCTATAAATATACATGAATAGATAGGAATCCATCACCTTAACAAACATTCAAAATTTCACATATCTTGTAGATCACCTAAGTATGATATGAAACATTTGACACACATTTCAATAATGATTCATAAATTTTCAATTCATACTTTTGAAGAACATGCTCATATAGCTCACTCAAAACTTCATGAATAATATATTGAAAAAACACTTACACTACTGATGATTACTCCTCCAACTTCAAGATATGCTTCACTGACTTTAATGAAACCTTCCTCCATAAGCTTTTTAGGGTCTTGAATAATAAACCCTTAGATTGCAATATGCATAACAATAGAATCATTCTCAATCATCTCATCATATATCATGATAATATCACACATATGCATTAAGACTTGATACCAAATTAATCCTTTACTCCTCATTATGTAATATGAAATGTTCAAAATTTTTACCTTAAACTCCATCATTTGACCTTCAAAAGTGAGTTTCCATTCAAAATCACACAAGACATTTGTGAAAACAAAGTAAATATGGTAGGAACATTCAAAATTACTAATTTACTTCAAACATCAAATCATAGTTCATCTTATGCTAGAAAAGATCCTCAAATAATTCTGAAAATTTTTTCATGTCAATAATAATGAAATACTAATTCAACATACATATAACCATCTCTCATTTTTTGAGATTGCCTTGATTTTGAGTGACTTAGATACATATTGTCTTTCATATCACCTTTTTTATCCATTAAATGATCAAGTTAACACTTGATCACACCATACCTCTTCTTCAAAGATTCTAGACAACATTCTTAGGAGAGATTATTGGATACATTAAAGACCTCATTATACACTCAAACACAAGAACTTTTTAAACCGACTAGACACACATGAATTGAGATACTTATATCCATTTTCAATACATATAGGATGACATTTGACACTTCTCATAATGACATTTTCAAATACTCTCACTTGACTGAAAAGACTTCAATACTACTTGACACCTTAGATATGAATCATTACTTACTTATGACACCATGAAATCTCATAAAGACTCTACATCCTCAATGACCTATAAGAATCAAACAAACTAGAATAAGACACACACTACATATATCATGCATCATTATGAACTCATTCACACATGACATCTTAGAAACACTACATATTGAGATACATTTACACACTTTACATCACATTAATAACTCAGAGACAAAAAGAACATATACACTTATGACAAATGTATGAGACATCACAATTAAATCAAATACAAGTCTCAAACCCTTTTATAACACATACACTCGACACATATCAAGACATATGATTGAAAATCAAGACTACAAGACTCATTACCATGAACCAAAAAGACTTGAATATAACATGAAAAACATACCTTGACCTTGTGGAGGAGTCACACAATGACTTAGACAACTCCCCTCTCCTAGATGCTTCATATGCATTGATATACCTTCAAGAAGCATAGTGAAGGTATATATGTTCCATGAGACCTAAAAGAAGGTCTTGAAGAGGTCCCAAGCCTTCTTGGGCACCTATAAAACTCCTTCATCCTCTCTTCTCTGATTTGAGCATTGATGAAAATTTCTCCTTTCACCAACATTTGCATTTGAAGACACACCATGGTCTCCTCTAGGTTCCCAAGTCCTTCTAGGACCATTTTCATGCACTCTAGCTCTTTGAACACCATAGTCTTGCACTCTAGGACCTGAATAAATTCTCATTTGACTTGAGAAAGCTTGAAAATTTCTTTCCACATGACCAACCTTGTTACAATTGTAACATACCACTTGTTTATTTTTTTTTTTTTAGCTCATGTGAATGCCTAGATGAGTCATTCATACAATCACTAGCAATGTGACCTATCTTGATTGCACTTGAAGCATACAACCTTCTTGTCATAATCATTTATGATATTTCTCCATGGATGAGTATCTCTAGGAGCTCTTCTACACTCCTTATCCCTATGACCAAAAGCATTACATGTATAACAAAACCATTAAAGGACCTTTCATACCTTGAGGCATTAGGTTTCCTAATTTTCTTTCTTTTCTCCATGTCCTTGACTTGAGGCTCCTTCTTTCCTTCCTTGGTGCTTGATTCTCCCACTTCCTTGCATGAAAATCAGATCTGATTTCACTTCCTTTTTCTCTTGACTTCATATTTGAAGCCTAAACCAGTCCTATCACTAGAAACCTTTTGATTTCTCAAGAGATCATCAAGAGCTCTACTACTTTCTTCAAAATTTTGATAGGTCTTACCTTTCTTGTAGCATCTAAGTTCCTTCTTGAGATTTTTCACTTCCTCTTCCTTTATATTGAAGACTAAGAGTCATGTTTCTCATCTACAATTCTAGCCTTCTTACCGATTCTTCAAGTTTTTCAGAGATTTCCCAATGTTTTCCCTCAAGTTCTTGTATTTTTGTCTCATATTATTTGACTTGAGATGTCAAATTTTTTTTTCTTCTTAGCATGTTCAAGTTCAAATTGCACACATGCTAATTCAATCCTTAAAACATCATCTTCTCCTTCTTCTACTTTGCAAGAATCAGGTGAAATATCACCCCAAGGAATAGATCCACCACTAGAGGATCTCATGGCTTCTTTTTCATGAAGAGAAATTCATCACCAACATCATTGTGATCAGATTCTACCTCTGAATCAGATCTCTCTTCTTCACTATCAAGATTCCTCCTTCTTAGTGTAGAGGCTCTTCTTGTTCTTTTCATAGATTCATTCTTCTTGAACCCTTTCTTCTTCTTATCAAATTTCTGATTTTTCTTCTCATTATCACTATCATGATCATCATTTATTTTCTTATCATGTCTATGAGGACACTTGGCAAGAAAAATGACCAACTTTACCACATGAAAAACATTTGAAAGGAAGTTTACCTTTGTACTTACCAGTCCCAAGTGTCATTCTCCTAGCAACCATAGAAAATAGCTCCTCATCATCAAGCTCTAAAGTAGTATCTTCATATTTTTCCTTCTTTTCCTTTAGTCACCTTTTCCATTTTGAAGGCTATCTCCTTCTTAGTAGGTTTAGAATCCATTACCCTCATCTCATAGGTTGTTAGAGTACCATGTAGCTCATCCATATTCAGCTTAGTAACATCCTTTTCTTCCTCTATAGCTGATACTTTTGAATCAAACTTTGGAGTCAAGGACCTTAACACTTTTTGAAAAACAACTTCCTCTTTTAGATATTATCCTAACCCTTTCATATTATTAACAATCTTATCAACTCTAAGAAGATAGGTTGCAATAGACTCATCATCATTCATCTTAAGAGATTCAAACTGATTTCTAAAAGTTTGAAGCTTTAATCCTTACCTTTGAGTCTCCTTCATAGAGTACTTGGAGTTTTTCCCATGCTTCCTTTGCATATTTTTAATGCATCACTTTTCCCATTTCAAGATTCTCCAAGACCACTTATGATTGCATTGAAGGATTTTGAGTTATTGGTATATTCCTTCTTTTGATCATCAGTAAGTGGAGAAGTGGTAGGAGGAGTATAACCACTCACAATAGTATTCCAGACATCAAACCCTTGAGCCATGATATAGGACTTCATTCTCATGCTCCAAAACTATAGTTCACACCATCAAACATTGGTTCCTTTCCAATCATAGTGTTGTTCTCCATTTTTATGCTTCAAGGATCTCCTTTCAAGTTGTCAAACTTCTGCAAAAAGGACCACTTTGATACCAATTGTTATAAGCACAATGGATTGAGAGGGGGTGAATCAATCCTTATAAAAAATTAAAATTATATTTCAGATCTGAAACTCAAAATCTCATACACATTCAATCACAATATCCACTTATTCAATACTTTATGTGTGCACACCATAAACCATCAATGAAAGCATGTAACCATGAAATAAAAGAAACAACACAAGAACACAAGATATAAGTGGGAAACCTCAAGGGAATAAAACCCACTAAAACACAATATTATATTGATATGTTTCAAATTTAGTGAGGCACCAACCCCACAAGGAGCACCACCCCTAGTTTAGTAGAGCACCAACCCTACAAGGAGCACCAACCCCTAATTTTGTGAAGCACCAACTCCACAAGGAGGCTACAACCCCCAAGATGATCAAGAACCCAATAAACCACCTTATGATGTTCATATATCTGATTTTTTTCTTCCACAATTGATGGAGACCTCTTATTCAGCTCGCACTTCTTCACTCAAACCCTAGGTGATCACACTTCACAAAACAAGCTCTTCAATCACTCTAAAAATCATCAAACCCATTACTCATGTTCTCTGATTTTTATCAACCTACAACACACTTGAATCAGCCTCAATTCATGCTCAAACACCTGTAATCAACTCTCACCTAGGTCACTCCACTTGCACACACACAACTAGTTCCAAAAAGCACCCAAAAACATGTTTTTATATGCTTCTCCTCATTTCAAACTTAGGCACAACCTTTTCCCTCATTTTGGTTCGACCCATACATCAAGGAAAAATTAAAATTTTAAATATAATAGTCACAAGTGACCCAATTATGTCATCCTAACTAAAACCCTCATTACATGTGCCAAAAATGGCTCAAAACCCCATGGGCACATTCTTAAAAATGCCCTTACATTAAATGTATACATAGTCATGACCCAAAACCCCTTAAATATGATTAAAATATCATTTTAATTCATACATGGTTGTAATTTGATCAACCAATCAAATTATTTCATTATTTCATTTACTAGGCCCATTTCTACTTTATAATTCTCAAAATATTTTTTTCCTTCACCCTTTCAACACCCTGAAACTTCATAAGACCAAAAATCACTTCAACTATAGAAAACCATGCCATGTAACCACTTGATATAAATTTCATAACTTTTATAACAATTATAAGCAAGTTATAAGTCATGAAACATCCTTATATTCAAACCACAACTACTTTTTCCTTCACCAAAACAACCTACCAAAAATATTGTTTCCAAAGGTTAGCTCATAAAATCATTTATACAAATATTCAAGACCTAAAAATGGATTAAATAGATTTAAAATTTATCCCTATTCACATTCAGGTGATATGAAGCATCACCCAATCCATATCATGCTTCAAACAACATCAAACTTTCACCAAAACACATGTTGTCTTGAACTGCCAAAAATCTTCTTATCTAAAGAATGACCTGGAAACCATATCAAATCACCTCATCATGAGGAAAAAACATATCAATGGAAATATCTCTTAATCATATTTCCAAAAAAACTTTAATCATTTCAAACTCCACATGTAGCTCAAGTTATGCTCATTTTACTAAACACTATTATTTGAGACCCCAAAACGCCTTTTCATTCAAATTTTTGGACCTCAAAACACCATGAACCTGCATGAAAATTCTATGAAACCTCCATGTACATCAATAAAAACTCCCATAATCATGCACCATCAATTTTTCATGTTACTCCTTTGGACAATCTTGTCCTAAAACCTTCTTCTTCAAAAATTGCTATTTTTAGGTGGGGCCCACTCATCACCATGACCTCAACCATACATTTATGGAAATATATCAGATTCATATACAAAATCCAATCATCAATTTTTATGAACCAATCAAAACTAGGTCACTATACTTCATTCTCTGCAAACTGCTCCTAGCTAGGGTTTAACTAGGGTTTTAGACCACTTTACCTTCTTAACATTCGTTCATAAAACTTGATGATAAAATAACCTCATTATTTTTTAAACCTTATAAACTCACCATATAATATTCCCTGAAAGCCACAAGGTCCCATGCAAAACACACTATTCACAACAGCATCGAAGTTCAACTTCGAGTTGGCTTTTCACTTGTTTTCTTGACCTGTCTCACATAAATTGTCATATTTTACAAAATACATATCATGGGAACCTAAAATATTTCTCAAATCACTATGACACATCCCTATAACATATCCAATAATCATAATTTAAATTCCATAGCTCAATCTCTCCAGTCACTAAGACTTACCTATGCTTACATGTTTGATCCTCACTGTAGAAGCTAGGGTCAATTGAAATAATGCAATAACTCATCAAGAAACCTCTGAAAATGACCCAAACATACCTGATACATCATGATATACCTGAATGCAAGATTCCATGATCTCATATGGCTCCAAACCACATTGTCACACCTCCAGTTGTCATACCTACTCCCAATGAGCACCTGTAACATAGTGAAACACCTATACCTGCACCATGCCACTACTATGAGTGCTCATGAACCCTCAAAACATGTTATTCATCATTTCAATATGCTTCCCATGAATCTAGGAACCTCATACTATCATGTTGCATCTCATAGGTACTTGTATGAGCTTGCGAAGCAAACACACCTCGTTGAATCCCATTGTATCAACTCCAACATATCTAAACTAGTATGTTAGCATCAAGTACATCATCATGACATCATAAAATTACATTCACTTTGTCATTAATGCAATTTTTCATCAATGACACCACCTATTAGGACCACGTGCCAACATAAACATACAATAATGAGAGAGGAGAGGAGAGATCTTCAAATATAATAAGAGATCCAAAAGGAGTTATAAAATAACTCCATCATTACCTATGCAAACCTTCTTTGCTTGTGCCTAGTATCCATAATCCCCTTGAAGTGAGGGGAAGTGTGTGATAAGTGTAAGAGGAGTTACATATGCCATAAAACTCTAAGATTATATCCAAGAGAGAACAAAAGATGTGACACCTCACATATTCCATTAATATATGAATTAAAAAATTCATATGGGAATAAACCTACACACACACCTAAATAAATACTAGGATTATAATAATTACCTAAATAAATGATAAATCTCACACTCCCCCTTAAACTTTATTTTAGGATTACAAACAACTTAAAAAAGAAGGGATGTTTCATAAGTTAACACTCCCCCTTGATGACAACTTCCTTCAATCCTAACATGTTACAAAACAATAAAAATTGTCTTTACATAATGGCTTAGTGAAAATATCATCCACTTTCTCTTTAATAGGACATAAATAAAGAAGAATTTTCTTGTCTTCAATGAGTTTTCGTTGGAAGTGATGATGAATCTCAATGTGCTTTGACCTTGCATGAAAAACTGGATTCTTTGCTAAGGAAATAACACCAAGGTTGTCACCAAAAATTGGAGTAGGAGAAGTTTG
The DNA here is from genome assembly GCA_018340775.1 of Taxus wallichiana var. yunnanensis. Lineage (NCBI taxonomy): Eukaryota > Viridiplantae > Streptophyta > Pinopsida > Cupressales > Taxaceae > Taxus > Taxus wallichiana. The sequence continues at coordinate 1,024,043,567 of CM031239.1, forward strand.
AGGATGCCCCAAATCTGTAAGAAGTCTTCTAAGCCAAACAACTTCCTTCACAACATAATTACATCCTTTCTACTCAAACCTTCATAGAAGATACATATACATTATTTGCTTCTTATTATTCAAAGGAATAACACATGATCCCAATGATGAACAATAGCCACACGTGGATCATTCCCACTCTACAATTTTTTGAATTTCTACTATGACTAGTTCCTGCTTCGATGGTAGATCCAACTAGGTCACCCTTGACCCCCAACCCCGACCAGTTGACGTCTCTGCCGGATCTCGGAAGGACATTTTTGTTGGCTCTTGAAATCTTCAGTCCTTGGGAAACTTCAACCTCAGTGCATTGATGGGACTTTGTCCTTACAAATCCCTTCCTCGATCACTGAAGCTACGCAAGCCTCTAGGAGATTTTGTTGATCGGTAAACTTATGGGGCCCAGACCGCCCTTAGAAGAGATTCACAAATGGGTACGTATTAAATGGGATCCTTGTGGTCTCAGTTGATATTGCTGCCCTTTCCAATGGTTTCATGCTCTTTTTCCCATAAAGAAGATTTTTCTCGTGCTTTGTTGGGTGGCCCTTGGTTCTTTGGTCGAAGAGGCTTTTACCTCCATCATTGGACACCCAGATTCAATGCTAAAATGGAAACCATGTCCCAAGCTCTCGATCTGGGTTCTCCTCCCCAAGATCCCCTTGGAGTTTTGGCACTCTGTTGTCATTGAAGGCATTTCCCTCTCCATTGGTTCTCTAATAGTTGTGGATCAAGCTACCAAGGTGGGTTCTAGATTTATACATGTTAGATTTTGTGTCAATGCTAACATTAGTTCGCCCCTACCATCTTCCATTGATCTCCACTCTGAGTTGGGAACTTGGGTTCAGCCCATTGAATATGAATACATCCCTCAAGCTTGTTCCACTTGCAAAAGCATTGGACATCATGCTCAAGCTTGCCCATCAAAGCCAACTCCAAAGTCTAAAGAGAAGGTTTGCTCCCCGAAGAACAAAGGTAAGTTCATCCCCAAAGTTTCAAATGTTGTAAGCACTTTGAATCCCTTTGATGTCCTTTCAGAGGAGAGTGTTCTCTCGTTCCTATTCCGCTCTGCTCCCCCTTCCTCCTCCTCCTCTCTTGTCTGTTGTTTATTGTTGTCTATGATCCCCTCTTGTCCCTATTGGTTGATCCTTCCCTTCCTTCCTCTTCTCTCTCTCCCTCCTTCATTGCTCCGTCTCCTTCCTCCTCTCCTTCTTTGGACCTTCCCCTTACCTTCCCTCTTTTTAGTTCTTCTCTAGTTGTCTCCTCTCCTCCTTCTTCCCCTTCTCTTCGTGAGTTTTTGGAACCGGTCCTTCGTCGTGTTCCCCTTTCTCCATCTATTGCCCTATTTCTTCTCATTCCCCCCTTCGGAGAATGCCCTCATCTCTCCTTCTACTTCACTTTCAATGGATAATAGTCCTGCTAAGAATACCAGAAATAACACTAAGTTAAAACTAGATGTGGGCTCTAAGAAATCCAAAGGGAGACACACAAATCAAGAAAAGCTTCAGGAGGAAGCATTTTTAAATATAGCTCAAGGCACACAGGGACTGCTTTTCATCCCAAGTGGAGGTAAGCCAAAATCAAAGAAATGAAGATTTTCTCTTGGAATGTACGGGGATTAAATGTGCCTGGAAAAAAAAATCCTCAAGGATTTTAGACTCAAACATTGTCCTGATATCTTGATGCTGCAAGAAACCAAACTAAAGAGGAGGATACTCTTCATAAGTTTTGGCCTAATGCCTTTGTTGCTTTGCAGGAGTTTGCTGGTAACTCTAGTGGATTGTGTACTTTTTGGAACCCAAAGGTTCTCTTTGGGAATGTATCATTAAAACCCCCATTTTCTGGGGATGTTTTCCAAGAAATTGGTTCTAATATGGGTTGGATTGCTGTAAATATTTATGCTCTAATCTTGAAAACCAGAGAGAAAAAATTTGGAAGGATTTGTTGGACTTTTACTCTTCTTGCAAACACCTTTCATGGCTTATAGCTGGTGATTTCAATACTCCTCTGTATTTATCTGAGAAGAAAGGTGGAACTAGTGTTAGCACTAATAGCTTGAAGCCTTAGCTGACTTTATCAGATTGGGTGAATTCTTTGACATTGATCTTCACGGAGCTTCTTTCACCTAGTCTAACAAGACTCAGAATCAACCATATTCAAATCAAATTAGATAGATTCCTTGTCTCTATGGATTGGATCACTCACTTTAATGATTTATATTTGCAAGCTCTACCTAAGATAGCCTCTTGATCACTAATTATTGCTCCTCACGGCTATGCAAACACAAAGTGCTTGAAACATCCTCCCTTTCGCTTTGAGCTTGCTTGGTTACAAAATCATAATTTAGAAAAGCTTATCAAGGACTGGTGGATGACTGATATTCATGGCTCGGCTATGTACAGGTTTTCTAAGAAGCTTAGTTATGTTAAAAAAAGACTCAAGAATTGGAAAATTCAGGTTTTTGGGGATATCCGTAGAAGGAAGGATTTGCTCACTCTGAAACTAGCTTCTATCTCGGAGATCAATTCAAAGGAAGATCCCCTCAACTCCATCAACAAGAACTTTCCCTTCTTAGTGATTATCACAATACACTTGCTGAGGAAGAAATCTATTGGCGTCAAAGATCCAGAGCTATCTGGCTTCAACAGGAGATCAAAATACAAAATTCTTCCATATGACTGCTATGAAGCACAAGAGCAAGGATAAAATTAAAGAGTTAGTCACTATGGAGGGCTCTTATCTAAATAAAGATGATGTGATTGTTTTGAATTAATCAACTATTATGCTAGTCTCCTCCATGCGGGCCCTCCCCCATGTGAAGAGGATTGTCAGGAAATGCTTCAACATATACCCAATTTGATCACCGATGATATTAATGCCAAACTCACCCAACCCTTCTCGGTGGAGGAAATCAGGAGAGTTGTTTTTGACATAAAAGTGATAAATCACCTGGCCCTGATGGTTTCCCTATGGCATTTTTCAAACTTATTGGCATATTGTGGAACCTGATCTGCATGTTGTTATTTTGGAGTTTCAACAAAATGACCTTTTTTTAAGGGAGTGGAATAATACCTTTGTTTCCCTTGCACCTAAATCTATGGGATCAAAGTTGATTTCTAACTATAGGCCCATTAGTCTCTGTAACACTTCCTACAAGATCATAACCAAAATGTTAGCTTCCAGGCTTAAACCTTTTATGACTAGCTTAATTTCAGAACAACAAAATGGGTTTATTGGTGGTAGATTGATCCAAGGTGGCATCATTAATGTTCATGAAGCGATGCATTCGCTTCTCTCAAAAAATCGGCTAGTATGATTATCAAACTTGATATGCAAAAGGTGTTTGATAGAGTTAGTTGGCCCTTCTTACTTAGGGTTCTAGGAGAAATTTGGTTTTGGGGAGAAATGGAGATCTTGGATTTACAACTGCATCTCAACTCCCAAATTCTCCATTCTCATAAATGGTATCCCACAAGGTTATTTTCCCTCCAGTCGTGGAATCAGGCAAGGGGATCCCCTTTCACCCTTCCTATTTTTACTCATGGAATCAAATACTGGAAGGGGATCCCCTTTCACCCTTCTTGTTTATACTCATGGCGGATACTTTCAAAATGAGCCCATAAAATGATTTGGAAGTCTTCTAAAAGAGTTGGCATGATGCATTAATGGCATTCTACTACCTCTGGGCTCCTTATATGATTTCCCACAAAGAGCTAGCAGCATTATTTATTACCCTCACCTCTAGATGACACTTTGTTGCTTGGTATAGCTTCATTTCTAGAAGCTAAAGTTTTGAAACGAATTTTGGATTGCTATCAATCAGCTTCTGGGTAGAAGATAAATTTTAATAAGAGTAGTATTTCTTTTATTAACACCCCTACCAGCAAGAGAAAAGAAGATTGCTTGACATCTTTGGCTACATTATTATGGATCTCCCCTCTTCTTATTTGGGTCTTCCCCTTTCCTGGGAAGACAACTCAAGAGTCTTTGGAATCCAGTTATTGACAAATTCAAAAAGAAACTTGTTGGCTAGAAAGGTTCCCTTCTCAACCAGGCCGGAAAGCTACAGTTTGGTTAAGGCCACTTTGCAGAATCTGCCAATTTACTTTATGTCTTTACTGAAAATGCTTGCCTCTATGGCTTCTACTATTGAAAAATCCAAAAAAAAATTCCTTTGGTTAGGGTCAGAAGAACGAAAGAGAATCCACTTAGTTTCATGGAATGTGGTTTGTAAACCAACTACTCTTGGAGGTTTGGGCTGCACATAGAATTGTTGATATGAATTCCTCCATGCTCACAAAATTGGGTTGGGAAATTGCTACTAATGGAAAGGCTTCTTGGATGTAAATGATGATCTCAAAATACCTTTCTTTGGGGGAATATTTCTTTGTTGAAGACATTCCAAATGGTTCAGCTATTTGGAACTCCATCAAAAGCACTAGAAAATTGATACAAGCAGGCACCAGATGGAAAATTGGTAATGGTAAGATGGTTGCTTTCTGGACTAATAGATGGATTGGAGACAATGCCTTATCTACTGACCCTTCCTGGGATCCTATAAGATCTAGGCTTACTAGAATATGCGGGCCTTTTGTTTCTAACTACATTGATCGCTCCTCCTCTTACCCATGTTGGTTCATACCTGGCTGGGAAGGAGCGAGTTGTTACTAGCTTCAACTGATTGAAAAATTGAAGCTTTTATTGTCGCAACAATTTTTTCCTATTTCTTCTTTGGAGGATGCTAGAATCGGCCACTCTCTACTGGTTCTTTTTCTATTAAGGTTTTTATCTCTCCCTGCCTCACCACTCGGAGGGCCTTACTCTATCTCAAATTTGGTTGCCTCAAGTTATTCCAAAAGTGGGATTTTTCACTTGGCTTGCTTCTAGAGATGCCTTTCTCTCCGGTGAGAATCTCAAGCGGTGGGGTTATTCCCTCCCTAGCATGTGTGTTCTCTATTTTGAGGCTCTTGAATCCTCTTCCATTTACTCTTTCATTGCAATTTTTCCTTTTATGTCTGGAGCCTCCTACTTAACATTTTTGGAGTGTCTTGGGTCTTTCCTAAGTCCATTTCGAAGCTCTCAGTCAATGGGTGCCTCTCTTTTGGCATCAAATTGTTAATCTTTCCTAGAAAATTCTTCTTCCTCACACGTTATGGAACATTTGGAAAGAACGTAACATGCATATTTTTAAAGAACAACACAAGTAACCCCCATAGGTCTTCACCTTGGTGGCGGTTGGTCTTCAAGAAAATTTGAATTGTTGTATTTGGAAACAACATAAATGTAAAATTGCTCTCAGCATGGATAAACAATGGTTGCAGCAACTTTTGATACCCCTTCACCCCCAATTTAGTTGCTTTAAGGGATAATACTACTTGACCCCTCCTCCTTTAGGTTGGCTTAAAGTCAACACTGATGGTGTTGTTAAAGGTAACTTGGGCATCTCGGTGGAGGTGCCTCTATTAGGGATGAACTGGGTCAACCGATGGCTACTTTTGCTTCCCATTTTGGTAAGGGTTCTAATCACGAGCCGAAGCCCTGGCTATTTTAAAGGTATGGAACTTGCTTCTACTTTTGAAGGATCAACATAATCATGGAAAGTGACTCCCTAAATTTGATTAACCTTCTAAATAATAAGGGTGTCACCAGCAATGGACCATTAGCAATATCATTTCTGATATCAGGCTTCTCCAATCTCAATTCAGACAATGTCCAATATCAGCACATTTTTAGGGAAGGCAATAAAGTGGCCGATATGTTAGCTAATATTGGAGTCTCTCATGAGAATCAACAAACTTGGGTCGGGAATTTTCTAAATTACTTCTAAAAGCCTTTAATGATGACTATTCTAAAAGAGTTAATTTGAGAAAGTATTGCTCAATCACTACTTATAATGATTACTTGGACTTCATATTTACCCGCCCGTATTCTTCCTCCATTGTTGGCGATGATCTCATTTATTATGATTTGAAGGTTTTTCTTATTGATTTTATTCGTTGCACGTGGGAAGCCAAGATCTCAATTTTAAGTTATTAATGGGGATTTTAATCATAAATGGAAGCTTCCCTTTTCTGGTGGGCACGTGGCAGAGGGGGTTCACGGCTTTTTATATAAGCCCATTTTATTATTCTATTTCACATCATCTTTCTTCTCATCTATTTGGCTCTGCAAAAAATGGGGGTGCTCTGGTTCAATTGGAGCCTACTAATTGTGAAGAACTTAAGAAGGATGAAGTTGTTTGGAATCTTCTTGAGGAGAAGGGGGTTATGTCATTCATTGAAAGGCTTTCAGGGCACTCTGTTGTGGTGTCAAGCAACATTTTATCATCCTAGAAGTAGGGTAATGTGAAAGTGGGAAAAACTAAATTTGAAATCACTATCAAGAGTATTGTTACTACTACGGGGCTTCTAATGATGGTGATATATATTTTAAGAGGTCCTTGAAAGTGGAAATGGCGACCTTTCTAGCTAAGAGGAAAGAGAAGGTTAACATTTACAAATCGGGCTATGAACGGACTTCATTGAAGGAACCCAGGATCACGTTTTCGAGAAATTTATGTGGTACTTTACGTTGGAGGGCAGGTATAAGCTCGTCTTTGGTCCCCAACTCTTCATTTTGGCTCATTTTTGCAATGGTGTTAAGGTGAACTTAGCCAATTTCCTGTACCAATCTTTAGTTTTGTCCATTCAAAAGGCTTGCACTTGGTGAAGGTCATTTACTCCACCAAGGTTTATTTTATTTTCTCTTTAAGCATGTTGCTGATGCTCACGCTCTGTCTCGTTTTCCCACTATTGTTGGTTCGGCCACGCCATGAGTCCCCCTCCACCTCCTCCCCGTCCTGCTCTTTGTCACCTTTGTTGCCACCTTAATCCCCACCTTCCTCTTACTCGAAATTTGAAATTACGGGCCACCATGACACCACTTCCTCCCCCTCTCGCTCTCATTCTCCACCCTCTTATCCCCACCCGATTGTTTCTCCCCTGGTGGCGGCTCCACTCCCACTCATGTTTCTCCCTCTACTTGTTGTTGTGGGTTCTATTCTTCCCACGCTTGGTGTTGCGGGTTCTGTGAATGAAGGTTCAATTCCCAAGATTCTACTCAGTCTTAACAATGCCTACCCAGAGTCTTTGGTCCCTTCTGGGACTGGTGAAAAAATGGATTGCTCTGATGACAAGGTTTTGCTGACTTGATGAACACGAGACGATGTCGAGGAGGAGTCTGTCTTTGTTGTAGAGGATGTTATTGAGGATGTTTCCAACTCCGAGGTTGATTTGGACCACCGAGTTGAGGCTCGTCGAGATGATTCATGGAGTCTTTAGTAACATCAACAATGCTCTCAATGTTATTAAGAAATGGAAAGAATCTACTGATGAGACCTGGGTGCATCTCCAAAATGGTTGCATGAAATTGTTAAGTGTTGTTGAAACTCTTGCTGACAAATCTATTGATTCTGTTATGATGGAAGCTTTTAATGAACTTAAGAATATTATACCTATGTAGCCCAGGGTGTGGGCTTTTTTGGTACTTTTTGGATTGTGGATCTTTTTTTGACATTTGTCTAGTTGTTCTTATGTTTCATCATGCCTATCTAGCCGTCTGGGAATTTTTGTAACAAGGATGTGGGTCCTAGAAAAACCCTCACTTTTTACCATAATCCAAGGCATGCTTAAGAAATAATGCAAAAACCTAAATATGTTATTTCAAAGGTGTTTTGTAAAGCATTTTTAGTAGAAGAAACCAATGAACTATTACTACCAGTAATTATCAAATCATCAACATATAATACTATGATAACTATGTCATTAATAGTATTTTTGACAAACAAATTAGAATCATTGCAACTATGAGTAAAACCTTGATCTATAAAAAATTGATAGATTTTGGAATACCATTCTCTAGGTGATTGCTTCAAACCATAAATAGTTTTCAATTTGCAAACAAGATGCTCATTTCCTTTCTTAATAAAACCAAGGATTGGGACATAAATTTCTTCATGCAAATCACCATTCAAAAAAGCACTCTTAACATTCATTTGATAAATAGGCCAATGCATATGAGCAGCTAGAGCTAAAACAACTTTCATTGTGGGCATCTTAGCTACAGGTGCAAAGGTTTCATTATAATCAATTACTTCAACTTGAGAAAAACCTCTAGCAACTAATCTAGCTTTATATTTATCTACTTGATTATCAGAAGTAAACTTAGTTTTAAACAACCATTTATAACTAACCAATTTTTGACCTTTAGGGAGGGAGACTAAGTCCCAAGTTTGATTAGAGATTAAGGAGTTGTACTCATCATGAATATCATTATGAGCCATGTAAATGTTTTAAATTAGGTTTTCCACCACTACAAGCTTCTTCAAAAGTAATGGTTAAGAAAACTTTAGTGGGAGTCCTATTAATAATATAAACTATACAATTTATAACTTCAACCAAAACTTATAATGCATATTTTTAGCATGCAACATACACCTAACCATTTCGGTGATAGTCCTACCATTTGGCAACACAATTTTTCTCGGTGTAAGAAACATTATTTTCATGCTTAATGCAATGTTGCTTATAATATGCAAGAAAATTAGAATTGACATATTTGGTACCATTATCGATGCATAAGATACATAAAAAGCGACCAAATTATTTTTTAACAAAGATATGAAATTCAATAAATGTATCTAAAACTTGATCTGTGGTTTCAAAATACAATTGAAACTCTCACAATGCAATCATCTACAAAAGTATCAACATATCTAACACCATTAATAGGAGTTTGCCTTTCACCTAAAAGATCACTATAAAAAGATGTTATTTTTAGTTGCATGCCAAGGTTTGTTTTTTTAAATACTCTATATGAATTTTACCAACCATACATCTAGTAACAACGAATTAGAAGCAAGAAATTCAAACAATCCATACACCATGTTTAGTTTATGCATAAGTGCAATCCTTTGGTAATTAATATGACCTAATCTTTCATGCCATAAACTACCATCAATAGAAGCAACTAAAACATGACTAGAATAAGGGGAAGAGAATGCAGTAAATTTAAACAAATCATCTTTATCTCAAAAGGTTATACCAACAACTTCAAAAAAATCTTTATTGATTTAATATAAAAGTATTTTGAAAAAAATTACTTTGTAATCCTGTTTGTATAATTGAGGAATAAAAACTATATTTAACTTTAATTCACATGAACAAGTAAAACATCATGTAATTCACCATTAGGAATACTAACATTACCAATTGTTTATACATTACATGAAGCATACTTCACAAGACTTAAGCGATTAATAGAGCGATCTAACTCTAAAATAATAAATAAATTGACATTAGATGTCATATGTTGAATAGCCCTATAAACAACAATCCATTCAATAGGAGAAGACAAACCCAAAAGACAAGTAAAAACAACCCTAGTGTTAGATTTTTGAAAAATTTAAGTCTTGTTACTAGCACTAGCATTAGTGTTTTCACAATTCTTTCCATTTTAATATCACGTTTCTTGCTAAAGCAATAATCTTCATCCTGACCATCTTTATGACAATAAATACAAACTAATTTACCCTTAGGGTTGGAGTTTGACTTGTTTTCATTTTTGTCATATTTGTGGTTGGTCTTACAATGTTCATTGTTACGACAATTCTTGTGTTGGTGTTGAGAAACAAAATCATGTTCATTTGCCTTAAGACTACCAAATTGAAGTAACTTTTGTTCTTCTTGATGTAACAAATTACAAAAATATCAAACTTCAACTAAGTTGCTAAAGTAGGAATAACAAGTTGAGAGTGAATATTTGTAATAAATTGTTGAAAAGGCCTAGGTAAACTCTTTTTCATAATAATATGAATTAAATTCAAATCTGAAACTTTAACACAAACCAATTAATTGCAAATTTAAATAATAAACTTTAGTAAAAAAATCATCCATTGTTTTGAAATCAACATACTTTAAATCTAAAAGTTGATCTTGAACTTTAATTTTTCGAGATTCATTCACAACATCATACACATCTTTCATAGTAGACCAAGCACTAGTAGCAGTAACACAACTTTCAATATAAGCATGAAGTTTAAGTGACATTACCATACCAATCAACCACAAGGTCTCTTCACTTTTACCTTGCCACTTTTTGCGGGCTTCACCGAGGCATTTTCATTATATATAAGTTTTTACTCTCTATAATTTTAATCAAATATTTAAAGGTAAAGATATATTACACATGCAATTTCTATATATGGTAATTTGAAGAAGTTTCGAATGCAATAATTGAGTCATTGTGCCTCAAATTCCTAAAATACCAAAGAAATAAAAATGCAATAATTCTATACACTTAAGAGGAAATGCAATAATTTAAGTTTAATGTCGATATAAATATTTTTTTAAATGCATGAAATGCAATAAAATATTTTTAATGATTTTAAAGAATTTTTATTTTATAAACCATATTTTGAGATAGCTAAAATTTTAACAATATTTTTCTAACATGTAAAGGAACAAACCTAATAATAATCTAAGAAATTCATGTAAATTTAAAGTTATGAGCTATTTTTCGGACAATATTTTTTAAAATGTGGGTATTAACTATTCAAAACAACTTACTAATTTACATTTATTTTTTAAATCAGTAATATAAAATTTTAACAAAAATTCTCAACATAAAAAAAAATCTATTAATTTTTAAAAAGAGATCTAAATTGTCAATCAAAAGTTATTATCTATTTTTCATACGGGATTTATAAAAACATTAAGTAAAAAAGAGCCAAAAAAATATTTCTTTATTTCTTTTAGAAATAAAACAAATGAAGAAAATTATTATATAAGATATCTAAGGAGCTCTCAAATCGTAATCAAAAGAAATGTCTGAATTAAAATTTATTTATGTTTTTGTTTTTGTAAATAAACATAAAAAAATAAAAGAGAAACAATATTGTAGAACTATGAATTTTTATTGATTTGAAAGAGCTTCCAACAAGCTTGCATAATGAAGAAAATTCTACAAAATGTTAGATTGCAAGAAAAAAGATAACAAAAATAATATATGGTTATAAAAAGACAAAAAATTGTAAGGGTATGAGCCCTCGATAAAAAAATGTTTTAAAAATTAACAAATATTCTTACTTCTCCACCAAAATAATTGCAAAATAATTAATTTCAAACGTTAGTAAAACCTTGTTTTGATGTAATGAAAAAATAAGTTACAAGATCTTTTACAAATCACATTAAAACAAATATAGGAGAAGAGAGTGCTCTTTAAATATAATAAGAGAGCCAAAAAAAATTACAAAATAACCCCATCATTACCTATGGAAACTTTCTTAATGTGCCTAGTGTCCCTAATCCCCATGAAGTGAGGGGGAAGTGTGTGACAAGTGTAGGAATTATATGTGACATGAAACTCCAAGATTCTCTCCAAGAGAGGACAAAAGAGGTGTGACACCTCACATATTCCCTAAATATATGAATTAAAAATTCATATGGGAATAAACCTACACACACCTAAATAAACATTAGGATTATAAAAATAACCCAAATAAAGGATAATTCTAACAATTATGGTTTCATAAACATCAATTTATTTTTCTATATAGCTTAAACTTGTCTTACATTTTAAAACAATATTCTCATGTCTCGATTACTATTGAATGTCACATTTTGTCTAATTGTACTTTCAACATTTCGTGTGATGATAGGGTTTGGTTATCATATCTTCATTTTTTGGCAATTTGATAAATAATATCTTTATTTCATGTAATAGAATTCTTTCTCAAAATATCTATATTTTAAATTGTTTGAAAAAATAAAATCTACACCCGTTGTTATCATGTAATCACATTCTTTCTCAAAAGAAACCTTTTAGAGTACTTAAATTGTCAATATCTTACTCATTTGTTTTCATTGTATTGTATCTTTTATATACATTTTTAATGTAAAAACAAAACAAATACTTCATATTGATAGCTAGCTATTATTGATTACACATCATTTTAAACATTTTATGTTTTTGTTGAAATTGAACTTGTAGTTGTCGACTCCATAAAAGAAAAAAATCATATGAATATTATGTGAAGAATAAAGAACATCTCGAAGAAATCCAAAAATGTTGATACCGGCTCAAAAATGATATTATTAATAAATGCAAAAGGGATTTTTTGTAATGAATTGTCTCATGTTATCACAAATCAAGCAATACTTCCTACAAATCAACATGAAAATATCTACTTGTAATTCACAATTGTTGAAGGGGTTCCTCAAAATATTATATGTGATTCTTCAATGAATATTGAACTGTAACTTGCAAACACAAACACATTGAGAATTGCTTGACAAAAAAACCTTACCTACAAATTATCTCTCTTTTAACAATGTTGGAGGCACATCATGTCAAACTTTACATAGTGTATCGAAAGAAATCCTTGTCACTTCTTCGTTGCTCGTTAGTAAAAGAAAGACAAACATTTTACTTATTGAGAGTAGATATAACTCAAACCTTGATGAGAGACAAGTGATTTCACCACATAGTAGACTAGATATCATGTGTTTGAACATGTTCTATATTCATGGAAGATAACCCAAGCATGGAAACTCAAATTTCAAAATGGGTTATTCATTTGTTATAGATGTTTTTCATAATGAAATGGACATTGTTGCCCCAAATGGAATAATATGGATCCTTGAAAATGACTCGTAGTTTTATTAGTACTAACCCATGTTTAGGAAATGCTTAAATCATGGGTGAATCCAATTTTGCAGTGGTACAACATGTTTGTGGAGGGTAATACAAATAAAGCAACATACTATTAGTTTCCCTTTGGACAATCAATGTCACTTTGCAAAATTTCCTCCATGAGAAATTGAATATAATGTTGGTCGAAAGACTTTAGTTTTTTCAATAGATCATGTGTTCAAAAAACTTTAGAATATAAAATAGTGCATGACCCATACTACAAGGATGTCCTTTTTTATGATGGTGCACTGGTATCATTATATGTTGAACCTACAAATGTCTCATTTGTACTTCCATATATATGTATTGACATTCAAGAATTCCAACAAGTTGAACTGACTTTCGATGCATTAGAAAATACATTTTCGACTATAAAACACAACCACCTTCCTTATTTGTTTGCATACTCCCAAATATAGGAACATACATAGAATAAATACAATGTTACTTGTAATCAAAAGATCAAGCAACATGCACCATGACATGGCCAAAAACTTGACATGTCCCTTGTAAACAGATACAATACAAAATGTTTGTTTACTATGGCATTTCCTATTTTTGTTTCCTATAAGGGAAACTATGTTCAAACAACCCCACTTCAAAAACATTTAGATGCATGAATATGCACTTCATTTGAGTCATTCAATATTTAGGTTTTTTTAACTCAATCTAATAATGTGCCATCACACCCAAGGAACAACTACCATTTTGTTAAAAAAAAATATTAAGGACAAGTTACCAACTATTGTTACAAATCTTTGAGAATGGCTCCATATAATACTTGATAATTAAAATGTCAAAGATTTGATGCGCTTCACATTCACTCCGTGCGAGAACAATATCATATTGGACAATATGTTGTATTAAACTAACGGCATGATTGATCAATTAGGTTATCCTACTATGGTTTTTACGTTTAGTGTTGCTTTGACATCAAATAACTTGATTTGCATAACACAATACCTTATAAGCCCCTAAAGATGTATGCCAAGCTTATCATTGGAGAATACATACTATTATCTCCAATACACATCATACAATCTTTATGTGCATCATAGATTTACAACATTTCACAAAGAAGTACAAGAAAGGCATTTAGAAGTGCAAGACTTGTACCTATTGGTACAAGTATGTAATGAAGTTCTTCATTTCACCTTTCATTTTAAATATATATATATATATATATATATATATATATATATATATATATATATATATATATATATATATATATATATATATATATATATATATATATATTTCTTCTATTGAATCTCATATAAATAGATATTATTAATAAATATGAGTGACAACATAGAGACTCCACACATATTCATGGATTTCTTTGGCTAAAAAATGCAGCAAATATTAATACATTAGATTTGGGAAGATCAAACTGCAATCACAAATCTAAAAGCCTTAGGATAACTTTCATAGAGATCAAATGGTGCATTGTCTATTCTTGATTATGGAGATTTGTTAAATATAATTGGGTCACTTTCAAGCAATCATTTTCTCAACTATGAAGATCGTTTGAATCAAGCTCAAAGGCTACTAAGTGCACAAAAGAAAAAAGGTTAAATAAAAAAGAACTCTTATGTTGATACAAATCACCTTGGTATTTGCATCAAGAATCTTCCATAGTCATTGAACACAATGAAGCCAAAAATACAATCCTTTTCATAATGATGAATGATTAAATACTCACAATCCAACCACGTTTTTCATTTAGAGAGCAAATGTCCATTATCAACGTGCTCTTTCCCATGAAGTTGTTTTGAAATATATTGCAAAATGTTTCAAAATTGGATGACTGATTTGAAATCTATCACCATATGCCAACAAAAATTTAAAAGAATGAAAGCTCGCGTGAATCATCTTTGAATGCCTTAAGGAAACTTTTAACTAACAGTGTTGTTGATCATGATAGCAATGCATAGTAAGTTTATCATCTTTTACAAAAATTCCAGTAGTTTTGTGCAGTCGATCATTTGTTTGATTAAATGTTGACAAAAAAATTGTATGTTGTCTCTCCCACAATACATCCAATCCGCTTAGTACTTCAACCTTCACTAATGCATATATGGATAGACCTCCTCCATTAAAGCTACTATCACTTATACAAGCAACAAGGAATCGCCAACCATTGTTCTTGTTTTCCTCAATTTCTTCAAAAATTATGTTTGCTTATGCATTGATCTATTGAAGCGAACTTCTATTATACTAACCTTTATGCAACATCATTGCAAATGTAGGCTGTCTACTAAACAAATGATTGAAAACTAGGAAAACATAAATAATTCCTACCACCCATGGCATATTCACCGTACAACTTCTAAAAATGAATTATTTTCAAATGTCAAAGTTTCAAATGACAACATCCTTCGCCACAAACTCGAACATGATGAATGTTAACTTTTATCACAACTACACCCTGACAATGATATTTAGCTTATAGAATTGACTCGAGCAACCTATCGAATTTATGAATCCCATTCTACCGCTCCATCCACTTTAGGTACTTGAAACAACAAATTGTTGATATTATGTATGTCATTACAATCAGCATGACACACTGCTTCCATGGAAAAGACAGTTCAAGAAACTGCTGATACAAAAAAACATGCCTTATCAACTAATTAAAACTTGTATTGAATTCACAAGCAACTCGCAATAATTCACCATTGTTATTGCTCATGCCAACATGTATGGCAACATTTAATATTAATGCTTTCACAATCCATTCAAGCCTTTTGCATACTTGCAAAATAAATGAAACAATTGGAAGGACAAGCACTTGCAACTTTACAAAAGTCTTTACAATATATCCAATACATTATAATGGACGAAATGAGTTTTCAGGGCCAAAGTTGCTCACATATAGATCAATGTTTGTGAGAGGCCTTACCACATCACAAAAATGAGCCATATGGTGCAAGATATATTATTCTCGATGGTGATTGGGGTCAACTCCTCCAACATACAATATACCAAAGTATGTTGGAACATCATATGGTTCAACCCTTTGGCAGACCTTTAACAATGTTATTACATTGCACACAATTTTCATCAATAAGGCTCTAGTCCAAGTCGAGTAATTTGCCAAAATCTACTGTTGAATATACAAAATGATGAACCAAAAGTTGAAGATTCGAAATTATTAATGTCGAAGAGATGGAAACTCGTCGTCTTCGAAGAAAAACTTCATTTCATATATCATCTCACTTACGTGCAACAAATACTTTGGTTTCAACACATAACAAGGAAATGTTGAAATCATTAAATATACCCATCACATTGAGTAGTGTAGAGCATACCAAGAAAAGAAAGTTTAGAGATCCTGATGATGACAAATTAGAGACCAAAATTCTTCCATTAGGTCAGCAATTATGCTTATAGACAACTTTTGGATCGGTTTTGGATTGATCAACGGTGCTCTTGGGAGAATCCATAGAGCAAGCATCAAACCCCCATATTGCCAATTATGAAAAAATATACAAGTCCGATATGTATTCAAATAATCCTTGGCATGTTACAATCCCTCCTATTGCTCAAGTCAACCTTAAACAACTTCCATTGAAAATGGCCTAGGTTTTGACAATACATGAGTCACATGGATTAACATTGCAAAAGGCAACTATTGATATGGTACTAGTAGACGTTGGGGTCTTACTTTTACTGCAAGTACAAGAGTTCTGAGTGTGTTCCTTCCAAGACCATATTTCACCTTCTTTCTCTTAAAACCGCCGTACAAAAGTATAAAATAGTACAATTCCACACCAAGAAAAAAGAACTACAAATACATAGTCCATCTGAACTCTCTTCATTGAATTGGTCCTCATTTCTCTCGTTCTATCGGCATTTGCACTACACCTTCCTCGTGTTGTTTCTGGTATATAGTTCAATGTCTTGTTTTGTTATCTTGCGGGCCTTGTGGATTATGTCATTTCAATCATTTTTCATTAGCTTTATAGTTGTATTGGAAAATTGTAATACGGTCCATGGTACTTTGTCACTAGCCACCTGATCTTGTAGTTTATTAGGATGGCATAGTGTTTTGGACAGTGAGGCTCCCGTTTTCAACCCTTGTTTATCAATAAAAGAAGACAGCTTGTATAATTTTTCCAAAAACTCTTAATGTGGTACAGATTTACAACACTATTTTTAATTTGATTTCCAATTTCTCTGAATTTTTACCTGGACCCGACTTTCAAGTACAATTTACTTCTTTCATTTTATTCATCCCTTGAAAGCTCTCGAGTTAAGTAAATTGTTAATTGTGTTCAAGATGGATAAAACTCAGGCATTACAACTCGGGTAGTACATGCAACCCAGTTTCAACTCAATCCCAGAACAACTTTATTTTTATAATTGCAGTTAAATGGAGTATTTCACAAAAAAATTATTAGTGTACTGTACTGACAAATTAAGAACAACTTTATTTTTATAATTACAGTTAATTGTACCATTTCAAGACAATTTTATCAGCGTACTGCACCATCAAATTAAGAGCCCAACTGAACCATGTACTTATAGGATTAAAATGTGAGTTTTTGAGTCTAATTGTACCCTAACAGAGGATGGAACAAAAAGGTGTGTAATTTAGTGCTAAAGATAAACAAAAGCTAAGCCACTTGGAGCATTAAAGCCAAACCATCCAACTGTAACGTTCAGTCTAAAAACAGATATACAATCCATCCTAATAAAAATCACATCATTACAAAGAAAACTATTTTTCATCTGAAACAGAAATCAATATATGTGCATTAGGGGAGCCTTGAACTAATTGCACCACTTCATCTTCACCCATTCATGCAGAAACAGAGCTATTTACAGTTGCATAAAGTGGCTATGTGAATACATGCAACAGCTCGCGACACAACATATTATGACTTGACAGTGAAAGAAGACTCGGATACTAAAACCGGTTACAAAAACACAATCCTGCACTTATAGTAACCAGTTTTTCCCAGACTAGATCAAATAGTACCTCAGAAAAATACAAAGAAGCATGGATGACATGAACTGTATCATTAAACAGATGGAATAACCAAATTATGACTACCTTGGGCTGTGAATTAAAACCCACAGATGGAGGAGCTTTATCATGACTGCCACGTGCTGAGTTATTGAAACCAACAAATGAGGTAGCTTTAATGATGAATACACCGCACTGTAACATGACAACCAAGGCCCTAGACTAAATCACAACCTTTTGCAAAGTCGCTTGCACATCATGAGCAACATTGGCAGAGTCAAAAGGTATACCCCTATTACCTCTTAAAAGAATACAGACTGATGACTGTCTTTTAACTCATCTCTCGTCTCAATATGACAATGGTTAACAACGCCACAAATCAAATTATACCTGCTATCCAACATGAACTGCTGATTACTGCCAAATAGAGCCAAATTGTCCAGAAAAGCAACGCAGTTGTTAAAAACTAACCTTCCATCTATTTGTGGTAATATTGAATCAAGATCATTGTTACCACGTCCAATTTCCACCCATTATTATCAATCCAACCATGATGTTCGTTGGTGATATCAACCGGAAGATCCCAACCACCAACAAAAAGGTTACCAATATCATGTTGAGCATTGAAAATTTGAAACCACTGAACAAAATGATTCCCACTTGTACTATTGTTATTCTCCTGAATAACTTGGATGCACCACTCACCCATCTACACCAAAGTTCTAATGTGGAACCCGTTCATTCAATTAGATTAAAAGGATACACCAGTCACCCATCTACACCAAAATTCTAACGTGGAACCTTTTCATTCAATCAGATTAACAGGGGCATTGCCTACATCATCTAGCCTTCTAGCACCACCAGTTCTTGAAAAATATGCCAATCCTCTTCAAGAATCTTTATCTGAATTGCCATCTCAGAAAATACAAATATGGCACCTTCCTTGGAGAAGGTAATAAGTGACAATAAACTTATTAAAAAAACATTTTCTCCTCTATTCCCCAAACCACCAAAACAACTCAGTAGAAGACACATGCCAAAAGGTTAGAATACTACAAGAAGCCAATCACCCAGTCTCACATTCTCATCAACAGTGACCACCGAATAATCATTGCTTTGACATGTAGCAACAACTAACTCAGTAAAAATAAATAAACCATTTTTAGTCTCACACCAGCCACAAACTAAACAAGAACCTTGCTCTCCTCAAGATCTCGCCAGCCGCTAATTTATTTACCAAAAAGACCACATAAGACGAGAGTTTTTGTCTCTAAACTAAACCAAACATGTTTTAAATCTAGCAATCTAGATCTTTGAAAGTACACCATTAACGAATACAACATATGATTGAGCTTGTCAAAAACAGAGCTAACTGTGAGCATATACAAAGGTTCAGTGGAAGATTCATGAACTGTACTGCCATCAAGCCACACTGAATCTTTCCAAATATCAAAGTTGATCAGCAAGATAACGGATTATTCAACATGTTCTGCATTCTTTTATCAACCCTATCCAAGAGGAACTTCTGGTTACACCTCTTGCTAGCATGCATATTGCAAAAGAATTGAATGCCCCTTTTCATTCATTTATGCGAGGAATGTCCCGCATTTTGCAAGCAATATCCCTTGCGTAGGGATTCAACCACAATGAACTAAAATCAGAACAGTTCATGTCAAACCAAGGACTATCTGCAGCAGTCGTATAGAGTTTCATATGTTCCCAAGCCTCCATATTCAGGTAAAAGCCTGGGAGCCAGCTACCCTAACAGGAAAATTACAAAAGCATTGAGTCCACAAGTGGCTTTTCTTTCAAGGCCAGTTTACCCTAGGGAAATCTACCTAAAAATGTGAACTATTGAAACAAAAACTTGGGAGACAGCTACCCTAACAGGTAAGTTGCAAAAACATCAAGTTCACAAGGGGCAGTTTTTTCCTCGCTGATTTAGGCTTGGGAAATCCACCTAGAAATGTTATTCCAGAAAAGTAACTACCGAAGTTCTTTTCCATCAATAACTGTGATTATCCATTTAATAGCTAACGCATATTCCTTGCAATAATAAATTCTCAAGGTCTTAACACTCCAAAGATTCTATAATGGACACAAGTTCTCCAAATTAAAATGCCTTCTCTTGGAATTCAGAGAATCAAAACCACAAGAAATCCGTCTTATGGAAGCAAATCAACTGAAAATTAGAAAACAGCCTTTTATTAATATATGCCACAAGAAGAGAAAACCTACTGACAAACCTGACATCATATCTGTATATCTTGATTGAGTCCTAATACAGAAAATCCTCCATCAGGATTTCAATCAAAAAGGAATGTGGATTCAATGGCAAGTGAATCTTTTTCTTTTGGGGACTTCAGAGAAAAATTTTGATGCAGAAAGGACACAAAATTCTTGTGTATATGTAGGAGCACAACTCATATAGCTAGAGGGTCCATGATAATTTGTTCCGAGAATTGCATGGTGGTTGGCTAGGTGAATATGTAGGTGCACCACTCATATACCTCGAGGGTCCATTCAATTTTTTTCTGAGAATTGCATGGTGGTTGCTTAGGTAGTCTCTATGGGGATGATTAAACTAAGATTTTGTGGAAGAAATAAAATTTTGGCAAGTAATATCTAGACATGTTAGAAGATTTGTGTAACGATGACGACTTTGCTAGTTGGCCAAGGGAAGGAGTCAAAACACTCGACCGTACACACCATTTCCAGTAACAACTACCAACCACCAAAAACAAATGTCTCTGCCATTCCCCCAACTTCTTAGCTACCCAATGGGGGTTCCAAACCCAAAGGAATACCTACGTATCAAACAAGATCATCTTATTATTCGTCGCCCTCACTATCTCCAGCACCATTGGTCTCACGGCTTGAGGTTTCCCCTTGGCCAAATGAGAGTTTGCTCCCACCAGTTATGAGTTGAAACAAACCATCACATTCTCCGTCATGACCGGATCTGTCATCTTTGCTCCCTCCAAGAGGTGGAGACCGAGGACCACTTCATTTTTAGATGTCCCATTTATTATGAGATTTGGGGAAGATATCACTGCCTCTACAGAGATTCAAACAACACTCTAGCTACCTTCTTCAGATACACTGACCAGCGGTGCCTAGCTCTTTATCTTTGCGAGGCTGTCACCTTCCAACGCAGATCCCTACAAGAGGAGCCTAGAGGCTCAAGAGCTCCCATATTGATCACCTCTTTCTTTCAGCCCATTCAGGTGATTGGCAGCACTAAGCGTCCTTTGGACACCAATACATCACACATCAAAGTTGATAGATCAGTTAGGCGGTGCTTCTCTCAGCAGATCATTACTACTTAAGACTACTCACATCTCCAGGCCTACTATCTCTTGGCATCGTGGATCTGCTCCGACCTGCCGACATGGCTCTGCCCCTCTACGGCGACATGGATATACTACTACTTGCCTGCTATCCCCAGACCACAGGGGCAAACTGATATTACAAGCTTTCTTTCTACTACAGGGGTTACATCGGCCTTGGATGATATCATGCTAGGCAAGATTCTAGAGGAAGTGTCTTGCTTTGGCTCCACTTCATGCACAGACAAGGACATTCGATGAGTTTTGCCTCCAATCTTCATTGACGCATGCTCTTGGGGTTTTTGATCGCCTCGTTGCTATTTGTATTCATTTCTCTGCCACTGTGGTAGTGGCATGCTGCTCTTTTTGTCTTTTGTACTTTATTTCTTTGGTTCGTATCTAGGATTCTCTCTTCCTAGAACTTTCTATTGCTAATGGTTGTATCCTTCAGTCCCATTGACCTACTTTTGGTCATTTGTGGACATTAATATAATTTCTTTGTCTTTCTTTCTTTCTTGGGGTGCTACTATCAACCTTTCTGTGCTACACAATGAGAAGCTGAATCGTGACCTATTATTTGATAATAAGACTTGTTCAAGCCAATCTTTTAACCTGAAGCCAAGGTATAAATATTTAGTTTCTGCCTCAAACGAGCTAGGGTTGTTTCTTCTAAAACAAGAACTAATTAAGGGTCACCTGTAAACTAAAAAATTGTGAATCAGAATTTTCTAAACCCTTGATTCCCTTTTTAGGTAAAAGCTTTCAGTAGATATTCACTTTTCTAAATGCTTTTTTAATTCAACCATATCACTTTTTAGGTAAAAGCCTTCAGAGCACATTCAGAATTTTTCAAACCCTTGATTCACTTTTTAGGTAAAAGCTTTCAGTAGACATTCACTTTTCTAAATGCCTTTTTTAATTCAATTATATCACTTTTTAGGTAAAAACTTTCAGTACACATTCACTTTTCTAAAAACGTTTTTTAATATAGCAATCGTAAACTCTCTAATTTGAGTAAACAAAAACCATGCAACAAGTGCTAAATTTTAGGTTCTTACCTGGGCAGTAAATTGTAATCATCAATGTCTTTCCCTTTGCTGTAATACAAATTTTGGTATATAAAACAAACTCAAAGAGCCAATTCCAAAAGTTGACTTTTGGAATGTGTTATGCACCGTTATAAAAAGTTAGTATCCACTTTATGACACAAAAATCCCAAAATATTGTCTTTTGTAAATTATATTCTAGTGTTAAAACTGGGCACCAATAATGATTAATCACAATGCCATGTTCATGTAATGTGTATCGGTAGGAATCCAGTTTTGAAAATACCAAGCAATACAGTAGCCTGCCTTACATGCACTCTGAAGTTAGTATCCAATTATCACTTGCAAATCCCAAAACAGTGGCCGTTATTAATCACAATGCCATGTTCAAGTAATGTGTATGGTACCGTAGGAATACAGTTTGAAAATACAAAGCAACATAGTCTGCCTGGGTTGCACTCTGAACTTTCTGACTGAGTGGTATAGATTAGACTTGGAAGCAAGCTAATTACAAAACTGTATTTATCAAAATTTGGATAGTGGATAAAGGAAAGGGAAGTCCGGGAATAAAGATGAAGGATACAAATGCTTTTCAAGGAAAAATGCTCCCTGCTAAAAAGGTATTTCTCTTGCAGGGTTTAGTATGAAATTCACTTAAGACTCGGGCTTCAGTTACACAAAAAAGATTGTACTTGCAAAGCAGCTATCTTGAGCAACCTCATTTCCTCCAGCAGACTCTTTTCCACCAGAGATTCACAGGTCTCAATACGCCAACCATCCCCATGAAGCAAACAAGCAATTCAAATCAAGGTCATGGAAATTGAGGGTCAAACAAGACAAGCTTCAAGGTTTCCTTAAAACTACTAATTTCTTCTTCCGAAACTTTTTAAAACCGTGCCAATGGAGATTTATCCACTACAACAGTGACAGTTTCTGTTGTGTTGTATGGGCCTTGTCTCTCACCACCATTTATGTCACTATTATTTGGATTCCCTGCATCATGTCCATTTTGTGAATCTGCATGACACTGACCATCTCGACTTTCATTTTCAAGGGGTGTTGAATTTTCGAATTGGTTAGACTCAAAGTTAGCTGCAATCGAACTCTCTCCTAGGTTATCTCCCCTCTTTCACTTATACTTGTCTCACTGTGGACTGAATTTTCCACCCTAATCGTGCGAAGTAGATCCTGTAAACGCAGGAGGTTGTTCTGACCCATGGGCTGAGCTCTAATATACCGGTTAGCAGGAATACTTGTAAAACTGCTTGCAGATGACTGAGAAGATCTACTAGAGTCCCCAGTCTGAGAACGTTGCGCGTTTGCCAAGGCACTAAGATCCAGGTTTGGAAAAACAGAGAGACGACAACGAGGACATTTAATGCTAAGGCGCAGCCATCGATCAATACAATCAACATGGAAATTATGTGCACACGGGAGCCCACGGACCTGTAATTACAGAAAACTGCAAGCATGAGACTAAAACTTACATTTAAAACAACACCATTTTGTTTACATGTATTGAATATATGAACCAAATTTACCTTTGCAAAACGAGAAGTAATTAGTAACAACCCCAAACTACACACATACCTCATTTCCAACACAGAACTCCTCAAGACAGATGGGGCACTCGCTGCAGTCTGTAGGCACTGCTTTCATGCGGAATTTTGGAAGCTCCTGAATAAGTGCTTCAACTGCTTCCCTCTGCATTTTATTCATTTTCACAAGAAAAAAATTGAATAAAATAATATTTCAGAGAAATAGCAAATAAACAGAGTAAGACACAAGTTAATAGCAGGAGAAAAACATTTTGCCTAAAAAAACGCAACTGTTAAAGAGCTAAGTCACTAGGTTCGTGTTCGTGTTCGTCGAGGATAAAATTCGACAAAAATCGTCAACCAATAAAATTCGGGAAAAAAGCATCAATAAGTTCAAATTATATAATCCTACATTTTCTTATTTATTTATTTTTAAAATAAATAATAAATATACAAGAATGATCAACATATAAAAATTAAATTTGTAAGTATTAAAACTAAATACTAAATTAAAATCCTACATGCAACTCGAACATGCTCTAATCATAATGTTTCACCTTTTTGAAGATGTAACTAAGGTTATCTAAATAAGGTTGTGGTTTTATTTTTATTGAAATAGACAACCAAAAATATTTATATTTTAATGAGATCCCAATTTACTTAGTCAACGTGTGTGCTATATAATAAAGAATATAGCATGGAAATTAACTAGACCCCTAACAAAATGGAGTATTATAGAATATAGTGTAGCTAAAAGCCTAAACATACCATGGGATTTAATTAGTCCTGTGTTAAACATAATATGGAAATTAAAGTCCCGACTCCCATACAACAGTAGTAAATTAGTCTACTAGTATAATATGGAATTAAATTTATACAATAGTAGTTAGTAACTAACATATATTTAAATAGCATGAAACCCTGACAGCCGACGAGAATGAGTAAAATTAAAAATACCCAATGGAGGAAGCTTGACGGGAATAACATTGGCTGCAGCCTGTAGGCTTGGCGGTACCCTTGAGTTCACTCACGTGAAACTAAACACTCCACAAACCCCAGTCAATGCACACAAAGACGTCACACCAGTTGATGAACAGGGATGAATGGACAGTCGTGGCACAGCTGAACAGGGACGAATGGACAGTAGGGCACAGCCGAAACAAAGTGTGACCTCAGCAAGAGACCTCGCCCGCACTCTTCAACGATTTTGAACGTTTTTTTAATTTTATTTTATTGAATTACGAATTTCAAATTTTTACGCTGAAATTTGACAAATCCTGTGACTTAGGCAAACGGACCATTAGTGGGCTTTAAAAACATTTAAAGAGACATTCAACAATAACCTGGTAAACTTCAAAAGAATATTTACATTGATATGTAAATATGCATCTTTAATCCATGTATTGATTAAAAAATTCCCTTGCATATTGACACATTTTATAGTTTTTTCTATGAATTTAAAACATATATTTGAACGACATGCTAGTGGTCTTCATTGTTCAATAATGAAATACATTATCCACACATTGTACGTGTTAAATTTGTTAAATAACACTTGCACATGTTCAGTGTCATTCATGCATATCGACACATTTATCAAGATAAATATAGCATTTAATACCACTTACCTTTAGTATAACCTCAATAAATCCTTTAAACTGACGAGACTCAATGGAACACTATATACTTGCAATTGTAATCAATGCACTAAGAAAAACTTATAATAATAAATGGTGTCTCAATATTGTTTAGATATGGATGTCTTCATAAATTCCTGTTAGTGCACCTTGCTACCTAGTGGTGCTGGTGCCATTTCTAGTAGTTAAATATATTATGGTCTAAAAGTACAGGAAAGATTACAGAAACGTTTAAGAACAAAACTACTTAAGCCCACGAATAACTGAGGAAACAAATCACTTCTGGCAATTGGATATTGGTGCTTATTCAATTATTTACTTGCAATAGTAATCAATGCGCAAAGAAAAACTTATAATAAATGGTGCCTCAACATTGTTTGGATATGGATGTCTTACTAAAATTCCTCTTAGTGTACCCTGATACCTAGTGGTGCTGGTGCCATTTCTAGTAGTTAAATATATTATGCTCTAAAATTACAAGAAAGATTACAGAGAAGTTTAAGAAAAGACTACTTAAGCCCATGAATAACTGAGGAAGCAAATCACTTCTGGCAACTGGATATTGGTGCTTATTCAATTATGAACAGTCTATAAACAAAACCTATCTTTGATGCCAATTATTACTAATTGACCTGGTTTGGACAGCCAATTGTTTTGGGACTCCAAAACAGCTTATAAACTCCCATAATTTGAATGGGAAAATAAATTGCTTCTTCCCATTGGACATATAGGTGCTTATTCAATTACCAACAGTCTAACAACAAAACCAGTCTTTGATACCAGAAAATGTGTTATATTTTAAAATCAATGCTATTTCTAAGTGGCCTGCCTTGGATAGCTAATTATTTTGGGACTACAGAGCAACTTGAAAACAAAGCGAATGTGATGTCATAGATCACACAACCAAGCCCGGAAATCAAAGGATTGGATTTGTGCCTGAAACCCGGGATATTTTAAAAATGACATGGGATGGCAGAGATTAAATTTTCGTGTTATAAACATTTGAAGATGAAAAATCAAATTTGGGATAGCATCAGATGGGCTGTACTCCATCGATGCAGATGATGGTATAAAAGGTGTTGCCCCACCATCCACCAAGGTACAAATCCCAAGAGATCCCAAGAGAGGCTGAGTTTTGAGTCCCAGGTGAATTTGACTGGATACCCCGCAGACTTTGGCATTAAACTGAAGGAGGTCGATTATTTGAGCATCAATGCCAATGGATGCAAAATTTCTCAGAAGGACCTGGTTGTTCCAACCTTCAGTCAAATTTTAAAAATGAAAAAAAAAAAAAAAAAAAAAAAATTGGAACACAGCAGTCATAGGAACTGAATCTAGAATAAAGCCAAGTAGTCAATCTGGAAGCACAGCCCTCTTCCATTAGATACAGAAATACAAGATAAATCAACAGTAAAGCCAAACTAACACTAAGCAGAGAAGCACACAAATATACAGCATTGACTGGCTAATAGGTATAGCCATGGGAAAATAATTATTGCCCAAATGGCATTTTACGGAGCAGCAAGTAGAAGATGCCAGCTAAAAAATAGAAAAATGTCAAGCCGGAATAACAGAAATCAACCAGTTACAAATTCATCATACAGAAAAGGTAACCTTGATGCCACATTCTGATAGAAAAATAGAACACTTGTGCCAACCATTTAGACAGCAAGACCAAAGTAATAACAGTCATAGATGCAGCTACCAATGAGAAGATTTCTCATATTTCATTAATTCAGAAAATGCCGAGTTAAAAATACAAAAGACGAATCGGGATGTTATATGTATTCAGACGCATCCATTCATGCTTATAGAAAGAACATCATGACCATTTCTACATGAATAAAGTTATAAACTAACCAGCTAACAATAGACCAATTTTTTGGCAACTTGACTAAGAACCAAATGAACTGTCAACACCAACAGAAATGTTGGAGCAAAGGAAACTTACAGTGATGTCACTATAAACAAATAAAATTATGAACACTGGAAACCTGGTAAACCTTCTAGTTGGTGTTTGGCACATACCTCCAAAACATCAAGAAAAACTTAACAGCTCTAGGAGTTGACAGAGGAGTGCTTTTAGTTATTATTGATTCGAAAGAGAATATTTCTACAATTGAGCAGCATAAACTGAACATGTTCTTAATGAATTTAACTTAAAACAATTCATTCCTCAAGGTCGTTTCTGAAGGTAGGATATGCGCCCTTACATTACAATGCTAAATTGCAAACATAATAATTGCAGTGCGTACATCTTAAGCCAAGAGAATATATATCACCTTTCTATGGACTGCATGTAATCAATACGGTGCATTAACAAAACATTAAATTTTTACTAGAATTTTAAAGAAGAATAAACTTTAAGCTCATTCCTAAAATTTGGCTCATGCGGTAAACATAATTAACATAAATAGTTGTCTACTAATGGTCATAAAGGCAAAGAATTTTCCATAAGAGGTTGTCACATCACATTAATAAACATGCATGAAAAATGGACATGAGTTGAAGCTCGTTAAGACATGAAGAACTTAACCTGTGCAGGTGTCAAATAAAGGCCTGGGTGGTATGCAGCAGTATCTTGTCCCATTCCTCGCATCTCCTGCCCAGCAGCTTCAAATGCCGAGTCAGGCACTCTAATCAGATCAACCAAAACCTGAAACAGAACAAAAAGAATTGTCTTAGGTCTATGACTCTACAGAAATGACTTATTTACGTGATGTTATATCATTACACTGTAACATTTGAACACTTAACCAGATAAACTAGCATACCTATCTTCGATAAATCTATGTAAAATATGCCGAGAGGTATCAAAATAGGCGCCTCGAGAATGATACCTCTCGGCATATTTTACATAGGTTTATCTAAGATAGGTATGCTAGTAGTATTCGTGGGTATCACATTGTACATAAACATATAATAAGCAAGATAGTTCAGGGCAGTTAGTCAATCAACTGCATTCAAGTAGGAGCTGGGAGGAAGAATAAGCCAATGGTTGTGAAGGGTTATAGCTCAGCTTGTTAGAGCAACTTGTTTACACATGCGGAAACTTGAGCCCAAACTTCTGAATGTGCCCTTGGCTACGTGGGAATCGTCTTCAGATTGGGGAGGATCAGCTTGTCTCAACACAACGATATGTCAGGTCAGGGCAGATCAGCTTGTCAGAAGAATTCAGGAGTCTATCTTTTCTAGCAAACATTTTCTAGTTCTTGTTGTTCCTTGAATTATCGTGAATAATGGAAAGACATTTTGATGTTGATGATAATGTGTCATTATTATATCAAGTGCTTGTTTTTGTTTAGCACCTAAGGTTTCATAATTGACATTTGGGGCTAATTCATTGTCTATAACCAACCCATTATCTTTCATGGTGTTTATGAATTTTATCTCTTTATTTTTGTATTTCTTTCCTCGATATTATTATTCCATTGTGCTTGTCTATCAATATCTATTCTTCCCAACATATCTATTTCAGTTACTTGCAAAATTTGACCATGTTGGAATGTAGATATGATTTCCCATTCATGTTCCATTGTATTTTGTTGAATAAGCTGATTAACTTCATCTTCAGAATCAATACTATTATCAACATATTCTATAATAGTCCTCTCAACATGCCAAGGATTATAATTTAGTGACTCCCAATTTGATTTTATTGAATTGGAATCAAGTCCAATATTTCTTTCGATATCTCTTCCTATTCATGTACCCATCAATGAATATTTTACATGTTCCCCATGGTCATCTTCATCAATTGTCAATACTTATAATGTAATTACATTAATTTATAATATAATTACATTAATTTGTCAATACTTAATATCTAATTTCATACACATGTCCAAACATATTTTCAACTGTTAAAATTTAAATCCACTACTCAATAACTGCAATTTTACCCCTTTGCCCATGAATCAAACCCCACACACACATATAATGAAAAATATTTAAACTAAATTAATTCCATTAATTTTTCAATACTTATTTATCTAATTTCATACACATGTTCAAATATATTTTCAACTGTAAAATATTTGAACCAAACCAACACACACATATATAAATACTTATAAATACTAAACTAATATTAATATCTAAATACTCCTAATAACTAATAATATTTATAAATATTTAAACTAACATTTATAATATACATTAACATTAATTAATTAATATACGTAACAATACTTATAAATATTTAAACTAATCGGCCTCTATCTATATCCGGGGCTCTCGACTCCCTCTATCTATATGGGGGAGAGGGTGGCTATATGGATTAGAAGCACCCTACCTATCTCAAGATATAGAGGTTCCATAGTCGCCTATCGGTTCATAGAGGGTGCCCCATATCTATATAGGGGATCTCTCTATCTATATAGCCACCCCAGTCAAGAGGAGAGTAGAGATGGGGGCACTCACATTTAGACTTGCTTGGTCTATAGTCGGGATCGAAGGGATCTATATAGCTGGCTGCCCTCAGCCAAGCTAACGATATGGTCGGCGCAGGGCCCCTATCTCTATCTATACAATCATTGATTTCATACAGCCATATCTATATCTAGACTTCAACCATCCCATCAACCTCACGATATTATCCGGATCCGATTCGCGATATATACGATTCGTGGAGTGGTCGGGTATTGATAGGGCTAGGCTAGACTAAATATATCTGCATGGCATGGAATGGTAGGGGGTTCAATATGCCCCCTACATAGATAAGTGTGAGTACCCAGATAGATAAGATAAGATATATAGGGAGAGGGGGCTACACTCCTATATGGGCAGATCCATCACGTTGTATCATCGGATTCTATACGTAACATGAGTTGGGTTTCGTTTCGAATCTTTCAATGGGTTTCAAATCCTTCATCCCATATAGATCTATAGGGCTATACTTAGGGCGAGCCCTATTTGTATATAGAGCTCGAACTCTCCCCCACTTTGAACTCTATGGGGAGCCGAGATATAATAGAGAGGTGGGGGCTCTCCCTCCAAATGGGCACATCTCAAACCCAAAGATATGATATATAGATAGGGCATCAAGGAAGGGGCCTATATAGATGGGGTCATTGTTACCCCGAACTATTATCCGGGATGGCATCCAGTTCTATTCTATATGGATCGGATCCTCCCGAGCCCGGCCCCCTATGCCCTAGAAATGAAATTTTGAGGGAGGGGAAAGGGCAAGAGGATAACCGCCCAACTCTATAGATCCATATATAGCCACCCCAAGATGAGAGGGCATAAATGCCATATAGAGGGCCTCCGCCTCCCAACTAGGGATCGGGCGATACTCAGTCCGTCCATGGCCCCAATCGAGAGGCAAGACATTAATATAAATATTGAAACTAAATGTAATAATAACTAACAATATTTATAAATATTTAAACTAACATTAATAT
This sequence comes from Taxus wallichiana var. yunnanensis, assembly GCA_018340775.1. NCBI lineage: Eukaryota > Viridiplantae > Streptophyta > Pinopsida > Cupressales > Taxaceae > Taxus > Taxus wallichiana. Next base: position 1,024,074,265 of record CM031239.1, read on the forward strand.
CCAACTACTTATAAATATTTAAACTAAATGTACATGATAAAAAATGATGCAATAAATATATAATAGTACTTATAAAACATTATGATTTATTTATAACTAATATAAAGGAATTCAAAACATATCCATTTTTATTCCATCCCTTTCTTTCTTTTGTAAAATAATCCACTTCTTTCTTTTGTAAAATAATCTTCTCTACTCTTCGATATTTATTTTGAGTTTTAAATGTTGCGTATGCTAATGTAAAGTTATAATATTTATGAAGTAATTTTTAAAAATAATGTCAGCTCTAGTTTTTCTTTCACGGGCATGACATGAGACTCTTTCACTCCATTTTACCATTGTAGAATGTCTCTCAGCATAATCATAACCCAATAACAAATCTTGAAAACGCTAAATAAAACCTCATAAACAAAAACCATCAATCAATGTGATCTCAAATTAAACTCATACAAAGCTTCATGCTACTTTTGGAGCAAAACAAGGAACAAGGCCTAGATTTAAGTCAATATTCCCAATACTTTGCTTGGCACACAATGGCCTAAAGCAATCTTTCCCAGATACGAGTATAACCCACCCGTAAAAGCTAAACATGGAAAATATGAGCTCGAACAAGAACTTATTGATCGGTGATTGCAATCAATCAACTCATACAGAGAAATAATCAAAATAAAGGTTCACGTTATTTTGAAGGAAAATAGGGAAGGTAGCTCAAGAGTAAAATGTCATAATTCCGTTTTTTTTTTTTCAGGAAAAAGACGGATCACAGGAGAATGGAGGGAAAGAATGAGGAGGGGAGTAAGGGAAAGGCCGAAGGCAGAGGTAGGGAGGGCTCGCAGGCCACGGCAGGGGGAGGGAAAGACCACGGTCAGGCCACAGGGGATCTCCGAGCAGGTGGGGTGAGCATGATAATGGTGGACGGGGTAAGAAGGGGGAGGAACAATGCCCTAATCCCAGGGTTTTAAAATTCGTTGGGACTTCGTTGGGGATAGGCGGGCAAAAAGATTGCAATAGAAGCAGTGGCGGCGGTGCTACAGCCATCATGGTCCGGATATTTCTTGGAAGACTACCTCTTTCAAAGATATACTCAAGACAAGAGAAGAAATGATCCCCTGGCAAACAAACAAAGAAGTAATTTGGCCTACCTGGTCGATTTGGCCGAGGATATTCCCTCTGTAACCATCGAGAACCCTGAGGTGGAGGAATATTTCAAAAATTTATCAAGAGATGTAGTGATCGGTAGGTTTAACGGGTTCTGGCCTTCCTCCTCCGCTCTGTACTAGTGGGTATTCGATACTTGGACCAATAAGTGTGAAATATCCCTCTGTTCTAAGGGATTTTTCGTTGTCCATTTTAGAGAAGCTGAAGACTATCAGCGATGTTTGACAGATGATCCGTGGCATAGTAGGAAAACTCGCCAAAACCAAAAACTCGCCAGACCCCAAAAAAAAAAAACTCGCCAATATTCGGCCAATACTCGGGAATACTCGACAACTTAAAAAATACTCAATTTTTTTTAAAAAACATAAATTTTAAGCAACACATAGCTACAAAATGTATCAAATGAGCCCATAAAATGTTGGAGAAGTGTTTTCTATTAGATTTGAATACAAATACAATACAAAATCGCATCATCATGCGAATACGACAACCGGCTGATAAGTAATATGAATTTATGATGATTGACATTGAAAAATATCATCATAAATTTCATATCTATGCAAGTTACAATATACAATAAATTACATTTTCCTCTTCCCCAATCTAGAGAAATATTGGGGAGAGGGTCTAGTGCCTCTACTAGTCCCCACACTCGGCTGCGTCTCCACGCTCCTCCTAGAAGGCTGCGAATCTGGCTCGATCCTGGAACTAGATGGTGGTGCTGGTGGCTCCTCTGCTGCATGTTGGAGATCACCTCCAAAGATGTCATCCAATCCAATATCTCCTCGGAGTCCTGCTAGTGCTTCTCCCTCCATAGCCTCCCTCTCAAAAGAAGCAATCTCGTCCGCTGTGAATGCAGGGTTTTCCTCTTCTTGCCCAGTCCACTCACTATATGGATCTATCTCATCCAAATCAATGAGCTCCTCTGATGTCGCCTCAACTTTTTTTGTGCGAAGCCGGAGATTGTATTGCACAAAAACCAAGTCGTTGAGTCTTTTTTGAGTCAACTTGTTGCGCTTCTTCGTGTGAATGGCCTCAAACAAACTCCAGTTGCGTTCACATCCAGAAGCGCTACAAGGTTGAGATAGAATTCTGAGGGCTAACTTTTGAAGATTTGGGGTATTCCCTCCCCAATCCTCCCACCAAGAACCTACAAACATTTAACAAGATAATCAAAAATTTATAATTAATTAATAAAATCAAATATGTAACTAATAAGTAACTTGGTAAACATTCTAAGTAACTTGGTATTACCTGGTGACTGTGTGGTTCTCCCTCGAATAGCTAGCACCGATGAAAAGAGTCTCCCCCTACCATGTTTGTAACTCTGCAGCTCTAAAATAACGAGGTCCCTCGTCTCAACATCCGGTATCATCCTCTCAATACATGTCGAAAGGCCCTCCATAACCTCTCCATTCACATCTGTGAAGCTGTCAGAGTAGAAATACTTGGGGTTGAGGTAGTACCCCGCTGCATGAATAGGTTGGTGGAGTTGATTGTTCCACCTCCGATCAATAATCTCCCAAAAGGGACCATATCTGACGATATCCCCCCTGTAATAGTTTTGGATAGACTCTTTGGTCCTATCCATGGCCTCATATACAAACCCCATGGGGTTTTGCTCCCCATCAACCAAACGCAAAACTCTCACCAACGGCTCTGACACCTACACACAAATTAAAATGTAAGATTGCAAACTTACAAGTTACAATACATATTAGAAATGAAATAAAAAAGTGAAAAGTAGAACAATGTATTTAATATTTATAATTTAACAAATTAAAATAAAGGAATGAAATATAAATCGAAGTTTGAAATTACCTTGATGATCTCTATAGCTCTCTTTGCAAAGATATCATCAAAAACTATCTTTGCAACCCTCTCTCCATCAGCTTTCTTTGAATATTGTGAGTCTAGCCATGCTTGACTCACAAACATTTGTTTCAAAGATGTCAACAAACTAGAAATACTTTGCAACGTCAAGAAGTTAGTTAGTCAGCAAACCTCAGACACCGGCTCGAACAAGTTCTTTCCCCTTTGTGTGTACTCTCATCAAGCTCAGAACCCAAGGGTGATTGTATATGTACTTCGTTATAGATCTTGCATCTTCTACAACCGGCCTCACCCAATCAATTTTGCCTATGTCCTCCAAAAGAAGGTCAATGCAATGAGCTGCACAAGGAGTCCAAAAGAGTGATGGATGTCTCTCCTGCAATAGTCTCCCAGCTGCCACATATGCTGCTGCATTGTCTGTAACAACTTGCACAACATTCTGTACACCAACCTCTAATACAACTGTCTCTAACATAACACTCAAATTTTCTGCATTTTTTATTATGTCAGAGGCATCAATAGATTTTAAAAACACCATCTCACCGTTTGAAGCTGCTAAAAAATTAACAAGGGTGCGGTTCCTTCCATCCGTCCACCCATCTGAAAGAATGGTGCATCCGAATTTTTTCCATTGTTTCTTGTGCTCTTCTAGCATGGTAGTGGCATCTGCAATCGCACCCTCAAGTAATTTTCCGCTCAAATCTTTTGGAGAGGGTGCCTTGTACCCTTTCCCTACAACTCACAACGCCGTCACCAAGTACTCCCAAGATGGGCTCTTTTGCGCCACATCAATGGCGTGTCAGTAGTACCAAAAATTTGCACAAGCTTTATCCACTTCCTCGTATATCTTTGTTCCGTAATGCACCATCCAATGAAGGTTGTGCTCCGTGTGTTCCTCGCACAAAATAACTCGGTATGCCTTTGCGCTCGAACTCGATGAAGATGAGCCTCTTCCGCTCTTTCCCGATCGTATGCGTGGACCACGAGTAGAGCCCACAATTCTTTGGCCGCATCATCGCCTAAATTCTCTTCCATTGCAGCCCCGTGTCTAATAGCTTGTCTATGGCTGCCTTCAACCTCGCGTTCTCTAGTTTTTTCCCTCTAACTCGCCACCTGCTTTAATCTCTCGCGTTGCCTCTTCCGACACATTGGGGCAAATCAGTAACATCTCGGCAAGGAATAGTTGAAGGTGATATTTCAAACGATTGATGCCTCCATTCATTTTCTTGTTCGTAAAGTGCAAAGAATTTCGCCCGCACAACTTCCACGTCACAAAGATACTTCCATGCTATGGAACGGGCATTCTGGAGGAACGGTCCTCTTAGTGATCCGGATGCCGAACTCCGATGCCGAGCCTCGATGCCATTGTTAAACTCTAATCAGTAACACAATGCACATTTAAAAATTAGAAAACGTAAACTTAATTTAATTTTAAAAACAAAACATGCCTGAATAACAAATTTGCGTAAGTAAAAAAAATACATTACAAGCATTCAATTTTACATTACATGTATTTAGAATTACACAACGAATCGATTACAATACACATACATAAAATTTAACTAATTTACAATGAATTTGCGTTAATTAAAAAAAAAATACGTACCTCTAGCTGCAAATGAGTATTAAAAATTTACAAGTATTCAATTTTACATTACATGTATTTAGAATTACACAACGAATCGATTACAATACACATACATAAAATTTAACTAATTTACAATGAATTTGCGTTAAAATAAAATAAAATTACATACCTCTGGCTGCAAATGAGTATAAAAAAAGTACAAGCATTCGATTTTACATTGCATTGATTTAGAATCACAATAGGAATCTATAAAACCTAAATAATATATTCAAAATTTGGAAAAACTTCAAAGAATTAAAAAAAAAAAAAAAAAAACCTACCTCCAAATGCAAATCTCCAAATTCTCTCCTCGAATTCGCTCCAAAATCCACTCAACACAAGCAATGCAAGCTCAAATGGTTGTGTGAGTGACAATGAGGGAGTTGAGGGCCTTAAAAAGAGCCAAAACCGTGTAAAAAGAATGTTTTTTGCGTGTGAAAAGCGTGTATCCGTGTACAGGCCGCGTCTGGCGAGTATTTAGCACGGGCTCGCCGAGTTTTGGCGAGTACTCGCCGAGTTAACTTTGCAGTACTGCCAAAACTCAAGAGCCTCTTTTGGCGAGTTTTATGGCGATTTAACCGGGTTTAGGTTTTTTTGGCGAGTTTTTCAAAACCGCGAGTTTTCAAGAGTTTTCCATCTATGGTCCGTGGTTCTAGGGACATGCGGGTTTATTTATAACTCCATGGTTTCCAGATTTCGATCCGAATACATATTCGGTTGCCAAAACACCTGTTTGGGTCAGGCTCCCTAATCTCCCCTTGCATCTATGGTATGCCCTGAGGATATTGGTAATGGTTTGGGCAAGTTTATCAAAGAAGACTTGGATAGAACACATTCGGTCTGTGTTCTTTTGCCTATATGTGCGTTGAACTCGATTTGAGCAAAGGATTACCGGATCGGATCAATCTTAAATTTGGTAATTTTCAGCACTTTGCCAGATCTTAGACTATGAGAATATTGCATTCCGGTGTAGATTATGCAGAAATACGGGTCATCTACAAGCCTCTTGTCCCTTCAACAAAAACCAGAAATCTACAAAAAAGAATGGATCGACCTCTTCTAGCGGTTGGGGCTCTGTTAACCCAGATTTGGTATCTCGCTTCAATTTTAAGGATGCTCCGAATAATCCAAACCCCATGAATAAAGTAGACATAGGGAAGGAGGACTCTGAGATGGGAACTCAGGAAAATCACCTGGCTGCAGGTGGAACAAAAAGAGGACATTATTCGGAAAGTTCGAATCAGATCGGGATTCCGTGTCTGATAAAATGATTGCTTTGGCAATTCCTAGTGAACTTGCGTTGGTTATCTCGACTGACCAAGGCAAGTGGTTCAAAGTAAAAATCGAAAAAACAAAAAGGGTAGAATGGGCAGCATTGAGGATTATTTTCCATCGCAAGGTGGGAAGTAATTTTTTTATTTTAGGCTGTTTTGGTTTTCCTTATACTTTTGTAAGTCGTTGTTCAGATGTAGTTTGTTTACCTTTGGCTTTAAAAGCCTGTTGTTATCCAGAGGATCTGGCCTCTGCTTTAGGAATAGGGAACGGGTCCCTTCAACCTGCTTTATCAATAAATAAAAAAATGTCATAATTCCTAACACTTTGCTAGGAGCCCAAACTCAAAGCAATCCTAGAACTTAGGGAAATAGCAAAGAAATCATCAAAAGCTCTATAGTGAATAGTGTTAAACAAAGCTTCTGTTTGCTGTCTGTTCCTTGTTCTCCTTCTCCTGAACCTTATCCTCCTAATGGAACTGGTGATCAAATCTATATAACTGAAATATTTTAGATTCCTGTGAAACAGAAAGCGCCAATTACAGAAGTGTGATAAGTCATAAGTCACTTTACAAAGATAAATAACAGTTTTTAGTTTCCAAAGAAAGCCACCTATGAGGTGTTTGATGGTTCGATTGAGCAAGCTAGAAATGAATAATTGTTAAGATTGGAGCCAGGGGAGGAGGATTTTAGGGCTTACTTGTGGTGTTTCAGGAGGAGAGAAAGCAAACGTTGACCTTCCCTTACCTGTACAAAACTAATATGCCTAAGTAAAGATACCACTGCAATGAAGTGCAGATGTAAGCATGGGAGAGATGAGGAGCATACTCCTCCAACCAATGTTGCTGGTAATTCACAACTAAAGCTGGAAGATTTTGACTATGTGTCCATGGATAAATCTGCCCACTGATTCTGATAATGAAACATCCCTGCTGAATCTTAATGCCAGCCCCTTCCGCAAAGACAGTTTTGTAATAAAAAAAGACTGATGTTATCGAGGATGATAAATTTCCCCTTTAAGGTAAGGTCCGATTCCTGTGAAAGGATAAGGAAAATTTTTAAGTGCCTCTAGAGGCCAATCAAAAAGGAAAAGAACCAATCATTCATACCAGAACTGACAAACTCTTGGAGGCCATTAAACTAGAGAAGATGATCAAAGATGCTTGGCAGAAATTTACCACGAGGTTGAACTACAGGATTCCAATACCTTATACGGTCTAAGAAATCCATTTAGTGACTAGAGCTTGGGAAGTTACTCAAGTGGCTATTAATAGCTAGACAGTTTCGATACGAGTCCAGTGCGCTGAAATGGCAATTTTTTAAAAACCCAGGTATGGTACGCTGTGGGTATGTTTATATATATATATATATATAAAGAAGCATTTGCATACTTATTGAAATTTAATACTCATACAATCATTCATGGAACATGAAAACAGATTTCAAATACTTTGAGAATTGAGACTTGAGTTTGTATTGATTCATAAAGTTCAAAACATAATAGTTAATAACTTAATACATTCAAGTTCTCAACTTGTTTCACTTTCAGTTTCCTAGGGCTAAAAGCCTGGAACATATCATCTAGATGATCCTCAAAATCATCTTCATGAATGGCACTTGCAGCTCCACTCCCACTAGCTCCACTGTCGAACCCTTTTGATTTTAATGATTTTTAATAATTTTAAGTTGAAAATGGCAGAACTTTGGAGCGGTACGCTGCAGGTACGTACCTGCAGCATACCCAGACTGCACCTGTACCTGTACCAGGTACGTATCAGGCCTGGTAGGGGGGCTACCATGTGTTTCCCGGCAGTCTAGATTAATAGTATGGAGGACCATGGCGATCAATTGCATCAGTTCTAATTTTCTAAATGCTTACTATAGTGCCAAGGGAATGGAAAAAGAACACCCTTGATGACGAAGATGCCACCAATAGGAGGACACTATGAAAAATCAGGTTGGAAATAATTTTGCATTTCCTCGTCTGTGTTTTGATGTCATGTAATAATAAGGAGACAAGAGACTTGGAACTGGTCTCCAAATGATTGTTTGTGTTGCCTTTGGGGTACTTGTTTCTGGCTACAGTTCTGTAGGTTGGTTTTTTCTTGATGCGATTGTGGGGTATGTCCCTATTTTGATATCAAAAGAATTATTGATTGTCAAAAAAGCCATATAATGCTAAACAGAACAAAATATGCCCTACAAAAGGAAAACAAGCCAGTGCTGTTATAAAGCTCCAAAAGAAAATGACAAAATAATGGCACCTTTCAAACTAAAATTATATCATAGCATGTATACAGTCAACACTTGAACTCATGAAGTATACTGAAGTAGGCAACACACCCCAAGTTCAGAAATTGGAATCCCTTGCTGTGCCCGTAGTAGATGTGCCTGCCTCCGCATTAACCACTGCATGACATTTGAAACTTGATTAGTAATTATAATTTAGATTTTCTAGATATTTTTTTATATCACACGTTGAGATACATGTATTAAGAGTTATTTCACAGCATTTCATTCCCCATTTTGTATCAACTAAAGAGAGGAAAAATAAATGCACTAAAATCATGTTAAGAGTAATGATTGAGAGGAACCATATTAGTTCCCAGGCATCTACATTTTTCAATCCAGCGTACTTGCATGTGTCACTATTTATAAATTACAAGTCACCCAATTAAGTTTAGAATAATAGTCTAGGTCCAACATCAAACAAAACTACACCAGATGAAACTATGCATAAGGTCCTGGGGTAAATTATTGGCAAAGATGAACGATAGCATGCATGATATCGAATGATGCTACACAACTGGCATCAATTACACCTTACCATTCACTGACTTCTGCTTCAAAGTCCGTATCCCTTCAAGAGCTAGCAGTTTTAAAGATCCCTCAAGCACTGCTTCACTAATAGTGGAACAAGTATAAATATAATGATGATATATCATTTTTCCCTTCATGACATCCTCTAGAGCCTGAGACACTGGTAATTCTCTCAAGTCATAGAGGAAAAGGTGGCGTCTCAACCTTACATCCAATCCTTGATAAGTATGTGAGTTCACTTTCAACATCAAAATGTCCCGGGATGAGTAGAAAAACTCTATGTATCTAGGCATCCCTATGGGGATGGATTGCCTATGTACTCCTATCAGTATTTGTATATTTTATAGGGGCTTCAATATTGTAGAACAGCCAGAAGAGAAGAATGCTATCTTTCATCATTGCATTCTAAAGAAAAAAGAGAGACTGTTTCTCACAAAAACTAATCAGGTCTGTCCAATCCCCAAAAGGAAACAAAATCTAACCCCTCTACATTTAATATACATTATTGCAATAGAAAAAGATTTGCAAACTGCAACTCCTTTTAAAAGTAAATGTGCCATTTTGCTTTTGTTAGTGCCACTTCATGCACTTGCTCTTAAAAGTTCAGTTTTTTCTTCCTTGCTGAAAAGGAAATTGATAATATGTCGTATGTTGGCTCGCTTTTCATTATTTATTTGTTAACAAATACAAATTATCAGGAACTGCAAGAGAAATCCAATCAAATCTATAATCAATATCTGTGATATTTCATCCAGAAATCACAATAAGCAGTCTGTTTCTCTCTAGGAATGGGATAGCAATATTGAATGCAACAATCAAATTCAAATATTGATTCCTTATTACCATTATCTTTCATGATAGTCAAATGGTAAAATATGATTCCATTAAGCAATTGATAAAAATCCTTAATACTACATAACATCAGAAGTTGTTAAACAACAGATGAAAGCTTATTATTTTCAAATTTGCAATTGCAAGTGCAGAAAACTTTGGAAATGGATCAATAACTTATACTTCTTTATTTATGTTTCATTACAAAATGTGGAAAGAACTCAAAATAATAGCAACAGCGAAAAAAGAATTACTAGTTTTCGAGATACCATTTGAAAGTTACGAGCATTTGAAGCTTAACAAAGTTACTGCAAAAGGGCACTTTTTTAAAGAGGGGTAAGCTGCTTGTGGAGGGCGAGTCGGGCAAGTTGGCCAGTTCGCCAAGCTCGGTAGGGGAAAGGAGCTCACCGAGCTCCTCAGTGGAGGTCAGGGATGTGAGGGTTGAACACAGGGGTCAACGGGTGATTAGCAGCGTGAGAGTAGGAGATTGCAGACACACGCGACGTGTAACAAGGTGAAACACGTAGGCAAGAGCAGAAATAGCGAACAGTGACAGCGCAGAGCAGTGTGGGCGAAATAAAACACGGGAGGGGCCAAACAAACACTACCAAGCAAGTCACAAATATTCGTGGCGAGCTCAAGGTGGGGTTGGCCCCCTTAAAACTTGAAAAAAATTGCAAATCTCTTTTCAACCAAAACAATGTCAAAAAAATCAAGAATTATTTTAGATCCTTAGAAAACATTTTAAAGAAAATGAAAATGATTTTTTTCCCAAAACCCACTAGAAATACCTTCACACCATGAAGAGCTCCTAAAACCCTACACCTATAAATCTTCTAGGGATTGTTAAAAATCACTTGTAGCTCCTAAAATCACCATTATTTTTAATCTTAAAAATAATTCTAACAAACAATCCTTGCAAGATCCAAAAACAAATGCAAATTCCCAAAAATGAAAAACAACTCAAAAGTGCCCTAAACCACCGATAAGCTCCTAAAAATGAAAACCCAGTATTTTTTTCGAAAACTCACTATCCCAAACTGGTTTTTACTAATTTTCTCTAACCTTAGACACCAAAACCAGATTTTTAGAAAAACACCTAAACAAAATGGGAAGAAAAAATAAAATTTGAGAAAATTGAATGAAGAGAGACAACACAAATATTCTTCCAATTAACTTTCAAGAGAAGTAGATTGCAGATTGTTGCTCCAGAACCATGAAAGAACAAGGAGGAATATGGAGATTTCCTACATGTTCATACCGTATGCAAGAATGCTTACATAAAATTCCAAGTGCTAAATTCAGTAAACAAAGTATAATGAACTGAAAGCACGAGGACAAATGTGTAAAATCTCAGTATTTGTATTTCTAATATACTTCCTCCTTTGACTAAACGCTTTACATGGAGAGTTCAAAATGAATGAATACAAGAAAGGGCATAAATTTATAGAAAACATTAGGAAGCCCGGTAAAATCTGTGCTTGGTCAGAATAAAGGCAAGCCTCATGATTGGCCCCAAGCTACACCTCATAATCAACTAAAAAATCGCAAGAACAAAAGAGCAAAATTTCAGTACTCATGTTTCTCAGTATTCGTATTTCTAATATACTTCCTCCTTTGACTAAATGCTTTACATGGAGAGTTCAAAATGAATGAACACAAGAAAGGGCATAAATTTATAGAAAACATTAGGAAGCCCGGTAAAATCTGTGCTTGGTCAGAATAAAGGCAAGCCTCATGATTGGCCCCAAGCTACACCTCATAATCAACTAAAATCGCAAGAACAAAAGAGCAAAATTTCAGTACTCATGTTTCTTCCTCCTTCGAATAAACCCCATATATGGAAAGTTCAAAATGAATGAATACAAGAAAGGGCATAAATTTATAGAAAACATTAGCAAGCCCTAGAAAATATAGGTTCGGCAAGAATAAAGCAAGCCTCATGATTGGCCAAGTTGTACCTCATAGCCCAATAGTTGGAGGAAAAAGCCAAAAGCTAAGTAATTAAGAAAATAATATATATATTAAATCTTAGGTCATAATTGCAAATCTACACTACTAATAACCTAGCTCACAAAGTTTGAGTTTAAGTTCGAATTTGAAAATGATAAGGTTTGGTTCAAAATCAACAAATGGATAAAGTTCGAAAAATAATCTTGAAGTTCAAATAATATAATATAAAATAAAATAATTTAAAATAATAAAACATACATTAAAATAAATATAAAATATAAATAAACTTATAAAATAAAAATAAATGAAAAATAAACACTAAAATAAAACTTAAAACATTTAAAACAAATCATATTAGAAAATAAAGTTAAAAGAGAATAAAGATGGGGAAATAAAACAAAACATAGTTATTTAAAAATCATTAGTTAGAAACAAAAAACAAAGTTAAAAACCTAAATGGAAATAACATACACTCTTTGCCCGTGCCGCTTGATCTACTATCCACAATCAACTCACATAGTTGCAGCTCAACTCACATAGTCCCACACAACTAACGACTACACATAGGATATGAACAAAACAATAATCTAAGGACTCTCCACATGTGGCACAACACAAATCCATCTACACTCCACATACATCTTAACTTTCAGACACTCCCTCAAACACATCATCTAGCTCTTCTTTGCACTAGTTTTGTACATCTTAATTGTGCATATTGATGAACCAAGTGTGCATTTTATAGATTTTCTGTAACTTTTCTGGCACTTTTTCCTTCCGCAAATTTTCCGCTTGTTAGAATTTTGGCTATTATTTTGTGGCCATATGAAAACGGAAAACATCATGACACAACCGATAACTAAGTAATCTACCCTACCTAAGTAATCTAAAAGGGTTAAACTCCTTGCTTGTCACTAACATGGAAACAATTTATAATTGAACTTTGGCTATTATTTTGTGGCCATATAAAAAACGGAAAACATCATGACACAACCAATAACTAAGTAATCTACCCTACCTAAGTAATCTAAAAGGGTTAAACTCCTTGCTTGTCACTAACATGGAAACAATTTATAAATATTCATTACCAATGGGTATAGTATGGATGATTTTTCACCGAACTGTTGTTTTGTACTTAGGGATACAATATTATAATGTATATGGGTTGATGGAGATGTCGACATGTGGCACACATTCCCTTAGTTATATGTGTCAAATAAACTAGATCACATTAGTAACTTGAGTAATCTAAAAGAGTTAAAGTCCTTGCTTGTCACTAACATGGAAACTATTTACAAATATTCATTACCAATGGATTGAGTTGGATGGTTTTTCACCGGACTACTACTTTGTACTTTGGGATACAATATTATAATATATATGGGTTGATGGAGATCTCGACATGCGGCACACGTTCCTTTAGTTATATGTGTCAAATAAACTAGGTCACACATTGGGCAATGAGTAGGCCTATTAAAGGTTTACCCATTCATTATTAGTATTAGAGGTTTATATAAACGAGAGGAATATTATTGTGCCGGATGTCAAATGGAGAGTTTTCTATTTGGCAAAAGAACATTGGAGGTTGCCCCCTCAAAGTGTCATTCCCATATCAAGAGATCTTGAGTTATTCCTTCTTTAAGTAGTGTTGTATGGTGTTTCCCTACCTCAAGGGTAATTCTCCTATTTTATAAATCTATTGGGTATTAGGGCATCTTGTCCCACAAACATCTCGTGTTGTTGATCTTCATTATATTCTGCATATTATTTGGATTGTTTATATAACTATACGTAAAGATCTTATCAAGTAGTATCAGAGCTGCGATATGGGCAAAGTGGAATTTGTTTTTGAGCAACTTTTGCATTACTGCAGATTTTTATCTTCAAGTACACCTTATAGAGGGTCATTCTCTCAACATAGAGGTCTGATTGAGGTGAGTTTTGTGGTTGGATAAATCTTATATGGCCATGTAAAGTTGACCCAGCAAACCTGATTTTCGCCGAATTTTTTTCAGTACAGAAGCAGGGAAAAAGACAGTTAACTTCAGAGGCTTTGTTTGTCGTCCTTGATTTTCCAATTGGTACAAATCTTACACAGTCAAAAAGCTATTTTCAAGGGCTTTCCAAAAATGGTCACACCAAAACTCTGAGCAGTATTAAAGGTGGTGTCCATCCAAAGTGGGCCTTTGGAAATGCAGATCTATCAGTCTTTCAAGGTGCGATCATGGAAAATTATTCATCTTTCATTTGGGGTAAGCAAACAAGTGTTATTTTTGCAATTCAAATAAAATATACAGATATACTCATCTACATGTTTTTATTCTCAGATCTTATGTAGGAAATAAGATCTAGTGAATAATAGTGTTCTTGAAGCCATTTTTATGAATCGTGAATCAAGAAGAAAGCATTCAGTTGATGAGAGATATGCTAGATGGTGTGCGAAATTTGAAGAATACAATGTGGAAAATCCAGAATAGGTAAGGAAGGATGAAAAGGCAGAAAATTAGGATGATGTAGAAAAAGATGAAAAGAATAATGATGATGAAGACATTGGCAAGGATGTAACTATTGATGATGTTGAGGATGCATCACTATGTTTCCAAGAAACGGGTACGGGTACAGGTATGGGTCCGAAACACGGAAATGCCGATTTTCAAAAAAACCTTGGGTACGAAATGTTACGGAAACATCCGTACAATATATTATAAAAAAATTAAAAATATAAATATATATATTTATATATATGCATAGTACTCATTTTCAAAATTTTAGTCCATGGACCATAAGAGATAAAGCACTCAAAATATTTTGTATTCATTGAAGTTCTAAAGATTCATCATTCAACATGGTTACAATTTCAATGTTTCATATATACATGATTATAATCTAGATTCTAGAATATATCATCTAGATTTTCTTCATAATCATCTGTCATGCATCCATGTTTCAAAAATTATTGTTGTAACCTGCTTCATTGTATTCATTTGATTGAGGATTCCAATGGAAAATTCTATTCTAAGGAGCAGTAATATACTGAGTCAAAACCTGCTTTCTAGCCTGGCATTTCTTGGTTTCTGCTAGATTCTTCCTACTTTCTTTGGATTACTATTCTGACCCAAACTATCTTTAGGCTTGTTTAATGTGCCTCCTTGTTAGTATAGTTTTAATGTTATAAGACTTTACAGCTGAGCACACTGTAACTTATTCCTGGGTTTGGAAAATTCTCTGAGCAGAAATATAGGCTATATTTGAAAAGATTAAGTGGAGTAACACAACAGCAAACTGGAATAAACTCTTCCTTATAATATATAAACCGCGAAACGCCCCAGAAATGCCAGAAACATCCCAAAAATGCCGGAAACGCCACAGACATTTCCAGAAACATCCCCGGCATTTTCAGGACGTTTCCAAGACATTTCGTACTCATTTCCGTACCGGAAACGTTTCAGGCTGGATACAGGAGGTTGGTGGTGTTTCTTGGCAACATAGATGCATCATAATACATCACAATATCATATCCCTAGGTATATAACAACTGTGCACATACATCTCTGTGCAGGTTTTATGCAAAGTAAATAGTTTTATATGTGTAGTCAATCCCTTTTTAATATGTGTAACAGTGTAGGATATTTAAGAAGAATCGTGTGGGCAAAGGGAGAATATAGCTAGAGATGAGCAAGCAACCCACCCATGCTTGAGTTCACATGGTTATCCTGCCGCTAGGTGTTTCTTTGTTGACGTTGAATTTGGTATTCTTAGGCATGCTTTAATAATTTGTTGGTACATAGGGATTTTTTTAAACCTCTACATAACCCTTTTACTAACCAAAATACAATGATACAACCAAGGTACAATTGTACAACAATATATTTCTGCGTTGGGGCAGGTATAACACGGACTCCCATTTATAAACATCTTCAAAACCATCTGCGGGTACAATTGTTTATAGGTATGATTACTTGAGATGACGTCTTTAGCCCAAAACTATTCCTTGCAACCATTTCCTCTTATTTTGTGCCTTTACTAAATTTAAATTATGTCAATTTACAGCTTGTATTGATCTTGGAAAGGGTTTCTCCATGACTTATTGTGCTTGACATTAATTTTTTTAAATCAAGGATTTTAAAGGAATCAATGCCAATGCCTATCTTATCGTCCCTAGTTCTTCGTCATTCTTGTCTAGACAATAGCTGTGAACACATCCAACCTGTGAAATTATTGAGTGCAGAATCACTTGAATAATATCCACCTTAAATGTATGAAAATACAAGAGAGCCATGATTATTTCTTCATGTACGCAGAAGATAGACTTACAAGTTTATAACAGATTTACGGCAAAACAGTCCTTACATAACAAAACTATCAAATGTTATGCACCTTAGTACTGATCTATTAAAATGAACAACAGGGGATTAAAATGTAGTGGGACTGATTCACCTACCAACCTTACAAAGTCATTTTCATGAAAGTCGCCTCCAAGCTAAGGCAAGATATGATAAAACCAAGCTAGAGAAAATAACTTTATTCTCAAAACGCTAAATGGACAGAAAAACAAGGTTTAAAATCTATCACAATGAGCCAACTAAATCTATCACATATCACACTACCACCACAGTATCAACATTAAAAATCTGGCAAGGGAAAACTTTTGCTACCAAGGAAGATGCTCCACTAGACCTCAACCTATTCAGGTCCTCCTTGCTAGTAATATGAGATTGGTGATGCTTGTAAATCATTCCCATTTAACGGTAGGTAATAGAATACCTATAAATTGTTTCTTTGGGTGCAATATCTGTGAGTGGTTTAAGAGGACAAGGTATGATTGATGATAGCTTAATTGAGTGATATGATGTTGTCTATTGATAGCTCATCCTTTTGCACGCGGTTTGGTGATGGTGTTCGCCATCCTAGAGTTGTCAGTTTTTGGGTTACTCACATTGATTGTGTATGCAAGACCATCGCAGCTATGATTGTTATATCTTTCTATTGCTTGAAGGTATCTGATGACAACAGGGGATCAATTTGTCTAACCATACAAATTTGAAACAACTTCTATGGAAAGATTTGCAAAATTCAAGGAATTGGTCTTCGAGAGCTCAGAATCACTGATTTCATTCTTATAAACAAGAACATTCTTCCTTATGGATTACCTTCAGTGTCACCTCTACTCAAATTCATTGCAGCATCTTGTCTTCACGATCAAAGCATAATACAAAATAGATGCTCAAAGTCCATGTGTGCAATTTATTCCTAGTTTCACAATGCATTTGTCTTGAGAGCAAGGACTCTTGAATTTAGGACTAATAGATAATCTCATGCAAAGATTATTTTCATCAAGAATCACCTTTTCCCTTATTGATTCAGCCTCTACTCACTTACACACTAGCCTGAGCCCAAACTTCACTCAATCATCACTTTAGAAGGCAAAAGTAGTTTTTCTTAAGTATAATCTCTTCCAATCAAAGGCATTGTAGCCCTGCTAACTTAGAAAGCTCATAGCTGGAGATGATAGGTACAGTTTCATGAGTAACCAAAAGTATTTCCAAGTACCCATTATGGGCTTCTAACTTCCTACTAAGTTTTATTTCTCAACTCTCTTTACAACCTTGACTGTCCCATTAGCCTCTTCCTCCAATTAGGTCTCCTAGCACACCTTTCTTGGGATTAGAATGTTTGCCTACATTTTCACCACAAAAAAGTCATGGATTTAAATACCCATTAGACTATTTAATATGCTTCCAAAAGATCTAGAATAGTATCTTTTGATAGTTTGCACAGTTCACTTCTTTAGGATTCCAAACTAGGTCTTTGTTTAGTCCCAAACAGGCTTAGCATAGACTGTCAAGGACTGTAGCGTCTGTACACCATATTTTCACCTTAAATCTTGCAAATCACTTCAATAACCTTACTAAGATTATATCTATGGAGTATAATCAAGTTTCAACCGTTGCATCACAAGTTATAGCATTTTATACATCAAGCCCTAATCTAGGCTTTTAACCAGTTCGAGAGAAGAAATAATTCAGAAATAGAGCTTAGACAAATGAGTTAAAACCTCAAATTAAGTTCAAAATTTTTGTATCATCCGTCTCTATGTTTCCTCTGAAGACCATAATCTTCCCTATGGCTCAGAATCTTCTCCACAATGAGATTTAGGCTTCAAGCTACCCAAGAACCCTGTTTTAACATGACAGTCTTGACTTTTAGATTCAAAATGAATTCTCAGAAACTTCAATCAAGTTCACAAGGTCTATTCTTACCTTCCCCACCTTTTCTCTTTAAGAAGTTTTGCCTCCTTTTGCTCCAATCATTCAAAGCATTAAAATGCACTTCGTCATTCCATTATAGTCCTGTTCACTGTGACAATCTACAAAAGTTAGGTTCAAACTTAGATTTTAGTCTCTTCAATGGTTCTTCACCCATTAGAGGTCTTTTCTCTCCTTATCTCAAGGTCTTTGGATATCCCTCTGCCCATAATACATATTATTCAATCTTTCCTTAAAAGCAACATTTTGGTCTTTCAAGACTGTATAAGCCTGAATTTTTCCTTAGTTTAAGAACATGTAACAAATGAAAATTGAAGACATCAATATTGTAACCTCGATACAAACCTTTCGACCTATCGGGCCACGTATACACTACCCAACAAGGTTCTGAATCCATGATAGTATTTTATCTTTAGACCTCTCGGGCCATGTAAACACTAACCAACAAGGTTCTGAACCCATGATAGTCTATAATCTAGGTAGCTGATACGGGGATACGGTGCGGGTACGGGTAAGGAGATCCGGTACACTGATACGGCATTTTTTTGGGGGCCCAGGTATGGCACTTGGGTATGGCAGTACAATATACATATAAAATATTAAAAATATAGCCAAATAAGTAAAAATTCAGCCTTATACATGAATAGAGTAAACAAATTATTAATTAAGTGAAATAGCCAAATAACGTATTAATAATTCAATGCATTTTGTCATGATATTCATTGATTGAACTTCGAACAAGTACATTGTTCAAACTCCAAATGTTACAATGTCCAATTATTAACATAAATAATAACAAATCACATAACTGGACTGGAATTCTGGCTATTACCAGCTCCCTTCAAATCTGGCAGTTCAGATTCCTTTGGGGTTTCTCTTATTATTCCTGCATTAGTCTTACTTGCTAGTGGAGATGCTGCCACTGTGTTTTTGACATATGTGTTTCTTGATCCTACATTACCCATTGTTTGAGGTACTTCTGTGAAGTTTTACCAGAGTTGAATCATTTACGTAATCCCATCTATTGACCTTTATTGACCCCCAAAAAATAGTTTTTTCTACAAAAAGTAAAAAAATTTAAAAATTTAAAAATTGTTGTTTTTACTGGTGGGTACGGCTGGGTACGCCCTAGGTACGGCCAGGGTATGTCCAGCAGTACCGGGTACAACTGGGCACTTCTCAGGAAGTACCCAGGCGTACCCGGTACTGCTGGCCGTACCCTGGCCGTACCATACCCATACCACGTACCAGGTACGTACTGTACCCGTACCCATGCCCTGCAAGGTACGTACCAGCTACCTAGTCTATAATGATAGCCCTACAATCACACAAAACTCAAGAAGAAACCCTTATGTTACCTACCCACTTTCTCAACAATAAGTTATCTTAGGTTCCCACAAGCGTTACTAGCTTCATATCATTACTTACCTGACCTTAGGACTATGGTATCCTCCCATTAATCTGCATTGTTCATTACCAAGCATTAGTCATTGGTATTCTCAAGAACAAGACAACAAACACTATACAATTCTTAACAAAATTTAAGTAGAGCAAATATGTGACCAAACCTGTGTTACTATCAACATTAGAGTCCCAAAATGTCCCTGCTCTAGCATTCTCAAAACATGGCTATCAGAACAATCAAACTTCTTACCTCATTCATACACAATTATTCAAGGTTTCAAAAGCTTTATTCAATGATAATCTATCTTGTAAGATGAATCATGCCCTTCTACAGATTTCTAAGCCTTTCTTGGCTTGTTCCTACCTATTTCAACTCTTTAACTTCCTTCCCTTACCTCTCCATTCTCTCTCATTCAAATACCTCCTTTCCCTTTATCCAAAGAAGGTGGTAGTTACCATTAGGGTTCTTAACTTAACAATAGTAAAACTAACCAAACCCTACACCCCAATCCCAAACAACATCCCCGACGTCGATAGTTCAAGCTGGTTGGGAACTCAGGGCCTACTCTATAAAGCTCCTCCGAACGGCCCAATCTATCACTATGGGTATGGTATAGCTGATGAGCCAATGGGGCGGGCACCCGAGGGTCAGCCGGGCGCCCCATATATAGATAGGGTGACCCCGGCCCCAACCCCCAAACCCCCAAACCCCCAACCCCATCTCTATAGATCTAGGCGGGCAGCCCCTAGGTCACCTAACTTAAGTGGGTAACAATATCTTTAATACATCATAGGAGACCCCTTAGAACCATAGTTACCAAATCCGGCTGGATCCGGATTTTTCAGCTAACCCGGATAAATTCTGTCAGGGTCAGCCCTAATTTAGGAAAAAATATATATATATATTTTAACTTTCCTTTTGGAAAAAAAGTCAACTATCAACCTCGTATATTAAAAAATATAACATTTTACATTACATTATTAAAAATTTCATTGTATTTGTCAAATTTTCATATTTATAAAATTCAACTCATATTTCGGACCGGATTTTTCTTAACTTCATCAAGAAATCCGGATTTTAGATTTTTTGCCCTCCCAAACGGATCCGGATTTCCAGACCTAGTAACTATGCTTAGAAACCTCTTACATCCTTATTTGCTTTCATATTTTGCATTAGAACTCCTAACTTAGAACTAGGAATTCAAATTTTCAAAGAAAGTGGTTTTTGGAGGAAAATGCAAATCAACCTTTTTTGCTCATGAAGCAACCAATAAAGGTAAAGAAGCTCTCAAAACAACTAAATGTGACCCTTAAGACCATTCTCAACCCAAAATTAAATGAACTCCAAAAATTTGTTATTGGCATGGTGATGCTCCTACATCAGTATCCCAATGGAGTGACCCGTAATAGTGACTCTTCCACATTGATCTGGTTTTAATAAATTGTTTGCAAGCTGATTTACAGACACCATAGTCTGAAACCTAAAAATGTCCTCAATGCAAGGAAATTTTAGGTACCCCGCCCAAAGAAATTGATTTACAGATGCCACCAATAAATCATATCATAGAACACCTAACAATTCATATACCCCCAATAATAGGATGATTTAAAGATGTTATCAATCTCGATAATTTACCCCACAAGATGATTTACAGACCCCAATAACAAGAGTATCTATAGGCATCTTGAATGGAAGTCCCACCCAATAAAGCATGGTAGCAAACATATATAATAAATACTCATTGAATGCTGTCAAATACTGGTCAACAACAATATATTCACAAGTAATAGCAGCAATGACAATCAAGAGACAAGTAATTATTGTCAACAGCAGTCAAATACCAGTCAACAACAATGCATTCGTAAGTTATAACAGTAATGGAAGTCGTGGTGCAAGCACTATAGTCAACCTACCAGTATTCAGTCAAAACAGTCCATTAAAACAAAACAGGGTGTTAAACACAGTAGATTTTCTGATCAAACAGCAGATTCCGGACAACATTGCCATATGTAAGGTCAAAGGATTAAGCAATAAGTCAATAACCTGGCCAATGCCCTAAAATCCCTCTGATGTCAGTGTCAGTCGTGCTGACATCAGCAATATGGTTCTGTCAACTTAAACCCCTTCTGTTGGCAGAGCAAAGAACAAGCTCCACATTTAATGTTATCATATATGACCAGCATGATATTAATGTTAGTAATACATGCCAATTTTATGTTAGGATGTGTGAAAAGTTAGGGAAAAGTTGAAGTATAAACACAAAATGTTAGTGGTTATGGGTACCAATCATTCTAATGTATAAGTGTTGCACCGGGCAGCAGAGTTCAGTGTGAGAATTATAGTCAATAGAATTTTATCCCAGGTTTATCATCAAGTACTCCTAGACAACTATTTAATAGATTGTTTATGATTCTCTCTTCAATTCTTAGTCTTTGTGTGACGTGTGTGTGAGATAAGGAGTCAACATTTTCTACCTTGAAATTTGTGCTGGTCAAATGAGAGATTGATTTGTGTGTTCCATTAATGAGGCTCATTGATTGGTATTTATTGGTTTTAATTGCAAGTTCCTAGTGCTAGCATTGCACTAGTTGGTCTAGTCTACATCCACCATAATCAATGTTGTCTTTAATTCAAAATTGGCCATGACAGAAAAACTAGGTCAGTTTATAGTAAAACATTCATGACTTCCATTATAATCATGTAATACAAGATTTGTATGAACAAGAGAGCGGGAGTTAGTGATCTTGAAGTGCAGTGGAAAGGCACTGCCAGTCTATTTGAAAATAAAGGTCATCTTTTTAACAGTGTCTCGTAGTGGCTAGTGCTTCACCAAGGATTAGCAGTCAAAAAGAGGCTTTATGAGGCTGGCATTTTAGATTCTTCATGCATTCTACATGGGAGATAGTAGATGATCATGTCTCATAGAGATAAATGGCTACTACAGCTTTGGGACACAGTTACTCAGTGAGTAACTACTTATTGCCCTACTCTCTTGGTAAGGTTCTCTCTTTGGGGGCTAAGGTTAACTGTGAAACTCTGAGGCATACAATACAGCTGCCGGCTATTAGCTTCTCGTGGAAGACAAGATGTAAGGGAACTTTGCAGAACACTTCTCTGCTCATCTTACAGAAATTGAGGCTGTTTAAGAAGGATCTCACTACGCTTGTCAAAGCTAAGTTTGCTCGCTTCCCATAGATGTCGACTCCTTACACATTGGGGCCAAGCTCAAGTTATCTTTTCTTGCTTCTGTATGGGAGATCTTCATTGTGATCCTGATGTTCAGCTAGAATAATTATATTGTTCTTTGATGAAATTAGAGATGCAATTCTTCAAAGATCAGCTAGTGTAATTATCTTGTTCTTTAATGAAATTAGAGATGCAATTCTTCAAAGAGATAAAGGCAATCTTCAAATTTATAATAACTTGATGATTTGAAAAGCATTCATACTAAAACTATCTCAATTGTCGTAAAATCTATTTGGCCACATGCTCAAGGGAATGCAGAAAGGCAGCGTGTACAAAAATCAAATAGAGTAGTCAAAGGACCTAGAATTTGAGCATGAGATAAGAATCTCAAATATGTAGGTATGAACAAGAAAGTAGGCCAGGAATTGACACAAAAAAATATATACACTGAGAGCATAGTAGATGCATGAAAAGGACTCATGGTTGATACTTGATTTTTCAAGGCATTTTATCATCATATGTCAACAAAAAAACAAGGGCATAAGGATTTCCGGTACTTCAAATGTTTACCAAGATTTTAGGTGCTTAATCATTTGGGCTGTTCAAAACTTAAGGGGAACTCTGAATGGCAGTAAAATAAAATGACAGGCCATACTTCTCCTTATAATAATCCCGAAATGATATAGATCTAGCAATAGTAAAAGTGCCTTCGTTGTCTTGAAATCCAATAGGTTGTGGAGTCAATGGAGGGTAGTGAAGCAGCACAACAAAGCAAGCAAATAGAGAAATCACATTGAATTCGCATGCATGCAACAAGAATCTGGAATACGCAAGCAACTTTGGAATTCTGAACACACCTGGGTTGTTATACAAATCCTCACGCAAATTATTACTGTGCTATAAATCGAAGCATTAGTGTAATATGTGGTAAATCGACATTCTTAGAAGTTGAGGCATTCCAATTCAGATAATAATAGTAATGCTCATTATAAAGATTTCAAGGACAAGCCCTTTGGCAGAAAATTTCTGGTAAACAAAGAAATATATGAAACTTCGATTTTGGTTCAATCTAATCACGGTCTGTCATTTGGATTAGAAAGATTAAAGCATTCAAGGTATACACCTAAAACTGTACATTATGACCTCGGTGCAAAATCTGAGAAGGGAAATCAGAACATCTGAAGTAAGGAAAGTAAAGATTGAGATCTCTCTCTTCTATAGTTCATAATCACATCTGACCAATAGCTTAATGACAATTATTTGAATCCAGTGTTAGAATTCACATAATATGCGAAGGACGTCAAATTTTAGAACTGGAACAATTTATTGAATAATTTCCAATTTCAAACTGGAAAAAAACAGTGACATTTGACTGGAAAGTTCTGGTATATGCCCTTTTCTATTTTACAAATAAATGTCCTTAGAAACCTAGACATCACCTCCATGATTGTAATCAGAATAACCCTAGTTGTATAAGATTTAAATAAACCTTCTTCAAAGTTTTAAATGCTTTGGCTTATTTTCTGTATTTACATTTCCATTCTCATTCCACTACCAAGTTCTTTGGAAATTAATTTACTATACATTTCCATTTTGATAGCAATCCAGACTTGCAATTAATAAATACTATTCTGCCCTAGAGAAATTTACGAGTAATATAACAACTTCAGCAAAATGTAATGGTAACCCACATAATACTTTACCCAAAAAGGTCAGGAAGACTAAAAGAAATCAATTGTTTGGACATATTGTAGTAAGTATCAAAGTATAAATATGGATAAAGGAATACGCAAACACATTAAAAATCATTCACGGACCTTTCCAGTAGACATACAAGCAATACAAATAAGTCCACAGTAGCTAAAAAGCAACCAGATTAGGAAGCCCCATTTCTGACCATTTTCAGGTAGCTGCAGAAATCATATCAACAATCATATGTTATAAATTAGATGCCAACATGCTAATATCAAAATATTCATTTTAATGTATCAAATACCATATCAATTCCAATTTCCATTAAAAGAAATGGCTAAATAATATGTTAAAGCAAGTTGAATAAATGTCCTTTTACAATTTGAAATTCAAAGGAAACAATGACGTACACAGCTTTTCGCACTGGTGAACCATATGCTTCCAATTACAGTCCAGGCCCATAAAAATGGGTAAAGAACCAAGACAAGAATTGAAACAACCATTATTCTTCCACAGAACCGCACAAATCTGTGTTGCCGACCAAGATGCCTGAAAATGCATAGTTACCATTGTTACATATCTTCAATAGTCTGCATATAGTAATAAGTTATAACCATACAAGAAGGACCAAATAGATCATATTCCGAGCCAATGTCCACAACCCTGCTAATTATGATGATTCCTGACTAACATTTGAAGAAGAATCTGACTTTAATATTCACTTCCTCTGATAATATTCAAAACTCTCAAGCATCATATTTAATACAGCAAACAATTCCGGGATGGGCATGCAAATAAGGAGATGAAACTTTGCATCTTGCCTGCAAAAACCGTATACCAAATAATTATTTTTGGAACCATAATAAAACGTTTCCAGTGACTAAGATATGAATTATATGCTAGGAATCATGATCTTTTCGTGCCAGATAATTTTTGGGAGATTCAGGCTCCAAACTCCCTAGTATCAAGAAGAGGCTCAAGGTTCATCTGCCTTGCATGTTCGAAGAGGCTCGAAGCAGAATATTCCACTTCCTCGTAGGGTTGTCCAGCCTGAGCCCCTCAGCCCTGGAAGTTCCACTATGAGTATTTCAGATGCAGCTTGGCCCCTTTTGCAGTGATCGACAGCGATGCTGTTAGTTCCTCTGGTTTGAGGCTTAGTGTTGGTCTCCTGATTAATCTTCATCAGCTCCATGTTTCTTTGAGGACACTTTCCCTCATAGAACTATTTATATTTGTATGGTCTTATCATTTATGGCTTAGGGTTTAACCACTTTAGGTTTACCCCTCTTGCTTTGTTATCCTTTCTTTTGTACTTTGTGTTTAGTTACTTTTCATAATCTAGAGTCTTTTTACCCTAGTACTTCTCTTTTGTGAAAAAATGTACTCTCTAAGACCCATTGGCCTAGTTTATTTATTCGTGGACATTAATATCATTTCTTACTTTATTTCTTTAGTAGAAGCTACACCCAAAAAAATTCAAGAGTTGTCTACATGAAAGCTAACCCCTTAAGATTAAGAGGAAATGTCTCGTAGTATAATGAGAGGTGACAAAAAGAAGACGCAACAGACTAAGAATCATAAATGAAAATGCCATCTACAGTGGTACAAAACAGGAATGCATTAGTAGTGCAAGTGAGATAACTCAAAACTCAAAGATTAAATTTCAGTTGGTCAACAAGAAGCTTGCTTTTTCTTGGAATTCAACAAAATGAAAGGAAGACATCAAGGGCACATTGTCTGTTTCATAAATGCCAGCAAAGGGCTTATTAATTACTGAGTTTGAATCCCTAAAAATTAGAGCTTTGATCCTTGAAAAGCCTAATTCATAGGCAAGTCTGATCTGCATTTGAAAGGGTGACACAACAAAAAGAAAAGCCCCACTTTACCAATTTGAGTATGGCTGCCAAGGCCTCCCAAGAGAGTTTTGGCTAGTGGATGTAATGAGAACTATAAGGAATGCAAGGAACTTCGTAAATATATCATAGGAAACCAAAGAGGAGACCAGAGTGCTTCTCACCAGAGCTAGACGTTAGCACAGGATTATCAACAGCCACTGACATATTTTCAGGGAAAATGCTGGATGCAAAAGCTAAATTTCAAATATGTAGCTTTTGTGTGCTTTAAGTTTTCAACATGTGCATTAGCTGAAAGAAAACATATCAACCTCCAAAGGCATCACTTCAAAGGAGAAGTGAATTATATTAAAGTAGCAATTCAATCTTACCAGCATTGAGCCAGTAAGGCTGGATAGCCTCAAAGAAAGCACCTCCAAAGAATTGAACTCTAAGAACAATAATACAAAGGAAGGGATGGAGAAGGAATTTCATAGTGTGATATTCCTAAATATGATTTAAATTTCAAATATGTAGCTGTTGTGTGCTTTAAGTTTTCAACATGTGCATTAGCTGAAAGAAAACATATCAAACTCCAAAGGCATCACTTCAAAGGAGAAGTGAATTATATTAAAGTAGCAATTCAATCTTACCGGCATTGAGCCGGTAAGGCTGGATAGCCTCAAAGAAAGCACCTCCAAAGAATTGAATGAACTCTAAGAACAAGAATAAAAAGGAAGGGATGCAGAAGGAATTTCATAGTGTGATATTCCTACATATGATTTAAATAAGAAGGTATGCCTATTCAGTGGAGATATTATGTCACAATAAATACCTCCAAATTCATAGGAATCATTATTGCTCTATTACATATTTATCATTTATCGTATCCATCCTCTATAAGAGCCTAGCTACAGGCATGTGACAATGCCAGTTTTCATTCTAGGTGATCCACTTTGTTTGTGTCACCTCCATGCTCCATTGAGGGTCCTTCCCTCATACGACTATTTTTACTTACTTTTAGATAATAGCAATTGCACATGAGTTGCAAGGAACGCCAAAAGAGATTTTGATGTGAAGGTACTTTAGAAATGTGTTATGATCCAATGGTTCTTGGGGAATGTGTATGGAAAAGCAATTTTAGTTTGTGTGTAGAGGTAAAGACACTTGAAGAAACATTGACCGAGAACGCAAAAAGTCAAAAATGGTTTTGGGATGTCAAAGCACCAATGAATACAACACCAAAATATTATCATCTATGAGTTAAAATCCCTTGAAAAAATCACCACGTTAACAAAATGTGTAGTTGCACGAACATTATGTAATATCCCCATCTCAGTCGAAGACCCTTAGCCCATTTTGTCTCTCGAACGGCTAAGGGATGTGCATAAGGGGAACTTAAGTCATAATAATTTATTATAAAGTGCAAATAAAAAAGAAAATATTTTAAAGGCACTTATAATAAGGTTATTATAGACTTAATAACAAAATAAAATTAGAAAAAGCTAAAGCCACATTATAAAGTCTAATTTTCCCCTAGAAAATGTGGTCTCTTTATGGGATGGATCAAAAGGGAAAAACATTAAATGAGGGGCTAAAAGCTTATTGGATGTTAAGGGAGGCAAGTTGGTTCATTAGCTCTATATCAATGTTTTAAAAATTGGAACCAGATTCAAACTAGTCGATGGTTGGACCGGTTCAAACTTTATGAACCAGTTTACTAAAAAACACATAAAAATTTATATTTTTAATGAAAACGATATATTTGAAAGATTATAAACCATGATTCCAACAATTACACAAAATATGCAAAGTTTGCTCATGTATATATGTAAGAAAGGTGTTTATAGCAAAATGGCACAAACTCCAAGTCCAATACACAATACATATATCATATATGAGGTTCCAAAACAAAATACATAAAAAATGAGGCTCAGAATGGCCTATAGTACAAGACTCCAAAAAAAAAAACATGCTATGATCATTGATACAAGTTACAAAACTCTAGAAGAAACTAGAAGATATCGATGATCAATCATCAAACTCTGCACCACTGCTAAGAATAACTCTGCACCACTGCTAAGAATAGGATCCTCAGGCTCATCCTCATCAATATCATCATTGTCCTCTGACTCGGACCCATCCAAATTCTCAAGGACATCTGCAACAATTGTATTGGCACTGACAGTAGCACGAGTGCAACTAGTGCCTGCTATGTCTCATGACGGTGCTACTTCGGCTCATCATCTTGATCCAAACCCATCCACCCCAAGTCATCTGGATCAAACTCGTTGGTTGACTCTCCTTTACCCAATCGAGGTTGGATCCATATCATCCAAGACAATGGGATCAGTATTAGGTCTTTGGTTCAAGAATCGTTACGCATTAGCCGAGGTTGTCAGATCTTTATAATAAATGCAAAGAAATTTGAAAATGCAAATAATATATATATATATATCATAGTTCAAAAAATCGTAAATCGGGATTAATCGGCAAGCCAAATTTTGAATCGAAAATCGGGAATCGGCAAAAAATCGGCAAAAAATGGGCAAAAATCGGCAACTTTATCACTACTTTTAAAAACATTTAAATTCATAAAATATACTTAAATTAAATGTAAAAACAATGTTAAATGATGCGAGAAGTGACTCTATAGAATGCCATAGGCCCATATGCATATTTTCGATTAAGTTTTGACCAAAAAAGAAGCGTCTGAAAGTTTGCAAACAAAAATGCTCATAGAGTCATGTCACATGTGACTTTTGAAGTATCACTATCAAATATCAATAATATTCTATTTCATTATGCACGCCTAAAATAAGTCTGTTGCACTGGAGGCTGCCTCGTGGAAGTGGAAGGTAAATATTCCTCCTCTGCAACACCAACATTGTCATCTACAAACATATCATCTGGATCATCACCAACTTCTAATGTCCCTGATGGTATTGCTTCTTCAGTCTCCCTCTCCAAAGCTGCTATCTCCTCTGTAGTAAACATAGGCTCCGCATCATCAGGCTCAGCAATCCAGTCATCATATGGATCAATGTCAGCCAAGTCGATTGCATCATAACTCTGTGCCCCCTCCACTTGTCTCACACGAAGACGAAGATTGTATCGCATGAAGACAAGGTCATTGAGGCGTTGTGTTGTCAACCTGTTGCGCTTCTTTGTGTGAACAACTTCGAACATGCTCCAATTACGTTCGCATCCAGAAGCACTGCATGGCTAACACAAAATGCGGATGGCTAGCTTTTGAAGATTTGGTGTTTTTGCACCATAATCTTCCCACCACAAATCTACAAATAAAACATTTATAATTTTGTAAGTTAACTAAGCTTGAATAAATAAAAGAATTCTAGACTTCTAGTTTCTAGTTCTACGTGTAATGAGACTAAATACAAATGACTCAATTTGTTTTTACTTGGCTGAGAAGTGTTTCTTCTTTTCACACATAGAGCCGAAGAAAAGAGCCTCCCCTCTGCAGTCTTATAAATCTGCAACTCATCAACAATTGCATCTCTAATATCTTCGTCAGATATCATCCTCTCTATGCACGTATTAAGGCCATCCATAACCTCCTCATCAGCCTTAAATGATGGGGAATAGAAAAACTTCGGGTTTAAGTAGTACGTCGCTGCATGTATATGGTGTCTTGTTCCATCTGCGATCAATTATACGCCAAATGGGTTCATATTTTCATTGATTGTGCCCATAATATTTAGATATGGCCTCCTTGGCCACATCCATAGCCTCATACAAATAACCCATTGGGTTTTTCTCCCCATCCACCATCTGTAGAACTCGAACCAAAGGCTCTGACACCTAAAACAAAATAACATATATATTTAAAATTGAAATTAATAAAAAATTATATAACGAATGATAAATAAACAAATATTCAAGTTTAGATTACCTTCATGATTTCTTCCATTTGCTTTGCAAACATATCATCAAAAACAGTCTTCACAACCCTTTCTGCTTCGGTCTTCTTAGCATAGGGAGAGTCCAACCATCGCGTGCTCACAAACATCTACTTAAGGGATGTTAATGAGGTTGCAATGTAATGAAGTTTGTGGCAAATCGTGTGACCCCTGATCGCACAAGCTCATTTCCATTGGTGTGCTCTCTCATCAAGTTTAACACCCAAGTGTGATTGTAGATGAATTTTGTAATATTTCTTGCGTCCTCAACCACATTTTTCACCCATGAGAGTTTTCCTATGTCCTCCAATAAGAGATCCAAACAATGGGCTGCACAAGGGGTCCAAAAAAGTGTAGGGTGCCTCTCCTCAAGAAGTCTCCCTGCTGCTACATATGCCGCCGCATTGTCAGTCACAACTTGGACGACATTCTCCACACCCACCTCTTTCACCACCTCATCTAACATATCACACAAAGTGATTGCAGTTTTCACTTGGTGGGAGGCATCAATTGATTTCAGGAAGACCAACTGCCCACCTGATGCCACTAGGAAGTTAATCAATGTGCGGTTTTTCCCATCTGTCCACCCATCAGACAAAATGGTGCATCCTTTTTTTATCCACACATTTTTTTGCTCTTCTACAAGAGTTTTGGTATGTGCGACGGAATCCTCCAACAATGGGCCACTCAAATCATGGGGAGTAGGAGCCTCAACCCCTTCAAAAGAATAATGCATGACAATTCTCTCAATATGGACCACATTGAAAGGAATGTTGTTGTAGTACCAAAAGTTTGCCACAACTATTCTTGCTTCATTGTGCATTTCTTTATTCCAAGTAGTACCTTCGAGTGAAGGTTGTGAACCAGGTGTACTTCGAGGAACAAAAAACATCGTTGAACTACTATTAGTGGATGTGGATGAACCCCGTCCCAGTGTTTGACCTCGTGGAGTTGCGGCATTAGAAGATGCCTCAACGTCAAAACCTTCCCTCGCTTCCCTTCTATTTGCTAGGGCTGCAAGTGCATCAGCTTTCCTCTTCTTTTCTTCTTTTTTCTCTGCATAAGTTGCAAGGTAAGCAGACAACTCTCGTTGAGCCTCAGGCGGTGCTTGATTGCACACTGTCACTTCATTCCCTGGTATCCGTGCAATGTGGAACTTAAGGCGATAAACACCTCCACTCATCTTCATGCCACAATAATTGCATATAACACAAGTGCCCTCTGCTGGTTCACAATGCTTCCAAGAGGGGTCATTTGATTTAGGCTTACTACTGCAAATTCAATCAACCGAACCGAGATCCCGATGCCATTCTACAAAACAAAACAAAAAACAATTGTCTTAGATTTACAGGCCTTGGAGAAATTAAATTGTATGACCATGACGAAATTAAGAATAAAATTGCTATTGCATGAAGAAAAAATTACGAAAAAACGATATTGAAAATGAAGACGTTAGTAAATTATGAATCATGATAATTTCATAGATAATATTTTTAAAATCGTTATACAATATTGATTCTTGAATATACTATTATTAATAATTTAATATACAGAATATACAGTATTTATACTTGATAGTTAACAGTATAATACATAATATTAATATTAATACTTATAGTATTTATTAATATTAATATACAGTTGTATACACTATACACTGTAATATGTATACAGTGTACACTGTACAATATACACTTACAGTATTTACAGTTTTACACTTACAATATTTACTATTTATAATATATATTATACAATATTAATATTAATATACATTAATAATAAATATACAGTATTAATATACTATTATACACTATTAATATTAATATACAGTATTAATATTAATACTTAATATACAATATTTTTATTTTTACTGTAATAATTAAATATTACTGTATTTTTAGTTTTACTATTACTGTATTTAGTATTCATGAATCAAGATTAATACCTGCTACGATGCCACGAACTGGAAATGAGCACGAAAATGGAATCGCCACGAACTGCTGAAAAATGGGCACGAAATGTTGGAAAATGGCCGCGAACTGTTGGAAATCCTGCCACAAACCTGCCGCGAGCTGTATTTGCGTGCCCTCCCACGTCGAATGCCCTCCTACAGACGTCGACTGTACACGCTATGGCCAAATGAAAGTCGCAGCATAAAAAACGAGTTCGTGGAAAGAGAAAACAACATAAAAAACAAATCGATTTAGTCTATTTTCGTGTTATACCCTAGGCCGCGTTTTTCCCCGATTTTCGCCGATTTTAGCCACGATTTTCAACGATTTTGCAGGGTTTTTGACCGCGATTTATCGATTACAAAAATCGCGATTTTTAAGAAGTTTAATCGTTTTGCTAGAAGAACACGATTTATCGACGATTTATCGCGATTTTTGAATCACGAGATATATATATCTGGTTTCCTATTTAATAATATTTAGAAATAGGGACAAGTTTAAAACTTAACATACCTTTCAAAGTGCACACAAATGGGGTCAAGAAACACTCCCAAGCTTGTATATGGGCTGCACCTCCAAATGCAATAAAGGTATAGGTAGGGTTGTCCTTTATCGCATTCGGGTAATATATATATATATACATATTCTTTTCTTAACAATAGTAATGAAAAAGAAAATTTCTCTATATGATTGGCATTATATTTAAATATTCATCTTTAAATAAAACCCGAGCAACAACTATGTTTCCCCTAAATCAAGAAATCCAACTCATAAAATAAAATGTAGTGCCTTAACTTTCAAATAAAAGGTTTTTTTTCATTTTTTTCAACTTAATAACTTTCTTTCTTTCTATTTTGTTACGGGGTAGGCTGCTTGGTTACGGTGAGGAGGAAAGGGTATGGTGTGGGGTGTGAGGGTGGAGGGACAGCCGCGACCTATCCCTCTCCCTCCCACTCCACACCAAAAACAACCACAAAGGCAGGGGCAACATACACACGCCGGAAAACCCAAAAAAGGTGACCCCTTTCTTTCTATTTTTGTTATTTTATTACAAAATCGAACTCAGCTGATTCGACGTAACCATATACATATACCGATTTCTTTTTTTTAAATTGTACGAGAAAATTCTAGGTTAAGTTTTATAAATACATAGTTTAATAGATATTATATATATAACCCGAATGCAATAAAGGTATAGGTAGGGTTGTCCTTTATTGCATTCGGGTTATATATATATATATATATATATATATTCTTTTCTTAACATAATGAAAAAGAAAATTTCTCTATATGATTGGCATTATATTTAAATATTCATCTTTAAATAAAACCCGAGCAACAACTATGTTTCCCCAAATCAAGAAATCCAACTCATAAAATAAAATGCGAAGCCTCAACTTTCAAATCAAATGTAGATGTGAAGACCACCACAAGAGCCCACAAGCAATGTCAAACAAACCCCAAGCTCACTCCAAATCAACACTCTTCAATATTGCCCCAAGCCTCCAAATCCTTACAAATGAGAGAGGTGCTCACAAATAGAAGTGAGGAAGTCTCTATATAGATGCCAATATCACCACAAAGAGCCCACAAACAATGGCAAGCAAGCTCCAACTTCCAAACTCACTCCAAATCAACACTCTTCAATATTGCCCCAAGCCTCCAAATCCTTACAAATGAGAGAGGTGCTCACAAATAGAAGTGAGGAAGTCTCTATAGGGATGTCAATATCACCACAAAGAGCCCACAAGCAATGGCAAACAAGCTCCAACTTCCAAGCTCACTCCAAAACTAAACTCTTCAATCTTTTGCTCACAAATGCTCACAAATGCTCAATGAGAGAGGTGTGAGGTGAATGGGGTCTATATAGTAATAAATTAGGGTTCAAGTTGTAAAAAAAGTATAAATTTTAATTAAAAGTGTTTTTTATAAATTACGTTGTATACTGCTAGCGAGGGGCCGACTCGGTCGGTTTGCATCGAAACCAAACTGCTTTGACTAGTTTGGCCCCAAACCAGTCAAACGATCTGGTTTTTCAACCGGTTCATGATTACAAAAACTCGGACATCAAACCGACCAACCGATTTTAGTTCTGATTCAACTGGTTCTATAAACATTGTTCTATATAAGCAAGTTGACTTGCTTAAGGAGGGCGTGACTTTCTATTTTATAAAATCGGATTTGCGTGTTGAGCTTTGAGTTTGCATCTTCAATCTTCTAAGGACAAAAACCCTTAGAGATTCACACTTGAGGACGAAAACCCTCCAAGATTCTAGTAGGACGAAAACCCTCCAAGATTCTAGTAGAAGGACAAAACCCTTCTACTAGTTGAGAGGATTCTCCACCCCGGGGTTTCCATTGCGAGAACACGAAGTTGATAGTATTTTCGGTGTTTTCCAATAGTTTTCCAAGCATTTTGAGGGTTGTACTTGCATAAAGGAGATAGCTGATTTTCCAACGTATCATATCTGAATACATCTATATGTTTCTGTTGTAATTTCCACCTAAAACCCTAAGGGCAAATTGGTGTTTTGGTTGTTTAGGACACTTATGGTGGTCATTTGCATGGTAACATCATTGCATTCTCCGTACTTTTGTGAATCTGTGCATAGTTTATTTGTGTGGATCGGAGCATTTTTGAGTGAGTTATGAATTTTTGAAGTTGCCATAATTTTCTGCAGACTGGGTTTCAAAATAAATTCATTTCAGCTGTTTATGGGCTCTAAAAATTCAGATCTTTACACAAATATATTAAGGGTGAAATATTATAAGTTTCAGCGCAATTTATGGTGGAAAATATCATGATTTTTTCTTATTTCTATAAGTTTCATAATCAGCTCTAGTCGCATTTTCTATAAATAAATCAGATCTGCATCATAAACAGTTGGTATATTTTTTAAATTACTTGGGTGTGTGGGAATTGCCTCAAAACCATTTGGGGGCAAAATTTGTCCTTTTGGGGACATTACAGTGGTATCAGAGCGATGTATCCTCCCACCTATGAAAAAAGAAAAGAGAAATCAGATCTGAATGCAAGCAAGAAAAAATGAAGTGGACTCAAGTTCCATTTTTTGATGGCACTAATGAAATATCTGCTAGAGCGTGGTTGAAGGAATTTGAGACATTTTTGTGTTGTAATCCTATGTGTCAGGATGATGCCCTCATGCTCATCTCTAGATACATGGATGGAGTAGCACATAAATGGTGGCACCAAATGTTGAAAACCCAAGGGGTTGAATCCATTCCTTCACTTGGAGATTTCGACAAAAGTTTTTAAAAAGATTTGACGTGCAGGATGGCAAGGATGAGCAAGAAAACAAAATCATGTAGTCTACCAACTCAGATCTACAAGTGGAGGGAAATCAGCCCATAGAGTATTCCACCATGCCAAGTGAAGAAGGTTCTAGAGAAAAAGTCCAAAAGCAGCAAACAACACCTTTGGGGCAGCCAAAGGAATCATTTGGGCAGCCAAAGACTTCTTCAACTAGTGGGCAACAAAGTATGAGGAATGGTATTCCTCAAATTGTGGCAGCCAAAAGCATGGAAGTGTCATTCCAAGAGGAGCAGATTGCACAAGATAAGGATGACAAAGAAAGAAGCATGTCATTGCAGCAGTTGTACCATGAAGAAATTCATCCTATTGCTGATCATGATGACATCACAAGGTATGGAGCAAGCGAGATAATGTCATTGCATATTCAAATTTGTTTTCCTCTTGAGAAAAACGATAAATTAGAGGATGAAATCTGCAATCTTAAGTATGTGATATCTTTGATACAAATGTGTGTATATGATCATCTTGTGAGTGGTAGATGGTGGCAAGATTTAGCCCACTCGACAGGTACAGGGGCTGAGCTTTTGGATCACTTCAACATGTTGTCTCTTGTGCATGGCACTTAGACAAACAAGTTTGGAATTGCTTGAGGGCAAGCAATTTTGAGAAGGGAGGATTGTAATATCCCCTTCTCGATCGAAGACCCTTAGCCCATTTTGTCTCCTCGACAATGAAGGGATGTGCACAAGGGGAACTTAAGTCATAATAATTTATTATAAAGTGCAAATAAAAAAGAAAATATTATAAAGGCACTTATAATAAAGTTATTATAGACTTAATAACAAAATAAAATTAGAAAAACTAAAGCCACATTATAAAGTCTAATTTTCTTCAAGAAAATGCAACCTCCTTATGGGATGGATCAAAAGGCAAAAACATTAACTGAGGGGCTAAAAGCTTGTTGGATGTTAAGGGAGGCAAGTTGGTCCATTAACTCTATGAGGGCATGACTTGTTTATTTTATGAAATCAGATTTGTATGTTGAGCTTTGAGCTTGCATCTTCAATCTTCTAAGGACGAAAACCCTTAGAGATTCACTCTTGAGGACAAAAACCCTCCAAGAGTCTAGTAGGACAAAAACCCTTCTCCTAGTTGAGAGGATTCTCCACCCTAGGGTTTCCATTGCAGATCACAGAGTTAATAGTATTTTTTCAGTGTTTTCCAATAGTTTTCCAAGCATTTTGAGGGTTGTACTTGCATAAAGGAGATAGTTGATTTTCCAGCGTATCATATCTGAATACATCTATATGTTTCTGCTGTAATTTCCAGCCCAAAACCCTAAGGGCAAATTGGTGTTTTGGTTGTTTGAGGCACTTATGGTGGTCATTTGTATTAATGGGTAACATCATTGCATTCTCCCTATTTTTTTGAGTTTGTGCATCGTTTATTTGTGTGGATCGGAGCATTTTTGAGTGAGTTATGAATTTTGAAGTTGTCATAATTTTGAGCGGACTGTGGTTTCAAAATAAATTCATTTCAACTGTTTATGGGCTCTAAAAATTCAAAATTTTGCACAAATATATTAAGGGTGAAATATTATAAGTTTCAGCTCAATTTATGGTGGAAAATATCATGATTTATTTTTATTTCTATAAATTTCATAATCAACCCTAGTCGCATTTTCTATAAATAAATCAGATTTGCATCATAAACGGTTGGTATATTTTTAAATTGCATTGGGTGTCTGGAATTGCCTCAAAACCATTTGAGGGAAAAATTTGTCGTTTTGGGGACATTACAGATTTCATTTCCTGTTACTTCACCACCATGCATGTAATCATTAGAAGGCAAAGAAACATTTTCAATTAATGAGGCATTATTACCTTGCTCAAGACTTGTGGAGCTCTTTAGCATGTTTTGTCTCGTGCACATGGCAATTAGACAGATAAGTTACAATTGTTTGAGGGCAAGCACTTTTGGGAAGGGAGGATTGTAATATCCCCTTCTCGGACATTACAGATTTCATTTCCTGTTACTACACCACCATGCATGTAATCATTAGAAGGCAAAGAAACATTTTCAATTAATGAGGCGTTATTACCTTGCTCAAGACTTGTGGAGCTCTTTAGCATGTTATGTCTCATGCACATGGCACTTGTACAGATAAGTTACAATTGCTTAAGGGCAAGCAATTTTGGGAAGGATTGTAATATCCCCTTCTCGGTCGAAGACCCTTAGCCTAATTTTGTTTCCCGACGGCTAAAGGGGTGTTAGAAAGGGAAACTTATCATAATAAATTAATTATAAAAGTGCAATATAAAATCATATTATAAGCACTTTATATTAATTTATTAATGATAAAGTCAAATTAAAAATAGAAAAGAAAATATAAAGTGATAAAGTAAAATAAGAAAAAGGAAAATATCACTTTATGTTATTATTCTCCCCTAGGAGAAAATGCGACCCCTTTGGAGGATGAAAAAGGTGGAAAAAAACATTAAATGCAAGGGGTGAAGTCTAATTGGAAGTTGGAGAGGCTATTTGGACCATTACATTTATAAAAGCAAGTTTAATTGTTTGTTGAAGGCATGCTTTTCTATTTTATATAAATCAAAATTTTGTTTGAGCCTTTGAGCTTTGCAAACTATTTCTAAGGACAAAAACATTTAAAAATAATCCCTTGAGGATGAAAACCCTCTAAGAGATCTAGTAGAAGGACGAAAACCCTTCTCTTAGTTAAGAGAATTCTCTACACAAGGGTTTCCATTGTGCATATAGGAGCTAGTTGATTTTCCAGTTATTTTCCAATTGTCCGAGGGCTGAAGTTGCAGATTTTCACAAGGGTTTGAAGGTGGAAGCTTGTTGCAGATTTTTTTACTTCATTTGCAGCCATATCTAGGGTTATCTACACCCCTGTGGGTGGAGTTAGGTACATTCTAGGGCACGGTTGTCCCGAATCTCATCACCAATAGCTTTGCCATAATTTTAGAAGCCAAGATCAGCTGGTTTACATAATTTTGGGCCAAGGAAATTGTATTTTCAGTTGTGTTTGAAGGAGCATTCTGCAGATTTTAATAAAATAATTCAGCCTTCTATTTTGATCCAATCTGGTATTTTTCTCATGTTCTTATCCTTATAAAAATTGTTGATCAGTTTGGGAAAGAAATTTAGTTGATTTACTTCAGTTTTGGTTGATTTTCTTCCTTCATGCAAGTCGCCATTCACTAGTAAAATTCAAATCTGCACTTATTTAATTTTGTATAATTGCTACTACTTGCTATTTGGATTGGGATTTGCGGATAATCCGTTTGGGGTATAATTTGTCCATTTGGGGACATTACACATTAAATGATTCTGGTCACTTCAATATTTTTTACATGCTAAATTTATATAAATTTTTCTACTGTACAGCTGGACAGTTTGATTTAACCAGCCCATAAGACAACATAATGCTGTTCACAACAGTGTGTAATTACAACATTTGACATTCTAATTGATTATATAGTAAACATAAAATGCAGGTATGCCGCAAAGATGGAGATGCAGGTGGAAAAACAGTGGAGCAACCTTTTTTGTGGTGGAGAAATCTACAATGCACAGTTCTGATATCAACTGCAGGATGTCTGAATGTGATGCCAACTCCTGCCCTGCCCTGAAAGCAGACATGTAAACACAATCGAGTTTTCCATCGAGATCCAACAATTCATAATATTGCCAATGTGACCTTATTTCCTAATTTCATTGAAATGGTAGAGTGCATCTTGTTTCCCACTCACCATGCAAGAAAGAGACTTCAGAAACTTTAAGATATAGTGTCACATTGATGAGTTTGAAATGCTAAAGCATTCTCTGTCGAAAATGCTCCTCCCACATACACATCATGCATGCCCTTGAAGTAAGGATGACCACTTATTGCAGGCAGTTATCGATTTATTAAAAGTAATTATCAAAATATTTGAAGCAAGTTAAGGGATTAAGAAAAAAGTAATGAACAAAAGCCTACGAAGTGTGAAGTGTCCGTGAAGGTTGGAACTCAGATGGTGAGAGCTTGAAGGTGTTGAGTAAAGAAACAATCTGTGATTCAAAATACCTGAGTTAAAGTGAGAGTTGAAGCTGCAAGAATCAAAGAAACCAGTGCCAGATATAACGACACAGGTGAAGGTGAAGTAAAGAGATGGTAGTAAGCCCGAACAACTGAGAGTGCCTAAGAAGAACATCAAGCAGTAGATCATTAATAATTCAGGAAACTTGTGATCGGGCCAAGCAGCTATAGGCAAAGACTCTGAGAAAGAGGGATAGAACACAAACTCTCCAACTCTGTGAAGAGCTGCATATGAGAACCAAGAAGTTGAGGAGGTATGCTGTGTGTTGTTTTTTATTGCCGTTGAATACATAGGAAGGAATGATGGTAAGATATTTAGATGCTTAAAATGTTACAGTTAATTTGCAGATTCGGCCACCGCCACAACAGGACAGCAGCTACTCCACATCTTAATTCTGCCAAGAAAGTTGATGTAAAGCAAAGCTGCCTGGAAAACTATCGGAAATGCTTGCCAGAAAGGCTTGACACTTTCCGGGAAGGTTTCCTATAGTAAAACACCTCCGGCATTGTCATGGTTTGGGGTCTCACCACTTATGGTTTACCCTCACCTGCTTTATTGTCTGTGTTTTAAGTTCCTACTGTTTGATTACTTCCATAACCTATGGTTCTTATGCCCTAGTACTTCTCTATTGTAATTAGATGTAAGTCCCATTGACCTATTTTGGGTCAACTATGGACATTAATATTATATTTCTATGTTTCTTTCTATTAGGTTTTTATTCAAATAGTATCAGGTCATCCTCTTCCGCACACTTCTGCTAACTAACTTTCCACTATTTTCAACCTGTCATCTCTTTTCTCATCCAACTCATACTCGAGTCCCTATTTCTGTATTTCCAGTTTAGTTTTGCACATTCTTTGAATGAAATGTTTTCTCTAAAAATCAAGATGGTTCTATCCATAAAATTGTCAGCCAATTTAGAGGCAATTAAATGACCACAGTTTCTGTCTTGATTTTACAGGCTATATTTGACTTTAAAATTAAGCATATGACTATATTTTGGCCTCCTGACAAAATATTACTTTTGCACAAAAGTCCATTCTTTCTATACAGTTGTTATTTTTCATAAATAAGTCCTCCACAAAAGATCAAATTACTAACTATATTTTGAGGGACCCACACAAAGTTCCATATTTACCAGAAAAGTGAGGAAAAAGTTAACTTATTAAGATAATAAATATGAAACTTCTTAATTTGAGTCAAAGATTATACATAATCCTATGGAAAACATCGGAGAACAACCCATGTCAAGCTCCATATTTACCAACAGCGAGAGGAAAAAAATTAAATAATAAGAAAATAAAAGATGACCCCTCGTATTTTTAGTCAAAGATTATGCATACATCACTATGGCAAAAATCAAGAAAATATGTTGATGCTATGTTTTCATAATTATCTATTCTAACCAGAAATCAAAGTATTCATCTTTCCACATAAAAGAAGCATGAATCCTGCAGAAATCCAAGAACTATAAGATAATGGTATCAGTGGAGTTGGTGACACTTGGGCATTAGTAGTGATCCAGAGGAAGCCTTTGTAGTGATCCAGAAAAAGTCTTTCACAATAAATTAGTTATGAGCTGGCATGAGTAGGCAGCCTTCTAATAAATGTAGATATGTAACGCCACAAGCAGGCAAGCATTGGACCTTGAGACCAAATTCATTAATGGCACTAGGTACCAAAGAAAGCAGCACACAGCATGTTGCAAGTTGTACAGATGATGGCCTGGAGCAAAAGGGGCACAAACAAACACAATGGCACTGGCGGCATAATCAGAG
The DNA here is from genome assembly GCA_018340775.1 of Taxus wallichiana var. yunnanensis. Classification (NCBI taxonomy): domain Eukaryota; kingdom Viridiplantae; phylum Streptophyta; class Pinopsida; order Cupressales; family Taxaceae; genus Taxus; species Taxus wallichiana. Next base: position 1,024,115,166 of record CM031239.1, read on the forward strand.
CCCAGCAAAATTAGCAACCATGTCAAGGATGCAAGAAGAATAGACCAAGTGTCACCCACTCATGGAAAGAAGGCGAAGCAATCAACAGTTGCAGGTTTGAATGGCAGTTGAGATTCTTGAAATCCATTATTCCCTTTGTATGAATATGTACATTGCGTATAATATCTCATTAGCTTCTTTGCGGATACATTATCTTCCTTAAGCTTGTAAACATTGTAAAGCACTAGTGCAAATTGTAACCAGATTGTTAGTCGAACTCTGTTTACAAAGGAAACTCCTGTGTATTATGTGCGCTATGGTATCCTATATTTTGAATTAATAGCTTCTTCATTTGCATAGCTTGCTGCTTAATGTTTTTCTCAGCCAACAATGAGATAGACAGGTAAAGCTGGTATCTGATACTGACTTCAATACCATAATCTTCAAAACAATGTAAGAAGAATGACTGCGATATGCAATGGCCAAAGAAGGTAGTTGACAGGCAAGTGACAGGAAACCTCCAATAAAACATATTACTCCATCAATCAATTAAAAACGAAAAATATATAAAAGAGATCAAACAAAAGTTAAATGGGTTCCTAAATAAAACTTGACTTTTTTAAACATTATAACGAAGAACATGCTCCAAACATCATAAATAACTCATAACGGGCCAATAAGATCATTGCCAACAAAAATTATTTCAAAGCAAATGATCACCATAAACCAAATGCAGATATCTATTTCTTTCAACATGTTACCACACAATAGTCTGCTAAATGACACTCCCAAAATAAAGAATCGAGCAAACTATACCTATAAACTTTCAATCCACAAATCTATTACAGTAAAAGGTGATAATTCTCAAAAACAAATAGTCAACTATCCATGTTCAACCACATTTTGTACAGGATGTGCCTTAATGGAGCTACTTGTATAGGCCAATTAAGTATGTTCATGACACACTGCTACACACATCACGCAACAGGATAGCCCATGGCTGTTGTATCGTTACATCAATATTTTATTATCCTAATAAAACTAAAGACTTGGACATTTTTGTTAATAGCAAAAGGTTAGCATCATCTGTAGCAATTCTCAGAGGTTGAAGCATCCAAAGAGGAGATGCCAAATAATAACTTAATAAGAATATACATAATAATTACAATAAATAATAAAATAAAAATTTTGTTTATCAATTGTTCTTGAATAGTCAGCCGAGAGGTATGATGTCATTGTAAATATACCTTTGCCTATTACAACAATCATCAACTAATTATTCCATTATATATTTACTGGATTTTCCATTACATCAATTATTCATAAACCATTAAAATAAATAGTAAATTATAGCCTTTGTAGATTAGACTTTACATTATATCAATATTTTTATCAGGCAAATGAGGAAACACTACACAAGTAGCAGCATGCTGTCAAACACAAGAAACCTTTCAGCTAATAAACCACGGTTGTAGGCCTTCTCTTCTATCAATATTCACACAAACTTGCACTCAGTATCAATTGATGGTGGCTTGCTTAATCACCTAGAACGTGATCCTGCCTTATCACTACACCATAGCCCGAAGGGTTTGAATCTGGTTGATCATCATGGCAAGTGATCCAACCTTATCATTACACCATAAACCAATGGGGAAGCAAGCCCAACAAGGTTTGAACCCGGTTCATCATCACAAATGATCCTTCCTTATTGCTACACCATAGCCCATTTTTCAAGATAGTTCAATAATTACAAAGATCAAGCTTTGTAATGTCCCCAAATGGACATATTTGACCCCAAATGGATTTAAGGCCAATCCCAAACCCCCAAATACAATTTATAGAAGATGCAGCAATTTATTAACATGCAGATCTGAATTTAATTTGAAAAGTGTGACTAGGGTAAAGTGGGAAACCCAAACAAATCAGCCAATAAAATATAACTTCTCCACTCCAATCTGATCTACCAATTTTATAAAGCCAAAATATGAAAGAACATACATATTTTGATGCACAAGAAGGCTGAAATTAATTTATTTTGAAACCCCAATCTGCAGAAAATTATGGCAACTTCAAAAATTCATAACTCACTCCACAATGCTCCGATCCACACAAATAAACTATGCACAGATTCAAAAAATAGGGAGAATGCAATGATGTTACCCATTCATGCAAATGACCACCACAAGTGCCCTAAACAGCCAAAACACCAATTCACCCTTAGGGTTTTGGGCTGGAAAAATTCATAAAAACATGATTTATTAACAGCAATCCAGATCAGATCAAAACCCCTTTAAATACCTCAAGAAGTATCCTAGAAGTGGGTCGTACAATATGATAGAAGGCTGGAAAACACAGCTGCAAATTTGCTTCAAACCCTTGATCCAAAAATCTGCAAAAACTCTTTTATTCACTGTTGGAATAAACTGAAATATCGTTGCAAGTACAATGGAATCCCCTGTGTAGAGATCCCTCACATACTCTTGGGGTTTTCATCCAAGAGAGTAATCCTAAGGGTTTTCGTCCTTAGAAATAATTTAGACAAAGCTAAAAGCTTCAGATAAAAATCAGAATTTAGAAGATGATCAAATGTGTCTCTACAAAGGCAAGTCGACTTGCATAAATAGAGTTAGTGACCCAAACTAGCCACTCATGCAACCAATCACCTTTCTCTGTATTAAATGCTTCTTTCCCTCCAAAAGCTCTCCTCATGCAAGTTGCATTTTCCTTGAGGGAATAACTTTTTCTTTTTGTCTTTTTCTATTTTACCTTTGCCTCCAAGCAAGTCGCACTTTTCCATAAAAATATATTTTTGCTAAGTGCTTTATTCTTTTATTTGTTTTTTCCATGTTTATTTTATTATTAAGTCCATTAATTTATTATAAGTGTTTTTATAATGTTTTATTTTATTTTTTTGCACTTTATAATAAAATAATAGAACTTAAGTCTCCTTTTATTTTTCTCCTTTGTCGTCAGAAGACAAAATAGGCTAAGGGTCTTCGACTGGGAAGGGGATATTACAAGCTTACATATATTATCTATGTACATCTCAAAATAAGATCTACAACAATGGGAATAACATCCATTGTAATGTTGTTGCTACTAGAACAGATGATGTCATAACGTCTAAAAGAGCTTTGGCCTCAACTTGCTTTATCAAGCATTCAATGGCCACTATTATGTATTTATACCTCTTGTTTTCATGCTTGAAGGGCCATGCAAAATCCAAAATTGCTCAAACGACCATGTGCTAAGTTACACCGAAACAACATAATTTCCTTATGCAAGGGTATCACTATCTATTGGTATAGTAACAAGAATCCAAAAACTCCCGACATCTTGGAACAACAATGGCCTCAATGGAAAAAACTTGTGTTGTTACTTCTTTTCCCACATGCCTACACGCCACCCTTGTGAACTTCTCATAATGGTGTGAACGCATCATCATTGCACCTCTTCTCAAAAAATGACCCAAAGAAAACAATACAACAGTCCCCAATTAATTAGAAGGTTCTTGATTCCCTCTCTTCAACTTCTTACTTGCAAAGTCTAAGTGGTGATCAAGTCTAATCAAGCCACTTGCACAAATGTACATTTTATTACAAACAACAGAGGTTGAAAAGAATGTGTAAATAATACTTGTATTTAGGAAAACAAGGATTTGAGAACTAGTCAATTAGTATTGTGAATCTCCAAAGGCTGCTCCTTTCTACATCCACTCATCCATACTCCACAAACTCACATCTTGGAACAATTTTGATGACAAAGAGCCAAACAAAAGAACCTTCTACTACATCCCTTATACCACATACCGCCTACCACCCTTTTCAATCTCTCATAATAGTTGAAACACATCTTCAGGGGATTACCAAGTTACACAAGGACGCACCCCCTCATCGCTAAGCCGTCCCTGGACATCCGGACATTTCAAGTGCTTGGGGACGACGAAACATGCCCCCATCGAAAATATAGGGGAACGCCTCTGGGGATGTTCTCTCGAGTTTAGGAACGCACTGTGGATAGCTTAGGGGACACATCCTGGCATCCCCTATGGCCTTAGTCACCGCATTCGAATTCCCGAGTATAAAATTCGTTGCTAAAAAAATAAAGATAAAATTCGTGATTAAATTCGGCTAATAGAAATACAGTTATAATTTCACATTTCATATAAGTAAACATGTCAAAAATAGCTTTCCAATAACTAGTTGTCATATATATGTTTAAAAATAATAAAAATAAAATAAAACCAAATTAAATTATTATCATACATTAAAATTTAAAATAAATTATTAATTTACTATCGTGGTGTAAATTTATAAATAAGTTAAAAAAAAAAAAAATATTTACAAAAAATGAAATATAAAAGTTGAAACTAAATTTGATTTTTATTAAATTATAAATTTACTAGCATATATTAATAATAATAAAATAAAATAAACCTAATTGTTCTATAAATTTACAAATGTATTTTTTTATAAAATAATCATTTACGTTTAAGTTTTTAACCTATAAACTATTAACTTATTACCATATACTTAAAAAATAGAAAATAAAACTTAATATACTATTAACTTTTAAGTATTACTAGTAACCTAAAACACAAAATAAGCATTTATAAATGAAACTAAAAACTAAAACTTAATAAACTATTAACCTAAAAACAAAAATATATATTTTTAAAATAATATTGAAATGGAAACGTGGAGTCGTTGGTCGCTAGTGGAGTCGCACTACCTCGGGCTTGGTCACGACTCATTGTTACCCCGGTCACATGCTCCAACAACGACACCGACACTCGGCTTGGTCACTTTGACAAAGACACTACATTGTTACCCACCTTGGTCACGACCACTATTATACACTCGTCGACGGCATTGTTACACGGTCGACGGCACAATGTTACACCGTGATTGCTATGGCTATTACAATTTGCAAACATGATTGCCTTGCCATTGAATTTGTTTTAGGCAGTCGAAACTCATTTTTGTAGTTTTTCAAGAGAAACCCTAAACGCCTTTTTCAAATCCAGGACAAATTTAAACAAATATTTTTAATTTGTCCGCCCTTGAGATTCACTTTTTGGTGCACTTCATTAAATTTGCGAATGGCAACGAATTTTAAAGGTTTGGAAAACATTCGGCGAATTTTGATTTTTTTTATTAAATCTGCCGAGTGTGGTGACTTATATGGCCCAACACATCTCCATTTCAAAAAACTCATTTTAAAACATAAAAATTCAACCTATTTTCAAGTAAATTCCAGGTTCCAATTCCATGTCAAATACATTATTTTTTTCGATAAGCATGTCAAAGACTTGTTATCAGCTGCATTTGGACCTGTCTTCAAGTCATGGCTGCATCACACATTGCAAGAGGGTTTTATTCCCACACTTATCATGTATATTCTACTTCCTCAAATTGCACAATATTTTATTTTGCCATCTTGCTGAACTATTCCTTTCCAACCATGCAGCAGTTACAACGGGTAAATCTTACATCCAAGATTCGTGACATCAAAGTCTTGTGCTGTCTTACATTATTCAGAATCCATTGTCTTGGATTAGTAAGCTACTGCTAAGTATATTAAGAGCTATTCACTTTTACAAAGACAATCACACAGGCATCTGGCTGGACTACTAATGGGAGATAAATATAATTATACCCCAATGAAATTCTGCAGATACTCAGAACTAGAAAATTAATCATGAATATTTATCACAATTTGTATATATCTCCATTGCATATGCATCTTAATGGAAAGTACTTGAGAACAATTAGTAACTTAATGTCAATGACTCAATATGAAATATGAATATTAAATATAGCATTTTGGCTTATGTGATAAATAATTGGATTAATGGTTTCAACCTCCAGGCTTTCAACTTTAAGTCTTAGTTTATTCATGTTATATTTGTAATATATATATATATATATATTTTAATAGCTGTCCCCTCACCGTCCCCAAAATTTGGATATTTTTTGCCATCTAGAAACCTCATCCTTGAGTCTAAGGTAACTATGGGGTTACACCTCTTCTCAAAATATGATCCTATCCTAACTTATATAACAAACCCTCAATTAAATGGAAGGTTCTTGATTTCCCCACTCCCTTTCCTACCTCAGTGCTATGTCTACATGAATTGTCCTTGTGGCAACATATTCAGTTATAAGTGCTTCAGCAACTGTTAAACAAAATAAGCAATTGGCAGCTTAATGAAACATCCCAGTCTAACTATCATGTGAAAGTTGCTTGCAGCAACATCAGGCACCTACTTCTTCCATATGATTGGCTTCTTCACCAAGTATAAGATCACTCAATCGTCCACCGAGAATCTATGTTTTGCCGAGCTCCCTTTTCGTGGAACGAGGAAATGAGAAGAAAAACTCTAGGGACAAATAGTAGTACCCCTGCAAATCCTGAGGCAAAGTGGACAAATGTGCAAACTAAATTAAAAACATAAATAATAAACAAAAATAAAAGTTACAAATTAAAATATATTTCACACTACACAATAGACAAATTTGAATTGATCATCAACTCTCACATTAATAAGGCAAAAAAAAGTACTAGTTTTTTCCTATGCCCCAAGTGGTGAACAAAATGTTTCAAATTTTTGTTTTCTCAGCCATTTTAAACTGGTACTTGACAAGCAATTCGGCAGAGGTTAAACAAACGTCGGGCTTCAACCTATTTGTTGCGCCTTCACACACGGCACACGGCGACTTACTTTGACGGGAGCCTCACCAATTAACCTTCTAAATTGCTATGTACTTGTCTTCTCGGATGACAGACGGTATACCAGAAATATCTCTATAAAACCTTTAATCAAACACCGATAAAATATTTCAAATTCTTACTTTGCTCAATATGACTTATAGTCCTAAGATCTTTTGCTCACTTCGATACCAATTCTTAACACAACAACAACAAGAAACACTTAACTCGAAATATTACAGAGTAAACATAAACAGGATGCAAATATCTGCGTCTCCAAACAACTCATGTATAATACTTATAACCACATCAAAGACTAGCAAAAGATCTTAGGACTATAAGTCATATTCAGAGCAAAGTAAGAATTTGAAATATTTTATCGTCGTGTTTGATTAAAGGTTTTACGAGATATTTCGGTATACCGTCTCGTCATCCGAGAAGACAAGTACATAGCAATTTAGAAGGTTAATTGGTGAGGCTCCCGTCAAAGTAAGTCGCCGTGTGTGTGAAGGCGCAAGAAATAGGTTGGCCCGACGCTTGTTTAACCTCTGCCGAATTGCTTGTCAAGTACCAGCTTAAAATGGTCGATGATCATTCCCGAGTCTCTTCAGAGAAACGAAGATCGGAACTGATAAACCTTTCTAAGTCTTTCTTGTTAATTCCGATGTTGATATTATAGATGAGTCTAGCCCTACACCAGAGTGGAAATTACCTAAGAAGTCTTATAATGAGGTTTATTCTAAAATAAATAAGTTCCATCTGTTAGCCTCTCTTGTATTTAAAACTAGAGAGTCGAATACAGTCTCTCTCGGACGGTAATGGTGAGTACAATATCCCTTTAATAGATAGATCTGATGTTAAAACTCAAAAAGCAAAATACCTATAAGTTTGCACATGTTGGTTGTGTACAAATAGGAATAACTCCATTATTTAGAAGAGGATTAAATGCCTCCATACTTTGTTGTTTAATGGACCTTAGGTTTGACAATTTCAAGGATTCCCTCCTAGCTGCAATACAAACAGGACTTCACAATGGTCCCATATCATTTGAAGTTTATCCCATTATCCAGTCTCCCTCACAAAAGATGATTTGCTACAAGATGTTTTAAAGCTCCATTTAGCCACTACAGGCTTAAATATGCGATCTGGTTCTTGTCCTCTTGCAATACACTATAAAGTTATCTATAGGTTGGTCAATACCATGTACCCAGCCGTCAAGCACGGTGTGTCCAAAGGCAGCAGCGTGGTGACACACGTAAATTTAGAAAGTCAGAAAATTGAACTGAATTGATTTCATGGTCTGATATAAAGGTTCCAAAAGAATGGACCTTGTCCAAGAAATTTATACAGTCCTCAAAGCCAAAGCTTGAGAATGCTACGGCAGTCACAGAAGGCAAAAACAATGTGACACTAAGTTTCAGGAGTAACTCCAGTATAGATCTGTCCAGAAAAGGTCTGTCAAGAAGTAATTCTGTGTCTTCAAATTCGTCATACTTCACAGTTGGTGAAAGTTCTAATACACAGAAGCCAGTAGAGCAGAACAAAGAGAAAACATTTCTCTGTAGTCATAGTTCACTTGTGCATGATCCATCAACAGATTTTGTGGTGTTCTGACTGTGAGAAATTGGTTAGTCAGAAATATGCTCCTACAAATGGCCCTACTATTAATATGGCATCTGTTAGTTCAAGTTCAAGTACTTCTTTGCCAATAACAGATCAGCATGAATTAATATCTCCTGATCAAACCTGCAGAGCGCTTTTACGTATCAAAGGACAAGAACAAAGAGATTGAGCCCTCAGAAAGCTCAAAAATGCTTAATTGGACTAATAAAGCTGTAAAAGCAGTCCATGAAGAAGTTGTTTCAAATTCAGAAAAGATTGCCTCTTTAGAAAAGTCTTAAAGGCAATAGAAATGAGAAAAATGGTGATGCTCTTTGGTGCACTTAAAGTTTTGAATGATAGAGTTGATACTCTAGATAAATCAGTTAGAAGAATAGAGACTTTAGTTCAGCATAACCACAGAATAGTCTCTAATGAGCTTCCAGAAGCTCTTACTCAAAAGATGACTGATTTAGTGCAACCATTAATAGATCACAAGTACTAGCATCAAAAAATGTACAATTCTTTGCTACACGCTTAACTCATACTCATGAGTTAGTTGAATCAAGTGTTTCACATCTGCATGATGATAATGAAAAAACTCATCGAGATTAGATGATATTCAAGAATGTTTGACACTTGAGCTACCAAAGATTCTTCCAAAGATTCAAGAAGTTAACACTAAGTTAACGGTCCTAAGGAAGGTAATTGGAAGAATGTCGTATCATGGTCTCGAGGTAACAAACCTAGCCACCCTTCTTCTACTAAAAGGTCTTATAAGGAAGTTCTTGAAGAATACAAGCCATTATTCTTCAAAGATAAACAAGTTAATATGCTTAGAATAACAGAGTCTCAGGGATCTCATGTTGAAGACCCTCAGTTTGAAGCCCCTGCATTTGATGAACAAATGGTGAGCTATCACATGAAGATCAAGTTTAGAAGGTATGACAAGGGTTCAAACCTTGCAACCTAACTTTTATAAATTAGAATGTAGAACAATTCCAGAGATTAAAGAAGTTGTGCATGCTATGATTGGATGGGGTAATACCCAATTTGAGTCATATGGAAAATCTCCCAGAAATATAGCAGCCACACTTGCCAATGGATTTGTTGGCATTCTAAAGGAATGGTGGGATTTACTCCCTAACAAAGAAATCATTCTACAAAGCAAAGCACACAGCGCTACTGCGCAAGATCATCAAAGAATTCATCGGCAACATTGACGATGACAAGATGATGAATACAACAATGTTTCTCCGTGCAAGATTGTGTGATATGACACGGGTAAAGAATATCAATGTTTTATGCGAAGCTATATTATAGCTCAGGAAATATAAATGATGAAACCATATCGTCTGGATACATTGAATCATTTCCACCATATTTTGCCACACAATATAAGAAAGCCATGCATGGACTCGAAACGTGAGAATTGAGCTTTGGCGCTATCAATCAGATTATTGATCAGACAAATGCCAAACTCTGCAGGATAAATGGGAGCGCAGTTGCGCTTAAACACCAAAAGCTTTGGAAGTCTTGTTTTTGTGAACAAGATTACTCACTTGAACCATTTGTTGTCCGATCTGAAATTTCTCCTCAATCATCGCAAATGCTTGCACGCGATTGCTCTTTTTCAAAGGGGAGGATGTCAGGTATAAAAAGAAGAAAAAATACAAGAAATACAAAAATCCAGATTCAAAGATTCTTTTAGACAGCCAAAGAAAAATATAAGTTCGAGAAGATACAAGCATATTGGTAAACAAAAGGTTCAAACCAACATGCTACATACTGTAGAAGGTGAACATTATGCCAATAAATGCCCTAAAAGAGATTCAAAAAGGCAAAGCAAAATAAATGCTTTGTCCATAAGAGGCATAAATGAAGAGGATTATGCCTTAATATCCGATACGTCTGATGACCTATCTTCTTGATATCTCCTTCATTTCAAATCATCTCGTTATCACTATCTTCTCGAGACTTGTTGAATAAAATTACATTGTTCTCCTTCTGAGAAGCATAGAGATATCTCAAGATAGGTCATGTCAGATCGTATATTAAGGCATAATCCTCTTCATTTATGCCTCTTATGGACAAAGCATTTATTTTTGCTTTACCTTTTTCTGAATCTCTTTTAGGGCATTTATTGGCATAATGTTCACCTTTACAGATGTAGCATGTTGGTTTGAACCTTTCTCGCTTACCAATATGCTCAGTATCTTCCGAACTTATATTTTTCTTTGGTTGTCTAAAAGAATCACTGAATCTGGATTTTTTGTATTTCTTGTATTTTTTCTTCTTTTTATACCTGACATCCTCCCCCTTTGAAAAAGAGCAATCGCGTGCGATTTGCGCCTGAGGAGAAATTTCCAGATCTGGACAACCAAATGGTTCAAGTGAGTACTGTTCACAAAAGACAGTACTAAAGCTTTTTGGTGTTTAAGCGCTTGCTTGCGCTCCCATTTATCCTTGCAGAGTTTGGCATTTGTCTGATCAATTATTTGATTGATAGCGCCAAAACTCAATTCTGCTGTTCGAGTCCATGCATGGCTTTCTTATATTGTGTTGCAAAATAAGGTGGAAAAGATTCAATGTATCTGAGACGCATTGTTTCATCATTTATATTACCTGAGCTATAATATAGCTTCTGCATAAAACATTGATATTCTTTACCCGTGTCATATCACACAATCTTGCACGGAGAAACATTGCTGTATTCATCATCTTGTCATCGCCAATGCCGGCGAATTCTTTGATGATTGCTGCGCAGAAGGCGCCATGTAGCTCGCCAGAATGATTTCTTTGTTGGGAGTAAATCCCACCATTCCTTTAGAATGCCAACAAATCCATCGCTATTAGTTATTTTTCAAGTGTTTTTGTTAATGTCTTTGAACCCTCTGGGAGAATGCCTAGGCATCTACCAAGGGTCGCCTGAGTGTCCCCAACATGTCTACTTGGAGATGGTGAAAGCAGGATGTAATGAGTGTGTCCCTAGGTCATCCATTGTCAAAGGGGCGGATCGAAGACTTCCACACCGCATCCCTTATCCCCACCATGATGACACATGCTCTAATGTACTAAGTGTAAGATCACACTCCCTAGAACACAACCACAAAGAAGTTGGCCAACACCTAATGTCTAAAATTCTAAAAGGCCAAGATCATCCCCAATGCCTCCCTCTTAAGTATTATAGTTTCGCCATGCTCTAATCAACTCCTTACATGCAAAGTCTAAGGAGTGATTTAGTCCAATCAAGCCTTTTTGCAAAAATGTGCAACTCAATGCAAACAAGAAGGCGTCAACAAGAATGTGTAAATAATACTCTCAATTACAAAAACACAAGGATATAAGTACAAGTCAATCAGTATTGACATCTCCAAAGGCCTCTCACGCATCTTTAGCTCATATGAAGGCTAACTCTTTCTACAACCTCTCATCTAGCAAGAAGTCAATCTCAAAAATTATTGATGTATTACAAAATATAATTAACATAGCATAAAAAGCCTCAAGTCTCACCTACATTTCTAGGTAGGCCAAGCTTCGTAATAACAGAAAAAAATTCATGGTCAACGATCAACTACACACCTAAGATGACTTCCATTTGTCCACTAAGAACACTCTCCTTGATGTTTAACAAAGAGCACTATCTCTTACAAATTTCAATACATCAATTCAATATGCACAAACTCAATGCCATATGATGACCCCTTATCTAGGACTTAATACTAATGTTGTGGCCGATGATTTGAGTAAAGCATGTAAGGAATCTCTAACATGATACAAGTACATTCAGATAGCTTAAATGGTAGCTTAATGTAAGCATACAATCCAAATGCATTCGCATAGTAGTCATAATTTGATTGTTGCCTTGGAATCTTTCCACAAAGGACTCAATTCCATGCCTCTTTCCTACTCCAAAATTCAATTCACGAAGGGAACAAGGAAAGTGTCTTTCTTCATGATCACATCCTATAAGAATATAAGGCTTATAGTTTATTATTAAGTCATTATTAGTTATGTATTAACTAATGTTTGGTCATGTGACCACCTCAACCATTTTGTAACTATCTCTTAAATGACAAAATGTCGGACAACAAATTACTAAGTGTGCATTGCAGTTTCTATTCATTCCTTGTTCGCATCTTCTAACAATGGTATCAAAATCCTATTGATCAAAGGGGTCAAAGTTCGAGTACGAATTTCGAAGAGAAGGTTGTTAGCGATCACAAATATAAAGGTGCAGGGAAAAGTCATATTAAATCTCCTAAATCACGCCAGGGTAATATATGATTAAATCAGGACTGTTAAAACACAACAGGAGATGAAGTTTACGGGTAGAGAGAAGGATTCACAAGGAAAGAACACAAAAACATGATTAGGGCATTCAGTATGAAAAATGCAATTAGGGCATTCAGTTAGTATTACCACCACTAGAAATGGTATTTCTTCCATTGCAATACACAAACCTGCAAAAATACAGTCACGGTTTTGTTTCAACTTCTGGAGTTTGAGCACGGGCGCACGAGGATAAAACACACACAAACACCATTTTCAATCATTATAAATCACGAATACAATAAAATCTCAGTCACTAGGGTACGGTCCAACAAAAAGACATAAATTTATGGTATGTTTTTAATTTTTCATTTACATCAACAGTACAATCATTTACTTTGATTTTGGGTCAAAATCTGCTTGTAATATTTTTCAGGTCAAAATTGTAGTATATACTTCTGAGGTACTATTTTTGAGAATTGAAATTCCATTGGAAAAATATTTCAGCCTCAACTTTCACACTTGGAAAGACAAAATACAAATGCAACTGATGAATAAAAACTTAAGGGGAATAGAAATCACCTACAGATTTAAGTGGAAAGAGAAATCGCCTACAGATGCAAATAAATTATTGGATTGGCAGAGTAGGGATGATAAAGCCAAAGGCCTTATTGGTCTTGCTCTCCCCAATTTTGAGTTACATTATGAGACCTAAAAAAATCATCCAAGAAAATATGGGATAAATCTGAATAAATTGTTTAAAGCAAAAGCGGTTAATGTGAAGTTTTCACTCAAGCTTAAACTATTTAGATTCAAGATGGCTGACAAAGTCACTATGTCTAGCAACATACGCAATCTGAGGTCTCTCCTTAGACAGCTAGCAGAAGTTAAAGCAATAGTAGATAAAGAGGATGCCAAAACCATTTCGTTAAACAGTCTACCTACTAAATTCAGCAATGTCTTTTTTACTCCTAGTTAGCTGCCATCTCAAACTCTAGAAGATATGATTTTTGTTAAACAGTCTACCTTCTAAATTCAGCAATGTCATTTTTACTCTTAGTCAGCTGCCTTCTCAAACTCTAGAAGATATGATTTCAGCTCTCTTAGCTGAAGAAAAGAGAACAATTGCAGGAGATACAAAAGATGATCCTCAACCTGAGATGGCATTATACTCGAGAAATAATTGTAGAAGATCAAATAAAGACAAAGGGGAAATTGAATGTTATTATTGCAAAAAACGAGGTCACACAACATGGAATTGTACCATTCGAGCCAATGATGTTCTGAAGGGAAAACTCAAAGGCATACCAAATGAAGTTAATGTAGCCATTGTTGAAGATCCACTAGATGCTGAAAGTGGTGAAGAATTCACTAATGAAGAATACATATTTTAAGAAGCCCACAATTTGAAGACAAGAAAGGATTGAGTGTAGATGAAGCTCAACATGGATGGCTGCTAGTTAGTTTGGGAGTTTGTGGATAATGAGAATTATACCCTTACGAGGATCATGAGACAACTTGATGGAGCACTTTGGATGTATCTCAATATGGATGGTTGTCCAATAATTCCAGAGATTGGGGAGATGGAATCCGGGAACTCATGGAATTCAACTAGGAACTACACCTTTACAAGGGTTACAAGGCAACTTGGACTACCTGGTCAAAAATTGTTTTCAAAGAGAGCTTCTAAAGAATGCATGACTCTATTATTTTAATCTTCAATATGTTTGTTTTTGCTTTATGTAGTGTAATCCTTAAATGAGGGTATAAGAATATAAGGCTTATAGTTTATTACTAAGTCGCCATTAATTATGTATTAACTAATGTTCGGTTATAACCACCTCAACCATTTTGTAACCATCTCTTGCTTAGTAAAATGACAGAGACACACATGACCAAGTGTGCATTCTAGCTGCTATTCATTCCTTGTTCACGTCTTCTAACACATCCAACTTCCAAAACTTAACATAGGTATAAATAAGGATGAGATTCTTTTGAAAGACTAACACCATTGTTGAGACACAGATAATGTCTCTTTGTAGAATATATCCAACCTTGTATAGATCTTCGCTTCCTCCCTCCCAACAAACTTACAATTGTTTTATATGGACAACACTTCATTTGTCTAGCTCTAGGTATCAAGCGCATTCTTATTCTCACAACCAAATTCAAACATCTCATACAATTCCCTACAAGTAAAACAAACCTCCACCCAAATTCACTTCATTATTACAATAGCACTCAAGCAACCAAAGACCATTCACTAGTTCCAAGTGTCCATAAGCATCTGAATTGGACATTTCTTGTCATTCACTTTTTGGGTAATTCTTCCATTCGTGGAACCTAAGTCTTTGGTCACAATAATTGTTTCAAGATATGCATACATCTTCTCTCTCTATTGGGTCACCAACATGGATTCCCCTATCTTGTCTCAAATAAAATCAGCCAATCACCTAACTGGATTAAAACTAGTAATTGCACATGAGTTGCAAAGTACACCAAGAGGGATGCCAATAATTAATTTGCTGATTGTTTTTTCGATGTGTCAGTTTTTTCAATATCTTGTGGTATTTTGTCAAACAATTCAAGTGCATTTTGTATGGTTCTACATTTTGCGTACATGTATTTGAAGGCATTTTTAACAGTATCTAACAAAAATATCTGTTCATGATTATTTTTTAAGTCAAATCTAGACAGAACTATTAAAAATAGCTGCAGCCATTCCAGTTATACTACTGTACAGTCTAAATGCTCAATCAGCTGACACCTATCCATCGTACTCGCCAAAGAGATAATCAGAAGAGACCCTTAAGGCTGACACATCACCAGTCTCACTTGCGTCCAAGGACAATGCAGCCACAACAGGTAACAGATCCAATAGATGTTTGGAACAAGGCAATAGTAACGGGGGGCAAAACACCAGCAGGAACATTCCCAGTCGTCACCTTCAAATCACAGAGAATGGCAAGCCAACCGCCACCTACAAGCTGTGGTGTCCAAGCTGCAGTGTAGCAGGATACAAAATGCCGGGTGACAGAGCTAGAAAGCTTTTCCACAAAATGAAATTAGAATGTCTCCTGTCTAGCTGATACACCTTTGCTAGTTTTGATACACCTTTGCTAGTTTTCTCCAGAATGTGCAGCCCTAGAGGCAACTGATCTAAAAATGGGGATTCGTGATGAAATTGGCAAGGGTGGATTTGAGACTATTATCCAAGGTTGCATGGATACGGATACGGATGTGGTATCAGAGACGAATACGACTAGTTTTTAACGCCTGCTGATATGGATACGGCATAATATATAATATTTAAAATATTATAATAATTTAGATTATAAATTATGAGCATGTTAATAATAATTATCAATTTTAAATTATAAACGAACTTATACATTAGATTAAAATTACACGCAAATTACACACTCCCAGCCCATAGGAAGGTAGGAAGTTCAGTACTCAATGGAAAAAAAAAATTGCACATTTAGTAGGCCAGAGGAAAAATAAAAGAAGTACAGTAGGCCAAAAGAAACAGATCAAAAGAATTGCATGTTGATCAGAGTCAATGTGAAAGCTTGAAGTAAAAGAGCGAATCAACACTCTCACCTCCATGTCCTCAATTGTTGCTGCTAAAATGCATTATAGAAGATCATTTGCAGTTTTTAGCATCTTTTAGCCTTTTTGAAGGGGTCTTTTTGTTTAGTTTTTAATTTTTAAATCATATAGAGCTGTATATTTGCATCTGATACGACACAATTATGGGTTCGTATCTGGATACGGCTGGGTACAGCATCTGAGCCGTATTCATATCTGGCACACGGATACACGTGCTCTAGTAGTAGGGGTGCCGTATCCAGCAACACTGCTATTATCTTTGCAAATGCAGCATCATGGTGCAGAATGTGGTCAAAAAGTTCGACAAAATGTCTATATTCAATGGATGGTAATACATGAACAAATTGACTAACTATAACAGCAGTAGGATAGCATGTAAGAAGAGGAACGCGTGTATGCAAGTGGTGCATATGGGTCAAGGATTTGAAACCACTCTCTAACCAAAAAAACAAACAACTCCATCTCCCTCCGATATTATTATTTTTGTTATAAAAATCAAAATTATTCAACAAAGCACAAGATTTGATGATAAAAGTAAAGATCCAAGTGTAAAATATAGCAAAACAAAAAAATACATTGGAAGTGAAGAGTTTCAATGAGGGCTTCTCTGCTATTGACATTCATTAATGTTGCACATCCATAGAATGGAAAACAAATATATAGCAGAAAACATTGAGCAAAGTACCGGTTTATTTCACAAAGCAGTCTTAAACAGAAGAAATAAAACCAAAAACAAATCATCAAAGCGTATATGGTCCTTACCTATATCTGTTTGTGTATCTTGTATGTTGCTTGCTATCAACAGGGTATGCTATATTTTTCCCCAACCTCTTTTACAATGGAGCCACCTTCACTTATTGCACAAATGCACTCTGAAAGACTCTTCAGCAAGATGCCTCTAAATACCAAAACTTATACAAGAGTCCTCAATTCCCTTAGCAAAACAGGGAGGTGGCCGGAAACAGAGAAGATGCTGCTGGTCCAAATCAAGCCAAGTGAATTTAATAGGATGGCTACGTTAAAATGTGGGTGAAAGCAAAAATTGCATGGCTCTTTGAAAATCGACGTCACCGAAAAGTGGAGGCTTCTTCACAATGAGAAGCCTTTGGAGTAATCACTACAATTTTCACCACGAGCCTCTGTTACTCTATAGACTCTCTAGTGTCATCAGGACCCTCATTCTTATTTCTATTCTTTAGTCAAAATCAAGGTAGCCTGTTGCTCACCCCAAATTCTCCCGTAGCTACCAAATCAACAATTTAACACAAAGAGAGCTAAGGCTATAGCAATAAACAAATCATAATGTAATAGTATTTTATCAATATAACCAGTGTGGATATATAGGGCAACAACTAACAAGGCTTACCACAGTGGGGCATCATTAAGTCCTCCATGATGATTACTGTGGTAAACATCACTTAGATTTTAAGTGGCGACTTCTTAGAGACAGATAAGTCCCATAAAACAAGTACAACCATTGGGGGAACCGCTTAGCAGCCATCCACTTCTTGGCAGATTATATCAATGCTTACTATATATACTATATACTATATAGCATTATACATTGCATTCATATTACCAACTCGTCCATGACACTAAAACTTCAATTATTTACAAGTACAGAACAGTGAACTTTACTAATGACTATGTACAAAATACAAAGTATCACAACACGGGGTCAGCAACAATTACAGAATCCAGAATCTCCCATAAGATCCACAAAATACATTAAATATTATCATTTAACAAAAATATAAATAGCTTGGAAAATCATGGAGCTTCAACTTACAATCCCATTCCTGCTGCCAATCCATTGTCCACGAACATCAAAACTCGAAATACAAAGACTGCTGTATAATCCACCTGAATCACAAAATCAAATGACCTAACTAGGCTGAAATTCTATCAAATGCTAAGTGCTTTAAATATAAATATAAAGGAATTCAATAAATTATTTAACAAAGGAAACCTTTAGCATTTAAAGACTTCAAAAGATCAAAGGCTGTAAGAATCAAAATATTTACCACAATCCATATGTGCAGAGGGTAAGTACAAGAATGATACCGCTTCCAATTGATAGAGACAATAATTCTGTCAGCCAGTGAATCAAGGAACACAACATAACCCCAAGGATTTTCCAGCATGTGATTTCTAGTATCTATCATAGTGTCGACATTCGATTATTTAAAGCTTGAATTTTTATATACCATGGTTAGCATCCATATGTAATGTCCCCTTTTCAAAATTAATTAATTCCGGATACCTGAAGCCTATTTTTATTATTTTTTGTAGGCTAAGGGGAAATTAAAAGAGGAAAATAAATTAATTTAAGTGGTCCAAGGATATTTTTATATTTTAATTGAAAAAGGACACTTAAATTATATTTTAATCCAAAAAGCATTAATAGAATAAAATAATAATAGAAGGTTGACTTCTATTATTGGGCACTGAGTTGGAATTAAAAATAAATAAATAAAGAGAGCTGCATGAATACCAAAATCCTAATTTTAGGATAGGAGGTGGATAAAGTATTTTTAAATGTGTTTAATCCTATTCTTAGGATGGGGCACCAACATGGAGGAGGAATTTATTATTTTTAATTGTTCAAAGATCATGCATGTAAGTCTAAAGGGGGCGCCCACTTTGGAGAGTGTTTGGAAGTTATAAAGGCAGATTTGGGGTTCATTGTACAAACATCTTGGAAATTCATCAATTATTTTCTTTGTTTGCAAGTAGCTTCAACTTTTGCAATAGCAATAGAGGACGAAATCCCTCATTTGCATACAGGTCTGAGGACGAAAACCCTCACATCTGAGCTTGGCAATTCCATTCAGGGGTTGCAGTGACAATTCAGGGTGCAAGTGTTCCGCCAATTCAGCTCCAAACAATTGTATTAAGACACTAGTATTTTTATTGTAGCTGGTTCGTATTCAATAAATAAAAGACTGTTTTTTACGCATTATGGTTCGTTGTTTTTATCGCTGCTGTTATAAAAGTTAAATTTTTAATACTGCTGCCCTAGGGTTTAACAAAATATCCAGATCTGTTAGAAATTATTTTCAGGGATATTACACCATTAAACATATCTATTTTGATTCCTCCAATTAAATGATTTCAATTATCATTATAAGTAACGGAAAATTATAACTTCTTTTTCTTCTGGTGTTATCAAGCCAAAGGCTGTAAGGCTATAAGCACTCAAATATCCAATTCATTCCATCCTAACAATAGAACCCAAAATGCTCTGTGATAAGGTTTATCATTCTGTAATCCACTACTTGAAAAGTTAAAACTGTTTGTGATAAATGCATCAATAATCAGAGGGAAAATAACTTCCAATATTTACCTCCGGAAGAAAATATTATGTCCTGCATTATAACTTCTTGCATCATGACATCTAAATGTCCCTCCCTCCGCCTATCCCTCCCCTTTACCTCTCTGTAAAACTTCTTGCTTCTTACAGCCCTACCAATCAAGGAGAATGCAGACCTAAAACAAGCAACTTAGGCATAGAGGGCCGTTGTTTGTTGGCATAAAAATAGCAGTGGCATCATCAATGTCTCACCTTGGCTGCAATTATTAGTGGTGTTCCCTCTTTGAAGAAGAAGAACATGGTCTTTCTGCATGACAAGTGCAGGCAGGTTACATACAAAAGCATCGATTTAGCAAATCATCGATACAGCACAACAGGTGGTGTTGCAAGTTTGATGAGGCAGAAACATGAGTGCATGTGCTGGATTTATTGACAGTCAATAATGAACAAATAATGGAATATATTTACATTATGAAGCTATGGCTAAAGACAAACCCCACAAACTTTAACCTTCTTATACCTTGGCCTGCAAAAAGAGCAAGAACTCTAAGACATGTATATACCAAAAACTTCAAAGTTCTGTATATTCCTGAAAACTCACACAAAGTGGTTCTGATTTGATAAGTTGAAAAAGGCTGTGTCTAAGTGGCCATAACTCCAAAAATCATGAAACCACCACGGAAACAAACACCATTGTAAGCTTGAAATCATTCGATTTGAGTGAAAAATACCATTTAACACTTCGGTCCAGACTGCGGTCTAGGTTTTTTATCAATTGGGCTTGTTTATGCTCCAATTAAGTTACTAAAATTATTGACCAGACAAATGGTTACTAAAATCACCTACCCATTATGATTTTTTTAATTAATCTCAATCTGTTAGCTTTTTAAATTGAAAAAATCACAGCATAACCTCAAACTTCCAATAAATTGTGACTTTTCCTAAATGAGTATAAAAATATTCTTGTTTAACCAAATTTTTAACCTGCTTTTCATTGATTTTCCATTTTTTCTCAATCTTTGTTTGTGTTTAAATTTAAGCATTTCATGATTCACCAATTTTCCCATTTTAATGTTTTTCTTGATATTTTCCCAATTAGTATTTTTGAGACCTTGGAACTTTCTGTTCGCCATTTTGACAATACTGGTTTAGACTACAAACAAATTTTAAATGATTGCTTCAACTTACAACACTGGTCAACTGTATACTCATGATGAGCCGTAACAATCTACTATGAATATTTAATTTCCCTTTCATATGATTGAGAATAAAATATAGAAAGGATACGCACTGGTGGCAAGCATCGAAAGGAAGAAGCCATCATACCTGAAACATAAAAATGTGAAGGTTAAATGAAACTTTCACTCAAGAGTACTGATTAACTTTCTCATTATATAAATTTTTACATAGAATTGGAACTCTTGAGATCCTATTCATGCAGATTGGCATGCTAACATATAACAAAATCAAACCATGTGAAGCATCAAAGAGTTGCCACAACAAAATATGACTTGAGATTGAAACCTATTCTCGAGTCTAAAATGATAAAATCTAAAAGATACTGGGTTCTGCTTCCCAGGTATAAACCATTGGGCCATGTAGGGATCGTGCACAGTAATGTACTGTTTCCGTGTGACAAGAGTGTAAATGTTGATGATTGAAAACCCTAATTTGGATGGCTACACACACCACAGTTCATAAATTATATAACTTCCATTTCAAAATAACAGCATTGCAAAAAGAATAAACTCGTGAATTGTGTGCAATCGTGTTCATGAAGTTAAGAAAAATAATGGAATCTTTAAACGGATTTGGCTGTGCTCAT
Organism: Taxus wallichiana var. yunnanensis; assembly: GCA_018340775.1. Lineage (NCBI taxonomy): Eukaryota > Viridiplantae > Streptophyta > Pinopsida > Cupressales > Taxaceae > Taxus > Taxus wallichiana. Next base: position 1,024,136,477 of record CM031239.1, read on the forward strand.
CAGATTTTAACTTTCATAAGATAATGTTTTCCATGTAACTCTGATGTTTTGCTGATGTATTTAAAAATCACTTATCTTCCAGTGTAATCGAAGAAGTATTTTTATCAACAGTATTAACAAAAATGACAACACTCACGTTAAAGGATTACACAATCACTTTTGCTTGGAATGATGCAACAGGTATCCAGGGGTGTACATATGAGCACAGAGTGGCAATAATGTTTTCACAATGCCAATAACTTACTTGTCTACTTAAGGTTCTCTAGTCATATTTCTAATTACAAGAAAATTTGATTCATAAGGCAAAGACTGCTATTGTTACCGTAATTTCATCAGAATTTTCTTGAAACATTTAAAGGCGAGATTTCCAGCTAGAGACCGCTATGGTTAGTTCAATTTCAACAGTATCTTGGATGGAAATTTATTGATAAATTCCACAAGGAAGAGACTACTGTAATTAATTCAGTTTCAAAACAATTCTTCTTGGAAATTTAAAGGAAAAACAGTTTCCCTGATAATACAGCATATTTAAAGAAAAATTAATACATAATCCACAATAATGGTTACAAAATACTGATAACTTACTCATCAACCTATAGTTCTCTAGTTATCTTTGTAATTACAAAAACCGTTGATTCGAAGGTTATTGCTACTTCAATTTCAGCATAATCATGCTCATATATTTGAAGTCAAGATTCACAAGGCAGAGACTGCTAAATTTCTACGTTACCGGAAACGCCGGTTTAGGCGGCCGGAGCGGGAGCGGGAGCGTCCGGGAGCGGGAGCGGGAGCGGGAGCGCGCGCGGAGCGGCCAGGGAGCGGGCGATGCGTTTTTTAATTTTTTCCATGTTTTTTTCCTTTTTTGGCGCGATTTCGTTTTTTTCCTGTTTTGGCAATTTTTTCCGTTTTTGGATTTTCGGTGAAAAAAACGCAAGTATGGAAAAAAATTTGCCATTTTTGGAAAGGGTCCGGGAAGATGTAGCAGCAAAAACTTGGATGAGCCATAACTTTCATTCTGTGGCTCCGTTGTAGGTGTCGTTTTCTTTAAAAGTGTATATTTTCTCGAGCTCTATGCATTGATGGCGATATTTTTCTTATTTTCATAAAATCCATTTTTGCACCTTTTTGGACCAAGCAACTTCTTGCAATCTTCTGAAAGAATCTTCTGAATTTAATTTTATTCGTTTTGTATATACTGTACATTATTATAAATTTATAGTTAATAGTATAACTTGTCTTTTATCTTGTTTTTCATATACATATGTGGTTTATAATTAAATTCCTATTTAGAAGGTTGAGATTTATATATTTTTAATTTTTATATAGTTTTTGTACTGCCGTATCCTACGCCGTATCCGGGGTCAAAAAAATTTGCCGCTTCACGTGTCGGATACCCCGCTCCCGCTCCCGTATCCAAAACGTTTCGTAACTTAGCTAAATTTCAGTATAATCCTGCAGGACATTTGAAGGAAAGACACAAGAGGCAAAGACCACTGTGATTACTTCAATATCGATATAAACTTTCCTGGGCATTTAAAGGCAAGATTCACATAGCAGACACTGCTGTAATTACTTCAAAATCAACATAACCTTGCTGCGAAATAATGGCAGGATTCACAAAACAGATACCGTCATGATTACTTCAATGTCAGACAATTTAAAGGCTGAGACTGCTAGGATTACTTCAATTTCAGTATCAACATTCCTGGACAATTTAAAGGCTGAGACTGCTAGGATTACTTTGATTTCAGTATCAACATTCCTGGACAATTTAAAGGCTGAGACTGCTAGGATTACTTCAATTTCAGTATCAACAATCCTGAACGTTCAAAGGCATAGATTACTAAAATTGCTTCTTTCAGCATTTAGAAGCAAGATTTGCAAGGCAGACACTGCTAATCATTACTTTAATTTCAACCTAATCTAACCTGGACATTTAAAGGAAAGATTCGTGAGACAGACAGCTATAATTATTCAATTCATATGCTTGCTTCAATTTTAGCACCATCTTGCTTGAGCACTTCTGTATGATTTCCTACTTATCCAGTGTATTCAAGGAAAAGTTCGTAAATAATTCATGATGATGGTTTCACAATATTGTTTTAGAAATTAAAAATAAGCATTGATTCATAAGGCTAAGACTGCTAGTGTTACTTCAATTTCATGATAATCTTGCATGAGCATTTGAAGGCAAGATTCACAAGCCAGAGATATAGTTACTTCAAATTTGACACCATCTTGAATGGACATTTAAATGCGAGATTGACAGCACAGATACTGCTATGAATGCTTCAATTTCAGCATTCTCTTACATAGCCATTTAAGGCAAGAGTCACAAGGCAGAGAATGCTACGATTACCTCAATTTCAGCATTATCTTGGTTGGACACTTAAGAGGAAATATTCAATACCGAGAGATTGCTGTGTTTACTCCAACTTCAGCATAATCTTCCTGGGACATTTAAAGGCAAGATCCACAAGGCAGAGAATGCTATGATTACTTCAATTTCAGCATTATCTTGGTTGGACACTTAAGAGGAAATATTCAATACCAAGAGATTGCTGTGTTTACTCCAACTTCAGCATAATCTTCCTGGGACATTTAAAGGCAAGATCCACAAGGCAGAGAATGCTATGATTACTTCAATTTCACCATAACCTTACTCGGACAGTTAAGGCGAGATTCAAACGGCAGAGACTGCTATGTTTGCTTTAATTTCACCATAACCTTGCGAGATGGTTAAAGTCAACATTCACAAGGCAGAGATCACTATTATCACTTCAATTTCACCATAAGCTTGCTTGGACAGTTAAAAGGCAAGATTCAAAAGTCAGAATCCACTGCGCTTACTTCAATTTCAGCATAATCTTGACCGGACATTTCAAAGCAGAGACTGCTATAATTACCTCAATTTCAGCCTAATCATCCTAAGACGTTTGAAAGGCACAAGTCACAAGGCAGAGACTGCTATAATTGGACTAATTTCACCATAATGTTGCAGGAAATAATTCCCTGCTTACAGGAAATAATTCATGCAGAATTTGAAAAAAATCTACGATATTATAAATAATAGCATTTATCTCTACAACGAGACCAAACCCTAACTTAAAATTCTCTCTATCGCAACACGGAACGCAGGTTAAAATCAACTCCACAGAGATCGCCAACCTAATTAATTGCGAACCAACTAAAATTTAATATAACAAGATCTAAAAACCAGTAATGAACTAAACAAAACAGAAAAGCATGGAAAAGATGATTACAGTACATACCATTTAAAATCAATTGCCTTCAGCGACATGGTTAAGACTATCGAGTCTCCAGCGGGGACGGAAAAAAAAACTTACGCCATTTCGCCTTCGGAACAGTTCACGGGCCTGTTATCAAAGCTTTGCTTGCCGCAAAACAAAACCCTAATAACAGAATTCTTCACAAAAATGGTGCCAAATTTAGCTCACACTTCAGAGGGAAAATGACAAAAATAAAACAATGGCAGAGATTGTTTTTAATAGCATTGAATTTTCAGGCCGAGAAATACACAAACTGTATATCCGACGCAATTTCTGCAGTGTTTTGTTTGAAAAGAGAGCACAATAAAAAGCGAGCACTGAAGGAGGTCGAAGAGAACGACGGTCAGGCGTCAAAATGTTCCTTCCAGCCGTCAAGAAATTAACGGCCACATTTAACGCGCCACCGTTGTGGGGCACGTGTCACTATAGATGACACACGACAGCGATCGTAATCGTTCAGAGTGGGCCCCGCATTTGTGAATTGACATTTTCGGAGTTTTCCGGGGCAGTTGATGCCCGCCACGGAGTTGACCGGCTGTTGCCAGTAAAGAATTTGTTCCAGAGGAATGTGACCGGTTGCTTTGTCGTTATGTCAGAAGGGCGTTATAATTCTGTTTCAAATGCGAGGTAAATTTTGTTTCGTAGAGTAGGGTGCTTGTTTTTCATTGAGTGGCGTCGCTATCCCAAACCATTGAAAAGCTGTAAAGTGCACCCAACGCACTATGCATTATGTGTACACTGAAAAAGCGTATTTATCTCATATGCAAGAAATTAGTCAGGGTGGGCATAAAAATGTAAGGAGAGGATACCATGTCTCTCCCTCTCATACCATCATCAAGACATGTGAGGGCATTTGTGGAGGCCATTGGAGTGGATAGCTACATCTTCCAAATCCCTGTGTGGAGGCTATCATTGGCCTACCTTAGTGGTAGATATACATGCTTTTATTAGAAATACATAACCTCAAGTCATGTGGGTGTCATGTGGGTGTAAGGATTAATCGAATATTATATTATTTTGTATTCTCATGTATTCAATTTTTTATTATCTTGTCAAAAGTAGGTTATTTAGCGATAAATAGCAATTGTCGCATATCATATTTCATTTGTATGGTTTGGACTATGGTTTTAGTAATTACATTCACTTAGGAGTCATTTTGAAATCATAATTTTCATTTATAGTTGTTGTAAGCATTGTCATTCTTAATGTTTTCTTTGCAAACATCAACACCAATACTATTGTTTTGCTTCCTTTAATGGCATGTGTGAGAGAAGTGTAACACCATTACTCATGAAAGGAGAAATGTATTAACATTATTAATGTGAGAGGAGATATAACGAGAGAAGAAGTGACATTGTTGTGAGAGGTTTTTCACAGGGGATAATTTTAGCAATGAATATTCGTAATATGGTGAAAAATTCATTTTAGGAAAATTTGAAAAGGCGAATTATCTGAGTGGGTCGGTGTCCTCTTCGCCTAAAATATATAGTATATTTTTTTTTTGGGGGTTCGGCTTCGCCTTCATTTGAAAACATCTCCTATAAAACCTAGCCGATTCGCGGGTAGTATACCTCAAGTAGCTTAACAAATTACCAATACTTGTGAAATTTGAACTCGCATACCCTTAAGCACCGTGAGATTCAGACATCTTTAGCCTGTGATTGTGACGCCGGCGACAAGGGGGCATTGTTGATGCGCGGCGAGGAAGTGTTGTTGACGCCGCGACTTGGGCAAAGAAGTTGACGCGTGGATGAGGAAGTGTTGACGCGACAGAGGAAGTGTTGACGCGCGACTGGGCGCGTTTGACACGCGACAAGATATTCAAACAAAGGACGCCTTACAAGAAAAGGGTTGTTGACGCGCAACAAGTGCGCAGAGTCACACGTGACAAAGACCTCGACAGGGGACGCGCACAAGACCTCAAACACCTCGATAGTTTACTTGGTTCTTTTCACGACGCTGAAACTCTTTTCAAAATAATGGAAGGTGCCAACTCAAAGAATACGAATAACCTAAAAGTAAGTAAGAAATCTCGAAATCACTCTTCAAGTATTTTGAAAACTCTCTGATACGAGATATCAGTAAATACCAATCATATAGATGCCACCACAAAGAATCAAAATACTTGATCATGTGGAAGGTATTATTGAGGTGGACATGCATTTTGCATGATCAAAGTCAAACAAATGAAACCTACGATAATATGCCGAGATCTTGAAGATATTGTTCTGTTGGGGTGCGTGAACCGTATGCAATTAGATATCACAGATACAAACACCGAGCAAAATGGAAGACAAAATCAAAATCAAACTCGGTCCAAGAAAGAGGAAACCAGGTGATTGTGATATTGCTCAAAATTCTACTCAAAAAAGTAAAGCATTGAAACGAACAAGAATATGTGGACCATTGGCGGGACATACAAGTTTGATTGGGCAATTAAATTTCCGTTTATCAACTCCGTACAATCATCTAATTCTCAAGAAATCCCATCTCGAATGTACATGTACAATATGTACGTGGAAATTGGGAAAGCAACAAAAATGCAACTAGAGCTGAAGACAATCGTAGAAAAACATTGTGGAAAATAATATTTAACTATAATGGGGCGGATGGCCGTAAAATCAAAACACATAGGTGGAAAACTAAAAAGAATGCATACATGTTAGATACGTAGCAGAATGTGAGGCAAAGCGCGAAAAACATAGACATTTGTTGAAAAGGGAGGAACGATCACATCGCATATTGGTAAGATGAAAGAAACAAATCTACATGCAAAATTCATACAATTCTCTACTCTTTTCAAATACTAAAAAAGGAAGAGCGATTTCGGATTTCCTCGATTTCAAAGTTTTGTATCAATTTAACTAATGCTGAATGTACCTCGGTCTCATTGTCCGAAAGTAGTGGATGGGAAATGGCAAAATGCCTCTCGATGATAGAGAAGGAAGATTTGAAAGAGAATGTAAAAAAGCAAACTTTATCTCTTTCAATTGATGAAGTGATAAAGCATCGACAACACCGCATGGGTATGTATCCACATCTATACTTTAGAAAATCATATAAGGACACCTCATCTCTGGGGTGTTATGAAAATGGTTGAAAATCGCAATGCCGAAAACCTATATAAAATAGTTGTTTCTCATTTGAAAGATGTCTTGGAATGACTGATTATGAAATTGCTACGGTTGGTATGCGTTGGAGCAGATGGTGCATCCGTACATGCAGGTCACCGAACAGGGCTCGTGTTAGATTACAAACAACAAGTGGCCCCATATATGCTACCAATTCACCGTATGGCTCACGTAATGAATTTAGCGTATAAAATGGTAAAGCAACCACGAAAATGTTGCTAAATTAGAAGACCTTATAAGAGAACTTCATGCCTATATGTCAAGCAGCCCAAAGCGTTTTCTCGAGTTCCAAAATTTGCAATTAGAATTATAGATGGCAAAAACTTCAAGGATGTGGTGACTAGATGGATCTCTTTGTATGAACTCGCATGCAGAGTTCGTGAGGAGTATCCTTCATCGGTTGGTTTCATGCACAAATACCATCATGAAGTTGATAGGGCGGGACTTGTTGTTCCGCTTAACCGATTTGGAGACATTGCTTACATTGGTTGGTATTCTTCCAATGTTAAAGGAGATCAATACACTCGATGAAGCATGCACATGGCGATTAATCTATATTGTGGATTTTATACAGAGGAGAAAAATGGTATGTCAAAGTCTTGATATATCAGATCGTTCCCGTGATAGTTTTGATGCCCCTGTTTTTGAAAATTGGCAAGATTTATTAGATCTTAAAAATCCTAACACCTTTTTGAGATTTAATATCCACAATCACCTCTACATCACTATTAATGGGAGGGAAATACCAATGCACATTTTGCAAAAACGTCAAGATATTACAGGATCAAATGAGAAGATGTTCCCGTGACACGTAATTTGTTTGAGTCTCATTATAGTTGAAACAAGAATAAAGCTTTAAAAATTTTAGAAACCTTGTCATCGTAAATTAGGAACGTTTCTATAAAGATAAAATTTTGGAGCCATGGGTGTGATGAATCCTAATTTTTGGAATATCAAGGTGGCAAAGTCAGACTTTGTCGTAAAGTATTTCCATAAATCAATGGGTACAATAATGGAACAATTTACAAAGACGCCGAGCTCAAGGGTATGGAAATCAAAGGTATATTGAATGTCGATTTATTAAATTTTCACCAACAAATTTTGCAACAACAATGAGGAACCAATATAAGAATTTAGATCAACCTTCAAAGTGGTGCTATTACAAGGTCATGGCGAGGAATCTATCAAAGTTCTATCTTACAAGAAGATATCGGTGAATATTTCAGATTATATGAGTTATGCCAAACAATGATTTTGGGGTCTATGGAGGATGAAAGGGTTTTCGGTGCATTGTCATTTATAAAATCAAAACCGAGAAACGGTTGCATAAAAATCGAAAGTTGCATGAGGTGTTATGTTTCTCGATACTCCATCGAAACCTTTCCGCTCGACAGAGCAATCACAAGACTGGAATTCCTCATGCGAAAGAAGAGGTGTGAATAATACAGCTACAAGTACAAATATTCCCAACCTTGAGAGTGTAATTGGCTCTTCGTCACATTCTACGTAAGACAACATCGAGTTTGATGAAGCCGCTGATAATGGATTGTTTCAACTTTAAATAGGTATCTTCTTTATCTATCTTTTATCTTTATCATTAAAGATGTTACAAGTCTATATACTAAAAATGTTAGGCAATTCACCCATCTATCTACTAATCCATTTCTCGTGTTGGGTTTTTTTAAACACACGATCTAGCTCATTACCAAAGTGGCAGTGATCATTTCAACTTTAAGCGGTATATCTTTTTCCCTTAATCTTATTGTTTGTTACTTATTCATTTTTTTCAGCTCTGTTATCATTAAAGATGTTACAGTGTCTATGTATTTACATTTAGTTAAATACAATCTTTTTATTTTTTGAAAACGTGGGTTGACATCCGTCCGAGGAAGTCAAGTTACTTTCTGGACCGATAATGTTAGGCAACTCACCCATCTATCTACTAATCCATTTTTGTGTTGAATTTTTTTAAGACAAAGATCTAGCAAATTATCGGTGATGATTTCAATTTTAAATAGGTATCTTCTTCAACATAATCTTATTGTTTGTTACTTTACATTTTTTCAGATCTTGTTATCATTAAAGATGTTACAGTCTAATTCTATATATTTACATTTATTTAAAGATATTGTTGATCTATATATATTTAAAGATGTTGTTGGCACTTCTCAAGACCGACAATGTCGCAACTCACCCTCTATCTACAATGTCGTAAACAAACCTTATCATATACGCAAGATTTCAAAGCAATCTAATACGCTTACCCTTGATGATTTCATAAAGATGTTACCCTTGATGATTTCACAAAGAATCTAATACGCAAGAGGTAAGCTAAACCCTATCATATTTGCAATTATGTTTAATTTCTTGCCGTGATGATTCTTTCTTGATTTCTTAGAATTATATTTAATTTATTTTTATATGTACAAAATCCTTTGATATATTTTTTTAAACATGGGGATAAACAATACATTATACAATTTTAAATATAAGTCCACATAAAATTCCTCATCATCCATATATATCATATCATCACCATATCATTATCATATCCTGACTCCCGACACTACAATTATTATTAACACAATTATTTATCTAATTTAAATTTATTAAAACAATTCAATTTTTTTAAAATAATTCATAATCATATCATTACAATTCTATTCGTTCTAATGTCATCTATATCCATTCTAATCATTAATGTCATCTATATCCATTATAACACATTCCATTTATTTATCATCTATATCCATTCTAGAGAAGAAGAATTAAAAAGTCTAGAGAAGAAGAATTATCGTGTTGATGATAAATCTACGTCCACATTAAATTGATCATCGTCCATATATATCATATCATTATCGTCATTCATCGTCTTTCATCATCATCTATCATTAATTATCAATTATCATCATTCATCATCTACGTCCACATACAATTCATGACAATGCAAGTAAACAAGAAACATACATATAATTCATGATAATCACCATCTAATGCAATTAAAATTAAAGATCATATAAATCCATATAATTAATTTCAAATACCACAAGACATACTCAATAGTAGAAGTTTTCAAATTCAATATTTAAAGTTTCCTCAATAATAAAAGTTTCTAGTTTTCAAAACCCTCTTTTCTTTATCCAATTCTACTCCTCTCGCTCTCTTCCCAAGGTCTTCTTCCACCGTGGTTGTACCTCTTTCCCCAACACACTTAAAATAACCCCGAACTTATAAGATCTTCTCGCAAAGACTGTCCGCATTTTTAAAATTCTTTCTTCTTGATTTGTCGCATCTCCTCGCGACAAAAATTTGGATCACCGCCGCTTTAGCTTTGAATAATATGTCGTGGTCGAAACCATGCTATTTAATTATCCGCTTCGAGTGTATTGTTTTGTTTGTTAACCAAAACAATATTTTGCTTCAAATTTTTCTTTGTCATGATAAGTTGTTCTTTCATTGCTTCCAAGTGAACTCGCAAAACCTTCGCCTCGACTCTTCAAATTTTCATATTTCAACCGCACAAAAAGAGTAATGTCAATTCAAAATATTACTAAAAATGAAAATTTTAAATTAACAAGAATGATTGTTTGAATGTAATAGTACTTACAACCGCTCTATCTCTTTCGGCATTTGCGATCGCTACCAAATCCTTGTCCTTGGACCATTTGTTAAAATATGCCCGGCCTCGCACTAATATTTTCCAATTTGTTTAATGCCTTATCTAGAATGTCGTCTTTATAGTTGTTGTATACGTGATCCCCACTTCTTACTTGGGTAAGTAAGGAATCCATCTTCGCAGTTGATTCTAGACTCGCAGCAGTATAAACTATCCCATTGCCAATAATTTTCATAACGACTAATAATCTCATTGATAAGAACTTTAGCCCTTCTCTCCCATTCTATAAGTCGTTTGATATGAGGAAGAATAAACTCACCGACATGGGATTGACAATCATAACCAATTAAGTTATCCAAAGGAAAAGGTGGCAACCGCTCACTATCTCGAATCGATGAAGACGATCTTGCCGAGAAGTATGGGGGCTTTCACCAAGATCAACTCACTACGTGTTTATGCCTTTGTGTGGGCTGATCTTGTTTGTGAAAAATTTAATCAAGATTTAGATAAGTAAATTTAAATCGAAATATAATTCAAAATTGTAAAGCATATTTAAATTGAAATTTGAAGTATACCTGCTGGCCTTGAATCATCTCGCGGGTATCAAAAACCACCGGTTGGGTCATTGCTATCAATGCCCAAATAATCTTCATCTAAATTTATATTGTTCAAAATAGATATGCCACAGACCGGGCAAGCCACCAAGTGAGAGAGTTGGAATTTGAAAGGAGGAGGCAATGTTTAGTGTCCCACTAGGGGCCGGAGCAAAAGGCATGCGTTTACCAATGTTCTTTTCACTGCTCCTCCTCGGGTGGCATTTTAAAAATTATTGGTTGAGTGGGTGTCGGTGCACACGGTTTGATCAGATCGACATGTGCTTTGAAAAGTACAAGAAAAAATGAAAAAATAGGAAAACAATTCATAAAGTCAAAAATTTCAAATTAAACGTATTTATCGAAGAGTTGTACCTTGTTGTCGAGGGGTTGTTTTTCTGCTTTACGGTGGCCTTGTAGGAGTTGTACTCGGTATTCTGCTTCGTAAGATATGAATGCATGCGCATTGTTTGGAGTGAGTCAAAGAAGGTTGAGTTTGTGAAACAGTGTATGTTCCAAAGTCCTGCAATTCATCAATATTAAATGTTGTCAATTCATTTGGTTAAAATTTAAATTGAAAAATAAATATGCAACTTTGGAATTTGTAAATAATAAATGAGAAGGTATTATTTCTCCGGCGTTTAACGAGTTCAAACTTTGCTGAGGGTTTGGAGAGGAGTGAGCTTCCATTTTAGATTGAGAGTCCCCGAAGCCTCGGCGTGTTGTTGGCCTCTACCTCTCGATAACGCCTTTTTTCGGGAAGGGCTTCAAGATATCTTTTCTAAAAAATTAACATTTAAGTGTTAATAATCACAGTGTAATGTCGAGACTCGAAAATTGAAATACAAACTAAATACTTTATACCTGTTGTTCTTCAAATGGAATTGACAACTTCATCAACTCCTCATCAGTGCAAGTAGGAATTTTTTTATCTCTTAAATTTAAAAGTGCCTCATAATAAAGGCCAAGGAGATAGTTTGTTGAATAAATGACGTGTTTTTCGAAAGTTTTGAATTTGTTAGTTCATTCTTATTTTTTGGATAGATATGTGCACCAATCGAATTTTTGTTTTGAGATAGTGGCAACAATGTATGCAATGGCCCAATTTGGTATATCAGTTTGGCGACCCTGCAAAACAATTCTAGATTGAAAAAATGAAATAAGTGCAGCAAGAAAGTGGTGTGCAATTGATTGTGTATCCACACCACGCCCGGATTTATCGACATGGGCCGCAAATGCGAAAGAGTGAAAATTACTATAAATTTATAAAAATTGTATCAAAATAAAAAACAGAATAAAAATATGAATTAAAATGAATTATACTTACAATCAACATGGAAACCAAACTTTGATTCGAGTAATTTCTTGTCTTCTTCCACGAGTGTTGCTTTGTCAGAATAAATGGCAAATTTTTTGAATGGAAGGCCCGTGAAACCGATGGATGTCATTTGCTTGCTTCGATATCGAATTGGAACATTTAGCCATCGTTCGAGTCACATAAAAATGTCGTCCTCTAAATTGTAGGATGACAAAAGGTAATTCAAAATATCCGATCTATTTCAAATGGGGCATATTAACGACCCCAAAATTCACACGCATCCATCAAATCTTTATATTCAAGACAGATTTAAAACAAGATGGGATGTGAGGGCATAAGGGATTCTGTAGTTGATCTTGCAAAATCAATTGAATTGGATTCTCTTGATTTTTTTGCTAAACTTGCAGTTGGGAAGCATCTGAAGTCGATATTATAGTTGTACTTGCGTCTTTGACAACGATTGAGACCTGTAAAAATTCAAGAGCGGGAGGGTGAAAACGAGAAAATGATCGGTTGAGGGTATTTATAGGATAAATCGGGCGCCAATGGCTTCTATTGATGCGCGTCAATGGATTTTATTGACGCGCGCGCGATGGCATCTATCGACGCGCATCAATGCCTCTGGTGACGCGACGTCACTCTAGAAGTCGCTGACGCGTCGAATAGAAGCCATCGACGTCGCGCTAATCGGAAGCCATTGACGCACGTCAATAGAAGACATTGACGCGCATCAATGGAAGACATTGACGCACATCAATGGAAGCCATTGACACGCGTCAACAGAAGCCATTAACGCGCGCGTCGATAAAGCCAATGATGCACCTCAATAGGCCAAACGCGCGCCAATGGAGCCGCGACTCGCGTCAGAGTGATTATTGACGCCCCGTCATGCACGCCAATGATGGAGCCATGAAAAACTAGGTGAAATTTTTGTTTTGGAATACTCACAAATTCGCCTTTTCAATAAACTGGTTCCGAGGATATTCGCCAAGCATTTTCCACCTACAATTTTATAGAGGTGTCTTAAAATGAACCCTGGTTTTTGTACATGTAGATATTTATCTAAAGCACTTCCTTTTTCATGTGCAAATATTATCCATGAATGATGATGGAAATATATGGAAAAGAGAAAATAATCCAACTTAAGTTGTTAGCTCGGATTTTCATTAGTTGTTTTGGAGGAATAGTAGCCTTAAAATTGACAAAAACTTGTGATGAGTTAAGTAATCCAACATCAACAAGTGCAACTTTTTTTGTTGTAAAAGAGAAGTCAATTCCTTGATGTTTGTGTGACAATCTTACCACATGTTCGAAACTCCTTCCAAGCCATCTCAAAGCCCTTAGCCCTTGTTATTATCATCCAACTTATACTCGAATCAACATAGAATGCATATACCAAACTCCCAACCTATACCAAAAGTCCTTTAAAAGAATGTACAAATATATTAATTAGGGCATAAGAAAAATGGCTTTTTAAGGATTAAAAAGGGGATCTTATTAATGCAATGCCATTTCATAAAAAAATGAGAAGAAAACATTGATAATGCAATTTGATTTCATATATTTTTTGTAATATATCAATGTTAATCTAATGTCATTTCATAAGCTCATGGTTATCATAGATATCTCCAAACATAGTCAAGTTTTTAGTGTTTGAGAGGTTGGACATGCCATCAATGCATTTACTTACATGAGGAAGATTTTCAACATACTAGTAATCAATTTTATGTTTGATTCCTATAGTTTAACAGAGATCCTTATATTCAACACTACTTCCTTCACTTGATAGTTATAAAGGTTGGACATCCATGTACTTTAGCAATATGGAATGATGTTCATAAGGATCTTCATACTATTAAAAGAATTCTCTCGCATATAGTCTATGGGACATGAGTTCGACCCATTGTGATCTACATTTACACATCAAATCGAGATTTTATGAGGAAAATTCTTGTTTTATGAGGAAGCTTTAACATCATCTTCAACACACTCAAATGTTTATTGGGAGTTGTGCTCCCTCTTGGAGAAAATCTCATGATCATATTCTTTGATGGCCTCAACTATTATTAGTCATGTTTAATGTTTGCTTCATCTAAGAAGCCTTTGTTATGGGATGTGTCCATTCATGATTCTTAGCACCAAAAGATGCTTGCAATACCTTCTAAATATCTAGTAAGGTTGGAATTATATCTAGTATGATTGGATCATACTTCAGCACACGTTCTTTTGTCGTGAGTTGTGTTAAGAGTCATTTTATGAGTGACTCTTGCAACTTATTGTGTCTCACCCACTTAAGTTTTACGAAGGGATATATATGGATATATATGTGATTCTATTGCGTCTTAATGGAAAGGTCAGATAGATTAATACTATCACTAGTCACTATTTCATGTAATTGTACTATTTGTACTTATTGAATATATGCACCTAACATGTCTTAGTTTTCGTAACCCATATTTAAGGTTTTTCCTCACTTGCTCACTTTCTCAAAGTTTCTTCTAAAGGGGGTATTGGTGGCCACTATACATTTCTTCTTTTAAGCTTACTTGGTCTAGTGTATCTTCGTTCATCCTCACCTTTTACAAAGTACATCAGTAAGGTGGGCATGAGGGGGTGTGCCGCAGTGTATCCTTGTTAATGGGGCTCGGGAATGATTAGAATTTTATGTGAGATGGATACCGTTGAATGAAGGATGGGTAAAAATGAATTTTGATGGGGCCTCAAAAGGCAATCATGGTTCTACTGGCAGTGGTTGTTTAATTCGAGACCCGCAAGGTCAATCGGTGTTCATGATGGCCTTAGACCGTGGCCTTGGTCTAGTGTATCTTCGTTCATCCTCACCTTTTACAAAGTACATCAAGGTGGGCACAAGGGGGTGTCGGTGTGTCCCTGTTAATGGGGCCCGAAGGATTAAAATCTTCTGTGAGATGGCTACCGCTAAATGAAGGATGGGTAAAAATGAATTTTGATGGGGCCTTAAAAGGCAACCATGGCTCTGCTGGCAGTGGTTGTTTAATTCAAGACCTGCAAGGTCAATCGGTGTTCATGATGACCTTGGGTGTGGTCGGGCAACCAACAATGTCATGCGAAAGCTTAGCCCTACTCTTCGAGCTTAGATAAGTTGTTAAGCGTTAATACTGGAGTAAAATCTAGATTGAAGGTGATTTACAAGTTCTCATTAAGGCTCTTAATTCCCATTTAGCTAGGGCTTAGAAGTTGAACCAGATTATTCATGAATCATTATTTTGGTTAAATAGGTATGATGAAATATGTTTCTCTCATATTTTTCAAGTTGGGAATATTCTCGTTGATCTCCTAGTTAATTATGGGGTTGGAATGATTGCAAAGGAGGGGTCTCATTTAAAGGTATGGTGGGAGAAATTCCCAATGTCTTTCCAAAGAGCCCTAATTAATGACATAAATCATTAATCCACACTTTGATGGTCCTTCGAGCTCCCTGCTCGGGTTTGTTGTCCCTCACATGTGCAAATTGGATGTTGAAGCGGTGTGAAATTATGTGTTTTGCTTGGCTCGAGTGGCAATTACTACATTCACCCCTATTTCTACATGGGTTTTTTCGGCATTTAGCTCCTCAATTTTGTGGTAAAGTGCGAGCTTCTATATTGATTTTAGTTAAAGTTCATGGATAGAAGCGATTATTGATCGAGGAGGCTCTCTACAAGGCCTTCAGCGCTCGCTAATCTTCCTAAAGCTCTCCATTTCACGGATAATCGATGAAGCTTCCTTTGAAGGATGGATGGATGGTAGGATTCACAACCATGCTATGTAAAATTAGTTATCCAGAGTGTGGTCGGTAGCTCAAAGAATTAGATGGGATCGAAGAGGAGTATATCCGAAATCATTTACATGGCCTTATGTTTGACCCTCAACAATCTATGGGTTGACGTAATGTCTTTAATGTGGCCTAAGGCATCGGCGGTGTCGATATTTTTTCGAATGCTTTGGGGCAATTCATTCTCGCATATGGACTCGGAGGAGCTGGAATAGGCTAGCGACAAGAGGGGTGCGTAAGTAATATTTCACTTACATGCATCATCAAAGCCTTACAGCGCTAGTGGTCGGGAAAAAATGTATTCTAGAGCATCCGGGCTTTGAGCTCCCCGAAGCAATCGTCAACTTCCCTATGGAGACTCAACCAAAGTGATTTTGATTAGGTTATGTTTGTGGATTCTGTGTGTGGTTTTTCTTGGTCGTAATGAGTGAATTTGTTGGGGATGACAACTTGCCATAATGATCTAAATGTTCTTAGTTCTATGTATCTATCGAATTAAAATACATCATGGTTGTTTTTGTAGGAATAGGTTGGCTAAATGGGCAATTTCTCATTGCCATACTTTTCCACCTCTGCATGATAATATGTAATTTCATTGACCACCGAGATGAGCTACGCTATCTCTGTAGATTTATTGTAATTTTTGTGGGCTAGGGCCCTTTCCCTAGGTAATATAAGCAAAAAGGGAGGTTTCAGGTGTATATATTAGGACATGCACTTTTGTATTATATAAATACGCACTTGTAATTATGTCATTTGTGGATAAATCGCACCTTGTGTGCACATAATTATCCATAACTTATTTATAATTTATTTAATACTATCTTTATTGATTATCCACAAAATGTGGTTTGTTTATTTTGAGATAATATCAAAAATATAGATGTCCCTTCTTATCACAAACCTCTTTACTTATATGTATAATAATTTAGAGGATATGGGTGGAGGTTGATTCATTAGAGTCAATCGTGGTTCATTGTATTATTCTTGTGAAGAGGGCCACTATCTCTCCCTTTTAAGCTTAATATATTTATGTTATTTTATTTAAGAGTTATTTGCAATTGCACTAGAAGTGTGCAATGGGTACACCAATAGGTGCCATTAGGTGGGCATAGAAGATAGGTCATGCTAGATGTTGTGTTTACTACAAAGTAAGTTCAAGGAGGCAAGTGTTGTAAAATGTCAAGAAAATATTGTAAATTATATTATAATTAATAAATATTACATGTCATGCATCATACATCATACATCATACATCATACATCATACATCATACATCATACATCATACATCATACATCATACATCATACATCATACATCATACATCATACATCATACATCATGCATCATGCATCATGCATCATGCATCATGCATCATGCATCATGCATCATACATCATACATCATACATCCTACATCATACATCATACATCATACTAGTCGTCATTATGCATACATCATTGTTTACGCGTCTAAGCATCATACACTACCCATCCTACATACTACATTACTAGTCTATTTACTTACATTACATTCCAATCTATACATTACACTTTACATATTCTATACATCTTGCATTGCATTTTACACATCATGTATTTACACATTCTACTCATCACATGGTCATCACCTACACTATCTTGTTCTTTATACAAAGGCACTCACTACCTTATGACACACTTTAGTTCCTCGGTCCATACTTGATTGCCGAGGGTTTACAAAACAAATGGACCTTACATTCATCACGTGTTTAGTATTCAACCTTTCATTATGTGATATTTCTAGGATAGTGACACACACTATAGGATAAATCGTCACTTACTCTATTCATCTTGTAGTGGTATATGCTTTAGGCTACATCACCACTCCCTACTATTCATCTTATAGTGACACACGTTATACGCTAAATCGTCACTTCTTTTATCATCTTGTAGTGATATACACTTTAGGGCTAAATCATCACACATATATTCATTTTGTCGTGATATACGCTTAGGCTATAAGTTTCACACATATCTCTTATATATGTCACATATCATACCCACTACGCATACATACTCATCACAACGTGTTAGACACAACACACTTTGATAATTTCTCAATGACACTCTCATTTACGGTTCATTTTGACTACATCGAGGGGGAAAACCAAATGAACCTCACTGCATACATTTCCATTCACTTGGGGGCACACGAATCCTACCATCCATATTGCATTTCATTCCATCCATCCACAACATACTGCATATTATGGTTGTTTTTACTCTTGCTTACTTTTGCTTATTCATGGTCGCTTTATTACACATGCTAGTTAGCTTACTTGTATGTCATTTATCTATATCATCCAAACATGCACATTCACATCTTTTTCTAGTTGTAATCGTAGATACAAGTCTCTTACACGCAACACAAATGCTCACCTTCTACCCTTCTTACATCGATCGTTGGGGACATCCACATTCATCTCGCATAGATGTTATTATTTCATTTTGTACTTATCACTTTACATTAGTTGTTTATGCATGCTTTTGACGTACTAGTTATCTTTCTAGCATGCTAACAGGTGCTTCATGTGCAACATTTATTATGCATGGATATTTTCTTCCATACTTGTTTGTTACATTGTCTTCTATTATTTGCTCTTATTTGCAAGCCTTGCCCTTTGGTTGGTGTGCACACTTGTTTGTTGTTTGCAGCCATGACAAATTTGCATATCTTGCGACATCGTGAGTGGTGTACCATGTTTGCAACCAACTTTGTGCGCTTTACTTTGTCTTTTGCGTGTTTGTATTACTTTGCTTGGTAGCTTACACAATATTTACGTAGATTACACATTGTCTTATACATACATGTTTGTTCATACTGACACTTGTCTTTGGATAGCCTCTTGTTTATGTGTGCATTGGTTTCTATAGAGAACTTTCTAGGTACAGTTCATGTGATTGGTCCTCTTTTGGGGTCGCATTCTCCTATCAACGATGTCGCATGTGCCCCCAAAGAGGGGGCATCATTTAGGGTTTACATACTAACACAACACATTTACACCAGTTTAGTTCAATGCACTTTCTCGCCCTTGGAATTGTGGGTTACATACAGCGAGTGGGTTTAGACCAGTCTACGAACCCCGTACATAGCGGCTTTTATAGGACATGGTGTCCTTAGCATTCTGGGAAGCATTTAAAGGTTGGAGGATACAACAAAATTCCTCCATATACTTCTTTGGCTAGTGACATCAGATCATCAAAAAAACCAAGACGTAGAGATCTCTTCACACACATTCAGGGAAGTAGTTAAAGGTTAGAGGATATAGTGAGAATTCCTCCCTATACTTCTTCAGCCTATGGCGTTGGATTGCCCAAAAAAACCCAGGTAGTACAAGATATCATTTTTCACTCTCTTTCTCAACATGACTCAGGTGCACATGTTCCATTTACATTTTTCATTTACGTATTTTACATTTACATACTCTTACATACATATACATGTGTCTTTTACATGGTTTTTTACATATATACATGCATATTTGACTTATTGATCGGCTTATCCTTTCAAGTTCGATTGTATGAGAATCAAGTAGTCAACAATAACTACAATAATGTGGGCAACAACAACAACAACGTCAACGACAAACACTTTGCGACATCACACCATACTAACTATGCAGTACATTACACACATCAGTAATAATGTATGTGTTTCGCCATAGGTTCACTCTCATCACTTTTTTTTGCACATTTTCATCTTTAGTTTCCACACTCCACCATCTTTTTGTCATTCCACACTTTTTCTAGTCCTTCGGCACATTTTCTACTACAATCTTCATGGACATCAAGTACGCATCTCTATCTACTTTATGTTACCAAGATTTCCACTCACCAACATAAAGTGGGGGAAAAATGTAGTCACAAAATCATGCACTTTAGATATTATTTAATCTTGGTCTCATACTACTATTTAGAAGGTTCTTGAGTGAAGAAAGTATTAATTAACCCCCATCTTTTGGCCATCTTGTTTTATTTTATTTTGTCATTCCCAACCTCTTACACCCACATGCCTAGTCACTTTCATCACTTCACATTATTTTGGCCTCGACTGGGGCGCCTTGGTCCCACCAGGGCTGATCTTGATCCTTTTTGAATTTTCCCACAATCTTTTGGGCTCTTTCTAGCCATTTTAGCTTCTTATCTTTTTATTGGTTGACCATTTCGAGGTTGATTATGAAATTAGATCAAGAGAACCCTATAAATATAAAGTTACGAGACCATAATAAGGGACCAAGAATTAGTCACTACTATCATCCACCTAGATTTGCATCCATTTGGAGATCATTTGCATCTATTAACTACATCACATAGACAAGGATGGTTCATTTACATCACACAAGCATAGGGGAGGGATTCTATTCTATTCCATGCACACATTCTATTACATTTTCTACATTTAGTTATTGCTCGCTACTTCAAAAAGTGTGACGGCACAAGAGCACCTAGGGCACATGATGCACACACTCACTAGAACTACATTTGGGTACAAAATGTAGTGCAACACTCAGTTAGTAAGCCCGCTATTGTGGTAGCTGAGGTCAGTCTAACCCATTCATTTACATTCTCTTTTTTGAGGGTTTTGATACTTCTTCTGGTGTTTTGTAGGTCTTCTATTCATCTTGAATCATCAACAACATTCAAAGTGCAAAGAACCCGATGCGACAGCACAACTAAGGTTTCACCACCCGCCGACTTGTGAAAATCAATTTCAAACCTTTTATACAAACTAGGGCACCCATTCTATAGACCATAACACCCACAGTGCCCCAGGTCCCTCTCCAGAACTCCATCTAGCTAGATAGCTCGATCCATCCTTTTCGGGGCTTCTACATAGTTGTTCCTACTTCCAAATTATTTTGTTCACTTTGCGACACAATTCGGATATATCTTCCAATCAGCTAAGTCTTTTCCTTATTCTTCTTGCATATTAGGGTTTCTACTTTTATTAGATTAGTCGTTTGGGTTCCATAGTCATTTACCGCATTTATTTATCGTATTTACATGTCGTTCTAGATTAGATTAACTACTATTATCCCCCATATTAGTTAATTTTAGTTAATCAATATGTACTTGTTCACATACATCACACATTAATATCTACGTTAAATTAGTTACTTAGTAGAGACATACCATTTGAAGATACTTGAAGCATCAAATAAATTATAGTTCCGAAATAGTTGCGAGACCTTAATACATGTGCCTCTAGGAACATTTCTTGGCTCACATAAATACATTATCTTTGTCTTTTTTTAGTATTTTTGTAGTGAATTTATGGTGCTCCCACAAATTTGATTGTCCATTATTTATGAATTAAGTATTTCAATTATTTTTCCATATAAACACCGTAATGTGTTACGAGATGCACACATACGAAACTTACTACCTTTTCGTCAACACATATAGCTTTAGTACTTTCATTAAAAGTCAGTAGGAACAAATGCACTTTCCTCAACATATTTAATTTGTGTTTTTATCTTCCTTGTCATTCTATCTAGAAAAATTCATTTTTCTCCCATGTATGTGTAGTCACAAAATCATGCAATTTAGATATTATTTAATCTCGATCTCATACTACTATTTAGAAGGTTCTTGAGTGAAGAAATTACTAATTAAACCCCATCTTTTGGCCATCTTGTTTTATTTTATTTTTTCATTCTCGACCTCTTACACCCACATGCCCAAGAAGCTTTCATCACTTCACATTATTTTAGCCTCGACCGAGCACCTGTGCTAGTATTGGGGTACCCATGGGCGCCCTGATCCCACCAAGGGCACCCCAATCCTTTTCAACTTTCCCGCTATCTTTTGGGCTCTTTCTAGCCATTTTAGCTTCTTATCTTTTTGTTGGTCAGCCATTTCGAGGTTAATTATGAAATTAGATCAAGAGAACCCTATAAATATAAAGTTATGAGACCATAATGAGGGACCAAGCACTATTCACTATTATCTTCCACATAGAGTTGCATCCATTTAGAGATCATTTGTATCCATTACCTCCATCACATAGGAAAAGGTTGGTTCATCTCGCATCACACAAGTATTGGGGGAGGGATTCTACTCTATTCCATGCACATATTCTATTACATTTTTCACATTCGGTTATTGTTCGCTACTTCACAAAGTGCGATTAACACAAGAGCACCTAGGGCACATGATGCACACACTCACCAAAACTACATTTGGGTCCAAAATGTAGTGCAATGCTTAGTTAGTAAGCCCACTGTTATGGCAAATCGAGGTCAGTTTGACCCATTCATTTACATTCTTCTTTTTTTTAGGGTTTTGATACTTCTTATGGTCTTTTGCAAGTCTTTTATTCATCTTGGATTATCAACAACATTCGGCATAGAGCAATAAACCTGATGCGATAGACAACTAAGGTTTTGGACTACCTACCGACCTATGAAACTTAGTTCTGGACCTTTTATACGTACTCAGGCACCTATTCTCAGAGAACAGCACCCACAGGCACCCCCAATCCCTCTCCGTGTTCTCCAAATTCAAATAAATAGCTCGATCCATCCTTTTCGAGGCCTCTGCATAGTGCTTCCTGCTTCCAAATTATTTTTTCACTTTGTGATACTCGTTCGAATCTACCTTTGAATCAATGCTAAGTCTTTTCCTTATTCTTCTTGCATATTAGGGTTTCTACTTTCATTAGATTAGTTGCTTGGGTCATTTTCCATAGTCATTTACTACATTTATTTATTGTATTTACATGTCATTCTAGATTAGATTAACTACTATTATCCCCATATATTAGTTAATTTTAGTTAATCATTTTGGTGAACCCAACGTCTTTCACACTTAGGATCCTCATCTTTCTTCTATCATGGGTCGTAAAGTTCCTCAAGTTCCTTTGTCTTATTTTCTTAAACAAGATCCTAACCGTCAAAGGCTATTCTACAAAGACAATTAGACTCCATATGTTGTCCTCTAAGTACGCCATCGAATGAAATAAGTCCTATATTCGATCGTTTATCTGACGACCCTAGTCCTAATGGTCCTGCATCTAATCAACCCCTATTGGACTCAATTCAAGCTCTACATGCTTTATTTCAAGACAAGTTTAAGGCTATGGAATCAACTATTACATCTCTCAAATCTGAAATTCAACAACTTAAGGATGCTTCTCAATCGCATGTTTGTGCTCCTTCTACATCTTATATACAATCTATGTCTACTACATGTCATTTAGCTAAACCTCAAGACATGCCATTGCCTGAGCCTCTCATATTTGAGCATAATACTACGCAACATGACATCCTTATTCATCTCCTTAATCATCATTTAATCACTCTACTACCTACTCATTACTATTCTCCTTATTAGTTAGTAAAATATCAAGGTCGTCCATATTGCAATTATCATCGAATCAATGGACATAATGACAACAATTGTCACACTTTTCCATGAATAATCAGACATCTTGAGCATCAAGGCTTTATTTCATTTGCTACACAACATTCTAATACAAATGATAAATCCCATTGGGTTCCTAAATCTGATTCATCTATATCTAATGAGCATCAGCCAACATTACTCAAGCAACTCCTAAGCAACAACCTCTCACACTTAGTTCACCATCTCCTCCTACTCAACCATCTACGACATCACCAAGTCAATCACCTACCAAAATTAGTTCACAATCTCCTACTAATAAGTTGTCTATCATATCAACCTAAACAACCTCCCTTCAAAGTTAGTGCAACACAACCTCCTCTCAAGTCTAAGCTCGAACCAATCACTTTCATCAAACTAACTAATCATCCTACTAGTGGTCATGATATATTTTCAAATTCACCACCATCGCATAGTTTTACTATTAACTTTATCCAACACAGTTCCACCACACACAAACATAGTCTTTAGTAGGTGACTCTTGTCACTCTACCCTCCTAATGACACACTCATATTCTTATGGTTCTTATATGACTGTTGGGGGTATTTTACAATAAAGAACCTTGTTTCATCTTACATTAACATATCTTTCTATTACATAACCACTCATACATACATATGTCTACAATCATCTATCGCTCGTTATGCATACCATATGATCTCTCATTATTTATCCCATCATGGAATCAATCTTGCAAAATCTATAGTACTTCATCACCTTCATCCATCATTTTATCGACTAGTGCATGCATTATCACACACTTGGGGGCATCGCATCTAACACATCCCCCACTCATATTAACATCTATCATCTTTGCATTCCCATAATTCAATCTTCTCACATATGCATACTCATTCATACTTTAGCATTGACCATTACCCGATGACACACTCTTGTGCTTCGGTTCATACTTGACTATCGAGGGCTTACTACACATGAACCTTGCACACTACACACTAGGTCTTACACATCAGTATCTATTCACATATAAATGTAATATGCATTTGACTTCGCCTAAATACTTGAAATCCTAAAACAACAAATAAAAACTTTATTTCCGGGATTTTGAGAGATACTGCAGTATGATGTCGCTCCCTTAAAAGCTAAAAAGAAACCCATGCCACCCATGTTGGGATTGAATAAGCCTAGAAATATGTAAATACCGTAAAGAAGAGCTCGAAAATTCAATCAAATTAAAAATATGTTCAGTAATAGTGATCATAAATAGATAACAAGTACAAAAGGAAGTAATTGTAAATTGTAAAGCCCGATATGAAAAAATACTTGGATAATTATTATCTTCATATTAGTAAGAGGATGTAGATATTCAAATGATTTTAGTATACCGTACTATTTCCTACACAAGAAGTCTATGAAATTTAATAAAATCTACACCAACAAGATTCCAATTCAAATAAAAATAAACTAACAACAAAAAACATTTTTTTCCTTCAAAATTTTAGCATTTTAAATGAAATGTGCTTATACCTAATTTTATTTGTAGGAAGAAACTCCCGCTTTCAATCATAGAGCACCAATTGAAAGCTATCAAGATGCCATTTTGCTAGAACTATCTAAGCACGTGATTGATTGAATACATAAATCTATGGAGAAAGTACAAAATGCTTTATTATAAATAGTTAGGATAGTCGGTAATCATAGCCTCCATGAATCATAGTAAAATAAATAATTTTTTTATAGTGAAACATATAGTTAAGAAAGAACATGTTTTCAATAAAGACCATGTTATATAATAAATTAAATTTGTGTTATTATGTTTAACAATGAGATGCAAGAAAGAAACCAATAAATTCAAGATGATATATACAAGAACAACAATAACATAACCATCTATTCAAATGCACAACTCATCACATCATAGTACTAAATAAAGTAAACACAATGTTGTGAAGAACACGAAACATAATAATAATAGTAGTAATACAATGGAAGTTAAAGTTGGTGGAAATGCAAATCAAATCTAATTTAATCTTCAAAAGAGACAAGAATTTTCTATAATAGGAGGCCTTAATTCAACTGAAATTTATATTTTAATTTTAGCCAAAGGGTCATGGTGACATTAGTTAAATATATTGAATCAAAATATTATTAAACAATCCAAGCTATACGAGAACCATTGATTTCATGGAAATAAACCCACAAGTCGACGATGATTTTATTCAATAAGCACACCCGTAAAAAAATATTTTTGTTTTCTTTTTAATTCAATGAAAGACAATTGAAAGGTCAAAAATGGTTACATTCTAAAAATGTATGAATGAAATTGTCAAAACCAATGTGGCTATAAGTGTATGTCAATAGTGTTAGATAGAGAGATAAAGCACTCACCGTATAGAGGCATAATAACATAAGATGGAAGCGAAACAAAAATATAAAGATTAAGGAAATTCAAAATAACCCTTCCTTAAAGCAAAATTGATGTTATAAATAAGGTCTATAAAATTTAAAGTTTCACTCAAGTACCAATTTATGTTTTTGTTAATCACCTTTAAAGATATGGAATAGATATGAAGTCGGAAGATATACAACACAAAGAAATTCCAATGTCCCCGAAAATTAATGTGGGTTTGTGGGTTACCCATCAGTAAGCCTAAAAACCCTATTAATAATTTAGGGAGATGTGAACTCTTCGTCCATAAGGGCATAAGTTTAAGTGTTTTCTTTCCTTGCTTACCTAAAAATATATTGTTTTAGTTAACATTATGCCCATGTGATGTACACTTTTGATCCTTAATGTAATATAAGACATGCATTTTCCAATGAAAAAAATTGACAGATGGAATGAATGTATTTCATATCACCATACTATTTTCTTTATTTGGAGTACATTTTCATCTTCCATTCTATCTAAAACAAGATAGTGTGGTGAGTAAGTAACACCTATCGAAGTTGGAAGAACAATAATACACACGATGAATGCATTCCACCCGATGGTCTTACAAGCGTACATAAGAGATCTTGAAAGTCAACCTACCAAGTATCCATTAATATATCTTATTATTGGTGAAGTACCAATTTTATTGTTTTTGAAGTTCAAACCAAAATTCATTTTTAGAAAACATATTACCATATGAGTAATATAAGATAATGCCATATAGTTTAGAAATATTTGTTCATAATATGCCATAGCATAAATCTAAAAACACTTGGTTTTCATATCTCTAAAATATAGGTAGGTCATCGTGCAACCGAAAAAATCCACAATTCCAAAATCATTACCGGAATTAATTCAAAATGTTAATGTTGTACTAGTAATCACTCGCATACTTTTTTAACGTATAATTTAGAAACGAAAATGTTTTTTTAATGAAACATTTTTTTTTTATAAAAGCAATGTAACAAGAGTTTAATAAAGTTTAGAATAATAAGATTTTTCAATAGCCTAAAAAAACAAAATATCCATGATAATTGATGTGGGTTTGTGGGTTACTCATCAGTAAGCCTAAAAGCTCCACTAATAGTTCAGGAGATGTGAACTCCTACATTGGGGCATAAGTTTAGGTGCTTGCTTTCCTTGATTGTGTAGAAAGATTATATTTTAATTAGTGTTATGTCCATGTGAAGTACACTTTTGTTCCTTGATGTAATACAAGACACATTTTCCAATGAAAAAAATATTGATGGATGGAATGAATGCATTTCATGTCAGCCATACCCTTTATTTTGTTCGAGTACATTTTCACCTTACATTCTGTCTAATATAATATAACGTGATCGAGTAAGTGACACCTATTAAAGTTAGAAGAAAACCAATAGGAATAGATGGATGCATTCCATCTCGATGATCTTCTGAAGCATACACGAGAGGTCTTAAATGTTAACATGCCTAGTATCCATTAATATACGTTCTCCTCTTATTTGTGAAGTACCAATTTAATTGTTTGTGAAGTTCAAACCAAAAGTCTTTTTTTGGAAATTTTTCATAGGAGAAATATAAGATAATGTCATCTAGTTTAGAAAGCTTTGGTCATAATGTACCATATCATAAATCTAAAAAATTCCTTGGTTTGCATATCTTTAAAATACTTTAAAGTGGGTCATTGGGTAACCAAAAAATCCACAATTTAAAAATCATAACTGAAATTAGTTCAAAATGTTAATGTTGGTAACCACTCTACATATTTTTAACATATAATTTAGAAACATAAATGATTTTTAAATGAAACTTTTTTGACAAAAACAATGGCATAAGAGTTTAATAAAGTTTAGAACAATAAGTTTTTAAAATCAATTTCATACCAAGTTTTTTTCATAAACAATATGGATTTATAAAAATTGAAATGTCTAAAAATAAACTACTTAGTATAATGAATATTACTTTGGATGTTTGCTCTTGTATTTATACCCAAGAAGAAGTATGGAACAATGTAGTCACAATCATAATCGGGACTTACATAAACTCGTTGGTGCTTAGATGAATGTGAAAAAACAAAAAAAAGTTGAAACAACCCATACATTAATAATTGTCTAGGGTTAAATGTGAATATTAACAACCAACCAATACCGTCTCAATGTTTGTTTAAACTCTTCCCATAAAGTGCTTGTGTAAAAGTAAATGAATTTAATTTGAGAATAATACATGTGCAATTCACAAATGAATTTAATTTGCTAATAATATGTGTGCAATTCAAAAAGAGTTGGATGAGCCCATTTTGAGTAACTTGGGAAAATGAAGGAGAAATAATAATAATACATAAAAACTAGGAAGGAGGAAAGTAACACTCATGCAAGGGTAACTTACTAAAAAGTGCAATATTTTTTATGTATTTATCAACTCACACTTTAATACTTCTTATCGAGTATAAAAAAACCACAAATTCAACTTAAATTTAGTATTTATTAATACATCCCATTTAAAGTTATACCTTTCCACATTTGCCAAAAAAGTGGCTAAAGAACTTCAAGGGTCAAATGTAAAGCCTTATAAATAAGTGTCACAATATCCATACAAATCCTTGTATAATAATTATAATGATTTAGAACTCATATTTCAATACATAAAGAAGTAAATCCAATTAGCATTATTAACAAGTACAAACGAGGCAACAAGCCTACCTCATACCTCATGGGTGACAATGAACAAACATTTGAAGTCTCCATTTATACGTCTCAATAGTGGAATAGTGAAGAGGGAGAGCATCATTGGAGCATTTTACCCTACAACCACAAACCTCAAAGGATCCCCTTTCACCTCCCTTTCACTGGTGGATCTTTCCTTCAACGAAGGAAGTAAATAAAGACATTCAATTATCAACAAAGAATAATATAAAGAGAAACATGTGTATATATTTACCCACATTATAACAATCAAACAAAAATTCTAGTACTTAATACTCTATAATGATCTCCAACTATATAAATAGCAAGGGGTAAGTGAACAAACAATGTATACAACAAAATACATTACTTTCACAAAGTTTCAAGCTTAAATGATAAGCTAACATCTTATAGTTTCCACTAACTAATAATATTTATCTTTTATCACATACACAACTATCTCATACATGACTTTCAATGTTCATACCATACTCATAATAAGAGGGAGGATTCATGAAAAGGGCATCTCCTTTTGTGACCCTCGCTTATATTTCAAGTCACATAATCAACAAATAAATCATCTTATAATCATAAGTGTTAACTCATCCATGGTCATACACAAGTTTGAAAAACATAAAACACATAAATAGTTCACTTTTATTCCATTAATCCTTATTATCTCAATGGTCATGTCCATTTCAATAAGGTATGTTTACCTTAATAACATTATGACTATAACCATATAACCTTTACATGTGTATAAGCACATATATTTATTTAATGTAAATTGAATTATTAAATTTTATTTATAGAGTAACTACTGTAATAAATAATGTACAAATGCTAATATATAATAAGGTGCAAGTAATAAAGCATGTGTACTATGGAACCCTAAGCAAGAAGGAGAGATAAGGGGACTTAGTTAATTTTCGAGTGAACATGAAGTGATATGGGAAGATGAAATGTTGAAACGAATCCGTAAACAACATCGTCACTATAAGCTGGAGGTTTTGAGATCCGAACTATGCCATACATGAGCTCCCACATGAGGGTAGGAGTACTCAGGCACTAGTGTTTGGGTATAGGTGCTAGTGTTTATGTACGTGGTCTAGATCTGAACTTTTCTATGTGGGATAAGCCTCATCATTGGTCTTTGTTTGTCACTCTAGATTCACCGCTGATTTGCGACTCGTACTTTCAGAACCTATAAGAAATAAGTTCACATGCACATACCCACAAACCACATCAAACCTAAAAATGAAAATGTAAAATAGAGATTCGACTAACCCTAACGATCCCCGCAGAGTGAAATTACGACCGAGAGATGCACTACATCTTAGACTCCATGTAGTTCTTTTGTGTGTGTAGAAATGATGCCCTAGGATGCCCTTGTGAAAGTTGCATAAATGATAGCAGGCTAGATCTAGAATGTAGCAAATGTATAGAATGTGTGGAATGGAATAAAATAAACTTCCCTTCCTATGTTGTGTATGTAGAAGTGATGTAGCCCTTTTCCCTTATATGAGTGTTAGATGGATGCCTTTGATGCTCTTGTGCCTTTGAATGCAAGCTTAGGTGGTAGTATGTAATGTTTAGTGTTTGGTCCCTCATTTTGAAAGTATAACTATGTATTTATATGATTCCCTTGTTTTAATTTCGTAATTGACAACTGAAAGGCCAACCCAAAGTGATAAAAAAGTAATTAAGAAGCGAAAGGGGTCCAAAAGGATAAGAAAATGATAAAGAGGAAAAGGAGCACCTAGGAGGATAAAGAACACCGTCACTAGTGTCTAGATTGGGTGCTAGTGTTTAAAGCCATAAAAAGATAAAATAGTCAAACTACGTAAAGAGTGAAATATGTATAAATCCAATAAAGGTATAGAAGATAAAGCAAAAGGATAAAGGGAGTTGTCAATTACTAGTTTTCTTGCTTAGGAATCATGTAAATACTAGCATGCTTTTAGGACCTAGAAATGCACCCAAGTGCATAGATTTTATGTCTACATTTTCCCCCACTTTATGATGTTGAGTGAATACTCGATAACATAAATTAGATAAAATATGTGTACCTTATGATATCGTAGAGATTGTGACAAATAGTGTGTCGAGTGGACAAGTGAAGCATGAAGCGATTAGAAGTGAAGTGTGGAGACTAAGGAAAAGGGAAATGGAACCTAGGGGTGAAGCATATGCATAACTTGTACATATTGTTGTGTTTTTATTTGTTGATGTAGGTTGCTTCTTGTTATATATTAAAGACAAACCTACAAAAGAAGAGTGAAAGAGTAGTCAAAGTCATGTATATGAAAAATCTGAGTAAAGCATGTATAAGTATGTAAAAGTGTGAAAATATGTAAAAGGAAAGTACATACTTGATGTATAAGAGTATAAAGGATAAAAAGATGTCCTGAAATACTATGAAGGGTGAGTTTTTGGGTGATCTCACACTAAGAGAGATTTTTTTGGGTGATCTCATGCTAAATGCAAGTTTTGGGAGATCTCATGCAAAATGCTAGTTTTTTAGGCTATCATACACCATGGGAGAAGAGTGTTGGGGAGAGAGGTATATTTTTTCTCCTTCCATGACTGCTTCCCGAATGAGCACCAATACAAATGATACGTCTTGTGTTGTTCCGTATTTTTCTATATTGTAAATAATAGTAGGAGATAGAATGCATTCTCGTATTTATAGGCAAGTTCTGCGCTACTAGAGAACCGTGTCAAGATTGATGAAGACTATGTTGTACTAAGAAATTGCATGTTTCTAACACCATGACATTAGTGCCCATGGGAGAACAGGAGTACCCAGGTGCTAGTGTTTGGGTCTAGGGGTTTGTGTTTGTATTGTGTATGAATTCCAAGTATGATTCTAGACTATTTCGTGACTGTATACATGTGTTATTTATGTACTTGTGCTAATATGAATTGTAGTTCTAGATGTCAGTAGGGGTTATTTATTTTCCCAATGTATTCACCCCTCGTTTGGGGTGCATGCGACATATGTAGGAGATTGTGGCCCAAAGGAGAGGACCTAATGGTGATTTGAAGTGGATACCTACATGGGGTAGGGGATGTGCTTGGTAGAAACCAAGGAACATGCAAACAAAGTGGGCTAGTAACAAGTGTTAGTAGTAAAAAGTAGCTAACATGCAATAGAGAAAAATGTAACAAACATGTGTGCTAATAATATGGACCATGAAAATGGGTTTCATACCCGAGGCACTCGCTCATAATGTCACAAGACAATCAGGGCCAAAGCAACCAAAAGCATATAATTATCATACAAGACATAGGGCATAGCCTGTAAATAATAACATACAATAGCAAGCAAAATGTATCGATAACCATGGTTGATATAGTCCTACAGGAAAATTCTACGCATGAAGCACCCGTTATCATGTTACAAAGATAAATTGTATGTCAAAGAATGCATATATTAGTGAAGAGTAAAGTGAAAAGAGTAATAAAGAATGTGACAATAGATCTTGTAATGTGTAAGAGTAGAAAAGGTAGATGCCCCTAGGACCTCGGCAAGACTGGAAAGGGAGTTAGTGTTGGGCATCATGCATCACATAAGGAGTTGTAAGAGATCTAGATTCACTTCTAGAGATCAAGTGAACGCGCATGTGTATATGATAAGCAAAGTGCAACATGTAAGTAGAATAAGATAACACGAGTGAATGTAACCAAGATATGCAAATGCTATGATGGTGTGATGAGATGGTATCCAAGATGTGAAAATGGAAGGGGCCATATTTCCCCCCAATGGATATGCATGAAATGAGGTTCATTTGTAAATGCCCCCTCAATAGTCAAGAATGAACCATACAATAAGAGTGCATCATCAAGAAACGGGTCTATTGCATGCAAGTAGATGCTAGAAAATATATGTCATGAAGCACAAAGTGTGAAGTGTGTAATGTGAGGTTCATTGATGTAGTGTGCCCTCAATCAAGTGTGAACCATAGCACAAGAGTGCATTATAGGGTTATGACGGTACAATGTGTGTACCAAGAGGTGAGAATTTTTAGAAATTTTAGATATGAAGCACATATCATATAATGTAGTAGTAGATATGAGAGGCAACCGATAGTGCTATAAGGGGGAGATAAAGAGTGATGCCCCAAGTGTGTGAGGAGTGAAGACTATTTGACGATAGTGAAGGACGAGGGCCCTCCACCCGATATTTGAAGAGACAAAGGTGTGTGAAAATGATCTAAATTTGGTGGTGTATGAGAGTAACTATGTGAATTTAAATGAGACTGATGTGAATAAGGAGGTGGAGAACATCTGTGAGAAAGGGCTTCCCAAGTAGGGGACTTAAGCTGACAAGGTGGACTACCGGACAATCGAGGATGACAAGGTCGAGATGTAGGTCATGCACGAATAGGAGAACTAGGTGTAGAACTAGATTTGGATTTAGGAGGCACAAGAGGCCACGTACGAATAAGAGAGGTAGGTGTAGGAGTGGACTAGGATGTGAGCCATGCAGGAGGACAAAATGTCTTGGTTGATGCAAAAATATCATCATGAGTTGGTCAAGGAAATGGTGTGTGAGGTGGAATACCTTTGATGGTGAAAAATTGTTTGTTATGGAGGAACTTGAGACATAAGTGATGCATGGAAGGGATAGCCTATGTGGCGTAGAGCCAAGGAAGACCTAAGAGCATGTCACAGCCAATGATTTTAGAGGTAAACAGAATGGTGTAAATATGGTAAGAGAACCAAATGTGATGGGAAGGGTGACACAACCATAAGAATTAGGACCCGAAAATATAATTAACAATGTTGGGCATTGAATTGCTACAATAAGTGCAATGGAGCATGCATTGGTAAGAGTTAATGGATAGACCATAGTGTTATTGATAACATAGGTGCCAACAAAACCATCCACAAATATAATGACCGGCAAAGGTGGAACATTAGCGAAAGCAATAAGGAAACCCGTGAGGCCCCGATGAAGGAGGAGGCATAATATGATAAGTATGATTTGTAGAAGAATCTGTAGGTTGTTTGTCATGGTTTGGTAAAGGGTCCTTAAAGATTTTTAGCTTTTGATTATCATTGATCGAATAGAACATCGGGAGAAGCAATAAGGAACATCACTAGAAGAAATAAGGCAATCAAGAGGCCCCGATGAAGGAGGAGGCACAACGTGATAAGTATGAATTGCGAAGAATCAGAGGTTGTTTGTCATGGTTTGGTAAAGGGTCATTAAAGATTTTTAGCTTTTGATTATCATTGACCGGATTGGAATTAGATGGTGTAGGAAGCTCGATGGAGTTGTTATCAATAAGATCTTGAATTAGATGTCTAAGTTTGAAGAAATGATCAATGGGATGCCTAATGCATTGATGGTAATCACAACGTGTATTTTCATCGTAGTTGCGGCCACATGGGTGAGAAGGATCTAGATTGAGTGGTGGTGGAAGAGTAATAAGATTACTTTTGATAGGTTACGGAAGTAGGAAGCAAGGAGAATAAGGTAACGAAGCTTATACTTGAAGTGTGGTAGATGGAGAAACAACATTGACAATGGAATTAGCTTTAGTAGGCTTAGGGGATGGATTGAATGTAGATTTAGCTTGAAACCTATTGGAGGATGAATAAGTATCATGATATTTCAATTTTCCCATAGATAAAAGTTTTCCTTCGCGCATCTTGAGTGTATGACATAATTGATCAAAGGAGGGAGAGGTCTCAAAGATGAAACTCTCTTGAAGTGGAGGTAAGAGACTTAAAAAAAGATCTTACAATTCTGAATCAGCTAGTACATTAGTCATCTTGGAAAGGTTGTTCTTATATCATAAAACATAATCTGCGAGATGCTCATTGGATCCTTGTTTTATTTGAGCAAGTTGTGCATAAGATATCTTGGTGCTGATATTGATAGAAAAGTGAGTGAGAAAAGCATCACTAAGTGTGTAAAAGAAGTTACCGAATGAATAGGTAGATCATAGAACCAACACATAACATAGTCTTGCAAACTTCTAGGAAATAACTTAGCTAGTAATGTATGGTCATCCACATAGTCAAGACATGCCACATGGAAAGATTGAAGATGCTCTTGATGTAATGTAAATTGAATTATTAAATCTTATTTGTAGAATAACTACTGTAATAAATAATTTAAAAATGATAATATAAAATAAGATGCAAGCAATAAAGCATGTGCAATATGAAAACCTAAGCAAGAAGGAGAGAGGGGGACTTAGCTGATTTTTGAGCGAATATGAATTGATTCGGGTAGATGAAATGATGAAACATATCAGTATATAACATCATCATTGCAAGTTAGAGGTTTTGAGATTTGGGCTGTGTTGGACAGGAGCACCCATGGGAGGGCGGGAGTGCCCAGGTCCTAGTGTCCGGGAATGGGTGTCGGTGTCCGAGTAGGTGCTCAAATATGATCTTTTCTCGTGTGGGATAAGATTCTCCGTTGGTATTTATTTGTCACTTTGGATTCACTATCTAATCAACGACTATAGTTGTAACCTAGAAGAAATAAGTTCACATGCACATACTCACAAACCACACCAAACCTAAAAAGGAAAATGTAGAATGGGGAGTCAGATCGATCCCGATACCACTTGAAGAGTGAACTTATGACCGAGTATTGTATGACATCTCATACTCCATGTAGTTATCAGTGTGTGTGTGTGTGTGTAAATGACGCTCTATGATCCCCTCAGTGCAAGTTACACAAATGATAGCGAGCTAGATCTAGAATGTATAAAATGTATAGAATGTGTGGGATGGAATGAAATGAAATTCTCCTTCCTATGCTATGTATGCAGAAGTGATGCATCCCTTGTCCTTTGTATGGTTGCTAGATGGACACCTTTGATGCTCTTATGCCTTTGAATTTAAGGTTAGGTGGTAGTATGTAATGTTTAGTGCTTGGTCCCTCATTTTGAAAGCATAACTATGTATTTATATGATTCCCTTGTTTGAATTTTGTAATTGACAACTGAAAGGCCGACCCAAAGTGATAAAAAGTAATTAAGAAGTGAAAGGGATCCAAAAGGATAAGAAAAGGATAAAGAGGGACATGAGCACCCAGGAGGACAGGAGCGCTTGATGTTAGTGTCTAGACTAGGCGCTAGTGTCCGAAGATATAGAAAGATAAAATAGTCAAATGTCAAAGAGTGTAA
The DNA here is from genome assembly GCA_018340775.1 of Taxus wallichiana var. yunnanensis. NCBI lineage: Eukaryota > Viridiplantae > Streptophyta > Pinopsida > Cupressales > Taxaceae > Taxus > Taxus wallichiana. The sequence goes on from CM031239.1 coordinate 1,024,171,876, forward strand.
TATGTATAAAGCCAATAAAAGTGTAGAAGACAAAGCAAAAGGCTAAAGGGAGTTGTCAATTACTAGTTTTCTTGCTTAGGAATCATGTAAATGCTAGCATGCTTTTAGGACCTAGAAATGTACCCAAGTGCATAGATTTTATGTCTACATATATACATACACCAAAATTAATTATACAACAATCAATATCAAATATAAATGAGAGTAAATTTTAAGTAATGTTACGACTCAAATAATAATTGTTTCCAACTCCTTATTACTTCATGTTTTAACACGAGTTTTAATGTGCTCCATTATTCCAAGGCTATTAGAGTTCCACTACTTAACCATTAAATGCCATAGGTCAAATAACAAGGTTTCATTAACCATTATGTCAAGTTTAAACAATATTCTAACTCTAAATATGTTGTCACAAAATTGAAACATCAAGGTGAGTTGACCTATCATCATTTGTTCTAGTAATAGTCCACATAATGCACATGGACGACTTATGATATCATGCACATGCTAATACCATTTGCATGATATCGCATGCCTGTCCATATTTATAATGTTTTTAAAATAAAGAAAAAAATCCAACCAAGGAGGCCAACACATCATTGTTTTATTGGTTAACAATTGAGCTTCATTTTTTCCAACATAGGACCTAGCTAGGACTTTATCTAATGCAATAATATTTAAAATTTATATAATCTCACACAAGATATATATAAGTTTTGACACAAAAATACTATCTCCTTGTATGGATTTTACTAGTATATATATTTAAAATTTCTTTCTTGAATATATCAAAAGAAACCCAATCCAAATAAACTAAAAATAAATACTATATAGTAAGTATGACAGTCCTATAAATGGGATGATAAATTCTAAAAATATTCCTTTTAGAAATTCAATAAATGAAGGAAAAACTAAATGAAGTCTTCATTAAATCATTGAAATATCATTTACATAGGCCCTCTTAAAGGATGATAACATGTCAACAAATTTTAAAAGCAAGCACACCCAAATCGGTTGACTAAAACGCCTAATTTTTCAATATTCAGTCATTTACACAATTCACCAAGCCCCATATTAGACTTAAAAATAATCATAGTTTTACTTATACTAAATTTCCTATCCATAGGGCTTAAGTTTTAACAAATGACATTGATACATCCATAAATGGACTTATTTCAAAACATATATGTTCAACCTAGAAATGGGTTTTCTTGCAATTTGGGTTGCCCAAAATGGAAAACCAATATTGGGTTTATAAAAAGAAAACCACCATCGACCCAAAAAGATCTTAAATTTTATCATCAAAGTTTCAATTTAACTGTCAAACCTAAAATTAGTTCACAATACCATAGTCTCAAGTCACCTCAATACTATTAACACAAGCATCCATAATGGACTTAAAAACTAAAATGTTTTTACAAATGACCAGCCAAAAATTAAATACTAGAAGATTAAGCACATCCATATGACACAACCCAATGATTTGGAGGAACGACACAATAAAAACCTAGATTTATATACATGCCCTATATGTTGTTTTAAATCATTTTCAATTTTCATTTCACAATTTGCTTGATAGTCCAACATGAGTTTAGTACACAATTTTATACACAAAAATATATTTCCATAAGCCCATGAATGGGTAATATCCATTTACAAATGAAATAATGGAGAGAAAACCAATACAACCATAAGCTCATGTTTTCCCGCTCGCTAGAAACACACATTTTTCCCTTTTCCAAACTACTCATGTTCTCTTCTATTATCCTTCATGGTTTTTCCATACTAAGAATCCTAATAACTTAACCAATATTTACAACCATTTTTTCACAAAACATGTCCTTTCATTCTATCTAAAAACCACCTCCATGGCGTAGCAAACATCCATAACAAAAATATTAACTTTTTCATCACGCCATGTTGAATAAAACTTATCAAACACATTCAAAATTCTCAATCCCACATGGTATAAAATAATAGACTTGATTACATAACTCAAATGGAATTCGAGTGAGAAGGGAAGGTCAAATAAAACAAGTTACCGTGAAGGCTTAGCAAATCAATTACAAGTCTAACCTTCACAAGGGGTATGGATGTATGGTAAATCAATTAACATGAGTAGACAAAAGGTCCTATAATCATCATGCATTCAACATAGAGTAAAAATGGGAGACTTTAATGTCACAAAATTCCACACAATGTAAATCATGATAATAATAACGTGGTATTGAAACATTCTTAATGCCAAGGAATATCAATATGCACCTAAATGGATGTTATAAGGTGAATGCCTAAAAATGGCCATCGAGTTTTTAATTAAAACCCTTTTAAATAAAACGCAACGAGTTTCCAAGACAACATGATGAATAATAACAATGTCACCAAAAAATTTAAATGATGTCAAAAATCAAACAAGGTGGCACGAGTTCTCATTATGGTTGGTACAATTTAAGACTCTTAACTAGACCAACTTAGTAACAAAAGCTCGACTACCAAGAAAAGTCAATATAGTCGATGGTTTAAAATAAAAGGAGTAAACTAATTGTTGTACGTTGTAGTGATGGTGTATGCTCATCGTATTATGTTGGTGGTTGTATGCCACCTCGATGTAATATGAGCAATGTATATTATTATACGCACTCCAAAGAGGAGAATCAAAATAACAATCCAACCAAAACATCGTATCTAGAATCAATTCACAACAAAAATCATTAAATCAAAGCATCATATATATAATCTAATTAATGTACACAACCACAATTCCATAAATATGTGAGTGGTTCACATTTTACCTTCCCTTTATTAAGTTTAATGTTCTTAATCATGACCTTCTCCCCAATGATGCCTTCCTTCTTTGTCTCTTATCTTTCAACAAGGGGCACATGTTCCTACATTCACCTCATTTAATAAATGGGTAGTTAGTTTGTTGCATTTGAAATATTAATATATTTAAAAAATAATGAGTTTTTGCAAAGCATATAATTTTTAGCTAACTACTACATCATAACATCCATGTTATTGCATCAATTTTTGCATAATAACGCTAAATTTAGCATTTTCATGAATAATATGCAAAACAGGATGTGACATCCTTCCCTTCCTAGAAGATTCATTGTCTTGATGATAAATAATTTTTAACAATAACATTTATTCAACAAGTCATATTATCATCATAAAAATTATCAATGTCATCATTCAAAACAATTGCATATATGATGTCGTAATTTTAAAAATATCAAAAATTTGTATGATATCAAGATAATAGTAATATGTTTTCTAAATGAGCAACATCAATAGCTAATTAAAAATTTACTTTTGTAATAATTTATAATAATACCATCAAAATGATCATTAAAATCATTAGTCAATTAAGCGTAAAATGTGTAAATGTATAACTCCTTTGCAGATGATCAAAAATATAATGTTGGTAAGATCGAATTTTCAATAATAACACATCTTACAAGTTATAAACAACTAACTATATTATTTCAAAAATATAATTAATGTCAACTTTTGTAATAATTATGACATTCATTCAAACAAGTATGGAAACACTAAAATCATATCATCAATTTTTTCACAAGTGGCACTATCCTCAAAGTATTGGTCATATTGGTCCTTACACCGAGCCACCTCATGGTTATGCAAGCAAATATTGCACGTATCCAATACTCTAATTGGATCTATGATCACCACTTTGGGATCCTAAACCTATAAAGACTTATAATCAAGCATGTGAGACAAGTCTTTTAAGTACTTTTGAGAAAAGATATATGGAATACATTATGTAACCAAGATAAGGTTAAAGGCAAGGCTAGTTTGTAAGCCATTGGGTTGATAAATTCCAAGACATCAAAGGGTCCTACAAATCTGGTGTTAACTTTGTGGATTTCTTGAATTTAAATGAGCTCTTATGAGGAAACACTTTGTCTCCCACATAGAACCTTTTTTCATTCTTGCTCTCAATATAGCTTTTTTATTTGTTACTAACTTCGTTATGCCTTTTCTTATTAAGTGTAACTTGATTCTCCATTTTAATCAACATATCAAAGTGCGACCATCTCTCTATCCTCTATATTATCCCAAGCGATAAGTTTTCTACATATCTTGTCGTAGAGATCTCAAATGGTGCTATTTTCAAAGTAGAGTGGTATGTATTGGGTCAAAGCATATAATCGTGTTCTAATTTTTACACTTTTTTGTACCTTTAAAAAATAGTTCCTAGTTGGAGAAATAATTTTTCGCAAGGGAAAATTATGGGATTTCACCAACACTCTGGGACTAGGTCCCTCTGCTTGAATGGACAACTCCATTTATTGAAAGAAAGGAAAAATGTAAACTAAACTAATTTTTGGGGGTGGCCCGTAGACTGGGGATCACATAGGAATACTTCCCTAAACCTATGGTAATTGCTTGTATGGAATACAAGGGAGGAAAATTGCTTAAAGAGAGAGATAGGAAAGGGAAATAAGAGGGGAATTTAACCAACAAATAGAATAACTGATTTTATTACATTAAAATTAGAGTATTTCACTTGCATCAATAAAAAGAAACCATTCACATAGAAAGAGGAACAATCAACAAGAAACAAATTTTTTTATTGCATCATGTTGCACAATTTACAATGCTCTTGGAGTATAAGTTGAGATGGAGACAAAATAACCATAGAAAAGAGAATAGAGGAATTGAAGGTAATTGTTATTAGAGAGACAATAAGAGCTAATAAAAAGAATTAACCATCCTTTTACAATGAGGTCATATCCTTTTATAACTTTACAATTCATCTCCTCATCTACCCCCACATGACTTTTCATATTCCCATTACAAGCGATTTTTCAAATGTCCTTATGAAAGATAAAATAATTCCCATTTTTATAATTGCAAAAGGTACTTTTACATTGCATAAATATTACATAACCACTTTAATGATTAAGACACAAAGTCATTATTACACACAATGAAGAATTAGAATAAAGGGAGTAGAAGGAGAGTGAGAATAAAAGGAGAGTGAGAATAGATGAAGGAGAAACAAAATGGAGAAGGATGAAGTAACTCAACTATATGATGAAGATTCTACCTCTAATGCATTGACTAGAAATTCAATTGGTTTGAACTCAAGCCCTTTCACTTCTCGACAAAACGGACAACCGCCGTGGTGATCGTCTTTGATTGAGGAATGCTCACATACCCCAATGTGTTAATCCAAGCCTATGGAATGTGGCTTAGTTTCTTGCACTTAGTAAACCAACTTTTGTGATCCTAAGAAATGTTGGAAATAGAGTCACGGATTACTGCGAGTGACTCCAGGATGTCTTCTTTAAAGGAGAAGGGACCTCCTTCCTCTTCTAAACCATTTCTTGAAAAGGAGTCATGAGCTCTTCCAAAGATGTGTTTACATTAATAGGAGGGGCCCCAAGCTCTTGTACACATTTTCTTAGATATTTGAGAATTCATTGAGCATTGTACTCACACAATTCAAACTTTACCAAAGCATCTTTTAGTACGTTGCACCTTGCAACCATGGTGCAAAACCAAATAGGGGACAAGTTCTCAACTAGAGTCATGAACACATTTTTGATTATCAAGAATGAGGAGTCAAGACTCCCCATTTTAGAGGTCAATGAGAGAACACTATTCCATATCATCTTTTCTTTCTCCATTTCCACCCTGGTGCCTTTGATTCTTGAAATGGTACCTGAAATGAAGAGGAATAAGGAGAGGACCCTAGGTAAAATAACATTCCCCTTTTCATTGATTTTCCCCACCCATTTTTCATTTTCCCTCCCCGCATTGTTTATCATTGGGCTTGTTTGAGGGCCTGTGGATCAAAGATGCTAATGGGAGAGACTACCTCAAAATGGGGCAAGGATAATGAGCTTGGCTCCAAGAATGAATACACATATGAAGATAAATTCCTCACATATTACTCTAATTGGTTGATGGTTCATTTGTATTCTTCATTCTGCTCCAATATCCAAATTGAAGATTCATTGAAAAGATGAGTGTCACCTTCATGTGTAGCTTGACCAAGTGAGACTTTGGTCATCTCATAGTCATTTGGGGTCATTTCCTCCAAAGTTTTGTCTACTTTGGGTCTTGAAAATTTTAGGAACCGAGCTATGGAAGCCTCGGTGTAGAATCTTGCATTTGTTTATGCTTTCCTTGACTTCTTGGATTTCATGTACTTCAAAATGGCCCCGAAGTTTGGTACTCAGTAACTTTTTGTACACCATACTTGATTCTCCGCCAAGCAATTCACAGACCCATGAGAATGGATCTGATGGTGTGGACAAGATGTCATGGAGATCTCGTGCTTATTGCGGGACCAATGTATGTCTATTAAGGGTTTACTCAACTACCTCATATGAGACACTTGGCTCTGCTTGATGCATGAGAGATCGAGAGGGGTCAATCTCTCATTATTCCAATTCTTCAACTTGTTCTTCCCTGACCTTAGCTTTTTTGTGAGACTCCATGGGAGGTGAAACTTTAGTGCTCTTGGTTTCCACAACCTTCCTCTTGTAGGTCTTCTTAGAATGGGATGAACCGAAAAATCTCTTAGGATCCTTAAGAGATAGTGATTGTGATAGTTATCTAAGTAGGGTTGAAGTGGTGTCTTCTTCCCTACTAGAGGCCTTATTTCTTCTAAACCATTCCCTCGATCTTTGGATCACCACTTTATTCTTCTCCTTGATATCTCCATCTTCACAAATTCTCCATGAGGGAGGAGGAAGGGGGATAATTTCACTGGATGGTACTTTGGATTGAACAACTCATAATCATCTTCTTGAACTACTCCGGTGAATGAATCAAACCCAAATGCTCCCATCTCCTCCATGGTAATCCTCATGTAGTCCCTTTTCTTGACCTCAAGGTCATCTGCATAATTTTCACAATAATATTCCAAGTGGGGAATGTGATGCAATTTGGGAACATGGAAAGACTCGGGATCTTTCTGTATGTCAAAGTTGGGCCTAGGGACATATTCAAACAGATGAAATGTAGCTAGGGAGGTCTCAATGTTTGTGGCATTTGTTGCACTCTTACAGGAGAAGACATCAAGTGAGATAGGGAATGAGATACCTTTCTTCTTTGAACCCTTAAATTTGAGATGTACTTGAGAAATTTAGTCAGTAGAGCTCCACTAGGGTGATTTTATCACTAGGATACTTTGGTAATCCGAGCGAGCAAGATCGAATCAACTCACCCTAAGGTAGGTGAAGGTATGAAACTGTGTGAAATAACACCCATACTTCTCAATCAAATCTTCTACTTGAGGAGAGATTCTTCTTTCAGGATCTCCTTCGAGGAGTCGATGATGAACATTGTGAATGCATCATTCACTCGTGTGAAACGAGTTAGTTTCCTTAAAGGTGATTTGTTTTTACTTCTCGAAGGTAGGGTATCTTTGAGGAACATTCTAGGTAGAATAAAATCCTTGGTAGGGTCTCATGTATGCGACGGCATACACCAGATAGGAGGTCATAGTGAATCTCTTGGTGGTGAATAGTTGCATCAGCTATTGGTGGAGATTATCATTGATGATCGGCCCCAATCTATCATTTGAGTTCCCTCTATGATTATCAACATGAATTGGGCCATCCATTCCTGGAAGTACTTGGTGTGTTCTTCACCCATTACTCTACTTAGTAAGACAATGGAATCTGAGTAGGCTTTATGAAACTCACTCCTTGATAGTGACTTTGGTAGCCTCGATGGTTTCCTCCCAGGTTTCAACCAAAAGCAAACTAAAATCCCCTGCAAATAGGAGTCTAGCTTGAGCCACTGTTTGGTTACAAATTCCATTGTGATGATCACCATGTTACTTTGAGTTAGAATTTTCAATCAACTTGAAATCCCCTTTATAGGCAATACCACCAACAACAATGGGTTGTCATCCGCAATGATTGTTCGGGAGGCATGGTCATAATGTTTGGCACAATCCAAGACCAACTCGGTGCTCGGCTTGAAAGTGAGTAGCCTCCTACTCTAAAAATCTGACTAAAAACTATATTTTCCTCTCTTAGATCTCTTAATTTATTATTCATCCTATTTCTCATATGTTTCGAATCGGGAGGGCGACATCACCGTCCCTTGCAAGTGGATATTTTGTAGATAGGGTTGAAATTGGCTCATACCCGTGTATTTGATCTTCATGGTTTCTAGGAACAATGAGGGAATGAGGAGATGAAGGTGTGTGTGAAATTTGGATGTGATCTAAGCACTTACTATTTTTAGTAAGTCACACCTCACCCTTACTTTCTCAATTTAGCCAATTTTTCCAATTTTCACAATTTTCAGTTTTGGAGTCCCGGACTTGGGAATTACATAAAGGGTTTAGGATGATTGCTTCTTCATTATCAAAATTTCTATTCTTAGTAAGGCTCAAATGTAAACTTACTAAAAATAGAAGTATGCCTTTGTGGTATTTTGATTGATATGAAAATGGTCTCATTGGTTTAGGAATTTCAATGTGATCTCTTTCTCCAATTTTAAATCATTTCTATCATCCGATTTATCTCAATCCGAAAAGGTAACTTTTTTAATGGAAATATTAAGGGAGGTGCTTTAAAAAAATTAGAGCGTGAATGGAGATGAGGTTTGAATCATCTCAAAGGAGTTCACAAATGGAGAGCATATGTAAAATTTTAGAATAAACATATCAAATATGAGTGAGATATGAGCAATTTTGTGGTTTTGGGCATGGGGTTTCTTAGTGCAATTTTGGCATGACGCAGGTAAAAAATAAATGGAGGGAGGAGATATTTAAAAATGAGCTCAAAAATTGGCTAAGTTTGATTTAAATAATCACCCCCGAATTCGAGTTAGAAACCCACCCCTTGACCCACCTTTGGCACTTCTCTCTTAACCCGGGTTGAGGGTGAGTTAGGGTTACTAAATGGGTCTAGGAAGCTCTCATGTCCCTTAAAAAATTTAGTAAGGGGACATGAGGTGAAAATTTTCAGCATCATGGTGAAAATGTTCCAAGGGGGCAACCATCATGAAGTGGGGGACAAGGGTGAAGAGTGAGGTGAGTGGAAACATGCCCTAGGAAGCAAGTGTGAAGTTGTGAGTGACGAGAGAGGGAGAGATTCCTTGGTGGCATAAGAATTTACACATGATTAATTTTTTCAGCAGGTGAAAAGGTGCATCAGGTGTGGAAAAGTGTGCCAAGGGTGAGGCTCATCATGGGAGGGAGCAATTGAAGGTGTGAGTGAAGAACACTCATCTAACACTTGAAGTTGGCCACTTAAGTGATGAAAGAACTTCCCTCCCTTAGTGGCACAATTTTTTGCACCTCATGTAATTTTACAACAGGTTAAAAGTGTATAAAATCCTCCTAGGTGTGCCATGGGTCATACCTAACATGAAGAGGGGGCCAAAATGACTTATGAGTGTATCACACTCACCTAACCATCAAAAGACTTCTTAAGTGATGAAAGTGATGAAATTTATTCCCTTGTTCTCCTCACCTTGGTGGTGCAAGTTTTGAACCTCATGAATTTTTTCACCAAGCGAAAAGGTGAAAAATTGCATCATATGTGTGAAAATTTTCCATGCACACTTTTGGAAACCTCGCCTTCACCAACAATTGCCATAAATAGACATCGGAGAGTGATTTTTTTCCTGGGAGCTTCCCTGAGAGTTACATAGGAAAAAATCATATAATTTTTACTCCAAAAGGTCTTATGAGATCATTACAACAACTTTTATGATCCAATTATTCCTAAAATTTGAAATTTACACCTATTTTTTATTCTACTCAAGCACTCAAGGCGTCAGTGAAAGAGATTGCCACCAAAAAGTATGATAATGAAAATGAAAACCAACGCATTGTGAATGAAAAAGGAATTGCATAGGTCACCTTGATATTTTAATCAGGCCTCAACTCTCCATAGAACTTGTGGAATGCTCATTTGAATCCTATTGGGATCGAGGATCTTCATCTGCACTATCGGGCCAATATCTTAAAATCCAAATAGTAGAATCTCCTGAAACCTTTTGAAATGTGAATTAGGCCATCTTAGCTTTTCGAATAGTATTCATTCACTTCCCAAAATATCCCAAGGCTCCTGAACCATTCAAAACAAGCTCACTAGCTTTTTTACTACCTTCATTTCCTTACACCAAGCCATAAGTAGCCCAATGTTGCACAACTTGTTCCTAAACCTAATATGCCTTGAAAAACTTACTAAACTACTTTCGATGATCTCATAGATCTAAAAAAATTCCAGAGGCTTCATCTTTTTTTCCATTCCCGTGAATGCTCATTAGATGCAAAAAGCTCGAAAATAGGTTTTTCAAGGCTTCCGTAAGTACTTGTCTTTGCCTAGATCCAAATATCTTCATGAATAAACTTGGATAACATCCCTTGCACATGAAACACACTTAAAAATCATATTATCACATCGTTCCTAGCCATAATGGGGGTAAATACATTGAATGAGATGGTTGGAGTGCAGGTCACATTGACTAGAGAAGGATTTTCAAGGGTGGCTTAAGTTGTCATGTCAATTTTTTGAATTTTTCATGCTAACACTTTTGCATGACAAAATTCCCACAACAAAAAAATGATAAAACATGTATTTTTAAGAGATTAAAAATACCAAGGTGCAAAGAATCCACAATTTACCTAAATATTTTAAAATTTTATAGTATTTTTAGGATTTATTTACTAGTTAGATTTAAAAATTATTTTTGGCCACCAAGTGGGACACAATTATATGCTTTAACCCTATTATTATATGCAAACTCCACCATGGAAGGTACTCCATTTGTATTGTTGATCCATGCAATGAATTCTTAACATGTCCTTAATGACTTTATTGACTCTCGTAGGTTATCCATTGGTCTCTCGGGTGGTAAATTGAATTGAAGTTCAACTTCATTACCAAGGCCACATATAATTTTTGCCAAAATATAGATTTCATGTGGGGATATTCATCTGAGATAATCCACTCTAGTATCCCATACATTATGAAGACTTCATGCATAAATCCCTTTCAAGTACCCATGAATCATCTTTAATTTTCTCGGGCATTAATTGGGCTACCTTAGTCAACTCATCCACCACGAAAAAAATCATATCATGTTTGTTCTTATACGGGGAAATCCCTACACAAAATCCATACTTATTACCTTCCTCTTCCACTATGGTACATCATGGGGATAAAGTAATCCCATTGGATGAACATGTTCAAATTTTACCTGTTTGAATTCCAAGCACGAGAGAAACAAATTTAGTTGCATAATTTTTCTATCCTTCCTAGAAATAACAAGCTTTTAAATCAACTAACAATTTTGTCACTCTTAGGTGACATGAATATGGAGCACTATGAAATTCCTCTAGAATTGTCATCCTTAGATTTCGTTCCTTGGGAACATATATTCTTCCTAAATATCGACGCAATCTATCCCCTTCAAATTTTTAACCATCGTACCCATGACCCCGAGGATTTACTTCAAGTGCATATTTTATCTAGTAGTAAAATTGGCTTGTGTGCAATTGCTTAAGGACCCCCTCTTTGAAATTAGACCTAATTATTAGCATGCCATCAATATATCTATAGCGCTACGAGCATATGCTACTATATTTTCCTTTCCTTTGATATAACCAATATCAAAATCATATTATGAAATAAATTCCAGCCATCTACGCTATTTGACATTCAAATTAAGATGAGTAAAAATATACTTTAAGCCCAACCGTGACAAGTTTTAAAATTAAAAGGTTTTCCTAACAAAAAGTGCCACCAAATTTGTAATGCATGAACAATAGTGACTGTTTCCAAATCCTGCGGCACATAATTTTTCTCATGGGCTTTAAGGTTTTTGGATTCATAGGCAATCTATAAAATTTAGGTCAAATTTTACAGACTTAAAGACTTAAATAATCAAACACTAAGATAATACTATTGTATATGGATTAATTCTACATATTGCACACGTATGGGACATTACATACTTATAGGCTTAGTCTTCTTCTTATTGAGGAGGACTATAATTACTTAATAATAACTAAATGACTTGTTTCATTAACTCAATACATACTATCTTATTTACGTAGGTTGTTGTAACTCACAAAAATCACCCTAATATATCTATTTTGAATAATTACTTACGTAATATTCACATTAAAATATTAACATACTTGACAAATGTACTTTCTCATTACTTAATGTGAGCACTAACTCATATAATTCCTAACATTCCCCTTAGTGCGAACATGGTAGAACAATGTTCATAGTTTCAACTCGTAGTATGCTTGACTTTGGTGGTATGTCGAATTCTTATGGCTTATGATCTTGATTTAAACAAAAGGCATATCTCATCATCCATCCATGGTTTTCCGTAGGTTTACCACTAACTCGACACAAATAAGAACCCATCAACTGCTCATCTCATATAGTTTTATGGATATCCATAAACCTTGTCGGGCTCCATGATCCACATCACACTTGTGTTTTTATTCTCCGTTATGTTATTCCATTCGAAGTTACAAAATGAAATGATGCTCACTCACATGAAAACTTATAACCGAAACACATAGTAAAACATGTACCATAAACATATTAGCACAACACATCGGAAAACAAAGTTTAAAAAAAACAAAGTTTAAAAACACACATTACCAAATTTGTTATGCGGTCCCTTCATTGGTGATTGAAGAGAGGATGTTGATTTTCCTCCTTCCTCTATTACCCGTATCCTCTGGCGTGACACTCGCTAACTCAAAGAATTGTGATCATGATGCTCAATGATTTCCACATTGTTTAGTATCCTCCCCACAATGTAAAATCATTTGTTTTTAAGACTTGCTTTCAACCGAAAAATGTATCTGTGAGGCAAATTTTTTATTTTATTTTTACAACTTTTTACAATAACACTTTTTGATGACTTAATACTTCTAATGACACAAGACAACTTTTGAGTCTAATAGCATGATAGTTTACTCTTAAGAGAAACCTAGCATGATAGTAGACTCTTAAGAGAAACCTAGTGGAGACAATGTTTATGAATTTTATTACAAAACTAATACAATTTGACATAGGGCAATTTGAGTTGACTTTAGAGATGAACAAGATGACTTTAACAATAATGAATCTATTACAAGAACACTATTCATGATGGAACTTACAACTAGCAATTGCACATGAGGTGGAAGTTACACCGGATGAAAATACAAAACATTTATGCCGAAACAGAGTGTCACTTTGGAATTGCGTCGCGAAAAAGAACCTACCGAATTTGACGTTTTCTAGCAGGGCTCTCTTCAAAGGAGACACCTCCGGTGTAATTATTTTTAATGAGTGAACAACCCACACCTAAGGTGATTATGCAAATCAAACTTCCATGATTCGCAACATCTCTACTCCAACTCTTCTTCGATTCGAATAGTGAGCGACAATAAGAGGAAAACAACCATTGAATTTGTCAAGTGTTAAGGTGGAATTTTATTCAAATCTACCAATGATGTGTCCAAAGCCACAACTTCATTGCAGGTTGTTGTTGGAAGTCCAAGACAAAAAGTGGGTGTGAGCACCATGTGAATTTGTATCCAATGCAAAAGCCGAGCCGAGGATGAACGTGTCATGTTATTTAGCTTAAGTCAAATTTGAATTTGGCAATCGTAATGTAAAATTTCATTCGAATGGATGCATGACACTATAAATGTGATGTGAAATAGATCGATGGATTGGGCTTCTCTCACCCCAATGCCAACAATATCAAATGTTAGAAATCACGTCCCAATATTGACAATATAAACTTCTCTCTTCACGTATTTGTAATTGTAGATAGATGGCAACACAAATTCTTTTCTTGAACCTTGAATAACACTTCCAATGCAATGTTCTGGTAATCATTTTCTCCTCAAATATTCCCGATATTCTTTTCTTGAACCTTGAATAACACTTCCGATGCAATAGAAAAATTGAAAATCCTTTTCTCCTCAAATGGATGCCAACATAGAAGTTTGTTGATTTGAATGCATGGACCAATGGAATATAGATCTAATAATTTTTAGGGCATGACCGAACTAACAATACAAATTTGAGCATGATGTAACAATGCCATAAAACTTACAATGAACCTGAAAAAGAAAAGAATACTTTTAATATATTTAAACACAACTCACAAAAGAGTAAAAATTACACTATTTATATTAACTAGCAATCGCATGCGTACAATGCAATGTGAATGCCAAATGGTATATGTTATTTGATTTAGAGGGATAGTTATTACTTTTGTAGTTAATGTTGATAAGGGGTGTGATTGACAATTCTAATTTTCTATTAAATCCAAAACAAATGTTGTAAAGTACATCAGAAGGGATATTAAATAATAGTTAGTCAAGTGTAATAATTGAATACTAATGCAAGTGAGACATGTAAATTCACTAACATTCACTCTTGAGAATGTGGTGAATGTGAAGTGTTGACGTGAAAGTAGATTAAAAGAACGACTAAGTGATTTAACATATTAGCTCTCCAAGAAACATAAATGAGACTAAATATGCAAGCATATATAAACGAAGCTTAAATGGTTAGGGTACATTCCAGAGTGCTTTATAACCTCAAAGAGTTTGAGAGCATCATTATCAGAGCTATTTTGTGCATATCCTACAATCATGGCATTCCACGAGACCACATCTCTTTGAGGCATTTTGCAAACAAAAATCCACTTTCCATTATACTTTGATGGATGTTCATACCTTGTGCTAAGGCTCCCATATTGGTATAGAAAGGGAATATGCTGACAAAGGTTGTGGAGATTGGATTTGCACTTGCCAAATGCATTCGCCTACAAGTTTTGAAGGAATTTTCAACAAACCCATTTTATGCATATCTTGCAATCATTTAAGTCCATGAGATCACATCTCATTGAGGCATTTTATCATACAGTTCACATGCCTTGTGTATGCTTCCACATTTTACATACATGTCTACCACGACACTTGCAACTACATCTAACAAAAATCAGCTTTCCATTATACTTTGATGGATATCTATGTCCTGCTTTAAAGCTCCCATTTTGGCACAGGTTGGGATGATGATGGCAAAGGTTGTGGAGTCTAGAAAAGTCTCGTATCTATTATTTTTTGGTGAATGTCCATCCCCTGTTTGACATAGGTTGGCAGTATGCTCGTAAAGGGGAACTAATATTCAGGTTGGCTACTGCTTTGGTTGCATTTGGTGAAACAGAGTCAATGCTTCATGAGGATGTTCATGTCTTCTAGTAAGCTGTAATTATAATACTCCATGAGAAGGGGTTACAAATAATGAACCAAAAATATATATTTAGAAAATCCACTTCTACAATCGCCAAATGTAACATTGTATCTTCCATAACAAAATAGTACCGATTTTAGAATATCTCTATAAATACAAGGGTATGAGCATAAACTGACAATGATCTGAAAGTAAGTTTTGAATAAGTGCCCACCTTCCATTAGAAACTTCTTCTTTGGGCACAAAGAGCTTTGCATATCGAAACACAAAGATGAAGTTCCTTTTGAATCACTTGTATCATATTGTGAATGTTGTTTTAATCTATTGAAGAAATCAGCTAATTGTTTGACAAAATGCCAAAATTCAGTCTCGATACTGTCTAACCTGTATGGGGACTCTAACAATGTTTTAATGTTGTTTTATTCATTGATAGGCTCTGGGAAAACCTTTAAAGCACCTGTATTTCTCATGAGTATTTGATCTTGGTTGAATTTGTGTCCTAATTAGTTTAAATGGTCCTATGTAAGAGTGTTTTCATGCTTATGGTAGGATTGTCTTTAGTGCTCTCTAATCTTGACTACACCAAAAGATGTTTACATTAACCCTACATGCATTTCTAATTAATCTCAGTCCACACAGGTGAAAGAAAATGACATGCATGTTTTAAGCAACAAATTTGAGAAGCTCGATTTATCGGTGTTACGAAATAATCCTTTGATTGACCCACCATGCATGAAGTTGCCGAGTTTCAAATCGATGTTTCCAAAGCCTACTCCTAAGTAAGTTCCTAGTATCTGAACAAACCAACTGATCCATAGTAATAATTATAGGAGGTATTTGAATGAATATGTAGATGGTAAGCACAAATATGTTATAGGGAGCACAAACAACACTTCTGATGGGCATTTGTTTGTGTGACTTGGTGAGTTGATTTCACAAAAGACTATTTGACCGGAATGAGACTGGGATGGTGTTGTGATTTAATTTTGGCACAATACATGATTGGGATTGAAAAGGATTTTAACTTCTTAAATATTTGATTTAAATGTCGATTCCTTATTCCTTATGATGCAGTTGCAGCCCTTTCCTTCTTCATAGAGCCACTTGTTCCTTCTTTGACATCTTTACAAATGAAAGAAACATATGAGAATACATATAATTTTCCATATGAGGGGGACGAATGAGCCCCTGTTTAGGCTGCATGAATATCAAAATATGAAAAAAATCGAGTGTTGAGTGTGTGAGTGTTGTATATTCTCACACACACACATTTTCTATCTAAGAATCAATTAGAAGTTTCATTTTCCCTATCCCAAAGATAGTGGCAATGCAGATGAATGTGACAACTTAACGATGTCAAAGTTAATTCGAATGGAGAAAGGTGTGTGAAAAGAGTCCATTCTATGTCAATAGTCCGAGTGTGTCAAATGACATCACAACTAATGTTGCGAATTGTTTTAAACAAAAATTAAGCATATATACTAATTAAGATATAGTTACCAAATTTTGAACATGAAAATCAAGTTTTTAGGGAAAATGAGAGAAGCCAAAAATTCGTAATGAACATGATACTTTGTTTTAATCATGGTGTCTAGAAAGTGCTCTATTTGGATCGTGCACTTGATCTTTGGAAAAAATAGCTTAAAATTTAAATATTCATTGATGACTAAATTTGTTATGTTTGCCTTCTATAAACTTCGCTCCATTTTATGAAACCTTGCTTCAATCATTGTGAAATCGTTGTTTTTCTTCTTAATCCTAATCGGGATGCCAACATCTAGACCTATAAAAAAGTGAGGTTCATTTTGGGAATTTTTGTTCCACTTAACAAGATTCTCATAAGATCTCTTTGTTTCATACAATATTGAGAACGACACACATAATATATGCAATAATTCTTTAATCATGAAAATTGTTGCAATGCAATGTGTTTCTACTATATTTTATGACTACAATGAATGCTCAAGGATTATTTGATTCTCTAAAATACTTTGCTAAATTCCTACAACAATAATTGTCTATCTTTGAATTGTTAAATAACAAAGTAATCTTAATAGATTTCGGTTTTTAAATGAACTCGGGTGCTTGTATATTCATACACATTTTAAGTTCAAACCAACAATTAGAAAAAGTGAAAAGATAAAAAGGATCAAATCTGCGATGAAGAAAAGAAGGGCACGATATAATTCCACTCAAGTTATGCACATGTTGAGAACTTGAGTCCAAATTCTAGACATCGAAGGTGGAAAATAGGAGAAATAGATAGATGAAGTTAAATGACCATTGGGGTGCATGAAGAAATGACACCAATCAAACCACAATATAAATTAAAAACAATCAAAGTGTATAAATATTTTTAACAACATATAACTTCCTTAGGGCCCATTTATTTGTTGGGTACAATGACATGTAATTGGTGATTCATGCTCCAGCTCACGGCCATTTCCATGCATTCCTACAACATTTCCATGGCTGGTAGAGTCTCTTCTATAACCTTTTCTTTCCGAGGATCATCTACTACCATGAATAAATTTCAAGTTATGTATGAATGTGTTGGCTTGCTCTAGCATTGACCTGTTATATAGCTAATCAAAATCCACTCGTCTTACTCTGCCTCGACAAATTTATTAAAAAAATCCAGCCAAGTTCCATTTACCTCAAATGTCTACACAATCAATGGGAATTGCTAATCATCCTCCTCACTCTGCACCACCCAATTCGATTCAGATTCAGGTTTCAAAATTTTGAAGGTAAAAGTCATCTTTTGGATAAATTCTAATACCCACTTCGATAAAATTCATTACCCACTTTGAGAAATTGCATTTTGAGATCAATTCGGCTAACAATTTTAATTCAGAACTCAGAAAGATCACTGTTTCCAGTAAAATCAGATTGAACACAACATTCTATATTGAGACTTGCCTAGCGAATATCCATGCAGAATCACAAGATTCCAATGCTTGATGCTTCCAAATGTTTCCAGCTCAGTTTCAAATTCATGCAAGCTTTGTGGGATGAGAAGCTAGAGTCCACGGTGAGGCTTTACCAAAGACAACTTTGACCTTCCAGCCTCAAAATTCCGGCTTGCAACTCTACAACATGCATGACATAAACGCCCAAAGCATGCAACTAAAACTACATTTATTCAATTCTACCAAAAACCCCTGAAAATGGTTCTGGTTCCCTCTAGAAACGTGTGGGGTTCTTCATAACAGCAAGGTCCTTCCATTGACAAGGTTGGAGTGATTCCTCCTGGGATTAGGTGCAATCCTCAAATGAACATTAATAAAGGGTGGATTAGATTATTCCTGGGGTTAAATCACAGAGAACAGAGAATACAAAGAATGATTGAATTTAAGTGAAATGAAGTCCATATTTTCACACAGGAAACAACACAATACTTACCTCATACAAATATTGAGCGTAGTTACACAAGATGTGAGAATTTGAAGGATTATCCTCAAGCATTATCTAATAATCCTCAATGTTCTCTGATAATATGATTTTGTTTCCAAAGATGAATTCTTGCATGCTTCATTCGAAAGTGTACAAAACTTACTAAGATTTCATCTTGTTTAACTTCTTCCTTGACTCTTTCCTTCCCATTACAGTAACATGAATGTGATGAAATAGATTTCAGGGAGGGCAATCTTTTGCTGGCAGACATCCTACGATACCATGGCTTGTTTGAAGTAGTGAAATTAAAATCATCAAAGGAATCACATTGCAAAATGGTTTCAGAAGCGATCTTTTCTTAGACAGGGAGCCTCGGCTGAGCATGCTCTCCAAGTTACCTTTTGATTGAAATCACTTAAAATTACACCCAACATAACCACATGTAACTAGAAAATTGCCGCATGTAACTGCTAAAAACACCCAACACCCCACACAACTGTATGCAATTGGAAAACTGCGCCGTATGCAACTCCTAAAAACAAAAAAATGTCTAAACGACCATCAAACCGTTAAATTTAACATAGTCACATAAACGTCCACAAGGATATTTCCCATAGGGGGACACCTTCGGCACAATTATAGCATTAATCAAATTTCATGAATTGGACAACAAAAACAATACAGCTTGCCCCGCCAACACACTACTCCATTACGATCAAACTACTTTGATACCAAATGTAAAATTTGGGTCGATTATAAAAACTTAATACCCCTGAATAATGAAACACAAAGATAATATTGTTGTATATCGATTAACTCGCATATTGCACTCATCTGGGACATTACATACTTATAGGATTGCTCTTATCCTATTATTTAGAGACCTACAATTACTCAATAACAATTAAATGAGTTGTTTCAACAACTCATAACATACTATCATATTTATGTGAGTTTTTGTAACTCATAACAACTCACCCTAATATATCTACTTGTGAATAATTACTCACGTAATATTCACATTACAAGATTAACATACTCAAAAATATATTCACTCATTAATTAATATGAGCATTAAATCATATAATTCCTAACACAAGCACCTAATCATCATGCATAAGTAATCCCACATATCTATCCCCAAAGTCATATGTCACTATAGTGAAATGACCATTAGGGTCCATAAATTTAAGAATTATTTTCGTAATCAAATTTTCCTTGAGAAGGCCAAAGTATTTCACACATTTCTCTATCCATTCATACTTTTACTCTCTTTTTGTAAAGACAATAACATTGAAAATCTTGGAGAATCCCAACACAAACTTCTTGTAGTATATAGCCAATCCCATAAAGCTACATACTTCATAGATGTTCCTAGGAGTTGGCCATTCCATAACGACCTTTATATTTTCTAGATCAATAATTGTCCCATTCATTGAGATGATATGCCCCAAATATTGTACTTTCCTTTGGAAGAAGGCACATTTTGAGAACTTAACAAAAAGCTTGCGCTTACAACAATCACCCATAACCAACCTCGAATGATGGATATGTTCTTCCTCATCTTTGGAATAAATAAAAATGTCATCCATAAAGACAAACAAAAATTTATCCAAGTATTGTTTGAACATGTTATTCATTAGGTTCATAAAGATGGTAGGTGCATTTTTAACCAAAAGGGTAGGACTATGAACTCATAAAGCCCATACCGAGTTCGAAAATCCATTTTATCGATATCCTCACCCTTGATCATTAACTCGATGAAATCCCGATTGAAGATTTATCTTGAGAATACCATTTCCCTCGTATTTGATCAAAGATATCATCAATGCGGGTAAGGGATATCCATGATTGATTATGGCTTTATTTAACAATCTATAATCCACACACAATCTCAAAGTGTTGTCCTTATTTTTCACAAAAATCCTTGTACTCCCAAGGTGAGACACTTGACATATCAAACCTTTAAACAATTACTCATGCAATTAAGCCTTCAGCTTCCATTAATTTTTTAGTTGGCATCAAGTGTAGGGTAATTTTGAAATAGGTTTTGAACCAAGCACCATGTCAACCGAGAAGTCAAAATCTTTCTTAAGAGGTAGCCTAGGTAGTTCCTCGGGGATTTTTTTGAAATTCCCACAAAAATGGGTATTCCCCATTGTCGGCTCTTAATTTTCATCGATCTCATATATATAAACTACATAAAATATGCATCCTTTTCTTATAGCTTTCTTAAGTTAGATTGCAAACATATACCTAAGATCGACTTCTCTTTTTACTCCTTGAATAATAGTTGGATAACCAAAATCATCCAAGCATACAAATTTCTTTTAGTAACAATCTACCTTGGCTTTATGTTGGATAAACTAACTTATCCCTAAAATGAAATCATAGGAACCTAAGGGTGTCATGAAAAAAATTACCTCTATGGTGAACTCAAGTAATTTTTGTTCCACCTCAAAGAGACACTATTCTGGATTTGATGTTCATTCTTATTTTTATATTGAATGGTCTAAGAGTTTTCCATATAGATAGACCTTCTAGGTAATTTAGACAATAAATAAAAATAAATAAAGGATTTAGTAGCTTTAGTTTAAATAAAAATTGATACAAGTGCATTGAAAAACATACCGAAGCCTCGATGTGTGTCGACAAATGGTCTGCCTAGTGGTTATCTACTGCTACATGTATCCTCTATTGAAAAATTTCTCTTTGATCTAGAAGGGGTTTTTGTTATTGGAAGTTATTGTTGGAGTTCAAAATTGCACCCGGCTCAATCATAAAAGATATAGAATTTTGGGGCAACATTAAACTGTCTTCAAGTGTGGGACTTGTGGTTTGAGATAGACCTTTGAAGAAGGTTAGCTTCCTTGTCCCGTAGATTTGGGAAATTCCGTGCAACACAACCTAATTCTACTTCTAAAACTAATCCTATAGCTAAAAATTCTACTCTAACAATTCCAAGGGACCTTAGAGAGAAAGATGTAAGAAATAAAATCTAAGATAATAGGGGTGGTGATAACACCAAAAAAAGGTGGAACTTTCCCAAATCCAAATGAAAAAGATAGAAATTTGTAGAACTGAGGTTATGAAGGTGCACATAATTCCAAAGCAAATAGATAACAAAATATAAAATATGCAAGAGGACGAAATATTCACATCATACGCAAGGTATTCAAAGGAAAGAGCCAAGCCACATTTTTATTAATAAATATTTAGTTCTTATAACAGAGCCGAGACAAGAGAAACTTTAATTGGGAGTCAAGAGGTTGAATATATGCAATTTAGAGTTTCATTAGGAAAGCTCAAAGTATGCTAAAAGAAATAAGAGAAGAACCCCTATAAAGTGCGCAAGCACTTACAATTATAAAATACATGGATAAAGGTAGAGAGAGAGGACCACCGAAATGGAATCCGTCTCATGGAAAATGTATTGAATGAGTGTGGTTGCCATGAATTCTTATAGAGGCTGCTTGTAGTACATGCATGGACACCCCCATGAAAGAAAACAACTATAACACAAACCCTTGAGTCTATCACATGCCATCAAATTGCAAAGAACAATACCATACTTCGTTAAATTCTGGGGATTGGGGTGGTTGGCTCTATGGTTTGGAGTCTAATTTGGCTTTGATACCTTCCATGGATTCCAATTATGATTAGAATATGTCACAATCTATCACCTTGTTTCACGGATTACACCATGGCTTTTAAGTTTCTTCCCCTTCTGCACTCTTGAAAATCTCTCCTCGCTTCCTTGATGAGCGTATAATTCACACCATACACAGGTTCAAATTGTTTGGCCCGTAGTTTTATAACTGGAGATCAATTTACTTTGTTCTGTGGGTTTGATTGGAACCTATAGAACACTACAAATTAGCAAACCTGTGAAACACTAAGTTAGTGCTCCACAAATTTTGAACTTAGTCTCCTTTTAACTTTTGTTCTATTATCGCATGGCCTCCCAAACTTGTTCTCCACGCCTCATGAATTCTTCTCACCATAACTTGTCCTATGATTCATGGTTCAATTTTTCCAAATTCTGAGATAGCTCATTCCTTTGTTAACGGGTTTGGCAGAACCCACAAAAACTAATTTCGTGCACTCCGTGATATACCGAATCGTTGTCTTGCAACTTTCGTTGAGTGAAAAAATGGCTAATTCTTTTTGACGAGTTATTCAAAATTACAAGGGGTGTAATTTTGGACAACAATTTGGTGACCTTTAGGGGACATCTACCTATTAGATGATGGTGACCAGCTACCTTAAAGTGTCCATTGGGCATGTAGTCAAACATAATTTTGAGAAGAATGATATGTGGAGATAAAACTTAAAGAACTGCTCCAACAATCTAATCTTCTGCTAAAGGATATGCTCTTAGATTATCCACATATGACTGCAAGTGTCTTCAAAACATATGTACAAAATAGAAGATCATACATGCTTCAAGTGAAACATATAGAGAGTGAAAATAAATTATTATAAATAAAAGGATCACCAAAATGATTGAAGAAAAGACACTCAATCATTTATCAACACATGACAAAGGAGGGTACCTCCAAATACACACAAGTATTTACCGGATGCAACACACAGACTTGATGGAGGTGTCTTCGATGAATCCCATTGACTGGGATTTATAATGCTTCTCCATTAAGATTGGATAACTCAAAATAGTTAGCCTCTTTACAAGCAATGATAATGTATGGCCCACTCCATAGTGCATAAAACTTGGAATGCCACCCTGCTTTAGCTCTATTCATGTCCCACTTAAAGACTAGATCACCCGATTTGAATTGCCATTGTTTAGATTTTTGTCAAACCATTGTTTGATTATCCTCTAATGTTATTCTAACCTACATGTGGCATAATTCCTTAATTCTTTCAGTTCAACCAACTCCACCATTCTAATTTTTCTTTAGTCTCCGCACCTTTAAACTCAAACTGTTGGGCCAATTCTAATGAAGGAAATTCAAGTGATAAGGAAGCCTAGCTTCTCTACCATATACAAGCTTGAATAAAAATCACCTTTTTGATGTAATTCTATCATCCTAGAGAGCACCTTTTACCTTTGTACTCCATTGCCTTTGATTGATCTTAATATTCCACTTCATGATTCCGATTAGGTTCTTATTAGTTGATCCACCAAACCATTACCTTGCGGTACAAATTTAAGGAAGTTTTCAAATAAAATTCATTTCTAAAATCCCAATTAGATATTTTAGATCCCAATAATGCCTTACTATTATCGAGAGGTGGTAGTTTGAGGAACTCCAAAGCTTGTTACAATGTCATCCAAAAATTTAAGGATGATTGATTCAATAGCCTCCTTGAGTGGTATGGCCTCTATCCACTTGGTGAAGTAATATATTGCTATCAAGCCCCACATGTGAGCCCCACTTGAAGGAGGATTAATAATTCCAGTGAAATAAATTGCCCATTGAGAAAATAGTTCATCCTCTTGAATAGGATGAAGGGTAAGGACGCTGGTCTTTTCTTTCCCGTGAAGAAAACACATTATTTACATTTTTGAGCCATTGATGTGCATCCGATAACAAAGTGGGCCAAAAGTATCCTAATCTAAGGATTTTCAATGTCATAGCCTTAGGTGAGAAATGTTTGCATGAGGAACCATCATGAAATTCTACTACGACCTTATCTATTTTTTCTCCTCCAAGGCATCTTAATAAGACATCATCCAAATTCCTATTGAAAATAATACCACCAACTAAAATATAAGGAATCGATTGTAGCATGAGGTTTCTTCTTTTTGTATTTCTCAAACTAGGAGGATAATCACTAGTTGCTAGAAATATTGCCATGTTTTTAATCCAACTTTTGTGGCTAGGTTGAGTTCCTTCATCACGCAAGTTCTCTATGTTGCGCGAGTTTTCATCATTATGTGGGTTTTCCGCTCCTCATTTATGAAGAATGGGACATCTTCATCACCCTAAAAATATAGAGCAAGTTGCTCACATAATGCTCTACCTCTCACCAACTTCGTGGCCTTGATGGTCACGCCAAATTCCATGATCTTGGTCACCCATCCGACTCTTTTTTCACTAATTTTTGTGATGCACCTAGAATTTACCAAGAATAACCTGTGCCCGGCGACACATCACTCACCTTAGGCCGAGTGCTCACCCGAAGTACGCAAAGGTACTAGGCCCCTCTTTAGGGTTGATGTTGTAGGATTTTAGCATGATGAAGACTTAATGCATTCAAATCCATAATTAATACAACATTCTACAGAGCATGTCTGGATCTAGATTTAAAGAGTAATAGATTTAAATAATAACCATACTGAAGTCAATCATGCAAGAACCAGTTATACTCATGATTAATACCTTGATTCAGCCAATACACTCCATTATATTATACACAATAAATATACAGAAGCTTACTACAATAATTAATACCATAGGCTCATGCGCGCATCAGATCTGTAGCATAACCTCGCAGATAATTCGGTTATCGCACATAATACCCCCATACTATGCAGATCACTACATATTTATAAGGGTGGGGACTTGCCCTTCACCACTTGTATAATTCCCAAAATAGGTCACATGTGGAAAATAGTCACATGCCTTTACAATAATAGCCACACATGTAAGTGTGCTAACAATAGATCTCTTCTAGTTAACTGGTAGTAGAAATTCTATTTTTAATTCGAACCCATGCAAAGTGCTTGCTCTTCCAAAAATAGCCTATGACGTGACATGCAAGTCTTTATCTAGTTTGTGTGCTCCACACGCCATCTCCAAAAATAGCCCGTACATGTGAAAACGACTAAGTCTCGAATCTACCCTTGTCTTTTGTGCGCATTTCCTTCCCTATCCTTCCACGCCTTTGACTGTTCTTTACTCCTATGCACAAATCTTCTGTGCACCCTCTCCTTCATATCATACTCTTGTTCGCTCAACATTACCCCACACTAAACCACATTTCCGCCTCGACAATGGTTTCCTTTTAATATGGAAAGAAGAAAGAATAAGGAATGGATGAATGTAAATAATTACTATACAAAGAATAATTATTTACTCTACAACATCCTCTACTTCAACTGGAAGAATTAGTTCTAGATATTCTTCTTTTATTTATGCCTTTAATGTTTGCCACTCATTCAACACGGCCTCTGCCTTTTTTGTAATATTTATTGCAATAGACTCCAACTCATCCTGGGTAATTTATTCCTTTTCATTCTGTAATACTAACATAATGTTGGTGCTCAAATTAGTCTCACCCCATTTGTCATTGAAATTCCTTAGTTTGTGGCCTCTGTCATGTTTTCTATCTCCCCATATTGGTGCTTGAAGACTTTTTCCTCCATTTGGTTACCATGATCAGTCCCTTCCTTGGTCGAAGATCACTTAAAGGTCTAGAATTTGTTTTTCGTTTCTCTGTCCATCTGAAGGAGTCTATAAATTGGGCGTAAAACTCGGGTTGTTCCTTTCCTTTTGTTTTTTGCAGTCATGTATTGTTTTCCCTGTCATTTTTGTCCCAAATACCTGAGGAAACATGATTGGATGTAGCTCGAGAGGATCATGTTTGAACCTTATAACATTTCCAATGTCTCTATCCTGCGCAAGAAAAATTCATCTCCGGGCTCAAATGGTGGTTTTCTTGCATTTTTACGGTTTGACGGTGTGGTTTTCCCGTCAAAATTTACATCTCTGCATCAGTGGAAACGTGGCCCTTTTTGTTGGATGCGACTCGGTGGGGCACTCTAAAAACTCTAAGGCTCACTTCAACCCAAAACTTGTCCACGTGGAGGAACGATGCTCATTTGAAAATTCACCTTTTGGTTTGGCCTTGGAGTTGCGCCAGAGACACATGGAGGTTTCCACGGCTCTGTCCATACTTAGACTTTTTAAAGAAAATTTCTAAGGCCTGGGACACGTGGAGGGACCATGCATGTTTGGGGACTGGCCCTAAGTTTTATTTTGAAGAAGCGCCAGGAGGACACTTGGAGGCTTTTGCTCACTTTGCCCTTTGCTTGGACTTTTCAACGGCCTAAGGAAACTATCTCGGACCCTAGACACATGGCGCCTTCACTGAACCTTCAACTTTTTTAATAGACTCTGTGGAATGAGACATGTGTTGAGCCCGCGCTTGTTTGGGGTCTCTACTTTTGGGGACCATCTCAAAATGTGCCATTGACACACGTGGAGGCTTCTGCTGGCTCCTTTTACACTAAGACTTTTCAAAGGCCAAAAGGCATTTTTTTGGGCCTAGGGTACGTGGAAGGCTCGTGCTTGTTTGGGACTTTCCTTTGTGCTTCTCCTTTGTAGTTGCGCCAAGGAAACACATGGATGACTATGATATAAAGTGGAAAAGGGGTAGAATCAATGGTTGTTGTGCATTTCACCTGTTTTTCCGCCATTTTCTTTGTCCCAAGACTCCTGGAGACATGAATACACATTGTTTTTCATCGTTCTTTGATGAAATTCCTTGTCGTCTCTGTCTGTAAGGTGCCATTGAATGGATTTGAAACTTAAATTGTGAGTCCAAGGATTGTTAAGGTCAATATTTTGAAGTTGGAGTTGCTCAGGCACTTGCGAAAATGGGAATTACTAGAGGAAATGGATGCAGGAAGAATTGCAGAGGAAAGAGAGGGAAAAGGGATGAAATGATGAAAGTGCAGCGCAAAAGGTGAAAAAGGTGTTGCCTCGAGAGCAAAAAGGGATGACTGTCAAGTCCAACTATGCAGAGGCTCAAAAATGATTAAAAAGGGGATTTCTGCATGATGATCGATTTAAATGATTAAAAGGACTCTGAAAAGTTGTGGCATGACATCCTAGTCATTAGTTGAGGGCCCAAGAAACGTGATCAGTTCACAATTGGTCCACTTGGTAGATTTCGGATCTGAATTTGTTAAACATCGTTGTCTGAAAACAAATTGGTAACAAGAAAAGGTCCCTCAAATATTCTTCTCTTTTGGGGGAAAATTGAGTGAGAAAATGTATAAATGCAATGAGATTACTCTTACAAATGGTCAGAGTTTGAATTCCTAAGAGAAAATTTGAGAAAGCCTTATTCTGAGAAGCCCGTCTGAGATACCTGGTTAATTTCCTTTGTGTTAGATTTTCTATCATGTCAAGTTGGTTATAGATGTATAGCCATTGACAAGCATTGAGATTGCTCTGAAGCTTTCCCCTGTTGATGAATTTAAGCAATTTTGAAATTAATTTGTGTCCAATCTCTAGCAATTTGTGTTTGCTTTGTTTCAGAATGTCTGTAAATAGTTTATTTCATTCCTATTGCAATCTTACATTAAAATCTTTGTGAAATCACACAGGATCTCATCCTGTGACAATTTAATGGTATTTGTAATTTCATTTCAAGAAGAGCCTTCATCTTGGATGAGATAAACAAATTTAAAATCAATTCACTGTCATTTGTTGATAAAGATTGTTTGTAAGTCTTCGGGTGTACCTTAGGCATGATTGATCAAAGACTTTGGTGTTTAATTGAGTCTTTCAATTTGAGCCTTCGTGTTAGAGTCTCAAAGATTATGTGAAAATGTGCTGATCTGGGCCTCCACTAAAGCACACCTTCTGGTTGAAGGAACGTCTTAACTGCTTCTGAAGTATTTTTTTGTTGATTTGTTCATTGTTGTGAAGTCCCTTTGAAGATCTGGTATAATCAACTTTATCCTGCTTCATCTCCCACCAAAATCATTAAAAACCATGAATCCACCCTAAACCACCCTTGTTTTCCCTGTGTATCAACAAAGGAACAAAATCTACTTGCAAAAATATGCAGAACAATCAGGATTTCTTAATGTCTTTAGTAACCTTAGCCTTGTGTTGAAAATATCTCCATATTCTGGAAGTGACAACTCGTGAGAGTCATATTTGGTGTGTTGATCATATTTTCCCAAGGTTTTCTTTATAAAATTTGTGCAAAAGAAAGGTATCTGCGTCTCCTTCAATAACAGAGGTTACACTAAGGGTCCTCTCACCCCGGTCGAAGAGGCGTGACCTAAAGGAGTGAGGACATGTCAAATCCTCTTAAAGGTGCTATCCACCTCTCCACAAATCTGAGTAACAAAGGGCCAGTTAGATCTCATCCCCGACTACAAAATGACACACACTATGATCTATCTGCCTCTAAGCTCCACATCCAATCTGTGTTGCTTCTCGGCTTGAAAGGGAGAACAAATTTGGATACCAACACATAATATTAGACATTGTAGACATTCTCCCTTCCAGAAGACCCATCTTCTGCACTATAAGTTTCCCAAGTTCATCCAACCATTTCTTATGGGGCTCTTGGGCCACTGTAAGGGCCTCACACTTTTTTTTTACCAGTGCCAATATCTCTACACACCCCAAGGTTTCATCCTTCATTTCCTTCAGGACTTCATTGTCCTCTACCATGGTCCTTATTCTTATGACTACCTCTGGAGCTGCACAAATATTCAATGCTTGGTCCGCTTTCTTCAGCTCCTCCCACAAGGTTTGGAGTAGTGCCTCATATGATGAAATATTTCGCACTATTAAAGCCTTTACTCGCTCTACTTCCTACTCAGGGTCCTTTGGTGCTTTGGCATATGTATAGGTCCATCCTCAAGCACCAAATCGACTAAGGTACGTGCATAGTGCATAGTGAAGGGAATATTTCAAGTACCTTGGACTCCAAGTGTGGTCACACTTTCAGGACATAGTCTCTGATCTCCTCTGCCATTCGAACAAAAAACACATTCTTCTTTTTCTCCAAGTCCTTTTCTCCCTTCAAGGGCACTATCTTAGCATCCTTTTCCTTGTTTTCTTCTCTTAATGCCCTAATAGTAGCAGATTTGTCTATGTTCCTCCACACCACCTCTGTAGATACTTTTACCAAGGCATTACTCACCTGTTCATCAGACATAACAGTGGGTTTTATGGTTATATGTCTGGCTTGAGGTGCCTTCTTCAATATTCTTGACACACAAGATTCTTCGCATACGTCGAAGTCTGTCTCATCCATGTGAGTGTGCATAGACCAAGATAGTTGCTTCCTTGTGCGCGTGGTGGCCATATCTTCATCCATTAGCTCCCATCCATATAACTCCTTATGGCTCACCATGATTTGAAAACAGTATGGACAATTTTACTTGTGTCCTCAGCATAGCCCAAAGATGGAACAATATACTCTTCACTTGTTCTTTTAGTTCTTGGCCCCTTAGGAACTAGAGCGCTAAGATTTGGAGCTGGATATTCTATTTCTTGAGTATTATCTGGTCCTGTTTCTCCTTCCTTTACCCGTTCTCCTCCATTCTTTACATCTTCGTCTTTCATTTCTTCATCCCTCGGCTCTTCCACATCCTCTAGTTGTGTAGGAGATTCGCACGCTTTTCGCAAACTCTTCCACCTCCTCATTTAGCTTTAATTTTCTCCTTCTTTCTCTCTGTCTCCTTCGTGGAGAGATTCATGGTGATCTCCATACTGATTATGGAGTAGCACCTTGGGTTCTTGTTCTCCTGAATACCCTTCTAACATGATGCTCTCCTTGGACTACATCCAAGTCTTCATCACCTTCTTCTTGTACCTGGGGTGGAGTGGTCACGCGTTCGCCCCACCTTATCGTGGGTTTCCTTCGTCTTCTATGTTCCAGCCACCACTATCTTCTCATTCGTCTTCCTCCTCATCCACCACTATGGTTTCTGCAGGCTATGGGGTTGACACATTCTCCATTGTATGCTTACCCTTTGGCGGCCCTAGGAGCACGAACTCATTCTCTACATATTTGTTACCCTCCAACTTAGGCTTAAGCTGAAGGTATACAAGTGTGGCTCCATTGTCTCCAATTTCCAAACTTACAGGCTTCATGCTTATCATATCTGAAATTAGCCTCTCAACATAGGTAGTCTCGGCTTGGATATACATAAGTCTTCCTCAAGGTGTGGTAGTCATAGTCTACCTTGTCTATAATGAAGTTCAAGTGATGCATATCCGTAAAAGAGTGGACTGATGCTTAGAAGTAGCGTGTCATGAAGGCATATGTCACTTGAAACAGGGGCTCCAAGTCCCATCTTTCATTGCAAATCGTGTGATGTAGAAGTGTTGGTACACCGTGAACTACACTGCCTTTCCCACCACCGAAGGTAACTCCTTGGGAATGTGCCACTCTTCCTCAAACGCCACGTGGAGCCTGTCATACCACATCTCCACCTTTTCTTGAATGGCCCGCCCATTGACCCTTCACACAAGTACTTGTCAAATCTTTCCGCAAGTGACTTGTTTTCCTTGGGGTACTCCCAAATCTTTTCCTTTGGCCCATCGGGCACTCCGATCTCCATAAATACCAAATACAATAGGATAGCGCCAAAGCTAATCCTTTCACAAAAAGTGTGCGATTCCTCAACGATGGTCTTTGTAATGTTACCCGTAATGTTGTAGAATACCCCCTGTGATATCTTATTTGTGACATGGAGCCACATTGTGTTCACCTGCGACCATCACTCTTGATCATTCAATTTGGTCACTAGATGTTCAGTTGCCTGTACCACTGGGTAATTCTTCAACTTGTCGATATCCATTCTACAAGGGCCCTTGGTATACCCTAACTCCTTTCGTGTCTCCATGATTGCTGCTTTATCTGTCAAGTCACTACTTAGATTCACTCCTGTGCCTTTTAATCCTGTTATAGTTGAAATCAAAGCAGTTGTAATCCTTACCCTATGTCCGGATGAAATAGAAAAAGTCTTCATGTACCCTACTCATTAACCACTGGTACAAAGGTTCATATTTTCCAAAATATGGGAGCTCGTACAACTAGTAGAATCCAATATGCTTTAACAACTTCTCTCCAGTGTCATCTTATCTTTGGCATGTCTTCTGTTGTGCGCTTGTTTGTCTTCGTACTCAACAACGCATCCAACTCCTTGTTATCCGATGTGCGGTGGTTATAATCACTGATTTTACACTTATGGATGTGAGAATCCCATTCTTGTCCCACTATCATGCCTTCTGGGTATTACATCTCCAATAAATTTCTCTCGGGAGTAATTTCAACCTTTGCTTCCACTTTCTTCTTTCCCTTAGCTCCTACAACAGGTGTTTTTCTTGGTGCCATCTATAACTCTCAACTTTCTATCCTCAAATTCTCACCTTCTATCTTCTCAACATGCAAACCCAAACCTTAGCTTGAATCTACATGCCCTAACTCTTTCGTAACGATCGCTTCGCTCAAACCCTTTACCAATGGGGACACAAGCTTCTCCTTCACACAAATTTTCTCTCCACGTCTTGTTTCACACTCTTCGCACCTTAATACTCTTCTCTCAGCTTGGTCGCACTTAGCTCTTTCAAATTCTTGCACTTTATAATGGTAAAAATGAACTTGCATTCCATCCTTATATATATTTTCAAAAAGTTAGTGCATTTATTGCTCCTTCACCTACCAACAATCCTCTCATTAATTGATCATTTTCACTCTTTCTGCGTGGTACATCTTCGCGCCTAAGCTATAACCTTCTAACGCACCTTCCTATCTTCTCGGCCATGGACTTCTCTTCAAAGATGCTTCCATGCACCCGAGTACCTTGCCTCTATGCTTTCTCTTGGTGGTCTCCATGGCCTCTTCTTACCTTGCGTTATACTTGTTGCTTCATTTATCTCCATCTACGGTCCTCGTTTTTCAAAGTAATATCTTTTCTAACAATTCTCCAAACTTGAAATAGCACCTGTAGTAGTTTGTTCCTTTACATGTACCCATTTTCCAATAGTCTTGTACCTAGTTATCAATAACCACCCCACAAAAATGGTATGTGTAATCCTCTGCACATAAAAATTCTTCAAATAGTAATTATCTTTCGGCGCACAAACATACTTATTACACAAAAACACCAACTAAATTGACAAAGCCTAGCGACGAAGAAGGAAATACATAATTGAAAACCTAATCTAAATGGAAAAACTACCTTATTACAAACACCAAGAAGACTTATTTATAGTAGGGCTTCAACCTACTCCCGTTGAAGTAACCAGTAATCGTATTCCATCAAACACCTCTAACTAGAAAGCACTTGTTTCAAGTATGTGAGTGATAACATACGACCCCAACCAATGTACTTTGAGTTTTCCTGGATGGCACAAAAACTTAGAATCATAAAGAAGCACCATTTGTCCAATCTCAAAATTTTTATCCCTAATGTGCCTATCATGCCATGATTTCTGCTTGGCATTTTCTTGCTTCTGACTCCAACGTGCTATTGCTCATCACTCATCTAACTTGATCAAATTTTCAATCCGTTCTTCTAATGCTTGCTCATCAGCTAGACCTCCAGCATGTGTAATACACAAAGAAGGTAACATGGATTCCTTTGGAAGAACTACTTCCGCGCCAAACACTAATTGAAAAGGTATGGATTTGTTTAACCTTTTATATGTTGTTC
This sequence comes from Taxus wallichiana var. yunnanensis, assembly GCA_018340775.1. Taxonomy (NCBI): domain Eukaryota; kingdom Viridiplantae; phylum Streptophyta; class Pinopsida; order Cupressales; family Taxaceae; genus Taxus; species Taxus wallichiana. The sequence goes on from CM031239.1 coordinate 1,024,204,885, forward strand.
TATACACCCAAAGCACGACAAATTTTTTATCATCCCAATATTTCCTTCCAACATCAGATATTTTTGTCAATGTCTGGCTCAAAATTTTGTTGAAGACCTCAACAAAGTGCCATTTTCCTGAGGATGATAGGGTGTAGTCTTATGGTGTGCAATTATAAATTCATCCAATAATATCCTGATTATCTCATTCAAAAAATGTGTGCCCCTATCACTGGTCAAACTCAATGGGCATCCATACCTTGTAATAATATTCTCCCATAAAAACCTCGCTGTTGTACAATCCTTTGTAGGTCTTTGCTTTTGTCCACCTTGTCGATAATATGTGCAAGTGATGATGTAGCGCAATCCAGTCCTACGTGCGAGATGGTGAAATAGGACCCAAAAATCTATAGCCCATTTCTCAAATGGTTTTGCACTAGAAATAGGTCTTAAAGGAATTTCATCTCTTTGACTTGGTTTTCCAAGGTGCTAACAAAGTGATCACAAGCCTTGCAATATGCCTTAAAATCTTTATACAGGGTCTCCCACCACAATCCAATGAGTAGAATTTTATGCGTAGTGGCATCACCTACATAGTTCCCACCTGCAATACCACCATGAGCCTCCTCCATAATATCTGAGCGCTCATGCTCCAATACACATCGACACAATACTTCATCTCTTCCTAACTTGTATAGGTCACCACTAATCAACATAAAAGGTGTCACGCGAATGACAAGTTGTTTCTTCTCTAAGGATTTCATTCCTTCTGGTGCCATACCTATACGTAGAAATACAACAATGTCCTCTAATTTCGATGGCACACGTTGTAACCTATATAACTGTGCATCGGGCATGGTATCTTTAATTATCTAGTCCAAAATTACTCTTCCCTGGTTTGACCACAACTGTAAAATCAAATTCTTGGAATAAGAGTACCCATTGGCATATGCACCCCTGTAAAATGAGCTTATTTACCAAATACTTCAATGCCATGTGATCGATATAGAATACAAATGGTGTTGCTAGCAAGTACTTTATGAATTTATGTAGCACATAGATCATTGACAAAGCTTTGCACTCTGTAGTTGTATAATTCTTCCTTGGCAAGAGTGAAATTTATACTACCAAAATAGATAGGATGATCTATAATACCTTCTCCAGGTTGAGCCAACACCGTGCCAATGGCCATGCCAGAGGTGTCCACATGTACATGAAATGGTTGGTCCCACTAAGGAAAGCACAAAATAGGAACTGTAGTAAGTTTCTTCTTTGATTTCTTGAATGCATGCTTCTGCTTCTCCCAGTAGAATGTCCCTTTTCCTTTTAGTAACTCCTCCAAGGGTGTGGCAACCTTAGCATACCCCTTTATAAATTTTCTATAATACCCAGTATGAACCAAGAATCCACCTACCTCACTTTGACTGGTAGGATCTTCCAGGCCGATAATGATTACAACCTTAGCTAGATCAACCAACAAACCATCCTTATAGATAATGTGCCCTAACAAAGTGCCAAATGGTGTAGCAAATACACACTTCTTGATGTTCAAAGAAATACTCAACTATCTACATATTTCAAACATTAAGTGTAGATTGTCACAATGATCCTTAACAAGTCCATACACTGTCCAATCATCTAAATAAACCTGCAAGAAATTGTGAATAAAATATTTGAACGCTTGAACAACTATGCACAAAAATATAGCAGGCACATTTTTCATACCAAAAGGCATCACAATATAGGAAAATCTACCCCATTCAGTAGTAAAAGTATTCTTTTCTTGATCCTCCTGTGAAATCCTAACCTGATGATACCCAAAGAATACATCTGTAAATGAATAGATTTCATGCCCTACAACGCCTTCTAGTATTTCCTCAATGAATGGCGTAGGAAAGGGATCAGTCACACATGCAACATTTAGCTCCCTGTAGTCCACACAGATCCTAATCCAACCATCCTTCTTGATACTGATCACCATTGGGCTAACCCATTCTGACTCGTCCAGGGGCTTGATGATTCTAGACTTCAACATTTTGTCAATTTATTCTTTGACCTTTTCACGCAAGTTGGGGTTCATCCTATAGGGTCTCTTCCTGACTGGGCATGCACCTTCCTTAAGCTTGATCTTCATTTCTCCTAATGATTCATGAATGCCTTTGAGTTCATGGTATCCCCTAGGAAATAAGTCCTGATAATCTTGTAGTAACTCGATGATTTTTCCCACTTCGATTCAAACCAATAGTCCCAAATTATGGCCTAATTCAGCTCAACATCTCGAGCCAATATTCACTTTCTTTGTTTTCATAGGTTTATGATAGGCGCACGTGGTCTTATCTCGCCTGTCCAAAACCTCATGACTACTGTTGAATGGTCTACATCCGAGTTTCTACTTATTCATCATCCATTGAGTAGACCATCTTTTCTTTTTCCTTCTCAAGGCAAGCACACTTAAGTAGTGTGACATCATCTCTCTGTTTCTTCAACAAAAACGCTCCCGAGTCTTCTTCACAAATAACTTTTGAATGAGTTCTTCTATATTGGAACTATCCCCCATAGTTAAGTGCTTTATAACCCTTAATGCATCTTCTACTGGAGGTTTAGTAGAGAAATAATCAAACGTCTGGATCATTCCTACAATCAAATCCTCGCCATTTCTGTCTCTCTATGGAGTTCCTCATATACATACTAAGCACGCGTGTAACCGTGTAAAGTGGAATAAAATTTGTGCACCTAGAGCGAAGGTGGTAAAGCTTCCTGCCCTCTCTGTCTGTAGAGTCTCTCACATTGTTAAATGTGGTACTGAATAGGTTAATTACCATGATAAGTGAAAATTTGAGTAGGTGAATTGCTCATGGAAAAATGAGTAGAAAGAGAAATCCTAATTTCATTCCATCCTATAAGATTATCCTTGTGAACCACCCACCAAAGGTGCTATTGTCTCGCATAGGGTATATGCTAGCATATTCCGTCTCTCCAACTGGTCTATCCACTGTTCCTCCATGGCATGCAGAAATACCATGGGATCTCTTTCTCCCATGTATTGAGGTACCGAGTTGTTACTCATTCTCCTGATACAACGAGGTGTACTATTCCACACAAATGTGTTCTTTACTTCGCTCCTACCAACTTATAAGTACTATGAGCCGAATTATCGTAAGAAACACTTATAGTATCACTATTAGACTATGCATCTTCCCAAAGTGAAGGATTCCTTCTTTAGATGGCTCAAGCACCTCTGGGTCCCGGATGGCGTGTACATAAATCCTATTTAGATCTTCCTCACTCAAAGTCTCAACATAGGGCACAAATTTTCCATCTGTTAAAGGGATAATAAATCTTTCCTCCTTGTTTTAAAATTGATATAACCCTTGTTGAACTGAAGACCAACATTATTTTCATAACACCAAGGGCACCCAAGTAGAGCCGGGAAGCTATCCTCCTCTCGCAAATGTTAAAAGCTCAAAATCCCAGGTGAACTTAGCTCTCTGTATGATAATGGATGCATCTTTTATAACTCGATGGGAGTGGCTTTAGCTCGGTTAGCCATGAAAAATACATTCGAAGATGACTGCAATGGGGTCTCCCCATCTGTACCCATGCATCTAAAGTAAGAACATTAACTTCTACGCATGTATCAATCAATATATTACTCAAAAGCCATGCATCCAAAACAACGTTCAGAGTGATTTCTTTGTCGTAGTCTAAGCTATGAGGGGGAATATTTGCATGCAAGATTTTCCATCCAATCTCAATACTTGCGTGTGGAGTGTTTCCTTTTAGCCAACTCCCTAATAATGGAATGATATTCTCCTGACGCAACATCTTGCACACCTCTTTCAAGTCATCCATATCAGATTGAACCTCTCTGCTACTTTATTTGGCTCCATTTTCCGCGAATGTTCCTTTAAACACTGTATTTCACCTTGAAGATTTCTGAGTACCTCCATGGTTTCTGATAAACCTCCTTTTGATGGACATGATCTAGGTACAATGCATGTAGAACCTCCTCCTTAGTGATGGTAGGCTTCTGTGCCGTAACACTTCTCTCGACGTGTGCCGCTTGATGCGGGTAGTGATATTTATAGGAAATGCGTCGATTCCGCCCAACTTGGGCATCCACTAAGTTTCCACAACATGTTGTATCCTAGCCATCCATGTGCCTTTGTTTTCTTGTTTTTCTACTTACTAAGATGCTCATATAAGTCCTGAATCCTCATAACTATGATTCTTTCCATAAAAAGAACATGTAAGATTCTAAGGACATTCATGCATGTAGTGGTAAGGAGATCCACAGTATAACATGTTTTATGAGTAAAATCACCTCGTCCACCACCATGGCCTCATCCTCCAAATCCACCATGGTACCCTCGACCTCTTCCATGATCTCCTTCAAAACACCCTTCATTCAAATCATAACGTGCTTGATTTTGATCCCGATATTGGTGCTCATTCTTCCCTTTAGAGTTATATGATACGCTTGTCTATCTCACACCAATATCTATAGCATCATGGATCTAACCAATCAGCTGATATTCTTCCGTATCGTGAGTCATGGACCTACAAATTTTATAGTAGCAAGAGATGTTCTTCCTTATTGCGTGTTGTAATAATGGGAAGTGGCTAGCATCATGGTTTAAATGACATATCTCATAGTCCAACAACAATGAATGTACTGATATGTGGGGACAACTATCCTTGGTGTGACCTTCCACTTCACAATCTGTACACCAAATCCCCATGTGCGTCTCATGTGTTGAATTTTCCGATAGCTTCTCCAACTATTTTCCATAGCTATGATTTATGCTTCCAAAAATGGGCTCACCCCAATGTCTATACTTCCAACTACCTCAACGCGTAAAGTTGCTTCAAGTGCTTCACGCAGATCAATGTATGTCTTATGTGATAACGACCCTTCTAAAAGGGGTAATCAGACCTCCAACGAATCATTATGCATGCTGGATTGCATGAATATCATTAGAAATCTTAGATAAAAGTGTTTTAAAATGGGCATCATATTCTCTGACACACTCAGTAGTGCCTTGCTTAATATCTTCGAGCGCACTTATACTCTTCTACTCGAACTTAGGGATGTGAAACTCTTTAAGGAAAACATATTTTAAAGCAACATAGTCTACACAAGTCTGATTAGGGTCAAACTTTATGTACCAGCTGTGTGCGTGCCCTTGTAACATAGTGGTGAATTGACTTGCCCTGCGCTCAAAAGTCAGTGATTCCTTTTGCACACCACAGTATTTCACACATGTGCATGTGTTCAACATCATCTTCTTTGCCCCTATACTGAAGATGAAGAGACATCTCCATGTAAATATTCTAGGGTTGGTGCGAACCTTTCCCACATGATCCAGAACCTCATGTGTTTCCTCTACCTCCAGAACCACCAGATCCACCAGAACTAGAACCACCTATACCTCATGATCCTCCACCTGTAGCTAGAGACAAACAAGAGGATGTACTTCCCTGTGTTCCAACAATAGTACTGAATTGCACCCCTATAGTCTGTGAAGTGTTACCACTCCCATAAGTGAGTCTAAAATTCTACGCACTTGAATTTTGTGTGGATGATGCACCTGAAAAGGTACCTCCAAACAAAAATGAAGACGTTTTCCTTGCCATTGATGTATTGGCTATATGAATTAATCCTACTCTCCCACTGCCTAAATTAGCTTGCTGATCATGCTTGTCGTACTAGATACTGGAAAACCAAGTGCAAGGGCAAGGTTGCCAGGTAGATTCAGATGCGCACTCACGGCCTAGGTTGTCTCTCTCCGACATGCTTCTTTGTGAGGCCGAGAGGGGTTCCCTATCATGCTTTCCCAAATGGGAGAGTTCCTGATGCTCTACCACGACTTCTATGTGAGCTCCAAATCCTTCGTGAGTCATCTCTCTCCTCAACACCATTCGCTCTGCAACATCCCGCTGCTTCTCTGTCTCCCTCTCGCGTGCCTCATTATAATTAAGCTGCCTTTATTCTCTCTTCCTTTCTTCCGCTAGGTCTGCCATCTTTCATGAAACTCCGCTCCTGTCCCCATGGGTGGTGGAGTTTAGTTAGCCATCAGTTTGCTTTCCAAGTTCAGTGTTACCATCAAGATTTTGATTTCCAATGGAATGCCTTGTAGGTAAGTTCCCTTGGGATATCATAAAAAATGGAATTCCACTACCTCTGGGAAAGAATAAGTGGAAATTAAGTACTCCAGAATATAATTGTTCAGAACACCATGAAAACAAGTATCCACAACGCATGTCTAAATTAGATGAGCATCATAGAGGTCCTGAAATTATTTTTGCATCCAAACAAGTGTGCGATACCTCCAATCCCTTTTAGACACATAAATAACCAGCCACTCGTATAGTTCTACTTGGAAAAATAGCAAAAAATCTCTCATACAAACTTTCATATAGATTATGTTCCACCCGTATGTGTGCATTAAAATCAGATTTGGTGCTAAACCTCCATCTGTATTCTTCTTCTAGATCATGTATCCACTCCTCAAAACTTGCTAGGGTCAACTGGTATATCTTCATAGTGAACCATCCTGTAAACAACTGAAAAAGAGGTCCTGATAATGAAACCAATAATGCAACCTATAATTTACCAGTAATAACCTAAACATGCTGACACATCACTCATCCTAGAATGAGCACTCACCTGAAGTGTGCAAAGGTACTAGTCCCCTCTTTAGGGTTGATGTTGTAGGATGTTAGCATGATGAAGACTTAATGCATTCAAATCCATAATTAATACAACATTCTACAGAGCATGTCCAGATCTAGATCTAAAGAGTAATAGATTTAAATAATAACCATAATGAAGTCAATCATGCAAGAACTAGTTATACTCATGATTAATACCTTGATTCAACCAATACACTCCATTATATTAAACACAATAAATACACAAGCTTATTACAATAAGTAATACCATAAGCTCATGTGCGCATCAGATCTGGTAGCATAACCTCACAGTAATTTAGTTCTCACACATAGTCCCTCCATACTACACAGATCACTATATATTTATAAGGGTGGGGACTTGCCCTTCACCGCTTGCATAATTCCCAAAATAGGTCACATGCTAAAAATAACCATGCACCTTTACAATAATAGCCACACATGTAAGTGCACTAACAATAGATCTCTTCTGGTTAATTGGTAGTAGCAATTTTATTTTTAATTCAAACCCATGCAAAGTGCTTGATAGTCACTCTTCCAAAAATAGCCTATGCCTGACACATAAGTCTTTATCCAGTTTGCGTTCTCCACACGCTATCTCCAAAAATAACCCGTACATGTGAAAATGACTAAGTCCGAAATCTGCCCTTGTCGTTTACACATGTTTCCTTCCCTATCCTTTCGCTCCTTTGATTGTGCTTTACTCCCGTGTGCGAATCTTCTCGTGCACCCTCTCCTTCGTCTAATACTCTTGTTCGCTCAACATTCTCGCCTCCATGATGAAATCTCTCACAATGGGGTGTGAGAATTAAAAATTTAATGCGGTTAACGACTAGCATGGGCTTGAATTTTTTAAGATCCAATAGGATGGAAAAAACCTATTTTTCTAAATGGTTATCCTTGAGTTTAAATTCTTTCAATGTTTTATTAAAAAGGCTACAAGTTGTTCCATGTCTTCATTATTGTTCTAGGTGAGAACCATGGCTACACTAAGATCCGTGCATAAAGGATGAAATCCTTTGTAAAATATGAATTGATGAGCATTAGCACTTTATCTATCACATTTTTGATCTTGTCAAATCTTTTTCTCCCTTCTGCATCTATTTGGAAGCAATATCCTTCCTCAACATCAAGATGATGGGCGTGATTAACCCTAAAAAGATAGGAATGAAATTCCTAACAAAGTTGATCTTTCCCATAAATGACTGAAAGGTCCTCTTGTGAGTTGGCAATGAGAGACAGATATTGGCAGAGAATCTTTTTGGGCCAATTGTGATTCCATATTTTGAGACAATGTAACCTAATAAATTTCCTTACTAAAGTAAAAATATGCACTTCTTGGGGTTCATTGATACGTCAACATCTCTACATTTCTCAAAGACTTTCTTTAGATGCTCCATGTGATTTTAGACCTATTTTGAGAAGACTTTGATATCATCCAAATACAAAAGGATGAATTGATTAATGAGTCCGCAAAAATTAATATCCATTTCCCTTTGAAAGGTGTCACCTGCGTTAGACAAACCAAAGGGATTTTTTTGTATGCATAGGTTCCCCATTTGGTTATGAACATGGTTTTGTATTGATCCTCTTCCTTGATCTTGATCTTATTAAATCCTAAATAACATTAAAGCATAGAGAATTTCTCGGATCTTGCTATTGTTTTGAAGGATTTGATCCATGGATGGAAGAGGATGATGATATTTTAATGAAGCCTTATTCATATCCATGAAGTCCACACGAGTTTGTTTTCTCCATTTTTCTTTCTAACATGGACCAAATTTCCACCCAGGAAGAGTACTTAATAGGAAATATAATTTTTGACTCAATGAGTTTGGATAACTCCATCCTCATGAGTGGGTAAATATTGGGATTAATTACTCTTGGTTTTTGTTTGACAAACTTGGCATTAGGATTGAGATCAATGGCATATTAAGCAATATTAGGGTCATAACCCTTTATATCCTCATAGTTCCATAAAAACACATCATGAAATTTCTGACAGAGGGAAACAAAAGCTTATTATTATTCAACATTACATACCTTTCCTAGTATAAGCTCTTTACCTTTTGTAATGTTGACTGGATTGCATTCCTCCTCACCCATGAACATGCTTATGTTCTACCTCTTAACCTCCTCATCATAATTGAAGATCTCTTCAAGGGCAACTAATCCTTGAGGTAACTTATTTGTCCACAATCGAGTGATTTGATCACCATAGTCATCTTGCAAATCGGATTGGATATTTGAGGAAAATTCAACCTAATTTTGAATGAATTGGACTATTTTCTCATCATTATAAAAAATACCATTTGACATTATATCTGGAATGGATGGTCTTATAACCATAATAATTTGTTTTCATTGGATAAGATTTTTGTAGGAGAGAATTGAGAACCAATGGTTACTAGTCAATTTTCTTCCTTGTTCTACCTTCACGACACCACTTGAATGATGATGGATTCAAAAATTTCCGTGGAGGTCCCAAACTTGGTTTTGGTATGCTCTCAAAATATTTTTTTTGGCCGCAAACCTACCTCTGACTTGGTGAATGACCAATTCAGTATTATTGGTGAGAATATTTGTCGGGTGGACAAATCTGTGGGTTACTTGCTAATGCTATGGGAGTCTAAGTCCCTCTATTTAACTGGTGCAACTTTTGTATATGCATGCACGAGGAAAGGTGTATTTTCCTGGTGGCCTTGCAACCAGGGATCCAACAGGTGACACTCCACTAACCCTATGGTAAAAGCTTGCAGATATATGCAATGGAGGAATTTGTTGGGAGAGTGGGAAAGGGAATGAGAATATTAGATAAGAGGAACTAATGTTGCAAGTAGAAAATCAGAGTCTTGCATACATCAGTTAGAAATTTCATCACATATACTAAAATTAGGAAGAAACAATACTATAAATAGCAACAAGACCAATTAGAATTTAATGAACACAAAGTATCAGTAAACACCTTAGTCAAAAAAGGCTAGAAAATCCTTGTATTGATGCTCAAGAAGAAATTGTGCATATTATAAGAATGGAAGACATTGAGAATAAGGGGAAAATGGCTAACTCTTTTCACTCATAAGTAAGCAAAATCTCTCTCATGAACTTACAAGAATACAACCAACTAGAAGAATTTCATAATTAGAACCCTTTGGAATGAGGATCTCATTACAATTTATAGAAAATACCTAACTCCTCATCTCCCTGAAGACCTTTCACATGCCTCATTTTTGGCTTTAGACCATTCATATTCCTACTCAAATATTAAGTCCCTTTTATAAAAACAAGGTGACTTAAATTTTACATCATGTTTCTAAAGTCACTTAAAGACATATCAAAAAGTGCAAACCCCAATGCTAAATTAGAACATTGAAGAGAGAGAATGTTGGGGGGAAGAAGAGAGAGGAGGAAAGGAAAGGATGTCACTCTTGATGAAGTCTCGTTGATTCTTCCAAGGAGATGAAATTTTGAATCTCTGAATCCATTGCCTCTGAAAAACTCCTTAAAACTTGCACTCAATGCCGAATCATTCTCTATCCCATGTTGATGAGAAGATCCCCACTCCCTTAAATTCCTTGTTGCAAATGATTTACTCATGCTATGCATAAGAAACTACCTTTTGATGACCTATGGACACCTTGAACTGAGTGTTTAGAAACACTATTAAATGTAACCTCTGTAATCACATGCATTGCTCTTGAAGATCCACTATGGAGATATTGAAGCTTCGGGACAAATCATGCCCTAACTCCTTGCAACATTTCCACATTGCTTGGATGATTTGGGCATGATCTTGATGAAACATACATATTAATTGAAGCATGAGATGAGTGTCAAAAGACACTATTGAGATCCATGCAAGTGACCTCACTATCACCTACTCTCGCATAGTCTGATGATAGAGACTGTACTATTTTTACCCCTGTGAATATGAACTTCATTTTCCTTGACACTTACTATATTTGAAAAGGAAACTATTTTTAGCAAGTGTCAAGAATTTTCCCTCTCTGGTCTCCAACTGGTGATGTCAACTTGAATGTTCAACTCCTAGTGTGCTCCCTCTGTGAAATCCACCCTTTGGAATAACCTATTATTTTTAGTAAGTGCCCACAAGGAAACTTACTATTTTTGGCAAGTGCACAAATTAGCTTTTCCAGACCTCAAATGATTATGGTAGCTTTAATTCCTTCTTCACACTGTGTTCCTCTTACCTTCCTCGGATCAATTTACTATTTTTAGCAGGTACTCGTGAGACCAATTAATATTTTTAATAAGTGTCAATTTTGGACCAATATGACACTTCGATGAATTTTCAACTATAATACCTCTTCTCGTGTTCATCGCCTCCTTTGCGCAGGTTCTTCTAATTGATAAATTTCTGAAATAATAAATCCCCTATGTAGAAGACCTACTATTTTTAGAAAGTGAGCTTCTGGTGGTCAGATTGCTACGGAACAAAGTTTTTTGATATGGGTTTTTTTCCCAATATCACCCCTCTGAAATCTTGGACTTACCCGATCAGTGGTTTGGGAAATTTTAAGGTTTCAAATTTTTGACTTGGCGGCACTCTAAACACGACAACCCATTAACGGACCTCAAAAGTTGAAAGTATGGTTTTCTTCTTCGCTCGAGATAAAAATCACATTTTTGTTGTGGGTATTTGCTTCTCATTCCACTAGTGAAGTTTCTCTTTGAATCGATCCGCGCTTGACAGAAATTGAGTTTTTCCTTTGTAGGGCCTAAAGGAAGATTTCTTCGCTGTGAGTGGTTTGTGATGCAAAAAGAGGATTTTAAGGTGGTATTTTTGTTAGGAAATAAGAGATGAAATATGCGGAATAATCCCTTACAAAATCGCAATAGTAGAAACTAATACACGTAAAATATTACGGATCTCAAATAAAAGTGCGTAATAAATAACACAACACAGAGAGACAAGATTTAATGTGGTTCACCCAATTTGGGCTATGTCCACCAAGAATCACTTGCTTAGATTTTATTACAAGCCTCCACTCTCTTAATACAATACCCAGATCCGTTTGGAGCTATGCTCAACAAACTCTACATAATTCACACCCAAATTCAAAACACATCTGCAATACATTTGCTTGTCTATGTATCATATGCATAAGACCATATAAATAGACAATTGCTTAAGCAATTTGATACAAAACCGTGGGTATCAAAACCATGGGCAAAAACTGTGGGTATCAAAACCATGGGCAAAAAACCGTGGGTATCAAAACAATGGGTATTGAAAACCATGGGCCCAAAAACAGCCCATAACGGTTACCCATTACCCATGGGTTAATAAACCACCCATGAAAATTTGCTTCGGGGGCTTCACCCCCGAACCCCCTTAACCCGCTCACCGGCGAGCGGGACCACCGTAAAAATACTCGAGTGTAACACATAGAAGGTGTACCACACTCTAACATGAAAATAGGCTCCACAAACATAACAATCTCCCACTTAGAGACTAATTTCCACTGAGCAAGCTTCTCAACCCTTCACTGTCATCCACGAAGGCCAACCAAAGCTGAACATAGCTTTAGTTTATCCCTTGTGACCACCTTGGTCATCATGTCTGCAGGATTCTGACTGGTATGAATCTTCTCCAACTTCAACTTATCTTCTTCCAAAGTTATCCCGATGAAGTGATATCTCAACCGTATATGCTTCATCCTCGGAGTGGAAAGCGAGTTCTTAGCTAGGTGTATAGCACTCTAACTATCACTATGCATCTTACATTCCTCCTACTTATGCCCTAACTCCTCAAGCAATTATCAGAAGCTAAATCATCTCTTTGCTTGCCTCTCTGGCGAACATACTCAACCTCCATGGTTGACAAAGCCACTAGCTTCGTAGTAGTGAAATCCACCACCGCTGCCCCACCTACAATGTAAATATAACCTGTCGTGCTCCTCCTGCTATCTACATATCCAGGCCATGTATGAATCTACGTAATCATATAAAGTGGTGTCTCGATCCACTATAGCAAAAACTCGCCCCCCATGGTCCTCTCAAGTACCAAAGGATCCACTTTATTGCTTGTTAATACTCTTTACCTGGATCACTCATAAATCTACTCACGGCTCCCACCGCATGGGCAATATCGAGCCTAGTGCACACCATAGCATACATCAAACTCGCCAACCGATGAGTAAGGTACCTTGGACATCTAGTTTCTTTCTGCTCTATTTTGGGACACCGCTCCTTTGATAACTTAAAATGGCATGCCAAAGGAGTCCCAACTGGTTTAGCATCCTGCATGTTAAACCTATCTAATACCTTCTTAATGTACTCTTCCTGAGATAAATTCACTTCCATTCCTTCCTATCCCGAGTTATTCTCATACCAAGGATTTTTCTGGCTGCCCCCAAATCCTTCATATCAAAGGATTCACTTAGCTGTTTCTTGAGTACTTTTATTTCCTACATGTTTTTACCTGTAACCAACATGCCATCAACATACAAACATAGGATAATATAACTTCCATCCTCAAATTTCTTTGTATACACACAATGGTCATAATGACATCTAGATATAACCTTGCTCCATCATGAAGCTATCAAATTTCTTATACCATTGACGTGGAGCTTGTTTCGTGCCATATAAGCTCTTCTTCGGTTTTGCACACCATCTCCTCTTTACCTCGACTTCATATCCTTTTGCCTGCTGCATATATAGCTCCTCCTCCAAATCACCATGGAGAAATGCGGTCTTTACATCTAACTGTTCTAAGTGCAATTTTTCTGCTACAACTATTCTAAGAACAGCTTCTAATAGAAGTCATTTTTACTATAGGAGAAAATATCTCATCAAAATCTATACCTTGTTTCGTGCAAACCCCTTGACCACCAACATAGCCTTATATCTTTTCTTTCCTCCTTGTTCATCTTTAACTCTGTACACCCACTTGTTCTGCAATGCTCTTTTGCCTTCCGGTAGCTTCACCAAATCCCAAGTCTAGTTCTCCATGAGAGACTTATGCTCCTCATCCATGGCTTGCTCCCACTTCTTACTGGACATCTACCGCATTGCTTCATCAAAGCTCTCTGGCTCTCCACTATCAGTGAGTAATAAATAATAAAGAGAAGGAGAAAAACGTTCAGTGTTATTTTCTTACCCTAGAAGACCTCCTCACTGTAGGAGTTTGGGGTTCTTGTTGAGTAGGTTCCCGAACTGATTCATGGGTCACTTTGTCCCATTCGAAAGATCCTCTACCATTGCATAGTATTTCTTGGATTCTTCCCTGTTTTCCTGCAACTTTTGCTTATACATGACTTTTTCATTAAAGACCACATCCCTAGATCGAATGATTTTCTTGTCCTTAATACTCCAACATTTAAATCCAAAGTCATCACCACCATAACCAATAAAAGTGTATTTTTTTGATTTAGCCTCTACCTTGGTCCTATCATCCTTCTCAATATGAACAAACACCTCACATCCAAAGACTCTAAGAAATGAGTAATTGACTTTCTTACCGTACCAAGCCTCCTCAGGTATGCCTCCATCCAAGGCACTTGAAGGTCCTCTGTTTATTAAGTACACAACATGCTCACCGCTTCGCCCAAAAATAAAGAGGCGAGTCCCCGCATGTATCCTCATGCTCCTAACACGTTCCCATTATTGTTCTGTTCATCCTTTCGACACCCCATTATGCTGCGGAGTTCACGAACCGCCTTTTACTTGCGATTCCATTCTTAGAACAAGAATCATTAAATTCATTGCTCCAATACTCCCCTCCATTATTTGACTTGATACATTTTAGCTTAAGACCTGTTTCATTCTCTACTAAGGCTTTCCATTTAACAATAGTGTCAAATACATCAGATTTGTTTCTAATACAATAAACCCAAACTTTCCTTATTGCATCATCAATAAAAGTAATATAATAACTCAACCCCAAGAGATGATACATTTAGCCGCGCCCACACATCAGAATGCACCAGCTCTAACTTACTCTCTTTCTTTGTAGGTCCAACCTTGAGAAACCTTACTGCTTCTATTTCCCATATATGCAGTTCTCACAGAACTCCAAACCTGTTTCTATATATCCAGGCAAATTCTTCTTTATGATGTCCATGCCCTTATGGCTCATATGATCAAGCCTATAGTGCCATAATGTTGTATTTGCATCTGAAGCCACAAGATTACAATCATTAGTACTATCAGTGGATAAATACAAGGTTCCAACCTTCTTACCTCTTGCCACCACAAGAGCACCCTTAGTAACCTTCCAAGAGTCAGCTGTAAATATCACAGTACAACCATCACTTCCTAATTGCCCCACCGATATCAAATTTCTCCTTAATGTAGGCACATGTTTGACATCCTTCAATAGCCATGTATTCCCATTCTGCATCTTAACCTGAATAAAACCTTTTCCAACTATACTACAAGGCTCATCATCACCAAGAAAAACATGCCCAAATCCCTTGGACATAATCAACAAAATAATGCCTATGTGGAGTAGCATGAAAAGAAGCCCCTGAATCTAAAACCCAAGATTCAGTAATATTATGTAAAGAAAGAATCAAAACATCCTGGCATACATTACCCGATGCCACATTTGCCTCCTTGTTTTCTTCATGTTGTTTCTTCTTGTCCCGAAGCTCCCAATAGTCCTTCTTTGCATGCCCAGACTTTCCACAATTCCAACATACAATCTTGCTCTTGGATTTTGACCTTGCCCGATCTTTCAATTTTCCATGGTTTCCTCTATTCTTCTGTCTCCCTCTAGTTTCCACTGTCAAATAATTCCCTGAAGTAGAAGATTCCCCAGAGCTTTTTCTTCGCATTTCCTCGCTTAGAATCACCCCTACAACATCCTCAAACTTCAACTTCGAGTTAGCTAGAACCGAGTTTCTTACCGCCATTACCAAGCTATTCCAACTTTTAGGTAAAGAGCACAAAATTAATAAAGCCCTAACTTCTTCATCAAATTCTATTATAACCGAAGCTAGCATATTCACAACCATATTGAAATCATTTAAATGATCTTCTACTGAAATATTCTTAGACATCTTCATATTAAACAAATTTTTCATTAAAAATATCTTATTAGAGGTAGAGGGTTTTTCATACAACTTCCCTAATGCATCCATCAGTTCTTTTGTAGTCTTTTCCTTTGAAACATTAAATAATACCAAAGATGCAAGACACAATCGGATCGTTCCAAGTTCCTTCTGATCCAACACATCCCATTCCACATCTATCATACTCAAGGGTTTGTTCACCTTCTCAGACAACGGAGTATAAAGATCCTTCTGATAAAGGTAATCTTCTATCTGCATCTTCCAAAGACTGAAATTTTTCCCGTTGAATTTATCTACCCTAGATCTTCCATCATCTGCCATAGCTCCCACTCAATATAAAACTTTCCCTGCGATTCAACACTTTAGCAAACCAAACCAGGCTCTGATACCAATTGTTAGGAAATAAGAGATAAAATATGCGGAATAATCCCTTACAGAATCGCAATAGTAGAAACTGTTAGTGTAGGTTATTATTTATCCTTTTATTTATTTATTAGGATAATTCTTACACTTGTGTTAGCCTTACACTTGTTGGGTTAACTTGCTTAGGTGTACTAGTTGTGTGGAGTTAGCTTACTAGTTGTGTTGAGTTAGCTTCTCAGTTATGTGGAGTTACTAGTCTTTTGAAGTTAACTTAACTACCAATATCAGTTAGTGGGATTTCTTCACCACTAATTTAGGTAGTAGTTACAATTCCCTTCTCCTAAATGTACATCTTTCTTATTGACTAATTAAAGTCATTCTATTATAATGTATTGAGCATTATGGATTATGATGGATTTCCATATATGGTATTTTAGCTCTTTTGTTTTTACAAATCTAATGTGGTGTGCTATTATCATTTGAGATCGTGGCTTGGAACAATCTTCTTATCATTCCTTTCATGGTATCAGAGCTATAGATGATGTAGACATCCATCTGTAAGTTTTTCTTTGCAAGCAAGAGTTTATTTTTTCATGTATTGATTTTTAGCACTTTTCTGCAGCATGAATTTTTATGCAAAACGGAGTGCGCCATTGGATTTGGAAGGTGCCAAAACCATAGAATCAACTGTAAACTCGACCATGTTTTGAGATAGTCAAATCTGGGTGCATTCTTTTATCCATTGGATATAAGCATGTACCTTCTGGATGCATTCTTTTACCCTCTGGGTATTTTGGTTTTGGATGTAGTATTTTATCCACTGGACACAGATCTGTACCCTCTGGATGCATTCTTTTATCCATTGGATATAAGTGTGTACCTTCCAGATGCATTCTTTTACCCTCTGGGTATTTCGGTTTTGGATGCAGTCTTTTATCCACTGGACGCAGATATGTACCCTATGGGTGCATTCTTTTATCCATTGGATATAAGCATGTACCTTCCGGATGCATTCTTTTACCCTTTGGGTATTTCAGTTTTGGATGCAGTCTTTTATCCACTGGATGCAGATTTGTACCCTATGGGTGCATTCTTTTATCCATTGGATATAAGCGTGTACCTTCCAGATGCATTCTTTTACCCTCTGGGTATTTTGGTTTTAGATGTAGTCTTTTATCCACTGGACGTAGATCTGTACCCTCTGGGTGCATTCTTTTATCTATTGGATATAAGTGTGTACCCTCTGGACATTTTAGGTTTCGGGCGCATGCTTTTATCCTTTAGTTGTAAGCATGTACTGTGTGGATGCAATCTTTTACCCTTTGGACATTTGGGTGTCATGTGTACCTTTTAAAAAGATCAGCATTAAAATATTATTTTAATAGCAAAACCTTGTAGAGCTCATAACTTTTGATCCGTAGCTCGGATTAAGGTGATCTTTTTTTGAAATTGTGTATTTTTTCGAGATCTACGCATTGGTGACATTTTTATACACATATTTCAAATGTAAAAGGTACTGTTACTCATTGTAATATTTACATGCACTCAATTATAAAGTGCCAAATTCAGGAGGGTGTTGTGATCACTTGTGGATGCATTTTCAGTTGAGCCCGACATCCTAAAATTTTAGGTATTGCATTCTTGTATCTATGGGTGTATACATTTATATCTCTCTTGTTTGTTGAGATATTTTGGATCTGTATTTTCGACACTTTTTTTGGCATGTTGACAGTCTCTCTTATGGGGGAGCTATTCTGGTGGAGCCCAGTGTTAGTTTGTCAGTGTTCAAGTAGTTGATTTTGACAACTCATATAGATCTGTGGTGTCACTCTACCCATTCTGCAGTATGGGAGGGTGTGGTGTTGATACTGCTTCTTTGGGTTTCGTGCCCTTGCCTTGTTACCTTGGCTTTTTCTTGGATCGTGGCACTCCTATTTATTTGGATCTCGTGTCCTTGCCTTGTTGCCTTGGTTTTTCTTGGATCGTGGCACACCTATTTGTAGCAGTTGATCAAATTATGTTTGGTGTTTGTTTTTCACTTTTCGACATCACTCCATTGATAGTCTCCTTGCATGGAGCTATTCTGGTGAAGCCCAGTGTCAGTTGTTTTTGAGTTATATGATCGAGTAGTGGATTCAGACCATAGTGTGCACCACACTTCTTCAGCATTGTACAAGTTTTTGGAGTCGAGCTTCTGAGGATATCTTGCAGTAGGATTTTTCTCTCTACTTTGTTATTACTGGTTTTGGGTACCTTGCGGTGTCCATTTTTCCCAGTTGTTGTACGTGGGTACCTCATCAGGCCTTATTGTCGAGACCCACCTTATTTTTCTCCCACCTAAGCTATGCTTATGGGAGGGTGTTAGTGTAGGTTATTATTTATCCTTTTATTTATTTATTAGGATAATTCTTACACTTGTGTTAGCCCTACACTTGTTGGGTTAGCTTGCTTAGGTGTACTAGTTGTGTGGAGTTAGCTTACTAGTTGTGTTGAGTTAGCTTCTCAGTTATGTGGAGTTAGCTTACTAGTCTTTTGGAGTTAACTTAACTACCAATATCAGTTAGTGGGAGTTCTTCACCACTGATTTAGGTAGTAGTTATAATTCCCTCCTCCTATATGTACATCTTTCTTATTGAATAATTAAAGTCATTCTATTATAATGTATTGAGCATTATGGATTATGATGGATTTCCATATATGATATTTTAGCTCTTTTGTTTTTGCAAATATAATGTGGTGTGCTATTATCATCTGAGATCGTGGCTTGAACAATCTTCTTATCGTTCCTTTCGAAACTAATATGCGTAAAATATTGCGGATCTCAAATAAAAGTCCGAATAAATAACACAACACGAGAGACAATATTTAACGTGGTTCACCAAATTTGGGCTACGTCCACCAAGAATCACTTGCTCAGATTTTATTACAAGCTTCCACTCTCTCAATACAATACCCAGATCCGTTTGGAGCTATGCTAAAAAAACTCTATAGAATTCACACCCAAATTCAAAACACATCTGCAATATATTTGCTTGTCTATGTATCATATGCATAAGATCATATAAATAGACAATTGCTTAAGTAGTTTGATACAAAACCGTGGGTATCAAAACCATGGGTATCAAAACCATGGGCAAAAAACCGTGGGTATCAAAACAATGGGTACCGAAAAACCATGGGCCCAAAAAAAACCCATAACGGTTACCCATTACCCATGGGTTAATAAACCACCCATGAAAATTTTCTTCTAGGGCTTTGCCCCTAAAACCCCATCGATCAGGGGGGCTTCACCCCCCCGAACCCCCTGACCCGCTCACCGGCAAGCGGGACTGCCGTAAAAATACCCGAGTGTAACACATAGAAGGTGTAGCACACTCTAACATAAAAATAGGCTCCACAAACATAACAATTTTCATGGATTTTGAGAGTGAAGAACACAATTGTAAATGGTTCTTCATTTCGTGTAGTGGTTAACAAGATACGTCTAGATCTTTGTTCTAAAGGAACAAAGTCTTCTCAAGAATTTCTCCGTTCTTCTTTTCTCGTTCTTTAATCCTTTAGGTCTTTTGATCAAATTACTCTATGAAACCTATGTGATTTCATGGATTTGGAGGTTCGGTTTCTATGGCAGATTTGGTTTGGAGCAGCCATGGCAAACAACGCAGTATGAGCAAGTTGCAGAGCAATGACAAGGATGGAGTTGTGGAAAGTAAGAAGCAAGAAAAAATGACTAAGTGTCTGATTCAAAGTGTTTGAAAAATGCATTTAAGGGAAAGGGGTGAATTTTTATGTCCCTGATGTACCTTAATCATTAAGGGTCAAAAGGTACATCAATTTGCATAGTGTGCCTCGTTACGACACTTGGTAAAGATTTGACTGTCGAGCACTTTGGCCAAAAAGCTTGTTGGAAGCACCTAAGGGCTAGAAAATGGTTGCATGAGGAACCAGGAGGCATTCCTTGGGCTGGGAAAATTTTCATGTCCCTTATGTCACTCAATCATGAAGGGACATGAGGCTCATCAATTTAAATGCGGCGCTTTGTGTCGACACTTGTCATAGATCCAACGATTGAGGGTTTAGCTTCATTAGCTCATGGGGGCTGAGAAAATGCATTGAAAGGGGTCACATGGGTGAACTGAAGGCTTCTTGGGGCTGGGATAATTTTTATGTCCCTCTTTTCCCTTAGAAAAAATGGATAAAAGGGTCATCAATTTGCACGTTGCGCCTTAAGCCGCCATTTTTCACGATCTAGACGATTAAGGGAATGAGCTCCATCAAACACCTGTGAGTTGAACTAGTGATCCGAGAGGTCGTATGTGTGACCAAAGGGCTTATTGGGGTTGGGCGCATTTTTATGTACCTCATTTCCCTTAACTTGATAGAGGAAAGGGACATGAAACTACGCTAAGCTCTTGGAGATGACACATGTACTTATCCAATTTTTACCAACTGCGAGAACTCACCTAGAGGGAAACTTGAAATGGCGATATATTGAGCTCCCAATGGAATGTTTTGGTGAAATGTTATATGAAATTGACTTTAAATGGCCTTATGAATTGAATGGTGGGGGTATAAGATATTTATTCCTCTATTTAAGCCCTAAAAATGGATTTTTGATCTAGTTTCTTACATGTGCCTGGAAAAAACCAATTATAGACCTATTGTGTCAAAGTGTTGTGAAAAATAAAATTTCACCATATTGTAGAGATATGAATTCCATTTTTGAATACATTTTTCTTGGATCTTAACTCCATCTAGAGCTCCCAGAATCACCTCCCGAAGTTTAGCAGCTCTTTTGGCCTTATGCACTGCCTAGGCCTGTGAACCCTATTTTTGATCAAATTGCCCCAACTTCTCCAAATCCTTCATGAATCTTCCAAAATAACTTCCATGATGTTTTTAGACCTTAAATCCACCTCTGCATTGGATTTGTCTCCTCTGTTCCACCCTGGGGTGCATCGGTCTTTGGAAGGCCAGTGGTAGCCCTTCCCAACTCTGCCCAGAAATAGTAGTTTTAAAGAACTCCTAAAATCACCTAGGGGGTTGAATTAACTCTCATAAATAACCTAGGGGACTAATTTAACATCATCTGGGAGGTCATTGGGTGACTGAGTAGACTGAGTTGCCTTGGAAGGGTGAAACTCAAAAGTTTTGGCATAGGGGTATCGTTGTCATGCTTAAAATTGTCAATTTTCCTATTGCACATTTGCATGACAACAAATATCCCTAAATATTTGTAGTGATGTGATTTTCCTCTTTTCCACAATAAGTAGACCATGAACCAATGCTTCATACTCCACTATGTTGTTGAAGCATGCAAAACCGTAACACAGGAGGATAGAGAATTTTGTCATCTCTTAGAGAGACAAAACTATACCCACCTATAATGTCCTCTTTTTTGAATTAAAATTATAAAAGTGGAATTATTTTCATCCCATTTCATTGGCAATGAAGCATGGTTGAACAAGGGAAGGAATTGCATTTTCTTTTCATTTTTCTTAATTAGATTTAATGTTTCTTTTAGTGTTTCCTTTATAAAGTAGGTCAATTATGATTGAGAGTCATAAAGGAAAATTAAAAGATAAAAAATAATCTGAAAGAGGTTAGTCCACTTCTAATTGGATTTTGATGCCAAGGGAGGGATATAAAAGGGACATTTGAACTTCATTTTTACCTATCTTTTGGTGCATTTTACATATAC
Organism: Taxus wallichiana var. yunnanensis; assembly: GCA_018340775.1. Lineage (NCBI taxonomy): Eukaryota > Viridiplantae > Streptophyta > Pinopsida > Cupressales > Taxaceae > Taxus > Taxus wallichiana. The sequence continues at coordinate 1,024,226,662 of CM031239.1, forward strand.
TTGGTTTTTGGGCAAAGTGCTCATTAAATTTCCTCTTGAGGACAAAAACCTCTTGTGTTGCATTCGAAGGAACATGAAAACCTTCCTCATGGTTTGGTAGAGGATGAAAATCCTCCATTATGGGTGATTTGAAGATATCTATTGAAGACTTCTTGCAAATTTGGATCTAGGGTATCAAGGGAAAAATATACAAAGGCTTTGCATGCATTTTGGAGCTCTCCCTAGAGGGAATGACTAAGGTTTGGTGTTATTTGGGTGCCTTCTAGGGCACATATTTCATCTTTATTTTACAATATGAATATCCATAATTCATAATGTCGAATTTGCATTTTTGTGATTTTTGGTGTTGTGTATTTATCATTTTCAAGGTTGGTTATGGTTATTCTACCATTGTCCTAAATTTAATTACAACAATATATATTCACTGATTTTCTCCATTTGTTGTTACCAAATTGGATGGATATTGATTGCCATGTTTGAATTAATCATTTTGAAGTAATTTTTAGTTTTTATGCATGGTTGTATGGTGAATTCTAAGCTCTTATATAGTTCACCCTACAATTTTAAAGGATATTACGGCTGTTTTTATAAAGAAAATAGATTTCATTTCACTTGGGTTTATGTGGTTTCCTTTTTTTCAGTTTTAGCCCTTGAAAGGGAAATTTCAAGGGGTATCGAGAATCTATCCTCCTAGCTTGGAGGGTTTCATTCAAAAGAGAAGATAAATGGAAAACATACATTTTGATGATGTTAGGGTTGAGATGCTTTCCCTAGGGCAAGAAAGATTGGTGAATAGGATGACATAGTTGATCCAGCCATGTAGAACCACAATGGAGAAGGAAGTTCTTCGAGAATTCATAGCGTGAGATAGCCCTTAGGGTCTAGTTTTGGAGTTGTTACTAGGCCATTCCAGCCTACCTTCCTCCCTAAAGAAGAATCCATGTGACAAAGTTTGAAATGCGGTATTTGGGGAGCCATAACATTGATACAATCTATGAGGAGAACAAGATTCCTTCATGTGAGATTTGTGATGCCATGACACTCACTAAGTTCATAGGGTTAAAGAATGGTAGAGTGGGAATGGGACCAAGGTCTAAACTTCGAGTTATACCCAAGGAATATGGGAGATATGTTCCAACCTTAGAGGGAAAAAAACCCTCCATCATGATCAAGGAAGACAAAGAACAATTGAAGTTTTTGGGAATTGAAAGGGAATAGCCCATTGAAGCACCCATCACTCTTCCCAAGGATGAGCCCTTGACTGATTTTTATAACAACAGTATGAAGGGCCAAGGGTTTGATGAAATCTTGAAGCACAAGCCTAAAGAAGAGAAGGAAATCGTGAAGCACGAGTTGGAAGGTATAAATCCTTTGATATTTCATGATGATTCATTGATTTCTAATGATGACATGTTACAGGAAAATAAAGAAGAAAAATATGATTTACAAGATGGTGAAGAGAAGTTGAAGGTTGAAGCATAATTACCAAAGGAAAAGGAAGATGATCACTTCTTTAGGACCTCTGGAAAATAAGTGATGAAAGAAAAATTGGTGATGTTTATAATGGCAGAAAGATTCATGACGTGGTCCCTTACAAGTATTAACAAAATGAGGATGCTTAAAAAAATTATCATATGGCAAAGAAAGATGAACACTATGAAGACAACCAAAGGTATGAAAGTAACTCAGATTTGTTGCTCTATACCATGCCATTTCAAATTTATGGTCATGGGAAATTTGTTGAAAGGGATGACCTTGGGGAAAATGTGATGCTCCAAAGAAAATCATGGAAAATGGGAAGTCTTTAGGATGCTAAGGATGGAGAAAAATCAGAATTGCATAGGGTGAATGGAACTGAAAAGAGTTTGCGAAGAATCGAATCGAAATGAGACACCATGAAGTAGTTACACTCAAAGCCGGAATCGTGATAGCTCCAATGATTGCAAGAAAGAATTTATCAAGTAATGGAAGAACTTTCTCAACGAAAACAAAGCTTGCAGATATAGAGGAAAGACAATGGATTGTCTTAGCATGCTCATAAATGAATAGTAAAGGGGTACATATAGGGTCTTTGAGTAACCTAGTGCATGAAACACATGAAACCCTAAACCTAACCCTAAACCTAACCCATGTGAGATGATCCTCCAATATGAGAGGATGACACATAGGATAACTCACACCAACACCCCCCTTCATCAAAGCTGGGGTAGCGGCTATGATGAGTCAGACAGAAAGAGAAGACACTCCTAAACAACTAAGAAAGATGTGTCAATGGGGCCTGACAACTAAAGGCCTGATAAGGTGCCCATATACGAACACGATCTTCCTAGAAGAAGAAGAAGAAAAATGGGTCCCGGCATAAAGCCTGATGAGGTACCCATGTACAAAGGGGCAATCTCTCGGAAAGATGAAAAAGAGAGAAGATGAGGGAGATGAGATGGATGCGGAAGATGCCATGGATGGATATGAACTCTGCAACTCTAAGAAGTCTCCCAAAAGAATGTTGATGATGAGATCCTCTAGCCTCTAGACTGAAGAAGAGCCATTTGCACCGTACTATGTGTCTACCCTTAGGAAGGACAGAAAAGATGTGCTGGAAATCTGCCCACTCCATGAAGGAAACTGAAGGCAGTAGCATGAAGAACTCTAAGTTTGGTCCACAAAAGTGTGACATAGGTCTAGCAAGCGAGTGCAAAGAATGAGGGTAATGTCATGAGTGCAAAATTGTCAGAGTATGAAGGGTGAACACCTGTAGAAAGGATTTCCAACTGATGTGAAGGTAATAAAACATCCCCCATGACAGAAAATGGATCCACAAACAAGGGTGGATTAATGAAAGTCTCGTAAAGTGGAAGTGGCAAGAGTCCTAGAAGGGGTACTCCCAACAATGGAGATGATGAACTCCTCTGAAATACTTGTAGATGGATGAATAACCTTTGTAGTACATCACAAGTGTACTATAGGAGACTACTCAATATCTGATGAGATGTGGGATGTGTCAATACTCTCTGGAATAGTGAGAGAAGGAGGAGAAGAGTCCTCTATAGTACTCTCGACATCAGAATTGGGTGCACAATCCTCATCATCAGAAGTAGAACCAAGTGAGTCTGTATCAGTGGAACTATCATCACATGAAGAAATAAAGGAGACAAATCGAATCGAAGCGAGGTGAAGAAAGAGTGGGGTCCAACAAAATCTGCGAGTATGTCTCATATCCAAAGTATCTCCAACTAAATCTCTAACACTTTGCAAAGTTTTCCTAGCCCAAAGAGGACCAGGAGAATCAAGCTTAGAGTCAGAAGATTCTTCACTCGAGTGAGAAGGGACATAGTCCTCATCATCACTACTGTCAGAATCGGAAGACTCAAAAGTCTGAGAGTCATGAAGAGGAGCACGCTCAACAACATCATCATCTGAGGAGTCAGAGTCTGAATCAGAGAGCTAAAGAACCTCAGTAGGTAGAGAAGTAGAAGTCAAATCAGAAGTAAAGTGGGAAAAGGTATACAACCGTGAACGGTGATCTACCTTTCCCTTAGCCACTGTAGTGTCATCGTTAAGCTCACGAATAATCATAGAGTTAGGACCAAATTCCACTCGCATTCCTTCACTAAGGTGAGTAATTTGGTAAACCAATAGGAGATTGGTAGAGAGATCAGGAACACTCAACACTTGGTTGAATGTTCCCCCATCTATCTCTACCGATCCACTACTGGAAACCGACACTTTCGTGTTATCACCCAACGTGATTTGGGACATATCACAAGGTTCGATGTTGGAGAACTCAACATGCGAAGAAGCCATGTGGTGCGAGGCACCAGAATCTATAATCCACGTCAATGAAGGAGCAACTCGAGCTATGAGGGCCTTTCCTTTCTTCTTATCGATTTAGAACCTTTACAGTGGAAGACTCGACCTTTGGAGAATTTTGTTTTATGGATTCAGGAACACTTATTTTATTCTTCTCAAGTAAATGAGATAAGTGATCAATCTATTTCCGAAAACAATGTTGCTCGTCATGACTAGACTTCTTGCAATAGGAACACAAATACCTATCTTTCTATGCTCTAGGCTCAGAAGTTAAAGTGTTCGTGTTAATTTTAGTTTTGGTCTTGGTTTCTTTCTTAGGTTGATCCTTTTTCTCTATCTCATTATCAGTCTTATTTCCTTATTAGTACTTGCTACAAGGACATGTGACTTGGACTTGAGAGACCCTATTTGAATGAGTTTGTCCTGTTCTCAAATGAGTTGGGATGAAAAATCAAAGGAGGGCATATTCCAATCCTTGCCCAAGGCAACTTTTGTAGCGTAAAAAGTTGACACAAAGACTAGAATATTCAGGACCTAACTTAGAGAGAATCGACAAGATCAGTTGAGAATATTTCTTCTCTACTTGACATTCCTTTAACAATGATCTAGTGTGGACAAACTTCGAGAAGAATGCTTGTAGGTTTTCAAAATCACTAGGATTTAACCCTAGTAGTTTGTTTTCCAACTCATGTGCTCTCATGTCATCATGTTGTCCAAACATTTCATCTAATGTTGTCCACGCAGACTTAGGTGTTTCAGATAACTCAATGTGGAAGAGCAAGTCGGGAGAAACAAACATGCAAAGAAGACCTAAAGCTTCATCACTGCGGTTTAACCACTTAGATTTTTCAGGTTCGTCATCTGGTTCAGTCTCAGTTCCCCTGGTGATGCGGGATAAACCTTTACCCCTTAGTTTCATTATTATTTTCGATCTTCATTTGAAAAAGTTGAATGGCGTAAGCAAAGGAATTGAAAGTGCATCCATAGTGAGAGAGAGAGAAAGAAATGCAGAAAAGAAAAACAACCACCCAGGACAATAACAACCCCCTGCTTTCACTTTATAGTTTAGTGCGTTGATTACAATCGGGTCCGTGCGTGCGGTTTGAAACACTTGGTAACTCATCTTGCAATTAGCATAATAACGCGTAAGAGAGGAGACCACAATAGTGTTTCGTGGAGTGCAACAAAAGGACATCGTAAACAAGCACAAGCAAAAAATAGAAAGGATTCAAAAGCCAACCCTGGTGGCGAGAAAAAATGTCTCACGTCATAAAAGAAAACCCCCTTGCTGTAGACTATAGCGGACGCGCTCACTAGTCGCAAGCAATAATAAGGGTGAAATACAAGGTTTTAAATGAACTCAAGGAGTTCAGAGAATCTTCAAAACGCCGGAAAGGAGCTTGGAAGGCAAAGAGGTGCACGAAGTGTCACTGCACACTTGAGCGCACAATTAGAGAAAAAAAAAATGCCAATAACGCCTAAATTTTACCGTTTGGAAACACCCAATTTTACTATTTTTAGAGCTATTGGAGTTTTTAAAAATGATATTGAACGTTAATGAAGATGCCGATAATTGAAATGTTACGAATTGTAATTAAGGAAATTGAAATTAATACACTAGATTTAATTAAATTAAATCTAATTAATTTCTACTAATAAAAAAACTAATTAAGATTTAAAAAATTAAATCCTAAATAAAAAGCTTTCCCTTTTTTTTTAAAAAAATTAAATTAAATAAATCTAATTTAAAAAAGGAAAAAGCTTCTTTTTTGAAAAAATGGAAAGAATTTTATATATTTTAAATCTTTACTAAAAAGCTTTCACGTTTTTTTTTTAAAAATAAATTAAAAAAACATGAAATAAAAGGAAGTAATTTAAATACTTACCAAATAGATATGGCCAAATTTTAAAAAAACAGTTTGTTGATTTTTAAAAGATGAAAAAAGAATGAATGTTTTAAAAAGAATGAGTTTTAAAACCACTTACCAATTTTTTTTTAAAAACGTACCACGAAGGAATGCCACGGCAGTAAAAAGGATTTTGATGATTTTTAAAAGATTTGAAAACACTTACCAAAAAAACGCAGGGTTTGAGAGTTTGCAGTTACTGTTTTTGTTTGGAAACCGCGTGGATTGGAAAGCGCCGTGAATTTTGTTTGCTATTTTTGTGGTTGCGCAGCAGGCGGAGGGTCATGGCGGGAGCGGTCGTGGGAGGAACAGCCCACTCAAAAAAATGAGCTTCCACTAAAAAAAAATGCCACAACAAACACAACTCCTCGAATCCACGTTTCAAACAATGCACGAGCCCATGAGATCAGGCAAAAGGCCAAAAAAACGTGAACAACAACCCAATCAGCGAGCCAAAGATCCACCAACACAGGCCAGAGAGGAGAGAAAGCTCGGGACAGAGTCCAAACCCCAAAAATTTTACCTGAATCTACAAAAAGCATAGAGAAAACCAAAACCAAAGATAAAAAAATTCCAGTTAAATAAAAAAATTAAAAACTAGAAAATACTCTATTTTGGATTTAGCTGCAACTAGCTAAAAAAGGTGGAAAAACCCTTGATTGCTCAAGGTATGATGAAAACCTGCACATGCACAAAAAGACACAAAAACCAACACAACTTTCCGAGAAAGCTTGTTAGAGAGATTAGCAAAATAATTCCAGAAAATAGTGATAAAAAAACTTGCATGCAGAGTAAAAGAACGAAACCAAGAAAGAGTAATCACAACTAAAAAATAACGAGTGCACGTTTACCCGATCTCAACTCTGATACCATGAAAAGAGTTTGTGAGAATCGAATCGAAAACGAGGCACCATGAAGTAGTTGCACTCCAACGGAATCGTGATAGCTCCAGTGATTGCAAGAAAGAATTGATCAGTAATGGAAGAACTTGCTCAATAGAAACAAAGCTTACATATAGAGGAAAGACAACGAGTGTCTTGGCATGCTCATAAAATGAATAGTAAAGGGGCACATATAGGGTCTTTGAGTAACCTAGTGTATGACACACATGAAACCCTAAACCTAACCCATGTGAGATGATCCTCCAATATGAGAGGAGGACACATAGGATAACCGACACCAATAGGAACAAGACTTTTGAGTGACCTTTTTGGGGGTCATATGGATGAAGAAAGTGTTTTTCTAGGTGACTACAATCACCTTCAGATCGCTGGAAATTTTAGGATAAAAACATATGATAAGCAATTTCATCAACTTCTTAAGGAATCGATACTTTTTTGTTCATCATACAATATATCCCAACAACTTTGTGAGGATGAAGGGTACCAAATGGGAAGTAGATGTTACTTTAACCCTAACAAGGAACTCTTTATGTCCAAATTAAATTTATGACCATCATATTTCAAATTTTTGATTCCGCCTATTTCGTTTCCATATTTGTACCATGAAGGGTAACAAGATCAATTTGATAAGAGGAAGAATATATTGAGGGACATTGGGCACATAATTCTAGGTTGTTTGTAACTAGTATTTTGGGATCCAGAAACCTTTAGAAGGATGTTGATACAAATATGAGGATTGTTGTCTACAACCTTATGACAACCATAAGAAAATTGACAATCACAATAAAAATGCATTTCTCATTCATAGTAGAAGATATAGTGTTTGCATGGGATACAAGATGGTCTTCCACGCCATTATGCCAAATTTGTATGAGGCAACACGATGTTATAGCTAAGGTAAAATACTCCTCCTAAATTTACATTGTGGATGTGTAGTTCTCTCCTTGGACAATTGTAGGTTGATATTTTTGATGAATATTTTTATTTTAATATCATGTGTGGAAAGGATTTTAAGTACTACAACTGTTGCACCCTTCATATGTCAATAAATTCCAAGAATTTTGAGTTAGACTACAATTATGATGGGTTTTCCTCTTCAAAATTATGCATGGGTTGTGCTACCTTCCACAGAAGCGATAGATAGGTAGATTTGGGGACAATCTTTTCTCTTAATATGATGGGTAAGAGGGTTTACACATGGATATTGAGAAAAGCCAACATCCCCACATCTTTGGTGTTGCTTATGAAGAAGTTTAGAGTTGTACTCAAACACTACACCCACTCATCCACACTTCTATGGACCAATCCAAACTCAATGGGGAAGAAAATTTGGTAGGATAGTTTCAAGTCAACAATTGAAAACCCAAATCAGCAAGGTAATGACCTTCTATAAGAGGTAAACATAAGTTTTGGGTTTACATCTTATGTTGAAATGCAATGATAAAGGAGAGAAGGCAATACTTCCAAGCATGGCTAGCATGAAAAGGGAAGAAGCATATCTTCGGGGCATTCAATACATAGAGACTCCGACAAGGCTAAGAAGCTTTATGGTGATAATTTTTGGTTGGTACCATGCATGCAAAATATGACCTCCATGTGGGGAACACTTGAGGGATTAAGAGAAAATTGGAGCTTTCTTGTTGAAATCCATTTTTCATGCCAAGTTGGGGCAAGGAAGGAATGCAATAATGTTGAGTTAAGGGCTAACATGTTTGTTGATTTCAACCACATGCTTGCTTATCTTCATTTTCCAACCCATGTAAGACAATTTTTAGTCCCTATGTTACTCTTGAATTTTCCTTTTTCTATAAGGTTTAACTTTGGTAGTTATCATGCCATGACTATAGGGTTAAATTTGCAAAAATCAGATTTGAGACTACCATTAGTTGCCATGAACAACCGTGAACTTCCATTTTGAAGGGAATTCCATCATGGGTTAATATGGGAAGAAGGTTTCAGCTAAAAGGAAGGAAAAAATCATATTTGAAGCCTCAATTTAGATAATATCCCATGTGAAATATGATGGTGGTGAATTGTTTTCAACCCTCCACAATTTGATTTACATTTGGTAATAAAAGAGATAGTTAATAAAGTTGATTACACATCCATTTCTTGCTTTATGATGGAAACTACATTAGTTTGCATAGATTTTAGTACAATTGAGCATGTAAAAAAGGAGATGTCATTATTGGTTTTGAAGGAGAAGTTGATGAAGACTTCAAGGAGAAAGGGGTAGTAGAGGAATGAGTTTTTTTGGGTTGAAGCTCCTTCATTTAACAGCACATGATCCAAATTATGGGAGCACTACAACATGTTCCTTTACTTTGATATGATGATACTTGGGTATATGAATTTGCAATTGCTTAGGGATGATAAATTTTGGGAAGGGAGGACTATAATGTCCCCCTTTTCCAATTAAGAGCCTAAACATGAAAATATTTCCATCCCTTTTTAGTGGAAATGAAGCATGGTTAAGCAAGGGAAGGAATTGCATTTTCATTTCAATTTTCTTAATTAGATTTAATGTTTCTTTTTAGTAATTCCTTTGTAAATAAGGTTGGTTGTGATTGGAGAGTCATAAAGGAAAATTAAAAGATAAAAAAATATTTAAGAGGTCGGTCCACTTCTAATTGGATTTTGGCGCCAAGGGAAGGATATAAAAGGAACTTAAGGACTTCATTCACACCTATCTTTTGGCACATTTTACATATACTTGGTTTTTTTGGGAAAAGTGCTCATTAAATTTCCACTTGAGGATAGAACCTCTCTTGTGTGGCATTCTAAGGAAGACGGAAACCTTCCTTGTGACTTGGTGGAGGACAAAAACCCTCCATTGTGGGTGATTTGAAGGTATATATTGAAGACTAATTGCAGATTTATATCTAGGGCATCAAGGGAAATATCTACAAAGGTTTTGCATGCATTTTGGAGCTCTCCCTAGAGGAGGACTATAAATTATGGAGATTCAGATTATAAAATCAGATATGAAATATTTTCTACAAAATTTTTGCATGCATTTTGGAGCTCTCCCTAGAGGGAGGACTAGGGTTTGGTTTTATTTGGGTGAAACCTCTAGTCCTCCCCTCTAGGAGAGCTCCAAAATGCATGCAAAACCTTTGTAGAAAATATTTCATATCTGATTTTATAATCTGAATCTCCATAATTTATAAGGCCAAAATCTATATTTTTGTGATTTTTGGTGGTGTTTATCTATCATTTTTAGTTTTAGTTTGTGGTTGTTCTATTGTTGTCCTAAATTTAATTACAACATTATATATTCGCTACTTTTCTCCATTTGTTAGTGATTTAACAAATATTGGAATTTGTAAAACCCTAAGATATTTCAGAGTCACAAGTGATAAATAAAATTCTAAGGTACATATTTGACACAAGCAATAAACAAATGGAAATTGAAACCCCGAGTGGAAGAGAGGGAATGAGAGACTTAGCTGATTTTGTACTTGATCTTGACGTATGCTTGAAATGCCGGAAAACTGATGAAATAAGAGGGTAGACTATTGTAACCACACCCAAAAAAATTATAACTACCATAATAATTTGGACTGGGATGCCTAGAATGGGTCAAGGGCATTTGGGTGCTAGACCGCTTCAGGTACCCGTGGATCAGAAAAACCTTAGAAACTATTTTTCCTTGTATCGTAATATGTTCAATCACCTTCATTGTTTTTCACATGTTTATCACACTATTCCCGCAAGATTCTCCAATAACTTGCAAAGAGAAAGAGAACTTGTAAAACCCCAAAACACATTAAATCCCAAAAAGAAAAATATGAAAATGAGGATTTGGATTAACCCCGGTGGTCACCTGACTAAGTGAGCTTACAACCAAGTGCTACACTACATTCCAGACTCTATTTACTTCTTGTGTGTGTGTAAGAATCATGCCCTAGGTGGATCTTATATAAGATGCACTTGATAATGAGTAATAACTAGATGTAGCAATGTAGATAGATGTGTGGATGTAAAAATGAATTTCTCTTCATATGCATGTATGCGAAAATGCATTCCTTGTCCCTTGAGTGATTACTAGATGAATGCTTTGATGATCTTATAATAGCCTTTGGATGCAACCTTAGGTGGTAATAGTAGATCCTTAGAGCTTGGGTCTTTTATTATGGTCATATAGATTTATATTTATATGATTCCCTTGGTTGAATTTCACAATTTACAACTGGAAGGCTGACCCATAAGAAAATAAGATGTCAAAAAGATAAAGGATGCCCAAAAGGAGAAAGTAAGATACAAAGAGGCCAAGGGCACCCGTGAGGGGACGAGGTGCTTAAGCGTTGGTGTCCAAAGTCATAAAAGATAAAGCAATAAATTATTGACTAGGATGTAGGGTGTAAGAGGCCAGAAAGAAAACATGAAACACATACATAAAGCCAACGATAGTTTTTAATTGCTAGTTTTCTCACTTAGGAATCATATGAATAGTAATATGTGACTAGGACATGTAAATATACCCAAAGTGCGTGATTTAGTGTCTATAATAACCAAATTGGATGGATATTGATTCCTATGTTTGAAGTAATCATTTTGAAGTAATATTCAGTTGTTGTGCATGGTTGTATGGTAAATTTTAAGCTCTTATATAGTTCTCCCTAGGTTTTTAAAGGATATTACAAGCTCATATAAAAATCAGATTTCATTTCACTTAGGTTTGTGTGGTTTCCTTATTTTTCAGTTTTATCCTTGAAAGGGACATTACACCACCCCAAATCCATTTATTCTTATGGAACCATCAAAATATAACTTTCATAAACCCGAAACATCATTGTCTTCTCTCTTGTGTGGCTTGGGAATAGTGGAAATTTTTCTTCATGAATGTAATAAGTGCTCGACTAGTTTCTATATTTGTACCATAGAGATAAAATTCATTGTACTATTTTCCCCATTCATCTAGCATAATATTAAGAATTGAGGTTGATGAATGCATTGTTTTAGTTAGTTCGGGATCATTACTTATTTCTCCTTGGATCATGCAATTAAGATTAACAGGACTAGGATCATAAAAATATACATGATATGCTAAAATAGGTTCAACCTTAATTATAAATCTAGTTCCATACCTTGTTTTGAGTAGCATATGAGACCAAAGATGAGGAAAGATACCCACCCACTTTAGTCAGTGAAATATTTGGAGAAACAAAGGTTGAATAATGGTGGCAAATCAATCACATAGATATCTTGAAATATGATTAAAATTGGCCAATCATGAAGAGTTAGTTCAAGATCCTTTACTATGCCCAAGATTTGAATTGTTGATCCATCAAGCTGCAAGACACCTTAGACGTTGGATTTTACTCGATCCCCAAGATGTCTGCAATATTCTTTGGCATGAATGAAGTACTAACACCTGATTCTATCATGCAATTATGAACAAAGTACTTTCCAAATATGAGAGTCATGTAGAAGGGAGGAGGTTTGATAATTAAAATTACATGTTCTTCCCTTGGTTGACATATGTTGATTGTGGTATTGATTTTTTTGCATTGTGGGTTCAAGAGGTGGAAGTTGTTTCAATGCTTCTTTCAAGAGATCCTCTACGATGGAATAAACAATGATATTATCTAGACTTATTTGCATTACTTTAACACTTGAACAATATTTCACATCAAATAGATATTCAAATTTTATTGTAATTTGTTTTTAGATGATTTCAAAGATGCAATATTAAAATTTTATAGTTCAATGAGCTCCTACGTATGAGGAGTCAAGCCTAATCCTCGACAACTAAAATATTGATCAAATCTCTTTACTTGTCCCCTTATTCTTTACTTCTATATCTCTACATGCTTATCTACCTCTATCTACATGATTTGCAACTCACTCAATTATTTATTTTATATTTCTTATTATAACATATTTACTCAAGCATAGTATAGAACACTAATCTTTTTATAACATATTTATTTTATATTTCTTATTATAACATATTTACACAAGTTGTATCTTCTTTTCTTCAAGATAAGCATCTTCCTTATGGTTCCATTTTTTGGAATAACTTAGTCAACAACAAAAATTTCATAAAACAAGGAAGTAAGTGGAAAGTGGGAGATGGTTCTGATATAAAATTGTGGGACGATAACTGGTTTAATGGCAGCCTCATGGACAGATTTGGAACGGGCTTAAAGATATCCTTGAAAGCAAGTACAACACTAGAATCAAAGATTATATTGTAAGAAATGGCAACAAGAAGAAATGGAAAAAAATTACTGTGGATAGAGATGATCTGACCCAAACTATTTCCTCTCTGCAAGATCAGTTGGACCTTATCCCCTTAAGTCAGCTCGAAGTTAAGGATGAGTTGGTCTGGAGTAGTTCTATTGATGGGAACTACACTGTTAAAACTAGCTATAATACTTTCTTTGACAATAGTCAAACTGAGTTTAATTGGAATAGAATTTGGATGAAGGAGCTAACACCTAAAATTAACTTCTTCTTTTGGCTTGCTCTCAGGGGTAGAATTCTTACCACTGACAACCTGATTAGAAAAGGTTTTATAATGCCTAATAGGTGTCATCTGTGTAAAAAAGACTCTGAGGATATCAGTCATTTTCTTATCCATTGTGAATATGCTACCAAAATGTGGAGTTTTTCCCTTTCTAATTTTAAAGCTTCCTGGGTGGTTCCGAGGGATTTCAGTCAGCTCTGGATACAATGGAGCCCACCATACAAACATTGTGTTGTGAGAAGGCTCTGGAATTTGGTAATGCCTCATATTATTTGGAGGATATGGAAAGATAAAAATGATATCATATTTATAAACAAAAGAAACAAAATTATAAGCTCAGTATTGGGAAAATTTCTAATGCTATTAAAGAGAATATTGCTAGATTTAAACCCCCCAAGAACAAGAGCTATCCAGAAAATGAAGAGCATATATTGTCCCAATGGAAGATTGGAGCTGACAATATCTAAAATAATTCAGGTAATAATATTGATAGATCTTTGATACACTGGCATCCTCTTGATCTTAACTGGTATAAGATGAACTTTGATGGGGCCTCTAAGGGTAACCCTGGAATTACAGCGGGGGGAGGAGTGATCAAGGATCATAAAGGTAGTTTGGTGACTGCCTATGCCGGTAAAATGGGAATTCAAACTAATCATTTTGCTGAAGCATTATCTGCTTTATGGGGCCTTAGAATTTCTCAGACTCATAATATCCAAAATCTCATTCTGGAAGGAGACTCGCTCAATATAATCAATCATCTTAACCAGTGTTCGCCCCCAAGTTGGAACATCAAAGACTTCATCTTGGAGTCCATAAGTATTTGCCAAACCTTCAATAATATCCAGATCAAGCATACTTACCGGGAGGGTAACAAGGTGGTAGATGCATTGGCTAACTATGGCATAAATGTTAATCACATTATTTGGGATAATAGTGACCACATTCCTGAGCAGATTCAAAACAACATACAAGCGGAGACTTATGGGCATACAAATTTGGGATAAAATTAATAAGTATTTGGAGTGGGTCTTTATGAATAAGACTTTCACACGTGTGGATAAGTTTAAAGTAGCGCTTAATCGATATTGATGGGCAATCAAAGTTATATAAAGTATAATGATGATATAAAATGGATTCATCTAAAAATTAAAGCCACACATGCGGGAAATTCTATGCCTATAACAGATTGTTAAACAGTTTTTTATGGATTTTCAAGTCCGTGGTAAGGCTGATGATGATCTGGAATGGATTTCAAAGGGGACTGATGCTCACGCATGCGGATCTCACAGGTACATAGTAGAACAATAAAGCAGGCATTCATGGGAAGCGCTATAACAACAACGAATACACTATTCATTATTACCATAGCATGAGACAAAACAAAGAAAGGTGGGTTGGGAACTATGGCTACTGTCGAATCACCCATAGGGATTGTGAAGCTTGCACTATCAATCACTTAAGCCCGGTGAAAATGGGAGGAGCCCCTTGTCAAATCGAGCCCAGCGCGGACCCGAAGTGGAAAAATAATGCAGAACTTTGGAATCTCCTCAACCAGGGAGGCATCACTAATTTCATTGAGAAGATACAGGGTCACAACCAAAGCATCTCCATGTAATTTATAAAGGACTGGAAAGACCGCAAAGTTGAATATGGAGGACAGAAAATTTTGATCAACGAAGAGTTAATCGCTGAAGCTACTGGCCTTGGAATGGATGGATACCGATTCTTCAATAAAAGGATTGACAGGCTGGCTGAGGAGAGGAAATTTGTGGAGGGCAATGAGAAACTGGTTTTTGTCACGGTGGGTCTGCAAGTCAGTTCTATCCCTCCACCTTTTGACGAGGTCACCCGTTTGATGGTGAGATACATTTCTCTTGAGGGGAGATTTGTCACAGTGCCCTTAAAGCATCTTGTGTTCCTCAATCACTTCCGCAGAAATTACACGGTATGCTTCCCTCATTATTTGCTTAATTCTCTTGAGCGTTCCATCTTGGAGTTTCAAAAACATGCTCGTGCGGTCCCTTTACATCAAGGTCTCATTTTCTTGTTGCATAAACTATGTCTTCTTAAGCTTCCCGACATCCCGACCTCCCCCATCTTTGTCCCTTCTTTTCCCACCACCGCTGCCACTACCACTCCTTCTATCCCCATCACCGTGGCTGCTACCCCTTTGACTTCCTTCTCGGCTCCCCCTGTCATCCCCCCCTCTGCTCCCACCCCTTTCGCCTCCACCTCGAAAAGACCTATCACTAGATCTTCTAAAAGGTTGAACCTTGATACCCCTATTTCGGGAATGCGCCTCAGGATTTGGAGGTTACTCATAATCTCCTACACATTAGCAGCATGGGTTCTCAGGAGACACATGCTAAGAGATCCACTAAAAGGTTGGAAGCTTTAGAAACTGACATGTTGCTGTTGAAAGAAGAAGTAAAAAACTTATATAAGCAAAAAAGTAAGAGAATGAAGGAGGAGGAGGCTGATATTGACAACAATCAGGTTGAGGATATTTACAAAAACTTTACTCCTTGGACAACCGACTTGGAAAAACCAAGACTCGCCATGATCATAATATGGCTATTTTTAGTGCAATTGAGGAGTTTATTGAGCAGCATGTCTGCTGCGTCTCTAATCTCAGCGGCATACCAGCTACTCTTTGGGGCTCGGAAAAGAAAGCAAACAAACCATTCAACAACTGGACACTACTGACCCTTCTCACATGACGGCATTGGCTATGTTCACCTCCTGGCAGACTATCAAATCCAGAATTGCCAAAGCCGCCAAGAAGTAATTGTGGACTGCGATGTTCTTGCTGACTTCTGTCGTGGTTTTTGCTGTTTTGTTGCTATTTTTGGCTTCTCTTCTGCAGTGTTCGAACTGGTTAGTGGTTTTGGGGTAACTACTCTTTGGATGCACTAGATTCTTATGTATTATCTGGATCTTGATCCTTCTTATATTGTTTTTCACTCCTATTCTGGCTTCTAGGCCCCTTTTTGTATACAAGGGTATAGTCCCTTTCAAAAAACTATTTACCAATAATAAAAAAATATAGAACACTAATCATATTAATTTCCTAACATTCCCTCCCTTAGTGCGAACACGGGAAAAACTTTATCTTGTCTTCAGTAATGTGCTGCCTTTTATCTGCTCATGATCTAGATGGCTTTGTTTTCATGATATCCAACAACCTTTGGAATGGTTTTACAAGTGGTTAACCAACAATCATAATAAGATGATTTTCCAAGTGGTCAACCAACAACTATAAAAAAATGGTTTTCCAAGGTTAACCAACAACCTACATATCATGATGTTACAATACTCTTTCAACTCTCATCATTGTCTTCTATGGTTCTTCTTCATTAACATATTCGTCCTCTATGATCATATTGGCTTCATCCATTTTTATTTTTACTCTTAAAAGATCACTAGCTAAAATTTTACGAATTAAGATTTATGCCCCTTTTCTTGCAGTATAAACATTCACTTCCTTATTTTTAGGTAATTTCTTGTGATTATTTTTCACGTGCAATGCGCTTTCTACTTCCACATATTCTTTAGTTTTTTTTTTTGTGTAGCTAGAAGAGTTGAAATCATGTCTTCAAGTGTTTGTGAAGGCATCTGTCCAAGAGTGAATACAACATTACTGAATTTTGGAGGCAAGCTATTCAATAATATGGCTTTTGCATCTTCATTATCAACAATATCTTTCACTTCGCCAATTGTCTTGATAAAGATCTCAACTCTTTGATATGACTCGACATTATGACTCCATCATTCATTATGAGTTTGAACAGATTCTAATTTCAAAGATTTTTTTCATTAATTGCTTTAGCACCAAAAATTTTACTCAAAAAATCCCATATTTGTGTAGATGAATTTTCTATATCAACATGATGTAATTTAGTGTCTATCAATGCAAGTCTAATAATTTCTTTAGCTTTATCATCTCTACTCCGCCATTCCCACAACTTGTTAGAATCTATTAGTAATGTCTCTTTACCGCTCACTATTCCCCATAAATTTTTGTTTATCAATTACACTTGTATTTTAAATTTCCATGTTTGAAATTTAAGCCCATTAAACTTATCTAGAGGAGTCTCCATTATTGGAAATAGACGTCGGTTTTAACTAAAAATGCATCTTTTTACAAACAAATATAGAGATAAACCTAAATCAATTAACAAAAATTGACTCAATTTCATAACACGATTAAAAAGTAATACTATTTTTTTACTCTTATTCACTCCAAGACTTTTAATGACTAAAAATGTGGTATTAACAATAATAATACCTTAAACTCCAACTAAAATAATAATATTTATGGGTTTCTAATGTTTAATTGAGTACCTATATGAACAATCTAAAATGTTTAAAGGAGAAACATTAACACACTTTTTATTTGACCGACTTGGTTATTGGATGATTTGTAGAGTTTGAAGGTTTGTGAATGATTTGACCACGTGGAAGAGATAACTAGTGGAGGAATTATATATCTCATTCTGCTTTGACTAAATAAAAAAATCACCGCACATTCTAGTAAGATTTCAAAAAGGCTTATAAGCTCGCATGTGTACGAGGTTATCTTACTGACCGGTTGAACACTATGTAGTCCCCACTCCCAACCACATCTTCACTTATAATCACATGTACGATGTGACCGAATTGGTCATTTTTGGCTTTCAAGGTAGGATCTATCACGTAGATTAATCACAATATAACGCTAAAAGATACATTACGTAGACATTTACAAGGAATCGACCTTGCTCGATACCAAATGATATTATCTAGACTAATTTACATTATTCTAACACCAAACAATATTTCACATCAAACAGATAATAAAATTATATTGTAATTTTTTTGATGATTTCAAAGATGGAGTATTGTGAATTTATAGCTCAATGATCTCCTACGTATGAGGAGCCACAACTAATATTTGACAACCGAATTTTTCTTCAAATATCTCTACTCATCCCCTTATTCTTTCCTTCTATCTCTCTACATGCTTATCTACCTCTATCTACGTGAGTTCAATTTAATATAAATTGAATTAAATCTAATTGTAGAGTAGCTAAGAAATAAATAATGTGTCATGCTTAAATACAATATGACTCAAGAAAAATACATGTGAAGTATGAAACCCTAAACAAGGAAGAGAGGTGACATGAATTAGCTAATTTTCGAATGGATATGAAGTAATCCGAGTAGGTGTGAATGATGAACAAACTATAAAAAGGGTTGTCACTTTGGTCACCGTAGATTTTGGAACCTAAAGATACATGTCGAATAGGGGCACCCAATGTAGGAAAAAGGTGCCTAAGTGATTCTTAGGCATTGTTGACTATGTAGAGGCTCGTAACATGCTTTTTATTGTGTCACAAGGGTTTCAAAATTTCTCTCTATTGATCTCCCAATGTTCACACTATGATTTCCGATGATACATGTAACTCCGCAAAGAGAAGTTTACCTACACAAACCCACACAATACATTAAACCTCGTAATGGGGATTTGGGTGACCCAAGGTCACCCCAGAGTGAAATTATGACCGAACATTGCACTATATCTCGTAATCGATGTATTTATTGTGTGTGTGTAGGAATGATGCCCTAGGATGCCCTTGTGCAAGTTGCACTTGATAGTGGGTTGTAGCTAGAATGTAACAAAGTAGTAGAATGTGTGGATGTAATAGAATGAACTTCCCCTTCCTATGTTGTGTATGAAGAGTTGATGTATCCTTTGTCCCTTGAATGGATGCTATATGGATTCCTTTTGAGTACTTTAGTGCCTTTGGAATGCAAGATTATGTGATGATAGTAAAGTGTTTGCTCACTCATTCTGAACACATAACTATGTATTTATATGATTGCCTTGTTTGAATTTCATAATTGAAAACTATAATTCTGACCCATAAGTTAAAAATATGCCCAAAAGATAAAAGAGACCCAAAAAGAGTAAGGTGAGAAAAGGGTCAAAGGCACCTAGGAGGGACAAGAGTACCCGGGTGTTGTTGTCTTGGCTGGCGCTGGTGTTTGAAGCCATGAAAGATAAACAAGTAAAGTTCTGATTGGTCTGTAGGGTGTGTAAGACCAAATAGAAAACAAGAGATAAAGAAAAGAGGCCAAAGATAGTTGTCAACCACTAGTTTTCTTGCTTATGAATCATATAAATGCTAGTATGCTTTTAGGACCTATAAATATACCCAAGTGCGTGATTTTGTGTCTACATAGTTCAACTCACTCATATATTTATTTTATATTTCTTATCATAATATATTTACTCACCCATAATATGAAGCATTAATCATATTAATTTCCTAACATAAGGCATCCCACATTGTAACATTAAGATTTGTTTTCTTTATTTATTCCACAATGTTGAGAATGATACCCACGACCTTCTGTAATAAGGGAATGGCATGTTCTTTGTTCCTCTATTCAACTCATGGAAGCTATTTGGTTGTTGGAATTTACATGTTCCATGGGTTTGGAGTGTTGTGCAGGTTTTATATATCTCATGGAATTTATTCATTTTGTAGCTACCGAATAACCCGCAACAAACTAGATGAAGCCAAAATTTTTTTAAGTCCATAGACGAGTAGAAATATCATGCATATTAGTAGAATCGGGAAGAGGGATCTAACATCCATCTACCTCTTCTTCAACCTGTGTTACCCGCCACATGAAGTTACAACTTGTTTGAGTTTCTCGTGGTTTGATTGACTACACAAAAATATTCAAGTCTGAAGAACATGAAGTTAGGGTCAATGGCGGCCTCTTGAATTTCTTATGTGGTGCTTGTTAAAGGAGCCACATATTGTTCTTGTTTGTAGAATGGAGTTTGGACCATGATAGATTTTTCCCTTAAGGAATTCATTCTAAACTCACATGTATATTGGTTATGGGTTGATCACAAGGATAACACCATTCAAATCCTTGAGCCATATTATTTTGAACTGAACAATGGCTTTTCTTAAGTCGAGAGATGTCAAAAGTTTTGGGTTTTGATTTGGTAGTTTTCTTGGAAGATAATTCTATGGAAATATTTGATTTGGATATTGAAACCTTGTTGTGAATAACCCCGAGAGGGGTTGGAATAATATTTTAGAGCTTGATATTGTTATCTCTTAAGGGGGACAATCTCATTTATTAGATTCTTAAGATGAACACTAAGATGTTCAAATTATTCTTGTTTTGCGTAAGAACTAGATGTGAAAACAAGAGATAAAGTAGAAGAATGAGGGATAAGAGCAATGACTTGTTGAGTAATTTACAAAAATTTAGGGAAAATGGGCATATATAGTTTGGGAGCTAAATTTATTTGCTTGAATAAGATAATTTTTAGCCCTAATGGCTATTGCATAAACATTTAGTAGTTGATTAACACCCATAGATTGGATCATTACAACTATATATGAATTTAGAGCTCTAAGAAATTATAAAAATGCATCTTGAGGGGTTAGTCTTAGCAGCATTGGAATTCTATCCCATGTTTTCTGAATCTTGAAGTTGAAATCCACCATGAGCTCATTTAGAGCTCTCTTGATTATGGTGAACTACTCCAAAAGTGAAATATTTTCCGCCCTTTCATCAAAATTATGATAGAGAGCAATTCTAAGTTCATCCTAATTGTGAATGGAAGCAAGTTTCGAGCTTATATACCATTGAAGAAATTTACCCTTAAGTGAAGAAGCAAGAAATCTAACAGTGACATCATCTTTGTAGCCAAATTAACTAAACACACATTAGTAATATGTTGAATATGATCTCGTGACTACACAAAAGTTTTCAACCGTGAAGAAAGGAATATGAATATGATGTGTCATGAATAGAATGGGTCTAAGACATGAGATAGAAGGTGAAATGGTCTACTTGGAGGTACATTTGAAGTACTTCTACTTGGAGAAGCCATATATCTTTGTGAAATCTTTGTCTTCTTCTTCTTTGCGGGGAAAGCTGCAGATGATCAAATGGTTTACCTCTAGATAAAAATTTGGTTTGTACTCTTCTCATGAAACATGAAGTCTTGATGTACTTAAAACTATAAGATTGAAAGTTAAGGGATTCAAAAGATGTGTTGAAGAATGCCTTCAAGGTTGAAACTACTAATTCACACACAAAAACTTAGCAATAATGAAGTTTATCTCGTAAAACTTATTCGATTTGGGCATGCCAAAATTGTTGGAGCTCAAAATTACACCCTGCTCTAAATCATAAAAGATCCAAAATTTTGAGGAAACATGGGACTATATCCAAGTGTGGGACTTATGGCTTGAGACAAACCTCTAAAGAAGGCTGAATTCCTTTCACGGATTTAGGAAAACCCATGAAACACAAATTTCCTACTTATACTGCTAAAACTAATCCTATAGCTAATAATTCTACTCTAAAAATTATAAGGGACTCGGGGAGAGAAGATGCAAGAAATTAAATCTAAGCTAATATGGGTGGTGATAACACCAAAATAAGGTGAAAATATCCCAAATCTAGATGACATAGATACATATTTATAGAACCGAGGTTATAAAGATACACACGATTCCAAAGAAAACAAATAAAAGAATATGAAATATGCAAGAGGATGAAATATTCACATCAAACACAAGGTATTTGAAGGAAAGAGACAAGCCACACTTGCATTAATAAATTTTTCATCTCTTATAGTAGATCCAAGTTAAGATAAACTCCAATAATGAGTCACGGAGATCAAATACATGAATTTTTCAGTTTCACCGGGAAGAGCTTGAAAGTGTGTTATAGGAAAACGAGAGAAGAACCCCTACAAAGTGTGTAAGCACTTTCATTTATACA
Source organism: Taxus wallichiana var. yunnanensis (assembly GCA_018340775.1). Classification (NCBI taxonomy): domain Eukaryota; kingdom Viridiplantae; phylum Streptophyta; class Pinopsida; order Cupressales; family Taxaceae; genus Taxus; species Taxus wallichiana. Next base: position 1,024,248,561 of record CM031239.1, read on the forward strand.
ATTCGTGGATAGAGGGAAAGATAAGAGAGAGAGAATAACACTAAGCTAGAATCTATCCCATGGAAAACATGTTGAATGAGTGTGTGCATAATTAATTATTATAGAGATTGCTTTTAATATAGGTATAGACACCCTCAATGAAATCTAACAACTATAACATGATCCCTTGAGTTTATCATACTCTATCGATTGTATAAAATGATGTCATACTTCATTAAATTCTAGTTTTGGGGTGGTTTGATCTTTAGTTCGAGTCCAGTGGCACATCTTTGAGACATTCTGGGCTTCCAATTGTGCTTATAATATGTGGCAATCTATCACCTTGTTTCGTGGCTTACACCACAACTTTTAAATTTCCTCCCTTCGGGGACTCTTGAAACTCTCTCCCTCACACTTTCCTTGAGGATCGAAGTACTTGCACCACCTGTGAGGGTCTAATTGTTTGGCGTGGCTTTCTAATACAAAAATAAATTTCCTTTGTTTCATGGGTTTGATAAAAATCCATGAAAACTATAAATCAAAAACTGCGCAGAACACTAAGTTAGTGTTCCAAGACTTTTGAACTTGGTCTCTTTTTAACTTTTATTCCATTGTCACGCGACCTCTCAAACTTTTGTTCCATTTCCATGCAGCCTCCCAATTTTTTTGTCCATGCCTCATGACATTTTTGACCATAACTCATCCTATGATTCATTATTTAAATTTTCCAAAGTCTCGGATAGCTCATTCCTTTGTTACTGCGGGTTTGGTAGGAACCCACTGAGCACTAAGTTCCCGCACTCTACGATATATTGAATCACTTTGTCTCACAAATTTCCTTGAATGAAGAAATGGATAAGTCTTTTTGATGATTTTTTCAAAATTGTAAGGGTTGTAATTTTGGACAACAATTACCTTGTCCTTTTTGTGGGTAATTATTGGTATAGTGGTGACCTCCACATTTGAAACATATGCAAATAGGTATATTCCTTTATATCCTCTTACTTGTTTCCCACTCCCATTATTGTCCCCTTTGAAATTATTACCCAATTTATTTGTTTACAACTCTCGTAGAATGGTTTAATTTTTATATTGTCATTTTCTAACCATGTTTTCTTGGTTCCAAAAGGATAAGTCATCTAAAATTGTCCGTTCTTCTTCTCTTCATGAAAATATACTAAGGTATGAATCTTTCACTCCTTTAAGGATTTATCGAGACTACATCCATAGTAGATGACCCATGGACATCTATGTCACCTTTGATATTAGGATTCAACCCCAAAATAAATTTCCTTATTTTGAACTTTTCATCCTTCTAGTAATGTGGAATGTACTTAAGGAGGCAAGTGAACATTTCACACCATTTAATTATAGAAAGTCCTCCTTGATGCAAGTTCTAGAATTCTATCAATTTTTTTTATTGAAGCACAATTGGGGTAGTCAAAGTTGTCTACAATATCCTTTAAATTAATCCCAAGATATCAAAACTATATCCAATTCAAGTTCTATTTTATTATTTTACCACTAAGGTGAAGCTTCTCTAGAGAGCTGAAAAATCTCACCACACTACCTTAGTTTCTTTAGAGAAATATTTGATTTCAAAATAATTCTCCATTTTACTTGAGCTAAGCCATCGAGTGCTTTGTACTACATTTCAAACTCAATGTAGTTATTGTGTGTGTGTGTGATAGAATCACGTCCCTTGAAGCTAGGTTTCCCTTGTGTTATGCACACAAGATAACGATCTATAACTAAATTTCCCCCAAGATCATGTGTGTGATGAAATTAAATTTTTTTCCTACCTATGTAGTGAGTAATGTAGCCTAAATGCAGTCCTCAACTATTCCTTTTTGCCAAGTAGTAGAAAAAAATTAATAGCCTAATTGCCCAACTATCCTCTTGCTCCTTAGAATAACTACTAATTCATGTATATATATGACTCTTCTTTAATTTCATCACTAACCACCCTAAAATCTGATTCAAAATGATAAATTGAAGTTGAAGAAAAGATAAGAATTAGAGGTGCATCTTAAACATAATAAAATAAAGCGAGAGGGACAAAAATTCGCAAAGGGGATAGTAGCACCTAAGCGCTAGTGTCTAGAGAGCTATGAAAAAAAAAAAGTACTGAGATGGGTAACACATTGTGTGATGTCTAAAAGGAAAGGGATAATTCTAGAAAATTAGAGAAAAAAAAGCATGGAAAGATAAAGCAAAATAAACATTTTCAATGTATAGTTTTCATGCTTAGGAATCATGCATATAATGACATACTATAGGCGTAATGTAATTGTAATAAGTGCATAATTTTGTGTTTACAACCATATCTTAAGGATGATCCATTGATTTTGGGAGGACTAACCCTCTTGATATTATTGGCCAACTCAACATCCAAGTGAGACCACTTTTCTTCAAGCATCTCATCTTCCTTTTCCTCATCATGATCGATTCCTCTTGGTCTTCTTCTTCTTCCACATCACTTCCTTGATCACCTAAAACATCTTTCTCTAAAATAAAAATTCAATCTCATGTTTCATAGAGAGTGAATAGGCTTTGTATATTTTATCAGGTTCACCATCATTAGCGTTATTATGCTTAGGGTCAACACTTCCTCTTATGTGAGTCATAATACGTGAATTCGGTGTTAGGTGGTATAGTAGTGTAGAAGAATATATTTTCCCGAGTATGGAACCTCTCTCTAATATCAAATGTAACATTCCAACTAGGTTAGCTTACTTAAAAGTGTAATATTTTTTAATTATTTATCAACTCACACTTTACTACTTATTGGAAAGTACCAAAAGTTCTATAAATTCAACTTAAATTTAGTGTTTATTAATATATCTCATTTAAATGTAAACCTTTCCATGATTACCAAAATAGTGGTTATGTAACTTCAATGGTCAAATGTACATCCTCATAATTAAGTGCCATAATATTCATACAAATCCTTATATAATAACTACAATGATTGAAAACTCATATTTCAAGACATAAATAAGTACATCCAAGTAACATTACTAATAACTATGGATGATGCAACAAGTCTCATTTCATAACCCATAGGTGATGATAACTAAACATATGTCCCAATAGTGTAGTTGTAAAGAGGGAGACCATCATTGGATCATTTTAGCATCCAACCACATACCTCGAAGGATCCCCCTTCACCTCCATTTTGAGTGGTGGCCTTACCCTTCAATGAAGGAAGTAAATATAGAAATTCAAATATCAATAGAAAATAGTAAAAGAGAACTATGTGTATATATCTACCCACATCCATATAACAATCAATCAAAAGATTCTATAGACACTACTTTTTCACCCCTAGTGAACCCGACACATATTAATTACATCATCACTATTCACATTATTATCACTATCCTAAGTCCATCATCACTATAAATAATTTTACCATCATAAATGCTCTTTACCTCCCGTATAATCTTATTTAACTTCCCTAATCACCTAGAACAAACATAACCTAAATTAACCTAAGTACCCAACCCCTAACCTCTTCCTACCCAAATCCATAACCTTCCACTATTATCAAACAAATAACAAGCCTCAAATGGTAAGTAGTTTTAACCATTTTCCATTGTCTCTTGTTTGTTTTCAAATATTTTGGCAAAAATCGATGGTGATTGTATGATACAAAGTCAACACGTGACCTTCTTCACACCCAACCTCTCCGGGTCATGCTTTGAGACAAATGGTGGAAATGAAGTGGATGAGAATGTGTACAAGCTACTTGGGCAATCTTATATCTTTGACACACAATACTAGGATTTATGAGTATAAGGCAAAGAATGCTTTCCTAACTCCGAATTGGTGTAATGGATCATTTAGATATGATAGCCACTGGAGGCTTCAATCAATGTTGAGCTCTATCGAGATCCCGCTTGTCGCTATTGGACTCATGGAAAGTGACCTGCAAGCACCTCGTATAGATTTCTAGACAAGGTCATAAAAGTGATAGTGAGATGTGTAATGAAGCTCAGTAGGAACTATGGGTGATTTTCCGCCTAGTCCGTAAAAAATCTTAGCTCGATCATTTCTACATTCAACACGAGAGAATTTTGTGATAATGTCGGAGGAAGTGGTGAGGACCTAAATATGAGTGTACACAAATCGGTGTCAATTCTTAATTGATTAGCAAGCTCGTTGGGTTGTGGGACCTGGGGATCACAACCGTGAGCTCATGGTTATTCTAGAATTTTTATGGTCATGTGAAGAATCAATCTCTATTATGAACTATCCAATACTCATAAGATTTTTCAGTTTCAATGTTTAATGTGAGTAATTGCTCTAGCTTTCCAGTGTGATTTGTAGGCATGCGTAGAATTGTTAAGTGTAGGCAGATCGATGTCGTTTATAAAATTTGGCCCATTGGGTTATGGGACCGAGGGGATCGCAACCGTATGTATTTTCTTGTTGCGGACCTTGAATGGTCATGCGTGTCTTGACTTGATTTGTTGGCGATAAAATGGATTAAACACTATATTTTTGTTTGTTTTCACAACATAGATAGGATCAAAGTAATAAAAAGAGCTAATATAATGAAAGTAGATGTTTTTGTTCTTTTTACATTTTAGAAAATAAACAATTAATCTAATGAAATAGAACTAAAAGAAACAAGATAGCTAGATGTAGCTATTTTCCTGTGCATTTGTGAATTGATTTTAAACTAATAAGAAATAACAACTTTGCAATTTAATCTACTATATGCAATCAAATTCCTACGGATATTCTCTCCTTCGAATCCACAGGGATGGGAAGAAGAAGATCCGTCACTGGGAGCTGTTGTTGTTGATCTAAATTCTTTAGGAAATTAACTAGATATTTGCAATACGAAATGAAATCAATTTCTACTCTATTTGATATGATGCAATTATAACTTTGACAATTCAAACCTAGAATTTACAGAAAAGAGGTAAATCCAACTATGTAGTAACTTGTCCCCTCATTGTGATCTCTTTGTTCTTGCATATTCACGTGAATCCAGAGGAATTAGGAGTGTAGCAACAACAATGTAGGAGAAGGCACTAGAACAATGATAACTTGGAGGTAAACTAAACAGAGTGCAAGTAGGAGAAGGATATCACAAGTAAACAAAGCTTGACTATTCAGTTCCTAGCAGGATCGTCGTAGAAATACAATACAAGACACACCACTAATTCTCAACTCCGTACTTCCTTTGACAAAACAACACTCTAAGAACTCTAGGCAGAATTGAGACTCTTAACTAGAACATATTGAACTTGGTGTTTAGATATACACTGATTGATTTAATCAACAACAAACTAAGAGAAAATAAGAGAAACCAAATGAATTATATGTCAAAGAGAGTGACAGAGACCTGGACTAATTTCTCACAAAAAATCTAGACCTATTAAGACTTGTTGAGGGGCCATTTGCTTGTAAACAAGCTTGGTATTTATAGCATTTTGATTCACCAGAAGGAAAGATCAAATTAAACTCTTCTACCTATTAAAAATGGGAAATTACTATTACAAGACAACTAAATTTTTTAAATAAAGCAAGAGCGGTTGAGAGTTACAAGTGCAAATTGTTTTTTTACGTTGACGAGTGTGTCGGAAGGTTTTAGAAAACATGGGCAAGACTGCCACCCAAATAGTAGGGTGGTAGTTTCAGACCGCCACCCTATCCTAGGTGGCGGTCCTGACACTAAAGATTGAAATGCAAGGAAAAAGAAGATAGAAGCTAAAACAAAGCATGTAGAAGTGAAGTAAGACATTTTAGGATGAAAATATATACACTTATCATGTTCTCTAGATTCCAAACACCTTATGAAGAGATCTGAATCATCATTGGGGTTTCCGTAACCTCTTTCCGACAACAGTTGTAACACATATAATTTTGGGTGCGTATAATGATTTGTGATTGCTTATCGATCATTGCGTATGCCGTCGATCCTATATAAACCACCTTCCTGCCCATTTTCACACTTAGAAAAGTTAGTTAGAGATTGGATTTGGGAATGAATTCATGCACCCCTATATGACATCACAACATTAGAGGACATCCCCACTATATTGCCATCCTTTGGGAGCTCTTGTCAAATAGCCAAACAACCATTTGGAGCTCTATCATCTTCAACAACATTCAACAAGGTTAGTCTAATCCTTTTTATCATTTTCAATCACATTTTACATTATTTATATCCTACAAGTACTCGTCTTTATACCCCTATCTAGCCATTAAACATTTTGTCTTCCATTTATCTCTTTGATCAAGCTTTTAGCATATTAGTCAAATTTACCGGGATCACCGTTGATCCCCGATCATCTGCCGATTTACTTGATCGCCACCGATCAAAGCCCAAATTCTCTTTACCATCAAATAGCCCTTTAAACACATTGCAATATTTGTATTCTCGATTCATCTTGTTCCTAAAGTCCCTCTAGTTCATCTTGGTATTGTCAAAAATTTTCGTACATCAATCATAATATATTTACTGGCCTTTTAAAAATATCCCCCTTTTTCCTTGATCACCGCCGATTCTTGATTACCATTGATCCCTATCATTTTATTCATTTTAGCAGTTATCACATATTTATCAATTTATTTTAGCCTAACCTATTTTCCTACAAGATGTATTCTCTGTAGATGATAGTTTCATGTGTATCACACCCCATCACAAGCATATACAATGTTTTGATTGTCCAAAATCCCTTCATGTGGATTCACATGAGCTTAGCCTATGTGTCACTATTTTGACTCCCAAAATTGAAGACATTAAGGAGAAACTGGAAATAATACGTGAAATATAGGATGTAAAAGAACATTCCTAGTTAGACTATTTCTTGGATTTCAATCGCCATAACCCCGACTTAGGCCGCATATCAAGTACACCATGATATTTCTATCCATTTTTAATTCTAAATTGCATTATCACTATCTTATTATTATATCCAATCTTAATTATAAAATATGAGTTTACACCTTTAAGGAATCCCTTTGGATTCCTAGGATTGACCTTTACCGAGCAACTCATTCAACCCTTATTTAATATTTATCTTGTCTCGATGTCTTTGTATGTAGGTCCTCCTTCTCAATCGAAAGGAGGAGTCTCTTGCGTTGTTCGCGTATCCAAGCATCCCGACATTGTGTTTTTCGGCACAAGTATTGGTAAACCCTACTTTATTTAGATTTTTGGTATTTCAACATAATAACAATTAACCGAAATTCACCATAAACATCTGGCATGCCCGATGAGATAGATAGTCCATTTTTCATTTAGATTTTATATCTTTTTGTTCCCTTTCTTATCAAATTCTTTAACATTTTAGCTTAAAGTCCTCACTGTCACTATTTCAAAATTCCCTAAAAATTAAAATTAAAATTAAAAAGGATAAAGCGAGATATAAGTATACCCTTTCTCTTTCATTACTTTTTTATCATTGCATATTTTTTTCCTTATCCTCATCGAAGTAAACATTCCTTTTAGATCTTAAAACACATTCATATCTAATTTCTCATCGAGTCTAATTAGGGGTTAAACGAATTGCATTCACAAAACTCCTTTCACACACAACCAATCACATATCACATCAAATTCACATTTAAACAATCCTTTCCGTGGACCTACTTGGATTTCATCACCAAGAGGATAAGCCGACTCGGTGTTCTGCCGCTTATAAAAAATTTGGTGGGTGGTATATCAACTAAGCATTTGAAACCTTTATCAATGTGGGACCATGAAGTGAGGGGGTAGGCTTCAATATCATGCCTCGTACCAATAAAGCAACATATATATGGGCCTCAAGTACCTTCCGGTATATCAAGGAATCCAATCTTAAAATCACACGAAACCAGCCATAAATGACTGACTTGCTTCTTAGTACCTTTTCAACCATTTTCTCCTTTCACACTTTTCTTGAATTAATCAAGATTATCAAAATCTTTGTATGACTTGTTTTCTGTTATTTTAGACAAACATTTTTCTTTTCTTCAATGATTGTTTTCTTAGTTCTTGGTTTTGACTAGACAATAATCCAAACTTCAAAATACCAATAATATGTCAAACCCTTTTCAACAAGCCCTAAAGACTATCGAGTCCCACATTCAAAATATCCCAAATATGATGGATCAATTACGACAACCTTCGACACAAATCCATAACCTCTACATTCTCCTAGTACCTGGTCGACCACATCGATGTCCCAAATCCATCTAGCCCATGATTCTTTAACAGTTGTGATCTAGTCTTTACATAAATTCGGATTCTAACCAACCGGTGGTCCTTAATGCCTACCTTTCCTCCCAGGTGTCCTTCTCTGACAATCAAAACTAGAACAACACCCTCCCATTACCACTATCACCATCGATTATACCCTACTTGTTGACCCCTATCACGAGCCTTTTATCCAAAAAATTAGTCCTTATTCCATTGCTGCAGTGAATCGGTACATTAGTACCTAATTCATCGATCTTATCATTAGTTTCAATTTTAACGCTACAAACACGTCTAACCAACAACCATCTACGTTAGCAACTCCTTCGTCAAGATCATTAGCTTCCCAAACAAACACCGCGATGTCCCTTCCATATCTAGTCTTGTAGCCTCTAATGCTTATCCTCCACCTCATGCAAGCTCAATTGGTGTTCCTCTTACTATGACCCCTATTATTGCATCTCAAATCATTCCACCACAACAACTTGCATCTTCAATTCGAATCTAGTCGTGTCTATCCCCATATTTACACCTCCTATCAATACAAGTTCCATCATTAACACTCACCCCTTCTCACAATAGGCATTTACTACCCCTGTCTCATAGTATAACACCATCCCTTCTCAATACATACCATAGCCATCCCATCCTCTTATTAACACTTCTATTCCAACTCGCTTTTACCACAACCATCCCAATATCTTATCAAAAATTCCATTCCCGTCACTTAGGAATACATTCAACCCTCACAACACTTAGTCTCCCAACCTCCCTATAATATCCCTACAAGTACTCCTCTTCATCATAATGTCTCGTTATTGTATCATTTATACCAACAATCAAATCCACATGTTTATAGTCAACCTAGCTTGTCATCTTCAAATATTCAACAAAAACCTCAAAACGATCCTTTACAAGTGCTAATGGATAGGATCGCAAGGCTTGAAGCTTACCACCGTGGGTCCTAAAAGCACCCTGTCATATGAATAAATCTGTAATTAACCCATCCAATCATCAATACCTTTTAAATCCTATCCCTCACATTGGGAACTCCCAAAGTTTATTAAATTCTATAACAAGGAGAACCCATAAAAAGAAGATATTAGGGGTTTCCATCATGCGTATTATCTTATCACCCATGACCAATATCTTATGTTGAGTACGTTTCCCATATCCTTAGTAGGACCCACCCTTGAGTGGTTTAACAATATTCCACAATATTCTCTCTTCTCTTTCACACAACTCGCACAGTTTTTCTTAGATAATTTCTCCATTTATATCGGACGTAAGATATCCATCACCAATCTATACGCTATTTAAACAGTTTGAAGATGAGTCTATTTTAGACTTCATCACCAGATGGTGGGGGATCATCAATAAATTATCCTTTTCTCTTCGCAGAAACCAAGTTGATCGAGTTAATTGATTGATCCTACACTAAGTACATATCATCAACCCTCTAAATTCAATCCTTCCGGACATTTGATGAGGCCTTTACCATGTCCTACAAACTAGAAATTCACGCCCTTGAAGATGGTAAGGTTAAACTTAGGTCAAAGAAACCCAAACCCGAGTCTTCATTTAAACCTTCTTCTAGTAACGATAAATACAAAGGCTTCACAAATGTGGTCGTTGTAAAATCCACGTTTAAAGGTCATTTGGAATTCGAATGGACCTAACATCAATACAACTACACACCTATTAGGGAATTTTATAGTGTGTTTTTAACAATATTTTAGATGCGTGTATGACCAAATTCCCTCATATTTGATCTATTAGCACATCCATGTCTAATCTCTCATGGTATCAAGAAAATGACTATTGTAAATACCATTCAGTCTAAGGCCACGACATCGAGAGGTGTCATTCAATCAAAAATATCCTTCTGGTATCTTCTAAAAACCTTTTCCAAATCATCCCCCACATACCATTCAACCCTAGTCTAACGTTGTTAGTTCTCATAATACAATCAACACAGTCAAAGATCTCCGCTCACACCATAAACACCTAGTTTTCTATGACAAAAACACCAGTCAAATTATTCGACTGTACCGGTCTTGCCACTACCATGATCACAAGTCCTCTTACACCTAGCATATCCTCTTTAGAATCACCTCTTCACTCTTCAAAATATCTAGAAAATAAACTCATGTCATAAAATATTTAAAATCTCTTTCAAAGACCATGTCACTCAATATCACATTAAAAATCTTAATAAACCCATCACATAATCCATAAAACATTCATCTAGAAAAATATACTATATCATATAACCATCAAAAAACTTTATCACAAAACAGAAATCCCTTGCCTTTCATCTTAGGACCTCATCCCTCATATAAATTCACAATTAAATTTATGAAATTTAGGGTTGTTCCTTTCACGACACCTAATGATGCAGCCTAGAATTATTAGTTAATACCTAGTCACGCTGGCACATCACTCAGCCTAGGCTGAGTGCTCACCCGAAGTGTGCAAAGGTACCGGGTTCCTCTTAAGAGTTACTGATGAGCGAATGGTGGTATGATAAACATTAATCATATATTTGAGGAACGAATCCATCTATTCATCATTATATTTAACCGCATCTATAGGTGCTTAAAGGTAAATCATCACGAAAATAATAACATGCATTGATAAAACACATCAAACACTATTTGTTGGCCAAATTCCTTTATCTATTCATATTACCTACAATACTAGGCATGCGCGCATGAATCATTATAATTATCTAGGCGCATGTACTCGTGTTTTCCCATTCTTCAAAGCATATGTTTTCATCTGTATCTCTATATGAGTCTATATTTTTTCTAAGTAATTCATTACACACACACACGATATATATATATATATATATAGATAGGGTGGGGAGCTAGCCCTTCACCACTTAGCTCTACCAGAAATAGGTCGCATGCTACTAATAGCCACATGCCTTCTTACAATTATAGCCATACATGCAAGTATGCTATCTATAGATTGCTGATAGTTAACTAAAGTGATGGATCTATTCTTAACTTATGCCCATGCAAGAGTGAGTTGACATGTCCTTCAAAAATCTCCATGAAGAGTGGTGCACAAGTCTCGGCATTGCTTTGTGTGCTCCACACACCAATCTCTAAGAATAGATCTGATCCCCAAAATCAGCTAAGTCCTTGAGAGTCTGACTCTACACCTCTGCGTGTGACACCTTCCTATACCTTTGCACTTTTGCTCATGTGTTGTTCTTCCACGTGGACTCTGTGCAAGTTCAACTAAGTGTTTCCTTTGATCAACATTACCCCACACTAATCTCATTGTCACCCCGACAATGGCAATGTCCAAAACTTATACAAAGAATGGATAAATAAAGAATAGTTGAATAAATAATTTTGAATAAGAATCTTGAATAAGGTATACACTACTAAAAAAATTGTTTAAGCCTCAGGCCCTTCGTCTCATCCTGAAGCAGCAACTCTAGATATTCTTCTTTGATATCTGCTTCCAGGTTCTCCCACGCCGTTAGCACTGCTCCTACTATTTCAGGCATGTCTGCAATGATGGAATGCAACTCTTCCATGGAGAGTTTCCCTTGCTCATTTTGTATTACAAGCATTACGCTTGACATAGAGGTTTACACCCCTTCCAGTACATCCATCTTCTGAGCAATGAGCTTTCCTAGCTCCTCCAACCTCTCCTTATGCGGTGCCTACACCACAGCTAGTGCCTCACACTTTTGCTTTACCAGGACTAAGCGTTCAACGTGGCCTAGGGAAGCATCCTTCATCACCTTATGGACCTCATTCTCCTCCTCCAATGTTTTCACCACGATCAGCGCATCTGGGGCTAGTGCATATTGTTAGCGCATGATCGGCCTTCTTCTTGCCACATGCGGGTGGCTTGCAGTAGGCCTTCATAAGTAGCAATCTTCCTAGCTATTGTAGCCTGTGCCTTTTCTGTCTTTTCCCCAGAGTCCTTGGGCTATGAGGATGTGCGTGCTTTTTCATCTTCCAACACTATTGTTATTATTGTCTTTACATAATGCATTGCAGAAGGAAATTCTTTTGGTACCCGGGATTCCAGATGTGGGCGTACCTTTAGAACATCATCTCCAATTTCCTCTACCATACTGACAAAAGTATCATATTTTCTTTTGATTAAGTCCTTTTCCTGTACTAGGCATGCTATCTCCACATCCTTAGCCTTTAATTTCTCTGTTAGCGCCTTGATGGTAGAAGATTTATCTATGTTTCTTCTTGCTACTTCAGAGGATACTTTTACTAGAGCATTGCTCACCTGCTCATCTGACATCATTGTTGGTTTGATTTTCATATGGCATGTTTTAGGTGCCTTCTTCAACCACCTTGATGTGTACGATTCTTCACTAACATCAAAGTCGCTCATCCATGTGCGTGTGCATAGACCATGAAAGCTTCTTCCTTGTGCGCAGGGTCACCTTGTCCTCGTCCATGAGCACCCATTTAGAATTGAGCGCGAATGATCAGCTTTGGGTCTTCTGCATACCCCATGGTATGTGCCTTGGCATCCTCCCTTGTTCGACGGATCGGGGTCCTCTTGGAATGGCTACATCAAGGTTGGGAATACCAGATGTATCCCCACCCTTGTCCTGTAGCCTCTGATGACCCCCTTCTTCTCCTTCCATCTTCTCCTCCTTGTGGTGAGGCTCTTCTTGAGTTGGAGAGAGAGGTGCCTTCTCCTCAGACTCTTTCGTCTCCTCGCTCACTGAGTTTTCTTCATTTCTTCTCCGTGGCTCCTTCACATACGGGGTTCCTTTTGAAATATTTGTGTGCCCTAATCCTCCCCGTAATTCCTTCTCCCTGGAGGGTTGTCACACACTCCCCCTAGCCATATGGCTGCTTCCTCCTTTGAACCAGCTACCACTATCTTCATGTTCTTCATCCTCTTCCTCATCATCTTGCGTGGGTGCAGAGGGCCTAGGTGCCGGAATGTTTTCCATAGTATGTATTCCCTTCGGTGGCCCTGGAAGCACAAATTTGTTTTCCACGTACTTGTTATTCTCCATTTTAGGATTTAGTTGGAGGTATATTAGCGTGGCCACTGATATTCGCAATGGCCACTTTGTCTCGACATAAATACTTAAGATTTCCAAGATGTTATTCTTGTTATATGCATTCCTCCTTGGATATCCATAATTCTTCCTCAGGGTGTGATACTCACAGTCCACCTTATCCGCATTAAACACCAACCTTTGTGTGTTGGTGACCCGATGAATTGTGGCTTAGAAGTACTATGCGGGAAATGCATATGGCAGTTTGCACCAGGGGCTCCACGAACCATCTACCATTGGAAAGTGTGCAATACAAAAGTGCTGGTAGACTACAAATTGTACATGTTTTCCAAGGACCAAGGACAAATCCTTGGGTATGTGCCATTCTTCTCCAAACGCCACACGAGCCTATCATACCACATCTCAACGCGCTCCTTCACCTCCTCCGTCATCAACCCTTTGCAAAGATACTTGCTGAATCACTCAGCTGGAGACTTATGATTCATGGGGTATTCCCATATGTTCTCTTTTGGGCCATCTGGTACCCCAATCTCCATGAAGACTAGACTTAGTAGGACGCAACCAAAACTTATCTTACTCCCTTCGCGTGCTTCCTCTACTATCCACTCTACAATGAAACCGATGATGTTATAAGTGGTTCCTTCTGACATGCGCTTGGCCACATGTAACCACATAGAATTAACTTGTGACCAACATTCTTGGTCATTCAATTTTGTGGTTAGATGTCTTTATTTGTACTACTGGATAATTTTTCAATTTGTCAATGTCCATCCCACGCGGTCCTTTTTGATAGCCCAGTGCCTTCTGTGTCTCCAAAATGGAACTTTTTTCAGTTAAGTCTGTCTTAATGTCTTCACCAGTTTCCCGTAATCCAATAACTGTGGCAACAAGGATGGGTGTCAATCTTACCCGCCGTCCTGCGAAGTAGAAAAAGTCCTCATGGACTCGACTCATCAGCCATCTGTACAAGGGTGCATACTTTCCAAAGTATGGAAGCTCATAAAGCTAGTAGACACCATTTCCTTTGAGTAGCTTTTCCCGGCATCATCATATATCGACATGCCATCCTCAGTGCACCTGTTCATTCGAGAAGTGAGCAGGTCATCTAATTTTTTCTGGTTTTCACTGGTTCGGTGATTGTATTCACTTATCTTGCTCTATCTTATGTGGGTATTCCACTCCTGCCCCACAATAACTTCTTCAGGGTACTTGCATTTTGGAGAAATTTCTCTCTAGGGCCATCTCCTCCTCTTCTTCCACCACCACCTTCTTCTTTTCTTTTATTGGTGCTACTTTCTTCTTTGGTGCCATTCTTCTTTTAGGGTTTTGTTTTGTAGATCAGTTGTTGTGTGTTTTGAGTAATTTTCTTTGAACCCTAACCTGATTCTTCCATGCCCTAATTTGTAATCACGAACTTGTGCACCCTAGCTCTGTTTTATTACTCTACTTTGTCAAACCCTTTTCCTAGGGGATCCAAGCCCTTCTAATAAACAAATCTCTTCTCCGTGCTTGGTTTGCTTGCTTTGTACCTTGAATCAGTTAGCTTTATGCTCTTCATGTATAGGCTCTTTATCGAATTCTCGTAGTCGCAAGGGTAAAAATGAAATTGCATCCCGTCCTTATATAGATTTCTACTTTTCACTGCATTAATTACTCCTCCACGTGCCAAATTCTCCGATTTATGACCCATTTTATCATTTCCACGCAGTATATTTTCACGCCAAAGCTATAACCTTCTAGCACGCCTTTTTACCCTCTATCATAGACTTCTCTTTAGCGTATGCTCTAGCACCCGAGTACCTCATCACTACACCATCTCCTGGTAATTACCATGGCTGCTGCTTACCTCGCGTTATACTTTCCTTATCCATATTCATCCTTTCTTATCTTGAGAAGCAATCTTTTGTCAGTTACCCTTAGCAACCTTCTTTCTCAACACCCACATCATGACATCTTCACAACATATACCTGAGAGTCACCAACAATCCACCCCACATGAAAAGGATGTGCAGTCCTCTGCACATCAACATGCTTCATATTGTAGTTAGTTTCATGCGCGCAAGTCGGATTATTACACCAACAAGAGTTAAAATTGACAAAGCATAGTGACGATGAAATAAATACATTAAGGAAATGCATAAAGGGAAACCTAATGTATCTGCAATACTACCTTATTACAAACACCAAGAAGACTTATTTATAGTAGGGCTTCAACCTACTCCCGTTAAAGTAACCGGGCAACCTCGTGCCATCAATTGTTTCCAACTGGCAAGCACCTAACTCAAGTATATGAGTGATAACATATGGCCCCAACCAATGCACCTTGAGCTTTCCTGGATGGCATAGAAACTTGGAGTCATATAGAAGTACCATTTGTCCCACCACAAGTTTCTTATCCCTGATGTGTCGATCATGCCATGCCTTTTGGCATGCTTTCTCCTATTTTCGACTCTAGCGTGCGATGGCTCGGCGCTCATCTAGTTGAACCATCTTCACAATCCATTCTTCCACATCCTCGCTCATCACTAGACCTCCAACACGTGCAATGCACAAGGAAGGTAACATAAATTCTATAGGAAGAATAGCTTCTGCGCCAAACACCAATTGAAAAGGTGTGGCTTTGTTCAATCTTTTGTATGTTGTTCTATAAGCCCAAAGAACAATAGATACTTTATCATCCCAATCTTTCCTTCCAACATCACAAATCTTGGTCAATGTGTGGCTCAAAATCTTGTTAAAAGCCTCAATAGTCCCATTTTCCTGAGGGTGATAGGGTGTAGTTTTATGGTGGGCAACCATAAAATTGTCTAAAAGAATTCATATTGTCTCATTTAAAAAATGTGTGCCCCTATCACTTGTTAAACTTAAAGGACAACCATACCTTGTAAGAACATTCTCCCATAAGAACATGCTACTCAGTAGCCACTACACAGTCCTTTATAGGTGCTGCTTCTGCCCATCGGGTAAGATAATCTGTACAAGTGAGGATATAGTGTGA
Organism: Taxus wallichiana var. yunnanensis; assembly: GCA_018340775.1. Classification (NCBI taxonomy): domain Eukaryota; kingdom Viridiplantae; phylum Streptophyta; class Pinopsida; order Cupressales; family Taxaceae; genus Taxus; species Taxus wallichiana. Next base: position 1,024,264,761 of record CM031239.1, read on the forward strand.
TCCAGTCCTATGCACGGGTGAAATAGGCCCGATAAAGTCAATTAACCATTTCTCAAAGGGTTCTGCACTTGTTATTGGTCATAGGGGCATCTCATCCCTTTTTCCTAGTCGACCGAGACATTGACAATGGTCACATGTCTTACAATACTCTTTACAATCCTTGTACAATGTTTCCCACCACAACCCAACAAGTAGGATCTTGCGCGCTGTTGCATCACCTACATAATGGCCACCTGCAATACCACCATGTGCTTCTTCCATTATGTCCTTTTTTTTATGCTCTAAGACACAATGGCGTAACACCTCATCTTTTCCTAGCTTGTACAAATCACCACTAATTAACATGAATGGTGCCGCGCGAATAGCAAGTTGCTTCTTCTCTAAAGCTTTCATGCCTTCGGGTGCCATACCAGTTCTCAAAAAGACAACAATGTCCTATAATTCTGATGGCGCATGTTGTAACCTATCAATGACTATGCATCGGCATGGTCTCTTCTATTGTTTTTGCCTCTTCCCCGATTGAATTCTAGACAAGTGATCCGGTCCAGAATTGGTTTTGCTTAGTTTTACCACAACCATAAAGTCAAACTCTTGAAATAAGAGTATCCATCGGCATATGTGCCCCTGTAAAATGGGCTTGTTCACCAAATATTTTAATGCCATGTGATCTATATAAAACAAAAGGGTGTAGCCAACAACTACTTTGTTGTGCAAGGCATAGATTATGGACAAGGCCTCACACTCTATAGTGTTATAATTGCATTACAGGGGTCAACTTCCTACTAGCAAAGAAAATAGGATGATAAACGATACCTTCACCTAGTTGAGCTAAGACAACACTAATGGCTGTACCAGAGGTGTCCACATGTAAATGAAAAGGTTTATCCCATGAAGGAAAACGCAAGATAGGCGCGGTAGTAAGTTTCTCCTTCAATATCTCAAACACGCGCTACTGTGACTCCCCCAGTAGAATTTACCTTTTCCTTGGAGCAATTATTCTAAGGGCGCGACAACTTTTGCATACCCCTTTATAAAGTTCCTGTAATACCCTGTATGACCCAAAAATCCACACACCTCAAGCAATGATTTAAGGCTGGTGCTTTCGTGCCTGATGATGACAAATTTAGCTAGATCAACCAAAGAACCCTTCCTTGCGGATAATATGTTCTAAAAGTGTGCCAAAGGGAGTAGAAAAGATGCACTTCTTCATGTTTAATGAGATACTCAACTGTCGACATCTTTCAAACATTAAGTGTAGATTGTCACAATGATCCTTAATCAGCCCATAAATGGTCCAATCATCAAGATAGACCTGTAAAAAGTTATGAATAAAATCCTTGAAGGCTTGTACCACTATCCTTGAAAATACAACAGAGGTGCATTCTTCAATCCAAAGGGCATCATAGTATAAGCAAAGCTTCCCCATTCAGTAGTGAAGGTGGTCTTCTCTTGATCTTCCGGGGAAATCCTAACCTGATGATACCCTGAAAACCCATCTGTAAATGAATATATTTTGCGCCCAACCACTCCTAATATTTCCTTCGTGAATGGCGTAGGAAAGGGATCTGTAACACATGCTGCATTCAACTCCCTATAATCAACACAAATTCAAATCCTACCATCCTTTTTTATGCTTATCACCATAGGACTGACCCATTCTAATTCATCCAATGGTCAAATGATCCCGATTTCAACATCTTGTCAATCTCCTCCTTTACTTTCTCACACAAATTGGGATTCATCCGATATGGTCACTTCCTAACAGGGCACGCACCTTCCTTGAGCTTAATCTTCATTTCTCCGAGTGATATATGCACGCCTTTAAGTTCATGGTATCCTCTTGGGAATAAGTCCTCATAGTCTCGAAGTAACTCTATGATCTTTGCTACCTCTGATTCTAACCAGTAATCCCCAATTATCACCTCCTTAGGTTCAACTTCTGTGCCTATATTGACCTTTGTTGTCTTCATAGGTTCATGATATGCACACACATCTACATCCACACTGGATAACACTTCACGTGTTCCATGTGAATGATCCACATCCAAGTGCTCAACTTCCTCCTCATCAATTATGTAAACCATCTTCCCCTTATCTTTTTCTAGAGAAGCACGCTCAAGTAATATGATATCATCTTCTTCATCCGCAAAGTGCGCCCTTGTCTCTATCTCACCAAATAATTCCTAAACAAGTTCTTCCACTTTCCCACTTGTCTCCCATGGTTAAGCACTTGATAAAGCTTAAAGTTGTGTTCACTGGTGGTGTAGATGAAAAGAAGTCAAAATTTTGGATCATCTTGGCAGTCAAAGTTTTCCAACTACCAGTGTCATGATGTAATTCAGCATAGACATACCAAGCACGTGTGCAACCTCGTAGAGTAGAATAAAACCGATGCACCCAAAGTGAGGGTGGTAATGCTTCCTGTCCTACTGTCCAGAGTCTCTCACACTGCTGGATATGATGTTGAGCAGGTTGATCACCATGATAAGGGCTTATGTTTGTAGGTGCATTACTTCTTGAAAACCTAGTTGATAAGGCAGTCCCAATCGCTCCCATTCTCGAGAGATTATCCCTATGGACAACCCAACATGTGCGCGCCGTCCCGCCCAAAGTATATGCTAACATATCTCGTCATTTAAGCTGGTCAACCCAGTTTATTTCCATGACCTGTAAAAATCTAGCCAAATATTTAGACCCGGTAAAAGAGGGGTACTGTGCGACTATACATTGAGCAGTGAAAACCCATCTTGCAAGTAACCACGTGCTTAACTTCGTGCCCCACCAGTTTATAAGTGCCATGAGCCCAATTATCATAAGCAATACTAGTAGTATCGCTGATTGACTGAGAATCTTCCCAATGAAGGATTCCTTCCTTAGATGGATCATTGACCTTTGGGTCCCGAATAACGCGTACATAGATTCTGTTCAAATCCTCTTCACTTAAAGGTTCCACATATGGCACGGATTTCCCATCTGTCAATGGTATTATGACCCTTTCCTCCTTATTCTTGAAGCTGATATACCCTTTGTTAAACCTCAAATCAGCATTGTTTACATAACACCAAGGGCACCCAAGAAAAGCTGGGAAACTATCTACTTCCGCAAGCACTAGCACTTCAAAGTCTCCTGTGAACTTGGCCCCTTGTATAGTGATAGACACATCCTTCAAAACTCCTATGGGAGTAGCTTTCATTCTATTTGCCATGAACAATACATTAGATGATGGCTACAATGGGGGTCTCCCCATTTGTTCCCACACATCTAATGTAAGTACATTTACTTCCGCACCTATGTCAATCAAGATATTGCTCAACAGCCATCCGTCCACAACAACATTCAAAGTGATCTCCTTGTCGTAGTCAATGCTATCGGGGAAGATTCACATGAAGTATTTGTCTCTTAGTTTTAGTTCCCACGCGCAGAGTATTCCCTTTCAACCAATTTCCTAATAAAGGAATAATATTCTCCTGGCGCAACATTCTACATACCTCTCTGATGTCGTCAATATCCGACGGGACCTGTTTTGTATCCTTGTGCTCCAATTTCTGAGACTGCTCTTTTAAACCTTGTATCTCACCTTGAAGGCTCCTAAGGACCTCCATTCAATCCGATAGACTTATTTCGATGATTTGGATCTGGATATCTAGCATGCAAAACCTCTTCCCTAGTGATTGTCAGCTTCTGTTGCAACATCTCTCTTGCACGTGCCACCTCAGCTCGTGTGGTTATCTTGACTATTACTGCCTCAGGTTCTGGTGTTAACTTTGGCATTGATGTTTCTCTATAGCACATTAGATTCTAACCATCCCCGCACCCTTTTTTTCTTGCTTGTGCTGCTTATTAAGATGCTCATACAAGTATGGACACTCTTCATAACTATGCCCCTTTCCACAAAATGAACAGGAAATATTCTACAGGCATTTGCGCCTATAATGGTCAGGTGAACCACATGTATAACAAGTTCCTCAAGGGAATTCACTCCTTCCTCCACCTCGGCCTCATCCTCCATATCCACCTTGATATCCTCATCCCCTTTCACGAACCCCTTCAAACCTTCCGTCATTCCTATCATAGCGTGTTTTATTATAATCCCTATCTTGATGCTCATTCTTCCCTTTAGAATTATCAGCCACACTTGCCTATCTGACCCCATTATCAATGGCATCGGGATTTAGCCAATCAATCTATAGTTCTCAGTATCATGGGTCGTGGACCTATAAATTTTACAAAAGGAGGACACATTCTTCCTGATCACATGTTGTAGTAAGGGGTAGTGACTAGCATCATGATTCAAATGACAGATCTCACAGTCTAATAATAACAAATGTACAGTTCATGAGGGAACTATCCTTAGTGTGCCCTTCCACTTCACAATCTATACACCATATTCCTGAGCATGTTTCATGAGCTAAGTTTACCGATAATTTCTCTAACTGTTTTTCCATAGCTGCTATCTGAGCTTCCAAAAATGGACTAACCCTAGTGTCAATACTCCCAACTACTTTAGCGCGTAAAGTGGCTTCCAATGCTTCACGTGGATTGGTATAATTCTTATGCGACAATGCTCTTCAAATGGGGTAATCAATCCCCCAACAAACCATTATGCATGCTGACTTGCATGAATGTCATAAGAGAGTTTGGATATAACTATTTTAAAACATGCATCATACTCATGTACACTTTAGTGCCTTGCTTTATATCGTTGAGTGCGCTTATGCTCTTCTGCTCAAACTCTAGGATGTGGAATTCTTTCAAGAGCATATTTCAATGCTGCATAGTCAATATAAGTTTGATTGGGATCAAAATTCCTATACCAGGCTGTGTGTGTGCACCGCAATGTAGTAGAAACTGACTTTCCTTGCGGTCAGAGGCCGTAATACCTTTCACGCGCCATAATATTTCACACATATGAACATGTTCAGCAACATTCTCGATACCTTTGTATTCTGGGAGACGAAGGGACTTCTCCATATAAATGTTTCTGGGGTTGCTGCGGGCCTTGACCACCTGACCCAAAACCTCCTTGGTTTCCTCTTCCTCTAATATCACCCGAACCACCGGAACTAGTACTGCCCATACCACCCGATCCTCCTTCAGAATTTGGAATAGGGCCCATGGATGTACTCCCCTATGCCCTAACAATGGTTCTATATTGGATCCCTACAGTTTGGGAAGTGGTCCCAAATCCAGAGGTGATTCCCACACTCGGCGAGCTCATATTCTGTGCAGATGATGAGCTTGAAAATGTACCCCCAAAGAATAACGAAGTTGTCTATGCTACCATTGATGTACTTATTGTCTGACCTATTTCTGTGCTTTCACTTCCTAAATTAAAATTGTTTTTACTTGTTGTACTAGATACTGGAAAACCAAGCACAAGGGCTAGGTCAACAGGTTGGCTTAGATGCACACCTACGGCCCAGGTCATATCTAATGACGCGCTTCCATGTGAGGCCAAAGAGGGTTCTCTGTCATGCTTTCCTAGATGGGGGAGTTCCTGATGCTCTTGCTCTTCTTCCTCCCCATGAGCCTCAAATCCTTCACGAGCCATCTCTCTCCACAACACCATCTGTTCTGCAATTTCTTGTCTCTTGCATAATTCCCTCTCGTGTGCCTCATCATACTTCAGCCACCTCTCTTCCCTTTGCCGTGCTGCCACTAGGTTTGCCATCTTTCGCCAATCCTATTCCTACCCCCACACGTGGAGATTCTTTTAGCTTTCCATGGGTTTAGCTTCCAAGTTCAACGTTACCATTAATATTTTGATTGCCAGTGGAATACCTTGCAAATACATCCCTCTAGGATACCGTAGGAATTGGAACTCTACCACCTCTGGGAACAAATTAGTCGAAATTGAATACTCAAAAATATAGCTGTTTAGGATGCCGTGAAACCAGGTATCTACTGCGTGAGTCCAGCTCAGTCAACATCATATAGTGTTTGAAATTCCTCCTGTGTCCAAACAAGTGTGCGATACCTCCAATTCTACTTAGATGCATATGTAGTCAACCATTCATATAATTCTACTGGAAAGATAGCAAAGAAGCTTTCATATAAACTGTCATACAGATTCTGCTCTACCCAAGTACGTGCGCTAAATCTAGATCCAGTGTCAAACCTCCGTGCGTATTCTTCCTCTAGATCATGAATCCATTCTTCAACGCCGCAGTTAGCCGGTATGTATTCATTGTGAACCATTCTAAAACAACTAAAAAGAGGTCCCGACAATGGAACCAATGATGCAGCCTAGAATTGTTAGTTAATACCTAGTTGCGCTGGCACATCACTCAACCTAGGTTGAGTGCTCACCCGAAGCGCGCAAAGGTACCGGGTCCCTCTTAAGAGCTACAGTAGCAAAATGGTGGTATGATAAACATTAAACATATATTTTAGGAACTAATCCATCTATTCATCATTATATTTAACTAGATCTATAAGCGCTTAAAGGTAAATCATCATGAAAATAATAACATGCATTGATAAAACACATCAAACACTATTTTTTGGCCAACTTCCTTTATCTATTCATATTACCAACAATACAGAAACTTCATACAATACTAGGCATGCACACATGGATCTATTACAATTATCCAGTCACATGTACTCGTGTTTTCCCATTCTTCAAAGCATATGTTTTCATCCGTATCTCTATATGAGTCTATATATTTTCTAAGTAATTCATTACATATATATATAGGTGGGGAACTAGCCCTTCACCACTTAACTCTACCAGAAATAGGTCACATGCTAATAATAGCCACACACCTTCTTACAATTATAGCCATACATGCAAGTATGCTATCTATAGATTGCTAATAGTTAACTAAAGTGATGGATCTATTCTTAACTTATGCCCATGCAAGAGTGAGTTGACATGTCCTTCAAAAATCTCCACGAAGAGTGGTGTGCAAGTCTTGGCATTGCTTTGTGTGCTCCGCATGCCAATCTCTAAGAATAGATCTGATCCCCAAAATCAGCTAAGTCCTTGAGAGTCTGACTCTACACCTCCACGCGTGACACCTTCCTATACCTTTGAACTTTTTCTCCTGTGCTATTCTTCCACACGGACTCTATGTGTAAGTTCAATTAAGTGTTTCCTTTGATAAACACCTAATAATACCACATAAAATGCACCCCGTTGTCTCAAACTTAAAAATCATCAAACAACATACATATTTGTTCACTCTCACCATCATCCCAGATGACTATGACAAGATACTATACAAGAATTCTCAAAATATTATCCCATCATCTATCATAACATTACCCCCTATTAATTCATCAAATTCCTGGGGGTGGAAGCCCTCTTGGTATAAACATGAAGCATTCTATGCATACCATCAGACACTAGGACACTCTAATGAGTACTGGAAATCCCTCTATGTTACGATTCAAATACTTGCTAGCAAAAGGCTTCTTCCTAGAGATATAAATCATCTAGATATAAGAAAACCTAGCCATCAAATTAGAACAACCTATAAAAACTTTAAAACTACTCCTTTTGAACCATTATCCAACACAACATCCAAATCTAACAAAAGTGAGTCTTCTTCTAGTAAGACCCCACTCCATCAAACCAATGTTGTTTATATGACTACAAGATCACGTGCATAAGAACCGAAGGCATCAAATCAAAATGGGCCCAAAGTATTTACCTCCTTGTTCCCCACTGAATCATCTAACCCATCATTTTACAAGGCCAAGGTGTTTATCCTTTCCACTCCACACACCCAACTTACCATATCTATACAAAACACCATCATTAAACTCCACCAAGCTCCCATAAAGATGTCTCTCTACGAGCTTGTTCAAATTATCCAAAACATTGAAAAACAATGATTGAGGATCTCCAATCAATTTAGTCTTGTCAAATGTCCTCAATCGTTCACCAACCTTGTCGGAACTCTTAAAATGACTACCAATACTACCTTCGATGATTATGATATTCTATCCTTATAGCACAAGACCATGATCTTGCACTCTTTGTCACCGCCTTTAGATCAACGATACTCTCATTAAAATATTTATGATTGAAAATGACACCAACATTAACATAACATCTTCCCATGCCTTCAATTAGATTTAATTTCTAGATATCATTGTCACCTATTAACCTACCATTTTACGTGCCTTTAATGAAGCCTTTGCCTCTACATTAAGATCATTCATTTTTCCCATCAAGGTAGGTGTTAAAAGCCTTCCTAAACTCTTCTCTCTTGTAGAAGGATATTTCCAAGTATAACATGCTTTTAGGATGACCTTGGATATACAAAGTATGCGTTATATCCCATCAACCTTACACTGTTGTCTAAAATATGAACATGAAGGTAAAACCTTTATTGTTCCCGTCGATCCAAATCCTTTCAAAGCATGTCACATGACCTACCAACCTAATCACATGTTCATTACTCAAGACAAACTTGACCTCTTATGAAGAAGCCTCTATAAGATCTTCCATATCTGCATCTAAGCTACTAGACGATAACTCTTTTGAAGATGTTATGCAACATCTTTCACTTGAGGAGTATCAACTTCTAGCCCTTAACTCACTCCCTAATCTAAAAACGTTTGGGAAACATGACAAAAAACCCATATATGACCCAAATGTTGGAGATATCATATCCTTTGGTCTTCCCCACCTTAAAACCAACCTCGTTTAGAGATGGATTAACCATCCTTTCTCACACCATGATAATCAATATCATGTAATTTTGTAATATCTGAATTCTCATTCTTATACAACCAATCATTTGCACATATGTATCTTCATCGCTGCACCTGGAAGGGTTTTCAATTAGGATGTTATGAACAAAGTATAAATGAATTAGTCTTTGACCAATATTGAAAACCTCATGAGAAATTTGGGCTAGGTTTTGATAAACCTTCCTCGGACACCTTCATAACTACCACACTTGCATCCATAATAGAAATAGATCCATCCTCTTCATCTTCGCTTGATGACTCCATGGACACATATGACACCATATCCATTCCTCCTAAAAATTTTAATCAATACAATCACCTTAGGACCGCTCACTTACTAGACTAATGAAGACACTTAGACCCTTCCACTTGTACTTCTAGAAACGATAGAGGAAGACTCCCCTACCATCAACATTCTTTAATGTCATGATGATGAATCCATATTATCCTATATGGGGGAAGAGGACCATTATCTAAAAAATATCCACAACCCAGACAAATCTACAAATCCTTAACGAATCCATAATCAACGTCAATATAGGGACTTCACAAGAGCCTCACATAGTCAAAGTTAGGAGAGAATTAAAAAACTTTACCACCTTTATGTCTAATCACATTCATGCCTTTGTATAGTTATACAATGACATGCCAGGTATTGATCTTAACATCGTTGTCCATAACATCATCACTATTCCCAATGTTAAACCTATAAAAAAATCTACGTAGGATATACCCTTACGTAGCCCTACCGATAAAAGAAAAGTTAGAACATCTTCTCTATGCTAATTTCATCTTACCCATTTACTATCCACAAAGGGTATCTTATATCGTACCCATAACTAAAGCCTCCGAAATTTACGCATCTGCACGGACTTTCAAGATCACAATATCACTTGTCCTAAATATGAATTCCCTCTTCCTAACATTCATTCAAATTTTCGACCTTACAAAAGGCCATGAAATAATATCCCTTATGGATCATTTTTCTAGGTAAAATCAAATCCTTATCGTGACTGATGACCAACATAAGACATCTTTCATTACCCCTTGGGGACCTTTTGCTACCATGTTATTCCCTCCTATCTAAAGAATGTAGGGACCACTTACCAACGCACTAGGACTTATATCTTCCATGATCATATCCATAAAATCATAGAAGACTACCTTGACGATATCTTAGGTAAATATAAAAACCAGGAGGATCATATATTTTTCCTTGATGTCATCTTCGCCTACCTTATTTAATAATTTCTCCACCTTAACCCGTATAAATGTGTATTCAACATCCTTATTAGAATTTTTTTAGGGTTTATCATTTCTATCAGGGGTATTTAAATGGACCTTGCCAAAATTAAAGCCATCATCAAAATGCATCCTTTTAATATCAAATAAATTTGTAGTCCCCAAGGTAGATTCCAATCAATCCACCTCTTTATTTCTCAACTTTTAGATTGGTGTCATCCTTTCTATCATCTCCTCCGAAAGGATACCCATTTCAAGTAGGATGACCACTTGTTGATCGGTCAACTCGGCACTTAGTTGAGGAAATACTAAAGGTTTGCATTGGAGAACAGAGCGCATTCAAAGGCGCGGAAGCATCAGAGAGGATCGCGTGCAGAACATAGACAAATTTGGGACTTCACCATTTTCATGATGAGGATCTATTTTTGGAGGTAGCGTGCAGAGCACTCAAACCGATTAGAGACTTGCACATCACACATTGGCTATTTTTGAATGGTCAGCTATGAAGCACTTTGCATGGATGTAGGCTAAAGATAGAATGGTGAACTGACAGTTGACAAGGAGAGATCTATTGTTAGCATTCTTGCATGTAAGCCTATTTTTGTAATGGCACGTGGCTAATAATAACTTTGTGAAGGGAAATTCTCAACCCTTATAAATAAGCGGTGAAGGGAAATTCTGAGAGAGAGAGAGAGAGAGAGAGAGAGTACTACATCGTTATTATAATAAAGCTTCTATGTATTTATTGTAATTAATATAATGGATATTATGGAATGAAACAAGGTGCTATCATGGTTATAATTCAATATTGCATGTTTGATTCCATTATGGTTATTGTTTAACGATGTTTTTTAATGAGTAAACGATTTTGACCGAGCTATGAACCAGAGGGGTAAAGGCCCCTACCCAACAATAGAGTAGAAGAAAAAGATGGGAGAAAGATGGAAGAGAGCATAAAAACAAACAAAAGTGGAAGAGGAAATATAGGAACAAAGAGCAGCGGAGGACGAAGAAGTCGAAAGCAAAAACCGCGTTAGGAGAACATCAAGAAACTCGGTTAGGTCAAAAAGATCATCCATGGGACATACTTGCATGTTTGTTGGTAGCTCTGAGCGAGAGAGAAAGCTACAACCGGCGCGTCTTTTAACTCATTGAGGTTATCGATCACGGAGTGCACAGGAATAAGGCCGCATCGATGTCGACAACAGGGGGAGGAAGTGATGATCTAGTGATGGATGAAAGTTCAAGAAAAGGTAACCAGATCACGGTATTGGCCGCAGAGCCATTGAATGCCTTGACCAGAACCCAGTGCTAGCTCATCAACCTCCTCGACCCACAACAAAGGATCCGGGAGGGAAAAATCATCAATCAAGTTTGTATAAACCAACCCCAGTGGATAGGGTAAATTTGATCCTCTACAACAAACTCAACTACATCGTGGTCGGGATGAAGGAGGAGGCAGAAAGAGACATAGGCCGACGCGATGTCCGAATTTGTCCTATGACGCTAAGAACAAAAATGATAAGAATCCCACATGATGGATTTGATTGCTTCCACTTCCTCCTCGACAAAGAGTACGAAAATGGCAGAGAGCGGTGATGATAAATTGTAGAAGAATTGGCCGCTCGGAATCGACTACGAAGAGCTACAAACAGGAATCCGATGAAGGCCATGAGAACCATAATCGAGAGTCCGTAGAAGTTGAGGGTGAGCTAAAAAAGAGTAGCTCTAAGTGATACTTAAGGAGTTCATGGCGTAGATCACTAGGAACTATCTTTCAGAGGAAAGGATTGACGTGAGACCTTCCTAGGCCATAGCATCGCAAGAAACAATAGTTGTGTGTGAGAAGTCTATCAAAAAAATTCTAAAAGATCTACCGCCGAGTTGGACTCACGAAAAATATGACTGATGCTCCAGAATTTTAGTTTACCGAGCCAAAAGATGACAGACTGGATGAAAGGATTGATGCACCAGGATGGGGCAAAACCCTTCAAAATGGCAAAGGTAATTATTTGGGAGTCTCCCTCAATATGCAGAGTATCCCCACCCATTTTGATGGCCAGTTTGACTCCCTCTAAGAGGGCCTGGACTTCCGCCAAGTTGTAAGAATAGTTGATCAACGAAAAGGATCCCGCCGCAATGAGGATCCCAGCATCATCATGGAGAATGCAACCATCCCCCAAAGAACCCAGATTGCCTCTAGAAGTGCCATCAAAATTTAATTTCCAAGAACCTTTGGGGGGGGTCTCCAGATAGCCTGTTTTTGTGAATGAGCTTCTCAACTTGGGATAGGCCTTGTTTGACAATGGATCCAGGTTTTGGAATTTTGACAAGAGGCCAAGCCTTAGAAATGCGAGCATCCATCGAGGAGAACGAAGGATTATTCAAACTATTCTTAGATACGATTTCAGAGATGGAAACTTCTAATTTTCTCAAAAAGGTGGGAAGAGAGCTCAATTGATTACGAAAAAGGCACAAATTTCTCTCCCACCAAATGTGCCACATGAGAAGAAAAGGGGCCACCTTCCAAATAGAACTCAAAGAACTATTGGAACCCAAAGAGGGCCAAGACAGAAGGGAGTCTTTGATGTTGTTGCAATGAACCCAGGAGAGATTAAGTTTACCCAATAGCCAATGCCAACCTTGACAAGCAAAGGGGCAATTGAGGAAGAGATGATCAAGATCTTCTTCCACTAAACCACAAAGGACGCATTTGGAGGGGCCAGCAAAACCCCAGGATCTTCTTCGTAATTGGGTAAGAAATTTGTTTTTGAGGATGAGCCAGCCAAAGATCACCACTTTAGGAAGGAGAGAGGAGTGCCAACAACCAAGCTTGGGATAAGCAACAAAACCTGGATTGTGAAAGAAGTAAATGATAACCATCTTTGATAGAGTAGATGCCTGAGATGGAGCCAAGCCAAAGAAAACGATCCTCATAATATTTAAAAGCAACTCTTCTCGAAAGAATCTCATCTAATAGAATCAAGCACTCTATATCCGAGACATTCAAAAGGGAGGGATCTTTCCATTGCCACGAAGGAGAACCGTCTGGATGACGGGAACCATAATTTGCAACATGAATACCCCAGGACAATATGGTTTTGTTCATAACATTGTTGAGAGAAGAGACCAAATTAAGAGGAGAGCACCCGTTCCAACCATCCTCCCAAAAGTTGACCCGAGTACCATTGTTAACAAACCAAGAAACCGAATCTGCGATTAGAGATTTGCATTTGTGCATGAAATTCCAAATATGGGAACCTTTAGGGAGATCTTCACAAGAAAGAAGAAGCTCCGGCCTACCAGCCTCCAAATATTTATGAGAAAGAACCTGATGAGCCAACCTGTGTGGGAAAGAGATAAAGTTCCAAACTAGTTTTGCGCTAGGGCAATATTATGGAGAGCTAAATCCACTATCCCCAGGCCAGCTTGAAGAGATGGGTGATTTAACCACTTCCCATTTGACCAAATGAAATTTGCGATCTTCATTGTTCCTCTGCCAAAGGAAGGTTCTGATAACCTTTTCAAATTTCAACAAAACCGAATTGGGAAGAGCCAGAATAGATAACATATAAACCGGGAGAGCGCAAAGAACTGACTTAATCAGAAGCAAATGACCCGCCAAAGAGAGCCATTTCCCTTTCCGGTTTGCAACCTAGCCGACAGGGACTCAAAAGGTCATTCCATAAGCAAGATTTTCCAACTCCAGAGAATAGAGGGATACCCAAATATTTATGGGGGAGAGAACCAATAATGAAACCAAGGATCGCCAGAATCCTTCGCTGCATCCGAGGAGAAACATTAAAAAAGAAGATAACAGATTTATGGAAATTAATTACCTGCCCACAACATTGGAATAAGAATTAAGAATATTTGATAGAGCACAGGCTTCTGGGACTGTGGCCGAGCCAAAGAGGAAAGTGTCATCCGCAAACTGTTGGTGGGTAAGAGAAGGCAAGCTGGAGGATATCGAGAGGCCCAGAAGGGATCCAGAGACAACAACAGACTTAATACAATGACTCAGAGCTTCAACAACCAAAATAAATAGGAAGGAAGATAAAGGATCTCCCTGCCTAAGGCCCCTGCTGCTCCAAAAGAAACCTTTAGCAAAATTGTTCACCAGTATTGAGAAGCAAGTAGAAGAGATGCAATTGAAAATCCAATCACAAAAGAGCTTGTTGAAGCCCAAAGCCTGCAGAGATTTAAGAAGGAATCTCCAATTAATGTGATCATAAGCTTTGCTGTAATCCAACTTGATCATCATCCCAGGACGCGAGGAGAGCTGTAAGGTATGAATAAGTTCATGAGAGATGATCACTCCATCTGAGATGGATCTGCCAGGAAGAAAGCCACTTTGCTCTTGCGAGACAATAGAACTGAGGAGGGGGTTGATTCGAGAGGCGATAGATTTGGAGATGATCTTATATGAAGTATTGCAAAGGGATATTGGATGGAAGTCATCAAACTTATCAGCGGAGATTTTTGGGGAACATACAAATGAAAGTGTGATTGAGAGAGCCAAGGATTTTACCAGAAGAACGAGATTCTTCCATACTTGCCAAACAGTGATACCAATAACTTCCCAAAATCCTGGTAAAAAGCGGCAGAAAGCCTTCCGACAAGGGCTTTATGTCGAGGCCATAGAGAAAACAATTTTACGGACATCCTCAAGAGAGAAAGGGGAAGATAACCTTTCGTTATCCACCTCAGTGACCAGCTTAGGGATTTTGAGCAAGCAGAGGTGATTGAGAGGCCAAAGAAGAGTGCGTTTCTTCAGATAAGAGCTTATGGAAAAAGGAAACCGCCTCCTTTTTAATTAAAGGTTGGGTTGATATCAGTGTGTCATCGGGCAACTTGATAGAGGAAATATAATTTGAGTTTCTCCTTGCTTTAACCGAAGCATGGAAAAATTTGGTATTCTTATCACCATCTTTTAACCAAATTTCCCTTGATTTTTGACGCCAAAAAGATTCTTCCTTCAATAAAAGATCCCCCAGTTCACTGAGAAGGGACTTTTTGAGATGAAAATCTTCTAGCTGCATACCAAACCTAAGAACCCTATCATTGAGAATGCAGAGGGCTTTCTCCACTCTTAGCTTTTCTTGAAAGATATTTTTAAAGGAAAGCAAATTCCAAGCTAATAATTTATCTTTAAGCATGGAAAGCTTTTTAGATAGAATGAACATTTTGGTACTGGACACAGAGAAGGAATCCCACCATAATTTGATCAACGATTTGAGAGAGGGGTCCTGCATCCACATGCTTTCAAACTTAAAAGGTGAGCGAGGGGAAGATCAAAATTTATGGTTAAAGAAATAGGGAAATGATCAGATCCAGAAAGGGGGAAACATTGCATGAAGGAGGAAATTTTGTTGAAGCCAAGATTCCAAGATCAGAAATCTATCAAGTCTAACCACCAAGTTCCCAAAACTAGGATGATGATTATTCCAAGTGAACCACCCAGAGTGAGGTTCCAAATCCACCAGCTTGGAGGAATGAACAAAGGAAATAAAATCAGATTGGGAACGAGGTTGCCAACTGATACCACCGCGTTTATCCCGATCAGAGATTGTAGCATTAAAATCCCCTACCACTATAGATTTAAGATCCGGGAGGGAGCTCAAGGAATCCTAATTTTTTGCCAAGTTTCCCTTTTTTAATGGGATTATTCGGGCCATAGACATTACAAAGGAAAAAAGTCTCCTCAGAATGCTTTAAGCTTACCTGGCACCATTGGAAATTGGCATGAGAAGATAGGAGAGCCACACCGCAGGAGGTGGATTTCCAGAGAAGACCCAACCCACCAGAGGCACCTTCGAATTAACAAAAAGGCCTTCCCAACCTCGCCAACTCCGAAACCAGCCTTCTAAGCATGCCACACTGGACATCTTGGTCTCTTGGAGCAAACAAATGGAAATGTTCATATCGGTGACATAGTGCCTAAGCAGACGCTATTTGTTAGGGCGTTGAGGCCTCTAACATTCCAAGATAGGATATTCATCTTTTGTTCAGAGAGGACTCACCTCTCTTACTTGAAATAGAGAAAAAAGAGCCTAGTTGAGATTGATTACCAGAAGCCACCTCTTTTAAAGAAGAACGTGATTTGGAAGGATGCCCAACCGGAGCTTTTGGGCGAGATTCAAATTATGAATTGGTGGAGTAGGAAGAATACCATGACTAGAATTCAAAATCTCACCTTCTTCTTTCAAATGAACTGATTCCTCCACAGTAGCCTCTGTGGAGGCATTGAGAACATCTTCTTTATGACCCACCCAATTTTCTAGGGAGGCAACATCTGAGCCAAGACCCAAAGCAATACCTTCTTGGAATAAGGAGAGGATTCATGTAGAGTCTTGAACCACCAAGGCCATTTCTTTGACAAGAGTAATAGTGCTTTGGGATCCAGATTTAAGGGTTCCAAAGAAAGAGACTTTTCCTCAACAAGAGGAGGGGGACAAAAGGGCTCGGGGATAGGAAGAGGATCTGCAATTGTTAGAACTTGTGATAGGGGAGACTTCTTCTACCAAACATCCGGCCTCGAGGATGGAAGGGATTTACTGGACATTTTGGAAATAACGGGTTGTTTACAATGGAAGCAACAATTCGAAATGGTCTCATAGTCAACCTTCTGAACCCATTTTCCACTGGGGGAGAGAATCACGATCCTATCTTGCAATTTTTTAGATAAGTCAACAGAAATACAGACCCTAGCAAAGGATGAAAGGGTTCCTTCGAGAGTTACAGGGTCGATACGAATAACCCACCCCAAACCAGAACAAATTTGAGAGAGAGAAGGGGACCAATACTCACTAGGAAGAGAATAAAGGTGAATCCAGACCTGAAAACCTTCCATGATGGCTTGATCAGGATTGAAATGAGCCATCCACCTCTCGAAGATGAAGCCCAGAATCGAGAAACAGAAACTCTTTCCTTTCAAGGGAATCATCCCTTTGAGCTTGGCTTCAAAAATGACAAGGAAGAAACCTTTGTCCAAGAATCTAACGCGAAGCCCACTCCCCCATTGGGTATCGTACCAAGCATGAATATCATCGTCACCGTGAGCCACCGACCCACAAAATTAGTGATGATAGCCCACTATCCAAGAAGATACGATTAGGAATCGAGGTTAACGAGTTTTCCGGAGAAATTTTCACAAAATCCGCTTCCTCCAAATCACCGAGATGTTGGAGTACTCCCGAATAAGTGCTTGTAATTGGCGACAAAGAGACCAAAGCGGGGCCAACCGAGCGGGTCGAATTAGCAGGCCCACTGAAACACTAGGTGTTCCATTCAAACCAGGAGGTGAAAGAGACCGTTGTTGTCCTGGGAAATTCGAAAAAGATGACCATTCTACATCCTGTCCCAGGGAGTTCTGGGACATTGTTTTTCGCCTCATGTTTAAACCCGATTCAACTGATGTCTTATCCTTTAACGATGTTATTTTCTAGATCAAGACCTGAATATGCACTTTGTTGGAAAGATATAATAGCTATAGATATGAATGAGTAAAGTCTTCATCATGTTAACATCCTGAAAATATAATCCTAAAGAGGGACTGGTACCTTTGCGCGCTTTGGTGAGCGCTCGATCCAAGGCCGAGTGATGTGCCAACGCGTCTAGGTTTGTATTGCTAAATTCTAGACTGCATCATTGGTTATGTTATCAGGACCTCTTTTTTAGTTATTTTCAGAATGGTTCGTGATGAATACATCTTGGTTGACCTTAGTAAGTGTTGAGGAGTGGATACACGATTTGGAAGAAGAATACGCATGACGGTTCAACACCAGATCTGAGTTTAACATACACATATGGGTGGAATAAAACCCGTATGAAAGTTTATATGAGAGTTTCTTTGTTATCTTCCCAGAGAATTGTACGATTGGTTGATTGCATATGCATATAAGTGGAATTGGAGGTATCACACACTTGTTTGGACACAGGAAGAATTTTAGTCCCTTTATGATGGTGATTTGATTTGGACTTGAGCTATGGATACATAGTTCTATGGTGTTTTAAACAATTATATCTTGGAGTACTCAATTTCCACTTATTCATGCCCAGAGGTAGCTGAATTCCAATTTTTATGATATCCAAGGGGAACTTACTTGTAAGGCATTCCATTGGCAATCAAGATCCCGATGGTAACTTTTAATTTGGAGAGTAAATCGATGGCTAACTAAACCCCACCATGCACAAAGGCGAAGTAGGTTTGGTGAAAGATGGCAGACCTAGCGGCAGAAA
This sequence comes from Taxus wallichiana var. yunnanensis, assembly GCA_018340775.1. Lineage (NCBI taxonomy): Eukaryota > Viridiplantae > Streptophyta > Pinopsida > Cupressales > Taxaceae > Taxus > Taxus wallichiana. The sequence goes on from CM031239.1 coordinate 1,024,282,950, forward strand.
GGTAGAGAGAGGAAATGAGTCTTAAGTATAATGAGGCACGCAAGAGGGAGATCGAGAAGCGGTGGAAGGTTATAAATCAATTGGCATTATAGAGAAAGATAGTTCGGGAAGGAGTTGAAGTTCACATAGAAGACATAGAACCCGAGCTTCAGGAACAACCCCATTTGGAAAAAAATGATAGGGAACCCTCCTCAGCCTCACGTAGAAGCGCTAGCGAGACGACTGGGTGGCGGACGTGCATCCGAATCCACCGGAAACCTTGCCCTTTTGCTTAGTTTTCAAGCATCTAGTATAACAAATAATCAACAAGTTAATCCAAGTAGTGGAAGAGTAGGATCGAGTCTTATAAAAGGTACAATGATGGCAACACAAATGACTTCATTGTTATATGTGAGTACCTTTTTGGGTGTATCATCTACACAGAACTTAGGCATGCCGATTTTTGGACTAAATTTTGGAAGTGGTAACGCTTCACAGACTATCGGGTACAATTCAGTTCTAATGTTGGGACACAGGGAAGTACATCTTCTAGTCTAACCCTAGCTATAGGTTTAGGATCAAGAGGCATAGGTAGCTCTAGCTCCAGCGAATATGGTGGTTTTGGAGGTAGGGGAAACATAGGAGGCTCTGGATTAGGTGGGTAGGGTCGCAGCACCAACCCTATGATATTTACAAGGAAATGTCTCTTAATCTTATAGAGTATAGGGGCATAGAAGATGCTGCTGAGTATGTGCACATGTGTGAAATATTGTGGTGCACAAAAGGAGTCATGGCTTCTAAGTGTAGGGCAAGCCAATTTGCTACTACATTACAAGGGTGCACACATAGCTAGTATAGAAAGTTTGACCATGATCAGACTTGCGTAGATTATACTGACCCTAAAAGAGGCATTCCTTACGAGTTTCACATATGTGAGTTTGAGCAGAAGAGTATAAGTGCACTCAAGGATGTTAAACAAGGCACTACTGAGAGTGTTAGAGAGTATGATGCCCATTTTAAAATGATGTTATCTAAGATTTCTTATGATATACATGCAAGCCAACATGCACTGTGGTTCTTTGGGACATGATTAACCCTTTTAGAAGGGCATTATCACATAAGACATACATTGATCCATGTAAAGCACTTAAAGCAGCCCTACGTGCTGAGGCAATTAGAAGTATAGATACTGGGGTGAGCCCATTTTTAGAAGCACAGATCACAACTATGACAAAACAGTTAGAGAAACTATCAGCAAATTCAGCACATGAGACGTGCATAAGGATTTGGTGTACAAATTGTGAAGTAGAAGGTCACACAAAGGATAGTTTTCCTCGTAGATCAATACGCTTATTGTTGTTGGATTGTGAGATATGCCATTTAAACCATGATGCTAATCGCTGCCCATTATTACAATACATGATAAGGAAGAATGTTTCAAGCTATCAGTAAAATTTTCAGTCCACGACTCATGACACGGAAGATTGCTGAATGATTGGTTAGATCCATGATGCTATAGATATTGGTGTATGATAGACAAGAGTTTCATATAACTCTAAGGGCAAGAACGAGCATCAGGACCGGGATCACAATCAAGCGTGCTATGATCATAATGAAGGGCATTTTTGAAGGTGGTCGTGGTAGAGGTTGAGGATACCGTGGTGGATTTGAAGGATGAGGACGAGGCCATGGTAGTGGAAGAAGTGAGTTCCCTTGTGGAACATGTTATACATGTAGATCTCCTGACCACTACAGTGTGAATTTCCTCAGAATATTACATGTTCATTTTGTGGAAAGAACCATAGCTATAAGGAGTGCCTAAACTTGTATGAGCACCTTAGTAAGTAGCATAAACAAGAAAACAAAGGTGTGGGAATGGTTAGGATATAACGCGATGTGGAAAATCAATGGATGCATAAGTTGGAGGTAGAGTCCAAGGAGTTGTAAGTGAAGATCATGACCCATGCTGAGGCAACACGTGCCCAATAAGCATTACAACATAAGCCTACATTACTAAGGAGGAGGTTCTACATGAAATGTACCCAGATCCGACCCATCAGAAGGAGGTCTATCAGGAAACCATGGAAATTCTTAGGAATCTTTAGGGTGAGATACAATACTTAAAAGAGAAATCACGGAATATGGAGCAAAAGAAAGTATCAAAGATGGTCCAAACTGATATAGATGACTTAAGGGAAGTATGTAAAATGTTGCACCAAGAAAATATCATTCCATTATTAGGGGATTGGTTAAAGGAAACACTCCATGTGCAAGTATTGAGACTGGATGATAGATCCTACATGCGAATCTTCCCCCACCCCCCCAATAGCCTAGATTATGACAAGGAAATCACTCGAATGATGTTGTGTATGGGTGGCTATTGAGTAATATACTTGATTGATACAGTGTGTGAAAGTCAATGTTATTACCTTAGATGCATGGGTACAAATGGGACGACCCCATTACAATCATCCTCTAATATTTTGTTCATGGCTAATAGAACCAAGGCCAATCCCATCGAGTTTTGAAAGATGCATCCATTACCATACAAGGAGCCAAGTTCACTGGAGATTTTGAACTTTTAGCATTGGCAGAGTTAGTTAGCTTCCCAGATCTATTGGGGCATCCTTGGTGCTATGCAAATAATGCTGATCTTCGGTTCAACTAGGGCTATATAAGTTTTGAAAACAATGAGGGGAGATTTATTATCCCTTTAATAGATGGAAAATATGCGCCCTATGTTGAGCCCTTAAGTGAAGAAGATCTGAATAGGATTTATGTACGGGCCATCCAAGACCCAGAGATGCTTGAGCCAACTAAAGAAGGAATAATTCAGTGGGAGGATGTATAGTCTATTAGCGATACGACAAGTGTTACTTATGATAATTGGTCACATAGTACTTATGAGTTAGTAGGGCACGAAGTAAAGAGCATATTTCCTAGAGGTAGTAAACCATGTTAAGTCAGAAGGATAGGTAACAACTTTGTACCTTATTACACCGAGAGAAGGAGATCCTATGGTATTCCTGTTCACCATGGAAGAATAGTGGATAAACCCGTTGGAAAGAAGAAATGTGCTAGCATATACAATACATGGGATAACAACATGCTGATGGGTGGCTCATAAGGATAATCTTGTAGGATGAAATGAAATTAGCATTACTCTTTCTACTAGGTTCTTCAAGAGTAATGCACCTACTCAAATATGCACTTATTATGGTAATCAACCTGTTCAACACCATGTTCAAAAGTGTGAAAGAATTTGGACAGAAGGGCAGGAAGCTTTACCACCTTCGCTATGGGTGCACAAGTTTTATTCCACTTTACAAGGATGCATGTGTGCTTGGTATGTATATGCAGAAATCCATAGAGAGACCGAAAATTGGTAGGATTTAATCACAGGAATAACCCATACGTTTGACTTATTCTCTACAAAGCCTCTGGTGGATGAAGCATTGAAAGTCATAAAGCGTTTAACTATGGGAGATAGTGCCAAGGCTGAAGAACTCCTTCAGGAGTTATTAGATGAAGGAGACTCAGGAGCACGTCTTGTTGAAGAGACAGAGGCCAATGCAACATTACTTCAACGCGCTTTCCTTGAGAAAGAAAAAGGAAAAATGGTCTACTTAGTGGATGATGAAGAAGTAGAAAATATGGATGTAAATCATTCAACAGGTAGGCGGGAGGTGTTGGACAGTGTAGATAAGACCACGCATGCCTATCATGAACCTATGAAGAAAAAAAAGGTGAATATTGGATCAGAGGTTGAGCCTAAGGAAGCCATCATTAGGGACTATTGGTCAGACTCCAAAGTGGAAAAAATCATAGAGTTACTAAGGGATTACCAGGACTTATTTCCTAGGGGGTACCATAAAATTAAAGGTGTGCATGAATCGTTAGGGGAGATGAAGATAAAACTTAAAGAGGGTGCACACCCAGTTAGAAAGAGACCCTATAGGATGAACCCCAACTTGCATGAAAAGGTCAAAGAAGAGATTAACAAAATGTTGAAGTCTAGAATTATCAAGCCCCTTGATGAGTCAGAATGGGTTAGTCCAATGGTGATCAGTATCAAGAAGGATGGATAGATTAGAATTTGCGTGGGCTACGGGGAGCTAAATGATGCATGTGTGAATGATCTCTTTCCCACGCCATTCACTGAGGAAATACTAGAAGGTATTATAGGGCACAAAATCTATTCATTTACAGATGGGTTCTCTAGATATCACGAGATTCGATTACGGGAGGATCAAGAAAAGACTACGTTTACTACTGAATGGGGTAGCTTCACCTATACAATAATTCCTTTTGGTATGAAAAATGTATCTCTTATATTTTCACGCATAGTTGTTCAAGCATTCAAGGAATTTATTCACAACATATTACAAATATATTTATATGATTGGATGAGTGTATGGATTAGTTAAGTATTATTGTGACAATCTGCACTTAATGTTTGAAAGATGTGGGCAATTGAGTATCTCATTAAACATCAAGAAATTCATATTTGCTACACCATTTGGGATACTGTTAGGACACATAATCTGCAAGGAGGGTTTGTTGGTTGATCCAACCAAGGTTGCAGTCATTATAGGACTAAGGGAGCCTACAAGTCAAAGTGAGGTACGTGGATTTTTGGGTCATACAAGATATTACCAAAAATTTATCAAAGGATACGCCAAAATTGCAACACCGTTGGAAGAGTTACTAAAAGGGAAAGGTATGTTCTACTAGGGAGAACCGCAACAGCACACATTCGAGACGTTAAAGGAAAAACTTACTACCGTGCCTATTCTACGTTTTCCTTCGTGAGACTAACCCTTTCATGTACATGTTGACGTCTCTAGCAAAACCATTGGCGTGGTGTTGGCTCAACCTGGAGAAGGTATTGCAGATCATCCTATCTATTTTGCTAGTAGAAAGTTTACTCCTGCAGAAAAAAATTACACAACTACAGAGCGCGAAGCTTTTTCAATGATCTATGTGCTACATAAATTCCGCCAACACCTACTAGCTACACCATACATCTTTTATACGGATCACATGGAATTGAAGTATTTGGTAAACAAGCATGCTATACAAGGGCACATATGTCAATGGGTGCTCTTATTTCAAGAATTTAATTTCACCGTTGTGGTAAAACCAAGGAAAAGTAATTAAGGATACCATGTTAGATGCATAGTTATATAGGTTATAACAAGTGCCATCAGAACTAGAGGACATTGTTGTCTTTCTACAAATAGGGATGGCACCAGAAGGAATGAAATCCTTGGAGAATAAACAACTTGTTATACACACAACCCCTATATGTTAATCAATAGTGACTTGTACAAATTAGGCTAAGATGAAGTATTGCGCCATTGTGTATTGGAACATGAGCGCACATATATTATGGAAGAAGCTCATGGTGGTATTGCAAGTGGCCACTATTTTAGTGATGCCACTGCGTGCAAGATTCTACTCTGGATTATGGTGGGAGACCCTATATAAAGATTGTAAGGAATTTTGTAAGGCTTTTGATCATTGTCAACGCCTTGGGAAACTAGGTCAATGAGATGAAATGCCTCTAAGACCCATTACTATACTGCAGAATGATTTGATAAATGGGCTATAGATTTTGTGGGTCCTATTTGTCCAGGTGCACGTAGAACTATATCAAATTACATCATAACTTACATAGATTATCTAACAAGGTGGGCAGAAGCAACACCTACAAAGGATTGTACAACGACCACAATAGCCAGGTTTCTTTGGGAAAATATTATTACAAGGTATGGATGTCCTTTAAGTTTGACCAGTGATAGGGGCACCCATTTTCTTAACGAGACAATAATAATTCTATCGGATGAATTCAATATTGCACACCATAAGACCACACCCTATCATCCTTAGGCAAATGGGATTGCTGAGGATTTCAACAAAATTCTGAGCCAAACATTGACAAAAATCTGTGATGTTGGAAGAAAGGATTGAGATGATAAGGTATCTGCAATACTTTGGGCATATCGGACAACATATAAAAGGTTGAACAAGGCCACACCATTTCAGTTAGTATTTGGCATGGAAGCCATTATTCCTATGGAATTTATGTTACCTTCTTTGCGTATTGCGTGTGCTGGAGGTCTTACTAATGAGTAAGCTTTAGAAGAATGGATTGAACAATTAATCAAGTTGGATGAGCGACGGGCCATAACACGTTGGAGTAAAAAACAAGAGAAGGCTAGGAAGAAAGCATGGCATGACAGGCACATCAGGGGTAAAAACTCAAAGATAGGATAAATGGTGCTCCTTTATGATTCTAAGTTTTTGCGCCATCCAAGAAAACTCAAGGTACATTGGTTGGGGCCGTATGTTATCACTCACATACTCGAATTAGGTGCTTGTTAGTTAGAGGCCCTTGATGGAATACGATTACCCGATTACTTCAACGGGAGTAAGATGAAGCCCTACTATAAATAATTCTTCTTGGTGTTTGTAATAAGGCAGTGTTGCCATTTAGATTAGGTTTTTAATTCTGCATTTCCTTAATGTATTTATTTCTTTGTTGTTATGCTTTGTCAATTTAGTTGGTGTGTTTGTGTAATAAGCACGTTTACACGCCAAAGCTAATTCCTATTTCAAGAATTTTTATGCGCAGAGGACTTTGCACATACCCTTAGTGTGTAATAGGTTGATGATATTTAGAGTATTGATGGAAATAAGTCCACATGAAAGGAACTATCTGCGGTTGCTATTCAAGGTTGGAAAGTTAAAAAATATATTTCTTCTAGACACAAGGACCATAGATAGAGAGGAATGAAGAAACAAGTATAACGTGAGGTAAGTAGGGGCCGGGAAGACTACCAGTGGAAGGTGTAGTGATGAGGTACTCAGGTGCATGGAAGCATGCTGAAGAGAAGTCTACAACCAAAAGGTAGGAGGGCACGCTAGAAGGTTATAGCTTAGGCGCAAAGATGTACCATGCGGAAATAATGAAAATGGTCAATTAATGAGAGGATTGTTGGTAGGTGGAGTAATAAATGCACTAACTTTTGAAATTCTATATAAGGACGGGATGTGAGTTCATTTTTATCATTGCAATTGAGAGAATTTGAAAAGGGCTAAGTGCGAACGAGCTAAGCAATCGTGTTGAGGTGCGAAGAGTGTGAAACCAAATGTGGAGAGACGGGTTGTGCACGGAGAAGCTTGCGTTCCCATAAGATAAGGGTTTGAGTGAAGCAGATGCATTACAAACGAGCTAGGGCATGTGATTTCCACTAGGGCACAAAGATTTAAGCTAGGGTTTTGATTTTCTCGATTACAGAGGGAAGAAAAGAGATATTTTTCAAATGGCACCAAAGAAAGAACCCACAACATGAGATAAAGGGAAGAATAAGGTTGAGGTGGAAGAAGAAATTGCTCCCGAGAGTAATTTTTCAGAAATGCAATATCCAGAGGGTGTGATTGTGGGACAAGAATGGGATTCCCATATCCACCAATGTAAAATCAATGACTACAACCATCAAACATCAGATAATAAGAAGGATCTCGATGTATTGTTGAGCATGAAAATAAACAAGCGCACGATAGAGGATATGTCAATATATGATGACGTTGGTGAGAAATTGTTGAAGCAGAATGGAGTCTACCAGTTGTATGAGCTACCATATTTTGGAAAGTATGAGCCATTATATCGGTGGCTGATGAGCAGAGTCCATGAGGACTTCTTCTACTTCACTAGATGGAGGGTAAGAATCACAACTACTTTGATTTCAACGGTGACAGGACTAAGGGCCTCAGGGTTGGATCTAGATAATGATTTAACTAATAAAGCCACAATCCTAGAGACAAGGAAGGAGTTGGGGTATACCAAGGGTCTATGTGGCATGGAAATTGACAAGTTGAAGAAGTACCTAGTAGTGCAGGAAGCTACACATCTTGTGACAAAGCTGAATGACCAAGGAAGGTGGTCGCAGGTAAACACAATGTGGTTACATGTCGCCAAGAAGATGTCTCAAGGAGTGGTCTACAACATTGCAGATCACATAGCAAAGAAAATCATCGAAGAAGCATAGACATGTGACAGAATAAGTTTTGGCGCTGTGTTATTGTCCTTAGTATTCATGGAGATTGGGGTGCTGATGGGCCAAAGGAGAAGATTTGGGAGTACCCCACGGAACATAAGTCACATGTGGAAAGGTTTGGCAAGTACTTGTGCGATGGATCAATGAGTGGACCATTCAAGCAGAGGGCGGAGATGTGGTATGATAGACTCCACATGACATTCGAGGAAGAGTGGCACATACCAAAGGATTTACCATCAATGGTGGGTAAGGTAATTTAGTTTGTAGTATACCAACATTTTTGCATTGTGTGATTTATGATGAAGGACGGGCTTGGAGCCCATGGTGCAAACTTTCGTATGCCTTCACAAAAGGTATTTTCAGGCATCAATTTACCAATTTTTAGATGCATGCCGCTTAACCTTAAATGTAGAAAAGGTAGATTGTGACTACCACACTCTGAGGAAGAAGTATGTATATCAAGGCGCAATGCATATATTGAAAGACTTATTTCAAATATTATAAGCATGAAACCTGTGATCTTGGTAGTTGGGGACACATGAGCGGCACTTGTGTACCTCTGAACACAAACCCAAGCTGGAGAATGCTAAGTATGTGGACAATAATTTCACGCTCCCAGGGCCACCTAAGGGTAAGCATATAATGGAAAATGTTCCAACACCTAAGCCCATAGAAACAATTCAAGTTGATGATGAAGAGGAGGAGCATGAGGATAGTGGTGGTTTGGAACATAGAGGTAGAAGAAAACCTCCAAATAAGGATGAAGTTGAGCACGTAACTACTCCACCTCAACCATAAGAGGAGATGATGAGGACTTAGATGTAGTCCAAGGAGAGCGTTGATTCAAGAGAGTGTTCAGGAGAACAAGGACCCAAGGTGCTACTCTGCAAACAGTGTGCAAATCACCTTGAATCTCTCCACAGAAGGAGACAACTGAGAAAAGAAGAAGGAAATTAAAGTTGAATGAGGAAGCGGAAGAGTCGGAGGAAAGCACGCCCAATTCTCCTACACCTCTAGAGAACGTAGAGGAGAAAAAGATGAAGAAATGAAGGATGGAGAAGAGGAAGAAAAAGGGGTAGAAGAGACAACAACAAAGACTACTCAGGACATAGAACACAAGTTCCCAATCTTGAAGCCCAAGTTCCTAAGCAGCCTAGATCAAGAAGAACGAGTGGGGAGTATATTCCACCAGCCATGGGCTACATCAAGGACACAGGTAAAATTATCTGCGCCCATTTCTAGAGCACAATGGCACAAAAGGAGTTATACGGCTGGGAATTAATGGATGAAGATATGGCGACAATGCGCATAAGGAAGCAATTGTCTTGGTCAATGCACACACACATGGATGAACCAGAATTTGATGTATGTGAGGAGTCATGTGTGTCAAGGAGGTTGAAAAATACACCTCAGGATAGACACATAATAGTAAAGCCTATTATTATGTCAGATGAACAGTAAGCAATGCTTTGGTGAAAGTGTCATAGAGGTCGCACGTCGGAATATGGACAAAGATGCCACAATTAGGGCACTAAGGGAGGAGATCAAGACTAAGGATGAGGAGATAGTGCACTTGAAACATGAAAAAGACTTGGCACAGAAAAATAACACTATGTTCATTAGCATGGTAGAGGAGATTGGTGACAATGTCATGAAGGCTAGGCCGCACTTAGAGCCAAAGGTACCCAAAATGTTTCCTTCGACAATAAATTATGTGAGTACATTGGTGGACTTAGTACTAGAAGATGAACCTCTACACATGCCTAAGCCAAAGGATCCAACACAATAAGTAGAGCGAGAAAAGGATTCAGTGATGCGGAAGATTGGATGATATGAAGGATTGCTTCAGAGCTTGCAGGAGGAACTCAAGAAGGTAGATCAAGCACTGAATATTTGTATAGCGCCAGAGGCCATTATAAGGACCAGGACCATTTTAGAAGACAATGAGGTCCTGAAGGCCATGAAGGATGAGACATTGTGCCACGCAGAATGGTTAGCACTTGTTAAGCGAAGTGTGGGGCCCTTACAACCACTCGGGTCCATCATAGGAAAGACTGGATGAGCTTGGAAAACTCATCGCTCAAAATATGGACTTGTTGGAAGGAAGAATGACTAGCATGTCCAACATTGTGTTGGTATTACAGAATGAAAAAGGAGATATTGCAAGGGATGAATTGGAGTCAATTACAGTGGATATTCTAGAGAAAGCAGAGGCCACGCTCAATGATTAACAAACCTTAGAGGCGAGAGATAAAAGAGGAATATCTAGAATTGATTATTCTAGTTGCAGAAGAGGATACTTGCAAGTTGAAGACATTCTTTCATTCATCCAAATTATTTTTATTCCTTTATTCATATTCTTTGGTTCATTTTTGGAGATACCCATTTCGGACGGTAATAAAACTAGTGGGGGTAATGTTGATCACCAAACTCGGAACTTAGTTGAGAAAATATAGAAGGTTCATGTGGGAGAACAAAGTGCATTCAAAGGCGTGGAAGCATTAGAGAGGATTGCATACAGAATAGAGACAGATTCGGACTTAGCCATTTTCATGATGAGGATCTATTTTTGGAGGTAGCTCGTGGAGAACTCAAACTGATTGGAGACTTATGCGTCACGCATTGGCTATTTTTGGATGGTCACTACGAAGTGCTTTGCATAGATGTAAGCTATATATAGAATGGTGAACTGAAAATCGACAAGGAGACATCTATTGTTAGAATTCTTGCATGTAAGCCTATTTTTGTAATGGTGCGTGGCTAATAATAGCATGCGACCTATTTTGGGATTAGATAAGTGGTGAAGGGAAATTCCCCACCCTTATAAATATGTAGTAAACTGTGTAGTATAAGGGGATATATATATATATATATATATATACATACATGGAGAGAGAAAGAGCATATTTATATGTGTGAGAACTAGGGTATATTGAGATTATCTTTGCTAGATGTGTTACACACATGAACGTATACTACTCATTATTGTAATGAAGATTCTGTATTTAGTGCAATTAATATAATGGATATTATGGAATGAAACAAGGTGTTATAATGGTTATAATTTAGTAATGCATGTTTGATTCCATTATGGTTATCCTTTAATGTTTGTTATTTTCTAGATCTAGACCTGAATATGCACTATTGGAAATATATAATAGCTATAGATCTGAATGAGTAAAGTCTTTATCATGATAACATTCTACAACAACAACCCTAAGGAGGGACCTGGTACCTTTACGCGCTTTGGGTGAGCACTCAATCAAGGTGAGTGATGCACTAGTGTGCCTAGGTTTTTATTGCTAAATTCTAGATTGCATCACCACTTTGTTAAAAGGCCTTTTAATAACTTAAACAAAATCTCCTATCGCTACCCGTGCTCACACCTCCATGCAATGGGGAACCATTTTATCTATATATATTTTCCACTGGCTATTCCTTGGGTGCGATGTTAGCACATCAAGGTGAGCATGGTAGAGAGAAGGTTGTCTATTACGTAAGCACACTCTTCACGACTACGAAACTCATTACACCAAAGTAAAAATTTTGTGTTTTACTTTATACTTCATAACTTCTAAAATTCATCACTATCTTGTTAATCATAAGAATTATGTTGGCACCAATTTAAAACCCTTCAAATATATGCATTCCAAACCATATAACAGTGATCACATCACCCAATGGATCATGACCTAAAATTCAAGTCGGAAAAATATATCAAGGGGCAAGCCATCAATGATCAACTCGTAGAAGCCCCCTCCTAATAACCTACCACCTCATGAATAATTTCCTAATGAGTGTATCGACACTATTGATCAAGAAGAAACCCCCAAGAATGGCATTTTTCTTCGACGGTTCTAAATATCTACAGGGAAGGTGTTAGTATCACCATCATACCTCCCTGGGGGACTTTTTCCTCTATATTTCAAATTAAATTTCAAATGCACTAACAACATTATTGAATATGAAACTCTCATTTTGGGTCTCCAAACCACTATCATTATTAGTGTGCAAATCCTTGACATCTATGAAGACTCCTAACTTATCATCAATCAAATCAAAGGAACTTATTAATGTAAAAATGAAATTTTACAAAAATATAAAAACATTGTTGAATTCCTCCTAAAAGCCTTTGATCAATACACAATCTAAATAGTTCCCCACTCATCCAACAAATTCACAGACACTATGGCTTCTCTTGCATCATTTATCCCCTTATCAACCGAAGATTCCAAGTTGTTCATTATTGTGCATAGAATGGAACAAAAATCTCATACCAATGAAATCCCTTCTATTAATCTTATAAAAAATAGTCAATCAAATATCTGGTACACTCATATATATGAATCTATTTATCGAGTCTAAAATCCCATATGATATTGTTATCCAATTTTTCCTCTTAGGAAAAAATTGGACTACTTGAACTTGCACACTTTGTGAAAATGGAATTGATTCGAGTCATGGAGCCTTGCATTTTGGGATTGGCCGAACAAGGAGCGAGTTGAGCAGCAAGTTGCGGGAAGCTCAAGAGTTTGAGCTAATTCAAAGATTCAAGAAGTTCCAAAGTCCAAAAATTGGAATTCGGAGGTGGAGCCTTTTGGAGGTAGGCTAAGGGTGAATTTTAAGGACTCGGTAGCAAAAATCTTGAAAGAAAAATTGTCTAAAATCCTGAAACTTGAAATTGAGACTTTCAAAATTTGAAGTTTTAGAGTCTTTGGTGAAAAAACAGAAAAAGTGACCAAAAATTCTCGAAATCCCAAAGTCCAAAACCTAAAAGGGTTCAGATTTTGGAAGTCAAACTTTCTTTTGGGGTCAACACGAGGGGATTTTCAGACTTTCAAAGGTTCCAATTTTAGGCTTTTGGAGGTCTCGGTTGTTTTGGGGATTAAGGTAGCAAAAAGTCCTGAAAAGTCAAAAGTTCTGAAATTTTAAAAGTCCAAAATTTTGGACTTTCGGGTTTCAGATTTTTGGAGTTTCAAAATTTTAGAGCTTTGAAACATAAAAACACGACAAAATTTCCAAAATTATGAACTCCGAAAGTCCAAATTTCAGACTTTCAGGTTTCAGAGTTTCAGAACTCTCAAGAAGAATTGGAGGATGAAAAATAACTCAACTTCCGAAATGGAAATGTCTGAAATTCTAAATTTCAGGATTTCGGAGGTTGCATGCATTTCGAACTCTGAAAAAGGAAGATCAACAATTCACATTTTTTGCAGATTGACACCTTGACCTTCAGATGGCTATAAATTTTGACTGGGAGGGTGGATTTACACAAGAAATGACTTTTTGGAAATCTCACAGGGTCCTCTACTCAACTACAATTGGTTATATTAATTTTAGTTGGAATAGGTTCTTCAAAATGAAAAATATAGTTCACTATTTTAGAGGGTGTCCCAGGTTTCTTACCTACCACAATAATGAAGGTATGGGCTTCCTTCTTGTCCAACAAGGAATAGTACATGGAGGTATGGGTTTTGTCATGGAACCCATCATTTTTGTAGGTGAATTCAATGCATTTTGGGGTGGTTGAAGCAAGATTTCAGATTCTTCTCATCTCCTTCTCTCATTCTTCCTATATATTGTAAGGAGGGGCATTTTTAAAAGGTTGGACAATTTTGGCTTTGCACCCTCCCTTCTTCTCTTTTCTCGCAAGTGAATTTGTGGAGTCCAAACCTCCCATCTAGACTATAAAAATGTAATCTTTCCTCTTAGCCATTGTAATTCACTGTATCAAATCTATGGAGTAATAATATAAGTCCTTGGATGAATTCCAACCCTCACATGTGTTCATTATTGTCTTGTGATCTCTCATTACAATATTGGTTATTTGTGCATGGTGGTTATATTACATTTTTAATGGTTTGTGTTTAATGGTAGAGTAGGTGTTCAAAATTTCTTTGGTGCATCACATTTGTTAGTTTTGGTTTAATTTCTTATAACCCTCTTAATCCTGTCCCCTTGGCAATTTAGAGTAGATTTTAGAGTAGATCCTCTACAATTTGAATGTGTGCATTTGAATAGAGGAATATGAACCAACCTTCATCTCGAAGAGATTTCCCGATTGTAAAGTCCCACACTTTGGGAAAAGCTCCATGTTATGCAATAACACTGATAGTTTCAACCCATCGAGTTGTAGACATTCAAGGGTACTTGTGATTACGAATCAACGATCTATCTAAAAATGATAAATATTATTTTCTATAATGCACTAACCGTTATGTCATCATAGGTGGCATCCTATCCAAACACAAGTTTGATGACATCTTACTTCGATTCCTCAAATATTATGAATCCACAAAAGTTATCCAAGATGTCCAAGCGAAGGCATATGTGGTGGAAACTTCAGTGGTTTGGTTATTTCCAAATGCATCCTAAGGATGGGATATTATTGGCCTACCCTTAATCAAGATTATTGTGCATATATCAAGAAATGTGTCAAATGTCAACAACACTCCAACCTCACTCACATCCCGAGTTGGATCTATAACCCACTCAGGATTTATGGCCTTTTTCACAATGGGAACTTGACCTCATTGGCATCATCAAAATGACATCACTCTATCATCACTTTGCTAATGAATATTTCAAAAATGGGTCGAAGATATTCCCCTTATCTCTACCAAATATGATAATATTGTTGACTTCATCCACCATCACATTATCTTTCACTTTGGCATTCCTCATAAAATTATCACGATAATGACAAGTCTTTCAAAAACAAAATGATTTAAAATATTTTTGACACATACAACATTTGAAAGGAACGATAACCAGATCGTACCAAGCCAAGAACATAGATGCTAATCAAACACCACAATCAATAAGATGAAAGAAAATTTCCAGAATAACTTTACATAAACCTTTGCAAACAAATGAGTAAAAATATCATATATTATTATGGAACTCAATGCAATACATTGAGAATGGGTCTTGCTTAAATAGGTAAGGAATAACAATCTAAGAACTAGTCAAGGTCGTAGATCAAGCCATAAAACAAGGAAATAACTAGTCATCAAAGAGCTAGTCAAGACCATAGATTTAGGAGAGAACTAGACATCAAGGATCTATTCAATACCATAGATCAAGGAAAGAACTATACCTAATAAAAAGATAATATCTCCTAATATCTAAATAAGATAAAAGAAATATCCACACACATAAGTGGGTGAGGATAAATATAATAAAGGTAAATAAAGTACACAGGTGAACATGAGCTAAGGTAAATACCTAATCTAACAACATCAAGCTTAGCCTGTCATATTCTTACTATCTACAAGAAAATGGTCAAGAAAAAGATTCTAGCAAGACACTCAATAAAATCCTCATGAAAACCATTGACCAAACATATAAAAATTAGCATCCCCAAATCCTCTTTTCCCTCCGGTCCTATCGGACTAGTATTTGTAACCCTATAGGTGCTACCTCCTTTTCCTTAGCCTATAAATATCATATTTTCCTTCCCTTTTAAGTCTAAATTCCATCCCTCTATGTGTCTCTCAAAGATTTCATCTTTGACGAGGATTATTGTCAATACCGCTTAACACAAATTGAATTATTAGATAAATTCCACCTAACATCCCTTAAACACCATCATGTCTATTAATAATTCATCAAAAGAACACATAACAAACATGTCAAAGAACATGGCTTCAATATTGGTGATCTTGTCCTCAAAGAGAATCAAAATGTCACTACTTTGGAAAGGAGTAAACATGGGAAGTTTTCTCTAAACTGGATTGGTCCATATATCATCACTCATAAATATGGGTCTGGAGCTTATCACTTAGCCTCCCTTGATGGTAAACCTAAAAAGGAGCCTCTAAATTCCTTGCACTTATGGCCTTTCTACTATTAACATATTTACTTTCATGACATCAATCGCATCAAAGATCTCACTCCACCACCAACCTATCATCCACTATTATAATGGTTTGGAATTATGTTGTCTCTTTTCAGTATCCCATATTTACAACCTTATATATGAGAGCCAAAACTATGCTCATTGCATTTTCCACAAGGAAAAGTTCCTCCTTAGAAGAAGGAACCCCACAATCATTACTTCCATCTCCCCTTATTTTACCAACTGAAAACATGCTAGGGGTACACATATGTAGTTTATACACATGTCTTTCCCCCTCTTAAATGGTCTACTAGGCCTTCCCTCAACTCAAACAAAAGTAAAAAAAATATGTATGGATGCACACTATCAAAAATATAATATGATCCTGAAAGGACAACTATTAATCATACTAGAAAAAGCATAGGAAAATCCTTCAAGGACAACTGTTAATCAAAATTACATCAAAATATGGCCATCTAAAATCAAAAATAAATAAAAAATTTAGATCACTCCCTCAACTTGGATGGATACTAAATATCTAATGGCTACAAAATGCTTCTTGCATTGATTAACCTTCATATCAAAAGTCCAAATAATCAAAAACATCCTAGAAAGCTTCCCGCATGAATCATATTTCCCATCCAAAAGGCAAAATTCCCGTATTGATTAGTTTTCATCAATAAAAATATAGTTGGGGTAGGAGCCTATAAGACATCAAAGGAGAGCCTATTTTACCCTCATAAAAATTGCATATGAAAACTTCCCATGTTCTAAGAAGGTATATAAGTTCATTCCGTAAATATCCATCATAGTAATCACATCATAATTTTTTTGGCCTTAAAATGTGCCCGATATATCGGGAAACATGCTCTTCTCATATGGGCGGGATTTTTAACCCATAGGTTTATGGGACGGGTTTTTGCCCATGGTTTTGATACCCAAGGTTTTGTAAAATTGCTTAAGTAGTTGTCTACTTATATGGTTTTATGCATATGGTAGGATTATGTAACATTACAGCTATGTTTTGAATTCGGGTGTGAATTCTGTAGAGTTTGTTGAGCATAGCTCCAAACAGATCTAGGTATTGTATTGAGAGAGTAGTGGCTTGTAATAAAATCTGAGCAAGTGATTCTTGGTGGATGTAGCCCAAATTGAGTGAACCACGTTAAATCTCTCTTTTGTGTTATGTTATTTTATTCTCGCAATTTTATTTGAGATCCAGTAATATTTTCTACATATTAGTTTCTATTATTACAATTTTGTGAGGGATTATTCCACATATTTTAACCCTTATTTCCTAACAAGTGAAATCTCTTTTACCTCCCGTAGAATCTTATTTACCTCCCCTAACCACCTAAAACAAACATAACCTAAATTACCCTAACTATCCCAACCCCTAACCTCTTCCTACCTAGATGTAAAATAAACTACAAGCCTCGGATGACAAGTAGTTTCAACCATTTTCCATCCTCTCTTGTTTTTTTCAACCATTTTGACCAAAATTGATAGAGATCGTGATCCTGGCGCGATCGTTGTGGACATCATTGATCTTATATAAACCCCTTTCCCGCCCATTTTCACACTTAGAAAAATTAGTCAAAGATTGGATTTGGGAACGAATTGCTTCACCCATACACAACATCATGACATTAGAGGACATCCCCACTCTACTTTCATCCTTTGGGAACTTTTGTCAAACATTCAAATAACCGTTTGGAGCTATATTATCTTCAACAAAATTCAACAAGGCTAGTCTAGTCCTCTTTATCATTTTCAATCAAAATTTACGTTACTTATATCCTACAAGTACTCATATTTATACCCATTTCTATCCATTAAACATTTTGTCTTCTTTATCACTTTGATCAATCTTTTAGCATATTAGTCAAATTTACTAGGGATCTACGCCGATTTACCCGATTGGAGCCAAAATTCTCTTTACCATCAAATAAACCTTTAAAGATATTGCAATCTTTGTATTTTGCATCCATCATGTTCTTAGAGCCCCTCTAGTTCATCTTGGTATTGTCAAAATTTGTCATATATCAATTAGAATATATTTACTGGAGTTTGTCAAAATAGCCTCTTTTGTCTCCGATCACCTTATTCCCAATTGTCATCGATCCTGTCATTTTTCATCATTATCACATATTTATCAATCTATTTTGGCCTAATCTATTTTCTTACAAGATGTATTCTCTACGAGATGTCGGTTCTAGGTGCATCACACCCCATCACAAACATATACAATTTTATGATTATGCAACAACCATTCGTGTGGGAATAGTTTGACATCTCACACGAGCTTATTCTATGTACCATTTCCTTGAATCTCGAAGTCAAAGACATTGAATAATAACTAGAAGTAATAAATGAAGTATAGGACACATCAAAACAAGCCTAGTTTGACTATTACTTGTATTTCGAGCTCTCCACATCCCCGACTCAGCCACATTATCAAGTAGAGAAGGATATTTCTATCCCCCTTGAATTATATATTACATTTTCACTATCTTATTATCATATCCAATAGCTTAATTTTAAAATACGATTTGACACCCTTCAAGGAATCCCTTTGGATTCTTGGGATTGGCCTTTGTTGAGCAACTTGTTCAATCCTTATCTAATATTTGTCTTGTCTATTTGTCTTTGTATGCATGCCCTCTCACTCGGTCGAAAGGAAATGTCTTTTGCATTGTTCGCATATCCACTCATCCATACATTGTGTTTGTTAGCGTAGGTATCAATAATTATGCTTTATTTAGAGTTTTTGGTATTTCAATATAATAACAATTAACCAAAATTCACCATAAAGAAATTCTAATACCTAATACTATCGAATGATATCCGACTATATAGAGAGGAAAGGGTAAGTGAAAAACAATATATACAATAAAATACATTACACTTTGTCACATACAAAACTTCCAAAACTTATAGTTTGCATTAACTAATAAGATTTTTCTTGATCACATACAAAACTTCCAACATTCGTACATTGACCAAAATAAGAGGAAGGATTCATAAAAAGAGGATCTTAGTTTTTGACCCCTACCTCATATTTTGAGTCACATAATATGTAAATAAATCATCTTATAATCACTAATGTTAAGTTATTCATAGTTATACACAAGTTTGCAAAAAAACACGACATATTTCACTTTTATTCCATTACTCCTAATTATCTCAATGGTCATGTCCATTTCGAAATGTTCAAATTTACCTTAATAACATTATGACTATAACTACATAACCTTTACATGTATATAGGCACATCTACCGGTATAAACTACTGGTATAAGTGTTTATACATACACCAATATTAATTATAAAACAATTCATATCAAACAAAAATGAGGGTAAATTGAGTAATGCTATAGTAAAATAATAATTGTTTGCATATACTTATCAATTCCTATTTTAACACAAAGTTGTACAAGTTCCATTATTCCAAGGCTATTACAATTCCATAACTTAACCATTAAATTTCATAAGTCAAATAACAAGGTTTCATTAACCCTTTTGTCAAGTTTAAACAATATTCTAACTCTGAAACTCTGAATATGTTGTCACAAAATCATACCAACAAGCTAAGTTTATCTATCTTGACATGTTCTAGCAATAGACCACATAATGCACATGGATAGGTTATGATATCATCCATATGGTAATATCATTTACGTGATATAACATGCCCACCCATATTTATAATGCTTTTAAACTTAGGAAAATAATTTGATAACCAAAGAGACCAACACATCATTGTTTTATTGATTAAAAACTGAGTTTCATTTTTGTCAACATAGGACCCAAGTGGGACCTTATGTAATATAGTATTATATAAAACTTATGTCATGCCACACTATATATATATATATATATATATATATATATATTACTAGTATATATATTAAAAATCCCTTTTTTGAATATTTCAAAAGATTCCTTTCAAATATTCAAAAAATGAAGGAAAAACAAAATGAAGTCTTCATTGAATCGATGCAATATCAATTGCATAAACCATCTCAATGTGCCATAACATGCCAACAAATTGTAAAATCCAACAAGCCCAAATGGGTCAACTAAAACACCTAATTTTCCAATATTCAATCATTTACACAATCCAACCAAGTCCTATATTAGAATTAATTTTTTTAGTTTAACTTGTAATAGATTGCCTTGTCTATAGGGCTTACATTTTATCAAATGACAAGGATATAGTCTCTAAATTAAATGAGTTCAAAATATATTTGTTCAATATAAATGCTCGACCCGAAATGGGTTTTCTTGTAACTTGGTTTTCCCAAAATGGAAAATACATATTGTGTTTATAAAAATAAAACCATTACTGAATAAATTAGTACTAAAAATGACTTAAATTTAATTATTTAAGTTTCATTTTAACTACGAAACTTGAAATGGGTTCACAAACAAGTCTTAATTCACAATATCACATTCTTGAGTTAGGTTTAATGCTATTTACAAAATTGTGCATAATGGACTTAACAAACTTAATTTTTTTACAAGTGACCAACCTAAAATAGGTTACCAAAATGTTATGAATAGCCAAACAACACATTCCCATGATTGGGAGGAATAACAAAACAAAATACCAGATTTATACGCAGGCCTATTGGTTATTTTAAATTGTTTTCCAATTTCATTTAAACATTTATTTGAAAACTCAAAATGGGTTCAATACATATTTTTAGACATTAAAAATGTATTATCACTATCCCATGAATGGGTAATATTCATTTCAAACAAAAAAGGGAGAGAAAACCAATATATGCCTATAAATAAGCTTAAAAAATTAGCGAGAGACGTTTCTCACTCTCCAAAAATACACATTTTCTCTCTTTTCCAAACCACTCTTATTTTATTCTATTCTTCTTCATGGTCTTTCTATACCAAAATCTCAACTCAACCTAGATTTCCAGCCATTTTCCCACAAAACATGCTCCTACATTCTCTCTAAAAACCACATCTACGACATAAGAAACAACCATAACAAAAAACATTAACTTTTTCCACTACTGCCCTAATGAATATGGCTTACCAAATACATTCATAATTCCCAAAATACCACATGGCATAAAACATAACCAACTGAATCACATAAATTGAATGGGATTTGGGTGAGAAAAGAAGGTCACATGAAATGAGTTTTCACAAAGGATAAAAAATCTATTGCAAATCCAACCTCCATGAGGGGTATGGATGCGTGGTAAATCAATTAACACAAGTAGCTAAAAGGTTCTACAACTATCATGCATTCGACATATAGTGCAAATGGGAGACTCTAATGTCAAAAAATGCCACATAATACAAATCATTATAATTATAATGTGGTGTTAAAACATGCTTAATGTCAAAGAATATCATTATGAACCGAGATAGAAGCTATAAAGGGAAGGTTTGAAAGTTGCCACCAAACTTTTCATTAAAACCTTATTTATTAAACACAATGATTTTCCAAGACAACAAGAACAATAATAAAAAAGTTGCCCTTTGGGGTTGAAATTCAAAAGACACCCCAAATCAAACAAGGTGGCACAAATTCTCATTATAGTTAGCATAAGCTAAGACTCCCAAATCGACCAACTTACTAACAAAAGTTTGAATACTAAGGAAAACTGGTATAATCAATAATTTAAAACAAAAGGAATAAACCAACTACCAAATATTGTGGTGTCGGTGTACACTCGTTAGATTATGTTAGTGGTAGTACACCACCTCAACATAATATGAGTAGAGTATATTGTTACATGTGCTCAAAAGTGAGAAGTAAAATAAAATAGTCCATCTAAAGCATCATATCCAAAATCATCTCATAACAAAAATAATTTAATCAAATCATCATATATACAGAATTTAATTACATAACCCCAATATCATGTGTGTGTGTGTGTGCGTCTGTGTGTGTGTGTGTGTGTGTGTGTGTGTGTGTGTGTTCTAATTTTACCTTGCCTATATCAAGTCCAATGCTTTTAATCGGTGACCTTATCCACAATGATTCCACCCCTCTGTCTCGTGTTTCAATGGGGGTACATTTTCCTACATTGACCTCATTTAAAAAATAGTTAGTTAGTCTATTGCATCTAAAATATTAATATATTTAAAAATAATGTATTTCCACAAAGCATTTAATTTAGAAGTAAATTATACATCATAACATCTATGTTATTACATCATTTACTTGCATAATAAAGCTAAAGTTAGCATTCATATTAATAATATATAAATGGGACGTGATAAGGAAATTTATGTTCTTTTCTCGCAGTAGAGAGAACACGTGCTCTTTGAGAAAAGCATTTTATTTTTTTGTAATTCTATTGCTCCTTGAAAAAAAAGGAAAATTTTGATTTAACTTTGAGTCCCCAAAACCTCATGGACTCTTAAACTAAAAATATTACGATTTAATTGATCATCTCAAATATTATCCTCAACAAATACTATTTCAAAGTAGAAGGGACGAAGAATAAATGGATGACCCTTGACAAGATATGGGAAACCTCTGAGTATTTCCATGAATCTCAAAAAATTCAATAAACATAAGCATTGCACCTCTTTTTATCACCACATCACCATCAAATCTAATATTTCAAAACATTAAAAATATAAAACAAAGACGAAAGTATGGTTGATGATTTTAAAATCTTGAGTACATTGTTTTTCATACTCATATCACACCATACTCTTATGTCGATATTGAAATAAATTATACCGCCATAAAGATAGAGTGCAATTTAAATTTATATACACCGCTAGTAATATTTCAAATCCCTATATGTGTTCATAATTGATCTCTTTGGGAGGACACAAGAGTTCATCATGAATATTTCCTTACTTCCCATCCTTTCTAACGTCGCACTTTCCGTTAACACAAGTAATTTATTTAATGTTTTGAGTTATTTACACTCTATTCATTTTCAAAATATATGTATGAAGTGAACAAAGTTGTGTGTGTACATTGAAAAGTACACTAATTGTTCAATCATGCCTACATGTAGTAAAAGGATAACCAACATAAACAAAAACCCCAAATGGGATCTTCATATCCTAGAAATGCTTTAGAATTTTTAGGCCCACCAAACTTAGTAACATTAAATATTCAGCTATAAATACATTTTAGAAAAAAATAAAAGACAAAAATCACACAATCTTAAGTTTACACCTCAAAATTATATTGTACACTGATTTTAAAAGATACACTAAGTTAATAAACAAAAAAACAATAGTTTCCAAAAATAAACTCAACCTACCAAAATGAACTCAAATAATGATACATCAAATTCGCGTGCTTCGCATGGTAAAATAAAGATTGGTGCTCCCAGTTTTGAGCCTCCCAAAATGAACTTAAAAATACATTCATTAGATAAATTAATTGATATAAAGGGAAAGAGAACTCAAACTTGACATCCACTAGAAAATTAACCGTCTTTAACTTCACTCTTTGGATTCATTCTTTAAGGCCATAGTTCCCTAAAATATAAAAAAACCCAAATAAACTCATAATCAATGTATCTAGACTTAATAGAAAAAACGATAAAATATTTCTAGAAACATACTCTAGATTAAGGCCACAAGATCACAAAAGAATTTCAAAATCATACTAGAAAAAAAAAAAACAATTTCATAACAACCCCTATAATAGCACATCTTAGTAATCATATTCGCACATAAAGATTCATTCAAATTTACTTCTTAATACCAATAGTGAGAAAAATAAATCCCATCATATGAAATAACAACAAATTATTTTGTGTAGAGGTAGAAAGAGTTGGGGTGGAAGAAAAATGATCATGTCACAAACTAGTATAAGTGGGGAAAAAAATAAATCGGTCTCAAGATAAAGCATAATTAAGACTTCAAAATTCCATAATGTTAGAAATGACTTTTTTTGAATCAAATTTGGACAATTTTTTTATTCACCAAGAATTTCAATAATTAGAGAAAGAGAAGAAATCACAATGAAATTGTTACCAAAATTATCTCTTTTCTCATTTTAATTAACTGAAATACATTTCCCATTCTTTCTCATATCTCCAAATGCCTTCATGGCCTCCTTTCGGGTGTTTCATGGTCTATAGAGATTCTAACAATATGCATATTTATTTGGGAAGGGTTACCTTGGATGGATTCAAAACCTAAATCATTAGTTATCACGTGAGTTCATATTGTGGTTTTAAATATTAGTTTGAATGGACCCAATATATTTCCCCATATTAAGGGATAAAGTGTTAAAATGTAAAGGTTTTAAAAATATATTAGGTGTAGGGTATGCCAAGTAATAGGGAGGAGGAATATCCATGGTTTTTTCAAAGTAATTACATGGTTTTTAGAGAAACAACGTGTTATTTCAAAGTAATAACACTACATAACTCTCAATATTTGGGACATCATTCATAGTATCATTGTTAAGGTATATTTATTTTCATTTGATTAAAATTTAAAGAGAATGGATGTCATAAGATTAATTTTATATGTCATAAGATTAATTTTATTTAACTGACAAAAATGCAATGACGTGCGACCCTTCACATTACTACCACCCATAGTTCTAGAGAGCGAGTGCCAACTACCAAATGACTATTCGGGTGCACACACCCTATATATAGATCTCGAGAACAAAGGGGTGGTACTCCATAGTCCTTCTATGGATAGTCACCACTTGAGTGGTTGGCTAAGCTATAAACAGAACATCACAATGCTATGGATTGTGATGCATGACCCCCACACTCCCTATTTGGTAGTGAGCAATGAAACTACATTGGCATGGCCCCATATATATCTAAGTTTGATTAGTACATGAAAAATATAGATAGAAAATAAAGGAGAGAAACATCAAATTATAGATATTAGGGATTTTTACTTTTCAAGTTCAATATAAATTTCATTAATGTTTTAAGTGGAAATATAATTAATTTTTGGGAAATTGTAAGATATTGAATCTAACGATGAAGACGTGGAAATAAAAAAGGGCATAAAAATGTCGTAGGGAAAATGGGTAGTTTGGATATATGGTAAAATAAAGGCCATTTTATAATTAAAAAATTATATTGGGAGGGCGTGTTAATAATAAAATATTGATATGTAGATTTGGAAATGGGGTAATATTTAATCCTATGAATGCACGTGATAGACCATAAGTTTACATAGTGAATCCATCATGGATAGATTTTGAACCTTTGCATTGCATTTATAGTTGAGAGGAAGCTTTGGGAAAAAATTTGTTTGCATTTAGTTCATCACAATCACACTTAAAGATATGCAATGTCGATGCCAAGTTTTGTTTTGCTTATGGGGAATTTTCCCACATTTTCCATGTTGAGTGAAGTAGCATGGTTTAAATATGAAAGTGATTTATATGTTAGGTGGAGAAAAGGCTCTATTTAGCTTATCTTTTGGCGAATTCAAAATTGAATAAGGCATATCAAACGACACAAGTTAAAAAAATTAACGAAATAATTTAAACAAAATTATGACATATGTCATGATCCTGGACCCAAATCAGTCAAAAAAATCAATTAAGGTAGAAAATAACACAATGACATAGAAAGATGAGATTACATCACCTAACATGATCATGTGTAGTCAATAAATCAAGAAGTTTGAGTGAAATGGTGAAATCACCTAAGGTATGACCCGAGAAGCCCCGAAGGTATGAATGAGTGACACGTGGCCCTAATCTTGGATAGAAAATGGAAGTTAGGATTGTGCCATGTGACATAATTCCTTGAAGTTGAGAGACACAATAATTGAAACAGAGCAATGTGATTTAACTTAATTTGAATTAAATCTATATTGCAGAGTAACTCACTGTTCCTAATGATGCATAAAATGATAATATACAATAAGATACAAGAAATAAAACAAAAATGATGTATAACCATAAGTAATAAGGAAAGGTAGGAAGACTTAGGTGATTTCGAGTGAATAAGAAGCGGTGCAGGTAGGTAAAAGTGTTGAATAGATTATAGACAAGGTCATTCTTGTTCACTATAAAATATGGAACTCGGATAAGATCCGCACAAGGGCGTCCAGTGTAGGGTAGAGGTGCTTGGGTGTTGGTGGCCATAAAGACACTTAGAAATTGGTTTCTTACGTGTCATAAGGGTTTCACTTTGTTAGTTCCCATGTCTATTGCTTGATATTCATACTATGATCATTGAGGGTGCATGTAACTTTCTAAATAGAATGACTACATGTACATGTCCAGAAACCACATCAAATATAATAAAAAATATGTCGGTGTTTCGCCAACAAGTTGCGTACGTACGAGAAAAATAGATAGGGTAAGGGTGAGGAGGAATACCTGTGAATGAAGGTGGAAGGTAGAGTACACACATTCTGATTTCCCAATCTAGTGTTGATTGTGAGAAATTCCTTTTTGCTAGGAGGAACTATCTGTGAGTGCAAAACAAGACCATAAGAGGAATATTAAAAAATATATGTCAGTAGACTTCCTAGCATGTGCTAGATCTAGGAAGTGTGATACTTCCTAGATGGCTATTAATCCACTATTTAATACAATTCAATGCAAGAAATAACATAAATAAACAACATCCTACTATATTTGATATGATTTAGGCATCTCATTCAAATACAATAAGAAAATTTAATCTAATAGGTAAGGTTATGATCAGATCTAGAAGTGGGGTAGGTAGCCAAGGTGGTGACTGGGACAAACTAGTATCATGTTTTGGCCGTAGATGGTCACAATCCACCTGCTTTAATACAATTCAATGCAAGAAATAACATAAATAGAAAACATCCTACTATAGTTGATATGATTTAGGTACCTCATTCAAATACAATAAGCAAATTTAATCTAATAGGTAAGGTTATGATCAGATCTAGAAGTGGGGTAGGTAGCCAAGGTGACTAGGACAAACCAAAGATCATGTTTTGGCTGATTTGGTTTATTTGGGTGAATGTTATGAGGTTTTTTTACAGGCATAATTACGATACGAGAAACCGATGGTATGGTATGACCAATGCCCGTTGAGAGGAAACCGATGACAATTTAGGTTAACCAATGTTGGTAGGGTCGGGCTGATAGGAAATCAATAAAGTTTGGTTTTGATGATTCTCTATGATTGCACAAAGGATAGACAAAGAATGGTGAGGTTGATGACAGGTTATGGGAATAATCGAGAGATGTCCGGAGTCGGTAAGGAGAGTGGGAGGTTATAGGTGGTTAGGTGGATGAATTAATAGGAAGGTTAGAGGTGATGAGATGTAAAGGAGACTAGGACTCCCAAATAGAGATAAAGAAACTGATCTAAATAAGTATGGAAAGATGCAGATCCAAATGCACTTACTTGTACTTACAAGCCTGGTGGTTGGATGGAGGTGATGGTTGATCTCGTGGGCGGTGGTCGATCTTATGGCCATGATTCCCAAAACATTTATCATGAATGCTTAACCTTCATATCAATCTTGGTGCTGGTTCAGGATGTTTGGATGTGCAAGAGTGCTCTGGTGCATGCTTACATGTAGATCTCTCTCTTCTTAGACTCAAATAATTCTTCCAACATCTGGCACAAGGTTCCTAAAGTGAATATATGGTAATCGATGACGGTTTAGGGTAATCAACGTCAATTTATAGTTGACGGTGTCATTTAAGGTGGGAAATCCTAGGTTTCCTAAAATGATAGATCTTGGAAAAAAAAATTTGGCCAACTCTATCCATTGTCCGAGATCAAAATGAGATATTGCACTTAGATAAGCGGGCATGTGGTTAGAGGAAGAATAGGCATGTGATTTTAGGGTTGAACTAAGTCTTAGTTGAAAGGAAACATACTATGAATAGGTTTATGATGAAGTGTCTAGGTGATGTGGTGTGGTGAGGTGTTTAGGTGAGGTGGAAATTAGTTGGATTAAGGTAATTAAATAATGAATATTGTGTTAATGGGCATTAATTTAACTGTAGGTAATTAAATTAATATACATGTGTGGTAAAGGGGAGTGTGACCCAAATTTGGTCTACATTTTTCCCCTTTTGTTGTATAGCTTGTATTGGTAAGCGATGTTGAAAAAAATAGGTAGTGATTGCCCCATGTGTGGGTGAAGGTGATCCCCTTAAATTGGGAATTGATGAGGTGTTATACGAATTGGTGAGTGGTTTGAAAAATGTGTAGTTGGTGGAAATGAAGCAAGGTGGGGAAGGGTATGAATACTATGGGAAAGGGTGATGGTCAACTCAAGTAATAGGTAATATGCTGGGGTCAAATTGGGAATGGGTAATGGTTAAATCAGGTAATATGTACTAGGCCAGGGTCAAATGGGGTAATGGGTAATGGAAATCAAATGCATGCACATGTATAGACCAAAACATGGTACGAGGTTGAAGAGCTTGCAAACTCGCATCGCCTAAGGTCGATAGGTTTATCTAAACATGGTTGAAGTGATTCAGGTATACAAGGCATAGGATATGGTCTGGAAACACAACATAGGTCAGGTGCAGGAATGTTTAGGTATGTTCTGGTACACCAAAGGTTTGGTCGGGATAAACAACATGATAGTAGGAAAAGTATGATTGTTAGGCTAAAAAAATATAGGTAACAACATTGCAAGGTATAACTGAGTACATAAGGTCAATGGTCACACCAAGTAGGTCAAGTCCAGGTAAATAGGTCATGGCACAAGTAAGGCCAAGGTATAGGTAAATAATAGATCCTGAGATGTAACTAAGGAACTGTAGGGGTAGTTTGGGCTCATAGGTAGGTTGCCATCAATGTGGGTGAGGTCAAAGGGTATCGGTCAGTGAGGAGTTGAGGTCAAAATGGGAAAAATGGGGTAAAAATGATAGTAATAGGTAACCGATGCCGCTTAAAACTTAACCGACGTCGCTTAGATCGTAGGGTTGTTAAAAATAAAAATCTGTATTTTACGAATTCATTTTTCATTTGCCAATTGTAGAAAATTATAGAGGAGAAGTGGAAAGTTGTAAAGAGACAAAACAAGATAGAGAGCTAAGTTGGTGAACCTCGTAGCTGGTGATTGGAATTTGGTTGGTGGTTCAACAAGATCAGGTCGAGTGATTCAATTGATTGCAAGGTGGGGAGGTGATTTGGTGATGGCAGAGGTAGGAAGGGGTTTGGGTGGACCACCGACACAATAGTCAGACGTACTTGCACGCTGAAAACACTGAGATGAGGTAGGATTCAATTCTCTTATGTCATTTGGGTTAAAAGATTTTTTTAAATTGGTTGGGTAAAAAGGGGGTTTGGGTGGAAAATGAATTTGTATTCGTAGGTAAAATGAATGGAATGGGGGTGGGTGGGAAGTCCAATGTATTGTAAATAGGGGAATGAAGCTAGGGAAGGTTTGGGTAGGGTAGGGTAGGTGTTTTTAGGGTGAATGTGTTAATTTTTGAAAAGGAGGGTAGGGGTTTACAAATTTTAACATCACGACAAAGGACCGACGATGGTCAAGGGTTGACCAATGTCAATTTTCCTTGGCCAACATCGGTCAAGTATTAGGTGATCGATGCCAGTTATGATGGACCAATGCCAAATCAATAAGTGACTGATCGTCGACTCTAAGGAAAATAGGTCAATAAAAGAGATAGGGTGGGAGGGAAAGATAGGCAATGAGATATAAAGGTAGGTTTATTGAGAATGGGTAGGGTAATAGGTACAAATGGTATGAGTTGAGGGATGTGAAATTGGGATGGGGAAAAGGGGTAGTCTTTAGGGTTGGGATGTGGTTACGGGATAGTAAGTAGTAAGGGTCTTGGGAATAGGTTGGTTGGTTAAGAGATATGTTGGGTATGGTCAAGGCTTAACAATGTTATGGTTTGTTGGATGCAAGCTAGGGACTAGTTGCGGATGAGGGACATAGTACCACCTCTGCATGCTAGTAGTATGGTTAAGCATGACCGCAGAGGAGTGGATGCACATGATGGATGTTGGCCTGATTGTGATCCAATGCTACGATATATAGTTTGAGATTAGAGCTTGATGGTCACACTCATCAATAGATGGGATTTAGTGACCAACACATTTCATTTACCGACGGGTGAGATCACAATCACTCTAGAGGACGTATATAGGATCTTGTGGCTACATATAGTGGGAGAGCAGGTTTATTCTATTTCATCAAAGGCCTCAGAGGATTTGATAGTGGCGGTGTTTGGAGAGGTGATAGCAGAGTTGAGGTACCATAACACGAGCACGGGCTATGGGGATATGTATGCGGTCCACCATTAGGAGATGAGGTTGGTTGTCCTAATTATAGAGGTAGTGTGTTGCTTTGCATTGCCAAATGCAGAGGGTGGGAAATTCTCATGAATGATTATGGGGGTTCTCCATGAGATGATGGAGGATAGGACCTATTTTGCTTGGGCACCAACATTATTGGTGTAGTTATACATAGAGCTATGGACTTATGGGAGGCTACAAAGGTTTAGTTTTTGTTGTACATTTATTCTTCACTACTGGGCATATGAACACATTATATGTGTGTTTCTAGTTGGTTTGCCTCGGCTTAATGCATTCGATGCATGTTTGGTCCGAGTTGGTTATAGGAATTGGGTTCCTATTAGGGGAGAGCATAGGGCTACTAGGGCTGCACATGATGTAGCACATTACGGCACATACTAGAGGGATTGTCAGGGGTGGACATCATTTAGAGGCCATATGTTGGCTTCCTTCTTACAGACACATGGCAATGGAGTTAGATGAGCTACAACTACTTAGATGGATAGAGGGATGTCGTGTCGATGAGCATGAGATGATACCCATTGATAGGGTCAGATGATAGTTTGGGCTACCCCAGGATGTGCCTCCACCATTCCCACAATATAAGAGAGACGACGTGGAGAGGCCTATGCCTCTACCACAGCCAATGGTGTCGACAAGGTAGGAGGAGCAGGCGGAGGATTAGCGGATTGATGACCCCATTGTTATGGATAGATATAGATAATGGTGGGTAGCGCAACTATGGGTAACTCCACCAAGGCTAGGGAAACGACTTAATAGCCATTACGGTTCAGAGGGACACATTACAGGGGTAGGTGGCTACCCTTTTGACATAGCTGGGAGTAGTGTAGGGGAAACTAACAGGATCGAGTCATAGGTTGCCACATTACAGACACATGTGGTAGCCATGTAGGCCTAGGTTACACAGGGTCGGTACCCGCAGGTGGGGGATGGTGATGGGGACAGGTAGTTACCTTACGGTGCAGTAGCAGTCCGCAGGTCAATTAGCCACCGCAGGGCTTAGATTGTGGCCCTACAAGCCCAGTCATGCCACATGCACCCTCACATGCCCATGGAAAGGGCCCCATATTACATGCTTTTGGGGTTAGCACACCATTTGTGCTGAAAATCTATCGATCTAAGCAAACATGTAAATAAAAGTATATATTCTACTGAAGTAATATAGAAAACAAGAGATATAAATCAAAACCAGATTTAACATGATTCACCCAAAGTGTGGGATACGCCCACAAAGAAACAAGCTAATATACAAGCCAATATATTATCTAAATCTTTGACAAGATATACAATTGAATATTTACAATCTTTCACACCTCTAAGATGTATAATACTTTCTTTCTCTCTAGCTTTTGCTACATCACCAAGAATTCTCTCTCTCACCAACTTTTGCAAGTTCTTCTTAGTTCTTGTTAATACTTTCTTATAAACCCTAGTTTTCATGCTTATATAGTCGTTTATAGACTTAGGGAACTTAGCCATGTAATTACAATCAATAAATATACTTTGATGCTAAAAATAGATCTAATTCCCGAGAGTTAATTAAAACATCCTCGCACAGTAATCGATGTTGGTCATCCCTAACCGATGTCGGTTCCTCCTTACTTGATTGATGCTGGTCATGGGTGACCAATGTCGGTTCCCCTAACAGATGATGGTTACTTTGTTTTCCAGCAAGTTTCACATTGCGTGCTAAACTAAAGTAATTGAGCTCCACAAATCAACAATCTCCCACTTGGAGATTAATTACTGCACTATACTTGTACAATGTCATTCTTGGATCCTTCCTTAGCTTTGTTTCTTCCTCTTCAAGTCTCAAACTCGAAGACCAACAAAAGTGGAGTGTAGCTCCAACTTCTCCTTTGCTAATGGATTCATTAGCATATCTACAGGGTTCTCGATTATATGAATCTTTTCCAGATTCAACTGTCCATCCTTCAATACCTACCATATGAAGTGATACCTCAATTGAATGTGTTTCATTCTCGAATGAAATGTTGAGTTATTTGCCAAATGAATTGCACTTTGACTGCCACTGAATAGTTTAAAATCATCTCGCTTCTTTCCCAACTCTTCCATGAACCTACTCATCCATATCATCTCCTTGATATACTCACGTAACTACAACATATTCTATCTCTGTAGTAGAAAAAGCCACAACCTTATGCAATCTTGAAATCCAGTTAACTATCATCCCACTTACTGTGAAAATATATTCAGTAGTGATCCTTCTACCATCCAGATCTCTAGCCATATTCGAATCAACATAGCCACATAATGAAATATCTGAACCTCCATAGCATAACTGCATGTTAGATGTCCCTTTCAAATACATGAGTATCCATTGAACTACTTTCCAATGCTCTTTACTTGGATTGGCCATATATCTACTCGCAACTCCCACTGCCTGTGTAATGTCTAGTATGGTACAAACCATACCATACATGAGACTCCCAATTGCTTTGAAGCATATGGCACTCGTGTCATGTATTTGACCTCTTCATGTGATGATGGGCACGATCTTTTCTTAATTTGAAGTGTCCACCATAGGTGTACTAACAGTTTTGTATTTTGCATGTTGAACCTTTCTAACACCTTATAGATATAATCTTCCCGAGACAGATACAATTTATTGTTTTTCCTATCTATATGTATTTGCATACCAAGGATTATTTTTGCAGCTCCTAAATCCTTCATAGCAAATGTGTGAGCTATCTTTCCTTTAAGCTCACCAATGTCCTACATACTAGATCTTATGATAAACATATCATCCACATATAGTAACAAAATAATATAGCTCCCATTTACAAGCTTCTTGAAATAAACATAATGGTCAAATTCACATCTCAAGTAACCATGCTCATGCATAAAACTATGAAACCTCATGTACCATTTCCTTGGAGCTTGTTTGAGCCCATATAGGCTCTTTTTCAACCTATACACTAATTTCTCCTTACCCTTGACTTCATACCCAAACGACTACTGCATATAAATCTTTTCATCCAAATCACCATGAAGGAAATCCATCTTCACATCTAGTTGCTCTAAATGCAAATCTTCTACTGCAACTAAACTCAATATAGTATGAATAAAAGTCATCTTAACAATAGGAGAAAATATTTCACCAAAGTCAATACCTGCTTTCTGTGTAAATACCTTTACTATAAGCCTTTCCTTGTATATTTTCTATCCACCCTCTTCTTCCTTAATCCTGTAAACCAACTTGTTCTCAGTAATGTCCTCTTACTTTCCTATAAACTTAACCAAATTCCAAGTCTAGTTCTGTTCCAAGGATTCCATCTCCTCATCCATGCCATGCTCCCACTGGACATGGGTCTTATCCTGCATTGCTTCTTCAAAGCTCTTTGGTTCACCATTATCATTCAATAATAAATAAAATAAAGAAGGTGTAAATATTTTTGGAGGTTTACTTACCCTTTGTGACCTTCTCATAAGAGTTTGGGTTACTGGAGGCTCAATTTGGACCTCCTGGACATTTTCATCCAAATCAGATAAAGGTGACCAACGTCAGTCACCTCTAACCAACGTCAATTCTATTAACCAATGCCAGTTTGGATCTTCTCGTAACGATATCTTGGTTCATATGGCTGATGTCGGTCAGGGGTTAACCGACACTGGTTATTGTGTAACCCTATCAATAATACTTTTAAATCTGAGAGTTCATTTTCATTCACAAACTTATCAACCGGTTCATCCTTGGGTACTAAAATTTGATCCCTGTAAATTCTCTTTTCATTTCATTCAACATCACGAATCCTAATAATTTTAGAATTCTCTAAATCCCAAAAACGGAATCCAAAATCACCAGATCCAAAACCAATGAAAGTGCATCTCTTGGATTTTACATCCAACTTTTTCTATTTTCCTTATCTACATGCAAAAATATTTCTGAACCAAAAACTTTAAGAAAATAAAGATATACCTCTTTTCCTATCCAAGCTTCCTCTAGTATTCCTCCATCTAGTAAACTTGAAGGCCCACGGTTAATCAAATAAACTATTGTATCAACCGCTTACGCCAAAATTGTAAGGGCTTTCTGCAAATATATCCTCATACTTCTAGCATGTTCCATGATTGTCCGTGTTCATTCTTTCTACAACACCATTCTCCTGTGGTGTTCTTGGTACCATTATTTCTCTACGTATCCCATTCACTAAACAATAATCATTGAAATATTTGTTACAATATTCACCACCATTGTCAGATCTAAGGCACTTTAACTTAGAATTTGATTCATTCTCAATAAGGGCTTTCCATCTTTTAAAAGTCTCAAAAACATCATATTTATGTTTAATATAATAAACCCATGCCTTTCTTGTAGCATCATCAATGAAAGTAACATAATAATGGGATCCTCCATGAGAAGCTACCTGAGATGGTTCCCACACATCCGAGTGTACAAGCTCCAATTTATGCTCCTTCTTAGTTGCCACAACTTTGAGAATTTGGGCTCTCTGCTCACTTTATCAACCTGTTTCTCCCGCCGCCCTATCATCACTACTGTCACCCCCACCCGATTGTTTAAGCTTCTCCATCCATTCCCCTGCCGCTGCTCCCACCACCCACCTCACCTCTACCTCTAAAAGACCGATCACCACGTGGCCTCTAGGAAGCTCAACCTTGAGGCTCTTCCGTGGAGAAGGAGCCTTTCGAACTTGAGATTGCACATGAATTTCTCGAATATCGGCATGCTGCGGTCCTGGGAAGTGCGGTTGGATAGCTCTTCAAAGAGGTTGGAGGCCTTAGAGGCTGAGATGAAATCATTGAAGGATGAGGTCAAGAACTCAAGCTAAATAGAAAGGCAAGAAAAGCATGGAGGGGGAGGGGAACATTGATAGCAGTTAGATTGAGGACATTTATAAGAAGCTGACCTCCTTAGACTCCCGCTTAGGGATGGCCAAAACTAGACATGATTACAACATTTCCACCTTTAGGGCAATTGAGGAGTTCATTGAGGGTCATGCCAAAAGTGTTTCCAACCTCAGCGGTGTCCCGGCTACACTTTGGGGCAACGAAAAAGAGAGCAAAAGAACCATTGAGGAGCTTGATAAAACTGATGCTGCCCACATGACAACTTTGGGTATGTTTCGCGCCTGGAAGAGAGTCAAGACCAGCATCGACAAAGCTACCAAGAAGTAGTATTGGTTGCTTCTGCTACTTCTGTTTGTTTTTTTGCTGTTTTTCATGGTCTCTTTAAAACTTTTGCAGTAATTTTGTTGTTTTGTCTCGTTTGAGTAGCTGTTTCTGGGCTACTTCGAGCTTCATTGTAACACTCGGATCTTGATCCATTCTCTCTGATTCTCACTCTTATTCCGGCTCTTAGGCCTTCTTTTGTTCTCAAGGGTATAGTCCCTTTCAAAAAACTATTTGCCAATAATAAAAAACTTTGAGAAATATCACTCTATTTTGCTTTCTAAAGACACAATGCTCACATAAATCAAGATCTAAATCTTTCAAATATTATAACTTACCCTTAGCCTTTAAGAACTACATTCCTTTTTGACTCATATGGCCCAACCGATTATGCCACATGTATGCATCCGAATCAAGTAGATAATGCAGAATAGGAATCAATAACACGTAGATAAATATAATGTTCCTAC
Source organism: Taxus wallichiana var. yunnanensis (assembly GCA_018340775.1). Taxonomy (NCBI): domain Eukaryota; kingdom Viridiplantae; phylum Streptophyta; class Pinopsida; order Cupressales; family Taxaceae; genus Taxus; species Taxus wallichiana. Next base: position 1,024,318,684 of record CM031239.1, read on the forward strand.
CTTCTTACTTCTTACCACAACAAAATCACCCTTGGTGACTTCCCAAGAGTTTCCTGTAAAAGTAACCATGCAACCAGATTCACCTAGTTGCCCTGCAGAAATAAGATTTTTCATGAGACTTGGCACATGCCTCACATCTTTCAATACCAATGTATTTCCATTATGTAATTTTATATGAACTTCCCCTTTACCAGTAATACTGCAAGGTTCATCATCACCCAAATAAAAATGCCCAAAATTACCTTGGACATAATTTATGAAATAAACCTTATTAGGGGTTACATGGAAAGAAGCCCTTGAATCCAAAACCCATGATTCAATTCTATTATCTAAAGAAAGAATAAGAGCATCTTGCATTACCTCTAATGTAACAAGATTTGATTCTTTACCTTTTTCTAGTTGTTGGTTCTCTTTGTCCTTTGACCAACAATCTTTCTTTACATGTCCTTTCTTTCCACATTTTCAACAAGTAATTCCCTTACTTCTTGATTTAGATCTGCTATCCCTTGACTTTGATTTCCCATTACTCTTATTCTTGGATCTCTCCTTCTGCCTACCCCTAAAACATTCCCAGATGATGATTCCTATGTACTCTTCTCTGGAATTTATTCATTCAAGATTATACTAACCACATCATCAAACTTCAAAATATTATTATAAGATGATGTATTACTAACAACCATTACCAAGTTATCCCAACTATCAGGCAAAGAACATAAGAATAAAAGTGTTTTCAATTCATCATCAAACGATATATAAACTGATTTTAACTGATTTACAATATATCTGAAATCATTCAAATGACTAGATGCAGATCTAACTTCATCCATCTTAGAACTAAATAGTTTCATCATCAAATAAACTTTATTTGAAGCACTAGTTTTTTCATATAAATTAGCAAGAGATTTCATTAACCCTACCGTAGAATTTGCTTATGTAATATTGGAAGCCACGGATGTTTCCAGGCTCAATCTTATAGATCCCAAAGCCTTTCTATCAAGAATCTTCCATTCTTCATCAATCATCTTTGTAGGTCTAGAATTCTCATCCAACGGTAAATATAAATCTCTTTGATACAAATAATCCTCAATCTGCATCTTCCATAATTGATAATTTCAGCCATCAAATTTCTCTACCTTGTATTTGTTTTCTTTTCCATTGTTGTAGCTCCCACTCAATTAGAAAACCCTCTGTGATTAAATCTTTCAACACATAAAACCCTCAAACAAAGCTTTAATACCAGTTGTTGGGGTTAGCACACCAGTTGTACAGATAATATATGATATCTAAGTATACATGCAAATAAAATAAGATATTCTACCGTAAATATATACAAAACAAGAGATATAAATCAAAATCAGATTTAATGTGGTTCACCCAAAGGTGTGGCTACGTCCACTAAGAAACAAGCCAATATATTATCCAAAGATTTGACAAAATATACAATTGAAGATTTATAATCTTCCACACCTCTCAGATGTACAATACTTTCTTTCTCTCAAGATTTTTGCTTCATCACCAAGAATTCTCTCTCTCACCTAATTTTGCAAGTTCTTCTTAATTCTTATTAATACTTACTTCTAAACCCTACCTTTCATGTTTATATAGTCATTTATAGACTTAGGGCACTTAGCCATGTAATTACAATCAATAGATATACTTTAATGCTAAAAATAGATCTAATTCCCAAGAGTTAATTAAAACATCCTCACACGAGTAACCGACGTCGGTTAGGCCTAACGATGCCGGTTCCTCCTTTCTTTGGTTGATCGATGCGGCTCCCCTAACCGATGAAGGTTATTGTGTTTTCTAGCAAGTTTCACATTGCATGCTAAACTGAAGTAATTGAGCTCCAAAACTCAACAACATGCAACAATGGGACAGGTCCCACTACATGGAGGAGGGCAAAGTTCGCAGTATAGGGGTTAAGGCCATTATTATCGGACAGAGCTCATAGGTTACTATGAGACCTATGACACCACCACAGATAGTGCCGATGGTGAGATTCAGGGATGCCCTGAATGAGGCCAAATACTATCAAGATCACTTGACTACTATCGTGATAGATGTCCCCTCCTATGTAGAGTACATGGCACAACATGCCTCGAGTGAGAGGATGAGATCTTGCATGTATAATGCAAAGATTATATGTGGTCAAGAGCCCAGAGATAGGGTTAGGGTGAGGCCACTAGTGCATGGAGGCCTCGGCCTAGCCGCAAGCCAAGAGGTCGGGACCGAGACCCATGGAGGGTGGAGAGATGCTGGTAGGGCACCGGGTTGGAGGAGAGGAGGAGGAGATAAATGAGACCGGCCTGGACATCAGATGGGCCGACGATTGATGTCGTTGTATATCATCATTTTGTTTATTATTTTTTTGATATATACCGGCCTACATGCTAATGATAGAGGTCTGTACATGAGAGTCGGGGTTCACTTTAAGAAGCCTCTAGAAAAAAGGAGGTGGAAAATCCCCGGTGAATATTCCTTTGGCCACATTCGCCACAAAGGTGAATTTTTGTAGGTTTCTACATGAAATATTTTCTTAGGTAGTTTCAAGAGAGCCGACACCCTTAGTCAATAACACCTTACTTATCACGTGACAACAAAATGTTTCTTACGGGCATCAACAACACCTTGCTGGAGATCACGTGGTTGACACTCGTCAAAATTTTTTTGTTGTTGCGTGTGTAAATTCCTAAGTTGATGTGCATCAACAACATTTTGTTATCACGTGACAATAAGGAAATGTTGACGGCAACAACACCTCATTGTCTTGCGGCACAACAAAATGTTGTTGATTCGGGTGACACACGCCAATAGGACTTTATTGTTGCGTGACAACAAGGTCTTGTTGATGTGCATCAACAACATCTTGTTGTCATGTGACAGGAAAGTGTTGTTGATGTGCGTCAACAAACCCTCACTGTCATGCGATAGTAAAACCTTGTTGTCGTGTGACAACAAGAAACCCTAATTTTCCCTATAAATACCAACACAACCCCTCATTTTCACATTCTCATTTTCTGGCTACCAGATTTTTTCCTTCTCTGAGAACTTCTTGCTATAGGTATGTACGTCGACGTCATGGCTTCTTCTGCCCAAGGTGAACCTCGGATCCAACACCGAGCCTCCAAGGCCAAGATTCAATACAGAAGTGTTATGTGCCCCACATAAATGTAGTCATGGAAATGAATGCAGAATACAAGGATTCAATAGTTACATCTAAATTCCAAGGGCTTGTTAGCATGCCCCAGTTTGAGGTTGACCATCAGATTCTTAACTACCTCCTTTCATCCTATAATACAAAAATAATACTTTTACTGTTACATTGGAAGATCAACATACATTCTCCTTCGGTGTTGAACCTATTGATATCCATCGATTGACAGGCCTCCCTTTTAAAAATGTGCCGATAGTAACAACCAAGGCAACACTCACTTGAAAATGATAATATTTTCCTGGAATCTAGTTATGGTTTCAATGTTGATTGTAAGTGTAATTTTCTCTCATTTGAATGTTTTTTTATATTAATTCAAATTGATATTAATTTCGATGACTTTTGCAGCTCATGTCAGCAAATCAAGATGAGGAGTGGATATGCAAGATGTTGCACACCACTTTCTTGCTGCCTTGATTTCTTTGTTTCAAGCTAGAATTATTATGCAGGGTCGAAAAACTGACATTCCAAATTGGGTTGTTGCATACATTCTTGCAACAATCGGAAATCAAAAATTTGACTAGTGCACATTTCTATCTAACAAGATAAAGGCTGACATTACCAATGCATCAATTTCAGAAAAACCAGTTATTCATTCAACAAACTATATCCTAGCTCTTTATTATGAGGCTTATTATAATTTAAAATATGAACCAACTCCAACTTGCACAAACGAGACAATGAAAAATTTTTCGATTCCACTTGAAGAGCAACAGGTAAAAATTTATCTTTTTTATGTTTTTCTCATTCTGATCGAATCTTTGTGTACTAATATAATGTAATTCTGATTGAATCTTTTCTGTATGCAGAAAATATTTCAGAGTCTCTTCCACAAAAAAATCTACTTCGAGAGGAAGAGGCCAACAACATGTTGAGGCCTCAAGAGAATCACAATCTGAAATCAAAGTTCGCTCATCAGCTGATCCCCAAGTATTTTCATTGATGAAACGACAGAGATGTAATACCCTTAACATTCAAAGTAGGGTTGTTTACATTTTGATTTTACCATTTAATGATTTACCATATTGAATTGACATGTATTTCCTGCACTTATAGGGAATTTGGACTACTCATGTGCTTCAAAGAAAGCATCGCCAACCCACTTGGTAAAATCTCATGCAATTTTCAAATCTCAACAACAATTACCACCATCAGCTCCAACCAAAACAATTCAAAGTCTATCACAACCCCCAGTTTACACAATCAATTCATACCACAACAAAATCCCGCTCAACCAGGTATGACTTCATTTATTTTGTGATTTATTTAATACTTTTACATATTATTTAGTAATTACTAATGATTTTGTTCTTGGCATCTTCAAAAGTTGATAGCAATCCTTTGTCTTCTACTCAAAATATGCAAACCCCAGCTACTCAATCAACCCCGCAATTACGATTCAAAATGTCGACTAGAGGTTCAGGACAAAAGACCATTGGTAAATGCATGCCTATGATTCTAGCCCCTAGCGGGACACTAAACATTCCTCATCATTCACTATTCCGACCCTCTCTCTCACTGGTTGTCCCACTGCAATAGGGAAATCAGTTTTGAATCAAATAAATTTAGATGAAGATTATTTGGGCATTGATAGCAGTGACCCAACTGGTTTTTTCAACACACGTGATATGATTCAGGGCCAGCAGGTATATTTCCATCTCAATTTACTTTAAATTTATTTAAATTTTCAATATTTAAATTTCAATTTTAATATTAATTTCTCTTATTATTATTAGGATCAGTGCTCCCAAAAGCAAAAAGATGTAACAGATGTTGCTCGAGCTAAAAGTCACCATTCTTCTCCTTCAAAATCATCCTCTTCTGATACAAATAGTGATGACTTGCCAACATTTCCTTTGGATAACTTTATTAGCTATGATTGTCAATCCCACTTGAATGAATTTATCACACCTCAAATCAGTGAGCTCATTCAATGGGAGAGAAGGGAAAAAGTATTAATATCTGAGATAGTAAGTCATTATGATAACCATTGGAAAAGAGAGAGATTATTTGCAATAGTCAAAAATCAACCCACAAAAATGGATGCATTATTCATCAGAGCTAAAAATGGGATTGTCACATATAACGATAATATTTTAGATAAAGTATTAAACATATTAGAGAATATCAATGTTGAGGCCCAGGCCTATTTCAATAAATGGTCTAAGGACAAGGAAATGGTGGTGATTGCAAATGCCGAACGAGATAGAGTTGTCGTAAGTATAATCAGTTTGAAAAAATATTTTTATTAATTTCAATAAAAATTTGTTTTTTAATATGTTTAATTGACTTCACTCTTTTTGTTGCAGCTGAAATATGAAAATTTAAAGAGTCAAGCTAAGGTCTTCCAAGTTCACTTGGAAACAACAAAGAACAGTTTATCCGCAACAATTAAGATGAAAGAAAATATTGTTTTGGTTAACAAACAAAACAATACACTTAAGTGGATAATTAAAGAGAATGGCTACGACCCTGAGATTTTATTTAAAGAAAAGGCAATGGCAGATCCTTCTTTGACATCCCATGGAGATGCTACAAAGGAAGAAGAAGCAATCGTCAAGAACCTAGACATGACTCTGAGGATCTGATTAGTTTGGGGATAATTGAGGCAAGGAATACAATAGGGTCTGGTGAAAATGTTAATGATTGAGGCTTGAGGATTGGGGAACCTCAAAATTGAAACTTTAAATATTTTATATATAGAAGAATGAAAGTTGATACTTGAATATTTGTTTAATTTGAAGTTTGGATTTAAATTTTATGTAATATTATCTCTTGCTTGCAATGATGGTGATAGTTACATTTATCATTAGATGTGGATGTCTAGATAATGAAATTAGAGTAGATGTGGTTATAGTTATTATTAATTTATTCATTTAGAATGTGGTTCTATGTGGACATTAGGTGTGGATGTCTGGATAATGAAATTAGAGTAGATATGGATGATGATGAATTGTACATGACTATATGAATTGTATGTTGTTATATTTTTATATAGAATTTCTATATTGTATATGGTGTGTATGTTTGATGGATAATCATGATTCATGGATTTAAACTTTATGCAATATTATCTTTGCATGCAATGATGGTCATGATTACATTTTTCATTACATGTGGGTGATGACATCTAATATGTTTGATGACATTAGAATAGACATTACAATGGATCATCCATTTATTCATTTAGAATGTGGTGTTATGTGGATAATGAAATTAGAGTAGATATGGATGATGATGAATTGTATGTGACTAGATGATGATAATGGATAATTGTTTTAAGAAAATTAAGAATGTGCATTGTGGTGTGACAAATACATCTTAATACAGTAAAATATTCTTCTCTCTATTTTAAATTTTGAACTCTTTAATATGTATATCGTTTCTACACATTTATTTTCAAACCTTTATATTGAATTAAAACAATAAAGCTCAAAGAAAAAAATAATGTGGTATGACACATATATCTTAATACGGTAAAATATTCTTCACATTTAAAACTATGGCTAACCACTAAGATAGGGTTTAAGGTACCTCTTATCTTCTTGAGCAAGCTAGACGACCTTCGATTCTTGAGAATTCAACATGAAAAATGGATAAGGATTAGAATAAAAATGGGTGAGTTGCCTGATAATCTCAGTCCCAAGAAGCGAGAGCTTCCTTGGATGGATGTCAACTCACGTTTTTCATAAACATCAATGAAATGAAGAGAAATTAAAATGTAGAATCCAGATCTAACCTAAGCAAATAAAAGCAAACCAGAACCTATTCATATCAAAGGTGACACAAATATCAAGAATGCACTGTAGAGTGGATGGAAACTATACCAGACACTAAGCGTGGAAAAATATGTAGAATCCAGATATGAGCTTTGAAGACCTTGCAAAATACAACATCAAAGTGGTTTGAAAATTAAAAATACCAATGAAATAAATCTGATTTTAATAAATGATAGTATTTGAATAAATGTAAATATACATACCTGTAACATCTTCAATGATAACTATAGATCAAAAATAGCCTCCTCACTTTATCAATATTTACATCTACAGAATTACAATGGTATTTATGTAAAACTATAAATAATTAAATTAGAATCTATTAATATGAAATTGAATAAATAAGAACAATTAAAGTGTAATGTCAAGGTGATACCTATTTAAAGTTGAAATAATCCATTTTCAATAGCTTCTTTGTATTCAATATTTGCATCCGTAGAGTTTGAAGATGCACCACTTCCAGTCTCATCATTGAGATTACTTGGACTTGTAGCAGTATTATTTACACCTCTTCTTTCGGCAAGGGAATTCCAATGCGCAATAGCTCTGTCAAAAGGAAAGGTTTCCAAAGAGTAGCGAGAAACATAACACCTTATGCAACTTTCGAGATTTTTATCCAACTTGTTTCTCAATTTTGATTTAATAAAAGATAAAGCACTAAAAACTCTTTCATCATCCATAGATCCCAAAATCATTGTTTGGCACAACTCATGTACAACCGAAAATGTTCACTAATGTCTTCCTGTAACACACTACTTTGGTAGATTTTTCACCAGAGCTCCAAAGAATAGCACCACTCTCTAAAGGTTCGTCTAAGAGTTTATATTGTGACCTCATTGTCGTTGCAAAATTAGTTGATTGAGTCTTTATTAAATCAACATTCAATATACCTTTTATTTCAATACCCTCGACCTCTGATGTTTTGCTGAAATGATCCAATATTGTACCCATGTATTTATGAAAAAGCTTACTTACAAAATCAGCACGACCACCTTCTATATTCCAAAAATTTGGATTCATCACACCCATGGCTTCAAGAATTTTGTCTTGGTTGAAACGTTCTCTAATTTTTGAAAGGAACGATAAGAAGATTATTCCAAGCCATGATATCGATGATAATAGACACCACATTAGATTTGCAAAACAAGAGATAAAATACCATATATGGAAATCTATCATAATCCATAATGCTCAATACAATGACTTGAATTATTCAATAAGAAAGATGTACATATAGGAGGAGGGAAGTACAACTACCACCTAAATCAGTGGTGAAGAACTCCAACTAACTATATTGATAGTTAACTCCATAAGACTAGTAAACTAACTCCACACAACTAGTACACTTAAGCAAGCTAACCCAACAAGTGTAGGACTAACACAAGTGTAAGAATTATTCTAATAAATAAATAAAAGGATAAATACTAACCTACACTAGCACCCTCTCGTAAGCATAGCTTAGGTGGGTGGAAAATAAGGTGGGTCCCGGCAATAAGGCCTGATGAGGTACCCACATACAACAACTGGGAAAAATGGACACCGCAAGGTACCCAAAACCAATAATAACAAAGTAGAGAGAGAAAAATCCCGCTACAAGATATCCTAAGAAGCTCGCTCCAAAAAAACATACAATGTCAAGAAGTTTGGTGTGCATTATAGTCTTCCACCGCTCAATTATAGAACTAAAAAAATGACATTGGGCTTCACTAGAATAGCTCCATGCAAGGAGACTGTAATTGGAGTGATGTCGAAAGTGCAAAAAAAACACCAAACATAATTTGATCAATCTTTCTCAAATAGGTGTGCCACGATCCAAGAACAACCAAGGAAATAAGGCAAGGACATGAGATTATAATAATTAGGAGTGCCACGATCCAAGAAAAGCCAAGGTAAAAAGGAAAGGACATTTAAACCCAAAGAAGTAGTATCAACACGTAACAAGGCAAGGACACGAAACCTAAAAATCAATATCATGATGCACCATACCCTCCCATACTGCTGAATGGGTATAGTGACACCACATATCTATATGAGTTTCCAAAATTAACTACTCGAATACTGACAAACTAACACCGGGTTTCACAATAATAGCTTCCCCACAAAAGAGACTATCAACATGCCAAAACTAAAGTGCCATTTACAGATCTAAAATATCTCAACTAAAAGAGAGATAAATGCATACACCCATAGATACAAGAATGCAACACCCAAAATTTGAGGATGTTGGGCTCAACCAAAATTGCGTCCACAAGTGATTACAACACCCTCCCAAATTTGACACTTTATAATTGAGTGCGTGTAAACATTACAATGAGAAAAAGTACCTTTTAAATTTGAAATATTTGTTTAAAAATGTCACCAATGCGTATATCTCAAAAAAATACACAATTTCAAAAAAAGATCACCTTAATCCTCTACGATCAAAAGTTATGAGCTCTAAAAGGTTTTTTTATTAAACTAATATTTTAATGCTGATCTTTTTTTTTAAAAGTACACGTGACACCCAAATGTCCAAAGGGTAAAAGAGTGCATCCACACGATACATGCTTGCGACCAAAGGATAAAATCCTGCACCCAAAACCTAAAATGTCTAGAGGGTAAATCATTGCATCCGGAGGGTACACATCAATATCCAATGGATAAAAGAATGCACCTAGAGGGTACAGATCTGCGTCCAAAGTGATAAAAGATTGCATCCAAAACAGAAATATCTAGAGGGTAAAAGAATGCATCTAGAAGGTACATGCTTATATCCAATGGATAAAAGAATGCACCCAGAGGGTACAAATCTGCATCCAGTGGATAAAAGACTACATCCAAAACCAAAATATCTAGAGGGTAAAAGAATGCATCCGAAAGGTACACGCTTATATCCAATGGATAAAAGAATGCACCCAGAGGGTACATATCTGTGTCCAGTGGATAAAATATTGCATCCAAAACTAAAATATACAGAGGGTAAAAGAATGCATCCAGAAGGTACATGCTTATATCTAATGGATAAAAGAATACACCTAGAGGGTATAGATTTGTGTCTAGTGAATAAAAGATTGCATCCAAAACCGAAATATCTAGAGGGAAAAAGAATGTATCCTGGAAGTTACACGCTTATATCCAATGGACAAAAGAATGTACTAAGAGGGTACATATCTACATCTAGATTCGACTATCTCAAAACATGGTCGAGTTTATAGTTGATTCTAGGGTTTTGGCACCTTCCAAATCCAATGGCACACTTTGTTTTGCATAAAAATGCATGCTTTGCATAAAATTTCTAACAAATTCCAAATACATGAAAATAATAAACCCTTATTTGCAAGCAAAAACTTACAGATGGATGTCTACACCATCTATTTCTCTGATACCATGAAAGGAATGATAAGAAGATTGTTCCAAGCCACGATCTCAGATGATAATAGCACACTACATTAGATTTGCAAAACAAAAGAGCTAAAATACCATATATGGAAATCCATCATAATCCATAATGCTCAATACATTACAATACAATGACTTGAATTATTCAATAAGAAAGATGTACATATAGGAGGAGGGAAGTGCAACTACTACCTAAATCAGTGGTGAAAAACTCCCACTAACTGACACTGGTAGTTAAATTAACTCCATAAGACTAGTAAGCTAACTCCACACAACTGAGAAGCTAACTCAACATAACTAGTAAGCTAACTCCGCACAACTAGTACACCTAAGCAAACTAACCCAACGAGTGTAGGGCTAACACAAGTGTAAGAATTCTCCTAATAAATAAATTAAAGGAAAAAATAATATACCATATATGGAAATCCATCATAATCCATAATGCTCAATACATTACAATACAATGACTTGAATTACTCAATAAGAAAGATGTACATGTAGGAGGAGGGAAGTGCAACTACTACCTAAATTAGTGGTGAAGAAAATGTTATCCCAAATTTGCCCTCAACAAATTTGGTTAAAATAAACCCCACACATAGAGAAAATATGAAGGGAAAAAGTCAACGTTCGAGCTCGAGTCAAAGGAAAGCGGGGAATCGGAGGAAAAGGTGAAATTTTTCCTTTTGTCAAAAGGCACAAAGATAAAGATGGAAGTGCATCCCCCAACCAATCGAAGGGTGCCACGTGTCTAGGCGGAGCTTCGGGGCCAGGAGTTTTTGAGTTTTACATTTTGTGCAAAAGGGCAAAGAGATAAATTGCTAACTCTCGCGAGACTGATTTTGCTCTAATCTAACCGCCACATGTCTTAAACCAAAAGGGGAACCCATTTTCAAACTGTTTTCCCCATCCATTCGTATGGATCTGATACAAACTTCGAAGGGGCATATCTTTCGACTCAGGGCTTGAAATATTGCAAATCTGATGTCGTTGGAAAGATCTCGGCCTCACCTACGCCATGGAGGTATGAGACTTTAATTTTGAGGAGGTTAGGTAAGGGAAAATGGAGGAAACGTCTTCGGGCCTTCAATGCAGGATCCATCTATCTCAACAACCAGATCATATTCGATCTGTTTCCACCATTCCCTCTTCTTTCAAGGTGCCAAATCAAGGAACCATGCAGTAAAGACAGATTTGGGGGTAGATTTTATCGAAAGCATTTGATTTTCAGTGGTTGAGCTTTTGAAATGGGATTCAATGCGTATCTCAGAGTGGTTGGAGTAGGATTCGATTCTTTCCTTCTTCTCTCTCCCATTCTTCTATATATTGTAATAGAGGCATCATTTCAAGAGGTTAATTAGTTGTTGTTCATTCTTCTTGCTCGCCCCTCTCTCTTTCTTCCCTAGGGTCGAAAATGGAGTATGAACCTCCTTTCATGGCTCGGTAAGAACTTTGAAACTCTACTCCTTAATCAAAACTGGAATTCTCTTGCCTCTTGCCCACTAACAATGTACTCGCATGAAATTTTGAAGCAATAAATTCTATTATGTGATGCATCTATCTATCCTTTGCTTACTTTATTGTCTCTCCTCACCTCTCGTTGTTACAGGTATATTGTGTATATCTTGATGTTTGTTGCAAGTCCTAGGAGTTTTGTTTAATGGGTTTTGAAGTGGTGTTCATGTGAAATTTATCTTTGATGCATCGTGGTGCATCTTTTCCATCCTCTCCTCTACTCACCTCTCTCCACTTCAGCAACCGAGATTGTGACCAGCACTCCCCTTTTCTTAGTACTATCACCTCGTTAGTGTAGAATTTCCCTCTTTATGCACTTTCTATCTCCCTGTCTCCTTGGCATTGTTAGGATAGGTATAGTTAGACGTCATTTCTGCATTAAGAGTAGTTTAGTATTAGGATCAGGAAGAAGAAGTTGGATTTCTCTGAGGGCCATCTTAAGTCCACAAGTCCCACAGCTTGAGAGATGGTCCAATGTTATGCAAATCACACCAAATGAGTCTCGCTTTTAGAAAATTATATTTTTAGCGCTCATTTGGGGGTGTTGTGATTTCACGTTATCGTAACTCCCACAAATTGAGAAGCTAACTCAACATAACTAATAAGCTAACTCCACACAACTAGCACACCTACACAAGGTAACTCAACAAGTGTAGGGCTAACACAAGTGTAAGAATTATCCTAATAAATGAATAAAAGGATAAATAATAACCTACACTAACAATTTCTCGATGCTAAGGATTCTATAATTTTTATGAGTTTTATTCTTGTTTCAATTACTACAGAATCAAACAGATTTCATATCACAGAGCTTTTTATTTTTCTCGTTGATGTAATATCTTTACTTTTTTACAGAATGTGCAGTGGTATCTCTTTCCCACTAACATGGATACAGAGGTGATCATGGATATTAAATCTCAAAATTTATTGGGATGGTTAAGATCCAATAAAACTTTCCAATTATCAAATACAAGTGTATCAAAACTATCCGGGAAGTGTACAAGGCATCAAGACTCATACATACCATTTTTCTCATCCGTATAAAATCAACAATATAGGTTAATCTCCCCTGTGCATGCTTCATCAATGTATTGATCTCCTTGCAACATTGGAAGAATGCCTACCAATGTAAGCAATGTCTCTAAATCAGTTAGATGAAACAATAAGTCCCTCACCCTGTCAATTTTATGATTTGTATTTGTGCATGAAACCAACCAATGAAGGATATTGTTATTTTCCTCATGTGTAGATTTCACTAACGCCTCGAGGTTTTGGTGTAACGGTTTGTTACATTTGGTATCAAAGCGACCACCCATGTTCAATCCCACTCGGTTGGTTATGTCGTGTAGCCGGGGCCCGTGGGGTGCCTAAACATTGGTGAAGTGGGGCTCAGTACATATGGGAGTGCGGGCACAAACCTAGCCCGAGTCGGGCTCTACGGAAGCATGGTGGGATGTTATGATCCTCATGTGTGGATTTCACTAACGCCTCGAGGTTTTGGTGTAACGGTTCACAGATACTCCTCACGCACTTTACATGTAGGCTCATACAATGAAATCCACCTTGTCTCAACATCCTTCAGAAGTTTTTGCCATCTGTAATTCCTATGGAAAATTTCTGAAACTCAAGAAATTGCTTTGGGCTGCTTGCCATATAGGCATGTAGTTCTCTTATAAGGTCTTCTACTTTTGCAACATTTTCATATTTGCTAATGATTTTATATGCTAAATTCATTATGTGAGCCATACAATGAATTGCTAGCATATAAGGGGTCACTTGATGTTTGTAATTGAACACACAACCTAGTTTTATGACCCTGCATGACTAATTCACCATCTGCTCCCACGCATACCAACTTTGTAGCAATTTCATTCACAGTCATGCCAACAATTTCTTTCAAAAGATAAATAACTAGTTTATATAGGTTTTTTGCATTGTAATTTTTAACCATTTTCTGAACACCCAACAGATGCGGAGTCCTCATATGATTTTCTAAAGTGTAAACATGGATACATACCCAAAGGTGTTTTCAACAATGGTCACTTCATCAATTGAAAAAGAGAAAAATTTGCATTTTTTACACTCTTTCAAATCTTCCTTCTCAATCATAGCAAGTAATTTAGCCATTTCCCATGCATTGTTGTCTGACTAGTGAGACAAGGGAACATTCTGCATTCCATTATATTGATACAAAGATTTGAAATAGATGAAATCTGAAATAAGTCTTCCTTTCTTAAGGATGTGGAATAAAGTAGAAAATTAGTATGAGTTTAACACACAAATTTGATTGATTCATCTTACCAATTTGCGATGTGATCATTCTGCCATTTCCTAAGAGAAGTCTCATGTGTCTTTTATGATCACCTCATATTCTCACATATATTTCACATGCATGCATTCTTTTTCAGTTTTCCATCTATGTTTTTTTATTTTCTATCCATCTTCCCCAGTTACAGTGAAATATTGTTTTCCACATTGTTTTTCAATTGTGTCCAACTTCAGTTGCATTTTTTTCCGCCTTCTCAATTTCCACGTACATATTGTACATGTACATTCCGATGAAATTTCTTTAGAATTAGTTTATCATATACAGTTCAATAAATGGAAATTTTACAGCCTAGTCAAACTTGTATGTCCTCCCAAGTGTCCACATATTCTTGTTCGTATTCACATTTTTACTTTTACATGCAGAGCTTTTAGGAATATCACAATCATCAGGTTTCCTTTTCCACGAACCACTAGTTACATTTGAATTTTGTGTTGCATTTTGCACTCTTATTGCACATCAATAGGAATATCTTCAAGCTCTACCTACACTAATGGAATATCTTCAAGCCCTAACATGGTATCATTATAGGTGTCATTTGGCTAATACTGAGCAGAATGCATGTCCACTTCAATAACACCTTCCACATAGTTTGTGCTCTGATTGATTTCAGTGGGAGCTCTATGGGTGCTGGTGGTTGCGATATCTGAACCAACAAAGTTTCCAAAATACTTGAACATAGACTTTTGAGTTTTTTTGTAACTTGTTGGGTGTTCTAAGCACTAACAGCTTCCATTATTCTCAGCGTGATAAATTCGAAGTCAGATAAGCTCCTGGTCATCCATCAAAAAACATACCTTGTCGTGCGTCAACAAACGAAACTTGTCACACGTCAACAATATTTCCCTGTCACGTGTTAGAAGGTTATTCTTGTCACTTGTCAACAGAACCTTCTTGTCGCCCATCAAGAGAGCCTTCTTATCTTTCATCAACAGATCCTACTTGTCACCGGTCAACAGATACTTCTTGTTACCTATCCACAGAACCTTCTTGTCACTCGTCCACAAAGCCTTCTTGTTTCCCGTTGAAAGAATCTTCTTATCACCCGTCCACAAGATCCTTCTTGTCACCCATCCACAGAGCCTTCTTGTCACCCATCAATAGAGTCTTCTTGTCACGCGTCAGTTGAATGCTTTTGTCTGAAAAAATGTACTTTTGTGTACTTTGGAATCATTGCTTCACAAGTTATGTACTTGATAATAGATATGCCCCCAGGTGGTATGAGTTAGCAAGTAGTGTTCTACCCAATGAATAATATAGGATTATATAGGGGATATTTTAAAGAGGTAGGCAAAGCCGACCCCTAAAAAAATTAAACTTTAATTTTTAGGTGAACATGTCAATGACCCGCGCTAAAAAAATTGCCTTTTCAATTTTTTCTAAAATGGAATATTTGTCATATTACGAATATTTGCCACTAAAAAATCTTTGGTGATATTTTTGAGATTTTGGAGATTTTTGATCATATACTGACCTGCGTGCTGAAGATGGTGAGGCTATATATGAGAGTTTTGAGATACTTATATTATTTTGTATTAGTGTATAGTTGATGGATACACAAAATTTCATAGTGATATAGATGATGATATTTATTGGATGGATGATGTACTTGTGTTTTGAAATTTCTATTGTTATTTGTATATGGATGGAAATGTTGATGATGTTATATCTGATTATATTATGGACATGGTTATATGATGGATGTTGTTCTGGACTTGTGATATTTGGATATTGTGAGTAGCCCTAGAAATGGAAAATTATTGGATGATGATATAGTTGTTGATAAAACTATAATGATATTGTTAGATTGCTTTGATGTTGTTGTGATTCATATATCTAGATGATTTTGGAATTTTAATTATATTTATATTATTTTGGATGTTCTGATATGGCCACGAGGCCGAAGGAGGTATTTGTGTTTTGCAGGTTAAAATATCACAACAAACATCGGGGGATTGAGACCAACCACATTGGAATTCTAGATGAATTCAACAAGGTCACCATGGCAACTAGTTTTGTTTGTGTGTGTGTTTGTTAGTGTTAGGGATTCCCATGGGGGATCACCTTTAAATGTGACCAAGGGATTTTATGTATTTCTTTTATTTTTGGTCCCTTTTGTTTAATTTTTGCATGTGTTTATTTTGTGGTGCACTTACCCCTTTCATTATTTATTTAATGGTGTGTAAATATTGTGAGTAATCATATTGTTTAGTTAATTAATTAAAAGATGTCATATGTCATAAGAATGTAATTAATAGAGTTGTTGGCCATGTTTTAAAGTGTTGTAAGAATGTGTAAGTAATGTGTAAGTGACCTTGTAAGTGATGTGTAAGTTAACTTTTGAGTGTGAAACACTCCACCTTCTTGGAAATTCGAATTTGTCCTTGGAGGCTGATTTTGGAGGCTTGTGGGACAAGTTAAACTTGTCCCATACCTCTTAAATTTACATACCAACCTTGCCTATGGTTGGAGGGTTAAATTTAGACCTTTTATGCATTTTTACAAGTCAAGTTGAATGTTGTAATTGCACTTTTCTTACATAATTTAATTTCAGTCCTTATGGGGTATGGACTTGTTTGAGTGTGTAAGTAAATCTGTCATATTATTCACCCACCTATTTATTATGCATTGGAGAATGAAGTTGACTTTGTGTTTGGGGTTGAGGATGTGTGATGTGGCATCCTACATGGATCCACCTCATCCTCTTCTCTTCCCTCTTCTATAAAATTTGAATTTCTTGCCTTTGGGTTGCTTCACTTTTGGGAGACTTCATTTTGGGTGAATTTTCTTGTTGTTTTGGGAGCTCTTGCTTGGAGAAGTTTTTGGAAGATTGTTGCATGCTTGTGTTGGGTTGATTTTTGGATTGCTTGCATTGGAAGGAGCTTGCTGTTTTGAACTAGGAACAACTCCATCATGGAGAGGTAAGAGCTTGGCTCTTGAAATGCTCTTCTTTTATTTATGTAAATGTTCTTGTGTGAATGTTTTGGTATATATTGTGGGTTGTTGGGTAGATGGCCTAGGAATGGTGTAGGAGAAGACTATGGGGTTATTTTGTGGGAGGCACAAGTGGTTTTAGGGAGGTATAAGGGTGGAGGGAGTTGGGAATTTGGGTTCCACCTTACAAAGAAATAGCTTGCATTTCTTTACTCATTATGGGGTGCCATAAGAGGTTGGGGAGATATAAGAAAATGTGAGGAATAAGGGGTACTTGGGGAGGCATAAGGGCATGACAGGGTTTGTATATATATATATATATATATATATATATATTTTGTGGTGTTGTACTCAGGTGGTGATACCCATTTTCCCCTTTGGGAGGCATAAGCAGCATCCCCATAGTTCTTGCTCCTTTGGCTTGCTTGATGAAGCCTTAGTATTGTTTGTCATGTGTTAATGTAGTTGTAAAACTACATTCTGTTTTGGACTGTGTTTTATTGTGAAAATGTTGTTGTATGTTTGTGGAAGCCTGTTGTTGTCCATGAGTTGGATCACATCTTTTATTGCATTGTGGTTGGGGCTCGGGGGCCAATGAAGAAGGATGGATTCTCCTTTCATTGGATGTCTTGGTTGGGTGGAGAGCGTTGCCTTTCCCCTACTCTTTGTTGTGATCAAATTGGAAGAATGAGAAGAATGCATGTTGTTGTTCTAGAGCTGAGAAAGATAGTTTTGACAAGTCCCTTGTGAAATGAAATCTCATTGTAACCTTCCCACTTGAAGTGGATGATCTTGTAAATGTTTGTAATGGAAAGATGTTGTACATATTTTGTAAGTGAAATTTGAAATGTAAAAGAGTTATACTATGTATTCTATTTAGAAAGAATGTGAAAGAATGATACTGTTTGGTATATATATATTTTGAAATCAAATGGAAAGGAAGGTTGTAAGAGTTTCATTTGAATTAATGGAAATGGTTTTACCTTGTTCCATATGATGTTATTCCATTGGAAATTTGTGTTTAACATGCACTATGAAATCCTGTTTTGAAAAGTGGTAAAGTGGAACACGTGAAAAGAAAATGTATTATTCTTGTCTTGTATATATAATAAATGATTTTGGAAGGAATAAAAGAAAGAAGTTGTAAAATTGTCTTTTGGAATCAATAAATGAATGTAATGCTTTTCTCAAATTGCATTGTTGTATTGAATCTGATCATATCAATGTATTGAAATCTCTGTTGAAAGGAAGAAATGCGTGTGAGAAAAATACAGTATTTTGTCTCTTTGAAATGTGAAAAATTGAAATCAGAATTGCATTTTGGTCTTGAATAGTTTGATTTGAATCAACTAAAATGTGTTAGATTGGAATTGGAATGTATTCTAAATACTTGGAAGAAGAAAATGGCAAATAGACCATTAAAATTTGATCCTTGTTATTTGTAATTTCAAACTGGCAATTATCTAAACCAAAAATGCACAGTTCAACCTACAAAAAATAAAATAACAAATTAAATGATTGAATTGAAGTAGTAGGCCCTAAATGAGTTCAAATAGACAAAAACACTTAAAGGAAATATTTCAAAACTTAGCAAAATCGGGCTCAAACCATTTTGTAGTCATTTTTTGTCAAGAAATGTAAATGTTCAAATTGTAAATCAATTAGAAAAATTGAACCTTGAATCCTTCCTTAAATCCATTTAGGAACAATCCTCCATGTCTATTTGACATGTTGAGAGAGGAGAAGATCAAATTGAATAAATCTCACAAGTTAAAATTTACCAGTTTGCACTATAAAAGCTCCTACAGGCCGTTTTCTTAAAATTGACCCCTTAAACTTTATCAAAATCTAAAATTAATGATCTCTTGAGTAAAGAGGACATCGAGATATTTCCAGAAAGTCCTTGTTTTCCCAAAACCGAGCTCTCTATCAAAAGTTATGGCCTTCTGAAGTTTTCTTCACTTGGCGTTAAAATTTTGGGAAAAATTTCTTGGCGGGCCCATGGCCCAATTTTTCCCTTAGAGCTTAGGAAAATTTTTGGGAAAATTTTCCAAATTTTCCCACCACCCCCAGCCCATACCAATCAGAGGCTACCACGTGGCACCATGAGGTGTCAGTGGAGGGGCGGATCCCTTTTTAACTTAGCGCTTTAAAAAAAATTTTGGGAAAATTTTCCAAATTTTCCCCACCGGCCCGCAACCAATCAGGTGATGCCACGTGGCATCATGAGGCATCGGCAGGAGGAATGGGTCCCTTTTTTTTTTTTGCATCTCAAAAAAATTTTGGAAAATTTTCCAAGTTTTCCCCACTTTTCCCATCCCCGCACGATCCAATCAGGGGCTGCCACGTGGCATCATGAGGTGTTAGTGGAGGCGCGGGTCTATGTACCCTCTTAGCCCTTCGGGGCGTTAAGCCAATTTTCTCCCCCACCCCCACCTTCCCCATGTTGGCTTAGGAGATGCCACATGTCCTTTGGACTCACAGGAGCATGGGCAAAATGAACTTTTCACCCCGCACGGGAGAATTTGCAAATGTCTCCCACCGCCCCGCCTTTCCCATCTTTTCCCCACGTTGGCTTAGGAGCGCCACGTGTCCCTTGTGGACTTGTGGACCCATGGGAGCATGGGCACAAATGTGATTTTTTCCCCATGGGAAAAATTTTTCCAAAGGTCTCCCCATGGCCCGCCAACCCGCCCTTTGGGCAAAATTTTCACCCTTGGGCCCATGAGCCCGCTCTTGGGGAAAATTTTCACCCCAAGGCCCACCGCCCATAACTTGAAAAATATGAGGAGTTAGGAGGACTTATTTATATCAATGGAAAGGTGAGGAAATTTCCTATCCAATGGGAATGATTTAGGAAAATTTTGAATGTGTTAAGTGTGAGAAAAATCAAGTTGAAACTTTAAGCCTGTTAGAGAGTGGGTATGGTGAGGAATTTCCCTCTGAACCTAATTGAAACTTCTAACCCTAAATTTTGGACCTTATGACCTCTAATAATTATTAATAAAAGAAAATTATACTTCTAGTAGATTAGAATTGTTCTAGAACCTGTTAGTGACAATTGTTGTCTTGTAACATGGTTGTAGATTCTTTTAATAAAAAAAATTCCATAATTTTCCTAACTAATCCTAGGTTGTTCTTGGGTCTCAAGTGGGTTGTTTTAATGGGTGTTACACTTGGTATCAGAGTAGTGGTTCAAAATCTTGGACCATTGGGCACACTAGAAAACTTGAGACATGAAACTTAAACCTAGCACACTTTTAAATCTAGAAAACAACTTAGTTTAGAAATTACATATTTTAGTAAACATGGAAATTGAATAAAACTTAGAAAAATGAACTAACTCTCACCTTGGTCTATGCAGGAGGCACAGATGGGATGAGGGGAATTTTCACATAGACCTAGACTTACCACCACCAGATCATGTTGTAGCAGCCATCCTACCCCAGATTTTTATAGACTCTTCAGGATGTTAATGCCACTCTACATGGAGGATCAGTAGGAGGACATGCAACCAGACATGACAGAGTCCCTTCCATTGAGGGTCAGGTATCTCCTCGACCCAGCGAGGAGCATGGAGGAGAGAAATCCCATGCGAGTCAGCCAGGTAGAGTCACCACAGAGGGGATAGGGTGACCAGAGTTTAGGACATAGAGAGAGGTCTCGGAGCCCTAGGCTTAGGGATGAGCATGCAGAGAGACCTAGAGGCCATCAGACCACAACTGCAGATCACATCAGGGAGATCCTGAAGCTTCGACCATCACATTATTCTGTGACATAGGTGGATTTTAGGTAGAGGCCTGGTTGGTGAGCTTGAGTGGATGCTTCAAGCTTTGTCCTTGTTCTAGCAACACAAAAGCTCATGTTGCGATCCATCTACTGAAGGATGGAGCTGGTGTCTAGTGGAGGACAGAGGAGCAGAAGCTCCATGTTGATTCTAGATAGTTACTAGGAGCTCTTTGAGGAGCATTTCAGGAATAGATACTTGTCACGGAGGTTCATACAGTAGCGGATAGATGAGTTTCATGACCTCCGACAGGCATCTCTTACAGTGGTTGAGTATGAGAGTAGATTTTTGGATCTACTCCAGTATGTTGGTTATATGCAGGATGAGTAGGTGTGGATTCACAGGTTCATCCGGGGCTTGAATCTAGACATTGGAGGTGCAGTGGATCCATTGTCCATAGACATTAGTTGAGGCCATCGAGAAGGCCTATATAGCAGAGGAGACTCGGGGAAAGACCCAGCAGGCTAGAGACCGAGTCCGGAGCCACATACAGATAGATGCAGGACAATAGATCGAGGGGATCAGTACCTCTTCCTCGTGGTGGATAGGGTTCAACATAGTCATCTTTTAGACCCCAAGCAGCAGTAGCAACAGCAGCAGTCCCGCCCCCACCTTATAGACCTCCTCGAGGTTTGATGCACAGAGAGGTCGGAGTATGGGGCCTCCTCCTAGGGGTCCCATCAGGACACAGGGTGCCCAGAGAGCTCACTCAGTAGGAGCTCACCAGTAGAGACCTCAGCAGACCACAACTGGATCATCAGGATCCACACCACAGACCTCAGTACCAACTGACCTGCTACACAGGGAGAGGATCAGGGGTTTTTTGGTTGTGGTGTTACTTGGACATTTTTGGAGAGATTTCCCACAGAACCCTAATAACAAGGGTAAGACACAGATCTCAGAGCCTACTATTGGTGATATGGGGTGCAGTCATAGGATGTATGTGGTCGAGAACCACCAGGAAGAGCATCAGTATAGTTATTGAGACTGCAGTAGCATTGGTGGTATTCCTACCTCCATCTTGTTTGATTCTGTTCTTCTGATTCTTTCATTACACCATCTTTAGTAGAGTGATGTAGGCTGGTGGTAGTTAGGCAAGGTCATAGTTGGGATGTTGAGATGGCTTCTAGAGCCAAGATCTCTGTAGACTCCTTAGTTAAGGAGTGTGTGGTGGATTTGGGACCTTTCACCACTACCTCGGATCTCTCTCGTCCTTCCTTTGGGCTCTTATGGAGTCATCTTGGGTATGGATTGGTTGTCTACACACAGGGCTAGAGTGGATTGTTACCACAAGATTATATCTTGTGCAGATGATTTGGGAGTTGAGTCGGTGATTTTAGGGGTCAGGAGACCCATTTCTATTCACACCATCTCTGCTATGCAACTTAAGCGGTGTGTGTGATGGGGTTTCCAGATGTATGTTATTACATTATCAGTGACAGATCAGAGGATGGGTCTAGTGGACCATCACTAGATGATCACCCCATTTTGAGAGAGTTTGCAGATGTCTTTCCGGGGAGCTACCGGGTTACCACCCCCACGTGAGATTGATTTTCATATAGATCTAGGTTCTGGAGTAGAGCCTATCTCACGAGCACCTTATCAGATGACCACACCAGAGCTCTGTGAGCTCAAGTTGCAGCTTGAGGGCCTTTTGGAGAAAGGCCTTATCCATCCTAGTGTATCCCCTTGGGGTGCACCGGTGATTTTGTGAAGAAGAAGGATGGATCCTTGTGGTTGTGTATTGATTACCACCAGCTGAACAAAGTAACGATCAAGAATCATTATCCCCTTCCACACATTGATGATTTGTTTGATCAGATGAAGGGAGCCATGGTTTTCTCTAAGATTGATCTTAAGTCAAGTTACCATCAGCTGAGGATTTCGGAGGTGGACATTCATAAGACCACCTTCCATATGAGATATGGCCACTATGAGTTCACAATGTGCCTTTTGGTTTGACTAATGCCCCCATAGTATTTATGAGTTTGATGAATGGGGTATTTAGGACCTTCTTAGATCACTTCATGCTCATCTTCCTTGATGACATTTTGATTTACTCACGTACGCGTGAGGAGCACGAGGGGCACCTTCACCAGGTTCTTCAGTGTCTTCGGGAGCAAAACTTTACGGGAACTTGGAGAAGTGTGCATTCTTTCAGATGGAGGTGCAGTATTTGGGTCATATCATTTATGGGAAGGTATCACCATCGATCCTTCCAAGATTAGAGCTATTATGGATTGGCCAACACCCACTACTGTGACTGAGGTGTGTAGCTTCATGGGATTAGTAGGTTACTACCAAAGATTTGTTCAGGACTTCTCTCGGATTGCACACCCCATCACTTCCCTTCAGAGGAAAGGGAAGAAGTTTTTTTGGTCGAGACAGTGTGAGCAGGCCTTTAGTACACTAAAGGAATGTCTCACTATAACACCTATTCTTGCAGTGCCGGATCCACAGGGTGAGTTTTTCATTTGCACGATGCTTCTTTAGTAGGGCTTGGAGGTGTGTTGATGCAGGAGGGTAGAGTAGTGGCTTTTGAGTCTCACAAACTCAAATATTATGAGCTTAATTATCCAACTCATGATCTTGAGCTTGTGGTAGTTGTGCATGCTTTGGTTTGATGGAGGCACTTTCTTGCTTGGTCGAGATTCACACTTAGGACAGATCACTTGAGTCTTCACCACCTCTTCATGTAGCCCAATCTCAACGCTCGTCAGCGGCGTTGGATGGAGTTGCTTTGTGAGTATGATATGGAGATAGAGCATGTGAAAGGGAAGGAGAATGTGGTGGTAGATGCTCTCAGTAGATGGAGACATGTGGCTATGGCCACCTCAGTGAGCACATATTTGTGGAGCAGGATTCTTCAACAACTTCCTCTTGACAACTTCTACATTGTAGTTTGAGCAGAGATCGAGTCTCAGAGACCCCTCGAGGGGAAGTTTGATGGTTTTTCCTTAGAGGCAGATGGTCTTCTCAGGCACAGAGGCTGGATTTATGTTCCCAGAGATGGAGGCTTGAGGTAGGACATCTTGGCAGAGGCACATCATGCACCCTATTCAGCCCATCCCGGGGTGAAGAAGATGCATGCCACCTTGAGACAGTTATATCATTGGAGAGGACTTTGTAGAGACATGGCCTAGTTCATGTCATGATGTTTAGAGTGCCAGAGAGTTAAGGCCGAGCATCAACATCCAGCTGGCCTTCTCTTTCCTCATGTTATACTGGAATGGAAGTGGGACACCATTTCCATGGATTTCATTGTTGGGCTACCGATGTCGAGATATCACCACGATGCCATCATGGTCACGGTTGATAAATTGACAAAAGTGGCTCACTTTTCTCTGTGAAGACCACTTATATAGCTAGTGTAGTGGCACATGGGTATATTTGGATGAGATTGTCAGGTTGCATGGGATTCCATGGAAGATCATTAGTGACCACGATCCTTTGTACACTTCCCATTTTTGGACTACCATGCAACATGCCCTCGATGAAGATCAATTTCAGCACAACATATCACCTTGAGATAGATGGATAGATTGAGTGGGTGAATCAAATTTTAGAGGACATGCTCAGGATGTATGTGATGGATCAGCAGTCTAGATGGGAGGAGTACCTATACTTGGTGGAGTTTTCCTACAATAATAGTTTTCGAGTTCTATAGGCATGGCTCCTTTTCAGGCTTTGTATGGTAGAGAGTGCATGACACCTCTTAGCTAGGGACAGGCTAGAGGATAGGGTTTCTCTTGGACCAAATTTGTTGCAGGACATGGAGCAGCAGGTGGTTTTGATCAGACAGAGACTACAGGAGGCACATGATAGATAGAAGAAGTATGTAGATCAGCATAGGACCGACCGTAGTTTTGATGTGGGCATGAAGGTGTTCCTTCGTGTCAGGCCACATAAGAGCCCTATCCATTATGGAAAAGGTTCTAAGTTAGCTCCTAGATTCGTTGGTCCTTTTGAGATCTTGGAGTGTATTGGCCCTTTGGCCTACCATCTAGCATTGCCACCCAGCTTGTCTCGCATACATGATGTGTTTCATGTTTCTATTCTTAGGAGATATGTTATAGATCCTTCTCATGTGTTAGATTGGACATCATTGTAGGTGCAGATCAGGGGTAGGTGATGGTGGAGCCCATTCACATCCTAGATCGTAGGACCCTGGGCCTTCGAGGTAGAGAGGTTGATCAGGTTTGGGTGCAGTGGGACAGATATGATGAGACTGCAGCTACATGGGAGGATGCTACTTTATTACGAGTTCAGTTTCCACATTTGTTCCAGTGACTTCTAGGAGGAAGTCGAGTCTAAGGGGAGGGGGATGTAGTGCCCACTTCCCTTTGACACCTTTTGATACTAATCATGACACTGTCGACTATATTATGGACATTATTATAGTTTTGATTTAGTATGATGTTAGATATTTGATCATGGATTATTGTTGACTTTGATTCTTATATGATGCATGATGATTATTAGAGACACTTTATATGTTGATGATGTTATACTTGTTGGACATGGTTATATGATGGATGTTGTTTAGACTTGTGATATTTGGATATTGTGAGTAGCCTAGAAATGGAAAATTATTGGATGATGATATAGTTGTTGATAAAACTATAATGATATTGTTAGATTGCTTTGATGTTGTTGTGATTCATATATCTAGATGATTTTGGAAATTTAATTATATTTATATTATTTTGGATGTTCTGATATGGCCATGAGGCCGAAGGAGGTATTTGTGTTTTGCAGTTAAAATATCACAACAAACATCGGGGGATTGGAGACCAACCACATTGGAATTCTAGATGAATTCAACAAGGTCACCATGGCAACTAGTTTTGTTTGTGTGTGTGTTTGTTAGTGTTAGGGATTCCCATGGGGGATCACCTTTAAATGTGACCAAGGGATTTTATGTATTTCTTTTATTTTTGGTCCCTTTTGTTTAATTTTTGCATGTGTTTATTTTGTGGTGCACTTACCCTTTCATTATTTATTTAATGGTGTGTAAATATTGTGAGTAATCATATTGTTTAGTTAATTAATTAAAAGATGTCATAAGAATGTAATTAATAGAGTTGTTGGCCATGTTTTAAAGTGTTGTAAGAATGTGTAAGTAATGTGTAAGTAATGTGTAAGTGATGTGTAAGTGATGTGTAAGTTAAATTTTGAGTGTGAAACACTCCACCTTCTTGGAAATTCGAATTTGTCCTTGGAGGCTGATTTTGGAGGCTTGTGGGACAAGTTAAACTTGTCCCATACCTCTTAAATTTACATACCAACCTTGCCTATGGTTGGAGGGTTAAATTTAGACCTTTTATGCATTTTTACAAGTCAAGTTGAATGTTGTAATTGCACTTTTCTTACATAATTTAATTTCAGTCCTTATGGGGTATGGACTTGTTTGAGTGTGTAAGTAAATATGTCATATTATTCACCCACCTATTTATTATGCATTGGAGAATGAAGTTGACTTTGTGTTGGGGTTGAGGATGTGTGATGTGGCATCCTACATGGATCCACCTCATCCTCTTCTCTTCCCTCTTCTATAAAATTTGAATTTCTTGCCTTGTTTTGGGTTGCTTCACTTTTGGGAGACTTCATTTTGGGTGAATTTTCTTGTTGTTTTGGGAGCTCTTGCTTGGAGAAGTTTTGGAAGATTGTTGCATGCTTGTGTTGGGTTGATTTTTGGATTGCTTGCATTGGAAGGAGCTTGTTGTTTTGAACTAGGAACAACTCCATCATGGAGAGGTAAGAGCTTGGCTCTTGAAATGCTCTTCTTTTATTTATGTAAATGTTCTTGTGTGAATGTTTTGGTATATATTGTGGGTTGTTGGGTAGATGGCCTAGGAATGGTGTAGGAGAAGACTATGGGGTTATTTTGTGGGAGGCACAAGTGGTTTTAGGGAGGTATAAGGGTGGAGGAGTTGGGATTTGGGTTCCACCTTACAAAGAAATAGCTTGCATTTCTTTACTCATTATGGGGTGCCATAAGAGGTTGGGAGATATAAGAAAATGTGAGGAATAAGGGGTACTTGGGGAGGCATAAGGGCATGACAGGGTTTGAAATGATATATATATATATATATATATATATATATATATATATATATATATATATATATGGGTTGTACTCAAGTGGTGATACCCATTTTCCCCTTGGGAGGCATAAGAAACATCCCCCATAGCTTCTTGCTCCTTTGGCTTGCTTGATGAAGCCTTAGTATTTTTTGTCATGTGTTAATGTAGTTGTAAAACTACATTCTATTTTGGATTGTTTTTTTGTGAAAATGTTGTTGTATGTTTGTGGAAGCTTGTTGTTGCCATGAGTTGGATCACATCTTTTATTGCATTGTGGTTGGGGCTCGGGGGCCAATGAAGAAGGATGGATTCTCCTTTCATTGGATGTCTTGGTTGGGTGGAGAGCGTTGCCTTTCCCCTACTCTTATTGTGATCAAATTGGAAGAATGAGAAGAATGCATGTTGTTGTTCTGAGCTGAGAAAAGATAGTTTGACAGTCCCTTGTGAAATGAAATCTCATTGTAACCTTCCCACTTGAAGTGGATGATCTTGTAAATGTTTGTAATGGAAAGATGTTGTATAGTTTTGCAAGTGAAATTTGAAATGTAAAAGAGTTATACTATGTATTTTGTTTTGGAAAGAATGTGAAAGAATGATATTGTTTTGTATACTATATTTTGTAATCAAATGGAAAGGAAGTTGTATGAGTTTCATTTGAATTAATGGAAATGTTTTGTCTTGTTCATATGATATTTTCCATTGGAAATTTGTGTTTATCATGAACTATGAAGTCCTATTTTGAAAAGTGGAAATGTGAAGCACGTGAAAAGAAAATGTATTATTTTGTCTTGTATATAATAAATGATTTTGGAAGGAATAAAAGAAAGAAGTTGTAAAGTTGTCTTTTGGAATCAATAAATGAATGTAATTCTTTTCTCAAATTGCATTGTTGTATTGAATCTAATCATATCAATGTATTGAAATCTCTGTTTGAAAGGAAGAAATGTGTGTGAGAAAAATATAGTATTTTGTCTCTTTGGAATGTAAAAACAAAAATTGAAATCAGTATTGCATTTTGGTCTTGAATGGTTTTTTTTGAATCAACCAAATATGTTAGCTTGGAATTGGAATGTATCCTAAATACTTGGAAGAAGAAAGTGGCAAATAGACCCATTAAAATTTGATCCTTGTTATTTGTAATTTCAAACTGGCAATTATCTCAACCAAAAACACACAGTTCAAACCTGCAACAATAAAATAACAAATTAAATGATTGAATTGAAGTAGTAGGCCCTAAACGAGTTCAAATAGACAAAAACACTTAAAGGAAATATGTCATTTTCTTAAAATTAACCCCCTAAACTTTATCAAAATCTAAAATTAATTATCTCTATTTAAAGATGACGTCGATATATTTCGAAATTCCTTGTTTTCCCAAAATGAGCTCTCTATCAAAAGTTATGGCCCTCGAACTTTTTCTTCCTTGGTAAGAATCAAGAATTTCGTGCTTGTTACTGCGGTTAATGCACCAAACTAAACACAAAAACCACGAAAAACCTCAATGAAATAGATACTGAAGATGTGACGGATGAGGAAGTCGATGTAGATAAGACGGGCGCACACGAGCAATTCGCACAATAGATCCGAGTAAAGAAAACACCTGTAAAAAAGATGGCGTTAGAAGATATATGGGTGGACGCCCGAAGCGGGTCGAGTAGCGATAAAGCTTCCTTGGCGGATGTCACCACGTTTTCAATAAAGAAAAGCGATACATGATAAAAGATGTAAATAAAGACTAGATTCTCGATTGCATAATAAAGAACTGAAACGAGAGACGAAATACGAAAAAACTCGAAAGAAATAATGCTAGATTTGTGTTACAGTGACCTTTTACATGTGCGAGGAAATCGCGTCGGCCCCATGTAGAATCGGCGGCCCGATGTGATCGCGCGGCCCAGGACTGATCGGCGCGGTGCGGGACTGTCGGCGTCGGCCCGATAAGATCGAGTGTCAATCCAAAGCGGACCCGACCAATCGGGGGGCGTGCGATGAGATTCGGGGATCGGAAGGTGAATGTAGTACATAGGATGTGCCGAAGATGGAGAGGCTGAGCAGAGTCACCGAGATGATAGATAATGGTGTATGGTGTTGATATGATACGGGCGAAATAACGGTGCTCCTCTCGAGGATTGATTAGGACGAGATCTGCCCTAAGCGAGAGACAATTGATGCTAAGAAGATCTCTCTTTCTCACTCTCTGTTCGTGCGTAAGTGCTTCCTTTCACTCGTTCGTCTCTTTTTCGGTCTCTTCGCTCTTTTCCGTCCCTAGAACTGAGTTCTGGGCTTGCTTTTATAATCGGCGCCGCTCCTAGAAAATCGGCGCCGACCATATGGGTCGGCGCCGATCGCGGAAAAGACTCCCGAGGTGCCTTAATTGATTGATTCGAGAAAGAAAAGGCTTATCCGACTACGGGAAAATATCCCGCTTAGGGAAGATTAAGAATAGATGTGGTACATGGGTAAAATAAATTTGGGGTAGATAAGTGATTAAGATGCATGGGAAGAAGCGTAATTAAATTTTTAATTATTTAATTACCCATGGGCAAGATATGATGAAATGAATTAAATTTAGAGATAGGTGATTAAATCACAGATTGGATAATATCTCAAGGGGATAGTTGGTGACGCAAACGTGCCCCAGGTTACCTAAGCACGTAAATGGGTAAGAGGGACACTAAATTGAGTAACCAATTTTAGGTGTCTACATTTTGCCCCTTTTTGTCAAGTAATTTGCGATAAGCAAGGTTATGAGACAAAAACAAAGGGATGGAAGAAGGGAAGAATTGTGGTGATGTGATCCCCCTCAAACTAGGGATGGGATGGATGATAAAACAGATGATCCCGAGTTTGAAAGAAGTAGATGAAAAATGCAGGATGCCCCAGTTGGATAGCTGGAGTAGAGCTGATCATTGAGGACGCATTAAAAATAAACAAAAGGGCAGCAACCTAAGGAACTCACATTGGTAGGGAAAACTAGCCGGTCTCCTCATGAGACGACGTTAGTGCCTACAGACCCGCGAGTGTAAGGAGAACTGCAAAATAGTCAGCATCGAAAGAGAGACACATTGGTAGGGACAACTAGACGGTCTATGAATCAGACGACGTTAGTGCCTACAGACCCGTTTAACTCTAAGCTGCCGAGAGAAAAGCGAGTGCTCCACGCAAAGGGAACAAACTCGAAATAGACAATGACATCTAAAAGATGTGCCAAAAGACAAGATTTAGCACACAACAATGATCAGATAGATGAGAAAGCCAAGTATCAACACTATGGCAAACAGACAAGAAAAATCGGCGGCGACCAAACGAATCGGCGACGACTACAAAAGCGGCGTCGACCCAAAAAATCGGCGCCGACCAATCCAGACGCATATAAATATGCGAACGGAAAACGTGAACGATTAATTTTCAACGTGACGATTGATTCCGACAGAGATAGATTTGAACGCAATGGAAGCCTCTGGGAGCGGACAGAAGCGCAGGAGGACACGACCTGGGGTAAGTGACCATTCTTGAACCCCTTCGTTATATTATTATTATTTTTTTTTTTTTTTTTTTTTTTTTTTTTTTTTTTGTTTGATTTTTATTTGGATGGATATGAGGCCAGGGTCTGGTTCACGTCTGGCCAGGAAGTCGGCGCCGATTGGTATAATCGGCGTCGACTGGTTTGGATCGGCGTCGATTGGTAATAATCGGCGCCGACTAAAATGAACGACGCCGATTTTATCAAATCGACGCCGACTGATGGAAGTTCATTGATTTGTATGATTTGGGAAGATGTGATTTATGAAAATAAGAGACTAATTATGCTTTTGATGTCGTGGATGCAGGCACGAGAGACCCTTCACATGAGGGATGCCATCCCGGAGCTATTAGAGACGATCCTGCCTGATGTGACAGATGCAGACTGGCAGCATTTAGAGCTGGCTGGGCTCGGGGGCTTTAGATATTATAGACGAGTGCCACGGGATGTGGAGCTTATGCGAGCATTGGTGCGACGGTGGGACAGCCACACGTGCACATTTTGGTTTAGGACGGGTGAGATGACTATCACCCATGAGGATGTATACAGGATCCTCCGATTACAGAATTCACAGGGGACCCGGTGAGATCACACCCCGAGCGCGGCGAGAGGCCACAGTGCGGTTGCACGAGAGACGAAGCGAGATGATGCGGAGATAGTATACAGGGCGCGTGAGATATCCTCACAATCTGAGCAGAGATAGCCCTCGGAGCAGGCGGATAGCCCTGATTCAGATGGCTATATCTTATTTTGCTCTGCCAGACTCAGGAGGTGGGAGATTTCCACTGTTGCTACTAGACTGTGTTTGCGACATTCTGCAGTTCAGGCAGGTTTTTGCCTTTGCCGATGCCCTGATAGCTCAAGTATATTATGAGCTATGGATGTACACCACTGGTCGGAGGACAGGGATCGATGTCAGCTTTGTGCTTCATTGCTGGGCATACGAGCATATAGCAGTGATCAGGCCATCCGGGCTTCCGTGGATGCCAGCAGCAGTGGGGGGTGTGGATTATGGATTTCGGAGATGGCGGGCTGACATGGCGCGGGAGATCTGAGCGAATCAGCCAGTGGTACTCTGAGCGTTTCAGGACGCTTACACCAGATCAGGTTATCTGGAGGCCATATCGGGCATTTCCGATATGGGTTGGTCAGGATGCCCACTTGGTAGCATTGAGACGGAGTCGGGTTGTCAGGGGCCGTAGGCCGGATATGTGGGAGCGGGTCCCATTCATGCGGATCTTGAGGCGATTTGGTCTAAATCTGAGACAGATGCACAGCCACATACACACACACCATATAGGCGGGATGGCAGAGAGACAGATCTGCCGATTTTGATCCCGGCCGACCCACTGAGAGAGGCTCCACCCTCCATAGATAGTGATGATGACGCGGGGGTGGATGAGGGCTACGCAGCATGGTACGATACAGAGCTTCCACGACATCTCCCGCCCTCGATAGATGCTGGGGAGGAGGACATAGCTGCTTCTTATCTTGGGCCAGATTAGAGGAGAGCATGCCACCGTCTGAGACACATCGAGTAGCTCTAGAGAGATCGGGGCCTTGACAGAGAGAGGATGCCACGATGCGGAGAGAGACACCGCTCGCGAGAGCGAGATCAGCAATCAGCCCAGGGACCGCTATTTTCCCCCGGCATAGGAGGCCCTCGGGGGCCAAGTATGGGAGAGCAGTGCCACATCGAGTCGCACACGAGGCACGACCCTAGGAGGGCACCACCGGCGCGCCAAGGCGGCACTGGCGGCCTCGTTACGAGCACCGGGTACTGTGAGCCTTAGCACGTACCAGTCTCTCCTTGCTGAGGTGAGATATTATGAGGATGCCCTAGCGCAGCATGCCCCAGATGTGCCTCGGTATGGGGCGAGGAGGAGAGCAGGGACGGCTACAGCGAGCGGAGCCTCAGGCGGAGGGAGCACTGGGAGAGATCGAGGTGGGCCGAGACCTCCAGCAGCAGGTGCATCGAGCTCGATCGGTGGCGGTCAGGAGAGACAGCCAGGTGGAGAGGAGGGTGGAGGAGATAGTGTCCTCCATGCTTCGGATTTTACTATATAGAGTTTTGATAGACTTTTGCATTTGTATAGTGATGTAGCCTCGATTGGAAGGCATTGTATAGATGGCTTGATGGAAAGCCACCCATTTTTGTATAAACACACATGTATATATATAGATTCATCATATGATTTGGCATACAATTGTACTTATACTTTTTGGTTTTGATATACATGGATAGATGGATATAGATAGATGTGATTGGATAGATATAGACTGATAGATGATAGAAATAGATGTGATTAGATAGATTGAAATGTGGATAGAATAGATGTGATTGGATAGATATAGATTGATAGATGATAGATGGATGTGATTGAGATAGATTGAAATGTGGATAGAATAGATGTGATTGGATAGATATAGATTGATAGATGATAGATGGATGTGGTTAGATAGATTGATTTAATTTTGATAGATGATGGGAAGTATCTTGGATGGACATAGCTTTTAAATATTTTGATGGATAGATAGATAGATGCGTTTGATGTATAGATGGATGTAATTTTAATGAGAAATGAATAAAGATAGATGTTTTGATAGATAAGAGGAATGTTGATAGAAGATAGATTTTGATTGAATTAACATGTGAAATGTCAATTCAACAGGATGCAAGACAAAGAAATGGAGAATGCTTATTGTAAGAGCAAAAGATGAAAGCAGAAATAACCGTGACTTAGAAGAGAAGACACTCGGAAAAGAAGGGAAATGATAAGTCGGACTTCCAACCGACCATAGAGAAGATCCAGATAAGAAACCGAAAGACCAAGCATACTGAGGCCCTATATAAGATTAAAATAAACCTGACACTAACTAGTCGCAAACCAGATCTAGGATAGAAATGGAAAGAAAAGAAAGTAAGTATCTTGTCGGAACCTACAAGGGACAGAATACATGTCCATGATAGGAAAATAGGATTCTCCATATGATCGACAAAAGGTCTAAAATCTCAGCTTCATGATTTGGACAGAAAAGCAAACTGATCAATGTGGGAAGTTTGCTTGATATGAAAAAGCCCGATCGATGCGGGAAGTCTTTCAGTGATGCTAACAAGTGTATAAACTGACTGGAAGGCTGATTGATTACAAGAAGCCTTGAATATTTCTTTGAGAAACAGCCGTCCTTCAAGGGAGCGGTCTGTATTTTGAAATTTGTATGATAGCCATCCTTCGAGGGTATGGTCTATTTGCTTTTTGATTCACTTGACAATGTATGGATAGCTGTCCTTCGAGGGATCAGTCTATCTTTTTGGATAGCATCTTTTTTTTTTTTTTTTTTTTTTTTTTTTTTGAAACTCTTTGGAAGAAGCTGAGTTTAGACCTAGATAGATCAGATGAAGGGGAGGAGAACATGGAAGAACATGTACTCATGCCCCGAGCAGATCCGATTAAGATAAGTACTTGGGACAGATGAAGTGGTGATTAAGGTATTCCTACCATGAGGAGGAACATATCCAAAAGAAACGTGCAATGAGTAGAGCCGCGATACTCATATTTAAGGTAAACGAGGCAATAGGCGGAGAACCACACAATTTCAAATCACCACGAAAGTAGATGACTGGTTATTAGGACAGATGGAAGATCTGAGTTGCGACTAGATTTGTGTAAGAGAGATTTTAACAATAGAAGGGCCGTAAATGCAAGGCATTAAGAGGTTCTGTTTCAGGGATACCATCCATGGAAGACAAACGATAAGCCCCAGACCCATATTTATGAGTGATAATGTAGGGACCCATCCAGTTGGGAGCAAACTTACCACGTTGACTCCTTTCGAGTGTAGTGACATTTTGATTTTCCTTAAGAACAAGGTCACCAATTTTGAAGTCACGGTGTTGCACATGCTTGTTGTAAGCACGCTTGACACGCTCGAGATAGACTTGATGATGCTCAAGAGCGTTGAGACGCCGCTCATCTAATAATTCAAGTTGAGCTAGACGATTTTGACGATAATCCTCATCAGAGACAAATTCTCTGAGAGAAACACGGAGAGATGGGATTTGGACCTCCAAAGGAAGGGCGGCCTCGAGACCCATAGGCGAGAGAGAAGGGTAGCACCGGTAGGAGTACGAATGCTAGTCCGATAAGCCCCGAGAGGCGAAAGGGATATGTAGATGCCAATCCCTACGGCTCGACTAGTTACCTTTGCGAGAGATATTACGCAAAGTTTTATTGGAAGCTTCGGCGACCATTAGCTTGAGGATAGTATGGAGAAGAAAAAGCGAGCTTGATTTTGAAAGCATTGCGAGAGATTTTGCAAATCGGCGTTCTTGAAGGATTTACCATTATCGTGATGAGCTTGTGTGGAGCATGGCGACAAATGATGTGTTGATAGACAAAATCAACTATGGGTTTAGCCTTTGTTGAAGAAAGAGGATAGCTTCTACCCACTTAGTAAAGTACTCGGTGGCGATAATGATAGAATGATGACCTTTGTGAAGAGCGAGGATTGATGAGACCAATAAGATCAAGGCCCCATTGTGAAAAAGGCCACAAATCCGCCGCGAGGTTCTGGCTTTGACTAGGGGCGTGCGTGAGATTGGAATATTCTTGACACTTGACGCATTTCTTAGTGTATTCACAACAATCTTGATTAAGAGAAGGCCAATAATATCCCAAACGTAAGATGCGCTTAGCCACAGCTAAACCACTAAAATGTCCACCACAGATACCGTCATGGACCTCCTGAATAGCTTTAGATGATTCATGGGTTTTGAGGCATCGAAGCAAAATACCATCAAAGCCGCGTTTGTAAAGAATCCCGCCTAGGATAGAATAGCGATTAGCGCGTTGGACAAAAGACCTTCTACCATTGGAAGTCAGATCTGGAGGAAGCACCGAATGAGATAGATAATCAACTATCTGTTGATACCACTCATCCTGAGTATGGGTTGTGACAGCATTGATCGAAGTTAGCTGTTGAAGATAAGATGGTTGATCTAATCGTTGCACAGCCACATAAAGACGCGAGTCTTCAGTAAAAGGCGGGATAAGGGATGCTAATGAGGCCATGGTATCCGCGAATCGATTTGCAGTACGAGGAATGGATTGGATGGTGAACTTATCGAAAGATTGGAGTTGGGCAAGAACAATGTCGCGATATTTTTGAAGGATATCATTCTTGCATTGATAGACACCCGTGACCTGATTAACGATGAGTTCAGAATCACCAAAGATGTCAATATGACGAGCGCCGAGATTAATGGCATTTTGAAGTCCTAAGACAAGAGCTTCGTACTCAGCCATATTATTGGTGCACTCAAAGTTCAATTTGTGTGCGACTGGGATAGGCGTACCCCAAGGAGGAATCATCACGAAACCCGCACCTCCCCCTTGCTGGCATTTGGATCCATCAAAGAAGAGCTTTACTTTAAATGGAGATAGACCAAAATCGATTTGTTGGATAAATTCATCGGGGAATTGAGCAAGGGGGTCTTGAGTGTCCGGAAGAGGAGCACTAGCTAGTTGATCTGCAATAACCTGACCCTTGATAGCCTTTTGCGGGATAAATTCGAGGTCAAATTCTGTCATGAGCATAAGCCAACGAGTGATGCGATCATTGTGATAAGGCTTTGCATGAATTGTCTTGAGGGGATTGACATTTGTGACGATGTAAGTTTTGTGATTAAGAAGATAATGACGAAGCTTAGAAGTTGCGAAAGAAGAGAGCGCAACATAGTTTTCAGCCCGAGATGTAACGTGTCTCATACTCATGGAGGTGCGGCGATGTAATAGACGAGCTTGTTCTTTACCACAAGTGTCCGTCTGAAATCATGGCTCCCGAGCATGGTCGATCACGAGAGATATAAAGATAGAAAGGCTCCCCCTCGCGTGGAGGTGTAAGCACGGGCGGAGAAAGAAGATAAGCTTTGAGATCATCAAAGGCCTTTTGGCAATGCTCATCCCATTTGAAATGAACATTCTTACGGAGAAGATGGTGAAAAGGTTGACAACGGTCCGACAATTGGGAGAGATAAAGCAGCCTTAGCGATTGAAGACGTCCTTGGAGACTGCGGAGTTGCTTTAAGTTAGACGGGGGAGGCATCTCAAGGATGGCTTTTATTTTTGCGGGGTCCACTTCAATACCCCTGATGGAAATGATAAACCCTAAAAGTTTACCAGTGAGGGCGCTTGAACACGCATTTAGATGGATTTAGACGAAGACAAAAGCGGATAAGCCTCTCGAAAGAGTGCGAGGATGAAAAGATGCTCTGCGGCGTTTGGATTTGCCGAGGAGATCGTCAACGTAATCCTCTACAGTTTTGTGTAAAAGATCATGGAAGATGTAGGTCATTGCTCGTTGATAAGTTGCTCCGGCGTTCTTAAGACCGAAGGGCATGACACGATAGCAAAAGGTCCCCCAAGGAGTTATGAAGGAAGTCTTATCTTTGGTCTTACAGTGCGATGAGGATTTGATTATATCGAGAGAAACCATCCATAAGAGAAAGCATTTCATGACCCGCAGTTAAATCTACGAGTTGGTCGATATTAGGAAGAGGAAAATCATCCTTTGGACAGGCCAGATTAAGATCCCGGAAGTCGGTACAAATTCGAATCTTCCCAGTAGCCTTAGTTACTGGTACTACATTGGACACCCATTGCGGATAATCGATGGGTTGGATGAAGTTAGCCGAGAGCAAGCGCTGTAATTCTTCTTTAACAAGAAGGGCTACTCTAGGGTGCATTTTACGTAATTTTTGCTTGACTGGTTTGATATTGGGAAGGGTAACGATATTGTGGACTACAATATCGGGATCGAGTCCTGGCATATCCTCGTATGACCAAGCAAAGGCTTGACGATGTTTGGAAAGAAAAGTAGTAAAGTCCCCTAATTCTTGTGGATCAAGGGATTGGCCGACCTTAATGATGCGAGGGTCTTCAGGAGTCCTTATATTAAGGTCGATAGTGGCCTCGTTGAGAAGGGTAGACGTGTCAGAAGGAATGGTTTTGGGAAGATATGAATCCTCTGCCCCTAGATAGGTGAGGACAGAGTCGTCATCCGCACAGTGGATAGTGTTGATAGTAGGAGAGTCGTCTCCAACTATCTCAGGGAAGATTAATGGTATAGAAGCAGACCGATTGTTAGTCTCATAGACTAAAGGTCCCAAGGAAATGGTATTGATCAAAAAAAAAAGTTAGGTGGGATGGAAATGTCATCGTCCACATCAAGTGATGCTTCGGATTTGGTGGGGGAAGATGGTTCTTCAGTAGGAAGAGGCTCATCAAGAATAGTGACAGTGGCTTTTGAAATGGGTTTAAATCCCAAACCAAACTTTTGGTGTGGCATGAGAGTAGGAATGGATTTGAGGTCATGTATACCTTGTTCATATTTTCCAAGGCCAAAACCTTTCCACGCGCATCGATATAGATAAGTTTTTGCAAACGTGGGATTCTGTAGATAATCAAACCCTGTTAGGTAAGGTTTGGCTCTAGGAGGAGAATCCGGACAATAATGAGGTGTATCAAGACCACCGTAGATGAAATTGAGTGCATTGATTGGGCAAACCAATGGTAGCGATGCGGCCAGAGACCTGATTGATATTCGGGTTGCTTGTCGGGTCTACCATACTCATTAGGTTTGAGATGGGCATCGAAAGAAAAGAGAGGAAGCTCTCTAGTGAGAAACAGCTGCAATGTCTCTTCAGTTTCGCAAATCTGTAGTTTGGTTGCGAGTATGGAAGAAGATGAAGCCCCATCTGGAGAAGATGCATTTTCTTTTAAAGGGCGAGACCTTGTGGTCATGTCGCATTGCGCGAAGGAAAAGGATCTCTGGATGGGTGTAGATTTTGCCCTCATATTGATATTTTAGGCATCGATGGAGGGTGGATGGGACCTGATGCATTGCGCGAACCCGGGAGCGTCGAGGATCATGTTATAGTGGAATTTTCCTTGACAATATAGAAGAGTTCATGGAGCGACTTTTTACCTACTCGGATGGGTAAGACCACGGTTCTAGAGTGGCTGCTAGGCTGATCGTTAAATGATCGAAGGGCGAAAAGGCGGAGGTGACACCACATTCTTAGGTAACTTAAGTTGTTCGAATGTGTGGGAAGAGATGACGTTGAGAGCAGCTCCACTATCGATCATAACACGTTTTAAGCGATGTTATTGACTTGGGCTGTGATGAAGAGAGGAGCCTCCAAATCCTCGAAAAAGATGAGGAATTTGAATCCTCAAAAGAAATGGCGGTCGATGGACCATTGATCAACAACCCACTCGAAGAGTGGGGCTCATCGAATTTCTTGCGATGCGGCGCAGATTATCGATTAGAGCACTGGCGATGTTGTGGAAGGATTGGATGAGGTCAAAAAGAGACATTTTGACCGGAGCTTGGTGAGTTGCTTCATGACACTCTCCTCAGCGGATACGGGAACTTGAGTCAGTGCGGCACGAATGGAGACCTTGGGTCGTGGGGCTGATGAGGAAGGAGACACGCCTTCAGGGGCTGCAGAAATGACAACCCGTGGTCTAGATGTTGGAGATGAAGATGGGTTATGATAATGTTGGGTTCTAGTGGCGATATGGATTGTGTCAATTTGGGAAGGAGGGAGATCAAGTGGAGTGGAACCACTAGAGTGCGAATGGATGGTTGAGGTTCGGATGAGGCTAGGGTAACAGGAGGTACTTGTTCCTCCTCCAACAAGAGGTCACTTTCTTCCAGAAGGTTCTTGACAACGGCTTGAAGAGCTTTACATCCTTCAGTGTCATGACCTGGAGTACGGTGGTAAGCACAAATCAGATCAGAGTTAAACCAGGTAGGTTTCACTCCTTTGGGGTTATAAGGCTTAATCGGAGGAAGGGTTATGGCTGAAGATTGGATAAGTTGATGAAGGATTTCGGTGTAGAATCCGGTAGACGAAGATGAGGATAGAGATAATGGAGATGGTTCTTTTACCTTAACCGACTGCCGGGGTAAAAGAACTTGCATGTTAGGTTTAACAGTTTTATTAGGGATCCTCTTATTTGTTTGGACATTCGGAGGAGCAGTCTTGGGTGCTTGGGATGGGAGTAAATGAGACATGATTGTCTTTGGTGGAGGAGGAGTCCCTAAGATAGATTTTGAGGAGGATGGAGATGCGATAATTTTTGCGGTTTTTGGAGACAAAGGGGGTTGCTTAGTCGGATTTACGGATGATTTAGATAATGTCGGTTTGGAAGAGGAAGAAGCTCCCAAAATAGGTGAATTTGGAGGAAGATAGGGTGTCTTGATTTTTGGTAACAAAGATGAGGATTTTGATAGAAGAAGTGGCATCTTTTTGGTAGGTAAGTCTACTTTTAGGGATGTTGATGAAGAAGAAGATGATGACTTTGATAGGTGTGTAGAAGAAGATGCCTTCTCAGCGGGCAAATCTAATCGTTTATGAGGCGTGGAGAGAGATTTTTGTGGAAGAACACCGAGAGTTTTGATGGTCC
This sequence comes from Taxus wallichiana var. yunnanensis, assembly GCA_018340775.1. NCBI lineage: Eukaryota > Viridiplantae > Streptophyta > Pinopsida > Cupressales > Taxaceae > Taxus > Taxus wallichiana. The sequence continues at coordinate 1,024,358,700 of CM031239.1, forward strand.
GAAATATGGGCTTCCCCTTTTCAGGGATGGTGACAACTTCAACGTCATAAGGTGATTGTAACCTTTTTGGAGGAAGCAAATGGGGAGATATTGATGGTATAATGTTAGATTTTGGTTGTCGCGGTTTAGGTTGAGGAATCGAGTGTGCAGGTGTTGGTGTTACTTCTTTTGATTTTTCCTGAATAGGTGAAGTAGTATTAGTGATGGAAGAAGTAAGTGATGAAGAAGTTCCTTGCGAAGGGACCACTTTTGGTGTAGTGATCATGGGTGGAACTACTATAGGAAAAGAGATAGGAAGAGTCAAAGTTGAGGACACTTCCGCCGAAGTCGGCACGATTATAGGGATGTTTATCAAGGGCATAGTTGTAGCCGGAATGGGAGCAACAGAAGTAGATGTGTCTGAAGTGGAAACTCGAAGGGATGTAATTGCCTCGAGCATTGAAAGGATGTCTGATGATGAGACAGATGAGGAAGACACTGTCTCGGGTATGGATGGGAGATCGGACAAAGGAGCGGAGAGAGATGACTCCGTGTTTAGCAATGTAGGAATATCCAAAGATGGGTTATCTGAGGATGGAGGAATTCCAGTGATTGGTGAAGTGGAAGAGGGTTCTGATTCGATTGCTGCGTTTGTAGATGATGTGGTTTCAGAAGCGGATTCTTCAGTAGAAATGAAGTTGATAGTGTGGGTGTTTGGTTTTGAGATTACGAAGAATTATGATTTGGGGCATGATTGGGGAAGGGTTGTTTGAAAACGTCCAGCGCTTGATTTGGGGGAGCATTTGGGTTATCCAGAATAAGCTCGCCTTTATCAATGAATTTTTGGACAAGATTTTTGAAAGTCTGACATCGTTCGATGTCATGACCCTTGGTTCTATGATAGTGGCAAAAATCGTTTTCTCTGTACCACAAAGGACGTTCTCGACTTTCATCAATATCTCTAATGGGTGGAAGTTCGATCATGCGAACTTCCAACATTTTTCCTAAGATGGAGGCATATGATTCCCCCAATGGAGCGAAGGATCGAGATGATGAAGCCCCTTTTCGAGCAGATGAAGGGTCTCTTCGTGGTGGTTGATTAGGAGTACTATCGGTTCTCGATGTTTTTAATACGATAGCATTGGTGGACCCTTGATTCTTATCTTTAGGAGGAAAAGAATTTGGTTTGGTGAACCGAGAGAAATCGGGTTTAGATTTGGAGCGAAGTTTTAGTTTTCCTTGTTCAATGGCACGAGATTCGAGTTTGCGTGCCATTGTGAAGGCTTCTTCGAAGGTGTGGAAAGTTTGGATTCTTAACGTGGAAGAAATGTGACTAGCGCAAGATCGGGTGAACAGCTCGATCTGTTGTGATTGAGGAAGAGAGAAGGACAATTGGTTGATTATCCCTCTCCAACGAGCGACAAAGTCTGCAATAGACTCATCGTCAAATTGGCGAATGTTGTAAAGATCTGTGATTGAGATCTTATGGGCAATATTTATTGAGAAGTTCTCAACAAACATTTGGGCCAATTGAGAGAAAGAAAATAATGAATGTTGAGGAATATTATTGTACCAGTCCAAAGCGGGACCCGCTAGAGACATAGGAAAGGTACGGAGCATGAGCTCCTGATCTTGGACAATGAGGTAGCAAGCATGTTTGAATGCTCGCAGATGTTGTTGGGGGTCTTCCCGACTATGAAATTTTGAGAATTTGGGAAGTTCCCATTGGGGAGGATAAGGCTTAAAAGCCACCGAAGGATGAATGGGTTCATTGCATACTTCTTCAAAGGAGTATGAAGGGCGGGCTCCTTTTGTGGAGGCTTCCAAGTCTGCAATTTTCTTGAAGAGAAATTGAACCACATCCGATTGGGGAGGAGGTACATTGGTTTGTCCTACATGAGAAGCAAGTAGTGGGTGTGGTTGAGGTGTCAATGGGGGATTCATCTGTTGTTGGATAGGATTATAAGAGGAATAACCAGGTGTTCTGGGTGACACCGGGTGGGGTATTTGTTGTGCAGCTTGCGTATAGGCAGGCTGCGAGATAATAAGTGGTTGAGCAAATAAAGGTTGGGTGACGGATGGAGCCTGTGATTGGTGGACTCCTATGTTGGTTGATTGGATCGGGATAGATTGAGGAATATGAGTGTTGGTTGGATTGGTCATGTTGGGGAACAAGACCTGAAAGGGGCCTTCTATTGCTGAATTAGGTATCAAGGGTGCCGATACTAGAGGATGGGCGAATGTCACAGTAGCTGGAATATTGGAAGAAAGACCCCCTAGAGGACGAGAAGTAGGAGCCAACCGCCTGTGTCGGAGGGTTGGCTCATGAAGAGGTATTGACCTTGAGAAGCGATAGAGGCATAGACGAATTGACGGCAATGTGCGGATGTGCAGACGAATTTACTATAGCAAGGGAAGACCTCTCAGAAATGGGTTGTGGAATAGTCGAGGTAGCTGCAGTGTTAGGGATAGGTAAGACTAATTGAGAATTAGTCGACATGGTAGGTGGAAGAGAAAAGGGAGGCATAGGGGCCTCACCCTTCTCCGTGGCTCGAGGCAAGAGAGATGGTGCAAACTGCTCTAAAGAGGCATGGGATGATCCGCGAGGATAATTGTACACTTGTCGGATTGGTGGGTCTTGGTCAGATATTTGGATCGACTTGTGTACTAGATAGTCCATGAGGGCTACCGGATTGCGATCGGAGAGCACGAAATTCGAGATCCCGAGAGAATAGACTCGAGTCGAAAGATATTTACGATGGACTAGGAGAAGCCGGACGTGATGGGATTGTTTTGGCTTGATGGAAAGGATTATACGACCATGAGGGGGAACCCACTAACAGTGGTCCCGAGGAAGATTGGAGGGGTGCCGAAACATCCACGCTGGTGGTGATTTCGGAGGAAGAAGGAACCTGTTGGGCCATTTTCCTAGATTGTGAACGGGTGATAGCCGTCATAAACAAGCAAGAAAGAAGATTGTCTTAACTAATGCACAAATAGTTCAAGCAGCGCAAGTGATTATCTCCTTTAAATTTTGATGCTTTTAAGAAATGAAAATGTTAGGGAAGGCTTTTTAGAACAGGAACTACTCAGATAGCCAAACTAGGGATGGTTTGGGTAATGTTTGGTGAGGAGTCCCGAAGGCACTTCAGTAAAAGACCGGTACGTGGCTTGATATAGGGGCCTACCCCCGCACTTCACACACCGCTGCGATAAGGGAGTCGGGTGCTTTGCCAATATATACCAAAATCTTTCGTGAATTTATAGCGCGGCCCGAGTACCGCGTAGGCTCTTCCTCTTGGATATCACTTCCAAGTAGGCGAGGCCAGGGAAGGAGTTTTGTTTAGATGCTTTATACCTAGTGATTTTGGCTTTGTGTGCAAGGGTGAAAAATAAAAATCAAATAGTGTCACTACCGATTTTGATCAATTTTCCAACCTAATTAACACTAGATGACAAAGCATGCAGCAATGAAAAAGAAAGGGTTCTTTTTAAGCACTTAAAACGAAATGTTTGATTTCGATGAAGACAATTCAAACAAGTTCTTTCCCAAATGCGATTAGGTTCTTTTTAAGCACCAAAAACTGAAGTGTTTGGATGTGATAAACAACCAACAAAGAAAACCTAAAAAGGAGAAAACACCGAAAAAGAGGAATACCTGTAGTTTTAGCTCTCCAAGGTGTGTGGACTTCAAAAAGCGCGTTGTTGAGCTCTTCCCCTCGAACAATCCCACGAACAAGCAAAGTGCTCCATGAAAAAGGATCAAGCAAACAACAAACAAGATCCGGAAAGATACATCCAGATAATGGCGAAACGAAAAATTTCTATTTTAAGAAAATAGAAAAATTTCAAGATAATGACTTCGCCTAAAAGCAAGATTGAAATGATGAACAGAAATGTTCAAATAGGACTGATAGAAATCAGTGAAGAAAAGGAACAAAGTTCAAAACTAGAAAAGAGATGAACTTACCAATAAGGGACTTTGGTTCATGTCCCACCGGGCGTGCCAGAATGTAGATCAAGAATTTCGTGCTTGTTACCTGTCCAAGTTAATGCACCAAACTAAACACAAAAACCCTGAAAAACCTCAATGAAATAGATACCTGATGAAGATGTAGACGGATGAGGAAGTCGATGTAGATAAGACGGGCGCACACGAGCAATTCGCACAATAGATCCGAGTAACCTGCAAAACACCGGTGCTTGACAGAAAAAGATGGCGTTAGAAGATATATGGGTGGACTGCCCGAGAAGCGGGTCCGAGAAGCGATAAGCTTCCTTGGCGGATGTCAGTCCACGTTTTCAATAAAGAAAAGCAGCATACATGATAAAAGATGTAAATAAAGACTAGATTCTCTGATTGCAGTAATAAAAGCAGAACACGAAATGAGAGCGAAATCTGACGTAAAACAGGAACGAGAAATAATGCTAGATTTGTGTTACCTGTGACCTTTTACATCTGCGAGGAAAATCGCGTCGACCGTAGTAAATCGGGCGGCGATGTGATCGGCGAGCGGCCCAGGGCGATCGGCGGCGGCCGAGGACGTCGGCGTCGGCCCAGATAAGATCGATGTCAATCGAGGCCGACCAATCGGGGGATCGTGCGATGAGATTCGGGGATCGGAAGGTGAATGTAGTCTGTAGGATGTGCCGAAGATGGAGAGACGCTGGAACAGAGTCACCAGATGATAGATAATGGTGTATGGTGTTGATATGATACGGGCAGAGTAACGGTGCTCCTCTCAGGGATTGATTAGGACAGGATCTGCCCTAACTGAGACAATTGATGCTAAGAAGATCTCTCTTTCTCACTCTCTGTTCGTGCGTAAGTGCTTCCTTTCACTCGTTCGTCTCTTTTTCGGTCTCTTCGCTCTTTTCCGTCCCTAGAACTGAGTTCTGGGCTTGCTTTTATAATCGGCGCCGCTCCTAGAAAATCGGCGCCGACCATATGGGTCGGCGCCGATCGCGGAAAAGACTCCCGAGGTGCCTTAATTGATTGATTCGAGAAAGAAAAGGCTTATCCGACTACGGGAAAATATCCCGCTTAGGGAAGATTAAGAATAGATGTGGTACATGGGTAAAATAAATTTGGGGTAGATAAGTGATTAAGATGCATGGGAAGAAGCGTAATTAAATTTTTAATTATTTAATTACCCATGGGCAAGATATGATGAAATGAATTAAATTTAGAGATAGGTGATTAAATCACAGATTGGATAATATCTCAAGGGGATAGTTGGTGACGCAAACGTGCCCCAGGTTACCTAAGCACGTAAATGGGTAAGAGGGACACTAAATTGAGTAACCAATTTTAGGTGTCTACATTGGCGTCAAATTTTGGGAAAATTTTTCCTTGGCGGGCCCGCAGCCTTAATTTTCCCTTAGAGCTTAGGAAATTTTTTTGGGAAAAATTTCCAAATTTTCCCACCCCCACCGGCCCATAGCCAATAAGAGGCTGCCATGTGGCAACATGAGGTGACAATGAGGCGGATCCCATTTATAACTTAGCGTTTTTGGAAAACTTTGGGAAATTTTTCCAAATTTTTCCCCGTCGGACCGCAACCAATCAGGTGATGCCACGTGGCGTCACGAGGCATCGAAGGAGGAATGGGTCCCTTTTTGTCTTTGCATCTTGGAAATTTTTGGAAAATTTTCCAAGTTTCCCTTGACCACTCGCAACCCAATCGGGGTTGTCACTTGGCATCGCGAGTGCTTGGTAAAGGCGCGGGTCTATGTACCCTCTTAGCCCTTTGGGGTGTTAAGTCAATTTTCTCCCCACCACCCCGCCTTCCCCATGTTGGTTTAGGAGATGCCACGTGTCCTTTTCAGACTCACGGGAGCATGTGCAAAGAGCCGAATTTTCACCCCGCGCAGGAGAATTTGCAAATGTCTCGCCTTTCCCGCTTTCCCGCACTTGCTTGGGAGCGCCACGTGTCCCTTATGGACTTGCGGACCCGTAGAGCACTTTGGAAAAAATGTGAATTTTTTGTCACGTGGGAAATTTTTTCCAAAGGTCTCCTTACAGCCCACTAACCCGCCCTTTGGGCAAATTTTCACCCCTAGGCCTGCAAACCCGCTCTTGGGGAAAATTTTCACCCCAAGGCCCACCGGCTCATAACTTGAAAAATATGAGGAGTTAAGAGGACTTCTTTATATCAATGGAAAGGTGAGGAAATTTCCTATCCAATGGGAGTGATTTATGGAAATTTTTAATGCGTTAAGTGTGAGAAAAATCAAGTTGAAACTTTAATCTTGTTAGAGAGTGGGTATGGTGAGGAATTTCCCTCTGAACCTAATTGAAACTTCTAACCCTAAATTTTGGACCTTATGACCTCTAATAATTATTAATAAAATAAAATTATACTCTAGTAGATTAGAATTGTTCTGAACCTGTTAGTGACAACTGTTGTCTTGTAACCTAGTTGTAGATTCTTTTAAAAAAAAAAAATTATTCCATAATTTTTCCTAACTAACCCTAGGTTGTTTCTTGGGTCTCAAGTGGGTTGTTTTTGTGGGCATTACACCAACTAAGGTATAATAAAATAATAATAAAAATATGAAAAATGAGGGGGATTGGTTAGGGTAAAGAGTGGTGAGCTAACCTCCAAGGGCCCCATGCCCGTGAGTCTTCTGCCTACATAGCCCCTAGGTGAAAAGGGGCCTCAAGCCGATGTAGTTCTCTTATAAGCTAGGGAAGAATATGATGAGGTATAGGAATGGGTTGGTAGGTTTTAGACATGATTGAGTCTAGGTCTAGGCATGGTTGAGTTAGGTCACTTAGGCATGGTTGAGTCTTAGGTGAAGGTGAAAATCTTTAAAATTTAGATATCGATGGTTTGGTCCTATATAGTAGAATCAATAAGTAATGGAGAAGGTGAATAGTAAGAGGTGACCAAAATAACCACTTACTTGATAAGAACCATAACGAGTCTACCATACCATAGAAAGCCTTGTGAATACAAGACCGTAAAGGTGTTGTATGATCAATTATTATAAGGTTGAAGAAATTCACATGCTCACGAAATGTTGTGTTTGCAGAAATTCCCTTGAGAAGATAGAAAATTAGGGTGAAAAGGTAGTAAGGTGAAAATGGGTGGCTTAGTGTAACTTAGTGTATGATGACCTATTTACCTGGCAAGAAACCCATGATAAAAAATAGGTGATTCCATGATGAAAAATTTATCATTTTTTTATTTTGTTTTTGTTTTTGATAGACTGATCGATGTGGGAAGTCTATATGGGATGAGTATATTATCTCCTTGAGGTATTCATGAAGCTGATCAATGCGGGAAGCTTCTGAATATTTTATTTTATTTTTTCAAGGATAGTCCTTTTTATGATAAACTATGTGTAGTATGTCAAGCTTTGTATAACTGTCCTTCGAGGAGCATCTATTTATAGCGGTGAGATAGAGAGAAGAGATGTATCTTTTGAGGGAGTCATCTCATTACTAGAAGTTTGACTCAAGGAGTTGAATCCAATTTTATTTTTGGATGTTTAAGTCATGGAAAAGACTATAGAGGAAGATTAGGTTCTAATTTAGAAGACAAAACCATAACACACAGAGGTTAACTATGAAAGAGATGGTTTTAAGTGATGAACGCACCGTGGGATTCCATATTGAAAAAAATAAAAATTATCCATGAGAATCATGCCATGAGTAGAGTTGTGGTACTCATATTGAAGATAAGGCTGAAAGGTGATGGGTAATCACATGATTCTCATTTAATCATTGATCCTCAAAATAGGAAGCATGAAAGGTGAAGGGTGCTCAAGGGATGAGTCGGAAATAGACAGAAGGTGATATAGGACTTGATTCAATAATAGAGCAGTCTAAGATGCAAGGTGTTCAAGGGTTACATTTCAGGTTTACCTTTGAGTGAAGATAAATGATAAGCACCTGATCCATATGTATGAGTAACGATATAGGGTCCAAGCCAATTAGGAGCAAATTTGCCCCGTTTAATTTTTTATTCTTTTCTTACATGTTGATTTTCCTTCAGGACAAGGTCATTGACCTGGAAGGTTCATTTGTGGACACGTTTATCATAGGCCATTTGATACATTTTTGTAGATTTGGAGATGATCAAGAGCATTGAGATGATGTTCATCTAACAACTCAAGTTGTGTTAAACGGTCCTGGCGAAAGTCATCATCATTGAGCATGTCTTGTAGTGAGATGCGAGAGAGATGGAATCTAGAATTCAAGAGGTAAGACAGCCTTGGTACCGTAGACCAGAGAGAAAGGTGTGGTTGTATTCAAAGTGTGAATACTAGTGTGGTAATCCCACAAGGAAAAAGGAATGTGCATATGCCAATCCTTCCTAGTATCATCAACTACTTTCATAAGAATTTTGTTTAAGGTTTTATTGGTTGATTTTGCTTGGCCATTTGTTTATGGGTAATAAGGTGATGAGAAACTAAGTTGAATGCCAAAAGTGTCACAAATATTTCATAGGTTTTAGTTTTTAATTTCTTGCCATTATCAGTGATGAGGCGATGAGGACACCAAAGCGACAAATGATGTGATGGTTGAGGAATTCACAAATTTTCTCGACTTTGGTAGAAATGAGGGGGATAGCTTCTACCCATTTAGTGTAGTATGTAGTAGCGGTTATAATCCATTGGTGGTGTTATGAAGAATGAGGATTGATTTCTCCGACAAGATCCAAACCCCATTGAAAGAAAGGCCAAAGGTCTTGTGCGACCTGTAAGGCATGGCTAGGTGTGTGATGAAGATTAGCATGTTGTTGGAATTTCACACAACATTTGACATGGTCACAAAACTCACGGTTTATGGTTGGCCAATAATATCCTAGGTGAAGAATGCGTTTAGCGATAGCTAAGCCACTAAAGAGATCTCCAAAAAAAATTTCGTGAACTTCCTTGATGGTGTAGGAAATTTTAGAACTTGTAAGGCATCGTAAGAGGATACCGTCAAAGCCACGTTTATAAAGAAGACCACCCATGATGACATAGTGAGATAAACTTTTGATAAAAGTGCGTTGTCAGATTCTGACAGTGAGATCGAAGGTAGAATGGAAAGGGAAAGGTAGTCTGCGAACTTCTTATACCAAATGTCACATGGGTCAGGTGCAATGGTTCTGATGGAGTTGACCTCTCAAGATAGATAAGAGGGTGATAACAACCTTTGTATTATGAAAAATATTTTAGATTTGATAGGTGAAGTGGGTATATGAGAAGCTAGGAAGGCCATGGTATCCAAAAATTTATTAGTAGAAAGTGGAGTGGTTTGAAGTTCAGAATCATCGAAAGGTAGTCAAAATTATGTCAACATGAAATTTGTATTTTTGAGTATTTAATTACGACACTAGTATATACCATTGACTTGGTTTACAACCAGTTGGGAATCACCAAATATATTAATTGATTTAACATCTAGGGCGATGGTAGTTTGAAGGCCTAATACAAGTGCTTCATATTTGGTGATGTTGTTAGTGCAATCAAAATCTAGTTTGAATGATAATGACATAGGTTCCCCATCAAAAGGAATGAGAATAAAACCTGCACCACCCCACATTGACATTTGGAACCATCAAAGAATAAGGTCATCTGGTAAGTGGTATCGTCCAAAGAGAGGGTAGTAATGGATTTGTCGAGAAATCGAAGTTAGGAGGCTGATCTCTAGAGAGAGGTGCGTTTGCAAGTTGGTCAATGATGGCTTGGCCTTTGACATACTTTTGATGGATGAATTCAAGGTCAAGGTCTGCAAGAAGCATGAGCCAACGTGTAACACATTGATGTTGGTAGGGTTTGGCATACATGTAATGTAGGGGATCAATGTTAGTGACGAAAAAGGTTTTTGGTTGAGTAGGTAATGACGAAGTTTAGTGGCGACAAAAACTAAGGCTAAGAAAAAAATTTCAGCATGGGTGTACCTAGTTTTGTAGTCCAAAAGGGTACGACTTATGTAATAAATCGTTTGCTCCTGTGCTTGCTCATCGCGATGAGTGAGCATGGCACCTAAGGAATGGTTAGTAGCAGAAATGTATAGGTAAAAAGGTTGGTCATCTTTAGGGGAAAGAGCACCGGTGGTTAAAGAAGGTATTTTTTAAGGCGTCAAAGGCTTTGTGGTAGTCATCATCCCATTTGAATGAGACGTCCTTTTTTAGGAGATGATGAAATGGTTGATAGCGGTCAAAAATTTGTGAAATAAACCGATGAATAGATGACAACCTACCTTACAAAATTTAAAGTTGAGGAAGATTAGAAGACGAAGGCATTTTTACTTTAGCGGTCAAATTCTATGCCACCTAAAGAAACGATGAAACCAAGGAGCTTTCCGAAAGCACCACGAAGACACACTTTTTAGGTTGAAGGAAAACAAAATACTTGATGAGGCGGTAAAAGATGATCTTAAGGATCATTAGGTGTTCGTCCCAATGTTTACATTTGACAAGAAGGTCATCTACGTAATCTTCCAATATGCAATGCACTATGTCATGAAAGATATAATTCATGGCTCGTTGATATGTAGAACCAACATTTTTAAGGCCAAAAGACATGACTTAAAGCAGCTATCTTTCTTCGTGCGAGATGTCTCCCAAGGAGTGATGAAGGAAGTTTTGTGTTGGTCTTCCTGAGCAAGTAATATTTGATTATAACCCAAGAAATCATCCATGAGTGATATCATCTCATGGAAAAAGGTTAGATCAACCAGTGGTCAATTCTTGGTAGAGGAAAGTCATCTTTGGGGAAATCTAAGTTGAGGTTTTGAAAATATATGCAAATGCGAAGTCCCCCTGTCACTTTTGTGACATAAATGATATTATAAATCCATTAGGGATAGTCAATGGGTAGGATGAAGGAAACCAAGAGAAGGCGTTGAAGTTCTTCTTTGACAAGAAGGGCAATGCGAGGATGCATTTTTCGTAGCTTTTGTTTTATGGGTTTGGCATCGGAATGGTTACAATATTGTGGACCATAATTTTTGGGTCAATGCTGAGTATATCAGCATAAGACCAAGAAAAAGTGTTACTATGATCCCAGAGGAAAGAAGAAAAAGCTTCATGTTCAACAACATATAAAGATTGCCCTATCTTTAGAATGTGTGGGTCATCCTGAGTGTTAATGTTGATTTTGATGGTCGATTTGTTTAACATGGTTTGTGTCTCAGAAGCTAACAACTGGTGAATATAAGAATCTTCATCACCAAGGTAGGTGAGTATAGACTCATCATTCGACATTAAATGACGTTAATAAAAGGTGTATCTTCATCGATCATATCAAGATACAGGAAGGTAAAAGAAGAAGGATCCTCGCCATCATGTCGATAAGTCAGAGGTCCCAGGGAAATCATGTTCACACAAAAATGTTTTTAAGAGGAATAGATTCAGGATCTATTGACTCTGTGGGTGAAGGTGGTAACAATGGTGAATGGGGTGGAGAAGGTTTGTCTTCCTTAATGAGGTTGATGTGGTCTTTCTTGGAAGATGGTGCAACAAAGCCAATGCCACTGTGATCTTTGTGTTTATGGGTGGTACATAGGAGGTGAAGGAAAGTGTGGGTGAAGCGGCGATTAGTAAGATATTGGAAGTCAGATGAAAAGGGTCATGTTTGGGATGGAGGTTTAGGTGAATAGGTGGTAGTATCAAGTCCCCATACGTTAAGTTAGTGCGAAGGTGGGGAACACCATAAGGGAAAACCTCTCTATATGATATTCATAATGAGGATGTTGGCGCATGTTTCCATACTCTTACGGAGTGAGGAATGTGTTGATATTGTAGAGGTAGTATTACCCCAGAGTAAGGCATTGAAAAATACCTTCTAAGGGATTGGTAGTAGATATGTGGGTAACGAGGATAGATGAATTACTAGGTGATTGGGCAGGAGGGGTATCGGCTGGTTAGGAATTAGATGGGCCAGCTATAGAGGTGTGGAAGTAGTAGGAATATACGAGTTAGGTGTGGGAGTGGTGACAATAGAAATTTTTGATGGGGTTGTGGGTGAAGAAGAAGTGGGGGTAGTGGCAGATGCCTTAACTAGTACAAGGACATCGTTAGGTCAGTACAACATGTTATAAGTTTTGAATGGTGACGGGTCAGCTAGGATGGTATAGTTATGCCCTTTATGTTTGAATTTTACATAGATAGGATGGTATAGTTTTGAATGGTGATGTGAATCCAAGGTCGGCCAAGCAATAGGTTATACTGGAACTCTCCCTCTAAGATGTAGAATAATTCTAGGACAGTGCGAGGGCCTACGCGAACGTGAAGAATAATGGTGCCAAGGGTGGAGGTGATGACATCATTGAAGGAGCACAACATAATTGGGTTATTATGCATACAATTGGAAGGGATACATATTTGATTGTACACATGGGAGGAGATGATGTTAATTCTAGCACCACCATTGATCATGATGCGTCGTACATGTATGTTATCGATATAGATAGAAATGAAAAGGGCGGGATCATGGTCATCTGACTAGAGAGGTACAATCTCCTCATCAAAGAAACTGAGGGCAGCGACTTGATGAGTGGGCAAGGGGTAGAAGAAGGAGATGATTTGGTAAGAAAGGCCATGTGGTGAGGGGTGATAATGGAGGCCATTGGTGTGGGGTCATTGGGTAAAAATTTGATGGATTGCAAAACCTCCATAAGGGCTTGTCTATGAGATTCATAAGTTTGGACGAGATCGTACAAAGACATCTTTAGAGGGGATTGGTGTAATTGTTTTATCATTGTACAATGGGTGAACCATCAGAAATAGGGTATGTGGGTCCTCAAATGGTGATTTTGGGTGTGGGGTAGATGGTATATTGGGCACGGGGTTGGTTGATGGGATAGTTTCTTTTTATTTTCCTTTTTCCTTTTGGGCGCAAGTGACAACTTGGACCATGTTAATCTGAGGGAGGTGGTAGATGGAGAAGGTGTGGCATGAGTAGTGTAATGACATGATGGGAAAAAACCTAATGGGGGAATATTTGTGTGAAATGATCATGACAGACTAGCATTTGGGTGGTGGTTTGGCCAACTCTCTGATATGGACCATGTTGATCTTGAATTTTGGAGGTGGATAAAAGGGTTGTGGGGGTGGAGATGTAGGTCATTAAAGAAACAAGGAATGATGGTGTGTGGTGACAAGTGAAGGTGGAACATGGTCCTCATCAAGAAGATCATCATCATCAAAGTTTTGTTCAGGAGGAAAAATTTGGAGAAGAATGATTTTTAGAGCCTTACAATTTTCTATGTCATTTCCTAACACATGATGATAGAAAAAATCTTAGTTTCATCAAACCCTTTTGGTTTGGGTTTGAGGGGGTTGTAAGGTTGAAGCAAAGTGGTAATGTGATGATGGAAGTCTCTAAGAGGTTGGTTAGAATGTTGGCGTAGGACCCTGCCAACGGATCACAATGGGAAGTGAGTGTGGGTTTGGGTAAAGGTGTGGATGATCGTGAGGGAAGAGGTGTTATAAGAGGAGGCATGGGTTGGACCACTGGTTTGGTAAGTGGTATTGTCTTAGGTTTTGATGGCATCTGCTTAGGTAAAGGTGTGGTAGAAGAGCTAGCAATGGAAGGTTTTGTTGGTTTAACTACCTTATTGGAGGGTAGTGGGTTCTTGTCTTTGGGTTGCACCTTCTTGGGTAAAGGTGACATGGGAGTATGTGATGTAGAAGGGAAAACAGATGGTGGAAGAGGATGGGTTACCCATGGGGACAATAGAGTTATAGTAGAAGTGGTTGGTAGAGGCTAGGTGGATGGTATGGGTTGAAGTCGTATAGGAAAAGTTAGGGTTATAGTAATTGACAGAGGTATAGGTGCTAATAAATGTACGAGTGGGGAGAGGGTGTTTTTCATGTAGGTAAATGAGGTGTAACGAAGGATCACGATGAAGCAGGAGGTTTCTTAGCTTGTGATTGGACTTGGGTAGGAGACTGTTTGACCAAGGTTGATGGGTGAGGTCCTAGGATAGGTGAGACTGGTGCATGTGGCCTAGAAGGTTGGGTCTTCCTTTTAGGTGGAGGAATAATTATGGTGCAGGTTTGGGAAGATGTGGCTAAGTCCAATTTGATAGGTGGATGGGTAAGGTTTGATGTCGGCATGACACCCCAGGTAGTGATGGGTCTAAATATAGACAAAGATATAGGTGTGGGTAGGTTCTTAGGTATTGGAATAGTTTTAGTCATGGGTAAAGGTTTAGATGTAGGTAGATGGGATGAGGAAGAATTTGTTTTGATAGGCATGGTCAAGGTAGATCTGGTAACTAAAAATACCTTTGGGTAGATCGTGTAAGTATCTTCAAGCAACATTTACATTTGATTTTAAAAAGGGAGACGAAGACATCCCTAGATCATGAAATTATCGATGTAATCTAAGCGATCGACCAAATGTGAAAATGGGACTACTGTAGGAGGAGATGTAGTTGATTTAGTGGCAATCCTTGTAAAATATGTTTGTGAGACAAGGAATTGGATAGCCTCGGACTCACGTGGGTAAAAGAGTCGAGATCAGTCAACGGGTCCTGGGATGCTTTGAGGATAATTACTCTCGACACATAGTGGCATGTGTGAAGAATATCCCATGGGTAGGAGAGATGGTAGGTGGGGTGAGGTAGACTTCTCCCTCACTGGAGGAGAAGGCGGCGAAGATTCTCTTGTGGATGGGAGAATTAATATTGTTCATTGTTCAGTAGGTTGTGAGGTAGACGGTAAAATGACATTAGTAGAAAATGTGGGTTCCTCTGTGAGAGCAGGGGGAGATGAAGGGCACTCCTCTTTGGGTGAAGGAGTAGAAGAAGTATGCTACTCTGTGGGTAGAGTAGTTCATGCCAGAATTTCCTTAATAGACAAAATAGGTGAAATTTGAGGAACAAATCGTATGCGATATAAAAAATTTCGTGGACTTTGAGACATTGTTATCACCGGATGAAGGCTCACTATTTTGATTAAACGATGATTTATCGTTAGGGAACGACTTCTTAAAGAAGTGAAAATTTTGATTTGTTGGTGTGTTCGGGTTGTCCATGACGAGGTCTCCATTATCTATCATCTCCTAGACAATGTTCTTAAAATTTATACAATTACCGTCACTATGGCCTTTGACATGATGATAATTATAGTAGTCATGTTCCTTATACCATGCATGCATAGGACGAGTGGGATCGAAACTAATATGAGTTTTTATGGGGGAAGTGTAATGGCTCCAAATTTAATAAGATTTTCTAAGACTAAAGAATAGGGATATCCAATTGAAGTGTAATTCCGTCGTTCTCACTGGAACTCAAAGGTCTGGATAGGGGAATTATTGGAAGAAGGTTTGGCTTGATTAGAGGGATGAGATGGACCCAATTTGAGAACTAACGCATTGCGATATTTTGGCTTTTGAATAATTATTTTGGGTTTTTGAATATGAAGAAGAATCATTTGGTTTGAAGGCGTTCTTGTTTCATAATTGGATTTTATTTTCTTCAATGGTGTGAATTTCTATTTTTTGTGTCATGGACAATGCTTCGTTGAAGGTACGAAAGGTTTATACCTGTAGATTTTGTGAGATGTGTCTAGAAAAAGCTCTAGTGAACAAATCAATAAGTTCAACTTGAGGTAACTGGAATGTTAATTGGTTGATAAGACTTCGCCAACTGAGCAATGAAATCTGTGATAGATTCATCGTCATACTATCGTGTCGAATATAGGTCAATCATGGTGAATTTTTTGACTACATTGATTGAGAAGTGGTCTAAGAATGCTTGAGCCACTTGGTTGAAGGAGTAGATGGAATTTCTAGGTAAACTATTGTACCAATCTAAGGCAGGTCCTATTAGGGACATGGGGAATGTTTGTAAGAGAAAAGCATCGTCATGGGAAATTAGGTAACACCCATGTTTGAATGACTACAAGTGCTATTGCAGGTCCTCTTTACTATTGAAATTGTTGAACTTTGGCATTTATCATTGCACGCATGGGCATGGGCAAATAGGAATAGATGGATGGATAGGCTCATTACAGATTTCTTCATACGTCAAGGAGTTACGAGATCCAAAAATTGATGCTTCTAATATCTACATCTTTTCCATCATCATCCTAAAGAGGTCATTTGTGGGTTATTAGGATTGGGTGCCTCCTATAGTAAAGGGAGGTTGATGATGGGTGTATGATGTGGAAGGAATCCCAGTACATGAGGGTGTCGAATATGAAAAATGCAAAGGGGATAGATACAGGTGGAATATACCCCGAATAAGTGATAGACGAGATTGGGGGTTGCTGGTGATGTGTGTAAATAGGTGGGGTGGTCGCAACAACTCTCATGGTAATGGGTGGTAGAGACTGAGGGATGGAAAGAACTAGGTTTTGGAACAGGGTGTGGGTTTCGACACTAGAGGTGGTTGTGATGCAACTGGTATATATGAGGAAATAGGGGCAGATGGGGCCATGTTCAAGGTGGTTGGTGAAGGAATGGTTGATACCACAGGTGTAATAGATGTCGTTGGGGCAATAGTTATAGCAGAGGTGGGACCTAACTGAGAGACCACAAGGGGCAATGTGGATGAGGGTAGCACCAAGCTAGTGGTGACTAATGCGGAAGTGGGGGGGAGGGCAGGAGGAATCGATACAGGCATGCAATATACTAACTATCATGAGGAGTCTCAGGTAGATGAGTGGGAAAGATAGTATTGTAAGGTCAGGGATTCGATCAAGGAGTCTTGCAAACTCCTCATCGCCGAGAAAATGGTGATAGGCTGAGTTGGATCCATAGGCAACAAGATGGAAGGTGGTGATGGGCTAGGTGGGAGTGGCTAAAGACTAGCATGAAATATAAGGGCATTGGTTTGGTTGCGAGTCAACACCATGTGAATTAGCATTGACCTAGTGAAATTGTATTCGTAGATGACACAGAAAGCAACAGAATGGGATAGAACATATACTTGGTAGGTAGACTTGGTCAATGTTTCAATTAATAATTAAAACAGGAAACCGATGCCAGTTAAGATGACCGGTAATGGTTGAGGGGACCAATGACAAGCTTCTGATAACTAATATCGGTTATTGTGGGAAAACACCAGTTTGAGAAAAAGGAGTAGAACTGATGAAAAATGAAATGGGGAAACTGTTCTTGACAGTGATACCAAAATGTTGGGAATATGAGGATGTCCAGATGAATTTAAATAGAAAAGAGAAGGTGATGAAATATTTTTGGGTAAAATAACCAAAAGAGTTGGTAACCAACACCGGTCAGGTAAACCGACGATGGTTAGATTGGAACCAATGACGGTCTCTGGACCGACACCGATTACTGTGAAATATGAAGAAGTGAATAAAAATGGTTTTCATGAATTAAATTTTGATGAAGAAACAACCCAGAAGACCTAAGGATGATAATATGAGGCCCTGACACACTCAGAAATAGTCAAAATACTCCAACTATGATGGGGAGTGTGAAAGGAAGAAGAAAATGAAGAAACATAATCCTCACAACTCAAAATGCAATTCAGGAAGAAAGCTAAGAAAAACATGTAATCCTACAAGTGGATTTTATGTTACTTTAGCTTATGCTATTTGAGACTGACTTGTGAATTTAGAACAATTTTTTTGGTTGGGAAGGCATCCTATGAAGAGGAAATCTAAAGGTGAGGTTTCAAGTTATGTTTTGGCGGGGGTGGTCCTTTCTCTGAGATAATGACTGGACAGAGAAACCAGTTGGGCACCCATTGTCAATCCTTTGATCGTGTGATCATTGACAACTTCTTCCAGGTAAGGTGTTGTTTAAGAAAATGTGTAAATTCATATTTTTGTAGTTTGGCAAAGAGAGAGAAGAGAGAAATGTGCTTTCTACAATTCAATTATGTTAACCATCAGCTAGGCATGACTTCCAGCGTATAGGTTGCCCTCAGTTTTAAATGTGAGCTAATAATGCAACATACAATGGATGAAATGCAACAAATTTTATAACCCAAATCGACAGTTATATTCAATGTAGCAAGTGATGAATAGGAGAGAGGATGATTTTCACTAATGCAGAAAGAAAGAAGAATGATTATTTTTAAATGCACCAAAAGAAATGTTTCATTTAGAGAAATTAGAAAGAAGGAGTAGATTACCAGAGAAGAATATTTAGTGAATAACAATTTAGAAAGGAAACATACAAGATGCAACCTATATGAATAGAAAGAAACCCACAAACGAGGGTCCCACTGGGGTTCCAAAATGTTTCACCGACAAGTTGCGTACGTATGAGAAAAATAGATAGGGTAAGGGTGAGGAGGAATACCTGTGAATGAAGGTGGAAGGTAGAGTGCGCACATTTTGATTTCCCAATCTAGTGTTGATTGTGAGAACTTACTTTTTCTAGGAGGAACTACCTATGAATGCAAAACAAGACCACAAGAGGAATATTAAACAATATATTTCAGTGGACTACCTAGCATGTGCTAGATCTCGGGAAGTGTGATACTTGTGATACTTCCTAGATGGTTGTCAATCCACTATTTAATATAATTCAATGCAAGAAATAACATAAGTAGACAACATCCTACTATAGTTGATATGATTTAGGTACCTCATTCAAATACAATAAGCAAATTTAATCTAACAAGTAAGGTTATGATCAGATCTAGAGGTGGGGTAGGTAGCCAAGGTGACTGGGATAGGTCAGGATCAGGTTTTGGGTGATTTGGTTTATTTGGGTGAATGTTATGAGGTTGTTGTTACAAGAAGAATTACTAGATACAGAGACCGATGTCGGTTTGGTATGACCGATGTCGGTTGAGAGGAAATCGATGACAGCTTTAGGTTAAATGGCATCGGTAGGGTCGGGCTGATAGAACTCAATAAAGTTTGGTTTTGATGATTCTCTGTGATTACATAGAGAATAGACAGAGAATGGTGAGGTTGATGACAGTGCTAGGAATACTTAGAGATGTCTAGAGTCGGGTATGGAGAGCTAGGAGGTTGTAGGTGGTTAGGTGGAGGGATTGACAAGAAGGTGAGAGGTGATGAGATGCAAAGGAGACTAGGACTCCCAAACAGAGATAAAGAAACTGATCTAAATAAGTATGGAAAGATGCATATCCAAATGTACTTACTTATACTTATAGGCCTGGTGGTTGGATGGAGGTGATGGTTGATCCATGGAATTGGTGGTCAATGCCGCATTCATGCTTCCTGAATGTTTACCGTGAATGCTTAACCTTCATATCAATCTTGGTGTTGGTTTAGGATGTCTGGATGTGCAAGAGTGCTTTGGTGTGTGCTTACATGTAGATCTATCTCTTCTCAAACTCAAATAATTCTTCCAACCTCTAGGAAAAGGTTCCTAAAGTGAATATATGGTAACCGATGACGATTTAGAGTGACTGACGTCGGTTTAGGGTTGACCGATGTCAGTTAAGGTGGGAAATCCTAGGTTTGCTAAAATGATATATCTTGGCAATATTTTTTGGCCAGTTCTGTCCATTGTCCATATCAAAATGGGATATTTCACTTAGATAAGCAGGCATGCGATTAGAGGAAGAATAGGCATGTGATTTTAGGGTTGAACTAAGTCTTAGTTAATTAAGGTAAGTAGGACTAAGTCTTAGTTAAAAGGAAACATGTTATGAATAGGTCTATGATGAAGTGTCTAGGTGATGTGGTGGGGTGAGGTGTCTAGGTGAGGTGGAAATTAGTTCAATTAAGGTAATTAAATAATGAATATTGTGAGAATGGGCATTAATTTAATTATAGGTAATTAAATTAATATACATGTGGGGTAATTAAATTAAATTAAATTTGGTGTCTATAGTATTTTTGGATTCAGACTAACCCCGCTAGTCACCCAAAGAGTGAACTTACCACCAAGCATTGCACTACATCTCATATCCCATGTACTTCTTGTCTCTGTGTGTAGAAATGATGCCCTAGGATGCCCTTGTGTAATTTAAACAAATGATAGTGGCATAGATATAGAATGTAGTAATGTAATAATATGTATGGATTGAATAGAATAGACTTCCCCTCCTATGTAGTGTATGTAGAAGTGATGTAGCCCTTGTCCCTTGTATGGATGCTAGATGAATGCCTTTGGAGTGCTTTTGTGCCTTTTGAATGCAAGATTAGGTGATAATAGTAATGTTTAGTGCTTGGTACTAGTTTTTGAGAAGTAACTAAGTATATATAATTCCCTTGTTTGAATTTTGTAATTGACAACTAGAAGTTTGACCCATAAGTGAAAAAGATTCCAAAAAGTGAAAAGAGACCCAAAAATTTTGAGTAAAGGTAAGAAAGGGTCAAAATTCCTAGTATGGGAAAAATCACCTGGCGCTATTGTCTTAACTAGGTGCCAATTTCTGAGGCCATAAAGGATAAATCAGTTGAGTTCCTCAGGGTTGTAGGGTGTGTAAGACAAAAGAGAAAACAAGAAACCAAGAAAAGAGGCCAAATATAGTTTTCAACCACTAGTTTTCTTGCTTATGAATCATATATACATTAGTATGCTTTTGGACCTATAAATGTACCCAAGTGCATGATTTTATGTCTACATTTTCCCCACTTTATGTTGTTGAGTGAATACTTGATAACATAAAGTAGATAAGAGATGTGTACTTTATGATCCTATAGAAGAGAGTGTGGAGAATAGTGTGCCGAGTGGACAAGTGAAGCGTAAAATGATTGCAAAGTGGAGCATGGAAAATACGAAAGAGAAGTGGATCCTAGGGGTGAAACGTGTGCATTGTAACGTGATGTTGTAGCTTGTAGATGATATGCTTCTTGTAAGGAGATACCTACAAAAGAAGAGAAAGAAATTAGTCAAAGTTATGTACATGGTAAATCGAGAAAATGTGTATAAGTATATAAATATTATAGAAGTGTGTAAAAGGAAAGTGTTCACTCGAATATAAAAGAGTAAACGATAGAAATGTGTCATGTTGCTTGGAGTTACTGATATGAATACTTGAAGTTGAGGTATTTTGCAAATATCATGCCAAGAGAAAGTTTTTGGAAATATCACACCAAGTGCGAGTTTTGGGCGATCTCATGCCAAGAACGGTTTTTTTGGGCAATCTCACGTAATAGAGCAAGTGTTGGGGAGAGAGGTCCAATTTTACTCTCCTTCCATGACTTTTCCTAATA
Source organism: Taxus wallichiana var. yunnanensis (assembly GCA_018340775.1). Lineage (NCBI taxonomy): Eukaryota > Viridiplantae > Streptophyta > Pinopsida > Cupressales > Taxaceae > Taxus > Taxus wallichiana. The sequence goes on from CM031239.1 coordinate 1,024,379,744, forward strand.
AGCACTATTGTATATGGTACATCTCAATTTGTTCCATTTTTTTGATTAATTCTGAATAGTTCTCGAATTGTTTCGATTATACCGATTGTAGGTGATAGAATACATTTTGTGATTGAAGGACAATGCATGTTACTGTAGAACAACTCTATAAACTACCGTGGATTGTGATGTACTGAGAATAAGAATATTTCTACCCCAAGACATTATTTTCTAAGGGAGGAAAAGAGCACCTAGAACTAGTGTCTAGTTCAGTATGCGTTGTGTCTACTCTTTATATGAGGTCCAAGTCTATTTCGGATCGTTATGTGATCCATGTTCCTATGATTTTTTTGTAATGTGCTAGTCTCGAAATGTAGCTCGAGCTGCTATATATGGGTGATTTATTCACCTAATGTATGCCCCTTCATTTGGGGTGCATGTGACAATAGCAAGATAATTCGGCCCAAAGGAGAGGACTTGATGTTGTTCAAGTGGATACCCGCAATGGGATGGGATGCTTATGGTAGAAAAAAAAAAAGGCTAGTAAAAGTGTTAGTATAAAAGCTAGAATACAAGAGAAGACAATGTAACAATAAAATGTATAGACAAGAGAGACCACAAAAATGGGTTTCAATCATGGGACATCACTCATAATATCACCGAAAATCAAGTCCAAGCAACAAAAATCATATAATGAGCATACAAGACATAGGGCATAACCCACAAACAATAGCATACAATAGCAAATAATATCAAGTAATATGTGATAGATAGTCATGGTTATATATAGTCTTGTAAAGAAAATGCTATACATGAAGCACTTGTTAGCATGTTAGAAAGATAAATAGTATGTCAAAGCATGTATATAATAATGAAAATTAAAATGATTATAGTGAGAAATAGTAAAGAATGCAACAATAAAACCTGTGTAGTATGTGATAGTAGTAAAAGTAGATGCCCCAGAGCCTTAGTGGGACTGGTAAAAGGTATAATTCTAAGCATCATTGCAGCATGTAAAAACTTGTAAGAGATCTGCATTCACCTCAAAAGACCAAGTGAATGTGCATGTGTATATATAGAAAGATGATGACATACTAAGAATTTGTCTAACATGGAAAACAAAGTGTAACATGTAAATAGAATAAGATAGCAAGAGTAAATGCAACCAAGATATGCAAATGTTGTGTATGGGTGTGATGGTATGATATGTAAAATGTGAAAATGGAAGGAGTTGTGTACCCCCAAAGTGGATATGTAGGAGATGAGGTTAATTTATAAGGACCCTCAATAGTTGAGAATAAATCATAGAACAAGAATGTGTCATCGGAAATGTGTTGTGAGAGTAAACTCTAGAAAGATGTACCATGAAGTAAAAAGCGTAAAATATAGATGATGTGAGGTTCATTTCAGAATTAGACCCTTAACATTCGAGTATGAACTATGGAACTAGTGCGCATCATAGGGTAATGACGATATAAGGTGTGTATCAAAGGGTGTGAAAGTGTGTAGGAATATTAGTTATGATGCACAAAGTGTAAAGTGTAGTGATGGGAGAGGGGAAACACAATGTACCTTAAGTGTGTAAGGGATAGAAGGCTATCCATTGATAATGAAGGTTGAATGACCTCCACCTAATATCCAGGAGACGAAGACATGTGACAATACTCTAAGATATGTGGTGTAGGAGGGTAAGTATGTGCACGTGAAGGAGACCTATTTGGGGAAGGAGGTAATGAAAACCTACGTGAAGGGGTTGCTTTAGTAGGGGACTTAGGTCGACAAGGTGGGATAATGGACCGATGAGGCCGAAAGGGTCATGATGAAGGTCGTGTGTGAGTATGAGAGCTAGGTGTATAGTTTTCTTTAGATTTGAGAGGTATAGGAAGCCTAGATTATATGACCAATGTATCAGCAAAAGTGGGCCGAGGCTATGGTGTGCATGGTGGAAAACCTTTTATAGTAACAAGTTTTTTTATTATGGATGAACTTGAGATATAAATGATGTATAGAAGGGATGGCTTGGGCGCCGAGCCAAAAGATACCTAATAGTATGTCACAACCTTTGAATGAAGATGCAATGATAAAAGGTATAAACATGGTAAGGGTCCTAACTATAATGAGAAGCTTGACATAGCCAAAAGGATAAGGGGTTATAAACGTGACATTAGACAATGGATATTTGATAGCAAGGAGGAGTGAAATAGAGCATACGTTGGTAGGAGCTGAAATATATATCGTAGTATTGTTGATGATATATGAACCAATAAAAGGATTGATATGTAAGGAATCGAAGAGAAAATGGTGTGATAATCATGATCCAAGAATGTAATGACTAATAGTGATGCATCAACAAAAGAAAAAATGAAATCAAGAGGCCTCGATGTAGGAGGGGGCACAACACAATATGTATGGTTAGTAGAAGAATTAGTAGCTTGCTTGTCATGCTTAGGAAAAGGTTCATTAAATATTTTTAGCTTTTTATTATCATTAACTGACTTAGAAGTAGATGGATCAAGGATCTCGAGTGCATTATTGTCAATGAGATATTTAATAATATGTTTAAGTTTTAAACAACGATCGTAGAATGCCCCACACATCGGTCATAGTCACATCATGCGTTTTCATCATAGTTGTAGCCACGAGGGTGAAAGGGTCAAGATTGAGCAACAGTGGAAGAGTGATAAGATTTCTTTTGATAAGTTGTGGTAATAAAAACTGAGGTGCATATGGTAATTTAGTAAAATTATGCTTTGGAGGTTGTAATTAAAGCTTTTGAGGTGTAGAAACAACATTAACAATGGCCTTTGTTTCGGTGGCATTAGAAGATGGTTTGAAAGTATATTTATCTTGAAACTAATTAGAGGATGAGGATGAATAATTGTCATAGTATTTAAATTTTTCAATAGATAAGAGTTTTCCTTCACACATTTTGAGTGTGTGGCATAATTGATCAAAAGATAGTGAGGTCTCAAAGATAACACTCTCTTGTAGTGGGGCAAGAGACTTTGAATGAAAATATATTGCAATTAAGAATCAACTAGTACATTGGTCATCTTATCTAGGTTGTTCTTATAGCACAAAACATAGTCAGATAGATGCTCATTAGATCCTTGTTTTATTTGAGAAAATTGTGCATAAGATATTTTAGTGCCGATATTGATGGAAAAGTGAGCAAGGAAAACATTGACTAGATGTGTAAAATAAGTTATCAAATGAACAGGTAGATCATAGAACCAACACATGGTGTAGTATTGCAAAATTCTAGGAATAGCTTAGCTACAAATGTATGGTCATTCGCATAGTAAAGACATGCCGCATGGAAATATTGAAGATGCTCCCGAGGGTCACCATGACCATTGAAATTGGGTAATTTTTGTAATGAAGTTGGGAGAAAGAGGGTATGCAAATATGGCCCAGTACAAAAGTGGTGTGAAGGAGTAATGATGAATTAAGAGATGGAGAGGAACGTGAAGTAGCCTACTATAATTTATGGATTTGAATTTGTAGATCCTGGTATAAAGAAGCTAGGTCATGAGTGCTTGAAGAGGAACCAAGTTGTGTGTTAGAAGTATTGGGAGTAATGAGGGGAGGGGTAGTGGTAGGAATGGAAGTAGGAATGTTAAGGGGCTGTGTGGAGGCCATGAAAACCAAGGAAGAACCCATAAGAGGGTTATAGGCAACATCTAGAGCATGTTTAACAACAAGTAAAGAATTTAGGACATGTGGGATGTGTGTAGGGTGATCGCGTAAGGCGGTGCAAAAATTAGTAAGCTTATCTAGTTGCTCTTGATCAATGTTGGTGTCCTCATCATATGATTGTTCACTATCAGAAGTTTCAATGTTTTCAAGAGGAACATTATTGGAATTAAGAAAAGGGTTAGAAGATTCAACCATTAATTTATAGAACTTACGAACATAGGGAGTAGGCTCAATGTAATCGAAGGAACCAAAGTGACCACTACAGTGACAGAATAAAAGGAAAACCCTAGAGGGAAGGTTGGATTCGAGTGATGGGTTCACCAAATGATTTAATTTAATTTTAATTAAATCTATATTGCAAAGTAACTATTGTTCCTACTAATGTACATAATGATAATATACAATAAGATCCAAGAAATAAATAAACAATGATCTAAAACCCTTAGCAAGAAGGAAAGGTAGGAAAACTTAGCTGATTTTTTAACGAATAAGAAGTGATCTCGGGAAGGTAAAATTGCTAAACAAATTGTATATAAGGACGTTACTATTCACTATAAAATCTGAAACTCAAGAACATAGTTGGGCATGGGTGCCCAAGTGTAGGGCAAAAGCGCCTGAGTGCTAGCGACTGGATCTGGGCATCGATGGCTGTATAGATGCTCGAAAACTATTTTATTCTATGTCACAAGGGTTTCTTCTTTAATGTATGCCACTTGATATTCAAACTATGATCGCTAAGGGTACTTGTAACCTACAAAACATAATGACTACCTATACATGTTGATAAACCACATAAAATATAATAAAAATATGTAGGATGTGGAGTCGTATCAACCCAAAGTGGTCACCCGAAGAGTGAACTTACTACTGAGTTCTACACTACATCTCAAACCCCATGTAGTTCTTGTGTGTGTGTGTGTATAAATGATACCCTAGGATGCCCTTGTGCAAGTTTCACACATGATAACGGGCTATATCTAGAATGCATCAATGTAATAGTATGTATGGATGGAATGGAATAGAATTTCCCTCCTATGCAGTGTATGTAGAAGTGATATGACCCTTGTCCCTTGTATGGTTACTAGATGGATGCCTTTTGAGTTCTTTTGTGCCTTTGGAGTGCAAGATTAGGTGATGATAGTAATGCTTAGTGCTTGGTCCTAATTTTTGAGAAGTAACTAAGTATATATATGATTCCCTTGTTTGACTTTTGTAACTAACATTTAAGCGGGGCAACCCATAAGTGAAAAATATTCCCAAAAGATAAAATATACCCAAAAATAATGAGTAAACGTAAGAAATGGTCATGAGCTCCCAATGTGGACAAAAGCGCTTGGCGCCGGTGTCCTAACTAGGTTCCAATGTCCGAGGCCATAAAGAATAAATCAGTCAAGTTCTACCATGGCTATAGGGTGTGTAAGACCAAAGAGAAAATAAGAAACCAAGAAAAGAGGCCAAATATAGTTTTCAACCACTAGTTTTATTTATTAGGAATCATATATACATTAGTATGATTTTAGACATAGAAATGTACCCATGTGTGTGATTTTATGTCTACACAATGACAACCAAATATATGAGTGCATGAGTGAGTGCCATGTGGCATGAATTCAAGCCATGTAATCCTTAGATCTAAGGATAATAAGGATGCTTAAATGGGTGACATGTATACCCAAGTATGTTGAAGGCAGAAGACCAGGATTGTGCTATGTGGTGCAATCCATCAAAATAAAAAATAGATAATGTTAAAGCCAAAGCAATGGTTGGATGAATATATAGGAACAAAAATGAGTGTCATTTCACATGAATTTGGGTGGATTAACAATTGGCATAGTGTGGAGGCCCAAATGGGTGATAGGTAGCCCCAAGATTAGAGTGAAACATGTCAAAAAAACAACCAATGAGAAGGAGATAAGTGGTAGGGACAATTGTTAGGGTAAATTTGTTGTCCTTGTGGCCATCATCTATGCATCATGACTAGAGCCTTGTAGTTTTGGCCATCTATTTTGATTGGGACCACTAAATCAAGAAAATCATATCATTGGAAAGCTCATAAGAAGTAATTCCACATTTAAGGGGAAAAGCAATAATAAATGCCGATAAATATTTTGGGCGCAGTTTGAGTAGATATTTTCAGTTAAGCATCACTATAAGAACTTAGGTAGGAGAATATTGGATATGATTGCATATTCCTCTCTTTCTTCCCCTTTTTGCTTATATATTCTATTTTTATATAAAATCCATATTCTTCTAATGAAAAGTTAATCCATTTTCATCTGTGTAATCCACCTAGTGCCTTTTTCATAGTTGTAGTAGATTATGCATCTTACTAACACTAATATCAAGTTTATTATGGCTCATATCTTCGCTTTGACATATGTTTTCTCTCTCTTTTGTTTATGTTATAATGTATGTGGATTATATTTTCATGGTTTGATTGTAATGTGTTAATCAATGGACATATGTAGAGTGATCCCTTCTTTCTTTGGTGCATTACCATTTGTAGTTTTAGCTACTTCATATTTATGTTATGTTATGCTATAATGTGTGTGGGTTATATTTGCATGGTTTTATTGTACTCGTGTTAATCAATATACATAAAAATAGTGGCCCCTCATTTATTTTTTACATCCTTATTTGTATTTTTAGCTATTTCCTTCTCCATAATATCCTTGTAATAGTTATCTTATATTTAGAGTAGTAGTAACACTATTTTAGTTATGATAAGATTCAAATTTATCTATAAGTATCCTTCAAAGAGCCAAGGTCCCGCACTTTGAATTCTCATTTTTTTTCTAAGACACCAATCCTCATTTGATGCTCTTGTTGAATAATTTGCAATATTTTTAGATTGAAGTGTAAATTTTGTCTAACTTTACAAAATTATAACAAATTAATAAGTAAACCTTCATATCATTAATTCATGAAGGATCAATCAAATAAATAGGAGTATGTTTCCTATAAAGTAGGATAACTCCTATAACAACTTAATCTAATATTACGAGTTGTTAAAATGCCTCGTAACACACACTTATTCCTCAACTATAAACAATAATATCTCACACTATATTGTTTACTAATATTGATTTCTATCACTATGATATGTGAACACTAACCATACTAATTCCTAACATTAAGAGTGTGTGCTTTCTAATAAAGCACAACTAAGTTTTGGTGTGTTCTTATCTTATTTAGTTTAATGAACCATTTTCATACACCCAATTATTCTACTCAATCAAGAACCCATTCTCTCATTTGTAGACCACTCCCTTCATCTCCATTTGTCTCCTAATGTTTTTAAACTTCAATGGATATTCAAAGAGCTCTTTCTTTCCATCATTAGAGCTCTAACCCTCTCCATTTTCAATAGTGGGATGATATTCCACAAATAACCCTGAAAACCTTACCCCTCTTTTATGAAAATGATGATGTTAGTCTTGTTAAACATACCTGTGTTTTATCCAACCATTATGTAACACACAATATGAGAGAGGAGAATGCATGAATTAGATTACTTATCTCTTCTTTAAGAGTAAAATATCGTGATCAATACAAAATATTTTCTACACAATCAATTTATATATGGGACCTCAACACAATAAAGAGGGCACCCATAGAGCATGTTTCAAACGTTAATATTATATTCAAGGAGACTTGGAAAATAATTCCTCAAGAATATAGACCATAATCATGTATGGCATTCTTGTTTGATTTAAGAGCCTTTTATCTTTATCTTGTTATTATGACTCAGTCCCTTCAAGGTAGTGCTCTTCCTCAGGCATATAATTTTATTGTCTAAATAGAGAGGATCCTCCTTCAAGATGGTAAAAGGAAACCCATCCCCATTCCCATAGTTTTTTACTTCCCCTTAGATTTCTAGGCACACATGGAATGTCTCCTTGAGCCCATTTATGTGCAATAGGATCTTGTTCTTACCATCACTCTATTTTCATTGTAAAAATATGTTGTTGTCCATTTTTTCCAATTTCATCACATATATCCTTTCTACCTCCACCTAAAGCATTTCCCAATCCTAGTAATGACAACAACACAAAACCTCACTCCTACTGCTGATTCCTCGCTGCGTCTTCTGCTGTCTCTGGTTCTGGATTGGATGCCGGACCCCTCTGGTCCGGATCGGGGGCCCCTCCTGTCAGGGTCCCTCTCTCCAAAGCCGCCCGACGTATGGTCTAAAGTAGTGGAGGGTTCCACATCAGCTCATAGCTCGGAAAAGCTTTCCCCCTCACTGACTGATGGGTCCTTTTCCCTGCGCATCCCCTCTCATATCACGGAAGCTGCTACTGCTTCACGTGATCTGTCCTTGGTGGGCACTCTGATGGGACCTAGACCCCCTTTGGAGGATATAAAAAAATGGGCTCGATTAAAATGGCATCCATGTGGAGCGCTAGAAATAGCGGCTATGCCTAATGGTTTCATTTTATTCTCCTTCAGCTTGAAAGAAGACTTCGCTAGAGCTCTGCTAGGTGGTCCGTGGTTTTTCGGCAGGCGGGGTTTCTATCTCAGGAAATGGTCTCCAGGTTTCAACCCACACACGGAATCCATGACCCAAGCCCCAATCTGGGTTCGCCTCCCGGGGCTCCCTCTGGAGTTCTGGCACCCGGCGGTTATTGAAGGTATTGCTCTCTCAATAGGTTCTTTAATTGCTATTGATCAAGCAACAAAAGCAAAAACTAGATTCATTCATGCTCGTTTTTGTGTTAATGCTGATATTAGTTGCCCCTTACCAAAAGATATTGAGCTTATTTCGACTTTGGAAACTGGAAGCAACCCATTGATTACGAATATATCCCTCAAGCTTGCTCCTTCTGCAAAAAACTCGGCCATCGGGCCTCTGGCTGCCCATCTAAACCTCAACCAAAACCTAAGCCCCAAACCCTATCCCCAAAAATCAAAAACAAATTTATGCCCAAATCGTCTTCTCTTGAGATCCCGATCATACCCACTTCAAATTCCTTCGCTCTCCTTGAGGATGGAGAAATCAACACATCTTCTGATCCTGCTTCTGAGGTCGTTCCCTCCTCTCTGGCCTTTCAACCTCTCATCCCCCCTTTGCCCTCCTCGGATCTCCCCGCCTCTTCCTCTCTTGGAGAGGTCCTGCTCCTGGCTACCTCCTCCCCCCCTTCACCTTTTTCAGTTCCTCTTCCCTTCCCTCCCCTTCCTTTGATTCCCTCCTCCATGGATCCTCCCACCCTGTCTCCCCTCTGTCCGCCTGCTTGTGGACTCTGTCCCCTCCCCACGGATCTCTCTTCTGATGATTGTTTCTCTCATCGCCTTACTAGAAGCAGCAACAAGAAACCTGATATAGGCCTGGAAAAAGCTCGGGGCAGAATTCCGAGCAGTATTAAGCTTCAACAAGAAGCAGCCACAAATGTTGCGCAAGGAACTCAAAGTACAATCCCCATGGTGGTGGGGAATAAACCCAAACCAAAGAAATGAAGATCATTTCTTGGAATATAAGAGGGCTCAACTCTCTTCAAAAGCAAAGAGTCATCAAAGACATCAAAATTCAGCACTCTCCTGATATCATAATGTTACAGGAAACCAAACTAAAAAAGGATGATCGCCTCCTTAAACTCTGGCCAGCAGCTTCTTTTGAATCTCAACCGTCTACAGGGAACTCAGGGGGGCTTTGTACTATGTGGGATCCCAGAAGTCTCAAAGGGGAGTGCCTGTTCAAGCACCCCAATTTTTTATGTATTCTCTTCCAAGAAGTAGGGATGGACTTCTCTTGGATTGCTATCAATGTGTATGCCCCAAATTTGGAGACCCATCGTGGAAAACTTTGGAATGATATCACTAACTTCATCATCACTTGTGGTAAAATCCCCACCCTAATTATGGGCGATTTCAACTGCCCTCTTTATCCTTCGGAAAAACAGGGAGGTATGGCTGCCATGCCGGTTAGCATGGAGGCTTTGGCTGACTTCATAAGGGAGAATTCCCTTCTGGATATGGATCTCCACGGCTCTTCTTACACTTGGTCAAACCGCAGAATGGGCAGGAACCACATACAATGCAGATTGGATAGATCTCTAGGCTCTCTGGACTGGATCTCTCTCTTTCCTGACTTCTACCTCAACTCCCTGCCTAGGGCGGCCTCCGACCACAGCCCTCTTCTGTTAAGCGCCAATCACAAAATAAATGCCAAGAACCCTCCCTTCAGGTTTGAGCTAGCCTGGCTTGAAAATAACCAGCTGACCCCCCTTGTTGCAGACTGGTGGAATATCAATATCGATGGCACTAATATGTTCAGATTTTCCAGCAAACTCAAAGAAATTAAAAAACAACTCAAGATATGGAAGTCGAAGGTCTTCGGTAACATCAAGCTTCGCAAGCGGGAGCTAACTCAGAGACTGGCAAAAATTTCTGAAGAAATCGAGGTTGTTGGTAGATTGGATCACCTTCATCAACAGGAAATCTCTCTTCTCAGTGATTATCATAACACTCTTAAAGAAGAAGAGACCTATTGGAGGCAACGTTCTCGGGCCCTTTGGCTAGAGCAGGGAGATCGTAATACCAAATTTTTCCACATCACTGCTTGTAAGCATAAAGCTAGAGACAAGATCCGGAGTTGGTGTCGTCGGAAGGGAACTTGCTAACTGCTGAGTCTGATATCTCCAATGAGCTAATATCCTTCTATTCCAATCTCCTCCATGCTGATCTGCCCCCTCCGGAACAATCAATGAATGAAATGCTCCAGCATATTCCGCATCTGGTGTCTCCTGAGATGAATAATAATCTGACCAAGCCTTTTTCTATGGAGGAAATTCATAAGGCAGTTTTTGCTATGAAGAGAGACAAAGCTCCGGGTCCTGACGGCTTTCCTGCTGCCTTCTTTCAAGTCTTTTGGGAAATCATCAAGCAGGACCTCTTCCAAGCAGTTAATGAATTTCAAATGAACAACAATCTGCTTAAGGAATGGAATACCACTTTTGTGGCTCTCGCCCCAAAAGTGCATAACTCTAAAGATGTGTCCAATTTCCGGCCAATAAGTCTTTGCAACACGTCTTACAAGATTATCACTAAGATGTTGGCCTCCAGACTTAAACCTCTTATGCCGGACCTCATCTCTCACAATCAGAACGGCTTCATCAAAGGCCGTCTCATCCAAGGAGGTATTATTACTGTTCATGAAGCCATTCACTCGGCCTTTCTTGCGAAGTCCCCTGGAATGATCTTAAAACTGGATATGCAAAAAGCCTTTGACAGAGTCAGCTGGCCTTTCCTAATTAAAGTTCTGGAAAAATTTGGCTTCGACAACAAGTGGTGTAGCTGGATTTTCTCGTGTATCTCGACCCCTTGCTTCTCTATACTTATTAATGGTATTCCAGCGGGTTTCTTCAAAAGTAGCAGAGGTATCAGGCAAGGTGATCCCCTGTCACCTTTCTTGTTTGTTCTAATGGCGGACTCTCTCAGCAGAGCTTTGGAAGCGGCTAAAAATCAATCCATCATTTCTGGTTTGAAAATCACCTCAAATTGTCCTTCGACCACTCATAGTCAGTTTGCTGACGACACCTTGCTGCTGAGTCTAGCCTCTGTTATTGAAGCGCGGGCAATTATGGATATCCTCTCTCTTTATCAATCAGCTTCTCAGCAAACTGTCAACTTCAACAAGAGCAGCATTTCCTTCATAAACACGCCCCCTAGGTCTCAGAGAAAGATTGCTGATATCTTTGGTTGTATTATTGTTGATCTCCCGCCTCTTATCTTGGCATCTCTCTTCCAAGGAAGGCAATCAAAAAATTTATGGAACCCTGTCATTGAAAGGTATCAAAAAAAGCTGGCTGCTTGGAAAGGGGCCCTGCTCAGTCAGGCTGGCAAGCTCCAACTGGTGAAAGCCACTCTTCAAAACCTGCCTACTTACTTCATGTCCCTGCTCAAGATTCCTAGTTCTGTGAGGGAGGTTGTGGAAAAGATTCAAAGGAACTTTCTGTGGTCTGGATCTGAAGATAAGAAAAGGATCCATCTGGTGGCTTGGAAAGAGGTTTGTAAGCCAACTTCTCATGGCGGACTCGGTCTTCGAAAAATGAATGAAATGAATGGAGCCCTTCTGGCCAAACTTGCTTGGGAAGTGGCTAAAGGGGACTCTTGTTGGGCCCATCTGCTCAGAGCCAAATATCTTGCTAATAACGAAGATCTGCTCACTTCCATGCCTATTAGAGGTTCTGCCATATGGAACTCTAGTTAGTAGCTCTCTTCCCATCATTCGTGCTGGCACTAAATGGAAATTTGGGAATGGTCGCCTCATTGATTTCTGGAGGGATTTTTGGATTGGAGAAGAACCCCTTGATCTTGATCCTACCTGGAACCCTATTAAGAGAAGCATCATCAATAAACATGGTAGATTAGCTTCGGGCTATTGGAAGATGGTGAACTCCACTCCCTCTTGGGATATTATGGAGTGGGATGATATCAACGATCTGCAGCGTCACCTGCTGTCTTCGCTCAAAGCGGTTCTATCTTCCATATACATCCCTTCCTCCCATATTGAAGACGAGATTATTTGGCCCCTCTCCCCGTCGGGCTGTTTCTCTGTTAAGGCTGCTTATCTTTCTTTGCATCGTGCTGACCAAGGTCCCCCCCTTTCCAAAGTCTGGCCAAATGAGATCACTCCCAAAATTGGTTTTTTCTCTTGGATCTCCTCCAAGAATGCTTTCCTCTCTGGGGAGAATCTAAAAAGAAGGGGTTTCTCTCTCCCCACAATATGTGTGTTATGTGCTAATGAAGCGGAGTCCTCTGCTCATCTCTTGATCCATTGCTCTTTCTCGCAAATTATTTGGCAGTGGCTTTTATCAAGGTTGGGAGTTTACTGGATCTTCCCGGATTCCATTCAGGATACCCTTTCTCAATGGAGCTCTCCTTTCACTCATCCGATTTTGAACTTGGCGTGGAAACTCCTCCTCCCGCACGGATTATGGGGCATATGGAAAGAAAGAAACAGAAGAATCTTCAAAGAAAAAAGTCTTGATCCTTGTCAGGTGGCTATTCAGATTGCTCTGGCTCTCCAAGAAAATATCAATCTGACCACGTGGACCAAATATCAGCAAAAAATCCAAATATGCTATTCCCTGGAGTGGCAGAAGATATTATCCATTCAATGTAAAAGTACTCTCACTGATCGTAATTTAGTCTGCTGGACCCCCCCTCCAAGGGGATGGAAAAAACTCAACACGGATGGTGCCTCGAAAGGCAATCCTGGTATGTCTGGAGGAGGAGCCATTCTCCGTTGCTCTTCGGGCTATATTGTTGCTGCCTCTGCCCACAATTTTAATATTGGCTCCAACCATCGTGCGGAAGCTTTGGCAATCCTCAAAGGTCTTGAGATGGCCATCATTTTGGGTAATGATCCTCTCCAAGTTGAAAGTGACTCCCTCAACATCATCAAACTCCTTCAGTCGAATGATCCTGGTCATTGGTCGATTAGAAACATCATTGCTGATATCAGAGTTCTGCAAAGATTTTTCCTTCAAGTCCAGTTCCAGCATATTCTACGGGAAGGAAATAAAGCGGCCGACCTCCTTGCTAATATTGGTGTCCATATAGAGAATCAGCAAAGGTGGACTGATAACTTCCCGAATGATCTCAGCCAAATCGCTCATAATGATACTCCCCATTGCTGACTGGCGGAGTAAAGGGCTGACTCGGGTCTCGGCTATCTTGATTTGGCCTCATCAAAGGATGGCGGTAATTATGGCGAAGTTAATGGATGGGACTCTTATCGAGGGGCTTTTGATTAAGGTGCTTTGTATTGATGCGAGAAATCCCCGCACGAACGGGCATTATCGCCACATTAATCATCTGAAGACGTGGCGAAAGTGCAATGATATCTCGTCTGACTGCTATCCTGACCTGTTTAAGCTGGTTTCACCCTCGTTTATTCTACTTTTCTGTAACTATCCTAGCGTTCAATCCATGGGGGGTCAATGAAGCGCCTTGAGCCCGACAATTGCGAGCCGATTAAGAATGATGAAGAGGTGTGGAATATTTTATTGGAAAATGGTATAGCCACCTTTCTGGAAAAGATGACCGGTTATTCTGCGCTGGTTTCCTATGCGGTCACGGCCTCCTGGTCGAAGGGTCGGGTCCAAATCGGCAACACCCGCTTCACCATTTCCACGAATGCCATTGCTGACGCCACCGGCCTTCCTGCGGCAGTGATATTTACTACAAACGGTCGCTTCACGCGGAAATTCAAGATTTTAACGCCCCTGGTGACAGGCCGAAGAAATATCTTTCTGGTTATACTCGGGATTCCCTGCCTGCTCCCTGGGACAGAGTGGCGGAGGTTATTATGCGATATTTCACTATCGACGGCAGATACAGGTTGGTTTTCGGTCCTCACCTCTTCATCCTCTCTCATCTCAGATGGGGGAAGAAAATCAATCTTGCTGCCTTCTTGTTTCAGTCTCTTGAACATTCGGTGCAGTTAGCTCGGGAGGGCGAGGGCGTCATCCTTCACCAAGGTTTACTTTACCTGCTTTTCTCTGTCGCCGCTTCTCACTCTGATTTTCTCCGCTTTCCCCCCAAGTTGGGTCGCCGCCGCCGCTCCCCTTCTCCTTCTCCTCGCCCCTCCTCCTCCTCCCTCCGCTCCTCTCGGCGTAGGCGTCACCTGCTTCTCTCCTCTGCTTCGGACTCTGACGTGGCTATTGTGAGTCCCCCCCGTGCTGCCTCCATCCCCCCGGACATTCCTTCCTTTCCCACGCCCACACCCATCTCGTGCTTTTTCTTGGAAGGCACTGAAGCCAGTGGTCGAGCCTCTTCCCCTGTTTCCAGCCCTGATTACTCTCAAGCCGCTGATCTCTTGGGCTTGGCCAAGCTATACCCCGACTCCCCGGGTTCGGAGCAGTGTGATGTCTCTCAACCGGTACGGATCCCATCTCCCAGGCTGCTGGATCCAAGGCTCTCCTCGACGAAAAATTTTTTTTGCTGCTGACACTCTCCACTCCACTCCCTTGATGGATTCAAATCCTGCTGATTCTGAGTCTGCTGACGCTCATGGTGATCAATGCAGAGCCGACATGGTCTCCTCTATTCTGAGCAAGCTCCAGCGTGCCTTCAAAGCGCTGAAAGATTGGGAGGCCTTCACGGAATCCACTAGAAATGCTATTGCGAATGATTGCGCGGAGCTTATCAAGCTGGCTGACCTTATGGCTAACGACTCAGGCTCTCCTAGAGCTAAGAAAGCAGTTTCCGAGCTGAAAAAGCTCTTCTGATGTATAGTTTCTTTTTCTATTTTTGCTTTTTCTCTTCCTCCTTTTTTGGAATCTACTCGGGTATTTTGACTCTGATTCTATTAATGCTAAATCTGGCCTGATGGGCTCATTTGTATAAGGTTGGGGGACCTTCTAAAACCCTCCTTTTACCCAATATATTCCAAAAAAAAAAAAAAACATTTCCCAATCCTCATAAGTTTTATCATGAAGTCTTGTGAGACTCGATCCGTAAACTATAGTAGACTCCCTACTATTAAATAGTTTAAAATCAAATACTCAAAATATGATCCTCATGCAAGAATATCATCTCCATATTTTATATGTTGTTTTTAGTCATGCAATTTTGGCTTTATAATGTGTCTCAGTAGATCTAGGAGGTTAGGTGGATTCACTTAGATGTGTTAGTTTGGGTGTTGGATTTTCAAAATTCGAATTTTTTACTTTCCCTCCAAAAGGATAAATTTGAATTTGAAGGTCATTTTTGGTTTGCTTAGAATTTTTAAGCACTTTAGGGGGTCAATTATGATGGTTCCATAATTAAGACCTATAGAGGTTTATGAGTAATAACATGTGTGTTAGGAGTTAAGGTCTTGTAGACTAGTAAGTCTCAATGTTATATACAAGGAAATCATGTGACCATGGGTCTAAACTACTCCTATTCAAGTGAAAATAAATTGGAAAGATATCTATACCACTATGTAACTATTTACCATTTATCATTCAAATGATCAAGACTTGGGAGTGAGAAGCTCCAATATTTTAAGAAACTCAATTTGCAAACTAACTGTGTGGATGGTTAAAATGTGTGTATGGTACTTTAAATGATTGTATTGAATAATGTTCAATGGTGAGACTTATTCATGGTATTATATTGAGATTGGTAAGGAGACTAAACAATTATTATTTCATTGCATGAATGTGTATGTTTTTTTTTGTCCTTGTTAGTAGTAACATTTATTGAGTAATTTGTGGTAGAGTACTTGATGCAAAGTTAAGGTTAGGAGACAAAATAATGAGTTATGAAGAGGAATATTATGATCAAAGAGAATTACAAGGAAAACTCGTGTCTCGCATGCATATGTAGAGATTTTACAAGAGTAAGATGGAATGTTATATGTATGAAACCCTGTAGTAAAAAAATTGAGTTTGAAAGGAAACCTAATGATTTTTGGAAAATCTTTGACAAAGGTTGTTGCATGTGAAAAAGGAGTGTATAAATCATCAATGCAGACTTGAAATAATCCTATAAATACTTTGAGAAAAGGAATATTTGAATGTAATTTTCTTAAGACATAAGGAGAGAGACTGTGATACCTCCGGTTTGTAAGGCGAGCACGAAATTATTGGGTTAAGGAAGTAATCGATGGAGGTATTTACTTTTATTGTCAATATTAGAAGCTTAAACCCATGACTACAGACATGTAAAAGTGATTTGAATCATTAGAAGGAACTATGAATGTTTGGGTGAGGATTGGACACTTCTCGGGTTCCTGATAAACCCTCTTAGGGTTTTGGATTAATGCATTGGTTGAAGAGTTTTCACAAGGTGTTAGGAGCTCATTTTGGGTAAATAGAGCCTGAAGAGTGCCATAGTAAGGAATATCAAAGTGTTGGAATCAAATAATCTTACACACCTTTGTTTTTCATAACGGTTACAACCTATAAGGACCGAGAGGGAGGAAATACACTGTTGATACTAAGAAAACTGAGTTTTGATAAACCCCACATTTGTTGCCAAGAATGAAATTTAATAAGAATCATCTAAACAAAGATTAAAAGTTTGTCTTAAAGGTGTGGAGTTGTAAGTGATGATAAAATTTCTTCTTCTTTTATCAAGTAGACCACTAGACCTGGAATAGGGCATAAGAAGACCTAATTGCAACTAAGAATAGGATAATTGAGTATAATTTTCTTAAGAACCTCAAAATGAAATTTTTCACAAAAGAGAACAAGCCAAATGGGTGTTTCTAACAAGTGATAGTTTTTGAAGGAGAAAGTAAAGCGTAACTTATCTTATGAAATATGTTTATGTTGGGTTATTAGAAAGAGAATATTGCTAACATGGGTGAAGTTTAGTTAAAAGAGTTAGATTATTAATGAGGGGATTAAATTTTGTACACAACTTATGGACCTAAAAGGGTGTCTAAAATAGTCTACACATTATTCTCGAAGTTGTAGTTCCTTCCAACGACCACCCTACTAGTGGAAATAGACTAGAGAAGTGCTAAAAGGGTAGTTTTGGCAAAATTGAGGTAACTTGTTGAATATTTTACATTATTTCAATTTGATATATGAAATAGTCTTGAAATAGGTGTAGAAATAGGGTCAAGATGAATGCAAGCTCAAGTCGAGTTAGAAGGGAAAATTTGGCTTATAAAGGAAGTAATTAAGCCTTGAGAAAGTGAGTATTTGTTTAAAGAAGCAAGTGCTTTGGAGATTGTGATCAAGTTGAAATTTTTGATTGATTGAAAATACTCGTGGATTTTCATCATTTGGTATTAGATCAGAAAAAGGATTAGAGAAGTTGAGAAAATATTTGATACAATGCAGAAGAGAAAAGAGAAAAAGATGGTGCAAGTGAGAGAAGAGAGAAGACCATCATTGGAAGAGAATTTGGATAGAATGATGGAGATTTTGATGAAGAGGTTGAATGATATAGAGGAAAATCGGAGAAGGATAAGAGCTGAGATGAGTGTATTTAAAGGAAATGGAAAAAACAACAAGTTATAATTTAGAGGAAGGTGTTACCGATGTCAAAAATGCACGACACGCGGCTTTCGAATGCAATGATAAAGAAGGCTAAGAGAGGTGTTGATACTAATCTTCAAAACCGAGGTCAAGATCTCTTGGTTAGAATATTTTTGTTAAAACCAAACAAGGCAATCTATGATAGGGCTCAAATAATACCCTTGTTTAGAAATAAATTCAAAGTTAAGGGAAATTGTTGTGATTTGATTATATATAGTGGGAGTACTGAGAACTTAGTTTCTTTTGAAATGGTAGAGAAGTTGGGATTGAAAACTACCATGCACCCTAACCCATATCAAGTGTCTTGGATGCAAAAAGGTCATCATGTCTTGGTTAGGGAATAATGCCTAGTTGAATTTCATATTGGGAGATATAAAGATAAGGTATTGTGTGATCTAGTACCTATGGATGTATGTCATTTATTGTTAGAGATACCATGACAATATGGCAAGCAAGTTGTGCATGATGGGAAGAAGAATACCTACACTATTGTGTCAAATGGAAAGAGCCACACACTTTTACCCATTACACATGAACTAGAACAACAAACATAAATAGTCATGATGATTTCAGAAAAGGAATACTTAATGGAAATAAAGAAGGTAGGAAAAGAAACATATTTGAGGTTGTTAAGCCTTGTGATTCAAATTTTATAAAAAAATTGAGGAAAAAAAAGCAGAAACAACGGTGGTAAGAGGATTATTAGAGTTGCTAAACCACATGAAGATATAATAGGAATAGAGAGAGAGAGAGAGAGAGAGAGAAAAAGAGGAAAATATGAAGAAGCTAGAGAGGAAAAGAGAGTTTTGTTTTTAGTAGGAGATCACAAATATTTAGAAAGATATAGAGTAGATGATGTCATTCATGGAAAGAGACAGAGTAGAGACAAGGAAAGAAAGAGTGATGGTTTTGAGAAATAAATATAAGTGGCGAATCAAATTACTTACAAAAAATAAGCAAATAAATAACTTCAAGACAATGATGAGGCAAGATGAAAGAAGACAAAGGAAAATGAAAAATAGGATGGAAAGTCAATAAGAAGATGTGATTAAAGAGATGATGCTAATAGAAGACAAGAATGGTGATGATGAAGTGATATAAGAATTTTTAGATTCTCTTAAGACAGAAGAATATGATGATGGACCTTCTTATACAATGATAGAGGAAGAAGAGTTCAAAAATAAATAACGTGAAGTGGTATCATAGAAGGAAAACCTAAAGGGGAAGCTAAGCCTCAAGTTTATGAATCTAACATTGTGTGCAAGTATGTGATTGTAGGTATGAAGAGTGACCAATAATGTGTCCCCTTAGAAGCATTAGACCTTGAAATGGATGATGAAAGTGAGAGGACATTGAATCAAGAACAACAAATGAAAATTCAAGAAGAGTTGATACTAGAAATTTTGTTTGTTTATGAAAGTCTTGAGGAGTTGCAAATGGAAATAAAGAGCCTTAAAGCGTGGTGTAAATATAGTGGAAGCATGTGAACAAGATACAAAAATCAGCTGAAGGGAAGAGGAAGAGAAGATCCTAGGAAGTCATTGTAAGAAGATAGAAGGAAAGGTCAAAGAGACAGAGGGTGGAACATGCAAGTATCAAGGGTGGACCAAAGAGAGAAGAAGATCCATGTGGAAGAGGACAAACTTAGAATTGAGTACCAAGATCAAAAGGAAGACAAAATTTGAAGAGAAGAAAGATGAAGAGGAAGAAGTTCCATTATAAGAATAACTCAATTATGAAGACAAATTGAAGAGTGAGAACTAGATAAGCAACGAAATTAAAGAAATGTAGAGTGACCAAGTCAAGATAAAGAGAAGATCAAAGTCAAGATGAAGATGTAGAGAACTGGAAGAAAAATAAGAAAACAAAATAGTGGAGCTCACATTTTTTCCTTATCCATGGAGTATGATTCGGGAACATTATCTCCACCTTGTAAATATGGTTTGTAGTCATGTAATTTTGGCTTGATAATGTGTTTGTAGATCTAGGAGGTTAGGTGGAGTCACTTAGATATGTTAGTTTTTCTCGGCCATTATGTGTTCGTGTTGTAATTGATGTCAAGTCCATTTATGTCAAATGTTATTATGGTGTTGTATGTGTCTCCATGAGGTGTTAATCAAGGTCAAACATGAAGGTTTATTGGCAAAGACAAAGTTTAGTGAGGTCTTAGAGGTCCTGGAGCATGGTTGAGTTTGCAAAGTCATTATATGAGTATTCTTGAGTTAGTTGGATGTTTTCATGAGGTCAAAAATGGTTATGAAGGTGTGTTGAGGTGTTAATGATTTTGTAAGATGTCATCATGGTCAATTCATGAGGTTTCATGGTTGAGTCAGTCATTCCAAGCATATTCCTAGCCTCGAACATGAAAAATGGTATGGAGGCATGAGTTTTAGATCTGATCGCTAAAAAATCATGGTAGCAATATAGTGATAGTTTACATGAGGTGTATGGTGATTTTCAGGTCAGTTTTCATAGGTTTGATAGTGTTTCATGGTCCTTGGGAAGTAAGCAGGTGGAAATAGGCTAAATAAACATAGGTAAATGAGATTGGATGGAGAGTTTTAAACATATTTGGGCTATATGGTGAGTATGAATAGATATAGAATGTTGTCATGATTATTCATGACAAGTTTTAGGTCATTCTAAAGAAGGAATTTTAAGATATGTAAGCTTTGGTAAAATCGGGAGTTTGAGAATGTGATTTTGAGGCAATCGTTGACCTTCTAATGCTCTTTGTGATTTTTTTCTTTGCATGGGAGCCTAGATATTTCACATATAATTTTAGGTTTGTTATGAATATTTTCCAAAATAATGAGGTGGTTTGATCATCATGTTTTTATGAATGATCATTAAGAAGATAAGATGTTTTGAAACCCTAACTAAACCCTAGCTAAAAGTGAATTGAGAAACTGTATTATACCAAGCTTATATTATTTGATTTTTCAAATGTGATGATTTGAGGTTGTACATGACCGCTCCATATTTCCAAAATGTGTATTATAACATGTGACAAAGATGTGGGCCCCACTTGAAAATATTAGTTTCTAAAGAAGTTCAATTTGTGATAAAGTTCTCTAAAGAATGTGAGAAATAAATTGACATTATTTTTGTCCATGGAGTTGTTCTAGGTTTTCATGATATTTTCAGCTTATGGTTGAGGTAAAAAATGGAAAAGTGTACCCTATTTATGAAGACTGGTTTTGGGGCGGTTTGGATTAAATTTGTAGTAAAAATAGAATTTTAGGAGATACATGTGGACTTGGGACTCCATTAATGTTTTGTTGTGATCCTAGTTCAAAGATATTTCTAGTGATATATAAAACTTGTGTTTTTGATATGGTATGAGCAAGAAATGACCCAATCTTTGAGGGTCAAATTTGGAGGATGTTTGGTTTAACATGGTGTCAAGTAGCTTCATGAGGTAAGATTATGGTTATGAGTTCTTAATGATTTATGAAGGTTTTTGAGTTCTTAGAAAACATTTATATGTGTGTTACATGCTCTAGTTAATATTGGAAGTGTGTTTGGTGGTGATGGAGCAAGTTGAGCTCAAGGTTGGTTCTTGAGTCCTAGAAGGATAAAGGAGTAGTTTTAGATATGGAATTGCTTGAGATAACGAAATCTAAGATATTATGGAAATAGGATTCATAGGGATTTCTAGTGGAATAATATTTTTCTCATGATGAGATGTTTTGAAGGGTCATCCAACTTGATTTGTGGAGAAGACGAATGCTTGTTTCTCAAGACAGAATTGTTTTTCCGGAAGATTGAGTTATATGAAGCTTCGAGATAGATTCGTTTATGTTTTATATAATTTGGATAATTAAGAGGGATGAATTTTTTCCTATATAAGGAATTTAGAGGTCTTGAAAGTGACAACAAGTGTGCAAAACAATTGAGTTAATAAAAATAATTTTTGAGCCGCTCATTTTGATGAAGAGGAAAGTTGGTGTGGTTTACACATAAAGATGTTTCAAGAGATATATAAAGCATATATTTGATATAAATGTTAGGGGGTTCCAATGAGTTGTTATATGCCATATTTGGGATGTTATTTGGTGGTTTTGTGGCTTAAAGGTGAAGACAGGCCACAAAATCTATTCTTTGGTGAAGGATAGAAGCCTTCTTGATAGAGTTATGTGAAATTTTACTAGTGAAAGAAAATTTATGACCATGTATGATGTTAATATGCCATATTTTACATGTGTGGTGAAATTTAAATCTTGACTAATCACGGTTATGGTGTTTTTGATTTTTTTCTCATCCAGTGATGGGTGTTTTGTTAAGTTGGAGCTTGTTTTCATGTGAGGAAGTGTTGAAGACTATACACTAAGAGTATTGTACACTTTCCACAGTTGTCTCGCCAGGGTTTGGGGCTGGGCCCAACCAGGGTCCAGGGT
This sequence comes from Taxus wallichiana var. yunnanensis, assembly GCA_018340775.1. NCBI lineage: Eukaryota > Viridiplantae > Streptophyta > Pinopsida > Cupressales > Taxaceae > Taxus > Taxus wallichiana. The sequence continues at coordinate 1,024,401,804 of CM031239.1, forward strand.
GCAGCCCCCCCAAAAAAAATTGGCCTTAAAACATGCCCAATATACCGGAAATGTGCTTTTCTCATATGGGTGGGATTTTTGACCCATAGGTTTATGGGACGGTTTTGGCCCATGGTTTTGATACCCACGGTTTTGTAAAACTACTTAAGCAATTGTCTATTTATATGGTTTTGTGCATATGGTAGGATAATGTAACATTGTAGATGTGTTTTGAATTCAGGTATGAATTCTGTAGAGTTTGTTGAGCATATCTCCAAACAGATCTGCGTATTATATTGAGAGAGCGGTGGCTTGTAATAAAATTTGAGCAAGTGATTCTTGGTGGAAGTAGCTGAAATCGGGTGAAACACGTTAAATACTATCTCTTTATGTTGTGTTATTTTATTCTGTAATTTTATTTGAGATCTGTAATATTTTCTACATAATAGTTTCTACTATTGTGATTCTGTGAGGGATTATTCCACATATTTTATTCCTTATTTCCTAAGATGTTTGAGCTTGTTTGGTGAATTTGACCATAGAAAACCTAAAAGGGCCCAATTTATGAATTTTAATGAGTGTGTTGTTATATTTTTTATTTTTTTGGTCAAACTAAAGGGATAAGACTAACATAGCTTATGTTTTTGAGTTGAGAAGCATATGAAGGTGATGTTTTAGTTCAAATTTGAACTAGTACTCTTAGAGGGAAAAGTGAGACCCATTTAGAAGTGTGTAATAGTTATAAGGGCATGAAATCAAGAAATGAAGTGAGGAAAATTAAGAGGAGAGTAATAGAGAATGTGTACAATGGTTTTAATCGAAGACAATTTTTGAAAGAAGAAGAAAGAGTGAGTAAAATATATTCATATTTAGATTATTTAGTTGGTGCTTAATCATCTTAGGGGGTCGTAGCCTCCTTGTGAAGTGGGTGTTTCACTAAATTATGGGTTGGTGCTCTACTAAACTAGGGGTTGGTACTCCTTGTGAAGTTGATAATTCACTAAATATATTTTCTTTGTGTAATATAAACAGAGTTTCAATGGGTTTTCTTCCCTTGAGGATTTTCCACTTAAATTTGGTGTTCTTGTGTACTTTCTTGCTCTTACTCTTTCGTATGGTTGATTCAATGCTTTGAACACACATATGGTTGATGTTTAATTGAATGGTTATATGAATGTTGATGTATGATAAGTGGAAATGGAATAATGTTTTAGTGGAATTATTCAACCCCTAGTCCCTTGTGCTTCTAATAAGTTTGGGTGTTGGCTTTTCAAAATTTGAATTTTGTACTCTCCCTCCAAAAGGAAAAATTTGAATTTGAAGGTAGGATTTTGGTTTTCTTAGGAGTTTCAAGCACTTTAGGGGGGTAATTTATGATGTTTCAAGCATAAATAATACCTATAGCTGTTTAGGATTAATAACATGTGTGTTAGGAGTTAAGGTCGTGGAGGCTAGTAAGTCTTAATGTTATGTACAAAGGAAATCATGCGACCGTGACTCTAAACTGATCCTATTCAAGTGAAACTAAATTGGTAAGATATATATAGCACTATCTAACTATTTACCATTTATCATTCGAATGATAAAGCCTTGGGAGTGAGAAGCTTCAATATTTTAAGAAACTTAGATTGCAAACTAACCGTGTGGATGGCTAAAATCTATGTATGATACTTTAAGTGATTGTTTTGCATAATGTTCAATGGTGAATCTTCTTCATGGTGTTGTATTGAGATTGGTAAGGAGACTAAACAATTATTATTTCATTGCATGAATCAGTATGTTTGGTTTTTTCCTTGTTAGTAGTATCATTTCTTGAGCAATATGTGGTAGAGTACTTGATGCACAAATTGGGTTAGAAGAAAAAGAATGAGTTCTGAAGAGGAATATTATGATTGAAGAGAGTTACAAGGAAATATTGGGTTCGCATGCATCCGTAGAAGTTTTACAAGACTAAGATTGAAGGATATATATATGAAACCTTGTAGTAGACAAATTGATTTTTAAAGGAAACCTTGTTTATGATTTTGGAAAATCTTTGACGAAAGGTTGTTGCATGTGAACAAGGAGTGTATAAATAATCAATGTAGATTTCAAATACTCCTTTAGAAGACCGAGAAAATGAATATTCGAGTGTAATTTTCTTAAGACACAAGGACAGAACATTACTCGTGAAACCTCTAGTTAGTGAGGCAAAGCATGAAATTATTGGGTTAAGGAAGCAATGGATGGATGCATTTACTTGTCTTGTCAAGATTAGAAGCTTAAATCTGTGACTACAGATGGTAGAAAGTGATTCAAAGAATTAGAAGGAATTATGAATGTTTGGGTGAGGATTGGAAACTTCTCGGATTCCCTAGTAAACACTCATAGGGTTTTTAGATTAATTAGTCATAGCATTAGTTTTTGAATAGTTTCTAAGTGTTGGAATCAAATAATCTTCCACAAGGTGTTAGGAGATGAATGAAGGAAGGAATGGAAGAAAGATGGATCTGAAGGGAGAAAAGAAATGAATTCCAAAGTAGAAAGGTCAGAGGGTTTATGTTTTGGGCCGGTAGTAAACAGAGCCAAACTTACTCACATAAAAAAATAAAGCAATACTGATAAACAAAATGACAAAAGTAGATATGAATCTAACAGAATAAACACACAGATCTGACGTAAGAAAGATCTAATGCATATAACACATGAATTCAACACAAAGTCTCAATATTTGTATTAATGTTTTCTTCTGTTACAAGAAAGCTCAAAGTCTTTCTCTCCTCACTTCTATTTTTCATACAAGATTGTCCACCTTTGAATACTACAAGTATCCAAGTATTTATAGAAGGAGAAGGAGAAAGAAGACAAAAAGGAGCCAACAACTTATTTACAAAATATCTACAAAATATCTAAAAGTCAAATGTTGACTTTGGGGCAATTTTGTGGATGACAACATCCCATGGTGCAACATGGATGATGTCATCACGTGTGCCAACATACTTTTAAATACTTTTACAAAAATGGGATTTATCCTAGAGGAGGAAGCCTATTCATCATCATCCCTTCACTTGAATGGAGTGTCTTGCTTCTGCTCTGAGAGGTGATATGATACTGAGCTCGATACTCCATGAACTTGCTGATCATCTTCTGAAGTTGATCATGATCGGGACCCTTTGTGTGATCTCCGATAACTTCACAAGTTTCTCATTCATCTCTGAGCCTATCAGGAGCTTGAAGTATTTGTTTCCTACCTCTATCAAGTACCCGATGAAATCACGGCAAGCCAGAAGGTTGTTAATAGATTCTCGGTCAAAAGTGACCTCTGGCATCAAACCTTGTGATGCAATTCCCTTGAAAAGATGAATAGTATCATTTTCTTCTCTCAAGGTGAACGATGCGCTAAGCAACCCTGAGACATCCTCAAGACAATCTGCTCCATTTGATGTTTCACGTTCTAGGGCTTCCTCCTTGATTTTGTCTATCTTTTCTAAGACAAACTCCATTTGATCAACCCGATAGTCTAAAGTGACAAGCGCTTTGTTGTGTGCTCATGGGTGATCAATGACGCCAAATTTTAACAAGTCATCGGTCAGGCAGTCGACCATTTTCTGAATGTCTCGTGTTGCAACTGGCATGGTCCAACTCTTCGAGATGGGTCCTGCTATTGCCTGAGTTCATTGTTTGCCTTATCTATACTTTGGTAGAGGCCTGTGAACTTCATGATTACTTCCTCACTGTCTCTGAGGATCTACTCTCTCCAGGAGGACACCGCTGCACCTTGTTCACCAATCTTGGCATATTCATTTATCTTCTCCTGACTAAGGACTTCAGGAGTTTCAGTGGCAGCTATAGGAGGTGCATTGCCCATTCTTTGCAGAGCTTGGAGAAGATGTTTGTTTTGTTCCTTTAACATTCTCTTCTTCTCCTTTGCTTCTTGCAGTTTCTTGCAAAGGGCATCCATGGCTGACAAGGCCTCTCCTTGTAGGCTCTCTGATGATGTTCCCATTATGACCTGGGTCACTATAAAATCTGTAGGAGACAGATCTTCTTTCTTCTTTATGGGATCCGGTAGGCTATCTCCATAACCCTTTCACCTGAAGCACTTTTTGAGAAGCGAGTTATAGCTTTTTTCTTCTTTGGTCCTTTAGCCGGGATGATGGAGAAGTCCATGGGTGCAATGGGGACTTTCCTCTTGTGTTGGCTTAGGTGGTCTGAGATCCAACTTGGACTTATGGGAGTGGGACCAGAGGACAAAGAAGAAACAGGGTGGAAGGAAGAACAACTGCAGTGGACACGGGGAAGTGTGTCGAGACACTTGGTGGTGGCATGGAGAAAGGGGCCGACACACCAACGCTCACGGGATTAGGAGTCACTACAAGAGAGGAGGCCATGGGGGTGGAAGGGATCTCGTAAGATGAGGGAAGAAATGTTGGGGGACAGATCCACAAGGGAAGAGAAGATGGAGGAAGAGGGAGGGGAAAGGAAGAAGACGGAGGAGAAGACACAACCAAAGGAGTGGTTGTTTGAGTGACATGAGGAGGGGAAGGAGGAGTGAGAGAGGGAACGGTTGGTACCTCACCAGTTGTAGTTGTGACAACATCCTGAGTGGATGTGTCCATTGGAGCACTTACCGCTTCTTCTTTTCCTGGGGACACTAAGTCCACAACTTGCTCTTCTGCGGTAGTAGGAGGGCTTTCAGGAGCTTTCTCTTGAGCAGTGCTTGCCTCTCCCACTTTATCTTTCCCTTTGCCTTTAGGCAAGTGTTCGGCCTCGGTGGGTGCATTTCCTGGGAGATGTGGTAAAATCTACCCCAAGATAGATGATACCATTTTTCTTACACCAATGCTCAAAGTGCATCAGCAGAGTAGGTTGAACCCTTTCTTGGATGGTCTGGGGTGCTTTGTTCCTATCAATATCTACGAATGGCCAATCATCCCCATCCGTGTCTAGGTAAACTTGATCAATTTCCTGATCAGTTTCTAGGAAATCCTTTGGGATGATGGCCACGCCATATTGAATGATCTCTACTAGGGCCACCAGGAGTGATCCTTTCATCTGAGTTCAACTTCATGATTTAAGTCGATGTAGATATCCTCGATCTGAGGAACATGGATAGGATCGATCTTTTCCCTTGGAAGGCAAACCACGAGGATCAAGGTTGGCCTTGCCAGAAATTATGCTTCAAATTGAGCAATTCAAGCTCTGCATACATCTCCCAAGCTTTACTTTGTGAGGGGCACGTGTACCTACCTACTGTGAGGGGGAATGGAGTTCCTCCCTTCTTCCTCTTCATACACTTCTCGTGATAGGTGATAAGCTACCTTGACAGCTCCAGAAGGATTAGTTTAGGCCCCGCATATCTCGGCAATCTTGTGGGTTCTCCCAAGAAGTTGGCAGCTCTGAGATAGGTAAAGGTGGGGAATTGCATAAACAACACTCCCCACTTCATTGTGGTGGTGATCACACTTTTTCTTGTCCGACCATGAGTCATGTTGGGCCTCAAGAGGCAGATGATGCCATAGAAGAAGACATCATTGATCTTGCTGAACTGAGCTATGTTGTTCTCGAGCCTCAACTCTGATAGTATTCATATATTTTGACTTGGGGCCATACCCCATACTGATTCAACCCTGGGTAGTCTCTCTCTGAGGTAGCTACATATACTACATAGGAGTTCATATAGAACCTCCCAGTTGTTGAAAGTTGTTGAAGTTGTTCCGAGATCGTATCACTGATAATCTTGCCCCAGCCAAAATGTTGATCGGGCACATTCTTATTCATTGTTTCCAAATACCTAAGCATCCACTTGTGAAAGTAATGGGCATCAGGAGCCCATGTACTCTACTTAGGAAGGTGATCATGTCACTCAGCTCTTCTAAAAATCACTGCGATGAATGACTTGGGGCCACCTACTTGCCACCTTTTTATTCTTGAGGTACACCTCATTCATCATCTGCATGCACTTGTCCTCATTATCGGTCCAAGTCTTCATGCAGTCTTCTTGACTTACTACCACAAAATGTCTGTGGTGGGGATGCCCAAGATAATCTCAAAGTGTTCAGGCTATGAGGTTGATTATCACTTTTCCTCCTCATTTTCGACACATCTTGTGTCCTTGTTGTAACAACGGCCCACCAACATGATGAATTCATTATTAATTGCGCTCACTGGGAGCCCTGCAGCAAAGTGTAGACCACTGCCAACCAATTTATCCATCCACGGGCTACCTGTGACCTTCTTGGTTCTGGCCCAAAATTCATCCATGTCTATATGCCCAAGTTCTGAATCTCTGATATCGAGATCACACTCTGCAAGTGAGTCAGGCATCCTGACCTTTTGGTATTTATACTTCATTTCTTGCTCCATCAACTTGGCTTTGCCTTTGGACTTGGTTGGCTTCTTACTCAATGAAGACATAAGTGCACTCGAGGATTGTTGTTGCTCTGCAAGAAGAATCAGAGAGTTCCAACATGTAGAAGGGCCATGTTAGCCATCAAGTTGTCCATAAAAGCTTTGCAAAATGAAAAATTATCAACTTATGAGCCTCTCGCAAGGCGCATCCTTACTGCAGGCTGTAGGGGCTTTTGAAAAGCAAGGCACACTTTTAGGGAGTGTTGCATGGGGAAAGCAAAGGCCAAAAGGGGCACGGGGCGAAAGGCTACACACAACATTCAGATGTTGATGTCAAGGAATATGCACTTACACCATATAGGAAGTGCTTTTAACTGGGCACAGAAAATTGTTTATGTACACACTCTGGGTGCGCCCATGTGCATATGGTTGCCAAGGTGTTGTGTTGGTTAAGTGCGCCAAAGACATGGATTTATAAGGTGGTAACACAAAGGTAAGGGTTTAGCACAACACGCAAAGTTGTTGTAGCACTTTGGTGCCAACACTTGCACCTTAGGAATTTTGTAGTTTATAGGGCACGAGAAGGGCTTATGCTTTGCATGGTCCTTTAATGCACCAATGGCGTGACTATTTTTGATGCAACATAACAAAATAGTGTGCCAAAGGGCACGACTGTGTTTAGTGTAACAGAGTTTGCAATGCGCCATAGTGAAAATAGTTTCACTATGTGGGCTGATTTCCTTTTTTTCTTGATTTTTACTCTTTTGGCTCAGATTTTGATGTCCAGGAGGGAAAACCTAGCAAGGCAAGGAGTGAAGGAAAAATGGGCATGAGTTATTTTTGAGGCCGAGCCTTCCAGATTTGCAGATCTGGAAGGAAAGGAAAGGAGGGTTTGGCAGTGGGTACTTGGGTTTGCAAATGGTGTTATCCTTTCCTTCTAGATTCATTTTTATTATTCAACAATCCTAATCACCTAGCCCAACATCCATAAAAACAACAACAAGGATGGTAGAAACCACTTACCCGGTATAAATAATGATGAAGGAAAGAAGTGGGGTCCACGATCACGACAAATGGCACGCATGGGCTGACGAGAGCAACTGACAGTGCAGAGGAATAACTTTTCACATTTTTTTTTAATTGTGAAAATGACAGTTCAGTGTGCCTATATATAGAAAAATGCATTTATTGTGCCACCAACTTTTTCCTTTGGCACACTTTACGGAGAGACGTCGACATGGGAAGGTCACACCATGGCGTGGATTTTAATATGTCGACATCATGTTACATGCACCTAAGGCACACCTCAAAAAGGTGTTAACATGCTTGCGGATGTGCCAGGCACACTTAAAGAGGGCACATCATTTAATGATGTTGCAATAAGCATGAGTGTGCCTAGGGACCAAAGGGGCAAGCAATTTTGCAAGAGTGTTGACACTACATTACTTGCACCCAATCAAAAGGTTTGAAAATGGCTAAGTTCTTTAAAACTTGATTTTCCGAAAGGGAGTTCTAGGCCATTCAGAACATTAATAGACCTTTTCAAGGGACCAAAATGGAATTTTGGTATGGTTACCTACAAAATTGCCCTTGTCAATTTTACAGGATAACAACTAGCTCTTTTCTGGGGACTATCTTTGAGTGAAGCTTAAGGGTAGAGAATCCCATATTTTCATGTGCCTATCCATTGGGTTACAGAGTCAAAAACAAGGGTGACGAAAAAGAAAGGAAAACACACAACTAACAGAAAGCAAACACACGACAAAAAAAAACACACAACTAAAGAAAATTGTACAAAGAAGAGAGCAAGCTCTACTTCCTAAATATTTTGAGATGTTTCCTGCTATAGGGAAGTGGGAGTTCAGTTCCATCCAGATACAAGAGATAGAAGCTACTCTCTCCATTCAGCTTGTCTGATCTTGAATGGCCCTCTCCAAAGAGAATCAAATTTCCCGTGCATGCCCTTTGGTTCTCTTCGCTTGTCCCATAGGAGGACAAGATCTCCCACCTAGAAATCTCTCTACTTGGCCTTTTTATCAACATAGTATTTTGACTTTATTCTGATGTTCGGTGATCCTATCACCACCCTTACCCTTTTTTCTTCAAGTTCTGTTAGATACATGATCCTCTTTTCAAGAGAATTCTGAAAGTTTCATCTTCGATCGCTCATGCCAAGCGTAGAGCAGGGAGTTCCATGGAGATAGGGATCTCAACGTCAATTCCATATAACACTTGAAAAGGTGACATTCCGAGAGACCTCTTCGGGGTAATACGGTCTACCCACAAAGCATCATACAATGACTTGTGCCATGACCATTGATTCTCATCGACTAGCTTCCGTATGATAGTCACTAGGTTTTTATTGCTGGATTCAGCCTGACCATTCCCTTGAGGGTAATAATCCAGGCATGGGCCAAGGTTATTCCGTATCCATAGAAAAAACCAATAACTTCCCATGAGGAGAAGTTGGAAGCATTATCAGCAACGATCTTGTGTGGGATGCCAAATCTCACAATGATATTTTCTTTGATGAAGTTGCAAACAACTTCAGAGGTGGCATTCTTAATAGGTATGGCCTCCACCCATTTGGTGAAGTAATCTATTGATTGTTAGGACATAACTATGTCCGGAACTTGATTGGGATGGAGTGCTCTGATAAATTCAATTCCCCATTTCCTGAATGGTTCATCAATAATGACGGGCCTGAGGGGAAAAGCAACCAATTTTGGTTTACCAACGAACTATTGGCAGAGCTCACATTTTGCTACCCAGTGGTCAGATCCTCGAAATAGCATTGTTGCCAAGTAGTAGTACTAGCCCGAATGATCTTATGTGCTATCATCAAGAGGAAAAGTGACCACCAGTCAATCATGAAATATTTCTAGTAACTTCACCTGATGTGGCTTGTCAACGCATCGCAAGAAGATGCCATCAATCCCGCGCTTGTATAAACCGTCATCCCATATGACATATCTGGCTGCCCTGAGCTTTACTGTCCACTTCTCCTTTGAAGTTAGATGGGCTGACACTCACCGTAAGTGAGAAAGAAAGTGATGTCGAATACCACTCATCGCTGGTCACAACAAATAGAACCATAGGTAGAGAATCAACTTTCTCCAGCTTCACCCTGCGCTCCGTCGATGCAATCAACTTTCTCTTCAGGATCTCCTGAATCTTTATTTTCAGCCATGAGCTGACATAGGCCTCTACCCCTTACCAACTTGGTTGGTTTGATGTCCAGATCATACTCTTGGACCTTTGCGATCCAATTCCCTCATAAGCTTCCTAACTCCTGTTGAGTTAGGATAGACTTAACTGCCGTGTCAGGAACCAACACTACCGTATGAGAGTTTAGGATGTAGTACCGAAGTTCTTGACTACTTTGACTACTACAAAGGCATGTTTTTCTAACTGAGACATCTTCAATTCATGAAGCTTGAGAGGGGAGCTCATGAACGATGATGGGGATTCAACATCCTCAGAGTTCTTCTGCATTAAGATGGCAGATACAGTATGCGCAGACGCATAACTGTACATGATGAAATCTTTGGAGAAGTCAGGGCATACCAGAACTAGTGCATGAGCAACGGAGGCTTTTATATCCTCGAATGACATCTTTCCTTCTTCACTCCACCGAAAATTTGTGACCCCTTCATCATATTTGATATGTGACGAGTCTTTTTCAAATAAGTCCTGAACAAAGCGCCTAGAAAATTCACCTTTCCAAGAAGAGTGAACACCGGTCGGTCTTACTTAGGGGCAAGGTAAGGCTCAATAGCCTTGACTCTTTCGATGTTTATCTTTTGTTCCTTCCTTGCACGACAACAACGTGTCCCAACAACTTTCCTTCAAAGGACCCCAAAATAGACTTTTTTGGATTTAGGGAAATCCCGTGTTCTCGCATCTAATCAATACTTGCTCCAAATGATCACAGTGATCACTTCACTTTTTAGAGAACACAGTTAAGTCATCCAGATAAACTACGATGACCTTCCCCATCATACCTTTGAATGCGAAGTCCATAGCTCACTGAAAGGTGGCACCGGCATTGGTCAAGCCGAAAGGCATCCTGTTGTAGGTGAATGTGCCCTAGGGAGTAGTGAACGTTGTTTTGAATTGGTCTTCAGGTGAGACCTCAATCTGATTATAGCCTAAAACCATCGAGCATGGACAACATCTCTGAACCAGTTACTGCTTGTAGAACCTGATCCATTATGGGCAGTGGATAATTGTCCTTCAGGGATGCCTGGTTCAGGTTGCGAAAATCTACGCATATGCATATTTCACCATTCTTCTTTCACACGGGCACAATGTTTGTGACCCAGGTACTATGATGGATAGGAAAGATAATTCTCACATCCAACATCTTCTATATTTCCACCTGATGGTACCCGAGATCTTAGGATTGTAGTGCCTTTGTTTCGCGCAAAGGGTTTGACATCGTCCTTTAACGGATGTCATGTTGAACGTCCTTAGGCTTGAATGACTTTAGATCAGCATAAGACCATGCCAATACATCCATATATTTCTTCAACAACTTGAAAATTTCCACTTTTCCTCGGGTGTACAACACTTCCCGATGTTCACAAACTCATGGATGCTCTATAGAGCTTAGATTAATAGATTCGGTCTCTGGAGAAGAGCTAGGGTCATTCTGTCACTTTTTCTTGATGAAGTGGTCATGCTTGTCAAACAATCATTCCAGGGAGACTAAACCTTTCAGAATTTTGTTCCCCTTGAGCTGACAGATGCCTCCACCTTCTATTGATTCATTTGCTTGACCAGTGATGGACTCACGACATACCAAAGTAGATCCTTCGAAATGAAGCTCATTGAAATTGTCTACTTTCTCTAGGAAAGCAATAAGCTGATTGTCATCATTGAATACCTACCAGTGGTGAGAATTGTCTGCACGCTTGGGTGAAAGACTACCTCAATGGTATATGTGTCTATTTTCAGCCCTGGGTGAGGGAGCATAAGCGAGGCAGAGATGGCCAATGAATCGGCCATGTCATTTTGGGCTCATGGAACCACTTTGATTGAGAAGGCATCAAACTCCTCAATGTTGTCCCATACTACGTTGTGGTAGTGCCTGAGTCTGTCATTTTTTACTTGGTATACTCCCTTTACCTGATTGACAATCAGTTCGGCATCACCCTATACTTTTAGGTTCTTGATTCCTCTTTCCTTTGCAGCTTGCATGCCGAGTAGCAAAGATTCATACTCAACAGTATTGTTTGTATTGAAAAACTACAATTTGAAAGAAAGAGGGAAAATCTCCTCTTCAGAGATATCAGGATGGCTCCAACGCCACATCCACTTGTTGCACAACTACCATCAAACTGCAGCGTCCATATCTTGTTAAGGTCCTCCTCCTGACGAGAACGTCCATTCTATCAGACTCAGTGGATAAGAAGTAGTTCCCCATCCCTGATGATTCGAAGAGAATCTGGGCCTTGGGGTCATCAGAGTTGGTGACCAGGTACTTATTTTGTGATTCAGGCTCCAATGTCTGCATTACTCCTTTGATGGGGATTCTAGCTTTGGACCAGTCCATATGAATCTCTCCACCGAATTCCCTACAAAAACTTCTCCCTAGTAAAATTCCATATGCTGCTAGAATATCAGCAACGAGGATGGTCATCTTTACCCTTTTCTCTGGGAATGCTGCAAATGTGAACTGTGCGTCTTTGATCTGACCAATTAATGGAACCTGTTTGGTTTCCATGGAGTAACATCTACCAAAAGGCTTGGTAAGAGTGAGGCCCAAAGCATGGGTGACCTTTGCCATGACATTATCAGAAGCCCCAGAATCAATTATGCAGTTACTTAGCTTGTGACCATTGATCAGGAGGGAGAGATAAAAAGGTTCAATTTTTCCTGATGCGAAGTCGAGGCAACATTTATGCGAGATGCAGGAGGAGTGGAAAGGATTCCTTTTGGGGAGATAGGAGAGGAATGACGGCTTGGCTTTGGATATATTTGGTTAATCTTACAAGCTGCTCAGGTTAGACTGAAGATATTCAGCCTTCAGACATTTGAATCTTGGTCTTTTTAGCATGGTCAACTATGTCGAATGTGACCAAGGGTTACGCTTGATGAAGGAATGAGTCCTTCATTTCATGATGGTAGGGGAGGGTTACTGGTCTTTATGGAAATGGAAGAAGATTGATTTGGAGGAGAGATAGAGGAAAATATTTCTTCACAAAAGGTTTAATAGGAGGTTGAGCAGGAAGAGGATTACCTCTTTTAGCAATGGTTTGGAGGCGTGTTTAATACACACCTTTTCCTTTTCAGTATCTTAAAGAAGAACTTCTTTTCTTTCCTCAGAGCGGTGAAAATAACATATGACTGTCCACTTGCATACCCTTGGGTACCTTCCTCTTCATCAGATTCCTCATCTTCAAATTCCATATACCCGATCATAGAGTCACCAGTCGGTTCACCGACATCTTGATCATCTTCACCTTGCGACGAAGGTTCTTCATAAATTTTCTCATCTTCTTCGATCTCGACCAAGGCATTAATCGAGGGGCCTCAAGTGCTAACCTTGGAGCAGCAAGTGGGAAAACATGGCTTTTGAGGGGTGTTGTTGGGAGTGAAGTTCCTCCGTGGGATATCCCGGTACTGAGTGCTAGATGAAGCTTGAGCTAATTGCTTCTTTAATGCGAGCAAGTCATTTGCCATCTTCTGGAATGCCGATCTGATGAAGTGGCTTGAGAAGGAGTCAAAGCCTTTGATTTGATGGCTCTCATTTTAACTCACCAGATATAAGTAGGTTATCCTCTATCCGAATGGCCGCAGCTTGAGCGAGGACCAAGGTGGTGATTTGTTCTTGTAAAAGTAAGAAACTTACTCTTGAACTCATGGCGTTCACAAAGAAACACTTTTGATTTTCTGGTGTTGGCAACATGGTAGGTGGCACACGGTTAATCAATGAATTGAAATGGGTGATAAAATCATGCATGGTTTCATTGGCCTCCTTCTTCAAGTGAGTAATCTTTGACAGTAATGCAAATGCATCTTCTGAAGGCTTATACCTGTCTTCAAATGTAGTTCGTAATGTGGCCCAACTGGTGATAGATCCGGCCGGCAAGTGTTGGAACCACTCTACTGCAGTCCTTGCAAGGTCTCTAGAAAGAGGCGTACCGACACGTCTTCATGGGTCACATCTAGGATGTTGCATGACATAATGAATGCAGATATATGTGCATCCATGCTTTGATTTCCACTCCCATCAAATCTTGGGAAATTCTTATGGTTTCCATGAGGGAGTGCATGAACTGATGTGGCAATGCAAGAGGACCCATAACGTTTCCCCATGGTACTACCATTTGAAAAGCTGGAAAGAGGACGCGAGCCGGGAGTGCGGTTCCACTTAGTAACAAGGCACTGCAAATTGACGTGGAAGCTCCTTGTGAAAACTAGTTCTTTCATGGAGGCGAGGCACTTCTTGCGACCGATCAGCACTTAACTCAAATGATGAGAAACATGCTGGTGTAATACTGAAATTGTGCCTCTGAAGTAGATCAAAAATAGGATCGACTTCTCCACGATGAGCTCTTCTGCTACGGGTAAATGGTTCACCCACCAGTGTATCTGCTCAGATCGGCAATAATTTGGAGCAGATTTATAATAATCTTTTTGTTTGTACTTGCTGATTTTCTGATTTTTCTAAAAAATCAGCAGCATGCACTTTTCTAAATACTTAAATTTATCCCTTTTTTAAACAACCGATTGTGGTTTAATGACAAGGATTAGTAGGGATAAAAAGTGGGATAATTTTAGTAAGCTGATTTTCGGATCTTAGATTTGATTTTTGCAAGGGTTTGAAAATATTTGTAAAAATATCAAGATCTCAGATCTACGGAAATATATGGGTTTTTATAAAAACTCAACTGAACTAAAGGTTTCTAACTGGTCCAGATCTATAGATCTGCTAAGAAAATTTTCAGTTTGGGTCACTTTTGCAAAAATTTCAGATTTTAACAAAGGGTTAAAATTTTCAAACTGGTAGTGACTTTGATAGTTTTTTATTTATTTTCTTAGTTCGATCCCCAAAGAGTCACCAAAAATTGTTGGTCCAAAATCTGTCGGGTGGGCAGATCTATGGATAGATAGGCCAACAATGTGCAGGGCATAGCCCCTCTTTGAGATAACAAAGTGAAACTGGTTTATTGCTATTCTACCAACAAGAACCTGTGCAAGTCCTACAATATTCTACCTTCAGGGGGGGTTTGGGATCTCATCCCAGTAGAGTTAGTTCCATGAAGAACAAAAAGGAATGAAGGAAGGAATGGAAGAAAGATGGATCTGAAGGGAGAAAAGAAATGAATTCCAAAGTAGAAAGGTCAGAGGGTTTATGTTTTGGGCCGGTAGTAAACAGAGCCAAACTTACTCACATAAACAAATAAAGCAATACTGATAAACAAAATGACAAAAGTAGATATGAATCTAATAGAATAAACACACAGATCTAACGTAAGAAGATCTAATGCATATAACACATGAATTCAACACAAAGTCTCAATATTTGTATTAATGTTTTCTTCTGTTACAAGAAAGCTCAAAGTCTTTCTCTCCTCACTTCTATTTTTCATACAAGATTGTCCACCCTTTGAATACTACAAGTATCCAAGTATTTATAGAAGGAGAAGGAGAAAGAAGACAAAAAGGAGCCAACAACTTATTTACAAAATATCTAAAAGTCAAATGTTGACTTTGGGGCAATTTTGTGGATGACAACATCCCATGGTGCAACATGGATGATGTCATCACGTGTGCCAACATACTTTTAAATACTTTTACAAAAATGGGATTTATCCCAGAGGAGGAAGCCTATTCATCATCATCCCTTTGCTCGAATGGAGTGTCTTGCTTCGCTCTCTCTGAGAGGCGATATGATACTGAGCTCGATACTCCATGAACTTGCTGATCATCTTCTGAAGTTGATCATGATCGGGACCCTTTGTGTGATCTCCGATAACTTCACAAGTTTCTCATTCATCTCTGAGCCTATCAGGGAGCTTGAAGTATTCGTTTCCTACCTCTATCAAGTACCCAATGAAATCACGGCAAGCCAGAAGGTTGTTAATAGATTCTCGGTCAAAAGTGACCTCTGAGCATCAAACCTTGTGATGCAATTCCCTTGAAAAGCTGAATAGTATCATTTGCTTCTCTCAAGGTGAACGATGCGCTAAGAAACCCTGAGACATCCTCAAGACAATCTGCTCCATTTGATGTTTCACGTCTAGGGCTTCCTCCTTGATTTTGTCTATCTTTTCTAGGACAAACTCCATTTGATCAACCCGATAGTCTAAAGTGACAAGCACTTTGTTGTGTGCTCACGGGTGATCAATGACGCCAAATTTTAACAAGTCATCGGTCGGGCAGTCGACCATTTTCTGAATGTCTCGTGTTGCAACCTGACATGGTCCAACTCTTCGAGACGGGTCCTGCTATTGCCTGGAGTTCATTGTTTTCCTTATCTATACTTTGGTAGAGGCCTGTGAACTTCGTGATTACTTCCTCACTGTCTCTGAGGATCTGCTCTCTCCAGGAGGACACTGCTGCACCTTGTTCACCAATCTTGGCGTATTCATTTATCTTCTCCTGACTAAGGACTTCAGGAGTTTCAGTGGTAGCTATAGGAGGTGCATTGCCCATTCTTTGCAGAGCTTGGAGAAGATGTTTGTTTTGTTCCTTTAACATTCTCTTCTTCTCCTTTGCTTCTTATAGTTTCTTGCAAAGGGCATCCACGGATGACAAGGCCTCTCCTTGTAGGCTCTCTGATGATGTTCCCATTGTGACCTGGGTCACTGTAAAATCTGTAGGAGACAGATCTTCTTTCTTCTTTATGGGATCCGGGTAGGCTATCTCCATAACCCTTTCACCTGAAGCACTTTTTGAGAAGTGAGTTATAGCTTTTTTCTTCTTTGGTCCTTTAGCCGGATGATGGAGAAGTCCATGGGTGCAATGGGGACTTTCCTCTTGTGTTGGCTTAGGTGGTCTGAGATCCAACTTGGACTTATGGGAGTGGGACCAGAGGACGAAGAAGAAATACAGGGGTGGAAGGAAGAACAACTACAGTGGACACGGGAAGTGTGTCGAGACACTTGGTGGCGGCATGGAGAAAGGGGCCGACACACCAACGCTCACGGATTAGGAGTCACTACAAGAGAGGAGGCCATGGGGGTGGAAGGGATCTGCAAGATGAGGGAAGAAATGTTGGGGACAGATCCACAAGGGAAGAGAAGATGGAGGAAGAGGGAGGGGAAAGGAAGAAGATGGAGGAGAAGACACAACCAAAGGAGTGGTTGTTTGAGTGACATGAGGAGGGGAAGGAGGAGTGGAGAGGGAATGGTTGGTACTCGCCAGTTGTAGTTGTGACAACATCCTGAGTGGATGTGTCCATTGGAGCACTTACCGCTTCTTCTTTTCCTGGGGACACTAAGTCCACAACTTGCTCTTCTGTGGTAGTAGGAGGGCTTTCAAGAGCTTTCTCTTGAGCAGTGCTTGCCTCTCCCACTTTATCTTTCCCTTTGCCTTTAGGCAAGTGTTCTGGCCTGGTGGGTGCATTGCCCAGGGGAGATGTGGTAAAATCTACCCCAAGATAGATGATACCATTTTTCTTACACCAATGCTCAGTGCGTTGCAGAGTAGGTTGAACCCTTTCTTGGATGGTCTGGGGTGCTTTGTTCCTATCAATATCTATGAATGGCCAATCATCCCCATCCGTGTCTAGGTAAACTTGATCAATTTCCTGATCATTTTCTAGGAAATCCTTTGGGATGATGGCCACACCATATTGAATGATCTCTCCAGGGCCACCGGAGTGATCCTTTCATCTGAGTTCAACTTCATGATTTAAGTCGATGTAGATATCCTCGATCTGAGGAACATGGATAGGATCGATCTTTTCCTCGGAAGGCAACCACGAGGATCGAAGGTTGGCCTTGCCAGGAAATTATGCTTCAAATTGAGCAATTCAAGCTCTGCATACATCTCCCGAGCTTTACTTTGTGAGGGGCACGTGTACCTACCTACTATGAGGGGGAATGGAGTTCCTCCCTTCTTCCTCTTCATACACTTCTCGTGATAGGTGATAAGCTACCTTGACAGCTCCAGAAGGATTAGTTTGGGCCCCGCATATCTCGGTAATCTTGTGGGTTCTCCCAAGAAGTTGGCAGCTCTGAGATAGGTAAAGGTGGGGAATTGCGTAAACAACACTCCCCACTTCATTATGGTGGTGATCACACTTTTGCTTTTCCGACCATGAGTCATGTTGGGCCTCAAGAGGCAGATGATGCCATAGAAGAAGACATCATTGATCTTTCTGAACTGAGCTATGTTGTTCTCGAGCCTCAACTCTGGATAGTATTCATATATTTTGACCTGGGGCCATACCCCATACTGATTCAACCCTAGGTAGTCTCTCTCTGAGGTAGCTACATATACTACATAGGAGTTCATATAGAACCTCCCAGTTGTTGAAAGTTGTTGAAGTTGTTCCAGATCAGATCACTGATAATCTCGCCCCAGCCAAAACAATGATCGGCACATTCTTATTCATTGTTTCCAAATACCTGAGCATCCACTTGTGAAAGTAATGGGCATCAGGGAGCCCATGTACTCTACTTAGGAAGGTGATCGTGTCACTCAACTCTTCTAAAAATCACTGCGATGAATGACTTGGGGCCACCTACTCGCCACCTTTTTATTCTTGAGGTACACCTCATTCATCATCTGCATGCACTTGTCCTCATTATCGGTCCAAGTCTTCATGCAGTCTTCTTGACTTACTACCACAAAATGTCTATGGTGGGGGATGCCCAAGATAATCTCAAAGTGTCGGGCTATGAGGTTGATTATCACTTTTCCCTCCTCATTTTCGACACATCTTGTGTCCTTGTTGTAACAATGGCCCACCAACATGATGAATTCATTATTAATTGCGCTCACTGGGAGCCCTGCAGCAAAGTGCAGACCACTGCCAACCAATTTATCCATCCACGGGCTGCCTGTGACCTTCTTGGTTCTAGCCCAAAATTCATCCATGTCTATATGCCCAAGTTCTAAATCTCTGATATCGAGATCACACTCTGCAAGTGAGTCAGGCATCCTGACCTTTTGGTATTTATACTTCATTTCTTGCTCCATCAACTTGGCTTTTCCTTTGGACTTGGTTGGCTTCTTACTCGATGAAGACATAAGTGCACTCGAGGATTGTTGTTGCTCTGTAAGAAGAATCAGAGAGTTCCAATGTAGAAGGGCCATGTTAGCCATCAAGTTGTCCATAAAAGCTTTGCAGAATGAAAAATTATCAACTTATGAGCCTCTGGGCGCAAGGCGCATCCTTACTGCAGGTTATAGGGGCTTTGAAAAGCAAGGCACACTTTTAGGGAGTGTTGCATGGGGAAAGTAGTGCCAAAAGGGGCGGGGCGTGGAAAGGCTACACACAACATTTAGATGTTGATGTCAAGGAATATGCACTTACGCCATAGGAAGTGCTTTGGAGGGGCGCAGGAAATTCTTATGTTACACACCTCCGAGGTGTGCCCAGTGCATATTTTTAAGGTGTTGTAACACAAAGGTTAAGTGCGCCACAGGGGCTTAGCGCGGCACGGGTAGGGTTTACACAACACGCAATGTTGTTGTAGTTGCTTTGCGCCAGCACTTGCGCCTTAGGAATTTTATAGTTTATAGGGCGCGAGAAGGGCTTATGTTGTGCATGTGGTCCTTTAATGCACCAATGGCACGACTATTTTTGATGCAACATAATGAAATAGTGCGCCAAAGGGGTGCGACTGTTTAGTGTAACAGGAGTTTGCAATGCGCCATAGTGAAAATAGTTTCACTATGTGGGCTGATTTCCCTTTTTCTCGATTTTTACTCTTTTGGCTTAGATTTTGATGTCCAGGAGGGAAAACCTAGCAAGGCAAGGAGTGAAGGACAAATGGGCATGAGTTATTTTTGAGGCCAAGAGCTTCCATATTTGCAGATCTGAAGGAAAGGGAAAGGAGGGTTTACAGGTGGGTACTTGGGTTTGCAAATGGTGTTATCCTTTCCTTCTAGATTCATTTTTATTATTCAACAATCCTAATCACCTAGCCCAACATCCATAAAAACAACAAGGATGGTAGAAACCACTTACCCGGTATAAATAATGATGAAGGAAAGAAGTGGGGTCCACGATCATGACAAATGGCACGCATGGGGCTGATGAGAGCAACTGACAAGCACAGAGGAATAACTTTTCACATTTTTTTAATTGTGAAAATGACAGGTCGGGTGCGCCTATATATAGAAAAATGTGCATTTATTGCGCCACCAACTTTTTCCTTTGGCGCACTTTACAGAGTGTCAACATGGGGAAGGTTGCGCCATGGCGCGGAGTTTAATATGTCGACATCATGTTACATGCACCTAAGGTGCACCCAAAAAGGTGTTAACATGCTTGTGGATGTGTTAGGCGCACTTAAAGAGGGCGCATCATTTAATGATGTTGCAATAAGCATGAGTGCACCTAGGGACCAAAGGGCGCAATTTTGAGAGTGTTGACACTACATTACTTGTGCATCCAATCAAAAGGTTTGAAAATGGCTAAGTTCTTTAAAACTTGATTTTCCGAAAGGGAGTTTTAAGCCATTCATAAACATTGATAGACCTTTTCAAGGGACCAAAACGGAATTTTGGTAAGGTTACCTGCAAAATTACCCTTGTCAATTTTACAGATATTTTTTTGAAGGAGAAAGTAAATCAAAATATATCTTAGGAAATATGTTTATGTTGGGCTACTTAAAAGAGAATATTGCTAACATGGGTGAAGTTTAGTTAAAGGAGTTAGATTATTAATGAGGGGATACAATTATGTACACAATTTGTGGACCTAAAAGGTGTCTAAGTAGTCTACACATTATTCTAGAAGTTTGTAGTTCTTTCCAACCACCACCATACCATTGGAAATTGATTAGAGAAGTTTAAGAAGGGCGCTTTGGAAAACTGAGGTAACTTATTGAATATTTTGTATTGTTTCAATTTGATAGATGAAATAGTCTTAGAAGAGGTGTAAAAATATGGTCAAGATGAATGAAATCCCAAATCAGGTTTATAAGGGAAAATTTGGCTTGTAAAGGAAGTTATTAAGCCTTGAGAAAGTGAGTTTTGATCAAGAAGTAGTGTTTTAGAGATTGTGATCAAGTTGACAATGTCAATTGATGGAAAGTACTTAGACTCAGTATCGATCCGTAAATGGTATAAGTGAGTAAAACTTATTAAATACCATTAAAATGGATTTTTAAAACTTGATCATAATGTGTTTAAAAACTAAATTTAAAAGTGATTTTTAATTATAAAAATCCATACTTCTCCAATTATTCAATTAAAAATAATCAAATCAACTCTTTTTTCGTTTTCAGTAAAAATAATAGCTTTAAATTATAAATATCATAATCTAATTTAAATATGCAATAAAAATTAATAATATTGCTTAAAATTAGGAAAACATAGACATCAAGTCGCTTACGAGTTCACCAATTGGCTATGTCTTCTGGATTGCCTTCACGCAACTCGATCCATTAAAAAAATGATTTGAAGTACAATTGAAAACTTACAATTCAATAATGAATCAAAATACCTACAAAAATCTGCCCACAGCACTCGAAAGACTGATTATACTAAGCAATGTCGTCCCCATCTTTTGGTAGCAGAAGTGCATGATCCATTTCCCTACATTTTATGTCAAAGCGTTACTTCAACTCGGTTACAAAGACATAAAATAAACACCAAAATAGGAAAAAAGATACACTATATGGAGCATTTTTGAGTTCTGAAAATTTCTCCGCACCATCTCGTGGTTGAAAATGCCCCATAAAATGGCTTAATTCACCGATCTGTACAATCTTTCCTTTACAAAAAATAACAAAGTCAAAACTGTAACCCTATTTAAATATCAATTTCTTCTTTTTATACCACTTACAAGTGGTTGGTAGATTGGTAAAGGAACCTATATTTTTGGTAGGAGGTCCACGGTTTAATCCTCCTCTCAAGCACTTTGACATTTCACATTGGGATAAAATCCCACATTGACATGATTAGAAACAACTAAGCCTTTAAATAGGATTTAACCGCCCACCTATCTTATGATTTTAGTCACGTAGTGTTATTTTTTCCATTTGTGGGTGAAGCCTCCCCGTGATCTCACTAGTTTATTAATTGGC
This sequence comes from Taxus wallichiana var. yunnanensis, assembly GCA_018340775.1. Lineage (NCBI taxonomy): Eukaryota > Viridiplantae > Streptophyta > Pinopsida > Cupressales > Taxaceae > Taxus > Taxus wallichiana. Next base: position 1,024,423,331 of record CM031239.1, read on the forward strand.
TCACCAATTATTGGCATTGGTGAGTTGTGGAAAGTTGGATTGTGGAATGACTTGGCCGATCGGTTGGCTAAGAGGGTGAAATAGATAGACCATTGAGTTCACGAGATATATATCTCACCCATTTTGGAATATATGAAGAATGTGGTGGCAAGATCCACCATGTGGACCTCTCTAAAATCACCAACACTATAATACTCCAACCCCGCCACATGTCACAACAGAATGCACAAAATAATATGATATCAAGTATAGTGTACGTGCATAAATTAAATCACACTAATATATGATTTTTTTACATCCCCTTTTGAATGGATACTGACATATCAAATCAAATTCTTCTCGTGTCAATTTCTTTCCTCGACCAATCTTGAATCACACAAATAGGTTCTGGAAACAAACTAGGGTCTTGTTTGACTTGTGCCTTCCTGTTGACCAACTTTGACCTAAATTGTGACCAACGACAACTTGAGCATACAATGTCCACTTCACGTGTTCTAATAGGCATTGAAAATATCTTGGAATTCTCTTTTGAACTATACTAGTTTAGAAAGATCCTAGGAAATTATGATGCCAAAAATGACCTCTAGATCACACCTCCCCAATAAGAAGGATTTTGGTCCCCAAAAGTCAAATCACCCACTGAATCTCCTAAATGACTCTCAACATTACACCAAAGTATAGAAATTCAGATATAGCATAGTGGTTATGGTTTCCAAATATTAAAATTCCAAAAATATCATAGAAAATGGATTAGTGTAAATAGACACAAAACACCTTCCAAAGAGGAAATGTCTAATGAACCCATGTGAATTGGCCAATACTACAACTACAAAAGTAGATTGGTATGACATGATCATCAAATTAAAATAATAAGTGGTGTCTACTCGACCCGTAAAACTACCAATGTACTCTACAAAATATCACTAAAATGAATCAATATGAAATGAGGACTCAAATGCCAAACATATGCAAGTTTCCATTGACCTTGTGAACTAAAAATTATTATAAATGATCAGTATCAAATAGACCACCAAACACCAACATAAGTGAGTGTTCACGACTTCTGAAATCATCATTCATGACAAAATATCATGGAAATGATTCAAAAATTAAACTGCAAAATGCCTATAACGAGGTGAGAGTTAGACTGAATCCCTAAAACTACATGTGAAGATCAAATATATATCCAATGTGAAATTGGGGATAGAATCAACCTTCCTACACAACTATTACATTCCAAATAAGTGAAACTTCCACAATGTAAAATATTACCTTGTGCAACTTACAAACTAATTTGTTATTATAATAAAAATATACTCTGATTGTAACCACGTGTAATAGTTTCAAATAAATGCCTACAAATAATGGACTTAAAATCATGTGTAATTATTACGTATGGTTCCAAAAAAATGTATTAGTATTATACTTACAAACGGTGTCCAATAGGGTCTTATAAACATCCATATATTTACACAAAAGTGACAATAAATACTCTAAAAATGTAAATCCAAAATTAGACATTCTAAATATGCCCACTGAACCTACGTACTCTATTGTCAAAATCAAAATAGAATCTATCAACCATAAATGTGAGAAGACATTCTGAGTATGATAAACCTGTCACTTAGCTCTTCCCTACAGGTGACTCCAAAAATCATATTCAAAGCTGAAAATGAATATGGGAAAATTTCCTTTCAACATACAATGGAATCCCACAAAATTGCTTTGAAAAATTGCAAGCTATTTATCAATCACAACTATGCAAACATGAAACTAAGGAATTTTTTACCAATCCACTTAATTGGATTTTCCTATTTAGGTGGTTATACTTCCTCGAATGCTTGGGAATCTTCATGGTTTAGATAAAAATCATTGGTTTTACATTGCTTTCTTTCCTAACAACTCTCCATTATTGTTTCGGATGAAGCTACCAACACTTTTCAACCTCATGACCTTTCCTATTACAATGGGTACAATATCATTTGTCCACTTTTTTAGGAAACTTACCCAAACTACCATTTTAGAACCATGTTTAGGAGAATGGTCTTTCAAAATATTACCCATCAAATATTTTATGTTCCAACACTTTGCTACACAGTGGTTAGGAAATCCACAAAAATTGCATGGATAAACGTACCACAAATTTTGTGTATCTAGTCCATAATCAAAAGGAACGTTGGAATATTTACGTTGTTTGTAATCAACGCTTTTAGAATTTTACTTGTGACCATTTTTACCTTTCGTGTGCTACGGTGGAGGTTTCTCCCTTGCAGTCTCAACTGTCTTGGAGCATTCAATTATTTCATCAAAACTGAATCCCAAATCTATAAGGTGAGACCCATCCTCTACCCAAATGGGGTTAACAATACCTTGGCCCTCTTTTCCAAGGATTTTCCATTTAATCCCATTTAAAATATAAATTTAGAACCAATCCCTCTGGTGTGTTGCTCAAATTTAAAAAATCATTGTCAACCGATTTGAAATGGGAAGATTGAACAACTAACGATATACTTATAATGCTTAACTCGAGTCAATGCATGTAGTTATGAGATAGGAAATTCATGTTTGCAAAATGGAATTATTTTTTCACTTCATGTCACCACCAGTTTATAACCTTTCCAAGAGATCATCCTTGGCTTTCAATTTGGTTTTCAATTTTTCACATTCCTCTTCCAAGGAATAATACATCAATCTCAAGAGAGCGTCATCTTCTTGAATCAGCAACAGATGCCTAAATCTTATCAAGCTTTTCATGTTTTGATAAATTTTCCATAGTGCACTTGTACCTTTCCAATCAAAATTGAACCAACTGTAAAATATGGAGCAATAAACTATCAATCAACCAACTCTGATACCAAAATATATGATCCGTAAACTCTAATAGACCCTATTATTAAATAGTTCAAAATCAAATACTCAAAATATGTTCTATAAATGGTGCAAGTGAATAAAACTTATTAAATACCATTTAACATGGATTTATAAAACTTGATCGTAATGTGTTTAAAAACTAAGTTACAAAATGATTTTTAATAATAACAAATCCATACTTCTGGTTATTCACTTAAAACGATCAAAAGCTTCTCTTTTCATTTTCTCGTAAAATAATAGTTACACATTAAATCTCATAATATAATAAAATCTACAATAAAATTAAATAATACTACGTAAAATCAAGAAAAACAGAGACAACAAGTTGTTTATAGAGTTCACCAAATCGATGTCTCTGGTATTACCTTCACGCAATCCGATCCATTAAAAATTATTTGTAAGTACAATTAAAAACTTACAACTTATGAATGAATCAAAATACCTTCAAAAATCTTCCCACAAACCTATGGAAGAATTTGATTATACTCAACAATGTCGTCCCATCTTCTCGTAGTAGCAAGTGCATGATCAATTTCCCTGATTCTATGTCAAAGTGTCACTTCAACTACTTACAAAGACGTTAAATAAACACCAAAATGGGAAAAAAATACACCATATGGAGCATCTCTTAGTTATGAGCAATTATCCGCACCATCTCGAGCTGAAGTTTCCCTACAATGGATTACTTTTCCAATCTATACAATCTAACCTTTACAAAAAAATACACAGACTTCGAATCGCAAACCTATTCAAATACAAGTTTCCCCTTTTATACAACTTTCAAGTGCTTAGTGGATTGGTAAGGGCACCTATATTTTTGGTAGAATGTCTTCGGTTCAATCCTCCTCTCAAGCGCTTTGACATTCCACATTAACGGGATTGAAACAACTTAAGCCTTTAAATAGGCTTAAACCGCACTCTATCTTGTGACTTCAAATACATAGTGTTGTTTTTGCCATTTGTGGGTGAAACCTTTCCCGTGAGCTCACTAGTTTGTTAATTGGCTTGGATGTGTTGACATTGGTGAGTTTTGGAAATTTGGAATGTGGAAGGACTTGGCCGGTCAATTGGTGCGTAGGTGAAACGATTCGACTGTCGAGTTGGTAGATATATATCTCACCCATTTTAGAATTTATGGAGAATGAGGTACAGGGATCCACTATGTGAATCTCTCCAAAATTGTCAACTTGCTAATACTCTAACCCTCCCACGTGTCACAATAGGAATGCATGAAATAATATGATATCAAATATAGTGTAATTGAATAAATTAAATCACACTAATATACCAAACTTTTACACCCCCTTTCGAACGAAGAAAGGCGTATCAAACCAAATTCTTCTTGTGACCATTTATTTCCTCACCAATCTTGAATCACACAAATAGGTTCTGGAAATGAAGTAGGGTCCTTTTTGACCCGCGCTTTCTGTTGACCAACTTTGACCAAAAACAACTTGAGCATACAATGTCCATTTCACACATTCCAATAGGCATTATAAATATCTTGGAATGCTCTTCTCAGATTGTACTAGTTTAGGGAGATCCTAGGAAATTATAATTCCCAAAATGAGCTCTGGATTAGAGGCTATGGTGATTCACATGCTTTCTTTTTAAAATACTCACCTTATGCAACCAATAATGGTGGATATAGGTTATTTTCATTTTTATGATAATGAGGACACCTTATAAAGCACAATGCAACATTCCAAGCCAACCTCAATGCCTAACCATTCACTAATCTTGGAAAATCAACACAAGTAAGAGAAAATCGACACAATTTCCTACCATCTCCCGAGTTACAAAAGTAAGAACACAATATGGAAGAGTATGCGCAATGTTTGATAGAAATATCTAAGAGGTTAGCTTTGGAAAGTTCTAGATAAGAAATTAATTGGTAACTATTCATTTGCAATAAATTCATGGCCTTAAAGACAAAGAATAGAAAATAGAAGAGTGGAATGAATTTACTTTTGAAGATGAAACATCAGATAAGCCGAGTTAAGAGGTGTCTACTAACGAGGATAATTAGCTAAAGCTAAATAAGGTGGAACAACAAAGCTATATCTCCAAGTCAAGAAAACAATAAATTTATAGATGGTAAAGATTTTGAATGCCTTATGAATTTAATTGGTGATGAATACAACGAAGAGATCTTATCTCCACTTAAAGAACTCACATGGAATGACATCATTGGTATATCATAGCCTAAAACATTAAAGAAGGAAGAAGATGACAACTTACCAAGAGAATGTGGGCCTTTAACCTTGAGAAGTGGGTATCCAATTAGGAATCTAGTTCCAATCCTTCATTCAAATTTTCCAAAGAGTCATGCTTGTCTCGTAGAATTAGGAAGAGACACAAGGTACAAAAAGTTAGCTTGGTTGCATTCATATAAACAATTTTCATATCAAATAGATGTGTATTTGGTGAGTAGGGTTTAGATTTTAAATAAATAGTAGTTGAGACCTTGTTTTCACTCCTCCCATCTATCATGTCTATAGAAAAGATAATTTCATGGTTGCAGATCATCAAAAGGGGAAGATAATTCTTCTAACATATTTTAGGCTTTGTATAATTTTGTTTTATACATTTTTAGAGTAAGATTAACATAGGTTTGATTTTAGAAACACAAGTGTTATTGGACACATATTTCCTTTGAAATATAAATGATTTGTTTTTTACAAAATATTTTTGTTGAGCCACTCGAGAACCATTTAAAGGTTTTATGTGACAGAGTTTTAAAAGAGATCTAGAGTGGAAGTTTTAAGGGGTTTTCAAACTCCAATTTTTAAAGATTTCAAGTGTTTCATGAAAAATCCATTTCTAATGGATGTTAAGGTTATTGGTATTTTAATTTAACAGAAAATAACCTCAATGAGTCACAAAAAAATGTTGCCAAAATTAACTCTCTACTCATTTTGATCAACTAGACTACATTTACCATATTTTCTCACCTCTCCAAATTCCTTCACAACTCTTTTTGGGTGTTTCATGATTTATAAATATTCTGATAGTGTGAATAGTCATTTGGAACATGTCCATGGCTTACAACACATGCATGATTAACATTGAATGGATTTTGAACCTCTATGTTGCATTTACAATTGAGAGGAAGCCTTAGGTGGAGATGTGTTTTCCTTTGGTTCGCCGCACTCACACTTGAATCTATTCAATGTAAGCCTCCTTTGTGTTTTAATTTTGGGGATTGGTCCCGTATTTTCTAAGTTCATAGAATCACTCAAGTTCAAATATAAAAGTGATTTATATATTAAGTGGAGCTAAGGATTTTCTTAGATTATCTTTTGGCCAAGTTCAAAATTGACTAAATCATATTTGACCATCACAAGTTACATGATATCATGACAAATGTCATGACCCATGGCCTCGAATCGAACAACAAAATCAATTAAGACGTTAAGGAGCGTAGACAAATGGAAAACAAGGATTGTGCCACTTGGCATGGTTTTGTATAGTCAAGAAGTCAAGAAGGTTGAGTGAGACAAAAATAAACTAAGACACAAGAAAGAGGTCTAAAGACATGAATGAATGACATGTTGCCCCATACTTAGATATAAATTGGAAGTTGGGATTGTGTGACATGGAACAATCATTAACATCTAGGAATTCAAAAAGTTGAAGCATAACAACGATGGCTGAATATGAAAGTGCACGGATGAGTGTCGTGTGGCATGAATTCAAGCCACATAATCCATATAACTAGGCACAACGAGGAGGCCTAGATAGGTGACATGTTTCCCCAATATTGGTGAAGGTGGGAAATTTGGGATTGCGCCATATGGCCCACACCCTCAAGTCAAAAATTTAAGAAGGTCAAGCCAAAACAATGGTTGGTTGAATATGCAAGTAGACAAATAAGTGTCATGTGGCATGAATTCAGGTTTACATAATTAACATAGTATGGATGGAAAAATATGTGACACATATCCTCGATCTAAAAGATAAATAGGTCAAATTGATGACCAATGAGAAGGATATAGGTGATAGGGAAACTTTAGGGTAAATTTGACATCACCATGGCCATTATCTATGCATTGAAACTAGTGCCTCGTATTTTTGGCCATATCTTTCTATTGGAAAATTAAACCCGCTGGAAAGATATTGAGGAGTGATTCCATATGGAATTGGTTTTAGGTTGATGTCTATCATATTTTGAATGGAAAATGCAACCATAGATGCTAACAAATATTCTAGAATATGATTTGAGTAAATAAAAATATAGCCTCGTGCGATGGTCGCTACACGAGCCCTAACTACTCTAAAATATGTGAACCCTAAAAATATAGCTCCACGCAAGGATTCGTAAAGAGTTCATCGGCCAGGAGGTGGAGATGGAGGTGGCACAAATTTGGAGATCATTTCGCAGGATTCACCCCGGTCTTGGATCGATCTACCTTTCAATGCTAATACAAGGAGCTCCAGCTTCTCCAACTCAACCTTTGTTTGTGGGTGGTGGCACAAACCCTAGCCATGGTTTATTTCAAGCTCTATCTAGGGATTTTGGGGGCGTTCCTATGGCTACGACTAGAAATGGTCCTCCTCGGGCTTTTGGTTCTTCTCGTGGCAGACTGGAATAGGGAGACATTGTGCCACTGGATACGAGAGAGGCTAGTCGCGACCCTATTGGGACCTCCTTCAAAGACGTTTTAAATGACAAGGAATCTTCCATGAAACCTACAGAAATTACCCCATGTATTAAATTTGGGGGAGAGTTCATTTCATCTAAGATTTACTACAAAGAGCATGCATTGATTTGTAGATTCAGGGGACTATGTCCCAGCCTTCCTATTCTTCACGCGTGGATCTCTAAGCACTAGACTCCAATTTTAACTGAAAGGATAGACTTGTAACTGTGTGCTAAGGTTATTTTCAATGTGACTTTCTTTTCAATAGATGATAAAAACATCATTTCTTCCAAGCTCTCGACTCCGCCAATCTAAATATTTGGTCATTAAACCCTTGTTCCCCTCCTTTAACCTGCTCATGGAATCATTCTCATGGAAACATGTTTGATCAGGCTACCCCATTTACCCCTCCAATTCTGGAGTCATGACTATCTGACATCCATTGGAAACACCTTGGGAACTACACTCTATATAGATTCTCAAACCACTAATTACACCCATACTACCTATGCCCGGATCCTGGTGGAACTTGATACTGATAAAAACCTTCCTGCAACCATAGATCTTAGAGTGTAAAATAGAACTTGGTCACAACCTCTAGATTATGAAGGTCTACCTTTCCGGTGTAGAAGATGTTTTTTCCTAGGACACACCTCTATTGCTTGTGGGATGGAAAAACGTCAACATGAGAAACATAAATGGTGGAAATTTTCCCTCTTGAAACACTCCGATTTTCGAGCAAAAATGATCTAAACTCAAATATAGATACGAAAATTGAATCCGATTCTACCCTAGAAACCCCTTTATCTGAAACTCAAATTGTGAGCAGCATGAAAAATGCACAAGTTGTTGATGGCAGCAAGGAAAATAATAAATATTTCTCTCAGGATAACAACATGGTCATCCCAACTGGAACAAATGCGACTAAGGAAAATAATCCTCCTTTTTCTTTTCCTCCAACCACGGAGGCTTCATCAGGCTGGGTAATGGTTAGCAAAAAGAAAAAAAAATCACTGTGAAGGACACCTTTATGCCTAGATGATTTGTTTCTCTCATATTGTTCGGGTCAAGTTATATTGGTTAATTTTTCTTGCCGCTTAATGCTTTGTTTTTTTACAATGGTGTTGTTGTGCCATTGTTGTTTGGTCGCTGCACATCAGTTGTTTCTTTGCTGATGCGTTGTTGGTTGTTGGTTTTTTTCTTTGCAGACAATTTTCTGTAGTTGGGCATTATTGTTTCATCTAGATTTTGATCTCTTTCTTGTGCTTTAATCTTCGATCTACCTTCCGAGCCCTATTGTACAAGGGTATAGTCCCTTTCAAAAAACTATTTGCCTTTAATAAAAAAATATTTTTTTAGTTAAGCATAATTCTCGTAAGCTAGGCATGAGAATATTGGATATATCAAGATATACCTCTCTTCCCCCCTTCTCTTTTCTTCTTTTATATAAAATAAAGATTAATTTTCATCAGTAAGTGGCTTATTCCTCCAATTTAAAGTTACTCAAATCTTTTGAGTTTCCAAACATTTTTGAATGGCTCATATTTCGATTTCAAATTTGTGTAACCCACCCAATTCCTTTTTCATGGATGTAGAAAATTATGCATCTTTCCAACATTAATATCATGTTTATTGTGGTTCATATCTACCCTTTGTCCTATGTTATTACTCTCTCAAGTATTTTTGTTTTTTCATGTTCTAGTGTGTGGGTTATATTTGCATGGTCTATGTCAATCAATGGACAAAGGGAAAGTAATACCTTATTTATTTGATGCATCACAGTTTTTAGTTTTAATTGCATCCTTCTCGCCTTTTCCTTGCAATTATTAGTTTAGATTTAGAGTAATGGTAGCCTTAGCACTTAGTTTAGTTAGGATAAAATTTTAATTTATTTGGAGGTATACTTGAAAGAGCTAAGGTCCCACACTTTAGAAGTGTTATGATTGTTGCTACTAAGACACCAATCCTCATTGGTGCTCTTGGGTGTTCATTTTCAACAACCAATAAAAAAACATATTGTGTCAATAATGATAAAATGTAAGAGGTCATAGTAAGCTTGGACATATTTACTCTCAACCAAAATCTCAAAATAATAAATCAAGTATTATTTCATCTAAACGAGTCATGACACATACAATTTGCATGAGCTCAAGATCTTATCCATTTATACTGCCTTACTTATCAATATAATTCAAATGTATGTAATTAACCTAATTAAATTGATATTGATGTGCTTAGTCGTATTTTTAGGAATATAAATAGTTGGTGTTAATACATTATTATGTGGTGTGATGAGTTGTAATAACAACTCATATAGATATTACATGTTGTATTAGTTAGTAGGTCAAAATAATGATGTGTGAGAGAGATATGTTATATTCTATAGTTAGTAGAATTTGATTATGGGTGAGTTGTAGCTCATGTTATTACTAGACATGAGTGGTTGAATATTATGTGTTTTGCTTCCTTCTTTATAAGAGATCGACCCTCTATAAATGTAACCTATCTCTTTGTGAATGTTAATCATCACCTCAAGTTTATGATGTGTCAAATTTGTGTGTGTGACTCTACCAAACCCACCATTTGTTATTACACTCACCAAGACTAATACTTGTGCTTAAAACTAAGACTAAACACACTTATCCCTTATGGATTTTACAATTGACACAACATACTAAGGTTGACACTCCTTTGAAATAATATATATACACCCTTGGTAAATTTTCACTTCCTTTTAAAATATATCACCACGATTTTTTTTTACCGCTTTAGAGTTTGACCTCTTGACCACCAAGTGGTTATAGTATTTTACAAAATGATGCTACATGTCAAGCTAAATGGTATTTGAATTTTGTAAAACACGTATTTGGTAAGAAAAAATAACACAACACTTCTATCACACCACAAAGTTAGTCATGGATTTCAAAATAGGTGTGGTTTTTACTTACTAAATCCAAAATTTACAAAATTCAAATACCATTAAACCTTAGTGGATATTGTCCTTTTGTTAAAAATTGTAACCACTGGAAATCAAGAGGTCAAACTCTAAAACTTAGTATAATTTCTATTGTGATATTTTAAAAAGGTAGTGAAATTTTACAAAGAGGGAATATGCTTTCAAAGAAGTTTCAAATTTTGTAAGTCATGTCAATTGTAAAATTGATAAGGGGTGAGTGTGGTTAGGCTTAGTTTTAATCACCAAGTATTAGTCTTGTTTAGATTATGTTAAAAGTGTGTGCATTTTTAGTCCATGGTTACAAGTGTTGCTTAAATCAATTCAATTAATTTTGTTTAGTAGTTTTAAATAAACATATAGATTGTTATTACTTTATATATATAGGCTACTTTACAAATTTTGTTCTTATCACCTTTTGACATTAAGTGTCATTTAAATGATCTCGTGGTTGTTTATCATCAAATTTCATGTTGTGTCCAATTTCTTTTTATATATCAGATCGTCAATAGTCAACATAAAATTCATTTGTATAACATTGGTGTCCAATCTATAGTTGTTGTGTGGAAACTATCATTATATATGAAAAGTGTAAAGACTATGTCTTATGTCTAATGTTGTCGAAATTAGTCAAAGTTTTATTGTAAAAGTGTAAAATTAAAATTAAAAACAACTCGCTATAAACAAATGTATTTTCAAAGTGGTACTCGACATTCTAAAAGAAAAATTTCTATTTTTTCCGGGGTTCATACACATGAGCTTCAATATCATTTAAAATAAGTAAGTATCCAAGAATAATGGACAATGGATGCAGAGAGGTTAGAGGACAATCAACGTCCTCTCATTAGTTCTTAATGACAGTGCACATTTGATATAAGTAGCATATTTTTTAGTGGTATCATGTTTTTTTTTGTAGAATAAACCCTTCTACAAATAGATGAATAAGAGAGCATATGACTATATTGATTTTTTGTTATCAGACTTCTCTCGATGATTGGCCAGTGATCATTGGAAGTGTTTCTGGATGATAAAAATCCCAAAATTCACTGAAATTAAAAGCATGAAGAATTATGCTACATATGTAGGTGATCATGTGTAATAGATATTCAAAATAACATATTGCAGACCTAAATCACATATGCATATGCATTTTTGTTTCCAGTTCTTGTGGCATGATTACTCCCCATGTTCACACTAAGGGGGGAATGTTAGGAATATTTAGTTAGTTTTCACATATTAACGTATTATTATGTGGTGTGATGAGTTGCAATACCAAATCATATAGATATTACTTATTGTAATAGTTAGTAGCTCAAAATAATGAAGTGAGAGATTTGTTACTTATAGTCTATAGCTAGAATGTGATTAAGGGTGACTTGTAACTCACACTTTTATTAGACATGGGGGATTGAAGATGATAAGTGTTTACTCCTTCTTTGTAATAGATCAACACACTATATATGTAAAATATTCTCTATAAATATTAATCATCTTCTCAAGCCTATTTTGTGTTAAACCTCTGTGTATGGCTCTACCAAACCTCACAAAGATTCATCCTTATAATCTGAATTAGGTCAAACATTTCATACTCTTGTAGGAAAAATAGTTGAAACAAGGCTATAACATATAAAACATTGAAAAATAATAACTCAACGAAAAATTTATCTAGAACTTTTGGATGGTAAAAAGAAGTTTGCGAGGCATGCATTATCACCTACCAAGTGAATATTGGCCATGGTTTATTTTGAATCTCAATAGTATCTTCACGTGTCACGCTTTCGCTTAACTCAAAACCCTACTTAGATCTATGTTTAATTGATGGCTCAATAATTTTCTCTTGCGTAAACTCGTTCATATTGAGAATAACGACATACGCAACTCTCATGATCTATGATTTTAAAGAGATAAACTTATGTATGTTTTTATGTATGCATATACATATATACGTGTGTGTGTGTGTATACTACGTCCATAAATGGGGTGCAATTTTATTTTTAAGCGCTTGACATGGTCATGAACATTTAAAAATAGTTCATGGTATTTATTAGTCATTAAATTGCATGATTTTAGTGTGCTTGTTTATTTGTTAGCAATTGGTTTACTTTAGGTATTAGAAGTAGTAGATTCTCTCTCTCTCTCTCTCTCTCTCTCTCTCTCTCTCTCTCTCTCTCTCTCTCTCTCTCTCTCTCTCTCTCTCTCTCTCTCTCTCTCTCTCTCTCTCTCTCTCTCTCTCTCTCTCTCTCTCTCTCTCTCTCTCTCTCTCTCTCTCTCTCTCTCTCTCTCTCTCGGGGTTTTCCAAAGCGTCATTGATGGTTTTATGTTATTCCTTTAGTCACAATTAACTCAAGGTGCAATTTTTCTTTGTTCCATATTTTTCAATTCAATCTTTTTGCACCAATAGAATCCTAATTTAAATTCAATTTGTCTATAAATACACAAATATTACAATTCATTTAGAATAAAATATCTAACAATCATTATGAATATAGAATTTATTGAACAATCAAACACATTCTAGAAATAATATTAAAAATAATCATTTACATCTCTCTAAATACACCAAGCCCGACAACACCTAATAAAAATTGGTATGATTGTATTCAACATTTTATTTATTCGGGCCTAAATAACCAATACATGAACGACTAAATGAATATAATTTTATTAATTTTTCACACATTAACATATAATAACACCAAAAATTGCTAAACATTGAAGTTGCAATTGCTACTAGCATTAAAACTTATGTTCATTCTCTTATATATTTACTCTCATGCAATAAACTATAAAAGCATCCTTATCTTCTATTCTTTCAATTTATACCCCACCAACCGCCCAAGTATTATGAATAAACTTTGTCTATAGTTCATGTTCCAATTTAATAATGTTTTTCCCACATAAGCTTGACAAGTATTCCAATTGTAGGGACTAAAATTCATCCGATTTGACAAAACATGAAAAGCATACCAAAAGAAAATCAGCCCTTTACTTCAGCATGAGTTTTGGAATCAAAGCCTATGGACCAAACATCGCATCGAAAACAAACAAAATAGCATGGAATTAAAAACACGTTCATACAAGAATGGAATATAAGCATTTCCATACTCTTCAATTTGGAATGTCCAAATAAATTTATTGCTTAAACTCGACGAGCAAGGCCACCAAGCATTCAATCTGTTAAATTAGTTTGTTAGCAATCTCTACCTCTGTGGTTTCTCAAGAATGAATATAATAATTCGGCTGGCTGCAACAGTAGGTGGAGCAGCAGCTGCCATCTTCGCATACAAGACAATAATATCAAACTGGGTGGTGGAGGAACAATACAAACAGCTCGGAGATGCAGCTGCAAAGATCTCTGCAAATTCAAAACATCCCCCAACAATTTTGGTGCTGGGATTTGAGAACCACGGGAGGAGTTCATTCATCAACACCGTTTTCAGAGTTCTTTACAAGGAAAGCGGGCCATTAGTAATGAGAGCAGAGACCGGACCTCTAAAAAAACCACCACTACAACGAGGATGTTCAGGGTGAAGAATAAGCTTTTAAGATATCCCAAGTATTTGATGAGTCTTCTCGATACGCCGACGTTCTCTGAGTCGGATACTTTGGATGAGGAGAAACTGAGAACAATTTTAAGGGAGAGAGTAGTTGGGGTTTGAAGCAGAAGGGCGTGCCTGCGCCGGAATGTGTTGTGCTCGTTGTCAGATCGGATGCTGCCGGTGTTGGAGGACCTGCTTATCAAGTGCTTCCCAATTTAGCCAGACTTATACGCGAAGAAGGTCCACCAACATTTTTTTATTAATGTTTACATTTTGATATTTGAAGAGAAGCGTTTACACGGTCGGTATGTATGTTTCAGTTAAAGGTTTTGTATGTTTCATTTAATTGTTGCTGTGAAATTCACAATTTTAGATTGAAAGTTTTTTGTTTTTTGATTTTATAATTGTGGGAGAAGAGTTTCTATGATTAGTAGCTCCGCAGCACACACTCAGCAGTGTGGGATAGTTGCCAATCCAAGTTCCGGCAGGATCAGCCAGCTATTCCATTCGGTTGCCGACCCCGACCATCTCGTCGGATCGATAGCCCGCCAATCAGAGCAATCAGAGTGTTCCGGCTCAATCAACCAATCAGATCAGAGGCCGCTCTATCTATATATAAGGGGTCTCTATCTAATTATATGGCCATATGTATCTATCTATCTATCTCCGCCCCCTATAAAGAATAGGTCTGACCCCTGGACTATCTATATGGCGACAACCCCCTTCTTGAAAGCTAATTCATAAAGGGTTTGATCGAAGCAAATATCTGTATCGGTTGGTAGGTTCAATGCCTACTGTTTGATCCTGGCTCGGCTCTAGCCTAACCTAGCCTAACATACAATTTCTATTTCATTAATCTCTGAACTATAAAAATATAATATTTCATTAATCTCTGAATTTTGATTAAAGTTAACAAAATAATCTTTTATAACTCACATTTATAATGGCAAGACATTTTATTCTTGTCTTACTACATAAGATAACAATATAACTTTTTCTTAACATATTTAGTTGTAGTAATTACATTGTTCCGGATTATTGTTTTTAATTAGTAATAGTGTTTTGAATCAAATTTACTGTCCGAATTTTTACATAAAACATAAATAATAGCTAGGTTCTTTTTATATATAACATTATCTACTAAATTTAGAATGTACTTAATAAACACATCATAATATTTTTATAGAAGGTATTATATGGAGGAAATCTATAAAACTTTGCTATTTTGACAAGGTTAATAGGTTGTATTTTTAAATTTAATGAGTTACATATAAGTTCAGCTGAGTTCAATAAATTTTTGATTTTTTTGATACATATTAGTATAGAGAGAATTATGATCCATTTTTTTGGGTTTTTAATTTCTTATTTTTTAAGAAATATTTTGGTAGGTTAAGAAGATTTGATAGAAGAAATATTACTAGTATAGATATCTTAAATTTATTTATCTAAAAAATATAATCTCAAAAGGTTTATCTTAGAGCCTTTGGGGTTGGCTCACTTAACCTCGATCATTGTTTTAGCCCTTCAAATTACCAAAAAATATTTATCTTAGATTTTTAATATATTAATTAATTAACAACTCCATTACCTTTTACTCCCCTCCTTTATAATTTCATAATATAGAAAAATATAAAATTATCTCTAAATGCATACATATATATCATACTACCTTAAATTTGATATGCCTCTTCAATACATCTCGAACAATTCTAAAAATTATCTTTACAACCACCCTCCCGCCCTCCTTTACCATTGTAAAATGCCTATCATAATAATAAACTTCAATTTTTAAAGTTTTTTACATTACACTAATAACTTTATTTTTACATTTTTCATATATGGATGACTAATTTGTGTTGTCATAGGCTCCAATTTGTGGTAGTATTGACACACAAGAAAGAAGTAAGAAAGGAAGTGGATGTGCAGGAGCTAATTAGGCAAAGTTGCTGTGTGAGGGTCGGGCACGCATTCTGAAATGCATAGATAACTACGTTGCAGATGGGACGAGTAGGGCTCTTGGAAGTTATAGCATGCTTGGTGTCAATTTGGATACCCACATCCGGACACTCAACATTGTCAGCAAAGTGCTTTGAGTATGTGAAACGTCGCCGCCGCGCTATACAAGAGCTTGAGTAAGCGGCAACATGCGTAGAGCTAAAAGCTTATCATCTTTACATGAACTTGAAACTTCCTACTTATCTTCACCTCCGATTGATCCGTGTAAATTTTCTATGCTACCAATATTCATTTTTTATTTTTAACATTTAATCAAATTGAATAATACTGTATATTTTTCAAAGAATAAACAATCATTAGTGTCTATAAGAGCTCACACACATCTCTTCTCTTATTTAATATTTTTGAAGGATGGAAATTTGGATTTACCTTTTAATAACCTCGCAATTATTCATTGAGGTGCAAAGGTCACACTAATAAGGGATAATTAAAGTTATTACTTAACTCAATAACAATACATTTTTAATTTAAAAATATGATCAACTAGCTTCTTTCATCAATAAATGTACAAAAGTTTAGACTTAAAATATTGTATTAATTTGAATGTAATTTTACTATGAAACATTATTTTTAAAAATGTTTAGTTTAATTCTTAGAATTTTTAAATAATCTAATTATCCCATTGAATATTTAGATAAAAATTTAAAACGGAATAATCAAGAAAAAAACTTAAACAAGATTATTTAGAAAAAAAAAAATACAGAGTATTGAATAGACTATACACATTATAAATTATGTTTCCAATACTAATAATTAATTACACCATAAAATAAAAGCCCCAACTATTTTTCCGACAAAATTACCCAAAAAAATAAAACATTGCACCTACCTTACTAAAGACTTTTTCACCCTCTCCCCACCTCACTTCCATGTCTTCTTTTCATCACAAATTTATATACTTCATTCCATATAAATTTTTCATCTTAATCATTTCTCTTCTTATGTTTTCTCTCCATAAATATATTTCTATTTTTATACTCACCATTCATTTCAATTTCTTATTATCAAACCACTCGCTATTCTTATTCAAGCCATCATAGAACATAACTTATTTCCATAATTATTTTATATATTTTTACCAAATGTTGCACTCTCACCTCCACCGACAATGACTTTTTTTTTTCAATTGTATTCAATTAATTCTCTCTATTTATGCCACTTGGAAACTCTCACGCATGTTCATTCCTTACTCCTCAATTTGGACAACAAACTTTACACATTTTAAAAACTTTCTCCAAAGACAACGATGTCATTTTATATGGAGCTCAAATGGAACTTTGCATTATTATCCTAATTGCACAATCTATCATAGGAAAATTTACACATATTTTTATCAATACGAACCAGAAGGATTTCATAGGTAAATTTTGATATTTATCATCAAATCCCACATTATTGGAACTAAATATCCAAATCCTTGGTGAATGGCTTACTTCTATATTTGCAGTATTGGAATTAAATCTTATAGATCTATATTATTTAATTGGCATGTTTTTGTGATATTATCAATATGTTTTTAGTTAATATGTGGAATTTAGGTATAATTTATTTATATTTGATTATTATAAAGAAATGTTAATGTCAAGGTTGATATTTATTTGATTATGTTTTTTTAGCATGTACAAGAAGTAAATAAAAATTATAAAATGTTAAATCCATAGAAAAATTAAGCACATTAAATTGAGATTATTTGTCACAAGTCAATAAAAAGTCACTAGCAAATAATAGAACTATTAATCATTGTGACATATTCATCACAAATCCAAAATAGTCTCCCTAAAATTGATATCTAATGATATAATTACACCCACAAAAACGTGAGAAAAATGAATTGAATTTCTAAAAGACGCAAATTTCCTTTTCTACAATTAAAACCGAATCTACTCCTAAGACTTGAGCCTTGTTTGTAAGTTAGAATCACCTAATGGTTGTGAATGAGTCATTAAAGTTGGTCCAAACTATGTCCTCTTCTCTTAATTCCGTGTTCGCTTCAAGAGGTGGTTACCTTTTCACTCTTTTCTCTCTATCAATTTTGTTTACCTCAACTCATTGGAAACTAAAAATCTTAATTTTCATTCAAGTGGAAACCTATTTTTCAAATAACACAAAACACTCTAAATATGTGTTCTTGAATACGTTGCCCGCTTAACTCCGGATGGTCTTTGCAATCATCTCCTGCAACCCGGTTAAAATGTCTCCAATGGGCATGTAATCCTCTCTTTAATCAAGCTCAATTTCTTTATCTGGTGTTTGATTTATCAAGGGATTCCTTTAGGGGAAATATTAAGTCATACCGGCATCCCTAATCCTGCTTGTAGTTGTTGTGGTCACCCCGGATCCTTCAAAACATTTTCTAGTTTTTCCCACATGCCCAACACGCTTGGCATTAGATTCACTCCTTTTTGGCCATTCCACCCCGATTTTTTTGACTGGAATGTTGCTTTGTTTGGTGACCACGCTAATTGGCCTTCGTATATTGCTTCCATTTGGCCTTTGTATATTGGTGACCACACTAATTGGCCTTCGTATAGTTTGTTATTATGTTCACACTGAAAGCTAGAAATATTGCCTTGTTTCAACATTATAATCTTACCGCAAAGATAACCATTAACGAGAAGGTGACAATCTTGTCTTCTATTTGCATGCAGATCTAGGCACAAGCACAGAAGTTGGCGCTGGAGTTTGCTCATCTCCAACAACCGCTCGATCACCGGGTAAGACACCATGTACCATGAGTCGTGTTCCGTTTGATGATGATTGGTGTCCCCCACCACCTCATCCACCTCCCCCGGACGTTGTGGAAGATCTCGCAATCATTCCAAAAGCACCCAACCATCTCTTCTGCCAACTCACCTAGAACATCTTCTTTAGGACCCGGGTTGGAGCTCGTATGCTCGTGGCAAAGCGATGGCTAGCTCTTCCAACTAGGGCTCTCCACCGGCGGGGCTTTCCGGTTTGGTGGCTCGCCACCCCATGGGTGGGGAATCATGGTGCCACTTAGGATTCATATGCCTGCTCGTGATGGTTGGCTACTCAATCCACCTTCAAACGAGTCGTGGGAACGGGTCCCCAAAGGGAGGGGTATGTTCAAATGATTCTCTGGGAGCTCAAACTCTAAGTGAACCCCAGGATTCTTCTTAAGGTTATCCAAGTGAATGTCAAAAGGCTTTGGATCACCTTGGGCCAAAAACAACTTTCCCAAATGAAGGAATTTGAGTTCCTGGAACAAAATAGAGGGAATGGGCTTCATCCTATGAATCCAAGGTCTCCCAAGAATAATATTATAGTTAGTTTCTTTATTTATAATATAAAACTCTTGCTAAAATAGTCTTGGGCCCAAGAGTGACCAAGAGCACTATGTTTCTAATGGAAGTAGCCTTAAGACTATCATAGCCTCTTAACGTGTTTTGGGTTGACGAATAGTTATTCTCTCCATAGCCTAATTTTTGCAAGAACAAAAACGAGACAATGTTAATCGCATCCCCATTGTCAATCATGGCTCTCTTAACGTAATTGTTGTAGATTCATACTTACATATACAAAGCAGATCACATCTTCGCACTAGCTCAAAGGTCGGTAGGCATCTTAATAATGTTGAAAACAACCCCAACATCTCTCTCATCGGGGCCTGCACGATAGATGTAGAAGTTTATATGGTTTATTTGGGCTTCTAGAGGAGGTATCATGTGAATTAAGTATTAGGATATAGTATTTACATTGGGTAAATTACTTATTACTATCCATTGTATGCTTATTACGGTAAATTAGTTTTAAATAGATATATTGTTATTATAACAATATATCTCATATTGTTAATAACTAGTATATTGTTATGAGTTGTTAGATCAACTCATTATATTAGGTGAGTTGTTTGAGCAACCTCCTCGTATGTAAGAGTTGTCTTTCCTATAAATATGAGCTTTGTAAGTGTATTAGTTCAATTAATAAGAATATTATCTGTGCAGCTCGGGTTCTGCCATTTTATTTGGTATCAGAGCAAATCTGGATACCTGTGAATGTGAGATGGATATATAATTATTAAAGGGAAATTTTCAATTTTGTTTTGGTTGCCCGAGTCTCTTGAAGTGTTCATCATAGCCCATGCATTCTAGCAAAACTTGAAGTCTTACAGATTTTGGTGTCGACAACAGGGTTGAATCGTTTTTTAATTTAATTATCTATGCATGGTTATTTTGGGAGTCTCTGCAATTCATCTGATCACGTGGATGCACAAATTTCATATCTGCGTTGGATTTTTCAGCTTTCTAATCCTTCTTGGCGAGCTGTTTATTCACAGACTTGATGTGACAACTCGCCTTTCTTATTTTCTCTGACATCTGAGACCTGTTTGGCGTCTTCAAAGTAGTGAAGGACGTTGCATAAGTATCTAAGTTGATACGAATCCATCTGGTGCTCTAGGACGAAGGAATTCATCAAATTACTTTTGGATCTGTGCTCCTCAGACACCTTTGTGCGTTGTCAAGACATATTCAGATCGCTTGTGGTGTATATTGGTAAATTTATCTATTATTCGGATTTCCAGATTTATTATGTGCATTAGACAGTGTGATTGTGATTGGTTTCTTTGGTCAGAGAGGTGAGATTAGTTTTGACATCGATACGACCTGCATCCAGCAAAATCTTTGTGAATATTCAATTTTTGCTGTCATTTTTGGAAGAGACGCTTCACATCATTGCATTAGCTCCAAGCTCTTTACTTTAATTCAACGACACTATGGCCCGATCCACAGCAACACCGTCCTCGTCATTCTTCACGCCTCCATCCAAAGTTAGTGATAGTTTAAGCTTTTAAATAGCTTTGTTATTCGAAAGCAATTTTTTTAGTATTATTAGTTGAGTCATTTAGGTTGATCTTTCATAGGTAATATTTTGTTTCCTCAAGTGATGGGATTGAAAGGTGTTTAGGTTGTATTAGTAAGTCTACAGTTGTTTATGTATTTAGATAATTGCATATAGTTATTTTCAATAAGTCAAAACTTGGCCTCTAGGGAGTTTTAAAATTTCATGTTATATCTTGTTATCCAAAACCTTTCTTTAAGAGTTATGTCAATGTAATTATATTGTAAAAACAAAAAAAATTGTGTGCATGTCAACTGGATGAATTTTTGGTGTAACTCGGTGTCCGAGTTGAAATTGACGAGGACATTTCAAATTGGAACCTCAAAGTCAAATTCAGTTGAGCTAAGCAATGTTATTGGATGTTGGAGGCAACGGAGGATGGAGGGCAATCAACGCCTCTCATCAATTACCAATGACGAGGCCCAATTTGGTATAGTGGCATTTCTTTTTCATTTATGTGGTGTGTGCAGAAAAAAATGGTGTGCGGTTTCCTGCCCCTATTATGATTAAAAGACAAGAATGTGTATTTCAGATTCGAGAATAGTTGTATAGGAGGACAAATAAAATGGAGTGATCATATGAATGTTGAGATTCTTCGATTGTCATACTTCTAACATCGATCAAAAAGCGAGAACTATTGAGTTCGCGTATGTAGGTGAATTGGTGGAAGTTTGATCATCTGGTATAGTAGTCATTGTGGTGAATCGGATTGCTCATGTGCAACAAGATCCAAATAGTAAGCTCCAAGCCAACAAATGCGAGACCTAAAAGTATGCGGAGGCATAGCATTCTATTTCCAGTTTTTGAGATGTGCTTTCTTCCCATGTAAACACTAAGGGGGAATGTTAGGATTTAGTATTTACATTGGGTAAATTACTTGTTACTATTCACTGTATGCTTATTATGGTAAATTAGTTTTAAATAGATATATTTTTATTATAACAATATATCTCGTATTGTTAGTAGCTAGTATATTGTTATGAGTTGTTAGATCAACTCATTATATTAGGTGAGTTGTTTGAGTAATCTCCTCATATGTAGGATTTGTCTTTCCTATAAATTTGTATGATATTTGTAAGGGTATTAGTTCAATTAATAATAATATTATCTAGGTGCAAATTCGTGTTCTTCCATTTTATTAGGTGACCAAGACCCAATGCTTCTAGTAAAGCTGATTGATGCGCTGGTGAGTTATTCAACAAATCTAGAAAGGATATGTGAGAGAAGGTCTTGGTTAGGTTTGTAATTAAATCATAGGCCTCTATTGGATTAGGAACTACTGATGCAACATTTTGCACTAAGGGGTCAATAGGGAGAGGTTTTGATGCATAGTCATGGGTACGAGTAAAGCAGTGTGGATTTCCAATTCAATTTCCAACTCAATTGGGCCCACAATATTAGGTTGGTTTCGGTTGTCCAAAGGACAAGCTACTCATGGATCGATGGACGTAGAGGCTTCGTGATTATTTTTCCCTACTGTAGTCCCCTTGTTGGTGCCATTAGGTTTAAGCTTCCTGCTTTTCGGGCATGTTAGGAAGGCGTCTCTATAAATCCCAAGAGTAGCATTTTACGTGAGCAACATGCCTAATATGGGCATTCTGTGTAAGTGTCACGCGGTTATCCAAGAACATCTTAATGAAGATTTTTCTCTGGTATTCTAGAAGACATTGTATGAACTTATTACAGTCCCTACAAATCTAAGCATCGTGTCCTATAACTCTATGGAAACCACAATACAAGTTAAGATCCTAGTAATGAGGTCTTTGGTTTAGATTTTATTGTGGCCCATAGTTCCCGTTGTTTTGATTTCGATTGTTATAGTTATAATTTGTAGGAATTTGACCGTGGTTCTAATACTGAATCAAAAATTGGTTCGAGTAAGGGCTTTGGCCTTGAGTCTGGACCTGTTGTGGAGGGGGAAGATTGAATTCAACCACATTAATGGAAGGAGTAAGGTTGTTACTTCTTTGATTGTTTTGGAGTTGTTATTGTTTGCATTATTAGTGTTCACAACATTTTGTTTCTTGGTTTGTTCGGTGACACCATCCATTGTAACACCATGGTTTCGATTGAGGACCTTAGGTCCTTGATTTTTTTTCAAACCATTTTGATAGTTAGGGTTATTCTGAGTGGTGGTGACCAACTTCCCGTTTGAGCCACAAGTCTTATGTTACTTTATTACCGCTTGGTCGATACGAAAGGCTCCATATAAGACTTCTTCATAGATTCTAGGAGGAAACTTTTTGAATTCCTCCTTGGTTTCCTAGTTAACGTAATGAAGGAACAAATTACAAAGCTCCACCTAATCCATGTTAGAATAACTAGTAGAATAATAGAGGACATTTCGCCACCTCTGAATGAAATGGGTAACAGACTCGTTATGCTCTTATTTAATATGCAAGAATTATCTATTTCTTATTCTCAATAGTTTGTTCATTTTGAAATACTTAATGAGCTCGGATACGAGTTGCTTGAATGAGTGGATGGAGGATTTTAGGATTCTATAGTACCAATTGAGATCCATTCCCTCAAGATTCTTAGGAAATATTTTTGCAACATCTCGCGTCCCCAAAGGATTAGTTCTCTTATGACTATAGCATATGACTTTATATGGGTGTTTGGATCTCTCTCCCCCTTGAACTTTGGGAGGTGTGACAATGGTCATAGGAACATGACACCTCCTATACTAAAATCCGAGGTTCCTTGAGGTATTTAGAATATATCCCCACTTTGCATATGATTCAACCATTGACAATCCTTGAAGGGGAAGTGAAGGTGGAACCAAAGTTTGATACAACGTAGGGTAGGCATTAGGCGGGGCATAAGGGACCCCTTGTGGCTATACGTAGGGACAAGGGAAAGAGCACATGTCAACTAGATGGGATTTGGAATACATGTGCATATAAGGAGGAATCACACTAGGGTATGGAATTTTAGGCACAAAAATAAGGAACACTGCATTGCCTGAAGGAGTAGAATTTGAGAATGTAATTTTGGCCAAACCTTGTGTCGGATACATATATGAAGAATGAGGTCCCATACCTAGTGTGCCCAATCCTATAAGAAGGTATCCTAGGTTAGAAGCACCCAGGTAAGTCTGAGACGGTGGTTGTTGGTAAGCACTCACAGAAGGCATGTAACCTTGATTTTACATGTAATGGGAAGTATTGTTTGGGCCTATAAATTGTGTAGGCTATGAGGTTTGAGAAATATATATCTCCTT
This sequence comes from Taxus wallichiana var. yunnanensis, assembly GCA_018340775.1. NCBI lineage: Eukaryota > Viridiplantae > Streptophyta > Pinopsida > Cupressales > Taxaceae > Taxus > Taxus wallichiana. The sequence goes on from CM031239.1 coordinate 1,024,447,436, forward strand.
GATCATACCCATTAATGATGAGATCACATCGTCAGGTGAGGGTGTTGCATTTTATTTAGGCGTGTATTGAGCCTTGTTGGGTTGCTAAGGTATATGGTACCCTGCTATAAATTGATCTTTAATAGACCACCCCTCTTTATACATGTTTTCTATTTTGGGAGGAAGAGTGGAAACGTTGTTTTGAAGAAGAGTATCTCAGTATATCCTTGCATCCTATCCAAATATTCATCCATAGTGTTAAGACGCTCACCTCTACGGGCAAGTCGTGCTAAGAACTCATCATCTAGTGATAGATAAGAAGAGAAGGAATCGATCGCATGCTAATTTGGGGCTGGATAGGACCCATTGATAAAACCCTTGTTCTCATGTGAATATCATGTTGTTAGAATTGGATAACTCGTTGTGCGTTGTGGTTTAGTTGATCTATCTCCTCAATCCTAATTGATGAACCGGTATAAAACCCTTGAGGAGAGGGCATGTGAGGAGATGAAATATTCTGTGATTAATTATCATGCCACCCTGACAAAGAGGGCAACTGTTGCATACCCATCTGATGGTAATAGGCTTCAAAAATCAAAATAGATATGTCGTATTCCTAACCCAACATATTCGGGGGGTGTATAAACACCCATAGAATAATGGGAGAGGAGAAAGATGGATGCAAGGAAGGAAAGAAAGAGGTTATGAAAAAGGAACTAGTCCTTCACGTCGGGTTCACCAATTTTGTGCGCCTAAGAATAAACATGTGACTCCTAGACATACGTGACCTCCCGAGGTCGTGTTGGGATAAATGGCTATGGAATGGATAAATAGGAATAGGCGAGATAGATGGGAATAGGTGAAATACGAATGTAGAACAAATCAAGGAAAACAAATATTCTCAACAAGCACAATGGGTATTTGCTCATTAAGGGAAATGGATGCATGTCTAACCTTCTCAAGGGTAATGATGTGATCAAGAATGATCGACATAAACAAGTCAAGATCAATGTCATTGGAACCAAACAAAACACGACTTGACTGTGGAACTCGTGGAAATTCTCCTTTGTCATCTATGAATTCCTCTTCAAAGAGGGCCATGAATATACAATGGACAATGGGGAAAAGACAAGTCTAATATCTACCATAATGGTTTTCCCGAACTCCTTTCAACAGTGTCTACCTCGTCATTCAAAGGAATCGATGTATGATGATTGTAGGTGGAGCTGGGTGGTATGAAAGATAAGTTTTCTAAGGCCTTGGTCAATATAAGTCAACAATGTGTCAATGTTTGATTGAGCTATGGTTGGATCACAAACTCTTTGTCTATGTTTTCTTGGGCCTGGATGGTCATGTGGGCATGAAACAAGGAATCTATAGAAATAAACAAAGCATGCAAAGAAACCAAAAGGGGATAAGGCTAAGTTCAGGTAACCTAAGCCACTAAGGAAATGTGGGAGCTTGTGTTAATTCCAATCTAATTAAATCTAAATTCCTACTTTAAACAATCAACACAAACAAATTCAAATTAAACAAAGTTGATTACTCTCCTTTAATTTAATTAAATTTGTACTTGCAACTAATTAATTAAATAAATGCAACTAATTAAATAAAGAAATGTAAACAATCTAATCTACTTGTTTTTGTATTTTCTAGAAGCTTTTGAAAGAAAGGAAATAAGACAAATAAACTAATCTAATTACTTTAATCTATGTTTTTGGGGTTTTCTGGTTTATGGAAATAAATAAATAAAAGCTACAAAGAAATGGAAATTGCTTCTAATTAAATGAAAACTACTTCTATGCTAAAACAAACAACATAAATAGTGAAATAGCTAGATGTGGCTATTCCTCTATTGCAGACTAATTAATTCTAATCTAGTTTAAACAAAGGTTCTTTCCAATTTGTAACTAGTGGATTGTTTATTTCTTCTAATGCCTCACCTCAGAGTCATGGGAATAAATGAAGCTTCTCATAAGTAATTTCTTCCCCTGAAACTTCCTCGGTAAAAACACTAAAATTCTACATAAGCTATTTAATGTGAAGAAATTCAACAAGATGCACAGACACAAAAGCTTCTTCAAACTTACTTCCCTTGCAGATCCACAAGGATGAGCATAGAGGAAGCTTTTAAGGAAGCCTTGCTCGTATGCACACTTAAATCTAACTAATGAATAAAAGGAAAGCTACAGGTAATTTGACAGTGAAGAAATGAAAAGCTTTGTGCATAAGAACTTCCTCCAAATCTTTCCCAAACAAATCCACAGGGATAAGTTGAGCGAAATTATCAATGGAAGCTACTTACAGTGAATACTTACTAATTCTACCTTCTAAAAACAAGCTATTGATTTGATAAATAAATATAAATTCTACAGATAAAATAAAGCTTTAGAGAATTCAAATTACACCCCCAACCTAGAAATGTAGATCTGTGACAGTATCCAAAGGTAGTTGTTCTCTTTTTATCCCCTTAGCTTCTTTTCCAATGATGAATCCAAATAGTGCAGGGAGTTGTGCTCATAGTGTGTAGAAGAAGTTTTGCGTATGATTGGAGTAGACTGGTTGCAGCTTAGCCGGTCTCAAATGCGAGTAATTAGGAAGTAACAAGGCAAAGCACTGAGTTGTTTGTGTGCTTCTTGGCAATATTTTGGCAAAGTAATGGTGCAATTCAATTCAATGGACTCCAACCAATGCTTCGGGAAAAAACTTGGTTTTTATAGAAATTTGGCAGGGAAATGGTGCAAGACCCTTAGCAACCAAGAAGTGCCAAATCACCATAGGAAGAGGCAGTTAACTTACTAAGAATATTAAGTAAAGAAGAAGAAGTTCATATACACCCATCAAGCTCAAAGTCAGGGGAATTGGTTGAGAAACGTGTGAGAAAATGACTTGGAAGAAAGCAACACGCGTACAAAACTAGAAGTGTTAACTCTCATATAAAAGTGCACTGCTCGCTAATTTGTGCAGATCAGGCGGTTATGCAACCGCCTCTCTAGAAAGATCGACGGCTACATAACCTGTCGTGGCGGTTGCATAACTTAAGGCAAATAGTAAGGAAAAAACAATGGAAAAGACTTGCGAAAACAAGAAAAGTTGAGGAATGGATAAGTCAAGCAAACTAAAGTTTATAGGAACGCAAAAAGCAAGGAAAAGGGACTTGAACATCATCATTTAATCTTGAAATGAAATTTATCATCATTAGCGATTTTACCGTTCCAACAATATAACACCATACAATTTTGGGTAAGTACAGCTCCTGTCGATATTAACTAAATACATCACTATTTACTACCTATTGATATCTACATTGCACCCCTTTGGTACAATTGCTAATAATATAAAAATAGAGTGCATTTAATTCTTAACAAAATACTATCTTCCCTTCGAAACGTACTTGAGTGGCAATTGGTAGTATTAAAACTTATGTCCATTCCACGATGGAATAAACTATAAGACGATCCCTATTTTCTATTCTTTCAATTTATAACCCAACCAATCACCCAAACATAATGAATAAACTTTTGTGATCTGTAGTTCATGATCAAGTTTAAATGTGTTTTTCCGACACAAACTTCACAACCATTCTCATTCCACGAACTGTAAAATTCCAACTTGACAGAGTGAAAAGCAGACCAAAAGAAAATCACTTAGCGCCTTTACTTCAGCACTAGTTTTGGAATGAAAGTCTATGGACCAAACAATGCACCGAAAACAACAAAAAGCATAGAATTAAGAACGCCTTCAGCTGCAAAGAATGGAATATAAGTATTTCCATAATCTTCGATTTGGAATGTTTAAATAATTTTAACATGCTTTTAATGGTATATAATTAGTATAGATAATTGTTAGACATTAAAAATATCTAGAGAGATCGTTTCATATCTCAATCTGGTTAATAATTTTATTGATTTTTAATTTTTTATATTTTTTCCAAAAAAATTAGAGTCTAAACTTCTCAATTAAAATGTTATAGTTTTTCTAAACGACTTCTAAAGAATATTAAATAAATGCTAAATATAAAAGTAAGACATAAAAATGAACAACTACACCAATCGGCCTGATAATTATTTATTTATCAATGAATTATACATTTTTGTACCTTGTCAAAGTTAGGTATTCAATACTAATAAACTTCTTTTACATTGTTTCACTATGGTCAGAATTAATTATTCACTTTTTCTCAATAAATTTTGTTTGAACTTCGTATGGGTAAATTTGATCGACTGTAAAAGAAGAGTGAAAGAAAATTGAGCCTCTTCTGAATAAATTTGATAAAACTCTTGTCTTTTTAAGTAAAATTGATTTTGTAAACAAAATTTGATTGAAAGAAACCCAGGCCTCTCGTAAGTAAATTCGACTCGGAATAAAAGAAACCCTGGATTTCTCATTAAAATTTGATGAAAAGTAAAAGAAACCTGGGCCTCTCATGAGTAAATTTGAGGGAGAGTAAACTAAAAGAAAGAATCAATTAATGGAGAATAAAGGAAAACTCCAAATTTACAACAGCTATTTTTAATTAGCACGCTCAAACACCATGGACCTACGCTTTGTACCAATTTGTACCAATGATAAAATTATTAAAAATCAACATTTATTTATTCTGATTTTTTCATTGATGCAGAGCATGGATCCCATGGTATTTGTGCGTGCTGGTTAGGTGAGCTGGTTAGATCCACCCACCTCAAGCTGGCAGACAACGGGCATGATATTTATTGCTTAAATTTGACGAGCAAGGCCACCAAGCATTCAATCTGTTAAATTAGTTTCTAGTAATTCTACCTCTTTGTTTTCTCAAGAATGAATATAATAATTCGGCTGGCTGCAACAGTAGGTGCAGCAGCAGCTGCCATCTTCGCATACAAGACAATAATATCAAACTGGGTGGTGGAGGAACAATACAAACAGCTCGGAGATGCAGCTGCAAAGATCTCTGCAACTTCAAAACATCCCCCACCATTTTGGTGATGGGATTTGAGAACCACGGGAGGAGTTCATTCATCAACACCGTTTTCAGAGTTCTTTACAAGGAAAGCGGGCCATTAGTAATGAGAGCAGAGACCGGACCCTCTATAAAAACCACCACTACAACGAGGGTGTTCAGGGTGAAGAATAAGCTTTTAAGGTATCCCAAGTATTTGATGAGTCTTATCGATACGCCGACGTTCTCTGAGTCGGATACTTTGGATGAGGACAAACTGAGAACAATTTTAAGGGGAGAAAGTAGTTGGGGTTTGAAGCAGAAGGGCGTGCCTGCGCCGGAATGTGTTGTGCTCGTTGTCAGATCGGATGCTGCCGGTGTTGGAGGACCTGCTTATCAAGTGCTTCCCAATTTGGCCAAAGTTATACACGAAGAAGGTCTAGCAATCTTTCTTTTGTGTTTGCATTTCCGAAAACAACTGCTTCTAAGAAATTTCTGACATTTTTTATGAGATAGAATTTCCCAAATATATAGAAACAGTAACCCTGCGTTGTGGGTCTTGTAACCCACTATTTTTAACTTTTCATCTGATAAGATAAGTATGTTACTACTTAGATTTTTTTGTTAAAGCTTTCTGCATGTTTATGCGGATTATTTGTGTTGGTGCAGGGCTCCAATTTGTGGTAATGTTGACTCACAAGAAAGAAGCAAGGAAGGCACTGGACCTGCAGGAGCTAATTAGGCAGGTTGCCCTGAGGGTTGGCACAGATTTTGTGAAATGCATAGATAATTACGTTGCAGAACATCGTGTAGATGGGCAGAACATCGTTGGAGAGCACATCCAAACACACATCCAAACACTGAGCATCGTCAGGCAGTGCTTTGAGTATGTCAAGCGTCACCGCCACCTGAACAAAAGTAAAAGCTTATCAGCTTTAACCGATGAACTCCAACCTTCCTACGTATCTTCTGCCTCTGATTAACTACTTAAATTCTTTGTGCTCCCAATATTTATTTCTTATTTCCAACATTCAATCAAATTGATTAGTAGTACATTTGTTTTAAGAACTAGCAATCGCATGTGTACAATGCAATGTGAATGCCGAACGGTATATGTTATTTGATTTAGAGGGATATTTATTACTTCTGTAGTTGAAGTTGATAAGGGGTGCGATTGATTTTGTAACTTGTAGGAATATATATAAACCATTACTTTTAAACTTTTTATCTCTAAATTTCAAACTTGTTACATATTTGTACATATACATTTACAAATCTTATATCATAAGTGGTAGCATTTTGTGGAGTAGTTTCTTTAAACTAAGCATGACTATATGAAGATGGGTGGGGTGTTCTCTTGGAGTGGACGGTGGATTGCAAGGTGGAAAGCAGTTAGAAGGAGATAGGAGGAACTGGTTGTACATGTATGAGGAACCGAAGCAAGGTTGGTATGTGAGAGTGTTGCAGATTTCAGAAAATGGAAAGCAAAGTGTTGCATAATTTCAGGATTTGCTAGAGAAATTGTTATGAAACATGAAAACATTTCCATTATTTCAAACATAACATATATTCTTATGGTGCTTGTTGGTGTTTGACAAAATGCCTCGATGAATTGTGTTTCATGGATTGTAATAATTCATAGCTTGTTTATGAGCATTTTTATGCAATCAGCTTTGGTGTAAAGAGAGAAGCCTTTCCTAATATGATCCTAGCTAGTGCCAAATTTGAAGCCTTGCAAAAAGAACAAAAAAGGAGTAAAAATAGGTCTTATTGTTCTGTGTATATTTGAGTAGTTTTGAGTGCATGTAATTGCACTTACGTTCGAGTACTAACAAATTTACAAAATTGGTTACAAATTTCACTTCAATCTCATACACACGATGCTCTCCATCTAATGTAGCAAAAATTATATCAATACGAGCTTACTTGATGTTAATTCAAGATAGTTGGCCAACATGTGAACATAGATTCTATCAAAAGTAGAGAACAACGCAGTCTTGGGATTGTAAGAAAAATCTTCCAGTTGGCCTTGCTTTGCACCAAGAAACGACCCTCTGGTCAATCCACCATGCATGAAGTTGCCAGAGTTTTAAAGTTGATGTTGTAAATGCCTGCTCCAAAGCAAGTTCCTAGTATCCAAACAAACCAATTGACCCCTAGTAATAATTACAGGAGGTATTTGGATGAATATGTAGATGGTAAGCACAAAGATGTTACAGGGAGCACAAGCATCACTTCTGATGGGCATTTGTTTGTGTGACTTGGTGAGGTGATTTCACAAAACACTGTTTTACTGGAATGAGACTAGGATGGTGTTGTGATTTAATTTTGGTACAATACATGATTGGGATTGAAAAGGATTTTAACTTCTTAAACGTTCCATTTAAATGTTGATTCCTTATTCATTATGATGTAGTTGGAGCCCTTTCCTTCTTTGTAGATCTATTGTTCCTTCTCTGACATGTCTCCAAATGAAATATACATATGAGAATGCATATAATTTTCCATCTGAGGGGGACGATCGAGCCCTGTTAAGGCCGTATAAATATCAAAATATGCAAAAAAAAAAATCGAGTGTTGAGTGTGTGAGTGTTGAGTGTTGTATATTCTCACACATACATTTTTTTATCTAAGAAGCGATCAAAAGTTTCATTTTCTGTATCCCAAAGATAGTGAACCAATCAAAACATGAATAACAAAAATAAACTTGAAAGCATCAAAAATTTCTTTCTTACTTCAACCAATCTACTTTGAGTTTTAGTTTTGAACCACTTTGCAAGATATGAATAGATGTTCCCAAATTCTTCGAGAGTGCACACATTGGCCCATCTTCAAGCAAATAAAGTTGTAAATGCAAGTTGTTTATTTATAATAGTACTGCATTAGTTTTCATTGCCTCTGGATAAGAATAGATTCAAATTCATTTCAGCAAATAAAGAACTATCATATGATCATTGTTCCCAAAAACAACCCACTTTTTATTAACTATCACATTGTTTCTACAAAAGACATGAGAAAATGATCTTTACATGCATAAGTTGTGTTGATGTTTATATTTCTCAGATCAAGATCAGTGTTATCTATGCTCTACAGTTAATTTTTCCTTTTTTTACTAAAAGAAGTGAGGTCGGTACCTCTTGGCACAACTATACGTCAAGGTCATATCCAAGAGCTTGTAGACCAATTGCAACAGTAAACAACAAAAGAAGGTCAGGGCCTCTTGAAAGATCAGAGCATACTATGTTATTTGATTTAGAGGGGTAGCTTATGTCTTTGAATTCTAGAGATATTGCAAGATGGAGTAAAAATGTTGTATCCATCAATATTTCCTTGTTCTTTATCAACATGATTCAGGGCTATCTGGCATGGATTAGAAGGATGTTGCGACGATGTTAAATTGCATGTGTCTATGAGAAACTTATACGTAGAATCGGATATCAAGGCGTGAGACCACCAATACTCAAAAGTCCCTATATAACTTCATTGTAGTCATCAGTAACTACATTCCCAACCTACAAAACCCAAGGTTTTTCCACCAACACTAATAAGTTTCTTATCAGACTAATTTCTTGTTCATATTCTAATTGGTACATGGAAGAAAATTGTCATTTCAATACACCCAGTAGTACATGAAAGAGACATTAATGCATGTACAAAAAGAGTGGTATTCAGATGGTTGGGTTTCAAACCTAGAACCTATTGGATTTTCCCCATTTTTTGGACCCCTTTAACCACAAATTACACTCACGTGAAAAATGCACCTCCCTCAAACCCCTTCTTCAACACCTCTCTTCTCCTCACATTTCTTTTGTGCTTGTAGAAAATTAGTAGGTTTTTGATCGATTCATTAGATTTGGGCAAGTATTTTTCTTCAAATCTCTACATTTTGGGAGAGAGGAGAATATTGCTTAAGATTAGTGTTCTCAAAAATTCATTCTCAAAGTAGGGATGATTTCAGGGGCCAATATTTGTCAATGGACTATTTTAGTCATTTTCCTCCCAAAAAAATTCATAAATTGACAATATTTAGAAAAATGTATTCGTCCCATTGTCCACTAAACCAATTCTTTTTCTTTGATAATTAGTCGGGTTTGTATATAAAATATATGGAATATTAAGGAAATAGAAGAATATTATTAGATTAATACTAATTTAGGAATTCAATATTGATAAAGATTCACCATGATTTATTTACTTCAAAAAGTGTAGGTCTCCCAAAAATTATCCCTTCAGACTAAAAGGCATTTCAGATTTTCTTTTGATGCTAGATCAATGCTAGCATCTTTGTGAAATTAATTGTTTTAGTATTGCAAACAATAAGCATAAAATTATTTAAAAATACAAGTAAAAATAAAAATGTTAGATTTTTCAGGTTTCTTTAGGTGGATATCATTGTGTAATATAAGGAAAGGGCACAATGATATTCAGAAAGAGAAAACAATACATAAATGTTAGATTTTCATATTTCCACACGTGGACTCTTTCCTTGAAAGTTCTTATTTTATAGTGTGTTTTTGCAACCACATTTATTGCCTATAAAATCAATTCACTCATTTGTTATTTGACAAGCAATTGCATTCATTTATATAGCATTGTAATATGTCCATGTCCATTCATTGCAATGTTCGTTTCTTTTTGTGAACATATCCAACAAGAAAATTGTATGAGAATATTTCATATCATTAATTTTTCTAGAAATAGAGGAGTAATCAAAATCTAATGGGACAATATTAACTTGCATTAGAAATTGAAATGTGAACACATACGGTTTTCCATATTGTTGCTTACAACTATGTAGATTAGGAAGTTAAATTTAATCTGTTGGCTTATATTTGTAGATTAGTAGCCTCCGACCAAATCAACCTACCCACATTGCACCCATTCGCTACCCGCTCACTAAATTGGAATCTACAAACTCTTTAGACCATACCCATTTTAGAATCCACATAACCAAGTTCCAAAAACATCTAATGCAAAGAATTACATTGTCTAAAGACTGAATCAAGAAACTACTGAAATTCTAACAATTCAGATAGACAATTCTAACAATTATTATAATGTCATATGCTAAATTGGATTAAAAACAATTAACCACAATGCAACTTCAGTTCACTAAAATTGAGAATGAAAATGTGGCATAAGAAGGATGGCAATTACCATAGACACTTATAACAGATTGGGAAGGAAAAACATCAAGACTACCAGTAAAACCCAACAAATTATCTTCACGATCCATCCACCATGATGCCAGCCATCTCGAATATCCTTTTGGGTCTTAATTCCAATCATCACAAGGGAAAATATTGCAAAAAACAAAAAGCTTCCCAGACTCACACACAATACAACATATGTCTGAAACCATTCTTTTGTAGGGGTATGAGAAAAATGGTTGATCCCTGCAATATTCAAAGGAGTGGATTTTGTCAATTAAGCACTCCTTTACTTTTAGTGGAAGTGCTCACCAAAGCAACCTTAAAATCCTGGGCAGCGAGCCAACTTACAATAGTCATGATTAAATATATTAGGATTGTAATGAACAAGGCATATTTTGATTGTTGCGTAGTTAAATATACAATGAATAACCTCACAAATAATATTAGAACCTGAACACAAAATTGTCAACAAAAATAAATTGCTCTATATTCTTGTTGCTTTGTAGAAGGGAGGATTCAATTTTGCCTCCTTGAAAAAACTACCGATTGTTTAATACTCAGGTTAAGACTGACTAATCTAGATACTACATGCTTCATAACACTCTCATCATAGAAATCACCCATAAACAACAACAACACACTTGTGTTAGAGAAGATGACATATAAATATAAAAAAATAAGTGCCAAGTACAATATATATACCTCCTGAATCTACAATGTACAAATCCATTTTTCTTCATAACATAATCATTTTACTCATTGTGTAGGATGTCCCACAGACTTTCGTTTACCATGTAATCATAAAACAACATGTTTCCATGTGGAGAAAGTGAATATCCATGCAAACTCACAAGATTCCGATGTTTGATGCTTCCAACTGTTTCCAGCTCACTTTCAAATTCACGCAAGCTTTGTGGGTAGTGACTGTATAATCTTTTTATAACAATTGGCTTACAATTCTTTAAAACACATTTATAAACAATGCTTGTAGAACCATAGCCAATTACCCATCCAATCTCATATGCATAAACAACAACACCACACTTGTGTTAGAGTAGATGGCATATAAACATAAAAATAAGTGCCAAGTACAATATATATACCCCCAATCTATAATGTACAAATCCATTTTTCTTCATAACATAATCATTTTACTCACCATGTAGGATGTCCCACAGACTTTCATTTACCATGTAATCATAAAACAACAAGTTTCTATGTGGAGAAAGTGAATATCCATGCAGACTCACAAGATTTTGATGTTTGATGCTTCCAACCTGCTTTCCATCTCGCTTTAAATTCACGTAAACTTTGTGGGTAGTGACTGTACAATATTTTTATAACAATTGGCTTACAATTATTTAGAACACATTTATAAACAGTGCTTGTAGAACCATAGCCAATTACCCATCCAATCTCATACAAGTTTGTTTAACGTGCCATCAGAGGAATATTCAGAAATGCAATATTGTAGGATTTTTCATTTCTGCCTCCTCTTTCATTCAAATACAATAAAAAAATCTCTAGCTAAAATTTCTATTGTTTTGAATCCAAAATATCTGGCAATATTCTTCCTCCTCTATTCTCCAAATTTTGTAACACCCATGATTGATGACCTTTACAAAGAGCAACTTTATAGCAAATTTTGCATGCAACAGAGCAGACTGAATCAGTAAATGGGACAATGTCTTCCTAGCCTTATGTTAGATGGTATTAAGATTTGGGTACAAACTGTGAAAAAGCATTTGAATCCTTGACATGAACAAGATGTTATCCATATAATCAAGCCACTAGATATTCTTAATAAAAGGGTCGTGTAGTGCATGAATACATGAGCACATATATGCTGCAAAATACATGATGCTCTGCAACTTCAAGCTCTTGTGTCTTCTGCTCTCTCCACTAAAGTCAAATCCACTATCAGTCTCTCATACATGGGCACCTTTTCTAATAGGTTTCTAGACAAGGCATTCAAAGACTATCAGATGTCCTCCAAATTTGACTACAAAAATTTTGCCTCGCATAAAATATGATAATTGTAAGCTAACAAAAGACATTGGAAGCCATTAAAACTTTTATCTTGACTAATACCACAATCACTAAAACAATTTTTTTATACAAAACACTCACCCAAATAATTTCTACCAGTAATTTACTTTCATATCCCCCAGAGTTAAGACGGTCCAACATATATATGTAGCCAAAGGGCAACGCCTCAAGTTTTGTAGTCATGAATCTGATACCAGTCAATTGTAATCAAGACAGACCCACCTTTCATAACCATGCCACAATTTGTTTAGAGCCATAACTTAAAACCAGAAATGTAAAGAGATGCACAATATCAACTGTTTAAAATTTCTCTGAATAGATTTGATTTATTCATCCTAAAGCTTAAAGGATCCATGTGGGTATAAGAAAAAGATGGAAAAGGATCCATGTGGGTATATGCAAAAGATAAAAAGGGTATTACTGCAATTCCCTTTTGCTTCAATCTATTTTAATTTTAGACATTTTTCTTTTCCATCCGAAAAAAAAAAAATTCTTCCAAATCTATACTCACATGAATATGGTGAAACAGGACGGCTGGAAGTTGAAGGAGAAGAAGGGGGATAAGAGCTATCCACATGAGATAGATTGCAAAGATAAGGAGGCTTGACTATGGTGATACTTTGTATTACTTGTGTTGCCTCCTCACTTGATCTCTCTATTTCTGCACTTGATCTGCACTCCCTAAGCCTTCTTACATCCTCATCAGCCTCTATTCAATCACATCACCAAACCATAGGCTTAACATCTCATATTTCCTCATAATCTCTTTAATCATTCTAGATTACCTGTCTTTGAAAATACCCACAAGATTACACAGTTTTAAAATTGTAGATAATTGAATACCCTTTACAAACAAGTGGTAGATTTGGATCAAAATTAGAAACATCCTGAAAATACACATAATCATTTGTTCTATTTAATGGGATTAACTGGCAATAGAAAGATCAGAGCCCACCAAAAACATTGTACATGATGGATCTTTTGAAAAAGAAAACAAAACATTTGTAACAAACCCGGCGAGGTCGAAGGTCGAATGTGCACTTTCCCCAGTTTTCCAAGGCCATTATTAGGCTAAGGTCCTACCACTGTATCATCCTAAAGTTTATCCAAAATCCCCATGAATTCTTACTTCCAAGCATAATCACTACCCAAAAAATTAAGAGCAAAAAAAAAACCAATGCAACGTCTGATTAAACCCTTTAGGAATTGAAAAAAGCAGTAAAGTATACCGGACTCCCTTAATATTTTTTGAGGACAGATTCTGTAAAAACAATAACATAATATTGCTAGACTACTCCCAACAAACCCATAACCATCATTCGCAAGCCAACGCAGTGAACCATCAACATCCTGCACGAGAACAACAATTTCAAGGGCGAGATCAAATTTAGATCAAACCCTCAAATTTGACAAAAAAAACAAAGAAAGATAAAGAGATTTAGAAAGGCATACATTCAAAAGGGCCAACATTCTTGAATCACCCAATGACATAGTGCTGAAGAGTTCAGTATTTCATCATCAAATGACAATCGCAAGCCAGTTGAAACAGGTACATTGGGCTGAGACAACACAATCTGAGTATTGCCTTGAGTCTGCAAAAATCAATGGATGAAATCTGTGAATTTTTCAAAACCTCTTGATTTTTGGTTCTCTTCCTAGGGGCCATTAAGTTCCAGGAAGGCTCATTCTTAGACGCATGTAAAGTCAGGCCTACCACTTGTCCTAGATTACAAGAACCCCTCACTCTTTCGAGCCCCTCACTCTTTCGATTGCCGGGCCACTGGAAGTAATTTGAGCGACTTTGGTCTTATCGAACCCATCATGCAATCACATTCGAATGCAACTGCCAAAACATGCAAAACAAGAAAACGTCAAAACGCACCCATCAAGTTTAAGCACCAGTCAAAAACGTCCAAATGGCCGTCAAATTTAACATAGTTACGGGAAGGACCGCAAAGGCCTTTCCCATAGGGGGAACACCTTCGGCATAATAAACAATTCGTTAGTGTGTTTATGGTCCATTGGGCTTAGATTAACACCGGTATTTAACACTTTTAATGTTGATTAATGTTAAAATTTATGCATTTCACCATTTTGAATGGCAACATGCGATTATTTGGGGTTTTTATATATCTCATCTTTTATTTAATTTTTCTTAATAACTAGTAATCATAAGTGAAATGTAAAATGGAAATATCGAAGGGAATCTTTTAAAGGAGTCAAATTGGAGTGAGAGAAACAATGGGAGAGGAAGAGAGGTGAAGAAGAAGGGCTTAGAGGGTGGACAAGTGTGAGCTCATTAACATTTGTGATGGAATCTTCATTCAAGACTCACCCAAAAAAAGGGATAGGTGTTGGTCATTGAGGAATTTTATTGGACAAGGGAAATTCCAAACCAATATTATTCTTCCCATGAGAAATATTCGGTGTATGAACTCAAATTTATAGTTGAGACCTCGGTTAAACTAATTACATGAGTTGGAAGGGTCCAAAATTTAAAAATAAGGGAATTCGAAAAGATGAAAACAAATCATATAAAAGGTCAACTAGAACAGACTTTGTAAAAACCCAAATAGTTTTCTTTGTTAATATCAGCATATTCCTTTATCGAATGTTCTTTACTATACAATTATTAACACCTAATTACTACTAATTATATAAAAGTATATTTGTATAGCCCAAAAAAAAAAAAACCATAATTGACTATATATATATATATATATATATATATATATATATATATATATATATATATATATATATATATATATATATATATATATATATATATACACATATACATCATTTTATAATCTCAATACAATCCTCATATAATTGTTTTCAAATATGCACCTTTTCCTTTGAAATTCATTGCATCTTACAATTGTTTATAAGATTCTATTGTAATTTAAGATGATAACTCTTTAATCAATTTTGATGGGATAGATCACTTTTTGGGATTAATTGTGTAGTATTTAACACTGGAATCATTATTTTAATGATCCATGTAAGCTCACCAAAGGGGTATGCATGGGTTAAATTTGATGATCGTTTGGACATTTTTTTATTTTAGATGTAAAATATTTGTAAATATTTGATATAATTGTCACACGCGACTTGCATATTTAAAACCTGACCGTCAATTTTTATATAGATTTGTATATAAATTATAAAAATATATAAATATCTATTAAAAAAGATATAATAAATATAGATTAATTAGTAAAAATTACACTATTTTGTATTTTTGAAGGGTAGTATTGAAAAATTACCATCACCCAAAAATTATTTGATAGGCATGGGTGGCCATCACATTTAACCCTTGGGGCAGGTGAACTAAACTTGTTTTAAGTTCTAAAACACACTACATCTTTTTATTTTTTCAATGTAACTCCCTAGTTTTTAAGGTTGAGACTCGCATGGCATTACAAAGAAAAAAATCATTATTTGTCAAATCATATAAATACAAGCTTAAGATGTGTCATGACTCATCTCACTATTTCTTTTGCACAAACTAAATCGCCTATTAAAGGAAAATGAAACATTTTTTTGCATGCCAATCCTACGAACCCAATTACATTCAAATCTGCTGAAATTTTCATGAAAAACATCAAAACCATAGCCATGAAAGGCTCTATTTATTGCTTGAAGTTCAACAACTTTTGGTGGTTGAAACCACTTTGAAATGTGTGGTCTCAGAGATGGAATTGCTGAAACTTCAAGACTTATTGATTGTTGAGACATCTACAACATTTGTGTTCTTTGATAGTTTTGTTTTGGATCTTGTGCACGTAGTTAAAATCATTTCATTTGTTAACAATCAAACTTATAGTTGGGATTTTCATCTTCTCTGTCCAAATCCACTCCCACCATGGCTAGTGCGGATGCCCTTTGAGGGCCTTTAAGTTTTCCTTCTCATTGCTAACAATAGTGTCCGCATTGACATTGAGCATTGTGAGATGGGTATGTTGTATAAACCTTGTGTCCTCTTGGCCTCGGAGAATTCTCACAATTGGACTCATGAATGGTCACCGTGATTCCACTAGGTGAAGGAAAATAATTGCAACCCTTATCATTATGTCTACCTGCTTTTGTTTCTTTTCCTTAAGGTAGGATTTTAGTTGGGGATCCACCAACTTCTCTACCATTCCTCCATTAAGTAATGGCCTTCCCTGATAACAAATCAAACACACCATTTATTAGATTTGTTGAATTTCCATAGGGTGAACACATTTTTGTTGGTGGTAATATAAAGAAATGACAAAATGAACTCCACCAAAAAACATAACATGCCACTTATCTAACATCAAAAAGAAAAAATTATTTAACATCAAAAAGAAAAAAATTAAATTTAAGCTCACAAGACAATGGTTTATCAGACAAACAAGGTCATAGTAGTACCAAACACTAGACAACTATACATGTGCAAGTACTTCTGTAGATGTAAACCGAAGCCAAAACCAAGGGCTGAGAGAGATTTTAGTATTTTATAGTACTAATTCTTCCTTCTGAAGGGCAGAGATAGAGTTGAGGATCTCAAGTATTCACAGAACTTCCCAGCCGCAATGTAGTCTAAGAAATTTTGCAAAACTTTCAGTCAAGTATGAGACTCCACATCGCTTATAAAACTAAGAAAAAAGACCTTATTTGCAGGCCAAAAACCTCATTTGGAGTCTATTCTCTTGGTATATGTTGAAGTCTCTTAATAGAATACAATGAAATTAAATATCATAATAATTTGGTAATTTGGCAGTGGAGATAGTTGTCATTTAGAGGATTGGCTTAGTGGTACATGGCTTCACTCTTTCAGGAGGAACCTGAATCCAAATCCCTCACTTAGGGAATATGTTTCATGCCTCCCCAGGTAAAATAGTGTAGATATTGACCAAAAAAGAGATTTCTTAGCTTACCCAAAGAACCAAGTTCTCGTCAGCTCCTGGTCTCATTGTCTCAATCGGCTTCCACCCTGTAAGTAGCTCCAGCAAAACCACCCCAAATGCATAGATATCTGTTTTCTCTGAGACCTTCCCATGCTGAAAATATTCTGGAGCCAAATACCTTTCATGCAATCACATATTGAATTAAAGACCTCTTTACATTTTACATTTAAATGATATTGAAATATTGATTTAATTGGAAGGTATGGAATCAATGAATAAAATACTTTTGCTTTACCCAAAAGTTTGGAAGGTATGGAATCAGTGAATAAAATATTTTTGCTTTACCCAAAAATTTCCCTTCACTATCTTGCACAAGAATGGCACTAAAGGTCCCATCGTCCATGTTGCTAGACCAAAATCACACAACTGCAGCAGAATACATCACAACAAACATTTCATCAGGCTATTGTTCAAGGAAATGCAGGAACAAGAAACAAATGCAACAAATTATATTATATCTTATGGATTACTTTTTATAATTGATGTAGAAATAAATCTGATAGGTAATGTAGAGATAGATTTGATGACGATGTCAAACTGAAGCTAAGATAGATTCCATGGATGGAGCTAGAGCTACAATTGCCACTATGCAGATGATACCATGAATAAATCCTATGATGAAGACGAAAATAAAATTATTTTTTTGATTTCTTATTTCTGGGGTCACCATGTAAAGTTGTAAGCCATGCCCTTTACTATTTTCCTCAGTTAGGGCTTATAAATATCACAAAAACTTAACAAATTTAAAACATTATGTTATTATGTTAGACTACTTTTGTTGTTTTCCTCCCGAATAGGAGTACATTGGAGGACTTGATGTCCATGTGCACAATGAGTTTGTGGGTTCCATGAATGAAAATGAATGAAAAGGAAGGTTTGCGACTTCGAGATGGGTTGTTTACCGGATGGAGTCGCGGATGTGTTTGCAATTGCCTCTAATGGCTGAAATCTTCACAGAACACACCAACCTATAAAAGATGAAGTGGAAGACCTCTAATGTCCCATCGGAGTGCATGCCAAAACCGTAGTGCAAATTCACAAAGCACCCCCAAAATTACCTATGGATCTGCTTTTCTAAGGCAATGTCATTTGGTGTGAATGCACAACATTGAGCTTTCCCAAAGTGTGGGACCTTTGCAAATGGGGAAAGCTCTCTAGAGAAGGCTGGTTCCTCTTCCTAAACTACCTGCCACAAGCTATTCCAGTGCAGGCAAGCTAATCTAATCCTAATCTAACTATGCCAAGGAGACAGAGAGAGAGAGAAAAGGGGAAAATAGAGCCTACACTAAAACATGTGATACACTAGAGAAGGAAAATGTTGAACATCTATCAAAATTGCCATGGTACAAAGAGAGGTGAGCAATGGAAAGGATGGACAAGTGCATCACAAAACCAAGGATAAATTTCACACAAAAAATGTTCCAAAACTCCATGAACACAGCTCTAAAACCTGTAATGAACATTCAAACATGCACAAATACCTGCAATGAAGAGAGGCAAGAAGAAAACAAGCAAAAACAAGCAAGGATGGACAAATGCATCACAAAACACGTTTTTATTGCTCTAGAAGTTTGCACAAAACATCATTTCACTAGTAAGAGGCAAAAATGACATTACAGAGCAAGGGAGGAGGTTCAAACTCCATTTTCGACCCTGGGGAAGAAAAGAAGGGAGAGGCAGAGAAGAATGATGAACAACCTTTACAAATGAGCCAAATCTGGCTTTTAACCATCGAATAGAATGAAAGAAATGTGGAAAACACAGAAAATCAAATTGAAACTCCAACCACCAACAAATCCCTCCAATCTCACCTACAAAGTGATGGGCTTCATGGAAAAACCCATACGCCAAAGTACATTGCTTTACAGAGCAAAACAAAGGCCCATACTTCATTAATTTTGGTGGTTGGGGGCGTTTTCTACATTTTTTGCATGCCAGAGACATTTTCCCATTTTTCTCCTACAAATATCCATCAAAAATAAAAATTGAACCCTCCATCATGTAGATAATTTCACCTTCTTTCCAATGACACCAAGAACGCAAAAAACTGAGCTCTGGTTTGAAAGATATGGCCCTCTGAAGATTTAAAGCAAAACTGGTAAAATTAGGGCAAAAATGGGTTCGCGGGCCGAAATTTGAATATTTTTCCCCTTTTTGAATTTGGGAAAATTTCCCAAAAAATCCCCGCACCCCGCCGCTCCACGCTGCCACATGGCGCTTCCCCATTAGCTAATGGAACGCGGGCCGAAGGTCTGTCTTTTTCCTTTGATTTTTGCATTGGGAAAATTTTCCCAAAAACCCCGCGCTCTGCCACTCCCAGTGACATGTGTCACTTCCTAGTCACTCGGTGGGGATGCACTCCATTTTTACCTTTGAGTTTGTTAGTCACTTTGGAAAAATTTCCAAAGTCCTTTCGCCCTCCGACCTCCGCGTTGGATAGGACACGTGGCACTACCTCGTTGCTCGGTGGGATTTTCCCTCCATTTTCTCCTTCACGGGCCCATAGGCCGATTTTCCCCTTTGTGCCTCTGCAAAATCCTTGGTGAATTTTCCAACTTACCTCCATTGCTACCCCCGACTCCCACTACATCATGAACACATGTTGCTTCCTCATTGGCCGCGGGCCTTCTCGCAACTTTTTCTCCATCCTCCTCTCGGGGCCAAAATTTTCCCTTTGCGCCCTTTGCCCTCTTTGGAAAATTTCTTCAACTTCACTCCACCATCCCAACCCCCACCGCCACATGGCATCTTCTCATTGGCCGCGGGCTGTCAAGGGAAAAATTCCCCAAAAAACTCCGCCGAGCCATAACTTTCAAAATATTTGGAGTTAGGAGGAAAATTTTACCTTTCTAGAAAGGGGAAGAAAAATCCTATCTGATGAAGCCATTTCCAGAATCCTTTGAGTGCTTGAAATGTGTAAAAATTGAATTTGAAGCACAAGGAAGGAAAGAATGAAGGCAAGTTAGCCAAAATAAGCAGGGGGCTCATTTTGGATAACATGAACATTTGACAACCCTTGTGCATGCTACACACTTGAGCTGCATAACATATATCATATGCAAGGACACGGGTCTATGAACCTCAAATATAACAACAAAAATTCCTATCTCATCCACACACTCAATAAACTTGTGTCTGTAGTCTACTTTGGTCTGATGAGCATCAAGCCAATCCATGCCAAGAACGACCTCATAAGATCCCAATGGTAAAACTCGGAGGTCTAAAGTAGTGGCGAATACACCTAAGTATAGAATAAAACTCTCCACGTATGACCCTATAGTGAATTTGGCCCTAGTGGCCAACTCTATGTATCACATATCTACCTTCCTAGAAACCACCAATCCACACCTATCCACTAAAGAGGGTGATATAAAGGATTCATAATCTCCTGAATAAAATAATATAATATAGGTGTACACCAAATCATACTTGTCATCTCAATTATCGTGGCACGATGTTTGTCCCAATGGTTTTCCACAAAAGTGTATATGTGATGAGCACATACTACATCACCAATTGTCTGCAAGCATGAAGTTGGTGCCTTTTTCCTCTCAAAAATGTTGGTATCTAAGGAAAATATTGATCATAATGGTTGAGGGCCCCATAAGTGAAACAACTTGGTGCATCCCTGTGCAACTAAGACCCTCCTGTGCTCTGATGTACTAACCCTATATGTCCCACTCTAGGCGATTGTTATCAACAATCCCGATTAGGTTGTTGGCTCCCCAACCTCTGGTCTTTTCCTAAAATGTAGCCATTACAGCCCCTACCTCTCTAATTATCCTATCCTAGTTTATTCATATGTTTTTAAGAGGGTTGATGTGAGTGTGGAGGCAGTCAAGAAGCTTACTGAAATGGTATAAACCCTCCTCTCGAGAGTGGGGCAGAACCACGTGCCCTATGATCCTGAAATGAATGAACTCACTCCTATATTTTGCCCCTATTCCTATCAAAAGACTCATGTGTCCTAGTCCTTTTCTCCTATGCGAGATAGGCTTTCTCCAATTACCTTCTCTAAGTTCGGGAGATAAAATCCTCACCGCTCCATCCGAGTCCGCATTAAGGCCCCCGATGACCCTATTCACTGGAACTTCTCATCCTGGAGATATTCGACATACTGAAGAAGGTCCAAAAATTACTCTCATCTTGAGCCACCAAACTAGAACCATATCTAAGATCATGAAACTTCTCAATCCTCTTTTGGGTAAAGTGATCGACATGTATTGAGCCCTGAAATGCATCTCGAATAGCTCATAAGTGATAATATCATGTGTCAAATGGATATTTTGTTCCTCATTCCTCCATTACATGCATGTTACGTTATAGAGGAGGTGTATGGATAGTTAGGATTTGACATTGCTCTCATAAGGATGCAAGTGAAAGTAACTATATAAGATTAGGAGTCATGACTTGGCCCAAATCCACCTATTTTTCCTTCATATGTAGGTGGGTGCGGTTGAAGAAGATTGGGAATAGCACCGCCATCTTTGTCTTCCCATGAGAGTGTGTTTCAACCACTCTCTAAAAATGCACTAAAGGACTGTGAGACCTCTCTTATTAGACCTTAAGCTTATCCTACTGGTTGTGTGACCTCTATCATTGTGAAGAGACATGTATGTCAGTAGCCGAGTGGGATTCCTCATCTAAGTGTGCCTCCTGTCGGGTTGAATGTCCTCTTCCACTTTGGATATGTCTCTGTAGGAAGTTGATCCCGAAGGACCCCCATCATCTGATGCAATGTTTCTAATATCTGCAGCCCAAAATCAGTACTAGGTGCCTCTGGTGGTGGTTGCCCATGACCTTGAGTCACTATTGCACCTCATCCGGTATCGTGCCCTGTCATCCTGCATGAGGGAAAAATGGTACATTAGACTTTGCAGAAACAATTTAAAACAAAGTGGTTTTATTAAATTTAACTACCAAAAGTTAATTAACTAATCCCCAGAGCGTCCAATGTTGAAACCAAGTTTTGATACCAGATGTCATGCCTCACTCAACTCAAGTTCCTAAACATATTAAAAGATAACCAAATATTCGATTGAAGATGGGAAAAGTAATAAAGTGGTGAATTTTTTGTTTTAATCCTCTAAGTTTTATGAAGTGTATCCAACCCATAGTCGTGAATAACTTAGAGGATTAAAACAATTTACATGTCAAAACTACAACGTTGTGATAACGACACGAGGGACATGAAGTCGTCCTAACACCACTTTTGCTAGCTATACAAATTATGATTATTTATAAATGCAATGACGATTACTATCATAACCACGGTATGGAAACACTCCATTTACGATATAGCATATCGTGTAGGAAGGATGGTGAGGTGAGATCAAATGTTTATGGGAAGTCAAATTAACACCATGGCGGTCATGGGTCTTATTTTCCTCCGAATGGACCCATGCCTCAAGGATGAAAACGCAGTTGAAACAATTTAATTATCCCACTAAGGGAATTCCACAACATGGGTTAAGTTAATTATATAAATTTAAACCATTTAAATTTAATTAACCCATTACGCTAACTTACCCAAAAATAACTAAATTTAATTTAATTATTTTAATTATCCCACTAAGGGAATCCCCCAAATTATAAGCTAAGTCAAATAAATAACATTAAACCCTTTTAATTTAATTAACTCATTAATATTAAATTTACCCGAGAGTGACCAAGGCACTTAATTAACAAAACATTGTAACCCTTTAATAGAAAAAAACCATACCCAAACCCAAATCTCCACCATAGGATCCGAAATCCCAAACCCAAAATGATGAGGATATATCTTTCAAAACCTAAGTTTATTTCATTTTTATTTCTTCTCCATTCTCCAAGTTCATTCGGGTCTATCTCGATTTTTCTTTTTTACGGGGAAGGACTCAAGGATTTGAAGGTTAGATCTTCCTCCATTCTTCCATGGTAGTATTCTAAGATCG
The DNA here is from genome assembly GCA_018340775.1 of Taxus wallichiana var. yunnanensis. NCBI lineage: Eukaryota > Viridiplantae > Streptophyta > Pinopsida > Cupressales > Taxaceae > Taxus > Taxus wallichiana. Next base: position 1,024,470,408 of record CM031239.1, read on the forward strand.
GGACTACTTGTTTGCATGGTTGGAGTTTGATTAATGATTTTCTTCTTGAAGAAAATCCCACAACTAGGAAAAATTTTGACAACATGAATCGTCTACCAAATGAAACAATATAATCATTATCATACATTAAATATGGATCAAATATCAATACTAAAACATGTCAATAATAACACATGATATCATCATCACAAGATAATATATGTAAATGCACATTGGCATTGTCTACCCCATAGTCACCATGTGATTAAGTATTAGCATCCTAATGCTAGCAATACGATATCCTGAATAGTGTCATATCATAATAGTGTATCAAAGCAGTAAAAACCCTGTCAAGCAACAATGTCATGTGATAATGTCCCATCAAAATAACAAAACAAGTAATATTGTCCTTGACATCATAGTAGTATAGATCTGATGAGTCGCACACGACCAAAATGAGAGCACCTTTGAAGGGTAGGCATTACACTCCTCACATTAAGTGTGCACAATGGGGCTTTTTCATCTCTCTCCAAACTTCAACGAATCATCCAAGCACACCACTTTCTTTTTCCTCAAATAATTGAATATTAAAAGGCTTGATAATATTTATTTTTTCATGTTTTCTTTTTCATATTTCTATTTTTTTCCATGCCATATTTTATATATTTCATGCCATCTTACAAGAGTCGTTTCTCTTTTACAATATTCAAAAGGTATTTATAAATGATACACTGTTTACACCTCTTTTTATTTAATTTTACTTAATTTATTAAAATAAACCCAAACATCGGTGATATTTCATAATAAATCTTTTTCTTTTGACTATTGATTCCCTATATTTACATATGAATTAAAATATTTATTTTTATTTTTTGAATATCAAATAATAGTAATTTATGGGTAATCAATCACATAACATTTCCCAATATGTCATTAATCAAGAGCTTTTTATTCACGTGAATATACGGAGATTTTGTTGATGTACTTCAATAGTGTACATTCCTCTACTAATCCATCATGCAGACACTTAGTGTAGTGAAATTGATGGTGTAGTCTTCAACCGTATGGTTCTTATGTTGACATGACTCTTAAAATTTCTTATATTCATCCTCATAGTGTTTGAGGGATAAAACTCCTTATATGTAGCATTAAAAAATGAACTCAATTTTGTAATGGTCTCAAAGTATTTTCCACATTGCACATTGTAGGATTCCCACCAATGGCACACTAAACCGGGCACATTCAACATTGTGAAGGTGATATTTTCTTCTTTTTTCAAGCTTTTAATGGGGAAGTAAGCCTCTGGTTTTTAATCTAATTATCCAATGTAAGGGCAATGAGTTTTCCTTGACATTGGGATATAAAGATTGACTTCACCATGAAAGGGCCAAATGCTATGCCTAGGATATGCGAAAAGAACAAGACAGAGTTTTGAACTAAGACGCATTATGAGTTCGTGGAATGTCCAAAAATTTTGTTGTAGTGTTCTTAAAGGGCATCCCAAATGAAGTTCTATAATTTTATGGATGCCTCGAAGAAATTGTTCTAGGCATTAGCAATCTTACTCTTCTTCTGACATTATTTTGGATACTCCAAAAAGCAGATGAGTGGGTTTTGTTATTTCTAATGTTGTACACACATGTTTACATGCATATAAGATATCTTTCTCATGTACCATTATCTACACCATGAGGCTCAATAAAGGGGACAACCTTATAATTTGTAAAGAAAGTTTAACATTGATAAAATGTAGCAAGAAAAACTAATAAAGTAGTAAAGTAAAACACCTTTGAATGTAGAATTATTTTTTTAATAGTGAAATTTCTATTAAATGAGAAATAATAGGGAAATTATAACAGTGTACAATAATCAGTCAAGTTAGGAATGAGGATTCATGTGATGAAAAGGGGGAAACACTTCTTAAATGATTTTTCATATACTAGAATGAGATGTAAATGAATATGAGAGGTAATATATATTTAGTGCATGTAAGTATTCACTATTATATGGTGTATGGTTGTCCTGTCACCCTTTTGGGACAAACAATTTACATATATATATATATATATATATATATATATATATATATATATATATATATATATGCATATATTATTGCGAGAAGGCAATTATTGTATACAATGATTACAATGAAAATGGTTATATTTATTCATCTTCTAATTGAGTCATGGTTGGTCTTATTTCTCCCATGTAGCAATTGAACTTCTAGTGTGCCTTGACATGGTGCATAAATGGAGAGTGGAACTTGGAGTATTATGTGTCATCAAGAAGATGATGCATGGGTGTTGGGTTCTATAGGTTCTACGTAGCTACGAATCATTGTAAGTTGCGAAGTGTTGTATGGAAAAGTGAGAAGATGTGAAATGTTTGCATTCTTTATGATAGGTTGTGTGTTGTGCGGTATTATAATGTTAAGTGATTGTCTGCGAAAATGCACGGGTATGTGTGGATACTACGAGTCCTTGTATATGGCAAGAGAAATTGCAAAGTTAGGGAACTTAAGCTTTTGTGTAAGAGAACACACACTTACATGGTTAAACACAAATCAATTACAAAATCAATCAAAAAATGGTTTTACTTTATCACTACTACATTATGATTTAACTATTTAAAGGTAAGCCCTTGTGACTTTCTTTTAATCATTGATGTTTGTAAATATGTTTATTTGGGTTCTAGAGTAAGCACTAAAATCGTATATAAGTTATCCTCAATATTTAACATGGGCCATTTTACTTTACATCTAAGATTTGCTCTCATTATAATCAATAGAAATATGGCCCTATCTCACTTGTGCTACTAATTTAATTTTGAACACTAATTAAATTTATTGTCTTAAATAAAATGTTTTAGAAGTGGATTTGACTACATATGAAACATTTTTGTGGTGATTCTTAATTTATTTAGTTTTAGGTAGACTCTTCATGTAATAGATTCTTTCCTTAACTAACCTTCACCATTTAGTTTCAATAGGAATCACACATTTTGTAAACCATTGTTCTCCCCATTTTTGGGTCTTTGGATTATTAAATTTTTGTCTAATATGAAACACTCTCATGGGGCTTCTTGTAATGTTCAAATCAAATAACATACGACAAAATTCAGCACTTTGAAAGTGAACTCCATCACGCTTATGAGTAATGGTATGCACAAAAACTTTACAATGTGGTAAGGAAAAATGAAAGTAATCTTTCATTAAGTTTAAACTTGAATAAAATAATTATCTAGCACCTCTATTGAAAAGCAACTGCAAGGCAACAGTTCAAAAACAGTCAATGATCGGGCACGGAATTTCAAATTATCTATGCCTGTCAAATCAAAAATTGTTGATGGCTTAGCTCTTTCAGATGGTTGTAATTTCCAGTAATTTTTATGGATATATCTATTATCTGTCCATAGATATATAGATAGATATTATGTTTTTATATAAAGCACTTAACAAAATTTAGGGTTTACAAAAATTTTAGCTTTGTCATTATTTATTGTCTCTAAAAATTTGTACACAGTAAAATACTACGGTTAAAATTGCAAAAAGCGGCCTCACTACACTGTTAACAGCCTGGTCGCATTGGCTTCAATTATTTGCTCTATTTAAGTTGGACTACGGTGATGTGACCCCGGTCCCCCACTACCCACTTGAGGGCATTTGAATTATTTTTCCATTTAAGTACACCCCTAAAGTTGGGTGCACAACTAATGGCTCTTCTCCCATAGTCAAGTTCAATGAGGTTTTCACATATAAGTAGTCAATTGAAATTAAATGAAATTCAACGACTTCGTACCTGAATTATTTATAGGGATACCAATGAGCAACCTACCATTCATTAACAATGACAATTGCCCGTATCTACTCAGAAAGGGCCATTTCATCTAGAAAGGGCCATTTCATATTTAGAAAATGACTCGGTTATGTAGTAAAGTACTGTTTAGAAAATATCTACTTCTAGATATGCTCACAAATTTAATTAAATTTATTTTTTTGAAGGATTCGGGCCGCAAAATCAAAAGAATTTAGAATTTATTATCTGCAGGAGAGAGAGGCAATTTATTAGCTGCAGGAGAGAATTTATTTTTCTTAAAATTAAGGAGCAGCAAATATTTAGGAGAAGAGTTTGAAGGAATAGTAAGAAGAGGGATTCCAAATTTTCCACTCTCCTATTTTATAAAAAGATATATTATTTCATATTAAATTATAAAGAAATAAAATTATTTCAATTTTATATTAACAATTAAAATATGACATTTACAAATATCCTCTAAACTCAAGTCAGGTCGAGATTAACACAAGTAGAACATACAATATATTCCACATTCCTCCCTCAGCCCTGCAATAGCAATCACCCTTGTGACGGTATTGGCCCCTCCTCCTCTCTATTCTAACATGCCTGCATCTTTTTGGCTGACGTTTTTCGTGTTTTCCCTTTTTCGAGTAATATTAATGCGTCTGAACAGCAACAATGGCTGTTGAGATTCAAAGCTGGCATCACACTTGATCCCAACAACTCTCTCTCTAACTGGAATTCTCATACTCCCCTCTGCAACTGGACTGGAATCACTTGCAACACCACTCCTATTTCCCAATCTGTTGTTGCCCTCGATTTATCCTCTATGGGCTTAGAGGGCACCATTTCTCCTCTGCTTGGGAATCTCTCCTCTCTTCAATCACTCAATCTCTCTAACAATGCCCTTCATGGTCAAATCCCACCTCAACTCGCTCAACTTTCCCGTCTGCAGATACTCAGTCTCTTCGGCAATCAATTGCAGGGAACCATTCCGCTGTCTCTCTCCGGTTGCCGCAATTTGTTTGACCTGGATCTCTCCTTTAACAGAGTGCATGGCAGCATTCCACCTGAGCTCAGTCTCCTCTCGAGATTGAAAACCCTTTACTTGGGAGTAAACAATCTTACGGGTAACATTCCTCCCTCTTTGGGAAATTTATCCGCCTTAACTGAAGTCGACTTTAGTGAAAATAATCTCGAAGGCCCTATTCCTGCTGAGATGGGTATGCTCGGTCAATTGCAGCTGCTCTCTCTTTTTAAAAATAAGTTATCTGGCACCATTCCTCCCTCTTTAGGAAATTTATCTGCCTTAATTCGTGTTGAGTTTAGTGAAAATAATCTTCAAGGCCCTATTCCTACTGAGATGGGTATGCTCAGTCAATTACAGGTGCTCAATCTTCATACAAATAAGTTTTCAGGAAACATTCCCCCTTCTTTAACCAATCTGTCAAAATTGAATAAATTAGATTTAGATCAGAACCACCAGCTAAGCGGACATATTCCGTGGGAAATTGGTACCAAGCTCACCAGATTGCAAATCCTTAGTTTATGGGGAAATCAGCTTAGTGGAAACATACCAAATTCCATTGGAAATTGTTCCAATCTCACTATAATTGATCTAGACACAAACCAGCTGAGTGGAATGGTGCCGACGGAGCTGGGTAAGTTGAGCTTGCTTCAAACGCTTAATCTACGCTCAAATCAACTTGTTAGTGGCAGCAGTAGCACATTGACTTTTCTCACCGCTCTCACTAATTGCTCCCACTTGGAACACTTAATTGTGTCAAATAATTATCTCACTGGTGTTTTGCCTCTCTCCATTGGCCGACTTTCATCCAAACTGTCTGTGTTGGCTTTATCAGACAACAATATAAGCGGAAGCATCCCTCAACAGATTGCCAATCTCACAAACTTAACCTACTTAAATTTAAGCAATAATCTTTTCAGCGGCAACGTTCCATCTGAAATTATAAGATTCCACAAGTTGGAAAGATTATATCTGGATGGGAACAGATTAGAGGGAAGCATTCCGAGTGAGATGGGTGAAATGAAAAGTCTCGGACTTTTATCTCTTGCTCGCAACAAATTATCTGGAAAAATACCAGATTCTCTTTGTAGCCTTCCACAGCTAAGACGTTTGTATCTTGATCACAACTACTTATCTGGAGGGATACCTGATAGTCTAGAGGAATGTCAGAATTTGGAGCTGCTTGACTTGTCTTACAATAAATTAAGGGAAGGATACCTCGTCAAGTCATTGCCAGCCTTAAAAACCTTCAATTCTATCTCAATCTTTCATGGAATTCTCTGCATGGATCGTTGCCAGGGAGATTAGTAAAATTGTAATGGCTCAAGCCATAGACATTTCTGGCAATCAGCTGCATGGGATGATTCCAAATGCTATAGGAGACTGCACAGCATTAGAGCATCTAAATCTGTCCCGCAATGCTTTTGAAGGTCCAATACCAGACACACTTTCCAAATTACAAAATCTCCAAGAAATGGATCTTTCTGCCAATTTTTTATCAGGTTCAATACCAATGTCTCTTAGACGACTAAAGGTGCTTCAGTACATGAATCTTTCTTTCAACAATTTGTCAGGTCAAATTCCAGAAGAGGGGTTGTTTCCAAATGGCAGTGCTGTCATTGCATTGTTGATGGGAAACCGAGGCCTATGCGGTCCACAAAATTACTCATTACCCGCATGTCCAAAACAGAGCAAGGGAAAGCATTCACCACTCAGAAAAATAGTCCTATCAGCTGTTGGAATCATTGCATTTATAATATGCTCTTTAATCTTGGGAATGGTGTGGACGCAGAAATTTTCAAGACGACAGTTTCGCCCCAAAACTATATTTTTGAAAGGCTAAGGTATCCAGAAATTTTCATATCAGGATCTTGTGACTGCAACAAATGGATTTGATGAGGCAAATTTGCTTGGAGTGGGGAACTTTGGATCAGTCTACAGAGGCAATTTGACTGATGGTAAGGTAGTTGCCATCAAGACTCTGGATTTGCAGAATGAAGAAGCCCACAAGAGCTTTAAAACAGAATGCAAAGTGTTGGGGAGGATTCGGCACCGCAATCTCACCAGAATCATAAGTGCATTTTCATACCCTGGCTTAATAGGTTTGGTTCTTCAATTTGCATCTAATGGGAGCTTAGAAAAGCATTTGTACCCTGACAGAGATGACCAGGAGATATGTGAATTGGGACTGAGTGAACGTTTGAAGATTGCCATAGATGTAGCCCATGGCATGGAATATTTGCATCATGATTGCTCTCCGCAAGTTGTGCATTGTGATTTAAAACCGGGCAATGTGCTGCTGGATTCCGACATGACAGCCCTTGTGACTGATTTTGGTATATCCCGTTTAACTACTGCTCCAAACTCCAGAGATTTACCAAGTACAACAACATTTGCACTCAAAGGATCTATTGGCTACATTGCTCCAGGTAAAATTTTTGTTTGAATTTATTTTTACCAATTTTACAGTCTCTTTTTCTCTTAATTGTCATGAACAAAATTAATTGCAGAGTATGGATTGGGCGGGAGTGTTTCTACAAAGGGAGATGTTTACAGTTATGGAATTCTGATATTAGAGATGGTTACAAGGAAGAGGCCAAGTGATGACATGTTTGTGGGAGACATGAACCTTCCAAAGTGGGTGAGATCAGCTTTTCCAGAGAGAATAGTAGATATTGTTGATGGCAGGTTGTTGAGGGATGTGAATGACAGCATGGAAGAGAATAGATGTCTTGTTTCTTTCATTAATGTTGGTTTGATTTGCAGCAGCGAATCACCAAGAGAACGACCCTCCATGAGAGATGTAGGAGGGCACTGGGGAGCGTCAGAGCATCTGTCATGGGAAGAGCAGTTGCTTCCAATTTAACAGCAACCATATCAGATCTCCTACGGAATACAACTCGCAATCCCATCGGGACATCGGCATCCGACACCGAAAGTTGTACACTTTAGATGTTTATGAATTCCGGTAAAGAACTTATAGATCTAGTGTGATGAGTTAGTATACTACTGATTTGATAGAGTTTATAATGAAGTCTTTAAAGTTTAAAATGTGTAAGGGTGTCAAGTGGTTGTTGGTGGATTGGTGAAGTTGTTAGGCTCATAAAGAACCCGATCATATTATATATATATGTGACTTTGGCAAGATTGGATTATGGAGCTTACCACTCTAGGAAAATAAATTATTTTCATTCTATATGCGACTTTGGCGTGTGGATTAATGAGCCTTACGCTCTAGGAAAATAAATTATATTCATTATATATGTGACTTTGAATTAAGGATTCTTACCCCTCTAGCAAAAAAATCATTATAAATGTGACTTTGGGAGGGCTGGATTAAGGATTCTTACCACTTTAGGTAAATAAATTCTTTTTATTATATATATGTGACTTTGGCAGGGCCGAATTAAAGATCCTTACCGCTTTAGGTAAATAAATTCTTTTCATTATATGTTTTGTAGAGAGAGCTCTCGTATGTGTTGAATGACAACCAATATGCTCAATATCAAGTATAGAATGTGGAAGTACATGAGCATCTTAGAAGTGTGAAGGCTGCTCCTAGTAAGAGTAATAGCTAATATGTAATCCAAATAAAAGTTGTTACATATGTAGAATCAAAAGAGCTCTTACAAAATAATATCATGTTGAATGGGAAATGCATTATATTGCTTATAAGAAAAAAACATGGAGCTTCGATGCAAACCATTGTTATTCGATAAACTAATCATATCTTTGTGTGCATTGTAAATTTAGTAAATATATAATAATCAACAAAAATATCAACATCATTGTTGAACAGCTTAATGAATTGCCTCTCTCTCCTGCAGATAATAAATTCTAAAATCTTTTGATTTTGGAGCCTAAATCCTTCAAAAATGAATCTAAGTAAATTTAATTGACCCCTTAACTTATGGCACCTAGGCAACTGCCTAGGTTTCCTCTGACTTAATACGACACATGACTTTTTGGAATGGATACCCCTTAGCACTTAAAACTAAGCTAAAAATATTGAATAAATTCTAGACTTGGGGTCGTGATCGTGCCTTCAAAACAAAAATCCCGAGGTCGGGATCATGCCCCGTGTGACTTTAGTGGAATGAATACCCCGAGCTCTTGTATCTAAGTGCTAAAAAGATTGAATAAATTATAGACCTTGAACACACAAGAAAGTGTAATAGTTATTTAAGACGCACATTCAAGTGACTTTAGTGGAATGGATATTGTATGCCTAAAAATCAACACGTGATTTCGGACACATGCGACCTCTTGAGGTCGTGTTGGAGACAGTCGAAATGTGATGGATGAAATGGTAATATGATGGATAAATATAATGTAGGTGGGATAGAGGGGATATATGATAATAGGTCAAGGTAATCAAAGGTTCTCAACTAGTAAAATGGGGATTTGTTCGTTGAGAGTGATGAATGCTTTCCTAACTTGTGTGGGGGTGATACTACGATCAAGGATGATCACGGTGCATAGATCTCGGTCAATGTTAGTGGAACCAAATAAAACCCGACTCGATTGAGGAACGCGAGGGAATTGTCCTTCGAATTTTGTATATTCCTCTCCGAAGAGGATCATGAAGGTATGAAAGAAGACATGGAAAAAGGATGAATCAAGTGTTACGAGGTCTAAGCATGTCTACTTGGTTAGCCCGATACTCTTCGGCAATGTTTGATTCTTTGTTAAGGGCAATGAGTTGGCCAATGATTTCAAGAGGCACGGGTGTGGCTCTAAAGACTAATTAACGCAAGCCTTGATCAATGTCTATTTGGTTTCTTTCAATGTTTGGTTGTCTTATAATGGATCAAAGATTCTAATATGTTGTTGTGGTGGACCCGGAATGGTCATGTGGGCACCAAGTCTAAAGAGATAGAAAATAAACAAGCAAGCTAGAATCCAAAGGGACTGAGAGCTAAGTTTAGGTAGCCTAGGCCGCTAAGGAAATAGAAGTTGTGCTCTTTCCAAATCTAAATTACCTTAAGTTCCTACCTTTAAATAAACAAAACAAATAAACTTGAATTAAATAAAAGATGGTTGATTTCTTCTTTTAATTTAACTAAGTTTGATTTACAAATATTTAATCAAAGCAAAGTAAAGTAAGTTATCTAATTTATTTTTTTATTTTGAATGAACCTTTTAAAAGAAATAAATAAATAAATCTACTTTAACTTCTAAACTATATTTTTTGTTTTTCTCGTCACTTTGGAAATTAAATAAAACAAATCTATAGACACAGAGAAAGAAACTAATTAAAATAAAGCAATCTACTTCTAATGAATAAAACAAACATGGAATAGCCGGATGTAGCTATTTATTTGGCACATGATGTGAAATCGAATCTAATGTATACTAATTTATAATTTTGGAAATCTAACTTCCTTTAATTGCTTCACCTCAGAATCATAGGAAGAAAGAAAGCTTCTCAGAAGCAATTTCCTCTTTCCCCTGACACTTCCCCAATAAAACTTGTACGAGTAAACTAATAATGAAGAAATAAAATGAACAACGTAGACACAAAAGCTTCCTCAAGTTTCTTTCCCTTGCAGATCCACAGGGATAAGTAGGTAAGAAGATATCAACGAAAGTTTTTTTGTACAAATACAAATCTAGAAATGAAGAAATTGAAATGTACAGATGTTTCACAACAAAGAAATGAAAAAATTCAGGCCTGAGAACCTTCCTCCATTTTGTTTCCTATAAAGCTTATTTCACTAAATTGGGACTTATTCTAGTCCTAAAGAAATAAAAACTATAGCCAATATTGGAATCTAATATTATTATTTTTGGATTCCAAAATGTCAAATATTAGAATTATCTCGCACTCCAAAATCGCACATATTAAAATGTTAAATTTTGGAGTGCACTAAATGTCAAATGTTAGTGCCTTAATCGTTACATCAGCTTCAGATAATTCCATTTTCCACTTCTTCGATGTCCCCTGCTCTTCACATTTTCTGTAGGCATTAGCTAGATTGTCCAAGAGTTTGAAGGTGTTGTAAAGTGCACTTGACAATGAGAATACTCCACTCAGTGAAGTTCTAAAGCATAGCCTTAAGCTGATCCACATCATTGTTTAAATTCTTACACTTTTCTTCCAAACCTCCATACTGCCACCCTTTGTGACTTGAGCCACATCCTCAACTTTTATCTTCATTGCATGTCAATTGTTGAGGATAAACTGGATAGTTCTTTTAGTAATCCGAGTGTCACATTTCACATTTTCAAGGTCTGTAACAAATTTAGCAAGATCAACTCCCTCTTCCACACCACCTTTTTCAAACACTTCCATTTGGGTCTTTTCTTGGGTGTCAACTGAAACCTGTCTCCTGTTGACTTGGTTCCCCTTTTTTAGCCTTCTTAATAGCCACCACCTTCACGTCGTCTTGTTTTAGGTCTTGGAGGCCCTGTACTTTGCTTCAACTTCAACCACATTTTGATCATCCCCTTCACTTGACTTAGGGTATTTGCTAGACTCCTCATTCTCAGAATTAGTTTCATCTTCCATAGAATAATCTTCAAGGGATTTTGACAGGACATTATCCTCATTAACCATTTTATCCATATCCAAGATTGATCTCTTCACAATGGCCATAATAAAACCCTGATGCAAGGGAATACTGATTTTTCCTTTTTGTAGTGGTCCAGGGTAGCACATAGAGAACGAAGTATATAGTATGGAAAACTAAAACTATGCCCATGTTTGAGGAAATTGAGCATGGGAAGATGGTAAGCATAGATACATTTGTGGCGTCCCTCAAGAGTGACAAACTAGATTAGGTTAAGGGCCACTTCGTTGAATGGGGGAGGTAAGGAATTCCTAAGAAATCCCACAAAATGAGGGGTGAGTTTTTCCTTACCTCACAGAAATAGCTTCATTTCATCCGTTGAATCATTTTTGGGTTTGTAGACTTCGCATCCTTTCGTGGGCATGCCCATAACATAATCCACTATGTTGATTGATAATTCAATCTTTACTCCCCATAGCACCACATTGCCCACATCCATTTCTGGCGGTTGTCATGTCGATCCGAAATCCTTACTGAGTTACTTGTTGTACCCCTCAAAAATCTTTAAGAAAGGGGAAAATTCCATTTAGTCGAACACCTCCATAGCCTCGATTTAACATCATTGAGATCCCAAGGCTCAGTGTGAACCAAATCTTCCCCCATATTCCTATTAACATCAAGCTATCACAAAGAAAAACTCATTGTTCAATGCTACACAGACCTGACCACACAACTGCAATACCAATACACCAAGTAGCAACATAAATCCTAGATTCCTAGAGAGGAGTAAATGCACATTAACATCCCCTTAATAGAGGAATAAACCCAAATTCCAAGAGAGGAATAAACCCGTATTACAAGAACATTAACATCCCCTTAATAAACTACGTGCATGGTCACACCGCACCGTTTGTGCTTGTAAGGAATTCCAAGTGAAGAATAAACCCAATGACAAAGACTCGCATTACAAGAACATTAACCTCCCCTTAATAAATATAAACCCCGACGGCACTCGCATTACAAGAGCATTAACATCCCCTTAATAGTTATAAATCCGATTCCAATAGAGGAATAAATCCGGATTACAAGAACATTAACATCCCCTTAATAGTTATAAATGTCCGACGTCATTCATCATTAACCCCCCGCATCACCTTCTACCATCCTTGCATGTACCTCGAAAGAAGGGACATGAAATCACTTTGTAGACATTTTCCTCCCACACTTGACACTTTAAATGAAAATTAAAATTCTCCTACTCCCCTTGTCAGGAGGATATCTTTTCAGTAATTAAATATAGATATGAAATAAATTAAAACTCCTTTTCTAAAGGTAGAATTATGGTAAATCATTTTAAGAAGAATTTGAATTTTGTTGTAATACTATTCGTCACGCTGGAATCCCAAATTCACAGAATAATTCATTGCAAATTAAAATTATTTTCACGATATCTATGAACACACTAATTGTTGAAGTGCCTGACAATTTTTCAATTCTATATATACCTTAAACCGATGTGAACAATTTTTCAAGACAATTTGAAGTCGAGAGGATAATATGACCTTAAAAATCAAAGTAAGAGAGTTAATACTTAACGCTCACTAGGTAATGCCAATGTAGCTTATCGAGGTAAATTAACATTAATCAAATAAGAATTCACCAGAAATAAAAATGTTATGTACATTTTTATATATTAAGATATCTATTATCGTTTAAATCCTTTACTGTATTATAAATTTCCTAAAGATAATCACACATATTATACATATAAACATTATTAAGATAGTCAGGCACATTATACGAAACTTGTTGTCAAATAAATTTAGGGACAAATTACATAATTTTCTTTTTAGATATTTAAACGCTACATACAAAAACTAAAAACGAGTACGAAAGATAACGAGGCCAACATGTAACATGAATAATCAGGCTGCAAAAAACATAGAGCCGTGAATACAAAAAAAAAGAGCGAGAATGATAGAGAAACCTTAGGGTTCCACCTAGCCAAGCGTTACAATAATCTTGAGAAAGGAAAAGGATGTGCCAAAAATAGACTTCAACTACACCACACGATCAAGAAGGGGTGGGGTAGGTTTTGTGAGCACGACCAGGGCCAGGGATGGCACGGCTGGAGATAGACACCTCATCGGATCAACAAATTCTTTGAACAGAGTCGAAAATTGAAGTAGGACCCAAATTTTCAATTCCAAGGCATCACAAATCTTGTTGTCAACCCAAAAAGGTGATGGACAAGGATACAAACTTTGCAAAGAGATAAGGAAGGCATACTTCTTCCAGAGCTTTGACCAAACCCACACGATGTTCAGGTAAATGAAATGGGACGTGACCGCCATGACCACTAATTTATCTACACACAACACTAGGCAATTGAACATGAAGACACCTACAATCTCATATTTTACACGAGCTCTCTCGGTGCTCTAGAGATAATCCACACCCAAGACGTTCACAATTTCAATCACAACATCTACGAGTCTATGCGGAATACATTGCGAAGATGACTATAAGACACAGTAGAGATGAACATCATTCCCCAATTGTTGTTGCACAAGAGGATGAAAGGAACATAGGTAGATTCCATGAGAGGGAAGGGAAAAATAGATAGAAACGTGAGAAAACAAGTGAGGACAGGTGAAAACACAACCTAATTAAATAGTCCCTCGACTCGTGTGAGGAAGGTCGACGCAATAAAAAATAGATGGCATCATCAACATTTTCCCATGCATTGGCTAGATTATTTGATGAAAAGGATCTTATATTATATTAAATGCAACATGATACAATATTATCTCAACAAAATAAGCGAAAGCGATGTATGAGAGCAAGCCCCAAAGCCACAAGCACACTAGGCCAAGCCTAGCAAAACAACAAAGCAACAACTATAAGGGGTTTGAGGAACACAAAAACAAAGGCTAGATTATGAATAAAGGCTACCCCTGATTGATAAACACACATTATAAAAAATTGCATTACTAGAGATAGTCACACACATTATACAAAAAGGTGTTATCAATTAAATCTATTGTACCACCCTTGGACCCAGCCAGGACAGACAGCGCATCTCCACCACATTTTGAATCATCTGCCTTGGATCTTGGCGGGCGGGGGCACTCCAGAAGGATTTCTTCTAAAGAGATGTTTGTAAAGTTAGTTGGGGGTCACTTGGTTGGTAGCACCGCCGAACTTGTGCCACTCGCGGTGCTAGAGATTGCGCTTGTTAAGGCACGGTTTGGCCACTTTGCGGATACGCGTTGTAGTGGTGTGAACCACCTTTTGGTCGTGCTCGTTGAACTTGTATTCCACGATCTTCTTCACACCATTTTCATCTGGCCCAATGATATTCAGTGGTGGCTGATGAAAATCCAAGTCTTCATTATCCTCCTCTTTAAGCTCTCCCTATCACATCGTTGTGTCACATGCCATCATTGTTTTTGTTTTATACTAGCTAGTGGCCGTTAGGCTCTATTTGTTGCCTTGGAATAACATTTTTAACAATTTTAAAATGTCATTAACATTATGTTATAAATGTATAACTTGTTTCTATAAAGAGTGCAATATGTAACGCTTGTCTCATTCTCCTTAATCACTAAAATAGCTAGTTATCACAGTAAAACCCTACAAATAAAAATAAGAATACTTATGCTCGTATAAAATTCTTTTCAAGGTTTTCTGAGTTAATATTTTTAGGGTTTGAGGGGTTTGAGGGCTCCATATTCTCTCTACCACAAATCTTGAACAATTTAGGGTTACAGTCTCGTCAACTCTTCATATTTTATTTAGATTTAAGTGAATTTAACTAGTAAATTACTATTACAAATAAAATTAAACAAACGTGTTCGTTAAAGTGGATACCTATTGAATGTAAACAGAGGATAATATTGTTTGAGAGCGATGACAGATGACATTACAGGGGCAGTCGATCTATGTGCGCATGTTAGCAAGACACTCTCTTAGGAGAACATGTTTCTTAGAAGAACAAAGAAACCAAATCAAATCCTTTATATCATCATTTACATTAAATTCGGTGGAAGACATCAAACAATACAGAACTTCAACATCTTGCATTGTCTTAAGGGGTAAAAAATCATAATACAAATCATCTAGAAAAATACCACAGGAGTGGCCCATTCGTCTCTGAGAATAAGATTATCATAACCATAACCATTGAGCTTATTGATAGCTCTTTGTGCGTCCTCCTGTTGATGAAATTAACAAAACCAAACCCCCTGCTAACCCTCATCTTCTGATCCATGGCCATGTAGACATGCATGATGTGTCCAAGCGGCCTGAAAAGCTCGTGCAGATCAAAGCATCCATCGTGTCCTTAATCAAAATTTTCATCATTTTTACAGCGCATGGTGTCACCGGAGCGGTCCACGACACCCTTGAGATTGGGAGGGACGTAGGTTGATCACCCAGTAGTGAAATAAGTGGTAGTACCACCAGCGCTACTTCCACCTACGGTGAGGCCCTCGAGCCTTATCCATTATTAAGGTGTTTGTGGCACCGCGGGGGTGAGATCCTTGTAAGTCCATTTTGATGTCCAGTGATCACCCTTCTTACAAATATGAAAAACCATGAGCACCGCACCACCCTTGGAGCCAACCAGGAAGGATAGTGCATCTCCACCAGATTTTGAATCATCGGCCTTGGATCCCGCTAGTGGGGGCTCTGCAGCAGGATATCTTCTAAAGAGATGCTTGTAAATTTCGTTGAGGTTTTTGGTTGGTAGCAATGCTAAACTTGCTCAACTCGATGCGCAATAGATTGCGCTTGTTAAGACGCACTTTGGCCACTTTATGGATGCACGTGGTAGTGGTGTTAACCACCTTCTAGCCATGCTCATTGAACTTGTATTCCATGATGTTATTCACGTTGTTTTTTTCGGCTGATGATATTCAATGATGGCTAATGAAAATCCAGTCTTTGTTAATGTCCTCTTTAAGCTCAAGAAAAGGGAAAAGCAGTGAAATCCTCACGTGTGTAGAGAAAATTTATCATTGGTTTGCAGACACTCAAATTTCTCGTTATTGCAGTGAAACCCTACAAATAAAAATAAGAATACTTATGCTCGTGTAAACTTCTTGTCAAGGGCGGACAACTCATCTCCACCAGATTTAAGCTTAAGGTTTTTTCAATAAAAATAAATGTTTTTAATTTGGTTTAATCCCCACAGATATTCCAAATCATCAAGTACCGAACAACATAAAATAACACTTGATAGCACAAGACACTCTCTTATGAGAACATGTTTCTTAGAAGAACAAAGAAACCAACTCAAATCATTTATATCATCATTTACATTAAATTCGGTGGAAGACATCAAACAATACAAAACTTCAACATCTTGCATTGTCTTAAGGGGTAAAAAAATTAGAATACAAATCATCTAGAAAAATACCACAGGAGTGGCCCATTCGACTCTAAGAATAAGATTATCATAACCATAACCATTCAAACAATAATGATAGCTCTTTGTCGTCCTCCTGTTGATGAAATCGAAAAAACCAAACCCCCTGATAACCCTCATATTCTGATCCATGGCCATGTAGACACATGTGATGTGTCCAAATGGCTTGAAAATCTCGTTTAGATCAACATCCATCGTGTACTCAAACAGATTGGTAACCCAATCAAAAATTTCTTCATTTTTACGGTCGGCATGGTGTCATCGAAGTGGTCCACGGCAACCCCGAGGCCCGGGAGGGACGTGGGTTGATCGCCCAACAACGTAATAAGTGGTAATACCACCAGCACTACTTCCACCTGTGGCGGCGCCCTTGGCGCCTTATCCATTATTAAGGTGTATGTGGCACCAGATGATGGCAAGATCTTTGTAAGTTCCATTTTGATGTCCAGTGATCACCCTCCTTACCTCAAATACGAAAAACCATAAGCATTGCACCACCCTTGGAGCTAGTCAGGACGAACAATGCATCTCCACCAGAATTTGAATCATCAACCTTAGCTCCAAACGGGCACGGGTGCTCCAAAGAAGATTTCTTCTAAGGAGATGCAGCAACGCCGAACTTGCGCCACTCGCAACACTAGATAGCGCGCTCGTTCAAGCACGTTTTGGCCACTTTGCGGGTGCACTTGGCAAAGTGTGAACCACCTTCTAGTCGTACTCGTTGAACTTGTATTCCAAGATCTTCTTCACATTGTTTTCGTCTAGCCCAACGATATTCGGTGGTGGCTGATGAAAATCTAGGTCTTTGTTATCCTCATATTTAAGCTCCCCCATCACACTCTACCGCATGTAATCGCTTTTCTATTTTATACTTGGCTAGCGTCTGCTAGGCTTTTTTGTTGCTTTAAAATAACATTTTTAATCATTATAAAATGTCATTCCAAACCTTTGCTAAGATTTTTTAAGAATTTTTTTCATTCCTGGATCATCGATAAATGGTTCATTTAGTCGTGATGCAAGCTTCCTATATGATCATGATGCAATCTTCCACACAATAATAAACAAAAAATATTTAAAATAATGATCTATAAAACAATAGACAAAAATGTTTCATTTTATACGTCTTAGCGACCGCTAGGCTTTATTTTTTCTTTGGAACAAGGTTTTATCATTTTCAAAATGTCATTAAGATTAACATATGAAGATCTGGTAAAAATCATTTTATGATTTCAGGGAAGCCTCCATGGATCTACAAATCAATAAGCATAACATGTTTCTATTTTATATGGTCTAGCGACCGCTAGGATTATTTATTGCTTGTGAATAAGGTTCCTATCAATTTCAAAAACCATGCATAAATGGGGAAAAACTATTTTTATTTCAGAGAATCCAACATCGATGTGCGAAACAAAATTTTAAACTATGTAGGTCTAGGAAAAATCATTATTTTATTGGTCCATGATCCACAATTGTCTCTTCACCCAAGTTAGAAAAAAAAATCTTGCCCAAAATAGAATCGGAAAAATTGATTGCATGGATTGTGAATCTTTAAGAACCTTAAGGTAGTTACTTTATTCCATAAAAATTCACAATACATTGTTGGATTTGGAAGCAAAGTATATAATTCAAACACCAATTGTGCATTTGAACGTTTTCAATGATCTACACATGTTTTTGTGTTCTCCTGCATGTTTCAACCATGTACATAATTTAGTATAGATTTTTGAATCAGTCTTATAGTTTCCATCAAATCTCCAGTATGTTGGGGTTTTGAGAGTAATTTCTTCTTTGACCTCGTGCGACAAGAATCTCGCGTCATCGATCAAAAGTATATTGTTTTCACCATAGACATTACCATAAATTTCTACTATCTGTTGGCTTGTTTTTATTTGAGCTTACATTCTTGGCATCCCCAAATGAACCTGAAGTTGGTTTCTCGAGAACTAAATTTTTTGATGAACATGTATTTCACCATTGTTGAATCCATAAATGAAGACCATAAGGCAATGTCAAAATATTTTGATGCAGTACTTATCAAGTCAGCACTAAACTCTCGTTCAAAGTATTCAATATTCTCGGATCTAAAATCTGGAACCATATTACAAGGTATTTTGTCACCAATACTAGAAATTCTAAACAACAAACCTTCAACTCCCAAAACTAGTAATTTTGAAGCTTCCCAATAGGATCTATAAAAACAACTCAAAATCAATGTAAGCTTCCAAAAGTGATTAAAAACAAGGCATCAAAGTATTTAATCACAACTCAAAAATAACTTATAAAACTATAATATCATCTCAATCACAATGAAGATATAAATACTTTACTTTTAAATTTGTAATGTCAATATATAAAATAAAGAGTGACCATATGATTGTATGAATTAATATCATTGTAAAAAATATTTTGAAATAATTAACAGTTATATATTTTTGTTTTTACTCGCAAATTTTGAATGCCCTCCGCAACACTCAAACCTTGACATAGTATATGTGTTATGTTTATGTACAAATTGGTCATCAACCACTTATCTTTGAAACAATTTTCTTCATTGGATTTCTTTCCCACCACAATTTTCTCAAGAAGGGTTTTGTACGATGGAAAAGTGACAAGCGAGTGTGGGAATCTACAAGTAACTCTTCCTCGCACCCGACCTCTCGAGGTCATGCCGAGACAGCCGGTGGGGATGGATTATGCGTAGGGTATGGATAAACTAGTTAGGCAATCTTATATCTTCGACACGCACTAATGGAATCTATGAATCTAAGGCAAAGAAGGCCCTCCTAACCTGAACTGGCGTGATAGATCGGTCGGCAAGGATGACTACTCGAAGGCTCCAATCAATATCGAGCTTTGGCGTGATCCAATCAATATCCAAAGACCTAAAACTATCCTATTTGATGAACAAAACCTCGTAAATTTAATGGCTTCCTATTGAGATGAAACTATCCTACTCCAATTGATTCGGATGAAATGACAACAACACTTTGCACAAGGAGAATATGTGGCTTTCTCGATTACTAAACAATGCTAACTATGCATCTAAGAAATGAAACTATGAATCCTAAACAAAATTGAAAGTCTAAGCTATTGAAATGAGAAATTCAGAGGCAAATTTTGAGGGGCCATTTGCTTGAGCACAAGCCAACTATTTATAGCATTTCCAATTACCCAAAGGTAAAAACCAAATTGATCTCTTAAACCATAAACAATGCCAAAACACTATTCCAGGGAACCAGAATCATTAATGCAAGCCAAAGGCGGTGAAAAAAGTTGGTAAACGTTGAAATTTACATGAGTCGCGTTAAAAAGAGCATTCTGGAAAACGTGTGAAGGATCGTCTCCTGATCGGGCAGCGGTCACGAGACCGTTGCCTAGGCAAGGCGGTTTCAGAATCAAGAACAAAACGCAAAGAAAAGAGGGAAAAGAGAACAACAAAGCGGCGGGGCTAAGCGGGGCATGCGGGATGTTAACGCATACTTGGGGAGCTTTTCCGGATCCCGAACACCTTGCGAGGAGACCTGTATCATCATTGGGGCATGTGTTATGTTATTCCGGTGGTGCAGTACCTTACAATTTTGGGTACGTACATATTGCCCCCTCGGAGAAGCGTTTTAGCCATGAAGAGGCGTAAAACGGTGGGTCCGAGTATGGCGGTCCCGAAATGGGAAGTTAGAAGTTATACCTGATACGTCCGTGTGTCGGAATGACGCCATCCAAAATTCCCGCTACCTGCAAAATGAAAAGACAACTCGAGTGCAGATAGACAAAAAGATCGAAAAATAAATACTAAAATATCATGAAATGAGGACGTACCATTTGTGTGGGGATAAGAACTTACCTCCGTCGGCACTCCAAACCCGCAGAAAGGGGCATTCAAAACAAGTCAGGTTGCTATATATGTAAAAGTGGGCCCATTTTCCTATTCATTTGCATGTGTTGATTTGGTTGATTTTGAGCTCTGGGACCCACGGTGACGGTTTCTCACGAGAGTATAGTCAAAACGTCTGGGACAAGATCGTGATCATGCCTCCACGAGCGGAACACCGACCCGTGAGATCACAGGTTAGTTTTTCTCAATTTTCTTTTTATTCCCAAAATATAGAAATGTTGAAAACTTTGTCATGGGGGGATAATTTTTGAAAATGTTAGTTTTAATAGGTTCATATAGGGGGGGCTCTTGGGTAGGCTTCGTTTTGGTCAAAAATTGTCGTTTTTCATGTTTTTAGGCCTTTTTAGGGCACATGACCCGTGTGGGTTTTCGGGACACGACCGCCACCCTGTTCAGGGCGGTGGTTACAAGACCGCCGCCTTTAAGGCGGTGATTACGGAACCGCCGCCCTGCTCAGGGCGGCGGTCCTTCACAGAATGCACAAACAACACCTTTTTGAAGTTAATTTTGCATTTTTAGCATTCTTATGTGTTTTCATGATTTTTCTAATGTCATTTGGATACTAACTTGTTCTGTTTTGTGTGTTTTTGGGTGTATGCAGGCGAGGGAGGAGTATATTCGATGGAGCCAAGAGAGAGTGTGTGATTGGCTCCCAGCAGTATTAGATGCCCTTTCTCAGGACGAGCAGGACACTCTTCAGAGGGCTGGTATACTGCGTATATCATGGGTTCCACATGTTACACCGTCCAGTCACATACTTTGTGACTTATTTTCATATTGGGATGCTGATCGAAAACTTTCGATTACCAGGGGTCCGAGGTGAGTGGACCATTACTTTGGAGGACGTTTACCGTATCTTGGGGGTCCCGATCATCGGAGATGACTTACTCTTGAGACAACAGCAGGTTCACGGGCTCAGATAGCATAGTGGGCCTCATACATGGGAGATGCAGTTATCTCCACTGGTTCGAAGAAGGGGGTGAGGGTCTGATCTATTCCTAGCCTGCCTATCCCCTTGATTCGTCAGGCCATTATGGGGATCCTTGCCTCGAGATTGATCGGGGACAAGGGAGGAGACACTCTACTCTATTGTTGGTCCCCCATCATTGCACGCATTGAGGATATGGCCAAATTTACACAGGGAGTTGACATACTCTCGGACTACCTACCATGATCTGTACAGGGTGGTCCATTTACAGGGGCAGTCATTGAGCCATCCAACCCTAGTTATGAGCTGGGTCTATGAGCGCTTCATCCCCTATGGTAGAGGTGTAGAGGTGGTAGATCCCGGAGCTGTGAGGGCAGCCAGATGGACAGACATGTCGGTGCTCGAGAGAACCTCACCCGATCGGTTGCTTCACGACCACCGATGACATGCGAGCCACACCATATCGGCCCATGGCGGTTTATGGGGTGAGGAGGCTCTTACTTTGATTTCTGCTCCACTACTACAAGGCAGCTTGTTGACAAGGTAGGGAGGGTGGAGATACATCCCTTGGTCGAGTGCCTCGGTAGTTTAGCTTTGCCTTACGTGGGTATGCTTCCCCTAGTGGTGACAGTATATAGATTATTTCTAGAGGCCAAGGGAGGTCCTAGAGGCCGGGGTTGGGCCGGTTGTTACTCACGGAGTCCCCATGCAGCTAAGTGAGTAGTAAGACGTGCTCGAGGAGAGTCGGTGCTCCTCGAGCACCCTTACTTGGATTGCACGGTCCCGCTCACAGCAGCGATGACCCTATTGACATAGACTCCGAATCTGAGGAGTTCACAAGGGGAGAGACGGAGGAGGAGACCGAGGCTAAGGCTAGTGAGTCAGGTGGAGAGGAGGACGGTGATCTGCGTGGCATGACACTTAGGATATTCTACGAGCGCGAGAGGGCGGAGCGAGTGTGGAGAGGGTGAATTTGGTTTCAGAGGAGCCACTCTCTCAAGGCCTTGCGGAGAGGATGAGTCCGTAGCGGGGCCCCCATGTTACCCCAGCCACAGGAGGAGCGCACTTGATCCTTGGCGGCATCATGGCAGTGCCGATCCTAGAGATCCATCTTGGAGGCCCGCGATCCGAGTGAGTTATCATTCTTCCTTCTTAACGTTTGTTTCTAGTTGTGATTGCCTTAGTTGTTACCTCTCCTTTTGTTTACGTTTGTTTTTATCTTTTGATCATTTCTAATTAGCTTTTCACCTTTGCTTGCAGAGACTACCGATGAGTGGCGAGACCTGATTCGTTGGGTATGCACCGATACCCTGATGATTCCTATGGAGAAGACCCGTGTAGAGCTATCCATGGATGTAGGGGAGCCTTCAGCAACTGGTAGGCACACCAACATCTTTTCCCCTATCTGGCATGTGGCCAGGATGGTGTCTACCCTCCGTACCGAGCTGGCAGGGTACAGGATAGTAGAGCGCCTGATGAGGAGTCATTCTCATGGCGAGACCGCAGCTACTCCTCGGGATCGTGAGCCCTCCGTGCATTCAAAGCACCAGCGTGCAGTCCTAGACGTGGGCGTGCACCCTCAGAGGGATCTCATAGGGGTTGAGAAGCCACTTGGCTCTCTTGGACTATTTTCATGATGTATTTTGTATCTCCCGGGCTCTTTGAGCATTTTGACCATGCTTAGCGCATGATGGCATTGTACAGAAACTTGTTTATTTATATATATATATATATATATATATATTCTTTTCTTGGATCAGACGCTTGGTATTAATGTTCTTATGATTCGATTATGCATGTAAATTATAATGTTGTTTTTATATGCTTCTCAGAATGTATGCAATGGAGAACAAATGATACAAATGTTTACTTTCTTTTTGTATTTCGTGATGCTGATATATGATAATGTAGACACAATGTGACTTCGAACTCTAGCTTCTTATAAGCAATTTTTGGTACTTCATATTTGTTTTGACAAAATGTGATGATAAACCGGTATGATGAGCAGATAAACTTGCCCCACTCCTAACTCCACGCAACTAGTAAGATGCGAGGGCTCACCACCGAGAGCTAGAAAGGGCACAAGTTATGAAATGTGTTGAAATGATAGTGATGAGAGATAGACAAAGCCTTGGTGGAACCGAATTAGGATGCTACAAGCCTACTCTACTCGAGTGACTCCATAGTTTGGGATACAACTTGCTTTGTAGTTTATCTAGACTTAGATCCGTAGATGGCCACATGGTAAACAAAATCTGGGTTTCAGGGTTTTGAACTCTTTTGGAATTTTGGACATCTGATTCATTTGTTTTTGACTCAAAATTTCAAAGGTTTATTTGAATTTGATTGTTGACTACCTTCAATGTTTATTTTTCAAGAGGACTCCCTACACCTTGCCCCATGCTACTAGTAAGAAGCGTGGGCTTATCACCATGGACAAGGTATAGGCGAGTAAGGGCATTCCCATCCTTTCCCAACCCTACGTCACCAGTAAGAGACGCAAGCTCATCACCAAAGGTTGGTGGGGCAAGGAAATGTGTAAAATTAAATTTTTCTGTTTGATCTATATTTGACTTGTTTATTTGAGCAAAATGTCAGTGTATTCTTATTTCCAAAGAGATATACATAGGGGATAGATGTGACACAATGAAGCTTCTAGAATAGACCATAGGCAAGGCACCTATCCTAGGAAGAAACCAAAGATGAGAACAAGCATGCAGATCTTGGTATGGTTACCGTTAAGGCTTTGTCATATCTAGCTTTATTCGATGAAATGATTCTGAAACAGGTGATGATGTTATAAAATGAAGAAGTATGATTAGAGTGTTTATGCCAATACCATCAGAAGTTTGTAATGAATTGCTTTGAGAATGAGTTCCTTGATCACAAAATTGTACGAAACAAGTGGAAAAAATGAACCTAACTATATGAAGATGCAATGTAGATATATTTATATAAATAGTGTTGGCCACTTATGCGTAGAATTGTTTAAGGTGTAGGGAATTGACTATTTCACCAAATTCTTCACCCTCTAGTGTACATAAGAGATATACACCATTTCCATAGTCTTTCGTGACTTGGTAAGGGCCCAACCATTTGGGCCGAACTTCCTTCCTTCGCTATCGATCTAGTTGTCTAGCCTTAGAACTAAATCACCTTCATATATGTCTCATTCATAGACCTTCTTGTTATACTGTCGGCACATTCGGTTAGCATAGACTCTATGCCGTTGTTCAACATCTAACCTGGCCTCATCTAGGCTTTCTAGCTGGGAGAGACGTGCTTCTCTATAAGTGTCTTCATCCAGAATCCCTTGTAATGAGACACGGAAACTGGGTATTTCAACCTCAAGCGGGAGAACTGCTTCTGCCCCGAATACCAACGAAAAAAAATTTGCTCCTGTTGGTGTTCTTATTGAGGTTCGGTGGGCCCACAAGGCCAGATATAACTTCAAATGCCAATCTCACTTGTTTTCTTTCACAGTTTTAAGAAGAATGGCTTTTAATGTTTTGTTTGTCGCTTCAGCCTGTCCGTTGGCTTGAGGGTAATACAGGGAGGCTGTATGATGGCTTATTTTAAATTTATTGCACAATTCGTGAACTTCGTCATTCTTAAAAGAAGTCCCATTATCTGAGATAATGATTTGCGGGACACCATACCTACAAATGATTTGGTTCAAAATGAACTTGGCGATTACAGAACCCGGTACAGTAGTAAGAGGCATAGCCTCTACCCATTTGGTAAAATACTCGGTGGCCGTGATTATAAAGTTATGGCCATCTGTAGACGAGGGAGAGAATTTCCCTATCAAATCTAGGCCCCACGTAGAAAAGGGCCATGGAGTAGCGATTGGTTGTAGAGCTTGTGTTGGCATGTGAATCTCGTGGGAGAATTCTTGGCACTTACGACACCTTCGTACAAACTCTATTGCGTCGTGTTCTAGAGTGGGCCAGAAATAGCCCATCCGGTGTATTTTGTGAGCAGTGGCATGACCACCAAAGTGGCCTCCACATATTCCACTGTGAGATTCGTGGAGAATCTTCTTGGATTCTTCTATGTCGACACATCTTAGAAGCATTCCATCGAACACTTTACGATAGAGCACCTGCTCTATAATGACGTATTTAGCTACGATAATGCGTAACCGCCTTCTTCGTTGTGGTGTAGCACCTTCTGGATACGTATGGTCCATGATATAATTAATAATATCAGTATACCAAGGACACTCAGAGATAGGAGGTCTGGTTTCGATGTAGTATATGCATTCATCGGGAAAGTCCAGATCTACTAGATCGCCTCCATCTAGTGGGTTATCAGCTAACCAATCCGCAATGATTTGTCCTTTAATGGACTTCTGATTTACAAATGTTAATTCAAATTCCCCCATTAAGGTTATAAAGCGTCCAACCTTTTTAGACAAGGACCCTTGTGTGAGGAAAGTTCGTAAATGGTCTGTTTTTACAATGACCCTTGTTTCTTGATTTAGCATGTAATGCCTTAAGCGTTTGGTTGCGAAGATTATGGCAAGGCATTCTCGTTCTGCTTGTGTATAACGTGTTTCATAGTCGAGCAACGTTCAGCTAATAAAATAGATCGCACGTTCTCGTTTGTCATCATCTTCTTGGGCTAGCATGCAGGCTAGCGAGACATTGGTAGCTCGTGAGTATAAGATTAAAGGGTGGTCTGGCTTAGGTGGCATTAGCGTGGGTGGTGACAACAGGAAACGCTTAACTGTGTCGAAAAGCTTCGTTCAGTCTTTCGGTCCAATCAATACTATAATCTTTCTTGAGTAGATTGTTGATTGGATGAATGGAAAAACTTAAGTCCGGGATGAATCTCCAAATTGCACCGAGTTTTCCAAGAAATGACCTGATTCCAGATTCATCTGAAGGCGGGATCATTTCGAGAATAGCCCGATTTTGGTTGGTCTACATCGATCCCTCGTGACGATATAATGTAACCTAGGAGCTTCCCTCCTGTCACACCAAAGACACATTTTTCTGGATTTAGCGTGACTCCGTATTCTATTAGACGTGAAAGAATGACGCGGAGTACTTCCGGGTGATCACAACGTCTCCTGGCTTTGGCCAACAAGTCATCTACGTAGGTTTCTACAATTTTATGAATAAGATCATGAAATATATACGTCATAGCCCGCTGGTATGTAGCGCCAGCGTTCTTGAGACCGAATGGCATAATAGCGTACCAATAGGTTCCCCAAGGAGTTATAAACGTGGTTTTAGCTTGGTCTTGTTCGGATATTCTGATCTGATTGTATCCTGAGAATCCATCCATGAGAGACAAAATCTCAAATCCAGTTGTTGCGTCAACAATGACGTCTATGGATGGTAACGGGAAGTCATCCTTAGGACACGCTTTGTTAATGTCTCGGAAGTCTGTACGGATGTGTATCTTCCCATTCTTTTTGAGAACAGAAACGATATTAGATACCCATTGAGAGTAATCGACTGGTTTGATGAATCCTACTTAGAGGAGTTTCATTACTTCTTCTTTCACCATGAGAGCTACCTTGGGTTTCATTGGTCTCAATTTTTGTTTAATCGGCTTTGCATCTGATTTAGTGACGAGGTTATGTACCGCAATGTGTGGTACAACACTTGTCATTTCTTTATAATTAAATGCAAAAGCCTTCTGATGTTCCTTGAGGATTTGAGTGTGTATTTCTACTTCTGATGGAGTTAATTAGGATCCTAATTTCAATATCCTTGGTTCATCCTCCATTCGATGTTAATATCAATTGTTTCTTCGATTAAAGAAGCGTTACCTTCTTCAAACTCAGGCGGGGCCGGAGGTAATTCCAGATTGTCTCCGTTCTCTACCGTGTATATGCTGAGCTCCTTTTGTGGGGGAAGCTCTATCATGGGATTTCCAAAGTAAGAAGACGAATGTGGGATTAAGGACAAATCTATCATGTGATGGGTGAGATGTAACGCTGCATAGGCGTTTAAGTAATCCAGAGTGGCTCTATCACTATCAATGTGATCTAGGATAGTAGATTTGTTCTCATCTCTGTTTGTTAAAAGAGGGTTTGACATTTTTTCACCAATGGTTCAGTACGAAGGGATACTATGAAACGAGCATCTTCTAACTCACTATTTGGGGTGAAGTGACGCTGAGGTTGCTATAGAATTGGTGAGAATATCTTGTTCTCGTGGGATTGCTTCAATTGATATGAAGTCAAACTCTTTGCTCAAATCCAATACACTGTTTTTGTAGAGCTGTAAGTGCTCAGCTTTGGTTTCATATACCTCAGAGACTTGGTTTGCTACCAATTGTGAGTCTCCTAATACTATGATGTTATTAACACCGATCCTCTTAGCTAAGATGAGACCAAGGAGGAGGGCTTCGTACTCAACACCATTGTTTGTACATTCAAAATTTAGTTTAAAGGTGAATGGTAGGATTTTTCCCTTGGGAGAAGTAAAGATTACACCTGCCCCAGCTCCATAACGACATCTAGCTCCATCGAAATGGAGAGTCCAAAGATTTTTAGTAAGGGGAATATAGACATTGGGATATTTGTTGTGTTAACATCTTCTACTTCTACCATGCAGAGATCCTCTGCTGGAAGAGAACCAACACCTAGGGTATATCCCATGCCTACAGAATCAAATGGTAGGAACATCGGTAGATCCTGTTCTAATAACTCAACAATCTTTGCAGTAGTTCCTAACGATATTGTTTCTACAATGTTAGCCTCATCTTTGAGGGTTGGGATAGTCTTGATTAGGCTCATAGTCTCAAGATCTGTTGTAGGTACCAACTTCTCCTCTGGTTTTGCGTCGGTGGGTTTATTAAGTTGGTTTGTCGGGAGTTCAAACTCCGAGTGAACGCCTGGTCTTTTCTTTAAGTCAGCTAGGTGTATATCGAATGGCTTTGGATCCCCCTTGGCTACGAACACTTTTCCTAAATGCAAGAATCTTACTTCTTGAAATAATGTAGAGGGGATTGCCTTCATACGGTGTATCCATGGTCGGCCAAGGATCATATTATAGTTGGTTTCCCGATCTATAATGTAAAACTCAGTTAGGATTGTTTTGGGTCCTAAGGTGACCGGTAGTATTATAGTTCCAATCGACGTGGCTTTAAGGCTATCATAGCCTCTTAATGTATTTTGAGTCGAGGAACAATTTGTTTCTCCATACCCTAGCTTTTGAAGGAAAGAGAAGGGGACTATGTTAACTGTTGCCCCATCGTCAACCATTGCGTGTTTAACGTAATTGTTATAAACCTAGACTTGCAAATATAAGGTTGGATCACCTCTGCGTGTAATCTCAATGTCTGTTGGCATTTTGTTTATTTCGAATATAAACTCAATATCCCTATCCGACTGTCCCAGGAGGGTGAATATCAAAGTCTATATGGTTTACCTGTGTTTCGGGAGGTGGAGTGATGTTAATTAAATGACCTAAACCTAATTCCTCCAAAAGAGCAGCCACATGTAAGGCGAGAGAGTTCTTCAATAAGTCTAAAAAGAAATGTGCGAGAAGGTTTTTGTTAGATCATTAATTAAATCATAGGCACCTACGGGTTTTACTAACATTTGTTGGATGTTATCTGTCTCCGGTAGGTAACTTGGACTTGGCTGAGAGGAATACTCTCGTGTCCTTGTTACAGCTTCCACGGGTAGTTCGGCGTCTAATTCCACTAAACCGACTATCTTGGGTCGCGGTTGACTTCCTAATTGTGGTGCAACTAATGGATTTAGTGAAGTCGAGGCTTCATGATCATTGTTTCCTGTTATTATGCCCTTATTTGTCCCATTTGGATTTAACTTGTTGTTATTGTGATTTGGGAGCGGATCATTAAAGATTTTGAGGGGTGCGTTTTGAGGGGAAACTGCCCCCGTGAAAGTATTTGGTGCCGGTGACGTAGGATCGGCCAAGAACATATCTATGAAAAGTTGTCTTTGTTCCTCTGGAAAACGTTGCATGAATTTATTGTAGTCACGGCATGTTCTAGTGTCATGGCCTTGGATTTTGTGAAAACCACAATACGAGTTAGGATTATAATTCCTAGTTTGCTAGTTTGGTGCATATTGTGGCCCAAAACTCTGATCAAACCATTGCCTATTAGGATTAAAGTTTTGTGTTTGTTGTTTTTGGTTTTGGTTCTGGTTTTGATATCCAGTTGAGTTTTGGCTCGACCCTTTGTAAGGTTTTGCCATTGTTGTTGTTGTTGTGGATGATTAAAATCCACTGCATTGATTGTTGGGGTAAAGTTGTTGTTTCGTTGGTTGTTCATTAGTGGTGGAGTATTCACAACATTTACCCTTTTGGCCTGATCAGTTACTCCATCTGTTGTCACTCCACGATTTTTATTAAGGACTTTAGGTCCTTGATTGACATTTGTGGTAGTGGGGTAAGTCGTAACATTCTGGTTGGAGGTGATTAACCTCCCGTTTGTTCCATATGTCTTGCGACCGCTATCTATTGCAGCTTGATCTATTCGGAGAGCGCTCTCAAGTACTTCATCATAAGTCCTTAGTGGGAACTTTTGGACTTCTTCCTTCACCTCTCTACTGAGGGAATGAAGGAATAAATCACATAGTTCCATCTAATCCATATTTGGAGCACTTGCCAAGAATAGAGGACTATACGCCATCTTTGAATGAAATGAGCAACAGATTCATTGTGTTCCTGCTTAATGTGCAAGAATTCCCTGATTCCTGTTCTCAACAGTTTGTTCATATCAAATGCCTTGATGAACTCAGAAACGAGTTGTTTAAATGAATGGATGGAAGCCTCGGGTATTCTATAATATTAATCGAGGCGATGCCTTCCAGGTTTTGGGAATATTTTTGCAACAACCCCATCCCAAGGAGCAGTTCTCGAATGGTTGTGGCATAGGCCTTGATATGTGCATTCGGATCTCCCTTACCTTTGTATTTGGGAAAATCGGGAAGAGGTCTTGGAAGCATAGCGCTTCGTATGGTGAAGTCTAAGGGTTCTTTCAAATATTCTGAATAAGTCCCTATCGCGTAGGTTTTGACCATTGATGGTGCCTGCTGAGGGGTGGCGGTGGAATGGGTTGTTGATACGGCGTAGCGTATGCACTTTGGTAGGGGCATGAGGAAACCCCTGTGGTTGAGTAAACATTCCAGAGAGGAGAACATATCCCTCGGTGATTTGGAGGACATGTTTAAGTATGAAGGGGGATTGTCTAGGAATGGATTATTTTGTACTAGACCGGGAGGTATCGAACGGTGTTAGAAATGGCGGTTCTAGTTGGCATTTGTTGTGAATACTGAGGAGTCATGCCTAACGTGCCTATTCCTGTGAGGAGGTCTACTTGGCTAGGATGGTGTGGAGGATTAGAATTTCCTGCCTGCATGAATTGAGAATGGTGATTTGCCTGAGCAATTTCTAACCCCCTAACTTTTTCTACTAAAGTCGAAATGACTTCATTTGGTAAAGTCACGGTATTTTGCCTTAGTGGCATTTGTTGTATATCCTGGTGTTGTATAGGCATGTGATACCTGCTATGAACTGATCGTTGCCCTGCCAAGTTTCCCCGAGGGCATTTCCTATATGTAGTGGTATGGAGGTATTTTCTTGAAAAGAGACCTCGGGTTGTGCTTGTAAACTTCCTATGGGTGGGTACAGGACCCCGAGAGCGTTGTTCATTTCTCGGCATGGCCCGAATGTTCATCATCTAAAACCGTATGGATCTGATTGTCTACTAATTTGTGGTCTAAGCAAGCGGCTTTGAGGAGACGACCGAGATTCTCCTATGAACGTCATATTGTTCGAGCCTGAAGGCTCTATGTGTTGTGTTTGAGCGAGCTAATCCAACTCCTCTGTTTGGAAAGATGAGCTATATCTAGTTTTGGAGGTGGAGTTTGTGTTGACAACCGGTTGGCTGAATAATTGTCACCCCATACTGAGAGCGAGGGTGATGACTGTCTATTCAGTTGAGCGTAGTATGCCTCAAGACCTAGGAGAGGTCTACCATATGCATTGAATCCCGACATATTCGGGGGTATATGAATACCCGCAGAATAATGGGAAGGAGGGAAGGTGGAAGACAGAGATAAGGAAGATGTTGCAGTTGTTTGTTCACGTCGGGTTCACCAATTTTGTACGATGGAAAAGTGACAAGCGAGCGTGGGAATCTACAAGTAACTCTTCCTCGCACCCGACCTCTCGAGGTCGTGCCAAGACAGCCGGTGGGGATGGATTATGCATAGGGTATGGATAAACTAGTTAGGCAATCTTATATCTTCGACACGCACTAATGGAATCTACGAATCTAAGGCAAAGAAGGCCCTCCTAACCTAAACTGGCATGATAGATCGGTCGGCAAGGATGACTGCTCGAAGGCTCTAATCAATATCGAGCTCTGGCGTGATCCGATCTATAGGTTGTGGGATACGTGGAAAATGACCTAGGATGGTTTCGTGTATGTCTCCAGACAGGGTCATATGATGGATGATGGATATACAACGGATTCTATGGTCGATTCTTTGGTCTAGTCTAGAAATCTTTAGCTTTGTTAGCTACTATATCCAACAAGGATAATTGTGCGATGATGATAGGTGGAAGTGGAGTGGATCTAAATATTAATGTGTGTAAGCCAACGTCAACGTTAGATTGACCTGTAGGCTCATTGGGTTGTGGGATTTGTGGGTCACAACCATAGATTCGTGGTTGTTGTGGACATGCTATGGTCATGTGTGAAATCAGTCCCTAATCCCTAGTATCCAATAGTCGTATGCCTTTTCAGCCTCTACGTTCAGAATTAACAGTTGTGCAATCTTTTTGAGTATCTTATAGGCAATCTTGCAATCTGAATCCTTAAGCTAGTATCTATGTCTGTGAGAGTGTCTCCTGCGTCTGGTTGTGGGACCAAAGGGTCACAACCAAACGTTTGCTCTCTTTCAAGTCCTTCTACAGTCATGTGGATATTTATCTAGAGTAATTTGTAGTTTGGCTGATTTGACCAAAACGTGTGCGCTTGGTCGTCTTCTATATTTAACCCGCTTAACTGTGAGCTGATCTTTTGTAAGTCTGCTATTGTTCGGAAGACTTGGATTCTAAGGTTCTGATCTATATCAGTTATTGCCGTAATAAGATTGGGTTGAGGCACGATTGGCTCAAATACGTATTCTCTGGGCTCTCTAGGTCCCGTGATTGTCATACAAAAGGAAATGATACAAATCTAACTAATGACAGAATAACTTAACTGCGTAAGATATGTCTATGTATATTCCTAAAGCTAATAGTTATTGATAAGCTATTGAATAGAATTTAAAGAGAAATTATCTAATATATCTAAAATTGACAACTAAACTAATAACGCAATTAAAACAAACAAAGCAACCGAGTATAGATACTTGTACATCGTGCATGGTTTTTTTAGATCTATTCTAAATAATTTGATAACTGATCTACTCTATTTGAAAGACTCTCGATCCTACCTCAAAAGTGAGGAGTGAATCATAGTTTCTCAGAAACTATCAATCCCCATAGCTTCCCTGGCAATATCAAAAGTAAAATTTAACTGAAATGAAATGATTAGCTACTCTATTTGATATGCTTTTAACTAGAACTTTGAAAGCTAGAACCTGGATTCTGCAGAACAGTGGCGAATCCGATGGTGTGTGACCTTGTCCCCTCAGTGTGATCTCCTCGTTCTTTCGTGCTCACGTGGATCCAGAAAAGTGTGTAATGCTAGCATCAACAAGAGTAGATATTGGAACAAAGGCAGCTTAGGATGCAGACTGAATACAATGCGAGTAGGAGAGGGATAGCACAAGAGTACAGAGCTTGGCTTATGCAATTCCTAGTGGGATTTATTGCGAGTCATGCAACATAAAACGTCCAACACCTGAAACTATCCTATTTGATGAACAAAACCTGCAACTTTAATGGCTTCCTATTGAGATGAAACTATCCTACTCCAATTGATTTGGATGAAATGACAACAACACTTTGCACAAGGAGAATATGTGGCTTTCTGACAACTAAACAATACTAACTATGCATCTAAGAAATGAAACTATGAATCCTAAACAAAATTGAAAGGCTAAGCTATTGAAATGAGAAATTCAGAGGCAAATTTGAGGGGCCATTTGCTTGAGCACAAGCCAACTATTTATAGCATTTCCAATTACCCAAAGGTAAAAACCAAATTGATCTCTTAAACCATAAACAATGCCAAAACACTATTCCAGGGAACCAGAATCATTAATGCAAGCCAAAGGCGGTGAAAAAGCTAGTAAATGTTGAAATTTACGTGAGTCGCGTTAAAAGAGCATTCTAGAAAACGCATGAAGGACCGCCGCCCTGAGCGGGCGGTAGTTACAGAGACTACCACCCGAGCGGGGTGGCGGTTTCAGAATCAAAGAACAAAACGCAAAGAAAAGAGGGGAAAAGAGAACAACAAAGCATGCAGGGGCTAAGCGGGGCATGCGGGATGTTAACGCATACTTGGGGAGCTTTTCCGGATCCCGAACACCTTGCGAGGAGACCTGTATCATCATTGGGGCACGTGTTATGTTATTCCTGGTGCGGTGCAAAGACTGAATTTTGGGTACGTACAGTTTCCCTTTAGGCCCATTGTAATACACAATGTGTTTCTAAGGCCGAAAACAATACCATCTCTACTCTAAATCTTTTGGAGATCTTTTTCTACAATTTTATCTTCTACACAACAATGTTCTTTACCCAAAATAATAAATGGTTTGAATTCAAACACTAATTTTTTTCAAAGCCTTAATCAAATTTTCAACTTCGGCACAAGAGAGATAGCTAGACCAAAATCCCACTTCACGTTTTGTCGCCAGTATCTTTAAAAATTATTGATCCCACCTTGCAAGTTGACAATCTCCTTACTCCGAACTTGATTGTCAACTCTTTGTAGGATTGGTTTTTCTCATAGAGAAAACCCTCCAAATCTAAAATAATTAAATAATCCTTTTGGCCAACTACACAAAAGTAATTTTTTCTCAATTGTCCATAATTTGATATTAACCAATTCAAATAATCAAAATTTTAGAATGTTAACACTTACTGATTGAGACTCTGTCTTGGATTCCCTCGCACCCCCTCTGTAGGTTCTTGTGATGCTCGTTCTATTTAAAAAAATAGTAATCAATTCAAAATAAATTTTAAGTCGATGTAAAAAAATACATGAAACAACTCACTTTTATACAATATTGCATAGATGTAGTTGTATATTAGCGACCAATAGGCGTAAGCCATTAATGCCTGGACTATGTTTGGGTTGATAGTCTATGATGGGCTTAATGACCGCTAATAGCCAACTGTACAGAAGTAAGTTTTTTTAATTTTCAAAAAATAAATATTAACCAATAAACCAAAAATTTACTCAATTCAAAATAAATCTAATTAAAAGATGCATGTTAGCGACCGCTAGGGTAATACATATTACAAATAAACTACTTTGATATAGGTTCCTTCAATTATGAGGGTCTTATAAATGGTTTTCTTTATAATTATATATGACTATCATACCATTTTCCGTATGCAAGTTTGTGCACAACGTGTCAACAACCTCCCTATTTGGCATCAAATCTAAAAAAATGAAGTTTTTATTAAAAATATGTAAACAATGACAATCGAAACACCTTGTAGCAATAAATTTATAAAACGAGTATTTCCCACTCACCTTTTATAGATTCATTGGATGGATGGTTAGCGACATATGGGCAACAAGTTGAATTGGTTCCGACATACTAAGATCGACATCATCTCCTCTATTTTTATGTGGAGAGGAAGAGACGGTGTCTTCCTCTATTGTTTGGTTGTCTACATAAATATTGTATGTATCAGTTCAAATGCATTAAACTAATAGAATTGTTTAAAGTGATCTTAATCAATGTACCTTTTTCAAATGACAATAGTAATGTTGTAAAAATATTTCTTGATCATGTGATTCAACAATAAAAACCGTAGATATACCTAAGTCAACCAAAGCATGCAATGCAACACTACCTTCATACAACACTATAACCGAAGAATTATCGGAAGTGAGTCAAGTGAACATATGAGACCAAAACAAATAAGATCTCTCGTAAAGAAAAGGATGTGTATTTCCTCATAGGCCAATTTTTCTTGCAATCACAACTTGTTGCGGGGAGATGATCCATATAATCCGTTACAATTTCTGTTATATCCCCATCGTGAACATCACAATTGTGCACATCAGTTATTGTGTACATAAGACACAAGATCTTAAATTTTCCATTGTTGTCATAAAATCTATAACAACCTTCCACTATTGATTCCCCTTTGTTTCGAATTTTCGTATGTATTTTTCAATGTCTCCTGTAACATTTTTGAAGAAGCATAGGTATGAGCACAATAATTACACAATTTAGCATACTATATCCGACAACTATAAGCGGTCCATTATTGCATCGAAAGTGAGTACACTAGACAAATTGCAAAAATCTATGATCACACATTCTGCATTGAATGGATTAGTTGATGAAATAGAACATATTGTTGACTAGAGTTGGAAGGGATATGCACATTGACAGGTAAATTCTTCGGTGTCTTCCATCCTTGCTAGAATATTTTCTTCCATTGCACTCATGTAGTATTCTATAATTGTTTGAGTTGCCATTGGGATAACCTCTAAGTCAAAGTGAAGTCAAAGTTCTCCCGGAAGGTGTGTTGGTTCTTTGTTATCTTACTAGAGATAGATCAATTATGAAAATGTCTTGAGGGACTAAGACATTAGGACATGCATACTGAGTGTGAGGCTTAGTCCTTTGATAACTCTAACAGCTCCTATTATTGTTCCATCTAGTTGTATCGCACCTTTAGAAAGAGATTCGTACTTGAGGCCTAGCCGATCTACAGTCTGTTTTGGCATCACATAACCGTTTGTTCCATAATTGATAATACAATTTTGAACTAAATGATTATAAATTTTGTTCCATATAATGTGATAATGACTTTCTTATATAGTATTTCATCAAAGACATTATGATGAGGCCGACCCTAGGAAGATGCAATGACCCAAAGGATAATTTAGAATTAAAAGAAATGTTATTCATTAAAGGGGTGCAGAACCATATAGGTCAGCCAAGACTAGACACCACATCCCGACCCTTCGTATGGTTTTAAAGAACAACGAGAAACTCCTAAATTGAAAGTTGCACAATGGATATCATATGTTTAATACCTCTTTGATTGAATAATATTTCTATATTTGTCTACGAAGATGTTGAGATAATGAAGTTGTAGAATGGCTAAAGAGATGATGAGATTGGATTCTAAAGCTGAGTTTTTTCTTAGCAAGGATACAAGGTAAGACATGGCATTACACAAGGACAAGTTACAATATGTTTAGTGTCTACATTTTCCCCCTTTAAGTGTATAATTGTCAATCACATGCTTAAAGGAAAATTATACCTTAGATTGTGTGCACACTTTGCCTTCACTTTAAGGGACTTCGTGATTTTTCGGTGCTGGCAAACACCATGATGAAACCTATAACACCGAGTGTATTCAATTTCTATGATATAAATTAAACTTTAAACCAAAATATAGATGGTGCGGTGTAACATTGAATCATTGAAAAAGTAATCAAAGGAGATGAAAAACATGGAAAAAGTACACATTTTTTAAATAGAGGGAGGATATCTCATTGTTTCCATGACTTGGAGGGTTGGAATGTGATTTGGAGATGTCAGAGGATTGGGGATGATCAGGCCCTAATGTTGTTTCATAGGAGTGAGTGAAGGAGGAAGGATTAGACTATGCAGAACCAATGTGCTTCAATGTCTTCCCCATTTGAGAATGTGAATAGAGAAGAGGAAAGATAAGCTACGAAGTTTGCGGTTTAATTTGACACTTTCATTTATTGATAAGTTGGTGAGAGAATGGGAAAGATCACTCTACAAAGCAAGAAAGTGGACGCTTTAAGCAGACAACAAGTGATAATGTTTCATAGCAAGATATGTGTTATGCACCGTGCATGAAGTAGCACGGCTTGAAATCTTTCTAAGATGTAATGAGACCTTCACAACTTGGAGAAATGCTTCATGGTGATGTGCAAGAAGATAATACAACGAGGTATAGACAATGGGAAGTGGCATGGAAAGAGGGGAGAGACCAAACTGAAGAGGGGAAGCTTCGCATAATGACATCATTATCTCTTTTGCAATGTAGCTCAAAGTAGTGCAGCCCAAAATAGAGTAGTGTGGCTTGGTTCAAGCATAGTAAAATAAGCTAAGGCATTTACATGATGTGTGGCAATGTAAAATGGTTAACAAAGACAGAAAAAATAAAACAATGCCACAAAATACTAAAGGTTCACAAAAAGGGTATAAGTGCCTTTTCTTAGGATCAAAAGGTTAACCAAATGAAACAAGGGGAAATTTTGGTTTAACAATTAGTACTATATGGCCTTATAGAGGAGGTTTTTAGGGATGATTTTAATTCAAGAATTTTGTCGAGGATTTTTCTTCAAGATGTTTTGAGGAAATTTGTCTCCATAACTATGATTTTTAATAGACGCATATGTGTGACATTCGTAGACATGGAGCATTGATCTTGGTTGACACCGATTGTGTAATGTTAACCACCACCTCTAATTAATTAATTGGTGCACATCATGTGCAAAATACAATGCATCAATTATATTATTAGAGCTTTGGACTTAAATTTGACCCGCAAAAGGCATTTACATTCTATCTTATCAATGTGTCTTTTGACATTTAAAAGCACTGCAAAAAATTGTGCACTTCACAAATACTCGTTATCTATCGATGAGTAAACACGCCAAGAATTTATATTAAAAATCATTCCATTTTCATTTAAATGTGTGTTGTTGTCATAACACTACCACATCATCAAGAGTCAAAACACCACTACATCAAGGAATGAAACACAACATTGTCACAAGATACCAATATTAATGGCATCACAACAACATTTCAGGATACCATATTAGTGTGAGACAATTTTAGACATGGGCCCCACCTTTGGGACCACCATGGCCTCCAAAGAATCATGTATGTACACTTTTCTACTTATGTCATTTTATAAAGTTTAATATATGTTATTTCACACCCACATTTGGCATCAACTTGTAAAACGGAGAGGATTACTTAACTCGCATTACACTCTAAGTCGCAATGAGATTCAAAAACTTTCGATGCATAATGAACCAAGAAGAAAATCCCAATTTAGTTCATTTGTTTTTATGTGTTTACGGTTACTTACCTCTCATCACTCTATCAATATCAATGATACTTGAGGAAACATTGGCACAACAATTTATATGCATCAAAAGTTTATTTTATCAATTTTTCAATTTATTTGATGCAATGTGCCCAAGTGTTTTTGGACTTTGCATTGTTGTTTAAAGAGCACTAAAAGAGTTGAGGAATCCTCATCACAACGCAATATAAGCATTGAAAATTGTTTTTAATGATTTTTTTATTCATGTGAATTAATGCACCGAGAGTTGAGAAGAATCGCGTCAACATTTTCAAAGCGATAAGAGTCATAACCCTCTGAACATCAATCAATAATATAATATTAGTAGCTTTTTCCATCATAAAC
This sequence comes from Taxus wallichiana var. yunnanensis, assembly GCA_018340775.1. Classification (NCBI taxonomy): domain Eukaryota; kingdom Viridiplantae; phylum Streptophyta; class Pinopsida; order Cupressales; family Taxaceae; genus Taxus; species Taxus wallichiana. The sequence continues at coordinate 1,024,509,538 of CM031239.1, forward strand.
AAGAATGAAACCTAGAACCCTCGACACATCGCATTGTTTTACATGCATAGAAAAGTGCTTCTGTCAAAAATTAATGCATGTGATGCAACATGTTAAAGTGTTTATTGAATTGCACCATTATTGCAAGAGCAACACGAGTTTAGTAATCATTGGTACACAAATTATATAGTTGTAGTTTGTTTTCAAATTCCTTAGTAGCACATTTTTAGTGTGGCTTATCACATTTAATGCACAAAGATAATGTGGCCCCTATTACCATTACGTGATGGTGTGTTGGAGTTTGACGAATCCCTACCTCATGTAAAAATAACATGAAACTTTGACATTGGTGCACCCATATATGTTTTAATCCATATATGGTCTAGGCAAACATGAACAATTTCGCCTAGTTAGACAAAACACTCATAATTGGAAGAAGAAGATTGTAGTTTGCCATCCAAACTAGGAAAGAGTATAATTTTTATTGGGTGAACTGGCAAGGACTTTTACAAGGGTGGTGAGAATGGTCATATGTGGAGACGATGAACCAAACATCCTTACAGTGGCATTTGTGGTCAAGGCCATCATATGAATGAATTATTGGAACTAGTACTCAAAAAGGAAAGCAAGATCAGAAAAGGTGTTAGCATTGTCCGCACTACAAACAAAGAAGAGCCAAAGGTGGTGGTTATTACAATAATGCCCATGTGAGTAGAGGTGGACCCAATGTTAAAGATGCCAATTACGTTCGGCGATGCATGGAAATTGGCAACACCAATACAAGATAAGTGCTACAAGTGCAAAGGCAACAAAGCAACTATTGCGAATTAGCTAGTGTGATGGTAGAAAGAGAGCCTAGCACTAGTAGACTTTGTTTGTGACTTATCACTTTTTCGAATTTCTAACGAAAACTTTGCGACTCAATTTTATTTACGTAAATTTGTGTAAACCAACTCAAGGATATCGTAAATTTTGTTTTAAAAAAATAGAAAACAACTAAAAATAGCATCGATATATGAAATTTGAAAGTGAATATCAACATTTGAGTCGTAAAGTGATGAATATTTTCCCACGTTTTTGAATACATTTGCCTACAAAATTCAAAATTCTTACACAAATAATGTCAAATTCCACATTTTTGGAGAATACTTACCTCCAAAATGTCAACACAAATTTTTTAGGCAATTGTGTCAATATTTGCAACATATGGCGCAAGTTAGAAAAATAACATTCCATCATAGGTTATCAATAATCCCAAACATGGAAGAGACGGTAAGGGAATTTTGACTCTAGAGATGTGCATTTGCAACTATTGGACCATTTGATGAAATGTGTAGATAAAATAATTATAAATTTATATCTATATCATTTATTAAAAACTTGAAAGAACGCGCAATCACCCCCACACACACACACAAACACACATGCACACACATGCACAAAACCTTAATGATCCTATCAATTAGGATACACCTCTTATCTCCTACCCCGTAATATCAACCATTTATATTTTACATGTTATAAATTCCAACCAACAAACTAACCTTTGAATTTGACTAACCAATTGCTTGTAATAAGTTAAAAATAATAAACTTATCTTACTTAATATGATTTACTAATTTCTTAACATTCCCCTATTATTACGTTATAGTTCAAAATCAAGGTGACAAGAAAATCAACTCCGCATGTGAATCAAAACATACGCGTATTTTGACATGGTTACCCCTCAACATAATATAGCCTTGCTAAATATTACATACAAAGGAAACATACTCTCACCAAACATTGTTGAGGGAGTTGGTCTCAACAATTATGTAAATATGGGCACTTATTATTCATAGCAACACAATATGTAAATAAGTACCCACACAACTCACTTGCCTAAAAATAGCAATGATACTAGGATTCGCTACCAATGCCTAAGGAGATTTGTCCTTTGATAGACATCATCATCACTTTGTTGAAAATTGGCCTCACTACATCTTCTACCGGGAAAAATCTCACTTCAACTCCCCTTAGGTGGGAATGAGCCTTGTCAATCAGCATTGAGCTCATTCTTCAACATAACCTTCACTAGTGATCATCTTCTTCAAATGTAGTCATCTTGAATCTAGATGCTATAAAAATGATAAACCGATGTCAAGCTAATAACAAGCTCAAGTGTGGTAATTATCCTCTATCCTCTCATGTGATCCTCTCATGTGATCCTCATCCTTCCTTTTGAAGATAGCTCAATTAACTTTTTGACAAATTTGGTAGTATTATTACAATAAGAAATGAATTCTCAACGACCCCTTCCCTACCCTCTCTCAATCCTTCTCATTCAATGAAAGAAAATGTAAAGGTATCTAAAATGCACCCATATACTAACAAAATACATTTAAGAATCTTGACAAACGACCTCTCAAATAAAGAGAAAAACAAAATTAATACAACCTTTTAGGTAAGATTTGAAGGTAATACTAAACTTATTAAAACTAAAAACCTATGGGACATAACATTGAATGTCCAGGTTTATAATCTTATACCTTGCAAAATGTTAATATGTTACATTCCCGTCTATTGGAAAGAGCAGCTAAATTAAATTCTCAGTTAGGTGGTGATATCAAAAGCATTTATAGAATAGTAAAATGAAAAATAAAATAAAATACATTCATACAAGGTGTAAGATTGATATATAAACCCAAACATATAATCATGATTACATGATGATTTTATATGTAATATTTGAAAGCATGCTTGAAAATAGTGTTGGAAGCATTTTAACAAATTTTCATGGAAACTCAACACAAGTAAAATATTTAAAAAATTCAATCCTACCCTATAAAAAAATTAAGATACATTTATACAAGGTACAAGATTAATATATAAACCCAGACATATAGTCACAATTATGTGATCATTTTCTATGTAATATTTGAAAGGGTGCTTGAAAATGGTGTTGGGTTCATTTTACCAAATTTTCACGGAAAACTCGGCACAAGTAAAATACTTAATAAATTCAAATACTTGCCTATTGTGCTACATTTTGGGTATGTCCCAAATTTCTATTTTACTTTTTAATGATTTTCACTTTGGCACCTATGTAGGTGAATTCAATCACTTGAGGGGATTCAAGGGTAGGAATCTAATATAGATCTAATGATGCTCAGGGGCAACACTGGTTTCGTAATAATGGCAGCGGGGTTGATTAGTGGTTGTCTCAGGTGGTCCGCCCCTCTAGTGAGTGATGTCAAACCCAGACTATTTGGGGATCACTGCCAAGGCCTCCTCCTAAACTATCTCATCTATATGTAGCATCTTTGGAATCAATATAGTCGTTTAGAGTATAGATAGGACCCATCCCGATAGTAACGGTTGGTCAAGCAATTCATAGATAGATATTGTGCTCAACCCCTTATCCCTATAAGGCTCGGGCTGATCTGAGCCATTGAGAGTATTTTTGTTTCTAATCCACCTCGCCCTATATTATTGGGTGCTTGAGTCCATCTTCACCCCATGTTTTTAAATGATGTAAAAAAATTGTTCTTTCTTGACCCTTGTTGCACATTTGTACTTTTGGGTGTTACTTCCACCTAGGCTGAATTTTTAAAACTCATTTCTTCCAAGAGCATCATTTGTTCTATCATTGGGTATGTCAATGCACCCAATGTCTCACTTCCACACCATACTATAATTTGTTAAGTTAACATGTAGGCCACAAAAGTATTGATGCAAACATATATACTACTTCAATGCTTACACATGCACGGGCTGCTGTACTACCCTTAATTAAATATATGGTAAAATTGAAATTACCCACAATTATTTTTATTTGTATACACCAATCATCTAATCTAATCTTTATTAGAGAGTCGCTAGATAACTAAGGAAATATCGAAGTGTATTACTAATTTTACTTCAAAGGATACACATACATGTTTGATGATCCTATTGTTTATGATTTTTCTTTTACTGCCTAATCCACAACTATTTCTTACAATGGATTTAATATATAAAACAAACCAACTTCAAACTTACTGGGTTTAATATATTAATTACTATGATTTTATTATTCCTAATAGCATTCTCTCATAGTTGTTGAAATCTTGAATAGCATAGGGAGTGACATACAGAGCATTTGGTGAACAAATAAAAAGCATCCTGTGAACAGCTTTATTGTTTCTAACACTATACATGGGCATGGAATGCCTAGGATATTTAACGCTATGAATACAAGCCATAGGGATGAAACCAACCTACGAATGTAGAATCTTTATACATCAGGTAGGACTACGAATGGACTAGTTGTAGTTGCAACAAATAATTGATATGTTAAATAGCAAGGTGAAGGAGATATGCAGGGAAAATAGAAACAAGATGACGTGTCCTGCTAAGCATTAGAAGGTAGTACATGCTAAATAAGGAAAGATGACAACACAAAGGCGAAGTGTGGTTAAAGTACATGCTGAAGTGTAGCACGAGGAGCCGTGGGAAGGGCTGACCACAATACAACGACCACAACTATTGGAAAGAGTCATTGGCAAACCCCTGGCCTCCTTGATGAACTAGGAATTTTGACAAATTTTGCTAAGGTACCAATGTATGTCGAGAAATGTTGGCTTTGGAATTTTGAATTTTGAATTTTGAATTTTGCTTAGCATAGAGCGCGTAACTGTCTCATTGAAGCATTGGTGATGTGTCAAATGGGTTTTCAGCCAACGCAAGGTTGAGCATCAGAAAAGAACTGAGAGGAGACGGTGCCAAAGGTGGGCACAGATCGCCAAAAGATTAGTTGTTGATTAGATATTGACTGCAACAAAACTTATGGAGTGACAGCCAGGTAATAGTTACATATGACAAGTATCAAAATGCTTGCAGAGGATATTTGAATTATTTTGTATGGAAAAGCTATAAGTAAACTTTGATCGTGTAAGTACGGGTGTCATATAATTGGTTTCTATTAATTTGGAAACTTTCCTTGGCCAAATAAAAATAAATAATTAATAGCTTTCTGAGCCCTTGAAGGGAAGATTAAAGAGACAGGGTTACATCTTTTTGTCTGTTTTTTTTACTAGTATATCTACAAGAACAAAATGTCCACATTTATTGAAATACTATTTTATAACAAATTGAAACATTTCTTTTCTTTTCATACTTTTTAAAAATTCTAAAGCAGGGTCTATATAATGTTTAGAGATTATCTTGTACACCATTTTCCGTTTCTTCTACTTTTTATGTTTTTTCAAAATCTTATAACGTTTAGACATCATTTTGGTTGTAAACCACTTCCATTTCTTCTACTTTATAGACATTATCTTTGGTTGTAAACCACTCCCATTTCTTCTACATTTTGAAGCACAACAGCAATTCCAATAGGAAAATGATCGAGTGAATACAGTCATGCCCAGGAAAATGTTGGAGGTAACGCCAAGGGAAAAACCAGCCTGAATAAACTCATAGAACAGGGAGAAATATAATGAAATTATATTTAAATTGAAAATGGAAAGGCCTGTAATCTGCTTTAAAAAACTAGAGTCAGAAATCCATTTAACTTCAAGCAACAAAAATGTGAATAGTAAACTCAATTTAAGTCAACACAGATTTTAAGTTAAACAATGCAAGTTTCCTTATAAAAAGGCAGTTTTAGAGCCTAGAAATAAAAACATACAACTCTCCCTAGATTCACATCTACTTAATCTTCTTCTTTGGTCGGAGCTGTTCAAGCAAGAAATAAATAGGCATCAGAAACTTGGACCACAAAGAATTAATTATACATCATATCAAATAAAAGAGACCTTCCATAAAAGACAAATTCACTGCAGTCAAATGGAAGTAATGGTTCGATTGATCTCACCTGGTTACTGTGCCCACACTTCTTTTCCTGCAATTAACAGCTCTTGGGTGCAGCCGAGCATAGCACCTAAAGAAAAAAGGTAACATACAAGCTTAGAACACAAAATTATCAAAGACCGGTTGAAATCATAATGTCATTTCTGGGGTTAATATCCACTCAATCTGCATGATCCATCCTTCATGAGAAGTCTAACATCATAGTGTTCGCTTGTTGCAATTGTGCTCATATCAAATTGAAAATTGAACAATTTTAATTGAAACTTTTAAAGACATGGTTGTTATCAAGTTACATGGTTTTAGTTCTATAAACTTCATCTAAGCCAAAAAAATTAGGATATTTTAAAAAATTTATAAGTTTGGCATTTTGCATTGCGTCATAATATCATTTATGGGGTTCATATATACTCAATCTTCATGTCTCATCATTCATGAAAATGTTAACATCATAGTGTACTATTCCAACTCAACTGCAATCAAATATGCCTTTTAAATTTGTTTTAATTTCTTGCTCACTGTTAACACGAAATTTATTTTTGGACATCCTGATAGAAGTAATTAATAGCTTTGATAACTCATAACAATATAGCAAAACAAATTGGACAAGGTACCTTGTTAAAAGATAAGGTTGATTAAAGGTGAATACCTTGCCCTGGCTCAGTGGTGCTTCTAGTTAAGCTGACATAACTGATTTTTTCCCACAGGGTAAATACCCTGCTGGGAAAGAAGTTGCTAGCTGCTGCAAATGCTGCCCCTTTGACTTTGTCCAATATTGCTGCACCACGTGCCTCCCTCTGCTCATGCTGTTTCATTTTCAATTTTATATGAAGACAGTTGCAATAAGAGAGAGGAGGAAGCAGGGAAGGGAGTGGGGTCTGCAACTGTACATATTAGGCTTGGGATGGGAGGATTTGTGAATGAAACCTTTGCTCTCCTCCTTCAACACCTCCTGGACTCTATTTCTTCTACTCCTGTGTGTGTTATGCACTCAAACCTAACACTGCAAATTTTCGTGCTCTCTCAGTCTAAAATCCATTGGCCTTCGAGAAGTTCCACTTTTGCTCCCATTAAAGTGCTCTCAGACACAGCACAACCTTTGCCCAGCAGTGTGTTGAAGTTAAATTTAGAAATAGCTTGCAGGTTAGATCTGTATCGATTGAAGTCCAGGGTGGGAAGAAAAAATTTAAAAATTGGACCTTGAACAGGCGGGCCTTTAGATGGAGATATTGTTTTTTCCATTGGCATCTGGCTGCAGTTGCCCTAAAAGGATGGGAAGGCTTCACGTTTTGAAAAATCTTACAGTGGCTTTGGAAACAAAAAGGGCACAGCTCGGCCTGCTTGGTTGGAAGGGGCTGAGGAGCACCACCATCTGGTGGAGCCAGTTTCTACAAAGTTGCCCACTGATCTTAAGAGTGACCTTAGGACACATCCATGCAGCTTCAGTCACTAGAAGTTGAGAGTGAACTCAAGAATCCATCTATCTTAAAGGAACATTTCCCTTCAGTCGCCTTTGAGCTTGTCTTTTGGAAGAGCTTTCAGAGACCTCTAAAGAAAGGGTGGATCAAGGTCAAGAAAAAAAAGATAGCGGAAAATATAATATTTTCAGCAATATGAATCTTAGTCGTAACAAAGGATTGGGTTCGTTCTACCATTTCATAGTTAATAATGAAGATAGTGTTGATGAGTCATATCATTGTAATTTGATCAGCTGTAATGCCTTCAGTTTTGTTTTCTTATGTCTGGGAGCAGGCCTCAACTATGATCCAGCATTTATTCTATTTTCCGTTAAAATCAATAACACGCCTCACTTTACTCATCAATATTTTATAGCCATAATTCAACTATGATCTGGCATTCATTCTCTTTTCCTTTGAAAGTGGCAGGGCCCAATAGAACCCCTCATTTTTCTCATCAAGGTATTATAACTTTTGTTAAAATTTACATATGTCAGCATTCTAAAATGCACCACAGCCTTTCAAAATAAACAGCATTGTTTTCTTAAAAAGCTGCATATCGTTATAGATGCCCTTTGATTTCCCCAGCTCACCTCCTTTTTAGTTCAGGCTTCAATTCAATAAATGAAGCATGAGAAAATTAATCAATGTTTGTACCCTGCTAGATGCAAGGAAAAACATGAACATGTTACCATTTTTAATCTAGCATCCAAAATGTGATTCCAAGAAAAAGTATTTCAGGCAGCTGGCAATCAATTTTTCAAAAGATTCCTTCACCAAAGAGATGGAAAGAAAACAAAATAAAGGGAAAATTTAAATGGTCGCTTCTCTAATTTGTTAGTAGGCAACGTTGAAGCCCATTACATGATTATTAGATTAAACACTACATTGCAGGGAGACACCCCCAACCACCATATTTCTGTGTAGGGATCTTTCCAAAACAGAAACAGATCTCGTATGGTCATGAACAAGGGAAAATTTAAATGGACACTTCTGTACTTCGTTGGTAGGCAACATTGAAGCCCATTACACAATTATTAGATTAATCACTACATTGCTGGGACACACACACAACCCCCATTTTTCCATGTAGGGACATTTCCAAAACAGAAACAGAACTAGCACGGTCAGAACAGTCCCGTCGTGTTTCATAGAGAAACTGCTCCACCGGGTCACAAGAAAAACCCAAAAAATAAAAAAAGACAATGCAAATAAACAGTGAAACCCTAATTTACATACATGGAGCTGCAGGTTTTTAGGAAAATCTAGATGATCTATTCTAGAATCTAGATTATAATAATGTACATGTGAAATTTTAAGCATGTTGAATATTTTGAACTTTCATGAATACAAAATATTTTTAGTGCATTTTTTATATTTCAGTGTCATTTTGTACACAGGTTTTTTGAGAATCAGCATTTCCACATTTCAGACACAATACCCATTTATGTTTCCTGGCAACCTAGGATTAACATCCTAAGCTTCTCTAAAACTCTGCCTTTGTGCCTTAACATGGCATAAGGTCATCATTCAAATGCCACAATGGAGCACAAAAACAAAATGCACATTGCTTTTTTGTTGCTACATGATCTTTAATTGTGCTCAAGGCTCTAGGCGAGTGAGACAAAATGAGATGTTCACAATGTCTTGAAGATACTACAAGCTAAAGGAGAGATGTAATAATGTTTGATAATCTTCTTGGCAACTAAGTTTGTAACTACTACAAGCCTCTAAATTTGTAACTACTACATATAATATCGTAATTTAAAAGCAATATGAATTACAACCTAAGTTATCAGTACTCTTTTGACACATTTATTAAATCATGAAAACAAATGACACTACACACTACTTTAATAAATATATTAAATCTTAAAGACAGGCACCATACAGAACTTCAATAAAATTAATTGATCCTTAACAACTAAACAATACTATACACAAGTTTAATAAAATAACACGTCCTAAAATCAAAGAACAAAACTGTAACCAACTTTAATTATACATCCTAGAAAACCAAACACTATGCACAATTTTAATAAACTTTTTCCACAAGGACTGCCTTCGTGACCAGAATCTACCTCATCTCCAAAAATATGGTACTTTCTTTTACTTCCCCATGACAATTACTCCTGCAACAGTGACGTAAGCTAATACCATCTATGTCACCAGAATCAACCTCACCTCAACAGATCTAAGTAATTTGTTACTTTGAACACCAGGATATTATTAAAATGGGTCCACCCTGGTATAGCCATGTCCTTCAATGGCATGCCCAGACCACCCTGAGCATGCCTGGGCCGGTCGGTCAGAGGAACTGCCGTGCCCTGCCCGGGGATCTTACTCCTCGCAGTTGTGATCCTCTCCCGAGATCGACCTCTGGTTCCCAGATCTAGATAGGGGCTTCACTCACCCCAATCAAATCTTTCTCCAGGGGCACCAGGACCGGAATAGGTGTTAGCCGGTACCAGTATGCCCTCCGAGAGCAAACAGGCATTGTAGGTTTAGAGCCAGAAAATCGGTAAACCTTTTTGTGTAAAAAAGAAAATTATTGTGAAATGAGCAGCACTACAGTATATCATATTAACTGTCCTCTGCAGATGCTCTGTAATGTCCCTTTTTCAGAATTAATTAATTCTGGATACCCAAAGCCTACTCTTACTATTTTCCGTAGATTAAGGAGAAATTAAAAATGGAAATAAATTAATTTAACTAGTACAAGGGTACTTTTATATTTTAATTGGAAAAAGGACACTTAAATTATATTTTTAATCCAAAAAAGCAGAAATAGAATAAAATAATAATAGAATGATGAACTTCTATTATGGGGTGCTAAAGATAGAATAATAATTAAATAAAACATTCTATTATGGGGTGCCAAAGATAGAATGGGCTGCATGAGCATCAAGATCCTATTTTTAGGATGGAGAGAGGATAAAGCAATTTTATATTGTTTATTCCTATTTTTAGGATGGAGTGCCAACATGGGAGAGAGGATAAAGCAATTTTATATTGTTTATTCCTATTTTTAGGAGACGATGCCAACTTTGGAGAAGTCCTCAGAAGTTATAAAAGCAGATTTGGGGTTTATTATTACATCATCTTAGAAATTTATCTATTTCTGTCTGCGAGTAGATTCTGCTTCTACATCAGCAATAGAGGATGAAATCCCTCATTTGCATACCATACAGGTTTGACAACGGAATCCCTCGTATCTACACTTGGTAGTTCCATTCAGGGATTGGAGTGACCAATCACAGTACAAGTGTTCAACCAGTTCGGCTAGGGCACATTTTCAGGCTTGATTCTTCATACAGAACAGCATGTACAGCTAGGGCTTCAGTATCTAGGGGCAGCTTTCAACCAAATCAGTTTGCATGCTCTTCTCTTCCATCTATCTTTCCATTTAGATCTTCAATTGCATGTACGGGTATGTTACCAAGATGTATCAGCCTGAATTTTAAAAATAATAATTAAAAAAAAAAAAAAAAACTTGAAAAATTTGCCATTTTTGGAAAGGGTCCGGGAAGATGTAGCAGCAAAAACTTGGATGAGCCATAACTTTCATTCTGTAGCTCCGTTTCAGGTGTCGTTTTCTCTAAAAGTGTATATTTTCTCAAGCTCTACACATTGATGGCAATATTTTTCTTATTTTCATAAAATCCATTTTTGCATCTTTTTGACCAAGCAACTTCTTGCAATCTTCTGAAAGAATCTTCTGAATTTAATTTTATTCGTTTTGTATATACTGTACATTATTATAAATTTATAGTTAATAGTATAACTTGTCTTTTATCTTGTTTTTCATATACATAATATGTGGTTTATAATTAAATTCCTATTTAGAAGGTTGAGATTTATATATTTTTTAATTTTTATATAGTTTTTGTACTGCCGTATCCTACGCCGTATCCAGGGTCAAAAAAAAATTTGCCGTTTCCGCGTATCGGATACCCGCTCCCGCTCCCGTATCCAAAACGTTTCGGTAACTTAGCTGTAAACCCATGGGTAGCATTTTTCTTTAAATTTAAATATATATTTATACTTTTTAAATTTTTAAATATATTGTGCAAGGTTTCTGGGGTGTTACCTTGAACTCAACATAGTGAAAGGGTGGATATACAGGAACAGTAAACCCATGAGTAGCATTTTTCTTTAAATTTTTATATATATTTATAGTTTTTAATTTTTTTAATATATTGCCAGATCATACCCGCAGCGCATCATACCGGGGTTTAAAGAAAATTGGCATTTTGTTTTTAAAAATTGGCATTTCAGTGTACTGAACCCGTACCCATATCCTAGCAGCCTAGATAAAGTCTCGCGAATCCGTTTCCAGAGCCACACGGTCTTAAACATAGATTCAGAGATGAGGTGAATCGCACAGCAACAAACTATATAGTTGAATAGAGAGAATTTTTGACCTATTAGGTGAATGAACCTAGTGTAATTTTTATCAAAAAACTGGACAGAGATAAAGAATACGACTCAAAGATAAAACAGATATAGCATGTTTCCTGAAAGTGACAGTATAGGGCATTTCCCTTGCTAAAGAAAATAAGGGAAGGGCATATGTAATGTAGTCGCCCCCCCTATCTATATATATGGGGCATTGCTACTTTGAGGTTGAGGACCCCTCGGAGAGATTATACAATCAAAGGCCCCGACGGCCTACTCATCTAGCCCGGGCCCCCTCTCCCCTCTCCCCTCTCTCTATATCTTATCTTATCCATCTCTATCTGGGGGCAGCTAGGCTATATATCGGCAGGAGTCGCCCCCCCCTCATACGGGATAGGGGATAAGGGATAAAGGGGTCTATATGTATTGTATCTAGTTGGGCCCCCCAATGTAGATAAGAATCTATATATGGCCACCTGCCTATCCTATAGACCAGTGATATACTCGAAACAGTAGGGCGTCCTCTAAACAGTAGGGCGTCGCCATCTCGCCATCCCCTATCTATATAGGCCCAAAGTCCGGTTGAGCACACGAGATCTCTGCAAGATATAGATAGATTAGATAGGTAGATAGCAGTGTTAAGTAGAGACGCATCCCCTAGATTTTGGTGACGTCCCGAACGTTTGGGACTTGCGGACTTGGACAGGACGACCCATATTGTTTTTAAATCTTTCAAAAAAATCTGATGTTTTTGCTTTTGAAAAGCTGTTATTTTTATGAAGAACATTAAATTATAAACTTGAAAGTACCTGAATAGAGATTAAATCCCTAAATTTCATTGAATAAAGATTAAATATTCAAATATTAATATTTTATATACTATTTTAATATCCGTCCCCTTGCCGTCCCCAAAATGTGGAAATTTTTTCCGTCCGAAACCCCGTCACCCTGTCCCCCATCCCTGAGACTTTGGTGACTATGGTAGATAGATAGATAGATAGATAGATAGATAGATAGATAGATAGATAGCAGGCGAAGCTAACCTAGTGTATGTTTTATCCAAAAACTGAACAGAGATAAAGAATATGACTCAAATATAAAACAGATATAGCATGTTTCCTGAAAGCGACAGCTAAAACCTCATTCTAACAGAAAAAAATGCCAAGGGTTTGGAGCTAGAGAGCAATTACGCCCTTATTTGTTATGTAAAAAGTAAACCAGAAGAGTAAAATTTGCAGCACTAGAACAAATCATATTACTTATCCCGAGGATGGTACTGTATAAAACTCCGAGATATGAACCTGAAATAAATGGAATATTTTCCTTCAAATGTGAAGCGCTCACTTTTTTAGCATTAACTTTGAGAGTTTTGAAGTAGTCATATTGCCAAAAGGATACTATCATCTAGTCTAGATTTTTAAAAAATATTCTGAAATTTAAATTCGAAATCTAGAAATCAGACGGAAAAAAACGTAATCAAACGAACTCACTTTCTACAGATCATCTTGTCTTGATTGTACTTCCTGGCCAGTGCCATCAAAGAAGGCTCGATAATTCCACCACGAAGCCTCAGAACAAGGTGCAGAGTAGATTCTGTAACACCCATTTCTCAAATTAGTCAAAATAAAGGCCCCACAACAAAAAAAAAAAAGGACTGTAAGAACATTCCAACCGAAAACAGCTTGAAAAAGGATCTGAATAACACAAAATGCGAACAACTTTCGGGCTAAAATTGTTCGCAACCGTAACGCAAAGCAATATACTAGCCTTTCTGAATATTGTAATCAGCGAGAGTACGGCCATCTTCCAGCTGCTTTCCGGCGAATATCAGTCGTTGTTGGTCCGGTGGGATCCCTGTAAAAAAAAATTAAAACAAAATCAGGCGTACCAACAGCTAAATTGGGTGCGAAAACCCTAGATAGGGATTCACACTGTAATATGGTACACCATATGTTGTGAGACGAGCAGATTCACAGATTTGGAGGTCTTGAACGTTTACTATTTACCTTCTTTGTCCTGGATTTTTGCCTTGACATTGTCGATGGTATCGCTGCTTTCAACTTCTAATGTTATGGTCTTGCCCGTCAGGGTCTTCACGAAGATCTGCATCTTGTTGGCTCCAACGAATCCTCCTCCCCGCAGAAAACCTGAGTCAAAATGATGTGATTAACTATGTGCGTTGATAAGTATTTGATGGTTTGTTTTTAGGGTTTCAAGCAAGGGTTATGCATTCCGCGTTTGGGGTTATTTTCCAACAGCCGTGTGAAAGAGGGAAAAGAAGTGGTTTTTTTTTATCTTAATAATCTCAGTTTTAAAAATGTCCCCGGTGTAGGTATGCCTCCATGTGGTACGAATCCCCTTGTAAGAATTAGAGATGTGACCAAGATAGGGTTGATATATATGGAATGCCTCTTAGCATAACCATGTCCATGGGGTGCTCTGCTATAAAAGTCGTAAGGTGCATAATATATGTGGGTTTTAAGAGCTTAATGTGTTTTATGAATAGCAACTATGTAGATAATTATAAGGTTCAACCTAAGGTAATGACCAAACATGTCACATGTCACATGCAAGACATGATTTTATATTTTCGTAATGTTATATTATTTTTATATTTTTGGAATAGGAGAATGAAAGTAAATTGCTAGGTAGAAGCGGTACTTTTGAGCATATGTTATAAAATGAAAGTGAAGGAGACAAGGTGGGGTCTTGGTTAATTATTATTCCTACAACAATCGCATCGAACCCATACAATGTGTTGTATTGTCAAGTAATGACCTAGTTATGAACTAGGAAATAAAGCATTAAATATTTGATAATATACTAAGAGTGTATATGTGCAAGGTGTTATGTATGTAGTCTTAGGAAGCGAACCAATGACCATGTCAATATGAAGCCTTGTATCCATAAATGTGGTATGTGAAGAATGTAAGCTAGTCGTGTTCACCGAATTTAATGATTGCTTGAATTCGGGGATATTGATGTACAGTGTGACACTATGTATTGTCATTCTCAATAGTGTAATGTGAATCTATGCCCGATCACAAGATGTCGTAATAATGATAGGATCTCGGTGTAAATGAGATTGCATCGATGTCCCTCGAGGCCACATCGGCATGGCTATTGTCGAATTATTGTTTGTCGTATATGGCTAGATAACACCTTATCTATGCAAAGAGAAGTAGGAGTCATAACATGTTAGTGTCGATGCTTTATCACATAGTGTCATGAGATGTGTCTATTAATATGATCAAAGCTCCATGTAGTAGTCTACAAATGTTGTGCCTTAGTATGAGGTGTCGTTTGCGAGATCGAAACCGAAGCGAGCGGTGTTAGGATAAATCGAATAGGGTACTTGTAAGGCATTATAGAAATAGTCATTGTCATGTTAGTGTGTATGTCTTTCAACAAGCATCTATGTAATGTGGATGGAATAATGCTCATGTCATTTGATCAAAACCATTCAAGTAGTATATTAACCATTTCATTATAAGGGGCTACAAAAACTAGGTGGCCATTATTTTAGGTCCAACCTATAGTGTCAAAACTATGCCTCCAGTGGATTTTGTCATTGAGAATTGAAAAGCCTTGAATTGCCTTTATGGTAGCTATGAGGTCTCGTGTAGTGTAGTTGAGAGATACAAAAAGTGCCATCGTGCAAATATTATGGTTGGATTCATTGTTTACCATAACACTTTAAATTGGTTATGAATCAACATGTGGGCTAATGAATATAGGTAGAGTTTATTTGTCCTCGTTTGAAAGAATATATGAATCAGAAAAAGTTAATACATAATGCAACATATGGTGTACTTCATGAACACTAGTGATAAGCCATGAACAACATAGGTCGATGGTATAACTATATGATAAGCCATATGTATTTCATTTTCTTTGTTGGTTTCAACATGATTATGTAATAGATCAATAAACAATCTCATGTGTGTATAAGGTTAAACAACCATCATGTTGTGTGGACACAAAATCACGCACATACAACTACTTTACTATCTTTATCAAGTATGTTATTTTATATATGGGTCTTATGTAAGAAAAAGTAGTCATTGGTGACACACTATCTAATCCATCTACTTGCTTTGTTTATTTCTATTATTTTATCTCTCACATATGTCACTTCTACACCTAGTTTTGTCAGTTACTTAGAACCCATATCTATCAGTCTTCTCACATTTGTCGTCGGTTGTCTCTGACACCGGTGCCCAGTCAGACACTAACGCTCGTGCGCTCTTGTCCAACCTACACGCTCTTGTCCCTTTTGTTCTTGTTCACATTTTTGACACTTGTGGTCCGCCTTTTCGCTTTATTACTCCTATCTCAAGGTCCTAGTCAATATGTTGTGTCACTAGGGTCAAAATTCAAGCAAGAGATCCCTATATAAACACAACATACATATCATTATAATGGTTGGCAATTTTATGAAGGGTTATCTATCTACATACTATCAAAGGGACTGCATTTTGGGCTTATTACTCTACATACACTACATGGAAAGGGAAGTTTCGAATTGTCCCACACATTTACATTCTATATAGCTACTGACTGTTATCTCGACATCACCTGCACGAGAGCAACCTAGGAGCATTATTACACACATAAGCACATAGAACTACATGGAGTCTGAGATGTAGTGCGGCAGTGTATGTTCACTCTGTTGGGTGATCGTTAGGGTCGATCTTACTATCTATTTTTTCGATTACCATCGACCTCGGTGATCTTTTAGCGACATATAAAGCGATCAACAACAAAGGGTGGCAAAACCTTAATAACTCTAGAAAAATCAAGTTTTGACCCTTTACACAGTCATAGGCACCTATAGAAGGTCTCGTGCGTCTGCGCCCCTCACCCCTACCCAGGTGCCCCTGTCCAGGTTATTCTACAAGTTCCAAAACTCATATAAAGCATTTCTAGTACTCTACCCAACCTTTTCATCAGTTGTTCCAGTTCGGGTATACTTCGGGACAAGCAAAAATCAAATAAGTGTCATATCTCTTTCATTTACTTACATAGTTACATTTTGTAGGTGCTTAACATTTATATTTTATTGTATATCATTTTAGTCATTCTGAAATTAGAATTTAACATAATATTTTAATATTTGTTAAATCATTTGGTGAACCCAACTCGTAGAGCTCCTTGCCTTCAGATCCACTAAACCCTAATGGCTAAAAGTATATCTTCATGTCTATCAAGTTATGCATCACATGAGTGTTAATAATATCCTTGATGATGTTGTTGAGGTTGAATTGCTTGATCTTTATCATTATGCTCAATTTGATGATAATGTTCAAAGATTGCTTGATGTTAATGAACACAAAGTTCCTACTAGTTTTGAACACTCTACTCTCAAGCATTGTTTCTAATGCTCAAGCCTTTTCGGGATGTAATCCTTATTATTCCATAGGCACCAAGAGTACTCTACCTTCTTTTATTTCTGTTGAAACTCTTGATGATATTATTATCAATTATATGCTTGGTCTTAATGGTAATACTGTAGAAAAAAATCATGATGAGAATACACATGTGCATGATGTTATTTCTCACACTAGTCAAGATGATTGTAAATTTGTATCTCATGCTTCCTCTATTTCTAAAAAAGTCTCTAATGATTGTAAAGATACATCTCATGATAGTTCTTCTCCTGCTTCACTAAATGTTGATGAATTACTTGCATGTGAAACTTTGTGTGATACTGATTATATTTTTGAACATGCACATGTTAGTGAAGATTCTACTTCTCTTAAGATTGTTGAATGTAAATTTTCCACTCCACTTTCATCTACTTCCAAGGTTGTTTCTGATAGCATTCATGATGATTCTTCCATTCCTACTAGCTCACCTCTTATGGTTCCATCTGATTCTACCACTCGTATTTCTGTTAATATTCATGTTCTTCTCCACCTTCTTCCTCTTCTTCTTCTCTCGATGATGTTCATGTTACTTCTTCTATTTCTCCTAGTATACCGCCTCTCAATTCTTCTACCTCTACATCTAGTGTGCCCATAACATCTTCATCTTATGCTTCTTCTTCTCACATTCCTATGATAACTCATAATGGAAATCTTCAACCTCTCAATGTGCCTCTTACATCTTCTATGATTCCTCCACACGATATTTTTTCGCTCATGCATGTTGTTGAAAAATTGCAAATCAAGTTATCTCTCACTCTTGAAAACAAAGCATATTATGCTTCTATCGATAATAACTCTCTTCATGGAAATCCTATTCCAAAGAAAATTTACAATTCAACATTTCCTAAGGATTTCATCATGCCTACATTTTCATGTTTCGATGGCACTGACAATCCATATCTACATCTTAAGCATTATTGATTAGCTATGGCTTCTTATTTGAATGATCGATTATTGTTAAAAACCTTTCGTCATAGTCTAATCAATGAAGCACTTCAATGGTACACTCATCTACCTTTTGGATCTATTAGCACATATTGTGACATGGAAGATGTTTTTCTCAGATGCTTCATGCTTAACAATGGTCCTAGAGTCACATATGATCGCTTACCTAGCTTGCATCAGGGAAAGAAAGAACCTATTCTTGATTACATTTTACACTTTAATTCTTGCATGCATCAATTAGTATTTCAGCCTATTGATCTAGAAAAGTAATTTATCTTTTGTCGTGGCTTGATTCTGCTTTAAAAGAATGATTGCAATATGATACATGTGAATCATTTACACTTTTATGCTATAAGGTTATTGATATAGAACAAGATTTAATTATTACACATGTTATAGATCATCCTTCTACTTCTTCTATTATTGTGTCATCTTCTACTTCTTCACCTCTTCCATTTGTTAAGCATCCTCCAAGGTCTCCATCTCCTCCACCTTACAAGCATGTTCCATCCCCTCCACCACATAAGCGTCCTCCATCTCCACCACCGTGTCGCTCTCCACCTAAGTCTTCACCATCTCCTACTTGAGAGCCATTACATTTCTCACATATTGTTAAGCCTCATGATGTCTTGTGTGTTTTGTTTGATAATCACTTAATTCACTTACCTTCTAATCAACATCATCCTCCACATCTCTTGCATCTTCACATGATCATCCTTATTGCAATTATCATCACATCAATGGCCATTGTGACAATGATTATTGCACCCTTAATGACAAATTATAACAATTAAAAGATAAGGGTGTCATTGCCTTTGGCTCTCGCTCTCATGAGCGATCGATTTCTCCAATTGTGCACAAATGTGGTGCTACTTTAGCTCACTCATCTCTTCCTCCCACTTATAAGGTCATTATTCGTCCACCACCTAAAGTTGTCATTCGTGCACAACCTCCACCTCTCTCATCCACCGCTACATCATCTCATTCGCCGTAAAGTCCTCCTCCTTCACATTGGCTTCCTAAGTCGTGACCGACATCTCGTGCTTCCTACCACCGCATCTCACATCATTAGCATTATCTCATCGACATTTATTTTGGCTCGTACACTCATGTTCTTTACCACTTCACATAATTCCACCTCTCCTCGTCGTCATCTTCATCTTTAGTAGGTGAATTTTCTCACCTCATTACCCGATGACGCACTCATGTTCTTTTGGTTCTCCTATGATTTGAGGGATCTATTATAATAAGAACCCTACTTCATATTTGTGTTACGCGCTTCATTGTTATTGATTCTATAAAATATGGATTTTATTCGAGAATCTAAGAAGTACAACGATGTAATAATCAAAATATACTGAAATGAAAATGCCAAGTAGTTTATTTTGTGTTTAAAATAAAATGAAATAATATGGGAAAGGTACTTACCTCGCAGATGATCTAAAACCTGAACAGAGTGTCATAATGATCTTCATAAAATAGTAGCGGAGGTAGGTCTAGTTAGACTAGGGCACCTAGAGTGGGACAGGGCGCTAGTGGGTGCCACAGTCTTAAATATGAGCGCACTAGTTTATGGAATGGCTCGAATTTGATCTTAATGTGGTGTTAGGTCTTCACAATATCTCTCCTCTTGACTGGACGAGTGTCGCGCTTACTTCGTCGATGTCTCCACAAATATGTAATGAAGAACTACTTGCAAAACCCCATACAAAACATCAAACCCTAAAAAATAAAGATGCAAATGAAGGGGTCGAACTGTCCTTAGCCGCCAAATAAATGGACTTACGACTAGGCATTGCACTACATCTCAAACCCAATGTAGTTTTATGTTCTTTTGTGTGCAATAATGTGTCTAGGTTGCCCTAGTGCCAATGACGCAGAGATATCGGGCAATAGCTAGATGTAAAATGCAAAATGGTGACTGGAATAGAATGAATACAACCCTTCCTATACAGTGTGTCATGTAGAATAGTGCCCAAATGTAGTCCCTTGCTTTATGTAGATAGTTATCCCTTGATAGTAAATAGTCTACACATAAGGTAGTATGCATGTTGTGTTTATATAGGGATCTCTTACTCAAATTTTGACACTAATGACTGACATGTCGTATCTAGTACCTAGGGGAATGGGAGGGAAAATTATAAAGACCGACATCAACAACATCTAAATGAGAATCAAATGTGACTAGGACTAGGGTGCCTAGAAATGAGAACCCGGTGCCCTAATCCCTTCCTAGGTGCCACGATAAGAGACTAGAGATGACAACTAAGTAAATAACAACAACTAAGACTCCTTGAGAGATGATCAAAGCGTGCTGAAGTAAATGACAATGTGTGAGATAAACAATGACAAAGACCAATTAGATTGATGATAGGAGTAGGGGATGGGTCATTAGTGAATACTTTTCTTATAAAAGATCTATATATAAAACAACATACTTGGCTATATAACTATAGTAGTAAATGTGTGATTTTGTGACTACATTTGCCCCCACTTCATGTTGGTGAGTGAAAGCTCGATAACATAAAGTAGTTAGAGATGCTTACTTGAGATAAATCCAGAGAATCCCATGTTGTAGTAAAACACACATATGTGGTAGAAAAGCATGCCAAAAGAACCATATAATGTGTCGAACCATAGATCAACGCGTTGATTCATTTAAGCGTAGTGAAAATTGTAATATTGTGATGAAGTGCACTAAATGAGAGTGATGAATGTGATATTAGATAATTGATGATTTTGAATGTTTGTATGATAACAATATGATGGTGTAGGGAGTGATCAATTCCTAACCAGTTGTGTGTGTATGAGAAACTGGAGGATTTGGGCATCCCGACATCCGAGGAAGAGTGTAGGGAGAAAGGTGCATTATTCTCCAAACTTTAATCGCATTCTTAAGATCTAGCCATTACGGATGGTCTCATATCAAATTTTCGAGATTTTGGATCCAAAGATTTTGATCAAACGTGTTGACCCATATAGGAGTAGTATAGGAAAGACAATGATGTCTCATTGCCCCCACTCCAAGGGTGTGTCGTCGCAGTATATGTGGCTTCCAAGTTAGGTCATTTGGAATCAAACGTAAAATATAGAATAACTTCCCATGTTAGGTCATTTGGAAAAATTGCAATGTAACTCCCAAGTTAGATCATCTGGGAGGCCACATGTAACTCCCAAGTTAGGTCATCCAGAGGCTACATGTAACTCCTAAGTTAGGTCATCCGAGAGGCCACACGTAACTCCCAAGGTAGGTCATTCGGGAGGCCATATGTGTTGTATTGTGTTGATTGAATGGTATAATTTTGATTGTTAGAGACTTAAATGTATTTGATTGGTTGATTGATTTATTTATTTACTCATAGAGAGATTTTATGCTTGTTTCCCCCAAGTTAGGTCATTAGGGGGAATTGATAGAAAATGATGAAATATCACATGGTGTATTAGTAAATGTTCGACAATGACGAATTAGAGGTGTCGAATGAACGTGTAGTGGTGTATGGGGAATTATAGGATGACCCCAATTGTATGCCCCGCTTTCGGAAAAAGGGGAATTGATAATGAGAACTAAGATTGAGCCAAAAGTAAGCCCAATAATAAACAATGTATGGTAGATATTGGCAAAAATATGTGTAGATAGAGTGAAAGACAACGTCGGAGAAATAATGTGTGTCATGTGTACAATACAATGGTAAGTGGAATTTTGAAGAGAATGCCACAAACAAGGTAGCAATCGAGTAAAAAGCGCTCAAGATAATAGTAAAATAGTGTGACGTGTATTGGTTGGGTAAAATATGACTAGAGTAGAGAAAATAATGAAAAGTTATTATAAATATTAACGTGGAAAAGTGATTAGTCAACTCATTTATCTTTTGCGAGTGTGAGAGTGAGTTGTGTGTAAGGATGTCACAAGTTAGAAGCGGCGCGACCTAGTTGATTCAAGATGCTAGTGGATCTGTTGTGGCATCACGTATGACGACAAAATGAGTAAGTGCATTTTTTTCAAAAAAATGCATGTATAATAGTCATTTTTGGTGTTTTTTTACAAAATTGTTATTTTAGTTTTTCTCAACGTTTTAGACACGGTGTTTCACCTCAAAGTAATGCGATAAAACAAATAAGGGTAATGGGCGTAGGATAAATACCTGTGAATAGTAGGGAGAAGGTTGCGTGCATTGTATATATGTTGATCGGGCCGAATGTGAGAGCTTCCTTTTGGCTAGGAGTAACTACCTGTAAAACACAACAAGACCACAAGAGAGAGTTAAACAAAGATATATGTAGTGGACTTTGCTGCGAATGCTAGTTCCGAGAAGTATAATACTTCCTAGATGGCTATCAATCCACTTTGTTTTATCAAATTAATGAAAATAAATATGATGAACAGAGGTCCTATTGTTAACACTTTGATTTAGGTGTCTCAAAATGTTATCAATACACTAGATTAAGTAAAGTACTAAAATACAAACTAATCTAGTATTGGGCAAGGTGTGGTTCTGGTTGGGGAAGGTCACTGAGGTGTTAGCAAGGTCTTGGGTGATTCTGGGCTATTTAGTGAAAGTTATGAGCTCGTTGTTATAGGAAAAGTTACCAATCACAGAGACTAGTATCGATTAGGTGACCGATGTTGGTATGTTTAAATGATCGACGCTAGTTGGGTAACAGATGTCGGTGGGGGCAATATGGCGAAAAATGTCAAAATGGGTGTTTTGGGTCTCTTTGTGATTACACGAGTTGAGGGTTTGGGACGAGATGATATGATTTTTGTTAAGGCTCAATAAGGGTGGTATAGGTGATAGGATGGGTGAAATGGTTCAGGTTGATGAAATAGGCGATGCAACAGAAAGGTGATATTCGGGATAGAGAGGGATCAGATGAAAGAAGTAAATGAAAAACTTAATATTAAAACAAAAGGTTAACAAATAAGGGTGAATTACTTATTTAGTAATGTGTAGATCTGAAGGTGGTTGTTGGTTGATGAGCGTTCGTGGGCGATATGGG
Source organism: Taxus wallichiana var. yunnanensis (assembly GCA_018340775.1). Lineage (NCBI taxonomy): Eukaryota > Viridiplantae > Streptophyta > Pinopsida > Cupressales > Taxaceae > Taxus > Taxus wallichiana. The sequence goes on from CM031239.1 coordinate 1,024,532,573, forward strand.
AATGTGTCCCATGTCACGAAAATGGAGAATGTGTGCTCTCTGCGATGATTTGAAGCCGTGTGTGATGTCCCCAATGGACATTATTTTACCCCTGAACGGATTTTAGGCAATCCCAACTTTAAATGCAACTTGTAGACAAAATACCAAACAAGTATCATGCAGATCTGAATTAAATAAGGAAATTGCGACTTGGGTTAAGTGGAAAACCCACACCAATCAACCTCTAAATTTATATCTTTCCACTCAAATCTAGTACCACTAATTTATAAAGCCCAAATATGTATAAAATTGCAGATTTCAAATGTAAACAATCTTTATGATAAATTATTTAAAAACCATGTCTGCAACATAACTTCAAAAATTCATATCTTTTACTAGAGAAGTCCAAATGCGCCGAAACTTTGGATCTTGGGCCACAAAAATATGAAGAATAGTATTCCAAAATTAGTTTTCGCACAATAAACACAAAACCCTAATTTTGCCCTAAAAAGTAGGTCGCCCAACACATGTAGGGCATCAAATCAGCTCCAAAAATTAAGAAAACAAGCTACTTTAATTCCCAAACAAATCAGCCTTGGATCAACTCCAATAATGACAAACTAGGGTGGATCTTTCACCACCGAAGAGTGCCCTACTAGCTAGGAATGGATCTCTCACCACCAAAGCTAGGGTCCCTATGGGATCTTACTCCACAAGCTAAAGAAAATCCAAGTGTATATCAAAAGCTACAAGCTTAAGACACAAATCGAAAAATATCAAATGGTTATGCCATATCTTCCCCTCAGTCGACTTCTCCTTATAAGGGAAGAAGAGACCCAAAACAACCTCTACATATCCAATTAGTTCGTAAGGATTTTCCCTATCTGAAGCATTTAATATTTTCCCATATTAAATGCTTTTCCCAACAACTTTTTCTCTCCTAATGCAAATCACATTTTTCTAGGGGAAATACATAGTAAAATGGGCATTTATCCTTTCTATGTTCTCATTCCCCTTTCTAAGGCAAGTCACCTTTTCACCTAGGATGGATAACAATTTTATATTTGAGCCTTTTCCATCCTAGATTTAATAATTATTAAGTCATATAAATTATTATAAGTGCTCTAAATATATTTTTATTAATGGCGCTTTATAATAATTAAATATAACTTAAGTCACCCTTATATTTTTCCTTTGGCCGTCGGGTTGACAAAATAGGCCAAAGGTCTTCAAATGGGAAAGGGATATTACACTATGGATGAGATGATTGGATGTTGGTGAAGACCTGATGGCCTCTGGTTCGTCGTTGGGTATCTCGAGTGCTCGAGAGTCCAAATGCCAAAGATTGCATGAATGAATGAATCGGAAAACCCATGCGAAAGAGCTAGAAACTCTTACTTAAGGTAACCGACGATGGTTAGGGGACTAGCATCGACTCCAGGAATAACCGATGTCGGTTAAGGAGAATTGGTCTAAGTTGCCAAAAATAGCACGATCTTTGCTAATTTTGGCATGATCTTGATTTTTTTCAGTCTAGAGTGTTGAATGGTGTTAATAGGAGTGTGGAATTAGTTAGAGGATTAATAGGTCATGAATGGTTAGGGTTAGAAAGAGTCCTAGTTGGTTAGGATAAGTGGGGACTTGGTCTAGGTTCATTAATAGGTCTAGGATGAGGTGGAGGGCTGATGTGGTAGGATGAGGTGGATATTAGTTTAATTAAGGTAATTAAAATAATAATAGTGTGAGGATGAGGATTAATTTAATTATGGGTAATTAAATTAATATTAATGTATAGAAGGGTCATGGCTAGGTGTGGTGTAGAATTATTTGATTAAAGGGGGTTAGGGGAATATGACCCAATTTTGGGTGTCTACACCTAGACAAGAGTGGTGAAGGCGTTAGTGTGTAATATCCCTTTCTGTTCAAAGACCTTTGGCCTATTTTATCAACCCGACGGCTAAAGGAAAAATATAAGGGTGACTTAAGTTATATTTAATTATTATAAAGTGCCATTAATAAAAGAAAAAAATATATAGAGCACTTATAATAATTTATATGACTTAATAATTATTAAATCTAAGATGGAAAAGGCTCAAATATAAATTGTTATCCATCCTAGGTGAAAAGGTGACTTGCCTTAGAAAGGGGAATGGGAACATAGAAAGGATAAATGCCCATTTTACTATGTATTTCCTCTAGAAAAATGTGATTTGCATTAGGAGGGAAAAAGTTGTTGGGAAAAGCATTTAATATGGGAAAATATTAAATGCTTGTATAGGAAAATCCTTGTGAACTAATTGGATATTGTAGAGGTTGTTTTGGGTCTCTTCTTCTGTATAAGGCGAAGTCGACTTGAGGAAGATATAACATATACGCTTGGATTTTCTTTAGCTTGTGGAGTAAGATCCCACAGGGGACCCTAGCTTCGGTGGTGAGAGATCCATTCCTTGCTAGTAGGGCACTCTTCGGTGGTGAAATATCCACCCTAGTTTGTCATTATTGGAGTTGATTCAGGGTTGATTTGTTTGGGAATCAAAGCAGCTTGTTTTCTTAATTTTGGAGCTGATTTGATGCCCTAAATGTGTTGGGTGACCTAATTTTTAGGGCAAAATTAGGGTTTTGTGTTTGTTGTGTGAAAAGTAATTTTGGAATAGTATTCTTCATATTTTTGTGGCCCAAGATCCAAAGTTTCAGCTCATTTGGACTTCTCTAGCAAAGATATGAATTTTTGAAGTTATGTTGCAGACAAGGTTTTTAAATAATTTATTGCATCCTTGTTTATATCTAAAATCTATAATTTTATACATATTTGGGCTTTATAAATTAGTGGCATTAGATTTGAGTGGAAAGATATAAATTTTGAGGTTGATTGGTGTGGGTTTTCCACTTAACCCAAGTCACATTTCCTTTATAAATTCGGACCTACGTGATACTTGTTTGGTATTTTGTCTACAAGTTGCATTTAAAGCTGGGATTGCCTAAAATCCGTTTAGAGGTAAAATAATGTCCATTGGGGACATTACATAGTGACCTTCGGCATAAGAGCCCCCAGGACACTAGGAAACCCAGTCCTAATTACAGGCGCCCGGTCCTGGGAGAGTTTGAATTTTGTCCTAATTGATGTAAATATGAGATTTAATGTGTAGTGGTGTTGTAAATGTTGATGTTTACCTATGTATAACATTCTAATGCATTGTTTATTGTTGTTTTGTGGTGTACGAGAGGGATATCCATTCGAGGGAGTTCCGAGGTGGTCATCATTTGAGTAATTTACTCGGGTTGGGTTTATTAGACGATGATTGGGATGTTATGGACCGTGTCGGCCTATGACACATAGCGAGGATGGGAGATGTGCCCCATAATATGCTTATGTTGACAATGTTATGTGAGAGATGGTGCACTAACAATTGTATGTTTTGGCTACCTACTAGGAGATGGCAGTCACATTAGACGATTACGATTACCAATTGTTGGTGAGAGGGTACATGTCATGGTTGTGGAGAACATGGGGAGACAAATGAGATCTGGGGCGGTATTTTGTGGGGACTCAAGTGCCTGCTGAGGCCCATATTAGTTTGGATGCTTTTTTGAGATTAGGGGTTACTGCGCTTTGCGAAAGTTTATAGTCGTGGTTATAATGTAATCAATTGTAGTTGAGGGAGGTGGTATGGGCATCTTATATAAGATGCACGATATTTGTCAGTGGATAGAGGAGGAGGGTACTAGGTATGTCTGGGCATGATGTGTGTTGGCCCACTTATATAGATATCTATTCGATTTATTCAGGAGGAGCATAGAGGTGGGATCGAAGGCTGCTAAATTATTACACGTGTGGACCTGTGAGCATATAGCAATATTGAGGACAATGGGTGGTTCACGAGATAGAGTGGGCTAGGCCAAACATTTTTGTTGGTAGATGGGTTAGAGTACGTAGGAAAAGGATGGATACTTGACACTTATAGAGCCTTGATAGATCGGATGGGATTAGAAGCATTAATATGGAAGCCATACCTAGATTATGGAGGATTTCCAAAGGATACATAGAATTACAATACATATAAGGACGATGTGGTTAAAGGATCGGTTTCGAGCATGGCCAGAGTTGTTTTAAGCGAGAGCAAATATCTCAACATTTGGTATGGCTCGGATATGCCCCAGAGCCATATATGTGGTTATGAGCCATTAGAGCACCTATGAGGGCCAAAACTAGTACCGGACCCACAAGAGAGTAGTTAGTACCTCCTGGTCCTGGATGAGGCCGATGCGGCCATAGAGCTATTGACGTAGATGATGCGGGGTGTATGGAGGCATACCATGCATGGTGGGTAACACATCGATGGGTGTTCTTGTTCCCATTATTTACGGATGCGATGGGGTCTACCACAATGAGGCAAAGTGAATGGGAAATCACATGCCCTCGGCAATGATAAAAAGCGATGATAGTTGGCGTGAGTATCTATGTAGTAATGTTGTATGATTGGTTACTTACTTATGTGATGGTTACAATTGTCTAATGTGTTTCTCTATTGGTGGTAGGTACCATGTGTTGAGCTTGATTGTGGACACATCTATCCACACATTGATGTAGAATGCGTTAACCAATATACTTACGGATGGAGGGATGTTAGAGTGTGTGGATGATATTACGTGTGAGCACACACATTTGTTTGAGCCATTAGTTATAGTAACATCTACGTGTATCATGTTTTTGAGTGACAGGGGATGAAGCACGGTGGGCTAAAGAGGTGGTGGGTGGTGGTTCATTAGCGCATAATGTGTTTGCACAATTTATCGCACTACATAGTCGCTTTGCAGAAGCGGTCTACAAAGAATACACTATTACGTAGGTAGGTGGAGAGGTATAGGGGTCGTGATCAGCGACGTCGAGTTAGTGGCGAGGCTTCTAGTTCCAGAGCACTTGTATTACCAAATAGTGATAGTGATGATGAGATATGATTTTTATTGATGTATTTGATGTAGGGAGTTGCCCCCATGATGAAATGCTTTGTAACTATGATTGTAATTGATATATATAGATGGATTTATTGGCATATGATGATTGTATTCATGTTTATGATGTGATGATGATGTATGTGATTGTTTTTATTATTTTTATGTGTTAACTATTATTCGTATTTGTTGAGTTACATGATTGTCAAATAATGATTAATGTGATGATGATATAGTGTAGATGGTAATAGATGAGGATGATCGTGATGGATGATCAATGGTTGAGTAAGAGTATTATATAGTCATTATAGTGAGATGAATTGTATGTTAGTAAGATGAAGATACGGGAAGATTAATGATGCCCCCAACATATAGATGATGAGGTTCATTTAGATAAGACTCCTCAGCAATCAAGAATGAACCATGTAATGCAAGAGTGCATCATTGGGAGATGATTTGATAAGGTGCATTAGATGAGTCGATAGAGCGTGTGAAGAGAATTTCTTTTGTAATATAACCCTCAACTATCATGTAAGAACTATAAGAACATGAGTGCATCATCGCAGGGTGAGGTGATAATAATCAGCTACCAAGACCAAAGCGATGCTGCAATGCAAATGTGTGGGATTGAAGCATTGTTAGCGTATGAACCAAAATGAATGTCATATGGAGCCATTGTGTGAGGTGTGAATGCGAGGATGTGGAATCCAATGTGAAGTAGTAACATGCTATGATGGGTGAGATGGATGAGATGGTGCAATGATGAATGGACGTGATGACAAATGAGGATGAGTGAAGACCTATGACGATGGACGACCAATTACCTTAGTAGTAGTAGAAGGAGATAACTAAACTGAAGTAGTAGCTCATGGATGAGGTAGAGGAGATATGGACTACTCACGTGAGCAAGAGCCAAGAGAGATGATGCCCTTATCCTCTGATTATTGTAATCGATCATGAAGGGAAAAGTAATCATTATCCATGTGGCCATTAATACGGTGATAATTACAATATCGTTGATCACGTTGATGTTGCAAATGATGTTGCAGATGATGTTGATTAGAAGGTAAGCGAATCAAACACTCATTGATCAAAACATGCAGCACATCACGTGGTTGAGCATGATGCGAGAAATGTAATGGCTCATGTCCTGAGTGTAGCATAGTCAGATGTAGCATGTGGCAGAGTAGGAGAAGAATGATGCTTCTATGATGTAGTAGGTTAAGCTTGCTTACGAGGAGGAGATAGAGATCATGTGGGACACTCAACTGATGGTAATGGAGAAGAACTAGATGGTGTAGTAGTAGTAACTAGAGGTGGAGGATCTATAACATTTGTGACAATGAGGTCTTGTTCTAGATCAATAACTCTATAGCATAGAAGTGTGAATGATTCACATGTCTCATATTACAATCTTTATTTTAAGGCCAAAATCAAACCACAATAGAAGATGAATTGTTTTTCTAGATCTATAGGTTGAAAAACTAATTGGTGCATACAAACATTGAATCATAATATGTAATCCATAATAGGTTCTGTTTTGCCTTGATGTAAAGTAAGTACATGATCATATGTAACTCTAGGGCCATTGTTGATGATAAAGCAACTAAGAAAGCTTCTTCCATCTCATGATAAGTGTTAACAGACCCAAATGGTAGGTGAGTGTACCATTGTAAAGAATCATCAATAAGACTATGTCGAAAGTCTTTAAGCAATAATCAATCATTAGAATATGAAGCCATAAACATATGATAATTCTTGAGATGTAAGTAGGGGTTTCCAATGCCATCGAAACATGAAAAGGCGGGCATGATAAAATACTTAGGAAATGTTAAGTTATGAATCTTCTTAGGAACAAGGTTTCCATGTCATGAATTGTTATCTATAGAAGCATAGTAGGCCTTGCTTTCTAAAGTAAGTGACTGAACCTGAGATTGTAATTGACCAACAATGTGCATGAGGGATAAGATGTCTTGTGAAGGGATAGTAGAAGATGGCAATAATGTGTTAAGCGGTTGTAACTTGTCATTGTGAGTAATCATTGGTATGTCTAAAGGAGATATAGGAGATTCCGATGCTAAAGGCACATTAGATACATGTGTCGAATAAGTTATAAGTGATAAAGGACATGGAACATCCATAGAAGTAACATGACTAACATCGACACATCATTAGGAGATGAAGTATCATATGGAGATGCATCGATAGGAGAAGATGAATTAATAGATGGAGGTGATTTATGCACGGTGGTAGATCTGACCTCAAAAAATATGACATTAGAGTAAGAGAGTCACACTCAACAATATGTAAAGTAGCAAACTCTTGACTATCAATTGGTTCCTCACAATCAGAAAGAGACTCAGATATGAGTATGTCATTAAGTGGATTGTTGACATAGTATGAAAGAGTATGCAAATTAACACATGATGGATTATGAGAAGTGGTATCAGAAATAGGAGAAACATGAGGTGGAGCTATAGTAACGGTATTACTAGGAGGAAAATCAATATGCACATATGTATCATTTTCAAGACCAATTATGAAATCAATAAGAGAATCATCTAGAACTTCCTTGGAAATTCCTCAAGGAGGATCATGGCTAATTGTATAACATGGTGTACAATGAGTGAAGCTCATAGGATCAGAAATAATGCCAATAGTAGAATTTTCAAAGCTAGTAGGCACATGACATTCATTGGCTAAGAGTTTTTGAATATGATCTAGCATAGTAGGGTCACTTTGTATAAAGCGTTAAGTTCTACTGATAATGGCCTCTTCATAGATAGGATTAACACTCACACGAGGCATTATGAATCTAGAAGGAGATGAGCTACCATTAGCCATTAGTGTTAAAGTGGATCCTAGGGAAAAATGTTCAAATCTACGGGTTCACCAAAATGATTCTATAAAATATAGATTTTATTAAGAATCTCGAAGTACAACAATGTAATAATCGAAATATACTTAAATGTAAATGCCAAGTAATTTATTTTGTAATTAAAATAAAATGAAATAAAAGGGGAAAGGTACTTACTTGAATTAGACTTAGCTTGCGATGATCTAAAAGCTGAACAAAGTGATGTAAAGGCGGAAGCAGAGGTAGGTCTCAGGCTGACTGGGGCGCTATGGCGCCTGCCCAGTGGGCACCCTAGTCTAAAATCTAGGTGCTCTAGTATGTGGAATGACTCAAAATATAATCCTAATATGGTCACTTGGTCTTTCTGATATCTCGTTCTTGGTGGTGAGTGTCACACTTGCTTCGCCGATGTCTCCAAAAATATTTAATGAAGAATTACTGCGAAACCCCATCTGATGTATCAAACACTAATAAAGAAAGATGCAAATGAATGGGTGAGACCATCCTCAACTGCCAAATAAGTGGAATTATGACTAAGTGTTGTACTACATCTCAGACCCAATGTAGTTTTATGTGCTTGTGTCTGCAATAATGTGCCTAGGTTGCCCTAACGCAAATGACGTGAGATATCGGGCAATAGCTAGATGTAAAATGCAAAATGGTGGATGAAATAGAATGAATACAACCCTTCCTATGCAATGTGTGATGCAAAATAGTGCCCAAATGTAATCCATTGTTCCATGTAGATAGGTAGCCCTTGATAGTAAATAGTCTACCCATAAGGTAGTATATATGTTGTGTTTATATAGGGATCTCTTGCTCAAATTTCAACACTAATGACCCAACATGTCGACTAGTATCTAGGGAATGGGAGGGAAAATCATAAAGACTGACCTCGAACATCTAAATGAGAATCAAGTGTGACCAGAGACTAGGACACCTAGAAATGAGGACCGGGCACCTAATCCCTTCTTAGGCACCCTAGTCAAAGACTAGAGATGACAACTGAGTAAATAATGACAACCAAGATTCACTGAGAGACAATCAAAATTGTGCAAGTAAGTGATGACTGTGCGAGATAAATAATGACAAAGAACAACTAGAATGATGATAGGACTAGGGGATGGGTCATTAGTGAATACTTTTCTTACGCAAGATCCATATATAAAACAACATACTTGGCGGTATAATTATAGTAGTAAGTGCGTGATTTTGTGACTATAATTCTATCTATCTAGCGTATACTATCACACCATTTTGTGATGATGAACTCTTATTCTACGGTTCATTCTTGATTGTCGAAGGGTCTTATATAAATGAACCTCATCTTTTCTACACACGCACTATGAGGCATCATTATTCTTCCCCCTCTTCATCATACTCACACATGCTCACATACATCATGTCTCATCCATTTTTATCTACTTACATCTATCACTATCACATATTATCTATCCTCATTTATACATACAAACCAACTTTTAAACATTCATCATCTACTTCATATCTATCTCATCAAATAACATAATCATTTATGCAATAACCACCATACATCATCATTCAAACAATGCAAATCAATCATCAAACAACCAACATAAATGAATAACAATCATTGCATCACATATCGAAAGAACATCAACACAACATAATAATGTCAATCATATATATATATAGTCAAAAATCATCATTACAAAAATGTAATCATTGGGGGTAATCCCTACATATCTCATCATCACTATCGGTAGATATAGTTGTGGGAGCTCTAGAACTAGATGCTTCACCACTCAATCTATGCCACTAGTCGTGGCCCTTATATCTCTCCACATGCCTCCATAGTAACGCCACCTAAACCGACATCTCTAAAAATCAGCCATGTAACTCTACATACCTCATGAACCATCTTGGGATAGGGTTCCTCCTCCTACACCTCCCTAGCTCGTTGAGTCTCCACTCGCGCCTCGTCACACTCACTCAATAAGACGGTACATGTAGTCATTATCACCACTAGCTTGAACATATGGGAATGATCTCTTGCAATAACATCTACTCACTCCAACATCCCACCTCCCACGAGCACATCTGGAAGGCACATTCCACATCAATGTGTGGATCGATGAGTCAATGATCAACGACCAATACGCATCACCTGCAACCATCCAAGCATCGTATTAGTTACTACACACGATAATCATAATAAAATAACTAAGTGACAATACACAAATATCAACAATCAAATACTCATGCTCCGCCATCATTGATGTTATACCATCACCATCGGGGGTAGGTGCGTGTCCCTATATTCCTCTAGCTGGTGGTGCTCCCACCATATCCACAACAACCGAAAACAACAACACCCATTAATGCGCTTCCCACCATGCACTATAGGACTAGATACATCCATCTCATCTTCACACAGGGGAACTAGTTGTTCTCCCATAGGTATCAATCTCAATCATACATCTTATACAAGATGCCCACCCCACCACCATCCACTTCCATTGATGAAGCAACAATTACTTGTAATGAATTTCCGCAACCGTAAAACATCCGGTCTCGGTATGACATCCATGCTAATGTGAGTCTCTATCTGTACACGTGTCCCTATAAAGTACCACCTAGCTACTCTCATCTGCCTCTAGAGCATCCTCTATGGCCATCACCTATACTCTCTCACCCACAACTGGTAGTCACAATATGTGATATACATCCTCTAGGGTCACGATCATCTCCCTAATAGGCAACCAAAAAGTACAAGTGTTTGTACACCACCTCTTGCATAATACAGTGATCATCGACATATTATGGGGTACCTCCCCAAATATTTTTATGTTTTGAAGGCATGAACGGTCTAATATATCTCACTCAACGTCTGATAAATCCCAAAGTCAACAACGTACTCAAGTGTTGACCTTCGCGAACTCCCTCGAATGAATATCCCTCTACACAACACAAAACATTGACAAAATAACAACATTAACACCTCATATACATGCAAATACAACCACTCATACTACTAAAAGGCATCAAATTTCACATATATTACATTTAGAGGACAAAACAACCTCATGGGACACTAGCACCCATGAGCATGATGTGAGCACATATGAGGAAGTCATCGCGTCTAAAACTAGGCATTGACATCCCGAAGGACGTTAGCATTGACGAGGGTTGTTGCAGTCCTCACCATTTAATAACAATAAATGTCAAAACCAAACAAGATCAAGGCTATCTGCAAAAGGGGCTAAAGGAAATAATGATCTTATAATTCTTTGCTCTGGAATTGAAAATGCATGAAAGAAAATTCAATAACTAAAATTGAATCTAATCTAACAACTTAAATAAATTATTGAAATCAAATTTAATCTATCAAAGTGAAATGAATAACTGAAAACAAATAAATGACAACAAACAAATAAAATAAAACACACAAAGCAGATTTAAACAAACTAAGTAAAACAATAACGATCTACTCTAAAAAACAATAAATCATCCTCCTCCTTGGGTAATAATGGCCCCTTGCTCTTCCCTCAATTTTGGGTTTGTAAATATTAAAAGATATGTTAGTGAAAAATACTAACAAGAAACAAAACAAATTGATTCCTATTCTAACACTCTAATACACTACCTCAGATTGAGCTAGATGGAAAGGGAATAAAATGCAATACATTTTACTTACCAAAGTAGAGCTCCCTTTGATTTATTGATGTGCTCAAGATGGCGGATTGAACTTGGATGCTTCATATTTTGGAGACACTTGGGTGACACCTCCCCTTACTTTGACGAAGATTGCTTGATGAAGATGATGAAGGATTGATGATTGTAGATGGATGAATTGATTGAATGATTGAAGATAAAATGGATGGAGTTATGAATTTACAAGATTCCCCAAGCTTCAAAACTCTAGCTCTCATGGAGGACGAGAATTCAAATTTATAGTTTGTGGGTGGATGATTCAATGGGTAAGATGAAGCCATGTTGGATTTAGATCAATGGTGGAGGATTCATGTGAGGATGGAGGATTATAGAGTTAGAGGATTCTAGAATTTGAAAGAAGATTCAATGGAGGGTGAGATTTTTATTAAAAAATTTAAATGGAGGAAAAAGCTTCCATTGAATTAAAAATTCAATCGAAGGAGAAGGTTAAAGAGGCTTATAGATTTAAAAGCCTCTAGATTTAGAGGTGAGGATGTGATTAGATTAGGATTAAATCGGGTTAATAAACGGTGATTAGGGGTGAGGTTACATAGAGATGTGAGGTGTAGAGATATGTAGGTTAGGTGGGTAGGTATATGTAGGAATATTAAATTCCTATAAATGCGAATGAGGATTTAAAATACAATAATATGATATGATAATGAATTTATGAGATTAATGTCAAAATGGGATATAATAATGGATTTAAAGGATTAATAATGGAGCGATGGAATAAATAACAAAGGATGATAAAATGATAAAGGAAACAATGATAAAATGGATTAATAATAATAATTAATCTTGCGATTAATTATTATATGGGTGATGTTGGGATATTTGTGGGACAAGTTAATCGTAATTAACCATGTCAACATTTTAGATGTCTACATTTTGCCCCTCTTTGAAGTGTTATTGCGGAGTAATGACAATTCAAAGAAAAGAAGAGAAGATGTTAGTATGATGGTGATATGATGCCCCCTCGAGGGGTTAGGTGGGGAGGAATGAGGTGGGTAACCACTTGAAAAGAGGTGAGGTCCAGTTAGAGAGTGGATGAGAGGATGATAAGATTTGAGGATGTAGAGGATTAGGATTAGAGGATTAGAAGATAGGAGGATTAGAAGACTAGAAGATTAGTAGAAGAGGATAGAGGATTAGAGGAATGAGAGATATTAGATTTTGAAGATATTGGATGCCCCAGTCAACGATGTATGACAAGGGTGAGGATTTTGGATTTTGGATAAGAGGATGTTGGATTTGAAGATGTTGGGTTTAAAGATGTTGGATTTTGACGGTGGGCTCCAAAATATAAGTGTAAAAAGAGATGTGAGTGCAAAATACCAACAATAAACAAAATAAATTTATTCCTATTATAACACTCTAATGCACTACCTCAGATTGAGCTAGATGGAAATGGAATAAAATGCAATACTTTTTACTTACCAAAGTAGAGTTCCCTTTGATTTGTCGATGTGCTCAAGATGGTGGATTGAACTTGAATGCTTTAGATTTTGGAGACACTTGGGAAACACCTCCCCTTTCTTTGACGAAGATTGCTTGATGAAGATGACGAAGGATTGATGATTGTAGATGGGTGAATTGATTGAATGATTGAGTGATTGAGGATAAAATGGATGGAGTTATGGATTTACAAGATTCCCCCAGCTTCAAAATTGTAGCTGTCATGGAGGATGAGAATTCAAATTTATAGTTTGTGGGTGGATGATTCAATGGCTAAGATGAAGCCATGTTAGATTTAGATCAATGGTGGAGGATTCATGTGAGAATGGAGGATTCTAGAGTTAGAGGATTCTAGAATTTGAAAGAAGATTTAATGAAGGGCGAGAGTTTTATTTGAATTTGTAAATGGAGGGAAGAAGCTTCCTTTGAATTAAAAATTCAATGGATGGAGAAGGTTAGATAGGCTTCTAGATTTAGAGGTGAGGATGTGATTAGGTTAGGATTAGATTAGGTTAATAAATGGCGATTAGGGGCGAGGTTACATGGAGAGGTTAGTGTAGGGATGTGTAGGGTAGGTGGGTAGGTAGATGTAGTTATATTAAATTCGTAGAAATGTTAATAAGGATTTAAAATAGGATAATATGATATAATAATGGATTTATGAGATTAATGATAAAATGAGAAATTATAATGGATTTAAAGGATTAATAATGGAATGATGGAAAAAACAATAAAGGATGATAAAATGATAAAGGGGAAAAATGATAAAATGGATTAATAATAATAAATAATCTTGCGATTAATTATTATATGGGTAATGTTGGGATATTTGTGGGACAAATTAATCGTAATTAACCATGTCGACATTTTAAATGTCTCACGGGGTTAACAAAACTAAAAATAAGTTGTTGCCAAGAAACTTGAACTGTGGATTTTATTAATCAAAAATGATGTTACAAAAATCATTCATCTTTTACAATTGTTGCATTGAGTGCTTTGGAGATATATTTATAACTCATCCCTACTCCAAGATTATATAACTACCTAACTTTAATCTTGGGAAAGACTCAACTACATCTTTCACTTTACAATGAGATAAATGTGGAAGGAATTTATTCAAACACTACAACTCCAAGTTTAACTACTTCTTCCACTTGATAAGGAGACAAATATGGAAGAGATTTAATCAAACACTACAACTCTAGATTGAACTACTAATTCTTCCACTTGATAAGGAAACAAATATGGAAGAGATTTAATCAAACACTACAACTCTATATTGAACTACTACTTCTTCCACTTGAAAATGAGACAAACGTGGAAGAGAATTAATCAAATATTACAACTTTATATTGAAATATCTCTTCCACATGCACTTAAGTATTTTTTTTCATTTGCCAAGTTTGCTCTTGCATGATTGGATCTTTTCAATATGACAGGTTGTCTGCCATGTTCTCATCCCCGATTTTTTTATCGCCATCTTGTGAATTCATTTGGAAGAGTATCTTTAAACATTTTATGGGTTTGCCACTCCTTGTTGTAAGATTTCTAAAACATCTTGAAATTTTCATTTTTGTTGAGAAATGAAGGAGAAATCACAGTTTTACCGAACCTACATTTTTTAAAATCTTATTTACTTTCATTTAACCTTATTCTACTAAAACTTCAAATGAATATATCTCCTCAATTATTGTTCTATCTAAAAGCGAGAGATGTTTTCCTCGTAACAATAAGAGGAACAAAAATATCTCTTAGATTCTCATTTAGAGATCTGCAACTTCATTAGAGCAAATTTGATGCTACTTGTGCGAGTCCTACACTTGAAAACCTTCTGCTTCAAATGATGATATCTTCAAAACCATTATTGTTGTGTAAAAATGGAGAGATATTTTTCCTCCTAACAATAAGAGGAACAAAAACCTCTCTTATATTCCCATTTGGAGTTCTACAATTTTAGTTAGAGGGATTCTTGTGCTAGTTCTACTAGTACTGCGCTTGAAAATCTTCTTCTTCAAATGTTGATATATTCAAAATTATTATTGTTGTGTAAAAACAAAGAAAGGTTTTTAGTATTGGTAATAAGATGAATAAAAACCTCTCTCGGATTCTCATTTGGAGATCTTGAAATTTAGTTGGAGGGATTCTTGTGTTGGTTCTACTAGTACTACGCTTGAAAACCTTCTTCTTCAAATGTTGATATCTTCAAAACTATTATTGTTGTGTAAAAATGATGAGGGTCATTGCAGTCCTCACCATTTAATCATAAAGAATGTCAAACCAGTGGTGTCTAAGACTATCTACAAAAGGGGCTAAAGGAAATAATGATCTTACAATTCTTTACTCTAGAATTGAAAATGCATGAAAGGAAATTCAATAACTAAAATTGAATCTAATCTAACAATTGAAATAAATTATTGAAATCAAATTTAATCTATCAAAGTGAAATGAATAACTGAAAATAAATAAATGACAACAAACAAATAAAAGTGAAGCTTCACAAACAAAACAAAATAAAACACACAAAGCAAATTTAAACAAAGTAAAACAATAATGATCTATTCTAAAAAAATAATAAATCATCCTCCTCCTTGGGTAAGAGTAGGCCCTTGCTCTTCCCTTAGATTTGGGTTAACAAAACTAAAAAGAATTTTTGTCAAGAAACTTAAACTGTGGATTTTATTAATCAGAAATGATGTTACAAAACCTTATCTTTTACCATTGTTGCATTGAGTGCTTTGGAGAGATATTTATAACTCCTCAAAATCTCATTTGGAATTGTGAAATTTTAGTTACAACAAGTTATGCGTTGATTTTGCGAGTCTGTGCTAGTTATGTGACTCTTGTGCTAGTTTTGCGAGTCCTGCGCTCTATGTATTACGAATCATGCACTCGACTTTATGAGTGTTGCGATCTTTGTGAGTCATGCACTCTTAGCTATGTGAGTATTGCAGTTGCTACAATACATTCAAGAGATCAAATGACCTATTCGTACACAATATTACTCTAACTTACAAGAAATATTAAGAAATGAAAACATTCAAATTGTAAGGGACTTTTCAAAGATAGATCGAATACATTCTACATTTAATCTTAAATAAACTATCTAGTTTTTAAGACTACATCTAAATCCACTTTATAAGAGAAGGAATAATGTTATTTTGTGTAATGAATGAGACTTAATTTGGTCTCATCAAGTGCCTTGGACGCTCTCACCCAAGTCATAAACGCCCAAAATTTAAAAACTCAAAATTTTAAATGACCACACTTGCCAACTCATATGTCGTCTGTGCTTTGCCACAAATATTGCCACCATCTCGAATCTAGTCAATCTTGCTTTGCTCTAATATGTGGCATCCTCACAAGCTCAGAGCTCAAGTTCTTAATAAATCAAGGTTCAAATAAAGTCACTATTCAATTTTTACCATTACTATATATATACACTTTTCTCAACCGCCAATTTACTATATTTCTCATTTGCACTCATTTTCTAATTAATACACACTACACGGTTTTGCTAATATCTCGAGTTTCGTTACTTTGTTTTCTTCCCCATCTAAACCATGTGATTCGAATTCCTTCTATCACCATATTATACACATTCCATAGCACTATATTCCAATCGACACATTTCAACTTGATATACATACAATTTTGTGACATCTACTATATTTCATTTTGCTCACTATTACATTATTTCACATCTACTTTCGACTCAATATTCATTCTTTCTACCACTCTCCCTTTTGCCGAAAGGGGGGACATACAATCGGGATCACCCTACGATCCCTCTTAGGATACTACGTGATCACTACACATTCTTAATACATTGTTATCGATAATTTACTCATACAACCACAATATTTTCTACTACTTTCTATCTCTTCCCCTAATGACCTAATATGGGGGCAAAAAGTGAAAAATATCTCCATGAGTAATCTATCGTATACATTCAATCTCAAAACAAGTGTTCAATATTCAAATCAAGTCAATCAATCAATATAAGCATCACTTCATTATTCCTCCTAGATGACCTAACTTGGGAGTTACATCACTACTTTCCCAGATGACCTAACATGGGAATCATTTTTACATCGCTTCCAAATGACCTAACATGGAATCCATCTAGCAGTATACATATCGCGACACCCATGGAGTGGGGGCAATGAGACGTCATTTCCTTTCCTATTTTGCTCTCATATGGGTTCAATCTCAAAACAAGCATTGAATATTCAAATCAAGTCAATCGGTCGTCTGAAGATCACTTCGTTATTCCTCCTACATGACCTAACTTACGAGTTACATCACTACTTTCCCAGATGACCTAACATGGGAATCTTTTTACATCACTTCCAAATGACCTAACACGGAAGCTATCTAACAATATACATATCACAACACTCATGGAGTGGGGCAATGAGACATCATTTCCTTTCCTATTATGCTCTTATATGGGTTATTCAACATGGATCGAGATGGATCGAAATGGAACAAAATTTGGTTTCTAGCTATCTACAAAGGTTTTGTACTACTTGAGGATATAGTCATAGTTAGAGAGTAAAACTATACCTCTCTCCCTAACACTCTTCCTTTAACAGAAGGACACCCAAATCCTTTAGTTTTTCAAACTTACAAATTTGGGTTAGGAATTGTTTGTTCATTTCTATTATTTTATCTCTCATGTCTTTCACTTCTACGTTGAGTTTTAGTCAAGTCGCAAGAATCCTTGTCTGTCATTTTTCTCACATTTGTCGTTAGTTATCTCTGGACACTAATGCCCAAGTTTGGACACTAGCACCCATGCGCCCTTGTCCAACCTAGGTGCTCCTATCCCCTCTGTTCTTGCTCGCATTTTTGGCATTTATGGTCGGCCTTTTTGGTTTTCTTACTCCTTCACCGATGTCCTAGTGTAATGAAATTACTTGTATAATTTAGATTATGAGCAACAATAGAACACAAAATAACACAATATTTCAGAATAATGATCTCAATATGCAATTAGAATAGCTTCGCCACTTCGAGGGGACAACCTCCAAACCATATAATAAGACTCAAATGCTCAAATGATAATAAAATAATACCTACAATCCCCTATATACTATTCATATGCTATGGCCATCACCAAGGTTGACCTATTAAGCATGAGAAAGTATAAATGATATAATAAAATGATATGGTAAGCCACAAGTCAACTACTCGTATCCTAATACAAACAATAAGTTAAGGGCATAGCATGCCCTTCTCCTTCAAACCAACATTATCCTCAATGTCGAATAATCCGGATGTTCTTTGCAGAAAACCTTCATCCTCCTAGGTTGCATCTTCTATGCTCAGATTCTTCCACTTGATCAGATATTCCTTAATGTCTCTGGTTCTCAACCTCTTAGTACATGTTTGCAGAATCTTCTCTGGCTCCAAAATGATTCTTCCTTCCTTGTCAAGTTCTGGTAACTCTGTTTGGGCTTCAAATTTATGTCCAATAACCTTCTTCAGGCATGAAACATGGAATACTGGGTGTATGTGTGAAGATGGAGGTAACTCTAGTTTATAAGCAACACTGCCAATTTTCTGTAGAACCTAATAAGGGCCATAATATTTAGGAGCAAGTTTGTTGTCCTTTTTCTATTGCTTTAGGGACATCTATTTGTAAGGTTGGAGACATACAAAAACCCAGTCACCAATTTCAAAATGTCTTTCACTACGGTGTTGATCTGCTTGTTGTTTCATCCTGTTTTGTGCTAATGCTAAATTCTCCTTCAAACTAGCCAAAACTTGTTGTTGATGTTGAATGTGTTCCTCAACATCTCTAACCTTAGTTTACACCCTCAAGGAGGAAGTGATAGAAGGTGGATGGTAACCATATAATGCTAAAAATGGGGTCATTTGAGAAGAGGTATGAAAAGATATGTTATACCACCATTCAGCAAGTGGTAGCCATTTAATCCACCTTTCCTGTTTATCTGGTACAAAACAACGTAGATACCCCTCTAAGCATTTGTTGACCACTTCCATTTGCCCATCAATTTGAGGATGATAAGATGAACTGTGAGCTAGCTGAGTACCCAAACATGAAAATAATTTCATCCAAAAATTACTTGTGAAAATAGGATCACGATCACTTATAATTATCTTTGGGGTTCCATATAGCCTTTGAACTGTCTCCAAAAAAATAGCTGCAAATGGATGTGATAGGGCACAAAAATGGGCATATTTTGTGAGCCTATCCAAAATCACGAAAATAACATTCTTACCCTCTGAACAAGGCAATCCGGTGATGAAATCCATGAAGACCTCCTCCCATCTCTGGCTAGGAATTGGTAAGGGTTGCAACAGACTTGGTGTCTTAATTATTTCCCCTTTGTTTTGTTGGCATAATAAACACTCGAATATAAAATTTTGTACATCCCCCTTGAGTCCTTTCCAAAAGAATTCTCTTTTTATTCTATGATATGTCTTCAAAACCCGAGTGTCCTCCAACATGTGAGGCATATAGCTCTGCAAGAATCTTATACTTCAACTCGAATATTTACTCAAGTATAACTTGTCCTTGTACCATAGGGCATTACCTTTCCACTCAAATTATTTATATGGCATAGATCCTTGCTTGATATTCTGTATTAGAGATTATGTATCCTTATCTTGATCACATTCCAATCTTGCTTCATCCACCCAATCGACAATCAACATGGACATTTTACATAGTAAGGCATCGGCGGATGTATCCCTTCCTGACAACGCATCGCCTACTACATTTTCTCGTACCCTTTTTTGTATATGATTTCAAAATCATAACCCATCATTTTTGTTACCCATTTTTGTTTTTCCTCAAATGATAACCTTTGCTCCAAAAAATTATTTGAGACTATCATGATCATTTTTACCTTGAAGTGTCTACCCATGAGATAGGGCCTCCATTGCTTGACCGCATGAAGAATAGCCATAATTTCTTTCTCATATACAGGTTTGAGCATATCTTTTCCTTTGAATTGGTGACTCTCAAATGTAATTGGTCTTCCTTCATGCATTAGAAATGCTCCAAATCCTGATCTTGAAGCATCACATTCAACAATGAAGGTTTTTGAGAAGTTAGGAGTAGCCAAAATCAAAAGGGTCTTACATGGCTTCCTTCAACTGCTCAAAGGATTTAGTGGCTATGTCTATCTAATGAAAGGCATCCTTATTTAGCAATGCAGTGAGTGGGGTTGATATTCTACCATATCCCCGCACAAATCTTATGTAGTACCCTGTTAGTCCTATGAACCCACGAAGATTTTTGAGAGTTTTGGGCCTTGGCCATTCCACCATAGCTTTGATCTTCTGAGGATCAACTTTGACGCCTTCATGGGATACAATGTGACCCAAGTACTCTACCTCTTGTACACCAAAAGAAAATTTGGATGGCTTTGCATAGAGAGTATGTTTCTCTAAAACTTCCAACACTTTATTTACATGTTGTAAGTGTTCTTCCCATGTCTTACTGTAAATCAATATGTCATCAAAGAAAACTAATACAAATTTCCTTTAAAATGGCCTAAAAATAGTGTTCATCAAGCTTTGAAAGGTTGAGGGCGCATTTGTAAGACCAAAAGGCATTACCAAAAACTCATAATGGCCCTCATGAGTCCTGAAAGTCGTTTTATGAACATCTTCCTCTTTTATTCTAATTTGATGGTACCCCGAACGAAGATCTAATTTTGTGAAATAAATAGCACCATGCAATTCATCAAGTAAATCATCAATTACTGGAATATGAAACTTATCTTTGATGGTGTACTTGTTGAGTTCTCGGTAATTTGGACATATCCTCCATGTTTCATCCTTTTTACGTACCATGACCACTGGTGAAGAATATGCACTCTGGCTATGCCTAATGATACCTGCCTTCAACATTTCCTAAACCATTTTCTCGATCTCACTTTTCTAGGAATATGGGTATTTGTATGGTCTGATGTTAGGTGTTTGGCTCCCTGGAATCAACTGAATGGCATGATCATGATCCCTAACTGGTGGTAGTCCCTTTGGAATTGCATCAAAAATAGATGAGTGAGCATCAACAATCTTCTGAAGATCGGGTGGCATTGAAGACTCTGTATTTTTTACTTCTATGGAAAATAACTTTGCTATAAATCCATCTACTCCTTTTCTGAGAACCTTCTACATCTGATGAGAGCTAATAATCTATGGAGACTTAGCTACCATCCCATTCAATTGTATTGTCCTTCCATCTAAATGAAATCACATGAACAATTCTTGGAAATTCATCTCTATAGTACCTAAGGTTGTGAGCCATTGGACACCCAAAACAATATCTGCCCCTCCCATAGAAATAGCAAACATAGGTGAGTCTAACATGTAGTCTCCCATGAAAAGCTTGATACTATGACACTTTCCTGTGCACTTGATTGTCCCACCATCCGCAATCATAACTTGCATTTCTGGAGTTGGGTAAATAAAACAATTGAGGTGGGCAGCTAACTTACTATTTATGAAGTTATGAGTACTCCCCTAGTCAATCGACACCATCACCTTCTGTTTTTTGAGGAGTACTAATATCTGACAATGAATGACAAGAAATTGTAGGTTGGTGATCCTCTACTTCATCTTCTACTGGTTCCTTAGCCTCTCCTATAATTTCAGCTTCCTCATTATCCTCATTACCTCCGTCAATATAGAAAAAAATCTTCTCTGCACATTTGTGTCTCGGTCCATACTTGCTATCACAATTAAAACATAATCCTTTTGCTCTCTTTTCTTCCATTTGTTGAGGAGTCACTCTAATTGGCCTAACAAATGAAGGGGAAGAGATACTACGGTCTCTGGTGTTAATGAAAGGCGGCCTCCTACTACTAAAAACTTTTTCCTCTGCTCGACGTGCCATGATAGTAGAATCAGAAAGCTTGAGTGGATTAAACATACGTACCTCATGCTTGATGTGGTCCTTAAGACCCCCAAGAAACAGGTCATTCAGATTCTCTTCTGGAATATTCTCCACCCTTAAGGATAGGTTCTAGAATTGATGCACATAATCTTTGACTGATCCTATTTTCCGTAACTTTGCTAATTGACTAAAGTAGTTCTCTGAAACACTGGAACTATAATGTAATTACAACTCCTCGGTAAAAACTGTCCAAGTGACACCGAGACCATTCTTCTGCCTCTTAGCACATAACCATTGATACCAAACAAATTGGTCTGGTTCAAGATACATGGATGTCAATGTCACGTTTTTTCCTGATGGTGTTTGATGTAACTCAAAGAATTTCTCCGTTTGATTTATCCAATTCAGGGGATCCTTACCATCAAATTTGCGCATATCCACTTTCGGCATCATGTTTTGTGGTTACGAATAAGTTGGATTCTGATTGGGCTGGAAAAGTGATCCAACATGGTTATTTTGTCCATGATTTTGAACTAAGATCCTCCTCGGTTGATATGGGTCGATTTGGGCCATACTTGCTTACCCTTTACATGTTACATGATATCATCCAACCGATGATTGATTTGGTCTATGTCTCCTTTAGAGGCCATCTCAGATTGTACATTTCGCAGCTCATACTCAAGTTAGCTCACCTTATGATCAATTGAGGTAAACCCTAGTGCTGAGGAATTTGTATTTATCCCTTATGACTCCATCTCTTCAATCACTACCCCATCTTTATCTGGGGTTTTACCTAGAGTAACCATGTATATTTTTGCTCTTGTGGAAGGCCCCGCCATGATGTCAAACCTTAGGGTTCGTGGTTTTGATACAAATTCACGCCAAATAAGAAAAAAACAGAGAAGATACTAATACTATTTTTTTGAGAGCTTTTCAAAAAGTAAAGAACTTGAAAATATTCCTCAATTTGCACCCTAGGGTGCAATTTTATGAAAACCCTAAATTTTTAATAACTTTTGCAAAATAAATTTAAAAAGTATGAAATTTTCGAGCAACCTTACTTGAAATGTTTCTCAAATCTAGTAAAAATATCTCCCACTAATTCGCTCTGGTTCGCAATATATGGTAGAAACAAAAATTAGGGTTTTTGTCCTAATTTTGGCCCAGATCGTAACTCTGATACCACTTGTAATGAAATTACTTGTATAATTCAGATTATGAACAACAATAGAACACCAAATAACACAATATTCTAGAATAATGATCTCAATATGCAATTATAATAGCTTCGCCACTTCGAGGGGGCAACCTCCAAACCATATAATAAGACTCAAATGCTCAAATGATAATGAAATACTACCTACAATCCCCTATATATACTATTCATATGCTATGGCCATCACCAAGGCTGACCTATTAAGCATGAGAAAGTATAAATGATACAATAAAATGATATGGTAAGCCACAAGTCGGCTACTCATATCCTAATACAAGCAATAGGTTAAGGGCGTAGCACCTAGTCGGCATGTCATGTCACTAATGTAGAAATTCAAGCAAGAGACCCTGTATAAACACAACACGCATACCATTATAATGGCGGGAATTTTATCGAGGGATATTTATCTACATACCATATAAGGGACTGAATTTTGGGCTTATTACTTTGCATACACCGCATAGAAGGGGAAAATTTTGAATTCCATCCAACACATTTACATTCTATCTAACTACAACCCGATATCTTAGCATCACCAATGCGGGGGCATCCTAGGAGCACTATTGAATACACAAGCACATAGAACTACATGGAGTATGTGATGTAGTGCGCAAAGCTCGGTTGTAAGTTCACTTTGTCGGGTGACCGTTGGGGTCAGTCTGACTCCCCATTTGCATCTTTATTTTAGGATTTGATGTAGTTTGGGGGTTTTGTAGGATACTATATGTTTTGTAGGTTACCAGCGACCTCAACGATATTTTAAAGCAACCTACAAGAGATCAACATCGAAGGGTAGAGAAATCCTAATGATGCCGTAGAAAATGAATTTCTAACCCTCTGCACATCCACAAGTGCCTCTGAAGGTCTCGGGTGCTCGGTGCCCTCGTCCTTACCCATACGCCCCTGTCCAAGTTATTCTGCAAGTTCCATAATTTATATCAAGCATTTCCATTACTCTTCCCAAAGATTTTCATCAGTTGTTCCAGTTTGGGTATACTGGATAAGAGAAAAATATATAAGTGCCCTATCTCTTTCATTTGCTTACATAGTTACATCTTTGAGGTGCTTAGCATTTGTATTTTATTGTATATCATTGTAGTCATTTTGAAATTAGAAATTAACATAATATTTTAATATTTATTAAATCATGTTGGTGGGTGTTTACAAGGTCTTGTAGAGAAATGGTCTTGTTATCGATAAACTACTATATATTTTTATGCGATCTCAAACATATATTCATAACATGTGTGTAACATTAGTGATATTCACAGGGATAAAAGTTCATCAAAATTGGTTCCTTTTTATTTTTTCAAGTCAACGTAGTATATGGAGGTAGCTAAATTAGATTACACTTGAGGACTTTTCATAATATAGTGTGAGGATGTTGTGGCGAATAGTTATATCATTATGTAGGAGTTGTTGTAAGATATGTAATGGGAAATGGTTGTGTTGCATTTACAATTTCAACTTTCTTATTGTCATTTATCTTTCCTTTGTGTGAGGGATTCACTTGAAAATTATTTATGTTGGATCAAAATAAGGAATAATTTCTTTGACAAAAATGATTGGTTATTGAAGTGGTGGATTATTGGGTAACGATGTAACAGACTCAATAGGAGGAGGTGTTGAACTGATTTTTAGAGGAGGTTGCTTAGGTTGATTTGATAGCATTGTAGATGACTTGAGAGGAGGTGGAGTGAGACTAATTTTGAGAGGCGGTTGCTTAGTTTGAGTGGATTGCATAGGTAGTGCTTGAGTGATGGAAGAAGAAACATTAGAAGTGATGACATGATGCTCATTAGACATAAACGAATCAAATTTAGGAACCCATTGAGATGTAACAAGTGGAGAGGACCATGTAATAGAACGTTATGTAGTGAATGAGATAAAACCTTGATGCTCAAGATGTTTGATTCTTTGTTGTAAAGCATAACAATCATTGTCATTATGTCCATTAATTCGATGATAATTGTAATATGGAAGACCTTGATATTTTGCAAGTCGATAAGGAGGATAGTAATGAGTAGATGACAAGCTGATTAATTGATGAGTTATGAGTTACGGAATAATATCTTATTGCTTAACATTGAGTGCAAACTTGAGAGGCGTGGGGAGTGGCAAGATTTGAGGTTCACTAATATGAGCACATGTAGAAGACATAGAATGAGGATGAGGTGTAGAAGAGCGTAACAAACATGATCCTGAGAAGCGTCCTTAAGATGTTGGATTTCATATTTAAGAGATATAATTATGGATTCCATAGCCTAAAATTTATCTTGAAATAAAGAATGAAGAGCTTGAATGGATTTGCAAATAGATTGATTGGAATTAGAACCAAGAGAGTCATCAGAAAGATGATCGAAGATAACACTTGATTTGAGTGGGTGGCATATCTCTAGGAAGATACATGGTGTCTAGAGATTTTTGAAGAACTTTTACAAGGTGTATGCACTTGAAGTAATTGAGACAAAAAGATTTGATGAACCTTAAGAGCCATGATAAAGAAGATGATATGCCAAAGAAGGATCCAAATGACCGATCACGAGAGGGGTTCACCAAATGATTAAGCGGATATTGAATAAATAAATGGTTAATTATAAATATGTACTGCGTAAAAGATATAAACAATTAAGTACATATTTCATTGAAGTAAATAAGTAATTTAAGTTTGAAACCCTAGTTGCAAATGAAGGGAATAAAATACTTAGGCGATTTATGATAATCCCGGAGGTATGCCGAAATGGAACAAGAACTCAAAGTGTCGCAATCAGACCCAAAAAAATGCAGGAGTGTCGAAAGTGCCTAGACTAGGGTGCCTATAAAGGGTCGGGGTGCACTGAGACTTATTCTCGGGCATATGAGACTATTTAGATGCTATGGAACCCAATTTCACAGGGTCACAAGATGTTCGTTGTATGTCACCTTTAATCGCCTTTACTTCGTTAGACTTCAATGTTATTCACTGAAACCTTTAATAAAAAAGAAACACATGTAATACCCTTAAACCACATCAAATCCTAAAAAGAAAGATGCAAAATGAGGGGTCAAAATGTCCTTGGTCATGCCAACAAAGTGAACTTACGATTGAGCAACGCACGCACTACATTTAATACCCAATGTAGTTCTATGTGTGTGTGTCGAAATCATGCCCTAGGTGGCTCTCATGCATGTCACACTTGATAGCGAGAAATAACTAGATGTAAGAGACGTAGATAAATGTGTGCATGAAATAATGAACCTCCCCTCTTATGAAGTGTATGCAGAATAATGCAACCCCTTGCCCTTGTGTGGATGCTAGATGGATGCATGAATACTCTTGATAATGCCTTTGGATGCAACCTTAGGTGGTGATAGTTAATGCTTAGTGGTTGGTCCCTTATTATGATCACATACCTTTGTATTTATATGATTCATTTGTTTGAATTTTGGAATTAACTACTAAAAGGTCGACTAGTAAAAAGTAAAATGCCCAAATGACTAGAAAGGACCCAAAAGATATAAACAAAGTATAAAGAGGTTGGGAGCACCCGGAGGGGATGGGGGTGCACAGGTGTTGGTGTCTAGAGTGAGAAATTCCAAAGTATGAAAAGACTGGGCAAGAAGTAGTGAAAGACCAAAAAAAAGGCAATAAAGGGAAAAGAACGATGGCTAAAGATAGTGATCAAATATTACTTTTATCACTTAGGAATCATATGAAAAGTGGTATGTGATCAGGACTAGATAGATACCCAAAGTGCGTGATTTAGTGTCTATGTTTCTCCTACTTTATGTTGTTGAGTAAATTCTCAATAACATAAAGTATATAAGAGACGCGTGCTAAGATAACCATGTAGATTGATGACGAAAAGCATGCTTTGAGAGATAATGAAAAGAGTGGAGTGATAAAAATGTGAAGCGTGAAAGTTAGAGAAGAGGAAGTAAAAAAGTGATGATGTTGATGACCCCAAGGTGAGAGTGTATGTGTAGATGTCACATTTGTACCTGTTGTTGATGTCACTAGATGTTTGATGATGTGTAATTGAGGACGTGATTGATGTGACTACCGCTTCCCATAATGACGGACATGCGAAAGAGAAGAACGAAAAAGTAATCAAATATGTGTATATGAAAATTCGAATAAAATGAGTAAAAGTATGTAGGAAAGTAAACATGCGAAAAGGAACATGTGCACCTAATTTGTGATGAGTGAAAGAGATAAAAGGATCCGAAGATGATGTAGAAGAATGAGTTTTTTCGGTGATCTCACACCGGTTGACTTGCGAGTGTGAGTTTTTGGGTGATCTCACGCCAAGTGCGGAAGAAGTGCGGGGAGAAAGGTCTAGTGTTGTTCTCTAACCTTTAATTGCTTCTGAAATGTAAAACACCACTGCAAATGGTTTGTAAAAATTTGATCCATTAATCAAAGCCTTCGGCACAAACATAATATATATGTCATCCACTACACATCTTCACCAATTGGGTATTGTCTATTTCAACACATGAGCATCATCATGGAAAATTTTCAGAGATTTTTCACCAATTTGGGTACTCCAGATAAATAATAAAAATATTATCAATAATTGAATAAAAGGTTCCCTAGGTTTTTCTATCTCTTTCCTGGGAGTTTCCCAATGGCCAAGCTTCCTTGATGACATGCATTGATCCTTGACACGATGATCCGTGATCGCCGTACGTGTGAAACTTTCTTTTTTGGTAGATTTCATTCTAAATATATACCATTTGTATAACACATCGTAGCCGCTCGATTGGATTCTTTTGGTTCATGTCATTTTTCGCATCCGATGGGTGGCAAGAAATTACAGAGGTATACAAATCTTGATTGTGTAGTCAAGGTTTTTTGTATTTTGGACCATCGGATGGTGATTGTCATCAACACATGAATGTCAGAGCAGGGTGGATGTGGACCATATATAACCTGATTATAAAACACACATTCAGTGAAAAAAGTAGTATTCCTCGCCGAGACATTACCTAAAAATGTAGATGGTCATATATTGTTGCATCCCATTAAATTTGAATTATTGAAGCAAGAATCGATTCATATAACCGAGATGTTCAACTCCTTTCTCTGTGAGCCTTTGTTTTCATAATCATTTTCCATTGACAAGTCTTCACAGTGGAAGTAATTGAATGAACAATGCCATTCACCAAAACTTCTCATCGATTCTCGGATGTTCTGGGTCAACGCATCGACAAAAAATCCATCGAATACAAGGAAGAAGCGAAGTAGGGCATGCAGGGTCACCCCAGCTATAGTGGTAACCACAAAAGTGTCCAATTTTAGAGAAGAGGTGCATAAATTCACCATAATGCAAACTCCACCCACTATAAATTACGATCCATTAACAACGAATTCTTCAATTACTCAACCCTTTAAGCCCACGCCCAAATGTCAACGGTCCCTGATCTTGATACATGCGAAACTTCCTTTCCTGATAGATTTTGTGCCAAATAGATGCCACATGTATAATGCATCAACCGTTTGATCGAGTTTTTAAGCTCGTATGTGTCGTAACCGTTGGATGATGATTGTCGTTGACACACATATGTCGAGAAGCAGTGCATGCATATCAGATATAATCTAAATGTAAAACACGCCTTCGATATAGTTAGGTTTTCAAGAGATTTTGAGTATTTAAAATATTTTTTAGATAATAAATAATAAATATACATTAAACGATGCACATTGCAATTTGTATTTGGCTTCAGGGAACAACAAAAAAATGACCGAGGCGAGGCGGTTTACCTTGTGCAAGTCCCAACGTGGTCATTGATGGGAGAGTTGATGGGACCCACTCTAGAAATATGAATAAATGCGCCCGATTATATGCCTGATGATCACACTTATTGTTCTCGAATTTCTCATCCATTGTGGATGTTGCTTTACTTATTATAGGCGAGTTTGTACCTTGACTTTAGTTTTTCCGATAGCGGGCGCATAAGAGTAAAAGAAACAGATAATGGTTAATCTTTCGAATGCCAACCGCCCGTAGAGTTTGCTCGATTTTGTATAAGTCACTATTAATGAAACACACAGGAAGGCTCTCTTTTATTGCTTCTTGAAGCCACCGAAATCCATCTAAAAAGCCTCTTGTTCTTTGGCTGAATGGAGGTAATGAATCATATTGTATTTTGTTTTTTCATTTTTGAAAATTTTCCTTTCAAAATTTTAGCGTACATGTTTTGGTATAATTAAGGAATAAACCAAATCTAAGGTATTAATATGAAGACTTACTTGAGGGGTTTTAAAAAATCTGTAGGACTAAATGCTCATATGTTGGCTATGGCGCAACAATGGAATTGGGCTTGTTAAAGTTGAGAACAATACATTATCACTTTGTTGAAACCGCTATTCTTCATCTGCATGATTTGTACGAGCAAAACTTCCTTTCTTGTAGATTTTCGTGCCAAATACATGCCACGTGTATAATACATCGGTCGTTTGATCGAGTTTGTTTGGCTCGTGTCATGATCATTGGATGGTGCATTGGTAGAGGAGCGTAGGTGCGACCCATGTATATTCTAAGGGCATGGCCCC
Source organism: Taxus wallichiana var. yunnanensis (assembly GCA_018340775.1). Taxonomy (NCBI): domain Eukaryota; kingdom Viridiplantae; phylum Streptophyta; class Pinopsida; order Cupressales; family Taxaceae; genus Taxus; species Taxus wallichiana. Next base: position 1,024,562,139 of record CM031239.1, read on the forward strand.
ACGGAGGGGTTAGGGCTCCTATTTTCTTACAACATAAGGTCCCATGCTTATTTTTAAAGCCAAGTACGAGAATGGCCCCATGGAGGAGTTAGGGCTCCTATTTTCTTGCAACATAAGGTCCCATGCTTATTTTTAAAGCCAAGTACGAGAAATATTAAAATATAGGCTTAAAAATAGGGGATCCACTTTTTAGCCCCCTCAACTTTGTTAGAGTAGGTATTTACTTTAGCTCATGTTCACCTAGGTACTTTATTTACCTTTTATTATATTTATCTTCACCCACTTATGTGTGTGGATATTTCTTTTATCTTATTTAGATATTAGGAGATATTATCTAGTTGTTAGGTATAGTTATTTCCTTGATCTATGGTATTGACTAGTTCTTTCCTTGATCTATGGTATTGACTAGATCCTTGATGTTTAGTTCTCTTCTAAATCTATGGTCTTGACTAATTCTTTGATGACTAGTTATTTCCTTGATTTATGGCTTGATTTACGACCTTGACTGGTTCTTAGATTGTTATTCCTTGCCTATTTAAGCAAGGCCCATTCTCAATGTATTGCATTGAGTTCCATAATAATATATGATATTCTTTGTTAGTAAATAAGAGATAAAATATGCGGAATAATCCCTTACAGAATCGCAACAAAGAGAAATTAATATGTCTTTGAAAAATATTACGAGATCTCAAATAAAAGTGCAAAATAAATAACACAACACAAAAAGACAATATTTAACGTGGTTCACCCAATGTGGGCTACGTCCACCAAGAATCACTTGCTCATATTTTATTACAAGCCTCCACTCTCTCAATACAATACCCAGATCCGTTTGGAGCTATGCTCAACAAACTCTACAGAATTCACACCCGAATTCAAAGCACATCTACAATGCATTTGCTTGTATATATATCATATGCATAAGACCATATAAATAGACAATTGCTTAAGCAGTTTGATATAAAATCGTGGGTATCAAAACCATGGGCAAAAACCATGGGTATCAAAAGCATGGGCAAAAAACTGTGGGTATCAAAAAAATGGGTACCGAAAAACCATGGGCCCAAAAACAACCCATAACGGTTACCCATTACCCATGGGTTAATAACCCGCTATAAAAATACCCGAGTGTAACACATAGAAGGTGTACCACACTCTAACATGAAAATAGGCTCCACAAACATAACAATTGCTTCTCATTTATTTGCAAAGGTTTTATGTAAAGTTATTCTGGAGAATTGCTTTCATCTTATAGATCGTGGTATTTGATTAGCATCTGTGTTCTTGGCTTGGTATGATCTGGTTATCGTTCCTTTCATGGTATCAGAGCATGCGATTGCTTATTGACATCCGTCTGTAAGTTTTATTTTGTAAATAAATTATTTGTGTATTCATATATTTGGGATTTGGTCGTATTTTGTTGTTGCGTGCATTTTTATGCAAAATAGAGGCTTCCATTGGATCTGGAAGGTGTGAAAACCCTAAGATCGATTGTAAACTCGGCGGTCACGTAATCGGTTTTGTGGTTTTTATTTTTGTAGAGAAGCACACAGAGTGCGCCTTAGGATTCGAGCCAAGGAAAAAACGTGATTTTATTTATTTGAGTTTGTTGGATTTCTCGAGATCTATACTGAGGTTTTTGTTGCAGCGTATCTGTCTCGGTTTTGCGGGTTTGGGTCTCACGCGTATGAAGGTTTGTGAATCTTTTCTTTTTTGGTAGGGGTCCACAGATCTTTGTGCACGTTCTTACTATTTCGAGAAAATCCGCAGGTTGCTATTTCCAGAAAAGCGAAGTTCACTATATACACAGTCTAGAAATAATATTTTTTTACCAGAAGAGGCAGTTGGATGTGACTTTCTCGAAAACACGCGACACACCCCAAAATAGTAAGTTGTGCAAACACCCATTAAAATCCTTAGCCCTTGGTCATATGGTATGGTCATATGAGGGCTTAAAGCTTGTGATTCCTAATAGTAGGTGCTTAACTTCAGCCCCCTTTAAATTTTTTTTTGTGGTGAAGGCAACAATAATTTATTTGTTTTAATGGCAACTGAAATAAATAATGGAGCAAAATATTAAAAAGCTTGTATCTTTTGATCGGTAACTCGGTTTTGAGTGTTGTTTTTTGCAAAGTGCTTGTTTTTTCGTGCTATTTCCATTGGAGTTATTTATTTTAAGACTTGCACTATAATTATAAAGTGCCAAATATGGAGGAGTGTTGTAATCAATTGTGGATGCAATTTCGGCTGAGCCCGACGTCCTAAATTTTTGGGAGTTGCAGTTTGTACCTATTATGGATTCTGAGAATGATATGCTTTTCTCTGAAGTATGTGGACTTCAAGAGGATATTGTAAAATTTGTGGAAGAAAATAGATCGCTCAAGAAGCGAAATTCTCTTCTACAATCACTCATTCACGATAAGGATACAATAATACACTCCCTGCAGAACAAATTTGTTAGCCTATAACATCACCATCATATTGTGGACAACCATATCCATGCTCATAATCCACTTACGATTGTTGCTCTTGTACCCACTAACATTGATCCGTCCGTTTTGAGCTGAACTGTTTTGATGCTTCTAAACCTATAAAGCTTATTCTTATCGCATGCTCTTCCACATCTGTGCCTATTATAGTACTACATGTTGTGTATCCTACTTCTACTCAACTACATGGATTTTTAAGAAGCATACCACTGCATTCAGTTCTCGCATGCTCCGTTCTATGGGTCTCACTAGTGGAGTCATTGGCAGACATTCATAGGGTATTGTTTCCTCTATTCCACATGTTAAGTGGAATTCTCGTCATGACATTGGTTTTCGAGCAGATACTTCATTGGGATCACACATTGACATAGCTCTTTTTTTGTTCGCTCGACTCTTTCTGAGGATCATGAGCAACACATGAGTTCTGCACCTTCACTTAGGCTTGAGAAACTTGAGATTTCAGCTATCAGACATGATCAACCTGACACACATTCTGATGTTCTTTTGCATGCACCCATTGTGCATTTTGCACCAAGTCATATGCAGGCATCTTCTTCATCCATTCGTGTTGATTTGGGTGGATATCTCGATGACTCATGGCGGTGACATAGGCATTCGTTGAGAGGAATCTACAGTGTGGCTTCTCCACCATTTGACTTCTTGCTCCACTTTCTATACCTTATGCATTGTGATGCTTCTTGTTTTGAGCATTTTTCTTTAGCGGTGTAGTGTATCTCTCTTGTTTGTTGAGAGATTTTGTATCGTATTTTTGACACTTTTGACATGTTGTGATTCTCTTATGGGGATCTATTACAGTGCATTCTAGTGTTAGTTTGTCGTGTTTGAGTAGTTGTTTTTACAACTCATACAGATTGTAAGCGTCACTCCACCCATTCAACAAGATGAGAGGGTGTGGTGTTGATCTTGCTTCTTCGGGTTTGGTGTCCTTGCCTTGTTACCTTAATTTTTCTTGGATCGTGACACTCTAGATTCGTGTCCTTGCCTTGTTGCTTCGGTTATTGTTCTTGGATCATGACACACTTATTTGCAAACTTGATCGATTTATGTTTGGTGTTTTTTTGCACTTTCGACATCACTCAGATAACGATCTCCTTGTATGGAGTTATTCGGTGGAGCCAGTGTCGATTGTTTTTGAGTTTTGTGATCGTGCGGTGGATTCGGACCACAATGCACATCAAACTTCTTTAACATTGTACGAGTTTTTGAGCCAAGTTTATTGGGATGCCTTGGAGCGGGGCTTTACTCTCTTTACTTTGTTGTTATTGGTTTTGGGTACTTTGCGGTGTCCCTTTTTTTCCAATTATTATACATGAGTACCTCATCGAGGCCTAGTTGGGACTCATTTTGTGGACATGTCACATCTATTTTGGCCCCTAACTTCACTTGAGGGGGTGTTAGAGTAGGTATTTACCTTAGCTCATGTTCACCTAGGTACTTTATTTACCTTTATTGTATTTATCCTCACCCACTTATGTGTGTGGATATTTCTTTTATCTTATTTAGATATTAGAAGATATTATCTAGTTGTTAGGTATAGTTATTTCCTTGATCTATAGTATTGATTAGTTCTTTCATTGATCTATAGTATTGACCGGATCCTTGATATTTAGTTCTCTCATAAATCTATGGTCTTGACTAGTTCTTTGATGACTAGTTATTTCCTTGATTTATGGCTTGATCTACGACCTTGACTAGTTCTTAGATTGTTATTCCTTGCCTATTTAAGCAAGGCCCATTCTCAATGTATTGCATTGAGTTCCATAATAATATATGATATTGCTTCTCATTTATTTGCAAAGGTTTTATGTAAAGTTATTCTAGCGAATTGCTTTCATCTTATAGATCGTGGTGTTTGATTAACATCTGTGTCCTTAGCTTGGTACGATCTGGTTATCGTTCTTTTCAAACTTAAGAGGTGGCTGAGAGGGGGGGCTGGGAGTTTCCTCTTACAGTTTAGTGTCGATAGAATTTAATATGCATTCTTGCCATTATTTTTGGTGATTTAAGGAGAAATATGATTTTATTTTCCTACAAATAACCATAAAAATTCAATGAGATCCTATAATATCTCAGCGAGTATTGTTGATGAAACTAATAAAAAATCATGAAACCTTAAAACTATTAAAATGCTCTTAAATTTTCTTAGGAACACCCGCTAAGATACTTATGGAACCCCTTTCCATAGGACCATACTCTAACAGTACAACACTCCGGCTTAAAAAGAAGAGGGTGGCCCAAATAAAAGATAATGAAAACCGCGAATTTTCATTACAATATTCTGTCAACATTCACAATACGAATGCGAATTGGTTTTATAAATTCATAGCAATGAGCCCGTCTTTCAGATTCAAGTCATTCCATGCATTGTCATTTATACGATACCTGCAATTTTCTTATATCCTCTTATAATCTCGTTTATGGTGACAAAATGGACTTATCCCTCAACCGGACCCTGTGTTTCCCAAACAAATGTCAAAAGCCCTGCAATGCATGTTCAGAGTGTAAGTCTGCAAACTCAAATTCCATTTCTTCTTCTTCTTCTGTTTCGATCCCATTCCCTGTAGATAGCAATGTTGTCAAGGAAGAGGAACATGGATTCGAACTCGCAACCCATGTGGGCAATGGAAACGTTATAACTCTAGAGGATTGGCGGGCATGGGGGACGTCTTCTCAGATCCCTGCAATGGTCGGGAAGATAATAGATATTCTGAAGCCGTTGGAAAGAGAGCTTAAAATCGAGTTGGACTTCTGTGGTACGCGAGGAAGCTTCAGGTACGGCGATAAGTAACATGTTCAAGGTCTAGTGGTTTCTATTTAGGCTTACTGCGTTGCTGCTTGCATTTTTTTTTGTAAATCTGGCGTTAGGTAATGGGTCTTATTTGGGGTAAGCTTTTAAATTTGGGTAACGCTGGAATGTACTTAAAAATAATATTAGGCGCGTTAGTAAAATCCAAATGCAAGAAGTAAAATACAAATGCTTTTCAGATTTGTGACGACGAGCATATTAATCAGGAAGTGCTCACTTGACATTGGTGTTTAAGAGGAATGACTACAAGGAAAAGAAATTTCGAAAACATTAAAACAAGACAAAAGAATTGTCTGAGCTCCTACTGGCTTTCCTTCCATACATGGATGGCATCCGCATCTCCAACAAAGATTCAAATTTCCGAAGAAAAAGAACATCAAAACAACTTTTTAACCTCATAAGAAGTTAAGAAACTGATCAAATAGTCTAAGGATAGAGTGGAACCTACTCAAAGATGCGGAGTGTATCAAATTGATTGTTCTTGGGGGGATACTGTATATTGGTGAAATGGGCTGTCCATAAGTACAAGGCTCAAAGAGCAAAATGCAGATACAAAGAGGAAGAGACTGGTCAAATCTGCTTTGGTAGAGCTCTCATTGAAAACCAAACACCGTAGTTGTGTGGAAAAAACCAAGGTTCTAGTGATTGAAAAACTCCCTTTCAAGATGGGCACAAGGGAAGTAGTTGAGATTAGTTAGCACTTGCAAAATTGAATTGAAAGAAGGGTTTAGGATTAAGCCATTCATGGAGGCCAATCATTAATTCGTTAAAACTACCCATTATGTATGGAAGTATTGAGCATTTAATGATGGTGAACTAGTGGTTAAAATTATTGAATAATTATAATGGCAAGTACATTTAATTATTTTAACCCTCCCAAAAGTTGACCTCTACCCGGGATCAACGTGCACCAATAGAATTACCTCTAAACGGAGATCTTGTCCGCAATCTGTACATATCTTACTATCCTGATGATAGATCACAAAGTATGATCCGAAACATTGATGAAAAACTTCTACACAGTTCATCCCAGAAGCTCTCATAAATTTTGGGGACTGTGAACATCTTGACTTTATTTAGAAATACAAGTGGTTAAAGAAAACAGTGAAAAATGCTTAAGTGAAAAAATTCAGGGAAGAATAAAGGAAAAAAAAGAGACTTTTAAAGCAAATATTTGAAAGCATATAGAAGTTCCTTTGCATAGATTTTTTTTTCAATCATCAAAGGTGTGTGAGAGAGAGAGAGAGCTGGTTATTGTTGATCCACTGTCTCCAATTTTTTTTTTTTTTTATATATGTACTTATTAGGTACAGCTGAAAAAGAAAATATAGTTTTATTACTATGCTTACTGTCATTACCCTACAATCTCGCCAGATGTTTGTTGTAGTCATGGGTCACTGTAATCTGCTACTATGCTTGTAATCATTACAGTGACCTTGCCACAATTTCATTGGAGTTATGAGTGGCCCTATTTTATTTTTTTTGAAAAGATGCTTCATATATATTCACATAAAATATTTACAAAAGGAGGCCTGAGCAAAGGCCAGAAAAAAACAAGAATTACAATCTCTTCCTCAAGGCAACAAGGACAGAGATGAAATCAGAATACTTATCAGGCTCAAATGATTTGGCTTCCTTGATTAACAAATACCCTTTACCGCACAGCTGCATATAAACCTCCTCATTCCAAATAAAGCAAAAATCATATAAAGAGCTGACCTCGTTGTCAAAAACAAGTATCCTTATTTTGATACTACGCTTATAGTCTTTGCAGATATGGGTGACTTATTTTGATACTATGGTCATGATCATTGTCAAACAACCTTGCCGCATGTCTAGTGGATTCACAGGTCACTTACTGCAGTGGGCATGATTTGAACAGTGTTCATGCTCTTAACAGTGCTCCCCATCACCATTACACCACAACAACTTGGATGATTCTGATCTTATTTTACAAATGGGTTTATATTTAGCATTTTCTACTGGATTAATGGCTATAGGAAATTGAATAACATTAATTATTGGCATTGAAATCTTTGCCTACTGAAATGGAAGCAAATGGAGATGTATTTGTTGTTATTGTTAAGTATATATATATATATATATATATCTTTTCAGGAGCTTTCTACCATAGTATATAATTGTGTATTCTATCTTTTTATATGTGCTCCCTGTAGCATCTACTCACTATTCTTTCTACGTTGAAACTATTTTTTCCACTTCATGGTACGTTCATGCATCATCATTCACGGATTAGAAAGCAACAAACTCGGCAACATTCAACCATTTATATTTAAATTTGGGCATTATGTAATGTCCCCTTTTCAGAATTAATTGATTCTGGATACCCGAAGCCTATTCTTTTTATTTTCTCGTAGGCTAAGGGGAATTAAAGAGGAAAATAAATTAATTTAAGTGGTCCAAGGGTATTTTTATATTTTATTTGGAAAAAGGACACTTGAATTATATTTTAATCCAAAAAGTAAAAGTGGAATAAAATAGAAATAAAATAAATAATTATTTTTGGGGGCACCAAAGATAGAATAATAATTAAATAAAACATTTTATTATGAGGTACCAAAGATAGAATGGGTTGCATGAGCATCAAGATCCTATTTTTAGGATGGAGAGAGGATAAAATAATTTTATATTGTTTATTCCTATTTTTAGGATGGGGTGCCAACATGGGAGAGAGAATAAAACAATTTTATATTGTTATTCCTATTTTTAGGAGGGGGCGTCAACTTTGGAAGTTATAAAGGCAGATTTGGGGTTTATTATTTTTTCATCTTGGAAATTTATTTCTTACTTCTTTGTCTGCAAGTATCCTCTGCTTTGGCATCAACAATAGAGGACAAAATCCCTCATTTGCATACAAATTTGAGGACGAAATCCCTCACATTTGAGCTTGGCATTTCCATTCAAGGGTTATAGTGGTCATTCAAAGCGGTGCTCATCCAGTGCAGTTAGGGCATGTTTTTTAGGCTTAATTGTACATCCAGAACAACAAGTATAGCTAAGGCTTTAGTATTTGGGGGCAGATTTCAGTCAAATCAATTTGCATGCTCTTCTCTTCCATCTATCTTTCCATTTAGATCATTAATTGTGAGAAAATGATTGTATTCAGACACTGGTATTTCTTTTGTTGTAGTTGATTGAGATTAATAAATAAAAGTTTGTTTTGGTACCTCGAGGCTTGCTGATTTTTATTAAAAATCAGATTGTTGTTGCTATCATAAAAGACAACTTTTTTATACTAATGTCCTAGGGTTTTGACATAAATATCTAGATTTATCTAAAGTTATTTGACAGGATATTACAGTGGTATCAGAGCAAATTTCCTCCCAACTTGTGGAAGTGAAATAATATGTATATATTTTGTAGCATTGAGCTTCATGCAGGTACCGACAAAGAGAAAGTTAGGTACCAACAAAGGGAGAAAAAGAAAGCTTTAAAACAGCCAGAGGAAGGATTAAGGCAACAAGATCTAGAGGTTGTTTTTGAGGAAAAGATGGACATTATTCTTGCCAGCTTGTGGATCAGATAGAGAAGGAATCCATGGCCATGTTTATTTAAGCAAAGTTCTTACAACGGAAGAAAATGTAGATCCCATTCAAGAGGCGTTGGTAAAAATAGAAAAGTACAAACTTGAGGCCCCCAGAATCCTTGACCAGTATCAAGGGATGCATGATTATCTTAAATCTGAAGTTTCCTTTGATGATTACTTGGAGTTACTCAAAATGAGGAATCCAAATAAAAGAGGGTTGTGTGAATACATAAGAGGGTTGAAGAAGAAAGAAGAACAATTAGTGCTGCAAGAAATTGAGAGGAAGCAACCCATGAAGGAATCCACCATACAAGAGGAAGTTGAAAAAGATGTTCCTGTTCAAGAAGCACCCATCAATCTCCCAAAGATTGCGTTCGTGCCATATGAAGGGGATTTGCAAGAATAGCTGTAAAAATAAAAGTGAGGAAGTCGGGGGCGAAAGGACATCACTTGTTGGATGCAATGAGCTCAAGATGGAAGAAGATGCACCAAATCATGAACAATCCTCCAAACTTCCAAAGGGTAAGCCATTGATTGATTTTCACAGAGTAGCATTATGGATGGATATGCATTGGAGGAGAACATTTTGATTAACACTAATTCAGGAGTCTTGAGTCCCAAAGATGGAGGTGTTGAGGGTATCTCAACAATTCCTATTCCGGCATAGGAAGGTGAGCACTTTGATTACAACCTAAGGTATAAGAATATTTTAGATCTGTTGCTCCCTATTATGTCATTTCAAGATAGGGTGAAGGATACAACTTGCAACATAAAGCATGCACCTGAGGAAAATGACTCAACAAATACTAATGTTGGCATTGAGCTTGCTGAAATTTTCAGATCAACAACTAATGATAAGCAGTTTGGGCAGCAATTTGGACAACAACAATTTTTTGGACAGTGGCAGTTTGCACAGTCATTTATGCCGGCATCACATGAAGCATTGAGGGTTGGGAATTGCAAATTCCCAAGGTGGATTTGGGATCCCGGCTTGCAATTGCTTGAGGGCAAGCAATTCTGGGAAGGGCAAACTGTAATGTCCCCTTTTCAAAATTAATTGATTTTGGATACCCGAAGCCTATTCTTTTTATTTTCGTAGGCTAAGGGGAATTAAAGAGGAAAATAAATTAATTTAAGTGGTCTAAGGATATTTTTATATTTTATTTGGAAAAAGGACACTTGAATTATATTTTAATCCAAAAAACAAAAGTGGAATAAAATAGTAATAAAATAATAAACTATTTTTTTGGGGGCGCCAAAGATAGAATAATAATTAAATAAAACATTCTATTATGGGGTGCCAAAGATAGAATGGGTTGCATGAGCATCAAGATCCTATTTTTAGGATGGAGAGAGGATAAAACAATTTTATATTGTTTATTCCTATTTTTAGGATGGGGTGCCAACATGGGAGAGAGGATAAAACAATTTTATATTGTTATTCTTATTTTTAGGAGGGGCGCCAACTTTGGAGAGGGCCTTGGAAGTTATAAAGGCAGATTTGGGGTTTATTATTCATTCATCTTGAAATTTACCTTGCTTCTGCATCAACAATAGAGGACAAAATCCCTCATTTGCATACAAATTTGAGGACGAAATCCCTCACATTTGAGCTTGGCAATTCCATTTAGGGGTTGTAGTGGTCATTCAAGGTATAGGTGTTCATCCAGTGCAACTAGGGCACGTTTTTCAGGCTTAATTCTACATCCAAAACAAGTACAGCTAGGGCTTCAGTATCTGGGGGCAGATTTCAGTCAAATCAGTTTGCATGCTCTTCTCTTCCATCTATCTTTCCATTTAGATCATCAATTGTGAGAAAATAATTGTATTCAGACACTTTGGTATTTCTTTTGTTGTAGCTGATTGAAATCAATAAATAAAAGTCTGTTTTGGCACCTTGAGGCTTGCTGTTTTTTTAATTAAAAATCAGATTGTCGCTGCTGTCATAAAAGACAATTTTTTATACTAATGTCCTAGGGTTTTGACAGAAATATCCAGATTTATCTAAAGTATTTTTCAGGGATATTACACATTAATGGAGCCTTATATAGCTAGATTTGGGAGCGGCATATTTTATGCCAAACCAGGTTACACCTCCATTTGAGAGAGGCTACAATAGTCAAATTGAAGTAAGTGCCTCGCTAAGGACCCTGGTTTTCTGTAATTTATCGAAGTTCATGTTCAAGATACAGAATCTGCATGTAGGCAAATTCTGGCTCACATGTTGCATTTTAGTCCCCTGCATTATATTTTCAACTCTGTACTGGGTAACACTCCACGTCCATCCTTTTCATTCCACAGGGTAATGTGACATCAAAATTAAATTACTGAGCTGCGTAAAAGTCAAATCCAAGGGATTTCTATTCCTTGTACCCAGCCTTGTCTGTTGTAGCCTCACTAAGGCAGAGAACATACCTTGCACAGCCTGAATCCAGGTCATTATCATGGCGATTGCCTGTCCTTACGACTAGACTATCATCTGCCTGGCTAGTCTTCCACATTATTACGCAGGCTCATATTTTTATTAAAAATCTATCCAATGTCCTTTTTGCAGTAAAAGGATAGAGAACAATGTAGGGCAACTGGTTTGGACATGCATATCTCATACGATTCTGCATGGATTACTCTTTAGAGGAACCTGAACGAGGTCTTTGGCATACTTTGTTTACTTTTTCCAGCATTTTGGGCTCATATTTTCTTGCTACTGGCAGTGTAGCTGCAATCTTCTTGATGATAAACATTTGTATTACTGCTATATTGCACTATGTTTAACATTAGTCATGAGGCAGAATAGAGACAATGCTATTTACTTCTATTGGATTTTTATTGATGTTTGCATGGATCAGTGGGAAATTTGATCCCTCTTATTGAAGTGAAGCAGCTTGGAGTTTTATCTGATGACATTGTTGTATCCATGCTTAAGGTGTACTCATACAAGTTTTGAATACTTGTGAGCAATCTCTCTGGCAGATTTTGCTATAAAATTCCAGGTCTGAAAAGTGACAAGAAAGAGTTTTTAAGTGATTTGCTGCCATAACTTTCAATCAACAACATCAACAGTATCCACAGAGTGCACGAGATCCACCATTACAGGTTTGTAATGGACATGTCTGCGGTCATAATGAACGCTAAAGAAAACTTGACTGTTGATCTAAATCTACATAAAAAACAACTTCAATAAGCACAAAACATATTCATTGCTCACTTAGACTGATTTTGCAACACATTTTAAAGCGTTAAAAGTATAGCTTTGTGACATATTGTTGCTGTACAGATTGTCAACTAAATTACTTACAATGCGTTGTATGCTTCTAAGTTCCCTACAGTAAGTTACATTATGGCATATCTGAGAAGAAAACATGAGTATTTTATGTAGCATGCTCTAGACATAATATAAGAAGAGCAGCGGCAAAAGTTTTAGAATCATAAACCTAATGTTTGCCCTCAGGCATTTACTTCCATAATTGTAATATGATTAATATATGTAATAGGAAATAGAAAAATTGGAGTTAATAAGTACTATGATTTTAAAGCCTTGAATATGTATATGCTTTTACGCAGAAAATACCGAGTTTGATCCTTATAGTCAATACTTTACCTGGATTATTAATACGGAGACATGTTATATTCACCATTATCTTTTCAATGCCATGATATTTAAAGACAAGTTACTGCTCCCAGCTGAGAAGAAATGCCAACATTTGTGCTCGTCAATGAAGGAAATGGATTAAGGAAGAATGATTTTGTGTTAGCATAGGATCAAAGAGTTGTTAAAGGCTGTATGGCAGCCCATGAAAGATCCTCAAATGGATCTCTTTATGCTCCAATGAGTTTTAAATCAAACAAAACAGCAAATACAGATTTTTCGTATGTTATGGCACTTTTCCCTAATGCAGATCTGAAAAAATGCGGCTAGTTTGGTATATAAAATTCCCACAACAGCAATCAAACCAAATAAAATCTGACCTGTGTGTATTGGCAGCGTAAAATACATATAAAATCTGACTTTTCTGAGTTATCATTAATCTGAAATTTATATCAGAAATCTGCAGATCTAAAGAGGCTGAAACAGTAATATAAATCCATCCACAGTATTGAAAATACCTTCTCCTGAGTTGTAAAAATAAATACAACAGATAGCAGCAAGGATCAGACCTTAGAATGACTTCAAAACATCACATAACAGCCACATTTGAGTCGCTCCATTAGAGAAAATCAGTACAGCACTGCTGCAACTCTGGTAATCAACTTTTTATTGCAAAAACTCCATAATTACCGCTGAAAAACACTGAAATTCTGTGTAAGCTCTATGGAAAATCCAGCGCAGAAATTCCTCCTAAACTCTAAGAGGGTTTTCGTCCTCTAGAGGCAATATACTAAGGGTTTTCGTCCTTAGAATATTTTTGGTGAAAGCTTCAAGCTTCAACACAATTCAAAATATATCAAATGAATATGGAATGCCTCTCAAGCAAGTCTACTTCTCCTTTTAAAGGAAGAAGAGACCCAAAACAACCTTCAAGACCACCAATCAGCGCGTATGATTCTTTCGATGCATTTTCCACCCGCCATTTCTCTTAGGGAGAATACAAAAGGTATTTAATAATTATTTTCTTCTCTCCCAAGGCTGGTCGCTTTTCCCTAGAGGGAATACACAATAGAAATGTTTTATCCTTTCTAAGTTCCCATTTTCCCCTTAAGGCAAGTCGCCATTTTCCCTAGAAAATACAAATTAAATAAGTGCTTTTCTTTTGATGTACTTTTCTAGGTTCTATTTTAATGTTAAGTTTATTAATTTATTATATGTGCTATTATATTGTAATTTTTTGCACAATACAATAAAATTAATAAAACTTAAGTCACCCTTATATTTTTCCTTTGGCCGTCAGGTTGACAAAATAGGCCAAAGTTCTTCGATTGGAAAAGGGGACATTACAGCCTGAGTAAGAGAACTAGGGATTTCAAGGTTAAACAAAATAAATCTACCCTGTAAAATCTTTCATCCCACATGAAAAAGAGGAATATGAAAAAGGACAAGTGTAATCTTTAAACAGGCCTCTAAGCCTTTGAGCAGAGATGCTTTGTGAATGTTTGCACAGGTAGTTTGTAAGGGGTTGAATCCTAGGGCCAAATCAATGACAGCAGCACTCTTGGAGTATCTTAGGCCTAAATTGGCATCCACATTTTCTCAAGAAATTTTTTTACAACTTTATACTGTCTTAAATGTTTTCCTTGTAACAAGTACAAAGGATTTCTCTGAGGATATCCCAAATATTTACATTCTGCCTTTTGATTTTAAATATTTTAGAATCTTAGATACCATTCAGGACTTCAGATTTCAGTTCCATCTTTCAAAATAATTTGACATTTAACTGTATGTTATTTTCCCTGAATACGATTCTTGTTTTTTCTGGGGAAAAATCTGCGTGCTTTAACTACCAGGAAATTTAACTTAACTGTGCTGTTCTAGCTGTATATTTTCCATTATAGCTACGTATTCCAGTTACGGTTATCAGTAGTTACCTGGTTGTTAACGTAACAATATATCTGATCTACTGTCTTTGTCATGTAGGTAGACCTCAACAATGGCTTCGTTTGCAACGATTAATGTGGGTGATTATTGGAAATCTGAAATTGCATTATCGAGGAAGTAATAAGATGTTCCTTGGAATAGATAAATTGTAAAAAGAATCACAAACAAATAGGCCATTGCATTATCGAGGAAGAAATAAGATGTTCCTTGGAATAGATAAATCGTAAAAAGAATCACAAACAAATAGGTCAAGGCTTACATTCATTGATTCTTCCAAAGAAAACAGCTCATAAAGCTTGGATTTTTGACATCAACAACATCGTGAATGGCCAACTGAACTGGCAAATACAATCTAAATACATTTTACCAAACAATTCATTTGAGAGTGTAACGCCTATACTAGATGTTTATATATTTTAAAAATCTAGACTAGTGAAGATGTTGCTGCTGGAACCCACTTTTTATTCAAGGATCAAGCACAGCCGCACTGTGTCCCTTACTTGGAAACGATATTCCACGATGTTTGCCAAATACAGCTTTATATTTATCCTATGTCTTCAAAATCAATCACCAAAATTTAGCATGAATCTTGATTCTACGAAGGTACCCGTTTTATTTTTCTTTGTTTGATTGGGTTGGAAGCAAATAGAAGAGGAAGACGTGCAACCAAATGATCAAAGCTATCCATGGTTAGGTGTCCTTGATGGTGATTGCTGTTTTTCTACGTTAAGATACAATGACACTAATTTAGGACTCCAACTAACTTATCATATCCGGCCATCCTTTTGATTAGAAAACATCCTATGGGGGTGGGAAAATTATAGACCTAGAGGAGAAAGTTATAACATCTGACTGGTGGATTTATCATCAATCTGGATGAGAAGAGAATAATATTTCACGTGAGGATTTACTTAGAACCAATGGAAAAGATTACTTCTAAAAATCTCAAACCTCTGTCAGATGACTCTGCTGCCTTGGAGCAGCCCTGGGTGTGTCATCAGTTGCCTTGCATATATTGCAATGTTGATTGCATGTACCACACCTTCCATATGACCTTCCATTTAGTTTTTTTTTGATTGAATGATAAACATCGAGATGCTTCGAGTCTTTTAGCATCCTTTAGTATTGGGTGCACAAATAATTGACCTTCTTCAGCTGATGCCAAGGACTGAGGGGTATCCACCAAATTCCCACAGGGCTCGATTCCAGATCTCATCCCTTTTTGGCTCCGTTGCGGGATACGGATACGAGTATCCGTTTGGATACGATACGATACGCGGATACGTCAATTTTAAAAAACCCTTGGATACGATACGTCTTGGATACGTCTGTACACACACACACACACACACACACACACATATATATATATATTTATGTACATCTACTCATTTTACTCATTTTTTAGTCCATAAAAAACTGAAATAGTAATACAAAACTTGAATCAATGTTCAAAACATTCAATATACTTAAGACTTTGCATTTTTATTGATCATGTGGCTGCCATACATATGATATACGAATATCATGTTAACATGAATATGAACAAAACTTGAAATTTGAAAAATATACTAGTAACTAGATCCATGTTCAAATTTTCAAAACAAACAATATACTTAAGATTTTACATTTATGATTTCATTGTTCATGTGGCTGCCATACATATGATATAGGAATACAAACAAATCTAGAATATATCATCTAGATTTTCCTCAAAATCAAGTTCACGTGTGCCACTTGCGCTAGCTCCACTCTCATTAACTCCACTCTCCGCTCCTTGCGAACTCCCTAGAGCGTCATCTTCGCCATCAAATAATGAAAGTTGGGCAAGCGTGGCTACGGAGGCATCCAAGTCTGTGGTCTCTGGAATAAGATCCCAAAGTTTGTGAGGCCCTTTAGCATACTCCTCAGACTTGTGTGACAAGAGGCGCAAATTGGAGTGCACATATACCAAATCCTCAGCTTTTTTAGATGCCAACTTGTTTCTTTTAGCTGAGTGAATAAAGCTATAAGTACTCCAATTCCGCTCTGCGGAAGAATTACTAGCCACCTATTACAACAAAGAAAATTGAAATTCAAAGACAAGTCAGTATCCTAAGTTCTAACCTAATAAAATTTAAAATATTTGAAATGATTCTAAATTTTAAAATTTATAAATGTTATACCTGTGAAAGAACTTTTATAGCAACAGGACGTAAGTACTTGGCATCATGGCCATGTACACGCCACCATGTGGTTGGAGTCAAGCTACTCTTGTCAAAAAGAGCCTCAATCGATCCCATGACGCCTTCTGAACCAGTAAACATGCCCATTTCACTTCTGACCACACTGGCTATAGATGGATCAGGAAAAATTCTTCTGAATGCTGCCCTGGTTCCATTTCCAACTTCGGAGTCAGAAAATGGTGCTTGCCTGTTTGGTAGCCCAAGTACATCAGCGCTATAGTACTTTGGGGTCAGTGCATAAGCAAGGAGATGTAATGGGGTGGTCATTTTATTCCACCTCTTCATGACCACAGTCTTGACCTCACCGTAGAAGGTCTCTTCTGGATCTAGACCTTTTTTTTGTATTATATCTCTGATACGCTCAAGCATGGAATCTATGCCATCATATATCTCTCCCAAGCATGCTTCATCAGTATCTACATATCGGATCATGGAGAGAATGGGTTCTGTAAAACTCAACAAGTACTCAACCTTGGCCCACCAATCCTCATCAA
Source organism: Taxus wallichiana var. yunnanensis (assembly GCA_018340775.1). Classification (NCBI taxonomy): domain Eukaryota; kingdom Viridiplantae; phylum Streptophyta; class Pinopsida; order Cupressales; family Taxaceae; genus Taxus; species Taxus wallichiana. The sequence goes on from CM031239.1 coordinate 1,024,579,251, forward strand.
GGACCCATGATTTTACCCTTGTAGCTTTCTCTGTATTTGACTGCCTCCACACTGACCAAACACTGCTGATCACCATACTAGTTAAAGCCTCTCTCACCTTCACAAGCCGTCTCAAAACAAGCGTGTGAGACGCAAATCTAGTTTCTGCAACCTTCAGCAACTCTAACCTTGAGAATTTCCTAAACATGGCTTGTGACATATGATGGTTTGTGATAAACATTTGAATGTCATTTGCCTCAGAATAAATTTGCTCAATCCATGGGATTTTCCCAATCTTTTGGAGCATCAAGTTAAGGGAGTGGACAGCACAAGGGGTCCAAAAAATGTGCTCATATCTACCCTCTATGATCATTCTGCTTTGCTTTACAATTTTTAGCATTGTCCGTGATGACTTGGACAACATTATGGGGGCCCACCGACTCAATTGCCTCTATTAAAATGTCGCAATAAATTGTGCATCCTTGACTTGCCCTTCACAATCAATGGCTTTAAGGAACATTGCCCCTTTAGGGCATCTTTGCAACAACATTTATGAGGGGTCTATTTCTAGCATCTTTCCATCCATCTGAAATGATGGAAACCCTGTTCCTTCCATGAGTCTCTGATTGGCTGCAAAGTCTTGTGAATGTGTTCCACTTCCTTTCCCAAGAGTGTGGTTCGAACTTTTTCGTAACCTAGGGATTTGTACCCTTGTGGAGCTTCATTGATACCCTTCACCATTTGATGCCAATATGGAGATCTCAATACATTAAAGGGCAGCCCACATGCATAAATGCATCGAGCAACAACCTCATCAGCAACCTCCCTCTTTTCAATATTAAATGCTTTCTCCAATGCTCCTTTTGGCCTTTTTCGTGAGCTCTCTGGACTCTCTTCATCAAATGGTTCACTTTGAGTTTGAATGAAAGGATGAGAAGTAGGTCTAGGTGTGGGTGGTAGTGATGAAGGCCTTCTTTGCGAAGGAATTGTTCTAGTTCTATTTCTTTCAGCTTGTTTATCAGCCTCCTCTTGCTCTCTTAGGTACTCTGCCATTTTTTCATTTGATATTTTTGGGCACCTCTTTATCCCCACACCTCCAACACCAGTCAAATGGATTTTCACTCGACTATATGAGGATCTGTACTGAGTTTGACAACCATGACATATCCATACCCGACACCCACCACCAACAATGTTGTCTACCACTGTCACATGTCTCCAAAGAGGGGAATTAGGATCATGTCTCACAGGAACTGATGTGTTTTCAGCTCGGCCTTGCACTCCACCCGAAGCAGAACTTGATGCCATCCTAATCTGTTTTTGATCACCAAGATCACCATAATGGCGCGAGGTGAGAGCATACACAGAGTTAGGATGTTTAAAAAATTAAAAACATTTTGCCTTAACATAAATAAATTAGTTATGCCATCCTAATCTGTTTTTGATCACCAAGATCACCATAACGGCGCGAGGTGAGAGCATACACAGAGTTAGGATGTTTAAAAAATTAAAAACATTTTGCCTTAACATAAATAAATTAGTTATGCGGATGCCATCCTAATCTGTTTTTGATCACCAAGATCACCATAAAGGCGCGAGGTGAGAGCATACACAGGTTTAGGATGTTTAAAAAATTAAAATACAATTTGCCTTAACATAAATAAATTACTAATTAGTTATGTCATCCTAATCTGTTTTTGATCACCAAGATCGCCATAAAGGCGCGAGGTGAGAGCATACACAGATTTAGGAAGCTAAAAAAAAAAAATACATTAACATTGAACAATGCATTTAAAATAAAAAAATGATTTTTTACCAATTAATAAATTAAATACCCCTAAACTATGCCATCCTAATCTGTTTTTGATCACCAAGATCGCCATAAAGGCGCGAGGTGAGAGCATACACAGATTTAGGATGTGTTTAAATTATAAAATTTAAAAAAATGCAACATAATAAATAAATAAATAACCGTAAAAAAAAAAAACGAAAGGATGAATTAAAAATAAAAATAAAATTAAAATACGGTATACCTGTAGAGTGTAGTGTAGAATCGTAGATCCTAGTTGCCTCTAAAATTTTAAAACAAGCTCTTCCTCTCAAGTCTCAACAATGGCTTCTTCTCCTTCAAAGTTCTCCTCCTTGCAATGATGGACTCCAAACAATAGAAGCAATCGCTGCCCCTCCTTCAAATCTTTGCCTCCTCTAAGCTCTTTGCAAAACCTCCTTCCAATCTTTGCCTCCACTAAGCTCTTCACAACTCTTCTTTGGCTCTTTGCTCATTCACTTGCAAAAAGACAATGAAATTGTTTGTGTGATTTCAAATGAGAGGGATGGGTGCTTTTTATAACTTTTTGTGGGGTAGAGGGTGTATTATTTTATTCATTTAGTGTTTAGGGTTCGGTTTTAGGGAGTAGAAAAGTCAAATATTTAAAAAAAAATGAAATAGAACTTTAAAAAACGTTTTTGAAGGCGGATACGGCCCGGATCCGCGGCGGGTACTCCAGGATACGCGGCGGATACGTACAGACGTATCCGCCGCGTATCCTGGAGTACCCGCCGCGGATCCGGCCGTATCCGGATCGTATCCTGAGCGTATCCGTATCTGATACGTCTCAGACAGGATTCGCGAGGGGTTTTGAAGTATCCCTGCAACGTAGCTTTTTGGAATCTCCAGGATTTGTACCTTGGTGGATGGTGCGACAAAGCACTTTACCATCATGTGCACCAATTGGACTCCAAACCTGGCGATCCTTCCATTAATTTACTTCATACCTGATTTTATTTTTCTGATCTTGCCACTAAGATCAACCTTATATGTTATGCATGCCTTCACCTTATGCATCTGCAGATTCAGCATATGACTCCACATCTTCCCCAAGACCTGTCTTTTCTGCATCAACTTCTTCAACTTCCCCCTACCATCACTCTCATGCTGCCATTTTAGTTGAATCTTTAGCCATCAGTCACTATCTTTATTCCATTTCAGAAGCCTACAGCTGATTTAGCTGTGCCTTGACATGCTCATTTTCAGCAGTTTAGCAGTAAACAGCTGAACAACCTAGAAGCTAGCAATCTAGCAGTTGCAGTAAAATTTCCAGCCCAGCCACTTCTGAGTATCAGATACGTACATTGATGTAGTGCCAACAATCATCCAAAAATGTAAGCTGCCACCGACCCAGAAAAAATTGCAGGCTTTGATACCATACGTCTTAACCACTCGCTGTCTATTCTCCGCATGCGAAATTTCCAGCTATTCAGTGCTGATATTAGAGCTGCAATTGAGAATTACCAAATTACACATGCATCCTGGGCAGCACGGTGATTGCAGAGGATGAGCGCATCTTGAATTGGATTTTTATCACTGTTATTGCCGAAGCATATTTAATGCCAATGAACATTTCTTGAAATGGATAGACTGCTTACACTGAACAAAGTTTAATAAGTCCAGCCTGAACAGTGGACCCATTGTTCTTGTAAGATCTGGCCGCCTTTGATATCCATAATTTGGAGCATCGGCACCGAACTGCCACAACACTTGATTCAAGTCATGCAAAGAATGACGTTTGTGAAACAAAGGTGACACCCGTTTTATACCCTTGATCTGTGATATGGTTTTTGAGGGAAAATGTTTTCAATTGGAGCAAGTTCTTTGTAATGAATTCAAATGCAAATTTGATGTAGCGAAGAAAAGCAAATTGTACTCGTATGCTTGCTTTCCTGTTCAATTGCTTCCTTTGGGATATTTTGTACAAGTGTAAGATGTGTCCTGATTGGATCTCTCCTTGGCTTGGCTTGATGACTGGATTGCTATGGGATGCAAAGTCAAAAGATGCTGTAACTGCCCTTGGCTATTCTTCCCTGGACGGTTGGACCTTCTATCTGTACTGCAGTAAGAAGAACATGTCCGTAAGCACATTCAGGACACTTTTCGTGCTTGGTGGATTCCTATACATGTCATGCTTATCATCTCACATATGGGTTCTGTGACCTGCATTTTCGGACTCGCCTCTGATTTCCTAGTCTGGTGTGAGCTTGCATGACAGTATGACCAGACCAATTCGTCAATAAGTCGTGAGAGCGATTTCTGCAGTTTTGGAACTCTGGCATTATCACCGACACCGTCTTAAGAAACTCTGCCAAGAAGCTGTGTAGACACAGGCAAATATGGAGCATAGTTACAGGTATGAACAAGAATGGATGTTCTTTAAGTATGCTGCAGATTGTGCAAATGTTCCTATATTAAATGCTGAGTCCTTCCATTTTGTGCACTGAGATATTCCATAGGAATGGCTGATGGATACCAAGAAGCCATATGGACAGCTTTTAGAAGATGCTCGACTACTTATTGACCTGTTGCCAAAGTCACAACATAACTGCAAGAAGACTACGTGTTGACCTGTTGCCAAATTCACATGGAGAAGGAAAACTACTATGGTCACCATTGGCACTGCTAATGCTTGTACATTTGGCACCAATCTCAAAATTCACAAGAAGGCACCAAAAGTGGCTTGTTTGGGGATTGTGTCAAAATTTACCCACACTTGCGACAAAAGAAACCCTACCCCATGAAGTGGCAAACACTTACCCCCATACCAATGCTTACTTCCCCACTTGATGCTGTTGCTATTTCTAGATTCGATTCAGAGTCATATGTAGTACCATTCAGCTTGGCAAGATCTTCTATACTTCCACTTCTCATCTGTGACTAGTCAATGCCAGCAGTTGTAGTAGCCAGCTCAAAAACACTGGCAATTGTTTGTCCAGTTCATCCACAATTCCAGTAACAGCAGCCATTTTATGAATTCCAATCTCAGTTGCCAGTGTTCTAGCAATCAGTTTGAAGTGCTAATAATACCTCATTGTGTTTTTTCTTCCCTTTCCACAATCTCACAATTTTCAGTTCTGCCAGTAAGTGCTTCAGTGTCAGAAATATCTCATACGTCTTGTTTATCATTTTCAGTAGACTCAATTGTGAGTTCCTCACCCTTACCATTAGTGATATTCAAATGTCTGCAATTGGAATTTATCGGTTTTGATAAAACCTGATTTTTAAGTCTGCCGCTATTACATTACAGCTTTGATGTTCAGAAACATTGATTTTCTTATAATGTTACATTTGATGAAATTCGTCGCTTGAAAAGAGTCTTCAAGTCATTTATGTTAGCAGTTTTTGCTCTAATTTCATGACAGAGAAATACCAGCTGAGGATAAAGTGTCATACAGTTGCCTCAAATGTGCTAGTTATTGGTCTCTAAATGTCTTATTTTTATTTTTTTGTCTTATTAATATTGATTTATCAAAAGTTATGAATGCAGGGTCAAGGTAAGATTGAAGAGGATAAAAACACAGAGCAGTTTATAAAGACCTTCCAGATCCTGAACAGAAGCTGCAATTTTTCACAGCTCGACAAGTGGCATATCGTTTGTTAGGCAGCAGGGGATATCTTTGCCAAAATGTACAAATTGTTGTTTCTTGTAAATTAGATTTTTAATTAATAATACGTACCATTGTATTATGTTTTCAAAACTCGAGGATCAAATTGATGTCTATCATTGACTGTATGTTTGGATGTATTAGATATGCTGAACTTTTTGTAGGCCAGAAAAGGTCAAACATGTACACAAGCAAAAGCTTATGGGAAATGATTTTGTATTATCATTATTCAAATTTGTGAAAAAATACTGTTAATTCAGAAAATGAAATGTCTAGACATCTATAATCTTGTCATGCATCTCTGTAGGTGCAAGTAATGAATGGTCTGACTGGTTGATGTTGGACTATGCTGACATTAGATAGAGTAGGTTGTCTGGAATATATGTAATTACATTCAGTAGCAGGTGGATCACAGTCAAAGTTCCTCTGCCTCTTAACAAATGCTTATGGCGGTTGTGCGCTAAGTGGGTCCCCTTGCGTTGTGATTATTACCAAAAATACATGAGGAAAAATGTCGCTAAGATAGTAACTATTCACAAGGTCATCTTGAGATGACTTATATGCACACGAGTAAAATCCCACAAAAATTAACAATCTAATATGTAATTAGCAGTAATATTTACAGGAAGAGTATAAATAGCTCTATTCAAAGGTCTCTTGGTACTCCAGTATTGGTGATATCATTCATTTGGGTGATTTTAATGCCTGTACGGGAACCTCCAGATGCCTATTCATGACCTTCCACAAGATGAGTTATGTCCTCGTGAGTTGGATCTGTAGAGTTTGGTCTATAGAGAGCCTTTGGTGTCAGGAATTTTACAGTTATGGTCTATGGGAGACACCTTCTCCTGTTGGATGAATCCTAGAGCCTCTATTTTCTCAATGGGCTTCCTCACTTCCTTGACTTTGGTAGATTCACTAGTTTTCCCCATGGTGGCGGTGTGAGTGTCATAGACTATGTTCTCATCAATAAATCCCTCATCCCCCACATCTATGGCTTATTTCTCCTTAGCTCCCACCATGTTGTCTTGACATACACCCTTAACATTGGTTTTCCCACCCCACATTAAACATACCACAATCCACTTTGATGATGACTACACCATTGACTATGATGTCCTCCTCTACCTTCTCATGTCTTGGTTCTACTCTCTCCATCTTCACACCACCGATTCCATGCGAGTTCCTAACTTTCCACGTCGAACCCTTTGGGACGTTGCCCTTGACTTTTATCCCCATACCATACATTGCTCCAGATCCCCTTCTTGCCACAGGTCCCTATCCATGAACCGGGTGGTATGATGATGAGTGTAAATCCCTTCATCGGAGACTTCGGTTTTCTCTAGCCCATGACACTCCATATATGTAAGAAACGAGAGTTTCTTGCATCTAGATGGCTTGCACTCCTTGCTGATCTCCACCACTCACCTAAGACCTTTTGGCATACCCTTCTCTCGAGACAAAGCATAATTTTTGACATCACCCCGATGCATGGGTTTTCATGATTACCGTCACTTGGAGGCATTATGAGACAGTTATGGGACAATTCCCGTACTTCTCACGGTTTCTCTGACTTTGTGAAGAGCACCATTGGGGTCAAGCAAGGATGTCCTCTCTCTCTAACCCTATTTAGCATTTACATTGATGAGTTAGAGGAGTTTCTTTAGTAGTATACCCATTTAGATGATAGTTGTATTTTGCATGAGGTGGTTATAGCTATCCTTTTTGCTGCGATGATGTCCGCTCATGATTTGCCAAGGGCTTACAATGACAACTTGATGCCCTTGCCCGTTTTTGTGATCTTTGATAGCCGGTGGTCAACTTGAGTAAAACTAAGCTCATTGTTATCGATATTTGCAAGTACTCTCCAAATTCCCATTGTTCTACTAATGGGAATTACTAGATATCACATTGGCTAACACATATTTGGGGGTCCAATTTTCTGGTCCATCCTTCATCACAAAGCCTCCCCTCACTCGCGCTTTGCAAAGTGGTAAACCTCTTTTCATGTCTTGCAGACATCGGTGTTCCCAAATCCACTTCCAAGGCATCCCTTCCAAGTTATGCCTTTTTGATACAATCATCAAGCCTATAGTTTTATATGGTTCAGAGGTTTGGGGACCTAGTCTGGAAGCCGTTGACTAGGCCCATTTTAAGAGGGTCTAGACATGCTACAACACATGATCCGTTGCAAGCAAATAATTCCTCAATGCATTGTCCAAGATGAATTTGCTTTGTCTAACCCCTATCTCTTGACTATCTTCATGCTTACTTTCTACATCCACAAACTCAAATTGTTAAGGACCTCAACTTCAAGCGTTGTGGGAGATATCCATGCTTATCACTTTGCTCTTCAGAGAGTATTGCTTCACTAGTCCCCACCAAACAGTGCGAGACATTGTTGGTACTTTGAGACTAGGTTGCTCCTTTCTGTGGGCATCTCCAATGATAGGGTACACCCTCGCATGTACTCCCTAAACATCCTCGAGCTCCTTCCCACAAAGGACGTCATCACCAAAGCTATTAGAGAGGACATCTACAAACAATATGTCATCTGGATCTCTCCTCTTGAGCCGCTTCAGTCCCAAGCTTTCTTTTTTATGTTGAGCGTTTTTGCAAGTGGTGAATGGTATCATTTGTCTTGCTCTGTACCTCCGATGCCATTGGTCCCATGGCTTGAGATTTCCCCTTGGCTAGATGGGAGCGTGATCTCACCAGTTACAGGTTGAAATTGATCATCACATTTTTTGATAGGACCATATTGTTGTCTTTGCGCCGTCTAGGAGGTGGAGACTCACTAACACTTCATTTTCAGATGCCCCATTTACTATGAGATATGGGCAAGATATCATTGCCTTTATAAAGACTTAGGCAACACTCTATCTACTTTCTTCAAATATCCAAACCAACGGTGGCCAACTCCTTATCTTCGTGAGGTGTCTCCCTCCGATGCAAATGCCTACAAGAGGGGTCTAGAGGATTGGGAGCCCCCTCTACCGATCACCTCTTTTTCTAGCCCACCCAGGGCATCGACAACACTAAACGCCTTTTGAAACCAATACTTCACGTATCGAGTTGATAGATCAATAGGCAATGCCTCTCTTAGTGAACCATTACTACACAAATTACGGACATCCCTCAACCTGCTCTCCCTTAGCCTTGTGGCTCTACTCCTGTTCGTTGGCTTGGCTTTGCCCCTTCTTGGCAACGGATCTACTACTTACTAGCCACGCCCAAACTATAGGGACAAATCCATAATGCGAGTTTCTTTTCTACTACGAGAGCTACATTGGCCTAGATGAATCCTCCACTTCAGGCACAAACAAAGATAGTTGATGAGATTTCCTTCCAGTCTTCATTGGCACATGCTTTAGGGGCTCTTGTTTGCCCGTCATTGCTATTTGTATTGATTTCATTACCACCTGTGTTAGTGGCATACTTGCTTTATTTGTCTTATGTACTTTTGTTATTTTGCTTCTAGGATTCTCTCTTCCTAGAACTTTCTATTGCTAACTGTTGTATCCTCGAGTCCCATTGACCTACTTTTGGTCATTTGTGGACATTAATATAATTTCTTTCTTTCTTTTTTTTTTCTTTGTATGGTAGTAGGATATATCTATGTAGGTGTGAGAAATGTTTGGTTTGACCAACCACGATTAGGTGATGTTGGACCATGCCAACATTTTTAGAGCGTAGATTGACTGTACAATATTTAACTACTAGTATTTATTGGAGGAAGAGTATCAATAGCCCTATCATAGCGGTGAAGGGGATAAATTTCCTTTCCCAACATATGTCTATGTGGTCTTCTCGATGGAATACATGGCATTGACATGCATTCTCCTATTCACTTGTGGAATTCTCCTTTGACTTTAAAAGAACAACATCCTTGCCATCCATCCTCTTCTTATTAGTGTGGGGTTCACTTTGGTACTGTCATTAATATCTAGTGGAGAAAGGTGAGAGGCCAGGTCCCCCAACTGATCGAAGTTCTTGGAGGGGTGTTTCAATTTCCAGATCCTCCAACTCTCTACAAAAGGCAAATGCTCATGCTCCAGATTCTCCTGCATGCGCTGGGCGATCTTTCTCTTATTGCTACTGCCTTCTTGAAGCGAAAACCCCTTCGTCTTTAATATACAATTATTATTAAGAGGAAAAACTGTGACCTTCTTCTTTTCCTTGGGACACTTAAAGGCAAGTGCACTGACCTTCCTTCTCTTGTACGAGACCGGGATTTCTCATCTTGTATTTTCTTCCTTTAACTTGGCCACACCTCCATTGTCAATAACAGCCCGTTACTAATTCAAAATCATCCTGCTTCTTTTAGCTTTACACACATGGTTAAGATTTGAGCTCTCAGCATCTGAGGAGTCCTAGATATGGAAATTTGATGATTAATTCTTGTAGCAGTCTTAGCAGACCAGAAGTTGGGGATAATTACACAAAAGACACGCGGACAAAAGCTTTTAAAATGAATAAGAAAAGTCCATACTCTAGGATAACACAAGGTCAAGGATAGAAAACTTGAGCAGAAGGAACATGAAGAGAGAAAGGCAAAGATCCATCACATTCCACAAGAAAGACTTGGGACATACACACTATATACTCACCCAAGGAGGTTGCACCAATAGATGATCAAAAGGCTCATCAACACCTTGATTGTAGCATTCATTCACACCCAACTCGTAGCAATTGCAGTCAACCCACTCAAGGGCATGCGTGCAGCCAATAAATCTTCTTTTACCCCAAAGAACAGCCGAAAACTTTCCAAACAAAATGCAAGAGTAATAAAGTCCGACTAGAGGCAAAGATTACATGGCTGTACATGAGAAAACAACACTCAAAACAATATGGTCTGTAACAAATGCTAGGAGCAGGAAAAAAGCAAGATTTAGGCCTAAAAACATGGTGCCCAGATATGACAGGCAACACCAACAGTAGCAGAGGCCTCATTAAAGTGTACCCCTACCATTGGAGGAAGATGTTTAATCCCTGGGCTTCATCAAAGGCCACAAAAACGCTTCCCCATGCATGCCTCCCTCCACGCTCATCATGTTTTAATACACCAATTCACCCATAGTCATTATGAATAACAACAAAGTTTCTTTTATTAATTTTTCTGCATGTTTGATAGTAAGACCATGCATTTTATTATTAAGAGGAAAAACTGTGACCTTCTTCTTTTCCTTGGGACACTTAAAGGCAAGTGCACTCACCTTCCTTCTCTTGTACGAGACCGGGATTTTTCATCTTGTATTCTTCCTTTAACTTGTCCACATCTCCATTGTCAGTAACGGCCCATTGCTAATTCAAAATCATCCTGCTTCTTTTAGCTTTACACACATGGTTAAGATTTGAGCTCTCAGCATCCGAGGAGTCCTAAATATGGAAATTTGATGATCAATTCTTCAGTCATAGCAGACCAGAAGTTGGGGATAATTACACAAACGATACACGGACAAAAGCTTTTAAAATGAATAAGAAAAGTCCATACTCTAGGATAACACAAGGTCAAGGATAGAAAACTGGGAGCAGAAGGAACATGAAGAGAGAGGCAAAGATCCATCACATTCCACAAGAAAGACTTGGGACATATGCACTATATACTCACCCAAGGAGGGTGCACGAATAGAAGATCAAAAGGCTCATCGACACCTTGATTGTAGCATTCATTCAAGGGCATGTGTGCAGCCAATAAATCTACTTTTACCCCAAACAACAGCTGAAAACTTTCCAAACAAAATGCAAGAGCAATAAAGTCCGACCAGAGGCAAGCATTACATGGCCATACCTGAGAAAACAACACTCAAACAATATGGTCTGTAACAAATGCTAGTAGCAAGAAAAGCAATATTTAGGCCTAAATACATGGTGTCCAGATATGACAGGCAACACCAACAGTAGCAGAGGCCTCATTAAAGTGTACCCCTACCATAGGAGGAAGATGTTTAATCCATGGGCTTCATCAAAGGCTGCAAAAATGCTTCCCCATGCATGCCTCTCCACACTCATCATGTTTTAATACACCAATTCACCCATAGTCATTATGAATAACAACAAAGTTTCTTTTATTAATTTTTCTGCATGTTTGATGGTAAGACCATGCATTTTATTGAAATTTATCATATATTAAAAAAAGAATGGGGATTACAGGATCACTAAATTTCATTTGTCAAGTAGCTCCACATCCTTAGAGTTAATGTCAATCTGAAAGTCCCATGTATTCTCCTTATCGTGACTGCTTCCTATGTACGAGTTCTCGTAGATTCATTCAAATATCTTTTCACCTCCTTCAGGACTTGCTTTTCCATCCTCCTCTCATTTTGAAAAATTCTTCTATGTTTATCAAACCAAACTTTCCAGCACGTCATCACCGGATCAACATCCCTAATTTTCCAAAGAAGTTGCCCTATATTTAATATGCCAGCTAATAATATGTTCCTCGAGGTTGAGGGAATGCACATGATAATGCCAAACTTTCTCCCAAACCTCTCACCTAGAAGCTAAATGGGCTGATTTTGCCAGAAGTTTATATCCTACCACCACAAAGTAGCCCCCTTGACCCTTGTTATTCCATTGTAAGGTATTTGAGCAGGCATCCGAAGACTCCAAAATTTTTAAAGGACAACCTCAAGCTGTTTAATAAGGGAGTTGATATGTCTGAGAATCATCCAACATATTTCTAAATTTGAACTTTCCAATATCCCTCCTTCCTAGTGACCCAATGGTTTGACTTTCTTGTGCCAAACTTGAGATGCCATCTCTTGAACATCCCGTAACTCAATATACATAGTGATGGGTACCTCATGGATCCAAGCGTCGTCTACAAAGTTTTCTTTTTCCCCATTACTAATCTTCCAAGAGATAGCTCTCTGAATGAGAGATCTTATGATGATAGTGGGAAGGTGAATGCTCTGTAGGAGTGCATAGGTTCAGGGAAGGATATCTGCTAAAGGAAAAACTAGAATACATTCATTTGCTGCACTCATGATATGATATATGTTGTTAACTTAAAAAGTCAGCAGTGAATGAGTGCATATAGGGCAACGTGCTTTGTAACGTATATGTTCCCATTTTTTCAACTGATATGTCAAATATGAACTTGACTTCACATGATTTATTTGCAGTGCTGGCTTCCTCTTGTGGATTGCATGTGCTCAAAACTTATTCAGCATTGCATTTGGCGGGGAATTCGTTTCTGGTTGTACATGCATCCCAAGGTATTTTTAAGAAGAGGAGAATGGAGTCAAGCTAATTTTCTCAAAATGCACTCTTGATTTTTGGCATTCATGGTCCACTGGAACAGGACTTCTTGAGAAAGAACAATACTGGAAAGCTTTTGTGGCAAGTATATGGGAAGGAAGCAGCTCGCCTATGCATATTTGGTATACAAGAGCATGAAGAAGCTATGTGGAGTGCCTTCAGACTAGCAGGTTTGAACTGATTCATTAACTCACATTAAGTTAGATGTAGGACAATTCTGTCTTTCTAGGAAAAACCGAACTTTCCCAAGATGTCTTTTCATTAAGATATTCCTTATTTCTCTTCTATGAGATTTGCCTCCAGTCTTCATTGGCACTTGCTCTTGGGGCTTTTGTTCACCTCTCATTACTATTTGTAGCGGTTTCTTTGCTACTTGTGTTATTGGTACACTGCTCTATTTTGAGGCACAGACAGAGACATTTGATGAAATTTGCGTCCAGTCTTCATTGGCTCTTGCTCTTGGGGCTTCTGTTCGCCCTCATTACTATTTGTAGTGGTTTCTTTGCCAGTTGTCAATGGCATACCGCTCTATTTTGTCTTTGTACTTTACTTCATCAGTTCGCCTCTAGGATTCTCTCTTCCCAGAACTTTCTATTGCTAATGGTTGTTTCCTTCAGTCCTATTGACCTACTTTTGGTCATTTGCAGATATTGATATAATTTCTTTCTTTCTTTCTGTTTTCCTTCTTCAAGCATTATGACCAGATAGTCAGGTTTTAATTTAGTTTCTAAAATGTCCACATAAGAAGGGAGGATGTTGTCGTATTTCAATCAAAGCCTTATTGAAGAAGTTGGGTGCATCTTTATGTGATGCGGTACATGTAGTTTCGTATGCTACCTCATTGTAAATAGTCCACAATATTTGGATAAACTCCATTAGCCACTTTGAAATATCAAGGGTATTATTTTGGTTTTGGGAAAGCTTTTCTCCAGCTTGATCCCTCTCTATAGTCCTTTTGATATTCATTTATTTGCTTTATGTATTTCCGTCAAGGATTTGATGTGATTTTTTAATTTTATTCTCAAGTTCTGAAGTTTTAGTGTATTCAGTGTAAGAGGTTTTAATCTGTTCCTTATCTTAAATGGGGTTTTAGTTGTGCTTTAGTACACACTATTGTTTTAAGCGAGCTCTACTAAAATGTACCTTTTTCCCCAAGTGTTGTATAGCTGCAAAATGACATATCTTCCACAATTTGATTTTATTTCATTTTGGGTGATCTCAACAACTAAAGTTTTATTGGATTCCTTTAAATATCTTTAAAAGGTTTCCTTTAAACATTGTCTTTCTCACACATTATATTCCTTCGTAATCCATATATTTTTGCCATTGAGTATTGGAATTTGAAGCTTTATGAGTCACGAATTTACAGTTCTTTGTTAGTCCATCCACCACTGCTGGAAGTTGATCTTTACGTTTGAGTGTTTGTGGTAGGCGAGTAAGGAGATATCAATGATATGCTTTTCCCCATCGCATTAGGCATCACAAAAGATGTTAGATTTCATACTAGAGGTACTCTTTCTACTTTATTATATTGATACTTATGTCAAGTGTTTCATATTTGTGTGCGCCTTTTCTTATATTTTTTCAGTATACATTCTTATTGGCATCTTCATGGTTATATGTTTTGTTTTGTATCTATGTACCAAGCAATTTTCTTATCTTGGAAGGGATACTAGTCTTTATTATAATAAGAGTATTCTTTTCCAGCCTATATTTGAGCCAGAATCATTCATTTTTAAGAGGTTGATGATTCCTAATATCCATGATTGTCTGCTTGCTCTCTATTTACTTCTTTTAAGGCTTCATCAGCCTACGTATACTAAGGATACACTAGATAGAGTGCGCCATTTATTTTTGGATTTAATAAATTTTCCTTGTGGGGTTGCCTTCAACTTAGATGCCAAGATCTAGGGCATCTTGTCTGTCAAAATTCATCTGGCACTAGCATTTAGCCTCTGTTGGGGTAAGACATAACATTGGATGCAATATTCAACCAAATTTCAACACTGGATCATGTATGTCTTATGGAGCTTTTAAACCTGGGGCTCCTCTTTGGAATTTTAATTATTTTACCTTTCAGCTTATTCCATTCGACAGAATAGAGTGTGCCATCTGTTACATTATTTTTTTCTTGCATTTTTGTTTGAAGTCATCAAAAGTATGAAGTTAGAACCATCTATATTGCCCATCACTTGTGAATTCTGTGTTTGAGGGAAACACAATAGAGCTTTATGGCCATAAAATTCAAAGTCATTATTCTCAAAACAATGCTTCCATATCTAAATTTAGGTATTACTGCCTAAATTTCTTGACGGCCTTCCTTTGAACTAGACTTTTGTGTCTCTTATTTCAAGATTTTATTAATGCCTTTGCAAGTGTCTGTAACAAGAATCATTTGATGTTGTGTGCAGGTATCCAGAAGAGTTGTCTGTAACAAGAATCATTTTTAGATCAAATGTTTTCACAGGAAAACATCCGAAAGAGAGCTTTTGGATCATGATGTCCTATCCAAAATTTCTCTATACAAATTATATAATGACATACAATATAGCGTAGATCACTGCTTTTGTCAAGTTTAGATGCGGACTTATAATTTAGGAACAATGTTGAGAGCTATGCATTCTCTTTTAATGTATAGTCTCCATTCATTCAATCAACGACTAAGACAAATTTGTTTACTTATCACATCTATTTCTTATGAGGGCGCCTTGCTACAAGATTTTTCATGGAGGTGATCTATAGCCCTTGATTGATGCAAACATGATATATCAATAGGAAATTTTAAAAGTTATTGGGAAATCTTAAAAGTTGCAGCGCAACAGTCTAAATGGTTACATGCAATCTCTTTAAAATTGTATTTATGATTGAAAGGGATTCCAATTTGGCTTGTATATTTTAAGTGAATATTAATGTATGGAAGTTCTTAAGATGAAATGAAATTCTATTTTTCTTCCATGTGTAGATATACATATTAACTTATTCCAACATCATAATGATTTTTAACATACATTTGTGGCTATAAAAATAAAAATATGTAAAATGTATTTCAATTAAAAATACAAAGATTAAGGAAACCTCGAAGTTACACAACTGTCAAAATGGTTGCAATCTTTTTGAAATCATATTCATGATGAGGCCACACTGTAAATGTGATTTGGAAATGGATTCCCTATAATTTTTAATCTCAAGCTAGAGAAGTCCTTAAGATGAAATGCAATTCTATTTTTCTTCCATGCGTAGAAATAAATTTATCATAATGATTTCTAACATACTTTTGTGGCCACAAAAATCAAAATAAGGATCAAAACAATTTTAATTAAGAAATACAAAGATGCATTCAAGTTAAAATACTATCATGATTAACAGAGTTAGTGATTAAATTGTACCATTCATGTGGATTATCAAGGTAATAGACATCTCTTTTTGTGTATTGTTCTGCCTTTGAAACCTTATTTTATCAGATAATAGCATTAGATTGTTCAGTAGATCCCTGTTTGGATATTACTCCTCTTGAAAACCTTTTATGCTTTTCCTAGATAATGCAAATGAGTCAACGGGAGCCTTTACATAGTGACTATAACTTTGGCTATTGGACATCTCCTAGTCCCCTTTTAATTGATTATAAAGTTGACATGTCGCTCATATTTTTTCAATTTCTTTGTATGCATGTATTTAGGGAAGGACAATGCCATTGTATTACAAATCTTAAAGAAGGTTTTTCCTATTTTTGTGTCATTCCTACCAGCTTAAAAGTGTTAATATGCATTTTTGGTTCATATGATTATATTCTAATTCTTCAATAATTGAGAGACTTTTCTTTAGCGGTAAAGAGCTGATTCTGTACTAGGTTTTTCCTTTTTGAATTCATTTAATTTATCTTGCTTGCTAGAGTTGTATTTGTCTAATTCTCACTTATTAGTTTAGACCTCCTTTAACATTTTGAAGAATTTTTGAGGATGAACTTAAATGGAATATATTGCATCTTTTTGTAGGAAGGGACAAGGTTTGGTGCTTGTATCCAGAGGGGAAGACCAATGCATGTTGTGTTGATGAGTTGAAAGTTCCAGAGTGCATAGCAAGCTCAAAAACTCATGATCTTATGGTATGTTTATGTATTTACAAATTTGAAACTGTTAGTAATCAGATTTTTAAAGAGTATTTTCCTACCCCTGTTGGTGTAGTGTCCGCTGTACTATAGTTTTGAGGATATGATGATGTTTGCATGAAAAAGCAACATAAATCAAAGTAAATCAGGTTAAATTAATATTAATCTATGCGAGTGGCCAGAAATGGTCAGTTTAACTACAAAAAAATGATATGTATTACCAAAGGCAAGAGGAATTCATAATGTATATCCAATACGAATCTGAGAGAAACATAGGCCAATATCGATGAATGCTGGAGAATACCATCATTTGACAGGATAATGGCACCATGGCAGAAGCTATGAGGTTGATGAGGAAATCTAATGTGGTTAGAAAGTTATCTATAGTCCACATGTAAGTGTGTAGATGGGAATAAAATATAAATTAAAAGTAGGTAGACAGCTTGGAACACAAAATGTGATTGCAAGGTTTTTAGCCTATATATAAAGGCTTTTGCTATGTAAATAAACACTAAAAATGCAATCATATGAGTTCGTATCAGAGACTAGCGATCAGGTCCTTTCTGTTTCTGAATTTTTGTTTGTTTCCAAATTTCAGATCTCTGCATACTGATTTTATTCAGGTATTGGCTTCCGCCCTCCAACCTTTAATTCACTTATTGAGTATTTGGAACCTGAGTTCTCTGAATGTTTAGATTTATGGTTTTAGATTTCTGATTTCAATTTTCTGAGTTCTAATTCAGCATTCATTTGCTATACATTGCGGTATTGACTGTCTTTCCTTATTCTTTGTATCAGCTCCAACCTCCAGCCTTTAATACACCTATAGTGTACTTGTAAGTTGTAACTTGGCACCCTAGGTTTCTTACCGTCAAATCTCTGGTATGCATCCTAGTGTAACACTGCATGATATTCATAAGGCGAATCAAGACACAAATAAGCAGGATATTGATAACCTTGGTGCAACATCTATTAGCAAGTATGTAGATATGCAGGTCCAGTTCCGCTTTGAACCGGCGAAGCCATTTTGCTATAAACACCTTTGTTTCGAATCTCATATATGATATATGTATTGTGTATTGGACCTGGAGTTTGTGCCATTTTGCTATAAACACTTTTCTTACATTTTATGTAGTACATACATGAGCAAACTTTGCATATTTTGCGTGTAGTTGTTGGAATCATGGTTTCTAATCTTTCAAATATATTGTTTTCATTAAAATGTAATTTTTAATGTGTTTTTTAGTAAACCGGTTCATAAAGTTTGAACTGCTCCGATTCCGGTCCAGTCTAACCCTTGACCGGTTCCGAGTCTGGTTCCGATTTTTAACATTTGTACTGGGAGGAGAGGTGCTCGGCTATCACACGGGCCCGACAGAAGCATGAAGTAAGAAAGTAGATCTTGAATGCCAAACAAAAATGTGGCTCTGACAATGCCAACACTCTCCTGGAACAATGCACAATTCCAACACTTAATTAAAATCACAATGCCATATGCCAATTTCCACGTAGGTGGAGAGATGGGCATGGAGGATAGGAAACAGATCTGCAACGCAACATGAATGGACTGCTGTGTGAAGAATCCGGTTGAATGATGGCCCTCTACAACTGTGTAGGTTGCTGGATATGGTGAGTGTGTTATAATTGCAGTGCCTAACAAACTTCATTAGAAATATACTTAAAGCATATTGTAGAAGTGAATTTCCAGCACCCCAAAAAAAAATACTGCTATTGCAAAACCGTATGGCTGGGAATTGATGTCAATATTTATTTTTCAAAAATAATGACCGAGAGATAGCTGCAGAAAATGACTTTGATACCATATAGTAGAAGAGAAAACTTCTCACCCAAGATCACTTTTGCATGCCATTGCCACGGTAAAAGAACAAAGCCATGCGCAACAATGAACCAAGTCTCTGTATTGCTCTCAATGTGACAAAAATACAATAGGTAGTCCCAGTATAAATAGCTGGGAAAGTTTGTTTCACAACAACAAATTGGTTGTTGTGAACAAACTAATAGTTGTTTTGAGTGAAATATGTGCTAACAAAAAGATTTGAGCATATATTACTCAAAACAACTATCTCCCTAATTTAAGCTTAACCCTTATGTAGTGTGAACCAAGACAAAACCAAGCCGGTTAGAAAAAGACCTCTACCAGCCTAGTAAGAACACACCAACACCAACAGATTTTTGAATAAAGGTTCTTTTGCTTGGCTTAGCATGTTTTAAGGATTATCCAAGCAATAAACCAAATTGGTGGGAAGGATATATATATTTTGTAAATAATAGCAAGTTGAGTGTGTGTGTTAAAAATCTTTGCAAGATGATCTAAGATGACTTTTTTGTTCTCTTCATTTCTTTTTATGTTTATGTAATTGTAAAAGCTACAAGGCCATTTGATATGGCTGGTCAACATGCATTTTAATTTTTTCTAACAGCCTTCAGAGTTCAAGATTTTTTTTTCCGGGTTACATGTCATTTTGTTTCTTAACTTATTTCCTAGTATGATTGCTGGAACATACTGCTGTCTTTTGTTTTCTTTGTTGATAGTTCTTATTTTTTAATGACAGATCACGACATATGCGTTTTTTGGTGCTTCAAAGAACATGTCGTATTGACTGTCCTTGAATAATACTTATCGATTTTCTGAATGCACAGATGGATGATCATTTGTCTATGAATTTCATATTGGTTGATGGGACATGGAAAAACTCGAGAGCGATGCTGAGTCGTCTCAAGGTCAGTCTTTATTTCCATTGGCTCCCTGCTCACTATATTTTTAATGGAATTTTCTTACCAATAAGGATGTCATAAATATTTTGTGGATTAGAAACTAAAAAATGAACCAGTTTTTTTGGAAGGCATGCATTTTATATAATGCACAATAACACCTTTATAAAACACAACATTAAGAAACATTAACTTGATTTTTGCTACATGACAAAATTGGAATTGCTATTTTCTCCAAAAAATGGTACTAGATCATTTTCTTTAGTCGTGAAAAATAAGATGCAATATCTATTTATCCTCAATAGTATTTAGAAGAAGAAATGACTTGACACCATTTACCAAGAAACTCCAAGATATCTAACGAATGTTAAAATATAACACATTATATAGAATGTAAAATCAGTTATGTAGTTGTTCTATTTTCTCTTATATAAATAAACCTCTCGCCTGTATCATTTGTATGCGCAGTTTTGTGCCTTCCGTCTTTCTTTTCTTTCTTCTTTTTTAGCATATTCTAACATTGGTATCGTGTAGTTGTTCGAGCGATCGGCATCGTGAGAGGTCGACAAGAGGAGAGGTCGAGGTCGCAGGCGAGGTCGGCCAAGGTCTTTGGAGGAAATCGTGGAAGGGATTCGTGAAGAAAACGAGTTCGTATGCACAGTCGACGGCGATAAAGTCGTGAAAGAAGGGCAAAATCGTGGGTTTTTTCACCAAAAATCGCGGCGCGGGTAGGACGCGGGCAACACGGGGACAAAACGATGGGCACGAGGGCAAAGTAGGGCAGACAGACGCGACGGATGACAGGGCGAAATCGTGAAAACGAGGGCATCACTAGCAAGCGCGGCAGAATCGTGGTGGAAACTAGAAAATCATGGGTTACAGACCATTTTCGAAATCGTGGCAGAGGTAAAACTTGCGAACAACAAAGTCATGGAGAGTTTTATTTTTATAAAACTATTTGGTGTTGTGTTTTAATATTTTCCTGCCACATAAGATATTTTCCCTACAGCCACGTATATGCATAGTTTATTTCATACGATTTGCTGGAGAAATTAAAATAAATATATTTGCTGAAAAAAAAAAAAAAAAGGTATTTTATTAAGTGTGAGGCGAAATTATTATTTTATTATTCTCCGTTACTTTGGAATAATAAAATGGCAAATATATCACACTTGACCTTGCCGGAGACACAAAAATTAACGGGCACGAATTTCAATGTTTGGAGTCATAAAATTTTAACGGTTGCGGAGTTTCGTGATTGTGATAAAATAATCAAGGGTGATGAAAGTCGACCAACGACGAACTTCGAGGATTATGACAAACGTCATAAGGAAGCGTTATTGCTTCTCAAGTTATCGGTGTCGATGATTTGATACCGGAAGTGCGGAATGCCACTGTGGCAAGCACGTTGTGGACCAATCTGAGGGATAAATATCGACGCCGAGAAAGAGTTGGGTTTATACCTGAAAAATATGCTCTTTTCCGTAAAGTTACAAGAAGGTGGATCATTGTCTGAGCACCTACTTCGGATGAAAGACCTCCGAGACCAGTTATCTTCCATCAATAAAAAGGTGGATGACGATGATATGGTGGCTCTGGTTTTGAACAACTTACCTTCTTCGTATGAGTCATTTGTGGAGGCACTCCATTTAATGGTTAAAAGTCAAACACTCACGTTTGACAAGGTGAGTTCCTACCTGTTGCAAAAGGAACGAAGACAACTTCAGGCAGAATCTAATTGTGACCATGCAGAGAGTGCTCTTGTCACTCAGTCAAAGGGAAAGTGGAAACGTCACTCTGGTGAATCTTCCACTCGGTATCAGGTCACATGTTATTACTGTCACAAGGTTGGGCACCTCAAGAGGGATTGCCGGAAGTGGATGTATGATCTTTCGAAGCAGAACAAAAAGCCATGTAATGAGGAACATGTGGCAGCAGTTGCAGAAGAACGGATTCGGATGACGAGTATGCTCTTTATTGTCTTACGACATCATGCTCAAATGATAGTGGTACCATTCTTTGGATTATTGACTCAAAAGTGCGTCTGCACACTTTTCATGTCGTAGGACTGGTATGTTTCATTTACTGCAAATATTTGTTTTGAATCAGTAGTACTAGCTGATGGAGAATCACTTGCAGTAGAAGGGATAGGAGATATATGCATCATTGAATAATGCTCATAAATTGTTGGTACGAATGTTAGATATGTACCTTCTTTACAAAAGAATCTTCTATCTATTCACAATCGATTGAAAAATCCCAATATTTCTGTGGATTTCTGTGGAAAGAAGTGTGTTGTCTCTGATGTGAAACAGAGACGGATAATTGCCCTTGGTATTGGGGTAGGTGGTCAGTATCGGCTTGTTGATCCGGCTGCGATCAACATGAATGCACGTGTGGAGGACAACTCCATTTAGGATGTGCAGGAGGCTGCAATGCCTTGGGAGGAAGCCATTCCTCACAAATCTGTTGACTTGGATACAGTCAAACTACATGCACCTATTGTGGAGGGAATATCCACTATACTAGGTGTACGGGAGGCGGACATGCCTTGGGAGGATGGATTTCCTCATTCTGAAAAACAATTTGTTGTGGACGGAGACTCCACTATTCCAGATGCATTGACGGTGCATGGTGAGATGGCATGCCCAGCCACTCACTCAGAGGTTCTTGCTCGAAGGACAATAGAGCATGAACAAGTTGCTCATTGTGTTGTGAAGGATCTTTCCCAACAGAGGGGGATAGATGAGCAAATAGATAAGATGGAGATGGTTATTTCTCCTACTATTGAGGAGTTGGTTCTAACTCCTGCACAGATGGTCACATTCTTCTTCTTGAAAAAGTCGGATGAGCACTACATGGTGGTGCAAGGACGTGATCGAGGTGACTTTGATCACAGGATAATTGAGTCTTTGTACAGACTCCAGCAGGCTACACAAGCCTGGAATGGATTTTTCAATTCACATCTTCGAGGTTCTGATTTCAGCACTCTGGAGATGGGGCTGACACTCTCAGCCATTGGTGATTCATCACTGGTCAATGAATCACGAAACAGAGAACCAGTGGACCACTTGCCATATCTTTTGTTCATGGGACCAGATTTTTGTGTTGCGGTTCGTCTTCATTCGACAACTGCATCACAGTTAAGGACTGCTGATTTTAAAGTACAACTTATGGCACAGTCTGTAGATGTAATGACTAAACATATGGGCTTTAGGATATTTGTAAAATTTCGGGACAAACTTTGTCTTGTTTCCGGTTTAGTCATTAAGAGGGGGTGTTAAAATATAACACATTATATAGAATGTAAAATCAGTTATGTAGTTGTTCGGTTGGTAACTGTACAACCACCTCTCTCTTATATAAATAAACCTCTGCCTGTATCATTTGTACAGCGCAGTTTTGTGCCTTCTGTCTTCTTTCTTCTTTTTGCATATTCTAACAACGAAAACCATGTCCTTGTCCGTGTACCCCCATCTTCTTATGACTATAGTTACATATATCTAGCTGCACTCTTATTCATTGACTCCTGTACCATGATTTGAATGACACCCCATCCTTGCACCGATATCCGTACCCCCATGTCTTCAAGTGAATATGCTCGACATTGCTCTTTATGTTCAAAGGGCCCTGACATGGTCATTTTCAAACATTTTGATTGATGCGTTAACTCTCCGCCTTTTGTGACTCGCACTATTTGATTTTGTTTTCATTGTTTTTATTCTTTAGTCCTGTCATTGATTTCTTTCTATTGTGCCTAATTATATGTAGAGGGATGGAATGGAGAAAATATTGTTGTGAAAGCTATTAGCTTAAGCAGCTAAATGTTGAAAGTGAGAATGAAAGTGAATGCATCATCTCCAAAGAAGCGCGAGGCAATTGTTTTCGTACATATAAAAAAACAAGAAAGCGTTTTGGCATTAATAACAATAACATCTTTCCCAAAGTAGAGTGATTCAACTACCCAAATAAGGTAACCAGCGTAAAAATTTATGGTTGTAAAATTTAGAGCCAGCTCATACAAACACGCTGTAAAATTGGTAGATGAGCCCTCTCAAAGACACCTTGGGAATAAAAATATTCAAGGTGTGGAACTTAAATGAAGTAGAAGATCAAAAACATTTCCTTTTAACCTGCCCAGTATATAATGATATTAGGTACAGTTACACGTCTTTGCTTTTATAACCTTATACATGAAGTATTAAATGAAGACAATCAAACAAATATTGATGAATTTTCGTGAAACTAAACACACATTTTTGTCCATGTATATATATATATATATATATATATATATAAATAAAATTATGTTTCAATACCTGCAGTCACATCCAAACTAAGTTGGTAGCATATAAGTCTAAAAGACGAGGCACGCTAAGCTAGGATCCGTGAATCATTCTTTCATTATATGTTTTTAGGAACCCTTTCAAAGTGCTTACCTAGAAACTTTTATGAAAACATTGTACAACTGAGAATCTCACATGCAAACCAGAACCGAGTTTTCTCTATGCGACAGATACTCTGGATGGTTTATCTCAAGTTGGAAAATGTAATATTGCCAGGAGGTCATTTAGATCCCTCTTAAACAATGTTGACCAATTGTCTTGCACTTCCAACCAATAAAGCATTGTGTAAGCTAGCACTCTTGAGCCTCCTACACATTAAGCATTGTCATTGTCACCAAGGCTTTGCATGCTATATGTTATATCTTTAGACCTTGCCACTTATGCTTCGGTATTGTTGTTTGTAGGACTTATTTAATATGTGTTTTTATGCATGCTTGACAAGTAGTTAACATAAGTAAAGAAATATATGCTTCTGGAAAACCTGTGATAGAAGATTTTTGTATTGATGTTTTGGATCACCCTATGTGATCCATAATCATGATGAAGATATGTTTGGACTGCTAGATAACTCAATTACACACTGTATGTCAAGGGGGCCCATCCAAGAGAGACCATCAATTATTTTCAATAATATTATATACCATTAGTCGGTTGTAAACTAGCCATTCAGAACTAGCTGATAACTGGTTATTCTTGTTACTAAAGAATTCTCCAACCTACCAATTCATCTAAAATAAGAAATACATTAATTTTTTGTTCTCTTTAGGAAGTGGTGAAGATTGTGAAACATCTGTCGTCTGTAGAAGTTGTCCTCCTTAGCAATGATGACTTTGGCATTTTCAATACAAATGTGGTGTTTGGTTCCATCTCAATGCTTCGCCAATGCTGGCTTCTCCACTTTGTTGGGACGAATGTTTGTACCATGCTCCTTTATTCTTGATTGAATTTATGTGGCCAACATCACTATGCAACTTCTGTTCCAAACGAACTTTTGTAATCTCAATCACCTTCTTTATCTTTTTCTGTGGAATGAAATAGAATTGATGTTTCGGTGTTTCAATATCCTGGAAATCTTGATAGAAATCCCTTTGGTATAAGGGAGGAATGGGTGAGGCTGATCTGTTGAATATCATCTACCAGATCTCCCTGCTTCTGTGCACATCACTTTCACTCCCCTCCTCTTGTTCCACCATTTCAATCTCCATGTTCCTCAAACAACCAACTTTTTCATTTCACTATAAGGCAAAGTATACATGTCACACAATTCTTCCCTAGTTATGATAGCTTCATTATAAATTTCCTACAAATCGCTTGGCTTCACAACTGGCTAAGCTGCCTTCCCCACCAGGTAGATTCCTAGGGTGCCCTGTCTTCTTTTGGCTCTGAATTTGGGTCTGATTCTGCCTAGAGACGATGGTAGAGTCTGCTTCAGAGAAGGGAAAGGGCTTGATCTGAGCACCAACGGACTTCCACATACTCAATTATCTCCATGTCTCTGATATACTTGGCCAAACTCACACGAGGTTCAAGAAAAAAAGAAATAAAGAAAGAAATTATATTAATGTCCATGAATGACCAAAAGCAGGCCCCTGGGACTAAAGAATACATCCAATTACAATAGAAAGTGCTAGGGTAAAAGTATAGTCGGATAAAAACAAACTATAAAAACTGAAGCACCAAAAATAAACTAGGGGGGTAAACCCAAAGCAGTAAAGCCCAAACCCATGTGGTTAAGGTACCAATACAGATGGGCTGCTTGGACCAAATCCCTTCACCTTCCTCTTCCCTTAGTGTTTTATAGCACCTTGCCACATGCAGGGATAGTTTCAATCCCTAAAACCAAAGTTAACACCTGCCATCTGGTTCTTCAATTGTAATTAAAATGAACACATTTTCAACAAAATCTGCTTTCCTAGAGACCTGAGTCCTCTTCAATCCATTGTCACTAACATCTTCCCATGGTAGGACTGTCCTGATCACGGTGAGAGAGTCTTCAGTTGCAGTGTGAGGGATAGGAAAGGTGTCAGTCTGATAGACCCCGCAGAATGGAACATCTTGCTTTTTAGCCATGCCTCTGTCACCTTGCTTCAACTTAAGCAGCTGTATCAGACTGGTAATGACAAAAGTACCTACACAATAGCCCAAGTTTAACATTGAATTTGCTGTTGGAAGTAATATGGCAGCAAAAACAAGCCTCCTTTTCAATTTGACATGATTTCCTTTCAAACGCACATGGTTTCTCCTATCATGTCAAATCACCCAACAGTTTGGACGAGTCTCAATCGTGAGTAACTGATGCACTATTTTTAGCAAAAACTTGAAATGGTCATAACTTTTTGATCCGTAAACTTCTACTTTGGAACTCTATGAATCACACAACTATGCTGTTCTACTTTCAACTTTGGAAAATGACAGAATTGCTTGAAAATTAGAGCTTTGTGACTGATTATCTAGTGCTATAGAAAGGAAATTGCAGAGAAGGAAATAATTCAAACTTCAACACCAAACAATTTTATCTTGGAAACCTCCAAGGAGGAAAACCAGTCGGGAAGGGAAACTGCTCTTTCTTCCCACTTTTATTGGTCTAACATAGACAATTACAGATTACAATAAGTATGAAAAGAAGCAACAATGTAAACCTTCTCTCCAATTACTTGCTTGCTCTGTTTCTACACCTTGCTCCTACAATTCCATTCCAGCACTGAAGATCTTGCTCACTACTCTCATTAAACTCTGCTTCTCGATCTCTCTGGATCTTCGAATGCCTATTCTCTTGTTCCTTTCATGCATTTATAGGCCTTCCCATGTCCTCCCGTGCACTGGAGGATGTGAAAGGGCATGGAAGGGAAGAGACACGGCTGGCGCTTCAAAACGCGTCCACTCGCATTCCATTCTTCTTTTCTATTCGAAAGTGTCGGACCGCCACCACAGGCAGCGCTTTCAAGACCGCCGCCTGCAGGAGGTGGTTCTCAAACGCCACTCTACACAGAGCGGCGGTTCTATCCAGAACCTCCGTTTACCTCATTTTTTCTCACTTTTCTTGTTTCTCCTTCTTGGTGCTAATGGAACTGATGAAGTGGTGTGTTTTTTTGGATCCCTATGGATCACTTTTGATCCGGGTGTCCGTTTGAGTCCTTTTTCTTAAACCACTTGTTTCGACGAGATGAACGCACTAGTCAACCAACCTTACCAATGGAGCCATTTTCGGGCCCGAAATCCACCATCCGGGGGCCGAAAAAATTAGGATTTAAGTTGTAATTCGGTTTTTTCCTATTTTAGGGCATTAATTAATTTTAGTCTCTTATGCATAGTAGGTTAGAAAGTTGACAATTCCTCTAATTTAGACATGTAGAAGATGTGTGGCAATTTTCGTGTCTGCATTTAATAAACACGTGAACTTACTAATAATAGCAGGTTCTTGTAAATTGCTAAAAATATTAAATTTTGCCACCTAGAGTAGATTTAGTCAAAGTTAGAGTTTGATTGACAACTCGAGTTGGGAGTTGTTTTCCTATTTATGAAGCATTGTAATCCATGATTGAATAATGAAGAAGAAGATTTATTCTCTTTTGAGTTCAAGATTTGCAGAGTAATGAGTATGTGTTAAGTTTGGCTACATTATCTGGTATCAAAGCAAGTTCGAGTCTTGGTGGAAAAAAAACAATGGCAAGAAGAGGAAAAGGAAGAGGAAGAGGAGGTGGTATTGCCCAGATGAATAGAAACATGTAGGATTTGCAGAGGCAAGTTGTTGCACTTGCTGCAATTATAGCCCAGAGAGGAAATCAAGGTGGAGATGACACAAATGAAGAAGTTTGTGAAGAGGAGGAAGCACAAGGACCACCCTTAGCTTTTGAAGAAAGGATGCTTTGAGCATTAGAAGGAAAGAATGATGGGATAAGAGTTGATGTTTTAGAGTATGGAGGTAGCCTAAAACCAGAGGAGTGATAGACTGGTTGACTAGCATGGGAAATTTTTTTGAGTGGAAGGCTATGTCAGAGGAAAAGAAGGTAAAATTTGCATGCACGAAATTAAAAGGTCATGCTATGTTGTGATGGGATCGCCTACAAAAGGAGCGGTCAAGAAAGGGTAAAGAAAGGATTAGGGCACGAGAAAGATGGAGAAGAAGCTAAAAGACAAATTTCTCCATGTGGATTATGCACAAACCCTTTACAAGAGGTTTCAGAATCTCGATTAGAACTTACAAACCGTGCAAAAATACATAGACAAGTTTTACAAATTGTCCATTCATGTAGAGCATGAAGAAACATAGAACAAATGGCTTGAGGTATGTGTTAGTGCGAAATCACAACACCCCCAAATGAGCTATAAAAATTTGCTTTTCTAAGGTAGACTCATTTGGTGTGATTTGCATAACATTGGATCATTCCCCAAGTTGTGGGACTTGCAAATGGGAATGATCCTCCAGAGAAGGCTGGTTCCTCTTCCTAATCCTAACACTAAACTACTTCTAAGGAAGGAAATGTGACTATCTACTCCTAATCTAACAATTCCAAGGGACCAAGGAGAGAGAGAGAGAACATGAAAATAAAGAAATCCTACACTACATAAGTGATAAGCACCGAACCGTGATCACAAACCCAACAACCCGAAATGGAGAGAGGTGAGTAATGGAGAGGATGGACAAGATGCATCACAGACCAAGATAAAGTTCACATAGAACACCATTTCAAACCCCTTAAACACGGCTCCCAAAACTTGCAATGGACATCGAGATATGCACAATATACCTTGCAATGAATGGTGAGAGGTGAGAAGAGACAACAAAATGAGCAAAGGATGGACAAAATGCATCACAAAATAGATTTTATTGCTCCAGGAGTTCACACAGTACACCATTAACGGGCAAGAGGCAGGAAAATGCCATTACAAAGCCAAGGGAGGAGGCTTAAACTCCACATTCGACCACGGAGAAGAAAGAGAGGGCGGCAGGGAAGAAGAATGAACAACCCTTTACAATGAATCCTGCCCCTGTATTTATAGATTTGATCGGAGAGAAGAAAGAGAGAAGGAAGCGGAAAAATGGGTTGAAGCTCAACCACTGTTGTTAATGCTTCTGATAAAATATGCCCCAAATCCGTCTTTCTGCATGATCCCTTGATTCGACGCCTTGAAAGAAGAGGAAATGACGGAAACAGATCGAATCCGATCTGGTTGTTGAGACAGATGGATCCTGCATTGAAGGCCCGAAGACGTTTCCTCCATTTTCCTTTACCTAACCTCCTCAAATTAAAGTCTCAGACCTCCATGGCATAGGTGAGGCCGAGATCTTTCCAATGGTGTCAGATCTGCAATATTTCGAGCCCTGAGTTGAAAGATATGCCCCTTCGAAGTTTGTATCGGGTCCGTACGAATGGACGGGGAAAACAGTTTGAAAAATGGGCCCCCTTTTGGTTTGGGACACGTGGCAGCCGGATTAGAACAAAAATTGGTCTTGCAGGTCCGCAATTTATCTTTTGCCCTTTGAACGAAAGGCAAATTTTCACTTTTCCCTCCGACTCCCGCCTTGGCTTTGACTTGGGTTCTAACGCTGACTTTTTCCCGACGGAGTTGTGGGCCATTTTGCAACTTTTACCCTTTTTGTGATAACAAGGGGCAAAGAATCAACTTTTCCCCCGACGCCCCGCTTTCCTCTGGGACACGCGTCAGTCTGGCGCTCGTTTGGTCTTCCCCTTTTTTGGATTCACCTTTGGAGAAGCGCTGTTAGGACACGTGGTTCCCTCTGCTGGCTCTTCCATACTTAGTCGATTTCGGACCTTTCTGAACTGTTTTGAACCCGAGGACTTCGGATCTTCGCCGTTTCTTCCCCTTTCTTGCTCGGTTCCTCTGCGGCACTACTCCTTCGTTTTCGAGCCCATCTGTAACTTGTTTTTGTCCTGGAATGTGAGCTTGCAGGTCTGAGTCATTTCCTTCATAATTTCCTTATGTGGAGTTGTCTTGACCAAATTTGCACTGGGGCGAATTTGGGATAACAATATGTAAATGGATTAAAATTTTCTATTCAAGATGAGATAAGCATGCACAGGATCAAGAGTGTGGAGGATGCCTATCAACTAACTTTAAAGGCCAAAGAAAAACAAAACTGTCAAAGTTTTAGGAGATCACCTGGGATTAATAGGGGCCTCATCCTCCTTTCGGGGACGAGTTGGTTTTAATCAAGGTAGAGGAGAACAACCTTGTGGAGTGGAAAAACAAGAAGATACAAGACAAGATCTCCCAAATCAACAAAGAGGTAAAAGATTTCCTAGGGGTAGAGGATATGCTGGCGGCAGAGGATGGGAGGCTCCACGAAGCCCATTTGTTTGCTACATATGTGGTGAAGAGGGCAATAGGGCATTCGAATGCCCGCATTATTATACACATGACAAGAGGCAAGCAAATCCTCCAAGAGTAAATCTTGTTGAAGCTGAACAAGAAGAAGAACATGACCTAGAAATTCCACTAGATGTGGGAGAAAATCTGATGATCAAAAGGACGATGATTGCTCCAAGAAAGGAGGTCAAGGGGGATACATGGCTACGTCATAATTTTCTTCGGGACAAGATGCACTTCAGGAGGAAAGGTATGTAATGTTATTATTGATGGTGGTAGTTGTGAGAACATGGTTTCAAATGATATGGTTGAGAAACTAGGTCTGCATTGTGAGAAGAATCCTAACCCTTACCGTATTGCATGGTTTAAGAAGGGAAATGAAGTCACTGTTGATAAGAGATGTTTAATAATTTTTTCTATTGGAAAAAGTTAAAAGGATGAGATTTAGTGTGATCTTATTCCTATGGATGCATGTCATATGCTTCTTAGCGGAGACCATGGCAAATTGATAGAAAAGTTATTCATGACGGGGGAAAGAATACTACTTTTTGGAAGGATGGCACAAAAATAGTTTTGCTACCTCTTAAGGAAGAGGGAAAAGCCGAAAATATGCTCTCTGAAAAGAATTTGTGGAGGCAAAGACAACTGAGTTTTGTTATGCACTGGCCGGAAATTAGGATGAACCTGTAAGTGTGCAAATACCAATAGAGGCAACATAATTAATAGAAGAATTTTCTGATGTTATTCTTGATGAGCTACCAGATGGGTTACCACCCAAAAGAGATATTCAACACCATATTGATTTGATCCTAGGGTCTTCACTCCCAAATCAAACAACTTATAGGATGAGCTTGACATTGCATGCAAAATTGACTAAGCAAGCGACAGGGCTCATGAGGAAGGGTATAGTAAAGGATAACATCAGTCCGTGTGCAACTCCAACTTTATTAACTCCAAAGAAGGATGGAACATGGAGAATGTGCGTGGATAACAGAGCAATCAATAAAATTACAATCAAGTATAGATTTCCAATACCTCGCCTCAATGATATGATAGATGTGCTTGTTGGATCTAGGTATTTCACCAAGATTGATCTTCAAAGTTGTTAGCATTAGATTCGGTTCGTAGAAGGAGATGAGTGGAAAACACCATTCAATACAGGGGATGGATTATAGGAGTGGTTGGTGATGCCATTCTTATTTAATGCACCTAACACTTTTATGAGGTTGATGAACACTATGTTGCGGGAGTACAATGGTAAGTTTGTTGTGGTTTATTTTAATGATATCTTGATTTTTAGTAAAACTAAAGAAGAACATTTGAGGCATCTGAGGGTGATATTTGAAGTGTTAAGGAAAGAGAAGCTCTATGCAAATTTGAAGAAGTGCATGTTTATGCAAGAGAGTTTGGTATTTTTGGGTTTTATTATTTCAACAAATGGGGTACAAATGGACTCAAAAAAGATAAAGGCAATTATTGAATGGCCTACTCCACGGAGTATAACAGAGGTAAGAAGCTTTCATGGTTTAACAACATTTTACAGAAAGTTTATTCAAATTTTTAGCAGTATTGTAGCACCTATAACAAATTGCACAAAAGGAAGGGAGTTTTTGTGGACAAAGGCAGCTGAGGATAACTTTAAGTTCTTGAAGAAGAAGGTGACAAAAGCACCTATTTTGGCACTACCAAATTTTGATAAAGTGTTCGAGGTTGATTGTGATGCCTCACATGTGGGTATTGGTGCTGTCCTAAGTCAAGGAGGGAAGCCAATATCTTCCTTTAATGAGAAATTGAATGAGGTAAGAAAGAACTATTCTACTTATGATGTGGAATTTTATGCAATTGTCAAGCACCGAGGCATTGGAGGCATTACTTAGTGCTTAAGGAGTTTGTGTTATTTACGCACCACATAGCCTTGAAGTATGTGAAGACACAAAAGAAGTTGAATATTAGCCATGCAAAGTGGGTATCATTTTTGCAGGGTTATACTTTTTCTCTAAAGCATAAATCAGGAAAACAGAACCAAGTTGTAGATGCATTAAGTAGGCGTGTGACTCTATTTACAACTATGGAGAATGAGGTGGTTGGTTTTGAAGCAATAAAGGATTTGTATTTTTCTGATTCTGATTTCAAGGATATTGTTGAAAGGTAAGTAGACCACTGTCAGGCAATGCAAATGATGTCCAGGATGAGTACCTTTTGCAGGATGGCTATCTATTTAAGGGATGACAACTATGTATTCCAGTTGGGTCTATGAGAGATAATATAGTGAAAGAGCTGCATAAGCGGAGGATTGGTTGGGCACTTTGGTAAGGATAAGACTATAGCTTTGGTAGAAGAGAAATACTATTGGCCAAAGATGAAAAGAGATGTGGTAAGATATGTGGAGAGGTGTAGAATTTTCCAAGTCTCGAAAGGCCATGCACGAATACAGGGTTGTATATGCCATTGCCTATTCCCAAGGACCGTGGATAGATTTGAGTATGGATTTTGTTTTGGGATTACCAAAAACACGAGGTAATGAATCAATTTTTGTGGTTGTTGATAGGTTCTCTAAGATGGTTCATTTTATTGCCTGTAAGAAAACTAGTGATGCAACAAGAGTAGCAGATTTGTTTTTCAGAGAAGTTGTTAGGGTATGGTGTTCCAAAAACCATTACTTCAGATAGGGACACAAGGTTCTTAAGTCATTTCTGGAGGACTTTATGGAAGAATTTCAGAACTAAACAACAATTCAACAAAGGTGCATATCATCCTCAGATTGATGGGCAAACAAAGGTGGTAAATAGGAGTTTGGGAAACTTGTTAAGGTGCATAGTTGGGGAAAAGCCAAAACAATGGGACTTGGCATTACCACAAGCTGAGTTTGCTTATAATAGCTCTGTAAATAGATCCACAAGAAAGTCTCCATTTTATATTGTGAATGGGAGTAATCCAAATGTGGCGTTAGATTTGGTGCGCTACCATTCGATGGTAGAGTCGATGATGACGCAGAAGCATTTCCCAAACATATATAACAATTGCGGAAGGTGGAAGAAGTTGCGAAATAGTAATGATAAGTATAAGGCAATAACAAATGTGCACAAAAGGAGAAAGGAGTTTACAAGTGGGTGAGTTGTTATGGTATACCTTCGCAAGGAAAGGTTTCCAAAAGGAACCTATAACAAGCTGAAGTACAAGAAGATTGGCCTGTAAAATCATGAAAAAAATGATAATGCTTATGAGGTAGAATTGCTAGGAAATTTTGATATTTCTCCAGTGTTTAATGTTTCAGACTTATATTCTTTTCATGGGGATAGTGAAGAAGGGGATGTTATTGAAGAAGTAGTAGATTGGAGGCAGAGGTTCGGTGAAAAAGAAAGAAGTGGATCAGATTTTAGACAAGAAAACAATGAACACGCGACATGGGCAATACAACAAATATTTGGTACATTGGAAAGGACTGGAACAAGAGGACAACACATGGGTCACAAAGTGGGAGATTAAGAAGCTAGATAAAGATAAATGGCAAAAATTTGAAGAAGACAACTTGCAGGAGTTGCGTTTTTTTTAAGCAGGGGAGAATGATGCACTATTTTTAGCAAAAACTTGAAATGGTCATAACTTTTGATTCGGGTGTCTGTTTGAGTCCGTTTTTTAAACCACTTGTTTGACGAGATGAACGCACCGGTTAATCAACCTTGCACGGTTGGAGCCATTTTCGGCACATTTTCGGGCCCAAATCCATCATCTAGGGGCCGAAAATTAGGATTTAAGTTGTAATTCGGTTTTTCCTATTTTAGGGCATTAGTTAATTTTAGTCTCTTGCATGCATTGTAGGGTTAGAATTAGAAAGATGGCAATTCCTTTAATTTAGACATGTAAAAGATGTGTGGCAATTTTCGTGCCCATACGAATAAGCATGCGAATTTACTAAAAATAATAGGTTCTTGTAAAACTCGCTAAAAAAGTTAATTTCGCCACCTAGAGTAGATTTAGTCAAAGTTAGAGTTTGATTGGCAACTCGAGTTGGGAGTTGTTTTGCTATTTATGAAGCATTGTAATCCATGATTGCATAACGAAGAAGAAGATTTTTTTAGATAGTTTAACGCTTTTGATCGGAGCTTAGAACCGGGGGGTTCTTGGGTCCCCTCCTTAATAACCCGTACATTTCAATGTCCTTAGACAAGATATTATGATTAATCCATCACAATCACAATCCGCGACCTCGATGCCCGCACCGACGATGCAATTTTTCCGCCGCTGCCGTTTTAGAGACATCGCCCGCCACCAACGCCAATGCCGATGATGCAAGGTCTGCCACGGCCAAAAGGAACCACCGGCCGCAACCACCGGTGATGCAACACCCGCCACCCTTGATGAACCACCCCAAAGGGATCACGCCCAACAGGGTTTGAACCTGGGTGGATCCGGACACAATCGTCTGTCTTAACCAATCCACCCAAACCCCATTGGTGAAGTTTGGATGGTAAACGCATTTATTATACCGAGGTATGAACTGGAGTGGTGGAGGAACACTTTCTCTAAGTGGGACAAGGGGGTGGGCTTGGGTCCTTATTGTCCACCGAGCGATTTGCGTTCGAGCGCCCGCTATGTTTCGCTTGGTCCATATAGAGAAGTTCGACCCTTACTTCAGGTGTCCCCATGGCCACTTATTGAAAGCATCCAATGAACTCAATGGGAATGGAACTTGGGTTGATGATTACAAACTACTTGTAACTCACCAATAGCCCAAAACCTTGAGTTCATAATGAAGAAGAAGATTTATTTCTCTTTTGAGTTCAAGATTTGCAAAGTAATGAGAATGTGTTAAGTTTGGCTACATTAGTATGTGATCGATCGTAGCAAGCAAAAGCCACTTTGTTATTAGTAAAGGATGTCATATGATTAATGCACCAAATTATTTACAACGATGATGAAAAATCGTCAAGTAGAGGACAATTAAGGCCTCTCCTCTTAAGACGTCATGTGCTTGTAATGGAGATTAACACGTCTTGATCCACTCCTGCATTTGCTAAAAGTTCAGGGGGGAGTTCTCTCCAAATGGCAATGGTTGAAGATTATATTATCAGACAAGGTGATGATGTCTCTAGTTTCCTTCATGATGCCTTTGAGTTTATAGCTTGGGTTGCTCCCTTCGCCATTGTGTTTATAGTCATTGTTAAATTGCATTTGCCTAGAGATAGGACGAGTTTCAATCCCTCAACAAGAGCAATTGCCTTTGTCACATTATGAGTGCTTCGGAAATTAATATTGATGACACTCCTACCAATGTCCTTTGTTGTCTCCGATTAGACACCCAAACCCTTCCTTGGCTAGATTACATTTGGATGCCCTATTAAAAGGTATGTTTTAAGTTCTTAGGAGAGAGCAGACTTCCATGTCACCTATTTCCAATTTACCTTCTTTATGCTTGTTCCTTTAACCAGGTTTTGACATTCAACCAATGAGTCAACATGTCCTTATCCTTTAATGTTGGTGTATCATGTTCTACGGTTTGGTCATAGCATTTAACAATTCTTAGATCTCTGCTTCAACGCTTAACTCCACACGCACACGTTCGCCAAGGTTATGACTTGTCTTTGACTATCTTGTTTTTCCTTTCTAGCCATAAGTTCAATGTTACTAAAGCCCTTCCTATCTTTCGGAGGTATGTTTCTTACACATTTTTTCTTAGACATGGCCTTGAGATTAATAGTGCTTTAATATCGGACGGTGCAGTAGGATTGAATAATGCCTATCAAAGGTGAAAAATGGATTTCTAGGGTTTGCGACTCGTGTTACATTAGTTTTCACGAATTTGAGGCGGCGTTAATGTATTTGGAGTCATTCACATCGTTCCTCACCTCCCACATCACGACATGTAGGGGTTAGGCCAAGGCATTCCACGTGACTTACGTTGGTTTTCCTTTGTATATATCTGCTTTTCGAACCTACCTGTGTTGGGACTCTGTGTTCCACGATTTTTGGGTGATATCCATCTTATACCCTGCCTGCGTTGTTTAGAAGAGAAACCCTTTGTAATTACCAATTGTGTTTGGCGTTAGGTGAGTATCGACCTTTTTCCATTCGAACCTTTGCCACGGAACCTTTGTGGAGAAAACGGTATGTGGGGTACCCCCTTTAAGATCATCTTGGGAGAAACCTGATGGTAATGGGTCAAATGAAGAGGGTTGATGAAGGCAAAGACTATCTTGTGCCTCTGAATGGCTTCCAAACCTCATTTAAAGATGCCCTTCGTGGTTCCTTGAAGACTAATACAAATGGTAGAAATTTCTAGAAAATTCCCTTGAGGATGCCCAAGTTGGATCCTAAGAAGAATGAGAAAGGATGCATGCTAGCAACGGATGGCACACTGGTTATTCAACTTGAAAGACTAGTGATGCCCGATAAGCTGGAGAACCGTGGCCTGATTGTTCGCTTTCTTGGATTCTGACCTTCGCCGGGGGTTTTCAAGGAGTGGGCTAAAAAGTTTGGAACACAAAAGGTGAGTACTCAGTTTTGTTTATCCTAATGGATATTTCTTGATCCTCTTTGCTATAACCGATCGTGAACTCATTTTTCAAGGTGGACCATGGTTCATGGGAAGGGTTGGGTTATTCATGAAACCTTGGCACCCCATGTTTAAACCGGATGAAGAACTCCCCTTGGTAGCCCCTATATGGGTTAGACTTTTTGGGCTTCCAGCTGAGTATTGGAATCAGAATGTTTTCATGGCAATTGGCAACACACTGGGTACTTTTATGATGATTGTTGATGCTTCTCTACAACTGGAACAAATGATATATGCAAGGATTTGTGTTTTGATGGACCTTAATAAACCATTGCCTACAAAAATATCTCTAGTCATAGAGGACAAGTGGGACCAAGTTTTGGACTATGAAAACATCCCCTTTAGATGTCGTTTATGCCATGAATATGGGCATCAGTACAGGATTGTAAGCATAAAGTTTTAGAACAATAGGGGGACAAAAAGACTAAAGATGATTTTATTATGCCAAAGAAGAAACAAATGGCAAAAAAGAACGGTAAAGAACATGTTGAAACCAGTAATAATAACAAATTTGCTAGCCTGTGGGAATAGGAGGAAGAGGAACCAAATGTATATATAGAATCATAGGTGTCAGAAACACAGATGAACAAGCAACAAACAACTCAAGTTCAACAAGATTATCGGAGCCCAGAATCAGCTGATTATTTTTCAAGCACAACCTAATAAGACTGTGAGTGAAAACATGGTAAAAAGCTACCAACGTAAAAATAAATTCCATGAGCAATTTCAGAACATAATCAACAAACAAAAGAGATGGAAGGAATGGAAAAAGCTCTTGTTGTTAGAGACTCTAAGGTGTCACATCAAATAGAGTCTACTTTAGGAATGGATCAGGAAAAAAACAAGAAATTTAAAATGGATACCAACACGAAGGTTGGGAGAAAGTCAAATCAAGTTAAACTTCAGCAGGAGGGCCAAAAGATGAGTAATTCGGGAACAACTCGGGACTTGTCCCAATTTTTCCAAAGCTCTTCTCAATGAAAGTGATCACTTGGAATATAAGGGGCTTGAAGGGTTCTCCTTCAAAAATTCAAGAACTTAAAAGAATGATTAATATTGATCATCCCACGATGGTTTGTATCCAGAAACCAAAGCCTCCATTGATCTTATGTCCGTGCTAGCTGAAAACATTTGGCCTAAAGCTAAACACCTTTCTATAAGCTCTCAAGGAGCTTCAGGAGGTATTGTCTCTCTTTGGGACCCAAGAATGATTACGGTCTTAAATTCATGTGCGATTAAGGGTGCATTATGTTTGCATGCCTATTCTAAAATGGAAGACCAGGAGTTCTTATTTTTTAATGTTTATGCTCCTCTGGTTATGGAAGACAAAAGACAACAATGGTAGGGTATGACCTCTATTATCCAATCTTTTCCTCAGTTCCTATTATTTTAGGTGGGGATTTTAATACTATCTTGAATATTCATGAGAAACAGGAGGTAATCCCCATATTGATGCGCTTTGAGTTTCATGACTCAATTCATTTAGATGCATCATTTGGTGGATGTGCCTATTGTTAATGGTATGATGACATGGTCTAATAGAAGGCAGGGACAAGATTGTATCATGGAAAGATTGGATCGTTTTTTGATCTTAGAAGACTTGGTGGTTAAGGGGTTGTGCTCTAAGACAATGATTAGCAATAATAGTGGCTTAGATCACTGGACGATATGTTTAGAAATGGGAAGAACTTCTCCATGCAAAGCCCTTTTAGATTTCAGCTCATGTGGCTTCGTCATAAAGATATTGCTAAGCATGTTCAACAATGGTGGGTGGAAGGAAAGCCCAGGTTTGGAACTCAAATGTTTATGTTTGTCAAGAGATTGACCTACTTAAAATTCAAGCTAAAAGCTTGGAATTGGAATGAGTTTGGAGATATTAAGGAAAAAAAAAAAAATTCTAGATCAGCTGGCAGATATTAATGCTCTTCACCGACATTCAAGTTTCTCTTTGGACCTTTTCAAGAAAGAATGTCTCTTGAAAGCAGAACTACAGGAATGGGAGATTAGAGAAGAAATTATGTGGAAGCAAAAATCTAGATTCAATGGTTAAAGGAGGGAGATAAAAATTCAGCTTTCTTCCATAAATCTTTGTTAGCTAGGAGGGCCCATAATTATATCCACTCCCTGTCCAAAGGAGACGGAACAAAGGTATATTTGATTCAAGGGATGCAGCAGTGGCTCAACAATATTTTCAGCAGTTGTTCACCTCTCAACCTCTGGATCTGGACTCACAACAACTTCTAAACATATTACCTAGCAATATTTCTCCACAAGATAATGAAAAGTTGACTCAACTTGTTACGGAAGAAGAGCTCCAAGGTATTGTCTTCAATATGAAGAGAGGCAAAACTCCAGGTCCGGATGGTTTCCCGATTGAATTTTTCCAGGCCTTTTGGGACATTATTAAAGGGGACCTATTACAAGTGGAAGAAGTAAGGGTGGATAAAACTATGCTTAAAGAGATATATGCCAAGACTATCTTATTCTCTTTCTAAAACAACTCAAGGATTGAAGGAACATTTGAAAGCCTTAGAACCCTTTCGCCAAGAAGTCGGGATGCAAGTGAACACTAGCAAAACTAAAGTCATGATTTTTCCTTAAAAGGAAGAGAAACAAATTAACTTTCTTTTTGAGTGGAGCTTTGGAAATTTGCACTTTATGGACAAATATATTGGGATTGACCCCTCATGTTAAGCTTAGTTGGGAAACTTTATCCAAAAAGGATATAGGGGGTTGGAAAACATCTTACCTACTTCAAAATAGGTGTAGGACAACTGAACTTTGGGATTAGAAAACTATGAAAACCCTTTTTTAGGATTTCTGGTCACCTAGGTTACTTTTCTTTATGGTTGTTGTATGGGGAGTAGCATGTCAAATCTTTTTGGAGACAATTAGAAAGAATTAAACAACTAATCACAAGCATTCTTAAAGTCAAATCAACAGTCCCTTATGAGATCCTGTTGGCTGAAGTGGGTACTTTCTCGATGGAAGCATCAACAATAACTTGTTTGCAAAGTTATCTAAAAAGGTTGAAAGCATGGATAATCATCGCTGGCCCAAAATGGTTGTGGAGGAAAAATTAGAGTGTAGAAGAAAACTTGGATGAAGCAGAACAACAAATGGATGAACAAATGGGGCATCAACTTTCAGGAGTGTCCTAACAACAATGGGAAATAAAAAACTATGTGATAGAAAAATTTAGGACTGCCATGTGGACAGAAGCAAATTGGTTGAAAGAAAGCATACTACATCAAAGAATTTAACCCCACTTGGGAGCATGATGAAAAATTACCTAGAGGTAGTTATCAAGGGTAAAGCAAGGATTTTAATGGCTCATCAACAAGAGGACCGGATCGCATCATCTACAAAATGTGAAACTAGTAGATGGACTATACCCAAGGAGGATTGGGAAAGGAGAACTTGTCTTTTCTACAACAAAGGGGTGGTAGAGATGGAATGACACTTCATCATGGAGTGTTCAACTTATGATGATATTCATATCTCAAACAAGATTCTATGAATAACTTGAAGGTTGGAGTTCAAGATTAAAAAAGCGAGTTATACGAAGAAACAAGACTTGAAAAGATCAGAAGTGCTCAGGGATTCAAATTAGAAGATCCGAGGCCTATATTGAAAAGAGTTTGAAATCATCTTAAAATCCCAACTTTTGGTCCCATGACTCTTGATTGTGGACGTCAATAAAATCTTTCATTTCATTTCATTGCTCTTATCCCTAAAACTAATGAAGTGGAAGATATCTCTAGTTTTCGGCCTATAGCCTTATGTAATGTCTTGTATAAAATCATCACCAAAGTTATAGCGGAAAGACTAAAACCCCTTCTTCATAAGATTATTTCTCCTGAGCAAGGTGGATTTGTTCCTGGTCGCCATATTCATGATGAGATTGTGTTAGCTCAAGAAATCTTGCACTCTATGGACATTCACTCAAAACCTTGCAATGTTTATTAGATTGGATTTATCCAAAGCTTATGACAGAGTGGATTGGGGTTTCCTGTGCAGAGTTTTGGCTCAATTTGGTTTTTCTATGGAATGGATTCAATGGTACAGCCTGTATCTCTTCTGTTTCCTTTGTTGTTTTAGTTAATGGCTCTCCTTAGTGAGAATGAAAACCCAAGCTTCTAGGGGCATTCGACAAGGAGATCCCCTATCACCTTTCTTATTCATTATTCTAGCGGAATGCATGGGGAGACTTGTCAATAAAGCATGCCAAGAAAAAAAAATTCATGGAATACAACTGGCTAAAAACATTCATCCAATATCTTGTCTCCAATTTGTTGATGACTCAACAATGCTTGGAAGAGCTACCTCTTTGGAAGCTAAACAAATCCATAAAGTGCTTCATACATTTTCGGCAACCACTTAGCTGATCAATCAAGGAAAATCCAGTATTTTCTTCTTTCACTGTTCTAGAAGAGAAGAAGAGCAAATTTTGAATATCTTCCATTTTAAGAAGGGAGTGCTTCCTTTACAATATTTGGGTATTCCTTTAGCCTCTAAAGCTTTTAAAGGATTGGCATTGGCTAATCAACAAGTTTGAATTAAAATTACAAAAATGGACTAATAAATGGCTTTCTTCAGGAGGAAGGATGACGCTAATCAAATCTGTCCTTCAAGCTATGTCAATATATGTTGCCTCTATGTTAAATATTCTTGGAACTATCTTGAAATAGATGTGGATTCAATTATTTTCAGAAATTCTTATGGAACAAAGTTCAAGATAAGAAAAAATGGTCCTTAGTTAAATGGGAAACTCTGTGCCAGCCAAAAAGGAAGGTGGTTTGGGATTTAGATCCTCCCCTAAGCAGAATAAAGCCTTAGCTGCTAAACTCTATTGGAGGTTGCTTGTTTATCCTAATGATCTTTGGGCTGCTACTTTCAGAGCAAAGTATGCTGAAAATAACCCCCCGGAGAAAATCATTAGATCATCCCTTCCTACTAGGGGTTCTCCGACCTTGATGTTTATCAGAATGGGAGAGGAAATTATTAAAAGGCAACTCTTCTGGATTGTTAATAATGGGCAATTAGCTAATTTTTGGACTGATTCTTGGGATGGACAACCCCCTCTTATCCTTCAATTTCCTCAGTTTCAGACTATTATGAAGCAAATGCAAGATATGGGATGGGTTAAGGTAGCTCATTATGGTAAACCATCTACTAACCCTTGGGAGAGTGGAAAAGTTTGGACTTTGGTTTCTGAATGGCTGCTTGTTATAGAGCATGATGCTCAGGTTCTGTTGCAAAATGTGTTGAAGGATCATCCTCTTTCTTTGGCCCCATTTCCTGACAAGCTGGGATGGGGACAAGACCCTTCTGGAAAGTATACAGTGTCCACTAGATATACCTCCTTGATGATAGATAATCCTCATCCTCTGCAGTTTCTCTTCAAGCACTTATGGCAACCGGTTATGTGGCCTAAAGTAAGTTTTTTGTTTGGCTTCTTATTCACAGAAGAGTCTTAACAAGGGACCAGCTTATGAAAGAAAGGTTTGCCTTCTCATTCAATGAGCCTTAACAAGGGACCAACTTATGAAGAAAGGATAGTGCTTTGTGCTTAGAAGATGAAGAATCTTCTACTCATCTTTTTTTCCTCTGTCCTTGGGTTAATCCAATTTGGAAACATCTGGCTGCTCCACTTTGGAAACATTTGGCTGCTCTGAATAATTTTGCTTCCTTGAACAGGTTTTTAAAGATTGATAGTCTCCTCCCTAAGGGACAAAATCTTCTTCCGGTGTTATGGAGTGGTGTATCTCTTCTCCTATGGAATATTTGGAAAGAAAGAAATAGTAGAATATTCCAGCAAATCAACAAAGATGGATCTTATGTTTGGGAAAAAACTAAAATCAATATAGCTGAAAGTCTAAAACACAAAATATCTTTGCCTCATACTCTTTCTACGGAATGGAAGCATATATGCAATCAGTTATCTCTTGATCCTAGGGATGCTTCTATGCCCCATTTTCATATTAATAAGATAATTGTAAGAAAAGTCAATTGAAAGCCCCTTTTGCGGGCTTTGGAAAACTGAATACAGATGGGGCTTCTAGAGGAAATCTAGGAAGAGCGGCTATGGGAGGCATTGGTAGAAACAAGGAAGGTGATGTGCAGTTCCTTTTTGCAGAGAATCTGGGTATTACTACCAATAATCTTGCGGAGGTGAAAGTGGTTTATAAAGGCATGCAAGAGGCTTTAAAAGTTGGGTGGCAGAAAATTCAAATTGAAGCAGACTCACAAATCATTATGAAGTTGCTGTCTGAAAATAATATTGGTTCTTCTCCCAACTGGCAAATTGCTAAGGAAGTTTGGAAGATAAAAACATTGTAGGAGAAATTTCAAGAAGTTCAGTTCAGTCACATCCCTCGTGAAAGGAATAAAGTTGCTGATGGCTTGGCTAACTGGGCCTTGGATAATAGGATCTTCTATGCTATGGTCTGCCTCCTTCATGGTGGTCCACCAAGCTCCAAGAAGACATCAGATATATTCTTAATCTTGATTCCTCCTTATGATTATCTCTTTGGCTTTACTTTTGTATAATGCTCAAGCTTGGACTAATAGTTTTCAGGCTTGGCATGGCCAAATATGTATATATTGATTTCCTTCTAATATAAAGTTTTGCTATTTTTTTAAAAATAAAATAAAAATAGTGCCTTAATATCCCGTGGATACATCATACACCCAATACCAGCCCATTTTCTGTAACAGCCAGGACCATATCTGGGAAGGAGTAGTAGATTGCCTAACAATTCTTCATCTTTAGGGCAGAGGATAGACATTGAAAGTTTCAGCGAGTCTAGTTACAGTGTTATCCTGCTAACAATTTTT
This sequence comes from Taxus wallichiana var. yunnanensis, assembly GCA_018340775.1. NCBI lineage: Eukaryota > Viridiplantae > Streptophyta > Pinopsida > Cupressales > Taxaceae > Taxus > Taxus wallichiana. Next base: position 1,024,622,836 of record CM031239.1, read on the forward strand.
GTAAAGCTCCCCAGCAGTTGTCAATAAAGATTCAGTTTAACCCTTAACATTGTTGTGTTATAATAAATTCCGCTGGAAGCAAACAGCATTTCGATTTGATTAGTATAGACTATTACTTATAGGCGGTTTCAGATGGTTTCAACAGAAATGCCTTGGCAAGGGTAATGTCTTCTCTTTAGATAGCCTTGTTTTGGCTGCTTCTGCATGTAATGTTAAAAAAACATATCTGATAATCAGCTGATTCTATGGTGAGATAGAATTGAAGCAAGGATGATTTTGAAGCTTTGGAAGTAGCTATGGATGCATTGAAACTAAGCATATTTGTTTTTAAAGTTTGAATCTACAAATAACTGCCTTTAGTGAAACATCTAGGCAGAGTAAAATATGTGAAATATTTGCCACCTGAACCTTTTGATGTTATCACGAGTTATTCATAGAATAAATGCATCAGTTATAACATTAAGGTTCATAATACGAGCTCTTGAATTAAAATGGCTTTGCAAATCAATTATCAAAGCCATGGATATAATTTAAATGCCATTTGGTATTTGATATGACATTAATTGTGACTGATTTCTCGTTTTCAATTTTATTTTAAAATGTTTAATTTCACTTTAAGATTCTGTCTAAATAACTGCCTTTAGTGAAACATCTAGGCAGAGTAAAATATGTGAAATATTTCCCACCTGAACGTTTTTGATGTTGTCACGAGATATTCATAGACTAAATGCATCAGTTATAACATTAAGGTTCATAATACGAGCTCTTGAATTAAAATGGCTTTGCAAATCAATTATCAGAGCCATGGATATAATTTAAATGCCATTTGGTATTTGATATGGCATTATTTGTGATTGATTTCTCGTTTTCAATTTTATTTTAAAATGTTAAATTTCACTTTTAAGATTCTGAAGACAAATAGCTTTACATGTGAAATTTCAACTTATTAGCTTCTGACAAAGGTAATTCTAAAGCAAATCAATAACTTTATGAACTTTCTTTTTCTGCATGAAGGAGCATGCACATGCTATCTGGGGTGAGAAAGGATTGTCATGTGTTGCACTTTCCAATTCGAGCGTGTCTGTTATGCATAGACTGAGGTAATATGAGGAGATGCTCCAAAGAGCGTTTGTGTTGTTTGTGCTGGTTTTTAATCTGGACTCATAGCTTCAAGGTTGCTCTCAAACAGGCCCCAACCATCATTAGATCGGACATGCACAGCAGCAGCTGCCATCCAATTGTTATATGATTTAAGTGTACTTCAAGAGCTGGAATTGAAAAAGCTGGCTCAATCAGCAGAAGGCCTTGAAGATACCTTGGACCTTCTACTCAATGCTCTTTCAAGTCGTCAGCCAGCGGCATGGCAAGCCAGTAATCCGTGCACAAAGATGGAAAAACAATATATGATTAGAGATATCTCCTGAGATGGAAGTACTCATTTGTGATCTGCTTCAAGCAAATTCATTGTGTATGCAATTTAGGTACTGACATGTTCACTGAGTGAATGAAGAGATGTTGCATAAATTAAAGGTCGACAATCATGTTGTCAGTGGTGCATTGCATCTGTCCAATCTCAAATGAATTGTCAGTGGTGCAATCCATCTCTCCAATCTCTAATGAACTGCTAAGTATTGTCATTCAAATCAGTTTTGATCTTAATGTTCAGATTTAAAGAAGAGAGATGGGAAACTCAAACAAAAATTTCAGTTTATCACACAGTGGCTGTTAAAGTTTTGAACCTCAGCATGCCAAAATTTCCTCATAATATCGAAAGTGCACTTGCTAGTGTGACTTCGAGTCCCTGAATTGACGGGTTTCACATCGACCAGGAAAGAAACTACTCTGCAGTTACTAGCATTCAAGGTTTAAAGGGCATTCACTAAATTTTATGATTTTAATGATGATTGTCATTTGAATGTTGGCCCAATGGCAACCTAACATTTCAGCTATATGAATGTTACTGAAAAGTACCACATAAATCAAGCTCCATACAGAAAATGCTCCTTAATTCATAGCTATTTACGCCTATAATATAGGAGAGCTGTAATACTTGAAAGTTGATACAATTAGGTGTAATTAATTAATAATTATTAATTATTATTAGCTGGCACATTGAAAGCATCGTCATTCAACTGACAAATCTATTCTGCTCCCTTAATCATGTTGACATTATAGATACTTATAGATTATATTGTTTTCTGATGTAAAAGTGACAAGGTCAAATATGTGACAATAGGTGGCAAACACCACATACAAACCGCAAGATCAAAACTTCTCTGTTTATTTGTTGAGAGGAAAACTCATTTTGGACCTGCTTATATAAACACCGAGTCTGTTTGTATAGCAAACATATAAAAATTCTTTTTGGGGTAGAATCAGTATAGAGTTCCTACTTGCTGGTACATCATTAGTAATGTAACTGACATCCTTTGGGAAAATCGCTATCATGTGTTGAGACATGATTATTGTTGTAACATATTAATATTCCTTGTTTTTTAGCCAGAAATTCTGCATTATGTGGCTTATACAAAATTTTGAAGAGTATGTTCTCATGGCTAATATAGTCTATTTATACATCTTTGTGCTCTTCAAATTCATACACTTCCCGCATAAAATATGTTGTTTTGGCCACCTGATAAACACGTTTCAGAAAGGCTCAAGTCCTTATAGCTGCCTCAGTTGTGAAATGCTCATGAATGTTTCCTGTGGGCAATATGAGGTATACATGTCTTTAGTGTGTGACAGGATTCTAAAATCCTCAACTTGGATTGTGGCCATCTCTAAACATGCTTATGTGCTCGAGGCATAATATATCTCCACGATAAAGTTTTAAGAATGTGATTTATTTTATAGCTTAATTTGGTTGAAGTTTTGAAACTTGGTAGTGAAAGCTTGATCACGGGAAAGAGTTTGTCTATAATGTAATGTGATTTAATTGTGGTAAATGTAGCTGCATACTTCTTGAAATCTAGGATACGGATACCAGATAGATGTACAACTCATAATATGTTGTTTGTTTGGTATATGTGGAGTTAAGGGACTCCAGACCTGTAATATAGAGGAAGACCAGATAGGTCCATCTGAAAGCACCTTCATTTACTTGAGGAGTATTTAGATTAAAAAACGATAGTGAGAAGAAACTTAACTTGTTACTTGTTAGAAAACATCAATTTCAAAAATGTTACAGAAAACAGATTGTCACCACAGAACTCCATCCTTGTAATCATCACACATTTCCAGCTTTTATCTTTTTTTTTTTTTTTTTTATATATGAAATCATAAATATGTACCCATATCTAGCATGGGACACTGGTATTAAGATGAGTGTAGGCATCACAGATAATAATATGAAGAGCGTTGGCAGGTGTTGTGGCCATCTGGTTGTGGGCCTGACAAACAGTTCATGCGAATCACAAAGTGGATTATGTATTATCTTTAAAACGAGCACTTTTTTCCTTGTTTTTCCATTATTCTGCTTTTTCTCTGTCTCACTCTATGCGGTCTTGCTTATTGTTCCATTGCGGAGTGATAATCTTCAGGACATTTTGAGTTTTCTTTTGACTGACATCAATGACAGGTAATCTTTTCTTTTCTCCTTCTGGAGTAAACTCATTGTAAAACCCTCTGTAATAAAATCAGTGGGTATCTGCTGGGTAAACGGAATTATTTTTCCTAAACGGTTTTTCGCCCAACTTACTGTGCAGCCTTTGCCGTGATATTTATCATTCTTCAATATATCTAGTATTTGCTGTAGCTTGTTATAAACACTTTGGCGGTGGCCTGTAAAATTCCATCATTCACATTTTCCTACAGTTGCCAAAGGAAAGCAATAGCATACAAGAAAGATCCACAAAATTTGAACGGTTTGAAGTGTGGATTTGAGAGGTAAGTTCATCTAACGTTTAATTCCCCCGCCTCATTTTTTCCTACTTCTAGGCTTCCAGCGGCTAAAACTTACGGTTTAAATTTTTTTAGGTTTGTTTAATAGGGTTTCAAGTTTTCAACTTCAAAAATGCTCCAGAGAACAACTCCATCACATGCAACTATTGTGTGTTTAAGATGAGTGTGTGCATCAATCTCCTAAAATACCATGTAGCATGGATTTCAGGGATTGCTGTGCGCATGTGCCACAAAGCACAATTTGAGGCTCAAGAGAGTGACGGCTTCTGTCCTTGTTGCCTACGAGGAGAAAGAAAAAGAAAAAAGAGGATTGCTGAAGAACTTGCAACCGTGATGAATAGGGGAAGCAACAATTGATCCTAATGAGTTAGGAGCCTCTGGTTCTTCTTCGTTGCTCCACAGTAGTTCGGGAGGGGACTCATCTCTGGAGACAATCAAGGTTTACATGAACATAGTTTTTGTTCGTTAAAATACCCTGGGGCACAACCTTCACTTGAAGGTACGACTTGAACCGGGAATTATAGAATGAAGCAAGGGTGGTAGTGGGAAACTTCTAGTACTACAACATTCCATTCAACGTGGCAAAAGTCCATATTTGGAGTATTTGGTGACCGCATTGATCGTTACTACCCCTACTCATTATTTGAGAGGCCCATTGTTGGAGGATGTTATAAAAAATACACAAATAATTGTAGACTACCAAAAAGAATATGGTGCAAAAAGGGCTGCAACATTTTATCTGATGGGTGGATGGATGGAAGGAACCACACTTTGATTAACTATCTAGTGGCTTCAAGTGGGCAATTGGTGTTCTTGAAGTAAATTTATGCATCTAACATAGTGAAAATGCAAACACTTTGTGTGATATGTTGGGGAGATGATTATGGAGGTGGGTGTGGAGAATTTCGCGCAAGTTGTGACTGACAATGCAACAACGTATGTAGTAGAGGGCAAACTTCTTAAGGATAGCCCCCTTGACTTTTTTGGAGCCCATGATTAGCCCATTGCATTGGTCTCTTATTTGAGGACATAAGAAAGATAACATGGGTGAAAAATGTGTTCAAGAGGATAAATATCACAAAATACATCTACAATCATCCTTGGGTGCTAAGCTTGATGAGAGAGCGCACCAATGGAAAGGAGCTTGTCGACTAAGACTCATGTGATTCACCACAAACTTGATCACATTGCGAGAGAATCATGCGGCCTCGTTAATGTCTCTTAAGCAAATATTTATGAGCACATGGTGATTGGAGTCTCCCTCTGTGCGAGAAAGGCCGAAGGGGAAAATGTTGTGAAGACCTTTTTGATGATGTGTTTGCAAAAGACCATGGATGAGGTCATCAAGGTAACTTTATACCTAACTATTTTTATTTATCATTTATTTTTAATAATTTTTCTTACTCAAATTTCTCTTAATTTTAATTTTAAAATTGTAGGTTATTTTGTTTTAGGTGTCAAAGCCTTTAGTTAGAGTTCGGTGTTTGGTGGATGGAGACAAAAATCTAATGGGGCATTTGTATGTGGCCATGGACGGGGCCGAAGAGGCCATAACAAATTCTTATGGGAAAATAAAAATATGAGCTTGTTTGGCACCTAATTGATTGGAGATAGAACTAGCAATTCCATCGACATATACATGGAACAACCTACTACTTGAACCCCAAGGTTTTTTTGCCGATTCATTTAGGGCCGATGAGGAGGCCATGGATGGCTTAAACCTATGTCACAAGGTACACCAAATTTTATGAAAAAAGTTCGAACTTCGCTTGAACTTTATCTATCATTTTTAGACCGCATTTTTAAAGTGATTTTCCATGTGTGTGTGTATATATATATACACTAAGTGAAAGCAGAGGATGGAAAACTTTCTCAATCTGTCTCTTTCACATATTTATGTATTTTTCTCAGAAAATTAAAATGATAAAAAAATCTTTTGTTCAAACTTTAAGATGCTTTTTTTTCGAACTTGAACTGAACTTTATCCTCATCGAACATGAACTCGAACTCGAACCTTGTGATTGAGGTCTAAACACATGCATAGAGAGGATGATCTCTGACAAAGCCACTAGAGACATAATTGTGAATGGGTTGCAGATTTACTTGAACTGCAAAGGAGAGGCTCTTTTCTTCACCTCTATGCATTTGAAGGAGAACGACCCATTGACCAAATAAAACAAAATTCAAATCGAGTCCTTTCATTGTAGTCTCGTTACTTCTTTATAAATGCACTCCTACCGGACTTGCACGTTATAAATGTCCTACTGCAGATTTGTGGTGGGAAGATGATGGTGTAAAAACACCAAATCTTAAGAAGTTACTCATCTACGTTTTGTTCCGATCATGTAGCACTTTTGGGTATGAATAAAATTGAAGCATGTTTGAGGCCATTCACACAAACAAGTGCAACAGTGACAATGCAATGCCTCAATGATCTTGTCTTTGTGTGGTACAACCTTCATCTTCATTTTAGACAAGTGGAAGGGCAAGATAGTCATGCGGCAATTGGCTTGGATAATATTGATACATGCACATACTGGATTGTTGAGTGCGAGGATGTGCAACAAAAGCTCATGTTTACCGAGGAGATCACAAATTTGGAGGGAAACAAAAGAAGCTATAGCGATAGGGAAAGCAGATGCATCGAGATGGGTTGGTGAGGATTTGGATAATATGTTTGTGGATGATGTTCCTCTAGGGCACAACAAAGAAGTTAGAAATGATTTTATGGTGCATTTATAACTAGTCTATGAGCATTGGAGTTTGCATTCTTCTTTTTGTCTAAAATTGAGCATTGTAATTTCATTTGGTAAAAAGTAATAGAAAACGTACATACATGTTCTCTACATTCATTTCATTTTTTAACGTGTTTAACATGTTATTTCAGTTTATTAAATTATTTTATGGATTTATATAATTTTTTAAAGTAGTGAGAAAGTTGCTGAGTAATTGCCGAGTTTTGAGTACGAGTCAAATTTTTGGTCTACCAAGTAATTGGTGAGTATCAGTTTTTAAACTTTGGTAAAATCCACAAGGCATTTCAGAATCATAAAACCTGCAGGTGTGTCAATGATACAATCCATTTTGTTACAATCACCGATGTTGCAGCTCTCTATACCTTCTCATCACTCTCTAAAATGAACATTAAAGGAATCCATGGTTCTAGCAGCATGCAAATATGATGATCAGTGATCTAGGTGGCAGTTCTACTCCTACGGCATCAATGTCAGACTCAGAGCTATGGTCTGCAGCAACATGTGCAACGGTATCCTACTTAGCTGAGGCCTATGCAATCCTGAATCAGTTGTGGTCAGGCGTCACAATGGCATTCTCATTGGCGCATGTATTGTATCTCCATGCGGTCAACCCTGTCTTCTTCCCTTGTGGGATGGTGCCACCCATGACTCAAGTGGTTCTCCTCACAGGTTGAGGGGCAGCACCCCTGTGGGGTTTGGGGCAGTAACCTGCAGGCTGGAGCTGTATATTATTTTATGACAAAACTCAACTGTAATGAACAGAATATGAGGAGTCACACGTGAAAGAGCAGTTGTTTCATTTTTCATAACAGTTTCTTTGTCTTCTGCAACATTGTTACTGGTATGTACATACATACATAGTGTTAGATTAAGGAGATAGACAACCATTTTTAGACAGTGCTCGAGAGAGGAGATAGAGAACCATTTATACATAAAGCAAAGATAACCATTTATTTTTTGTAGAGAATGCCATGTAGAGAATAATAAGATTATTAAAAATATTACAATTCTATACTTTCTTATGAATGATATTTCCCTTCATGGAGATGTCTCTCTCATAAGGTGTGAAATCCACATGCAAGCATAAAGGGGACAATTTTATTTATAACTTTTATGTGCGAATACTGTTAAAAACAGGGGCAGTAGTGTAAAAAGGCGGTCCCAACAATAAGATGATGTAGTGGTAAATTTGAAAAATAAGGGGGAATTTTTAAAATACGTGGTTGCACGTTTTATGAACATTTTTACTTGGTGATCCAGTATTTCTATTCCGATTTCTTCTTTCTAGTTTACTTCTGCATATAACACATTTAGATTCCAGCAATTTAGATCCACCTGATATCTCATAGGATTCGAATCTAGCCATGTTCACCTCTTCAGTGTATTGTGCATGGATCGTTGCTTCAAGTGGTACTTCTTATGTGAACAACATATGGATGGATGACTAGTATTGCCATTGGAGGTGTCACTTTCCTGTTTGACCCAGCTCTCAATCCAGGTGCCATTAATTTGACCATCCGATGTTGGGGATGTAGAATTCTTGACATGGGTATAACTTATAAGCTATTTTTGGTCGCTTATTCTAACCATTTTTTCATTCCAACTCCAGGAGCATTAGCTTTCTTTATTAAGGTCACATAGACTAATGTATTGGGCACTGGCATTTTTGAATTGTCCCTGTTGGTTTGTCAATAATTGTCAACGGACAGTTTGCAGCTACTAAGGAAATGAATTTTCTCAGATTATTGCTATGAACAATCTTTTCGTTTGAATTTGGTTGAGGTGGGGCATAGGAAAATATTTCTATTTACGTTTATGTCATGTCTGACCCACCCTTACTCTCAGAGTTGGCTTCTGTAAAGCACCATAGTATGAGTAACATGATTCCCCACTGGCAACTATACTTGGGAACTTCACAGAAAACATGGTGAATTATGGCACACAGAAAACAAATCCTTGAAGATGGTGTATCTCTCTGGGCTTAGTTGTGTCTCCTGCATCTTTGAAGACTATTGGAGGTATGTTTCTTCCATAGAACTACAACAGTGATAGAACAAGGGCACCTGGAGAAGGTTCAGTCTGTTTTTGAAAAGATCACGGGCACCAAGAATGTGGAAGCCGAATTCCAGGACATGGTGGATGCGAGTGAATTGGCTGGAATTCCGACATCCCTCAGGAGTATTCTGTAACTGATAATTCGTCCACACTCAGTAATTTCAAGCTGTACGCCTCCAGATATTAACCAAATTGATATTGTTCTATGCTACTGTTCTTTTCCATAGTTTTGATTTTATTTGGTGGAAATGCTTCTTTTTATTCTTCTGTCATAACTGGAGTTGTGCATTGCCACTTCGACCTTGTATACATTGCCACTGAAAACAAATGGAGTTGCATGCCCTGCTAATTGATGGTGGACTTCGGACAGTATGTCATGTATGGGAGTGTGAGTCCTGTTAAGGGTAGATTCATTTAATATGAAGTCGCAAAGCTAGCGTGTGTATAGCTGTCTATGGGAAAATATTTCCAATATTCTAGATAGCCTATAGCCAAACTGGTGAAATTTATAAAGCCTTATGGCCAAAACAAAAGCTAATTGCAAGGAGGAAAATTTTAGGTTTATATAATTTTATTGTCCCGAGATCGGCCCTTCCAATTTCCCTTAAATCACCATTTTAGGTCACGTCTCCAACTATATTTTTCTCTTGAACTGAAATAAGATTACATACCAGTGATTTTAAAAGTGTAAAATAATTTCAGCTAAGGCAAGGGAAACATTTGCCAGTGAATTGAGTTAATTGAATGCTCGACAGAGTTGAAATTCCACGTACTGGTGCAGAAAAGAAATAATATAAAAAAGCAGGTACATCTCAACATGATTAAATATGCTGACATTCACATGTGGAAATTATCACCCCCATAGTCAAAGTTTTTGTGTTTCGTCTGAGAGGGTGAACTTTGTATTGAGATCTTTTTGACTTGAAAATAAAGAGAATTGCCTCAAGGAAATATCCTTGCAAACAGTAAAGGTTTCTCTGTGAGGAGTGAGGAGAATGAAGGTATAAGACCATGCACCCATGATTGTTTCCACAAGGGGGCTAATGACATATCCATACATGTATTTGTTGCTGGCCAGTGCTGGACCTGGCGATCTTGCTGGATTCATGGATCCTCCTGAGACTGGCCTGCAAAACCCACAGCAGCAACAGCTTTTTCATAATGTGTTTGTCTAAAGGAAATTATATAGATGGTAAGTATTGCGCGACATGTTCTGTAATTTCTATAGCTTACCCTGCAAAATAGTTGTTATTATGACTGCAGAGCCGACGGCTATCCCTTCAAGGTTGACTATCTGCACATTTTCAAACACATAACATGATCTCTTCGGGATAGTATCCAAAACTACCATAACATTAAAAGGTTCAAACACATGGTCCCATTATTCTGTCAGAATTATATAAGGTGGTCAAAAAAATTTGAATGAGGTGAGGCAATTACTTTTTAAAGAGCTTCTATCACTTTATATCTCATTTACTCTCAAAATACTTGTGTTCATATTGAAATGCATATAATCAAAACGGTAAAAAGGACTGCTTGAATGAACAACTAAACTTTGTATTGAGAATTCGAGAAGTACATGGTTTTTATAATTTAGGAGAATTATCTTGATATTTATGAGCATTAAAACAGTTTTCCAGATGTGGCAAAGATCGTGAACCCACCCAATCGCCCACACTGTTAAACAAAAAGAGTTACTAGCAGGCAGTAAATTTCGAAGACTGAGAAGCACTAGCTGCTGGCAGGAATTTAAGAGAGATGGAGAGAAAACACAGAGAAACCAGGAAAGCTCAAACAGAGATGAACAGTTGCCAGTAAACGGTAGGCTTTCTCTATGATTCAAGATGATTCTTCTTCATTGAATTTGAATAATAAAACATCAAAATTTAAAGAAAATGGTTCACTTTCAAACAAAATTATTTGCCATTGAGCAAGAGTTCAATTGTAGATGGTGTTGTCCAATGGTTTACTTTTAGCTTTTTTAAGAATTAATTTGGTGAATTCCTATTACAGGGTGTTCTATGGCTTAGATGCCATGACCGAAGAGTATCTCTTCCATCAAATTCACTCAGGACCTGTGCCTGGCCTCTTCTGTTGGGGTATGCCACACCCATAATTGGATGTGGTTCTTTACCCAATTTCAACACTTACTTTTGTACATTTTTGTCATGTAACGTCTACTAGGAATTCAAAGTCTCCACTCTGAAAGCCCTGACAATTTTCCATTTGAGCTCATTCCATTCAACAGGTTTGCTTTTTAGCTTTTACTTGTACCTTTTCATACAAAATATGATTGTTTTGCCTCGTTCCATATATTTTCTCAGGTTTTCAAGGTCTTTCCTGGATGCTAATAAGATCCCAAATTTCCAAAGCAGCCTCCATTGTCCGTGTTATTTTCTATATATCTATGCTCTAAGTTTTCATGTAAAATATTTCAATTTCACCTATGTACCCATGGCCATTCCTTGCCCAATAACAAGACCTACTACAAGGTATTGCTTATTGAGAAGACAGACAGCAGGACATCATGTTTACAAACTGGTAAATTTATTGTAGATTTGTAACTTGGAAATTAAAACTGGAAAAATATTAATATCCACTATATTAAAGCTAATCAAGACTGGAAATTAGATTCGAAACAATATTAATATCCACTATATTAAAGCTGATCAATATTATGGAAATTAAAACTGAAACAATATTAATATCCACTATATTAAAGCTGATCTATACTATGGAAATCAGAACTGAAACAATCTTAATATCTTTCATATTAAAGCTTGATCAATACTATTAATAGCCACTAAAACCAGAGCAACTCAATAAAAGCGGAGAGCACAAGTTAAAAGATGACAGCTAACCAGAGCAGCTCATAAAGTCAAAGGGATCAGCAACGTATGTAAGGTAAGCCAACTAGTCATTCTTAGTAATAACGAGGGTTGAGAGTAATATTGTTGCAACCTCCTTGTAAAATGATGTCCTCTAGCAAATGGACGAGCTAGCGGAACTATGGGAATAATCGTCACATGTATCATTATTTATTTAATTTGCATTCAAGAGGTGAATTTAAGTCCTGTAATGATTATTATAGACACCAATTTGTGCATATAGATTAAAGTAGAAGTGAGCTTCTAGGCTAAAAAAATAGAAAAGAAACTGATTTTTGTCATTCATGAGCTTCAATCAGTAGACTCGGCCATTCTATATTTAACTGTAGTTTCATGGAGTGTCCACCACTTCCAACCTGCCAACATTCACAATGCCCTGTCAAACTCAGCCAGATCAAAGTTTTGTCCCGTTGATACTCACAAATTGACTTAGATTAATGGAACTGGTTGTTTCTGCTAAATGATGAAATTTTCGATCTAACAAAATAAAACTTCAAAAAGGAGATTGATGAAATTACCGTGCTCACATCACTTGCAACAACATATACATGGACTGCAGCACTGTACCCTGAGGACTAGAAATACGGGTGTTTGATACACCACTAAACATTGCGCCGAGTGCAAAACAAGCCGCTACTGCTCCTTCCAATTATTGAGCTCCAATATATGTCTGAACCTGCAAGTGAACTGCTTCTCTTGAATTAACAAAAACTGGAAGCTGACAGTGTATGTCTATGAGTACTAGTTTCTATGTTAGAATGTGTTTACATACCAATATGTTACTGAAATGAAATAAAAGATGAAACAATTTCCTCATAACATTATCTAATGAAATTAGGCAATTATATCTTACTACATGAACTTTTGAATCTAGGGAACCAATGCTAGCCCAAGGAGTATATTCGAATCCAAAACTCCCATAAAAACAATATTTGAAACAAATAATCACACCTCACATATCTAATATCTTTAAGTCGTTTTTGCACCTCGATAATGGATCACAGAACGTAGTTGAAACGTTGTTAAAAAAAAAAAAACCCGTTAAAAGCCCAAACACTAGAAAAAAACCCTCTACTATTTTGTAAGTAATGTACCAAAACTTAGAAAAATCCTCTGCTATTTTGTATGTAACGATTCTAAAATTCGAAAAAACTCTTTGCTATTCAGTACGTAACATCCAAACTGTATATGTAATATCCAAAGCATATATGTAGTACTCTAAAATCATGTACATATTGATAAATTCCATCAATTTTTGATTAAAATCATGCTCGTTACGTCGATAGACATTCTACAATGGTAGGTGGGGTGATGATGGGGGATGTAATATCCGTGAGTTCAACAATTAATTCCGATGTTCACTTAGTTTTTCCTTTTTTTTGGAGAAATCAATGGAAAAATCGTAATATCTTGGCTCTATAGTGGAGTTGGGAGTTCATTAGGTTATGAAAGAACTAGCAATTGTGGTATGCAGAAAATTCAAGATAGGGGCCTTGATTGATATCTCTGTGCATTTTTCAAATAGATGTATTTAATATATCTCAGTACTAGTTTGGTAAGGACAACGATTGAATTGTCTCTCAAAATGCCATGTTTATTTTGTAAAGTCGATTGCCTTTGATATGTGGATGTTTCCCTTTTTTGATTGCAAAGGGATGTTTTTTGAGCCTAGTTAGATATAAAATGGAAGAATATGCAGCTAGGTCATCATTGACATGTTCAACTTCAAAATTTGTATGACTTTGTCAAGATGGTCTATATACCTTGTTTTTTCAAGAGGCGGGTGCTATCTTAAGCATTTTTGGGCAAAATTTACCTAGGAGAGGGCCCTAGCACATAAAAGCATCAAAGTGTAAGTAGCAAGTGGCACCAAGGCTCACCAAGCTACAAAAAAAAGGGAGAGGAAAATATAGAGTGATACCAACACAACCGATTGCCCGTGAGGGATTGCCGGTCTAAGCAACATCATCGTAATGTCTAAATGTCCTCAAATCATCATAACCAACTCACCAAAATAGATCAACCACACACTTGAATAGCCATATGACAGAGTTACCATTCCGTGACTACCTTGACTGGAGAACCATTTTGCCAAAAATTAGAATTATCATTCAAAGAACCTTGGGATTGGAGGACTAGTCTTGCCATCTATTATTTTGCTATAATTCAAATTTATCATTCAAAAACCTTGGGATTGGAGGACTAGTCTTGCCATCTATTCTTTTGCTATAATTCAAATTTATCATTCAAAAAACCTTGGAACTACGAGGGACTAGTTCGACCCAACAATCGTAGTGCTTGTGTGTGTAGGGTAGCCTACCTTGTACTCATTCATATTGCCAAAAAAACATACACATATATTGTTTCAAGCAATGTATCACAAGAGTAGGAAAAGGTTTAGCAACCGAGGCAAATTATTATGGTCCTTACTAGTTGTAAATATGTACATTTTTCATTTTCTTTTTATCTTCCATGTAACTAGATTTCTTTCAAAATTCTTTCCATAAAAATAGCTAATATAGCGACTTACTCAAGGATGGTAACATCTTCATCTTCTTCCTTAGTCGAGCTTCCTTTTGCAATTGAAAGGAATCTAAGCCCCATTTGAAAGTTGCACCTTGTACATCACCACAATCTCCATTTGCCCTTGAAGGAGCATGTTGATGCTTTGCATGATTGCATTGAAGTGATAGTTGTTTCCACCTTTGTTTGTGAGGAGGGCTCTATCCATGCCTGCATGCCCTTGGCGGGTAAGAAATTCCTGCAACGTTGGCCATTGTGTTGTCTCGCGTTTAGACATTGTGCCATATTGAAGAGGTTTCACGGCGATTGGTATGTCCAAGATCTTGCAACAAATTCAACATTATCTCCTTCAAATCCTTGTCCTATGCTTCACCCATTTCTCTCGTCACCTCCCAAACTTTAGCCGCCCATAATTGTATATGTCCTGGGTTCTTAATTTCTCAATCTAGAAAGGAGAAAATTTCTTCAATAGCCTTTCTTTGTAATTCTCTTTTTCCTCCTTTTTTCGTGTGCTCTATTTTAGTTGTAAGAACCATTTTCGGGAGTAGTGAGTAAACATGAATGAATGAAGTGCAATGACACCCTCAAATTCAAGACCGCTCCCACACTTTGAGGTGAATGCTAGAGTCATTCACATGGTGCAAATTTGAGGCATAATTACTTGATATACTTATTGGGTTGGTTAGTTAATTTTTATACATGCCAACTACGATATCACCGATCCTACCTTCGATTATGTCATTCAAACAATCGCACAAGGATGCATCTTTGTAAAATCTAGTCAAGAGAGTGTTTTCTTTTTAGATTGAGAAGAAACCCATTGCATCCATTGATACATTGCCTTAGGTCCATTGGGAGATCACGAGTCTAGAAGAGAATAGGTGAACAAGCTCGAGAAAGGAGGCTAACTCCCAAATTTATCGCTTTATCAACAAATTGATTGCCTTGATGTCAAATGTGAGAGAGTTTTACCTCCACTAGTTGGGAAGATATGAATTCCTCCTCTTCCTAAATGGCTCATAGAGACCATGGATTGATTATGCCCTCTTGCATTTCATTAATCCAAATATGGAAATCCCCTTCAACGATGAGCTTCTTCCATGCTTGCTTAGTCACTTCTTTGAGACCCATGAGAAGGGCAAGTCCTTCAACTTGGTCATTTAATCCAGCTTCCCAACTCAATTATCTCTTTCCATACAATTTTAGGCATTAGCACCCCACAAACCCTTAACATCATTGACTTCATAAAGAAACAAAGCATGACAATATTGAATGACCGTGGTAGTACTCACAATTTCATCAATCATTAGTTGGTGTTATGCCTAAATTTCTTTGTTAATCAATCCCCAAAGTTTCACGTCATGGTTTCAAATGGAGGTAAAGTTAGTTGTTCAGGAAAGTACCATAAGATTAAGCTATCCATGGGAGATTACTTACTATATGGTCCTTTTTCTGTCATTTCAATGGGGTTGTAGACATTGTGTTAGGGGTCTAATGGCTTACTACCTTGGGAATTGTTGAGATGAACTTCTTGGATTTGTTCATGTGGTTCCATTATAAAAGGAGGAATTTTTGCACATGATAAACAAAAATCTCCACGCTTTTGAGTTCTCATCAAATGTAGAAGATGCTTAAGAAGGGTGCATATGGGTTTGTGGCACAATTATTTTCACTTTGGAAGCTCAACCATCAAAAGGTCCTATACTATCATATCTACGGACAATTATTATTGAAAACTTAGTTTTTTTGTGGGTATCTTTGAGAGGGTTTCCTCCCAAAAGATACCAAGATCATGCCATTCAACTAGTACAACACAAATAGCAACCCAATAGTTGACCTTATCGATACCCATATCTACATAAGAGTGAGATTGAAAAGATGGTACATGAGATGTTGGAAGCAAGTATTATTCACCATAGTTAGAGTGCTTACTCTTCTCCAGTGGTGATGGTATGAAAGAAGGATGAAGGTTGGCACATGTGTCCAAACTATAGGGAGCTCAAAAATAGATAGTAAAAGATAGGTTTCTTATTCATGTCATTGATGATTTGATAAATGAGTGAGTTACACGGGGTTGTTTATTTTACAAAATTATATCTTTGATCGGATATCATCAAATTAGAATTCAAGATGAATATATTCATAAAACTATATTTAAGACACATGAGGACCACTATGAATTTATTGTGACACATTTTGGCATTACCAATGCACCATCTACATTTCGAGTTTGATGTGTCCTATCTTTTGTCCATTTCTATGAAATTTTGTCTTGGTCTTTTTAATATTATCTTAGTCTATAGTAAGACATAAGAGGAACACCCGCATTATGTAATTAAGGTTTTGGAAACTCTTGAACAAAAACTTTATGTTAAGCCCTCCAAGTGTTACTTTGGAGTCAAGGACGTAGAATACTTGGGTCATATCGTTTCCCACGAAGGTGTAAAAGTATATCCTCACAAGATAGATCAAATACATGGTGGAGTGAATGTTACCTAAAACCTTGAAAAACCTCAGGGGAATCTTGGGGCTTACATGTTACTATCACAAATTTTTGAATAATTATGGTAGCATTGCAACACCACTCACACATTTGTTAAATAAAGACTCCTACTAGAATGAGGAAGCAAAATGGGAATTTGAGATGTTAAAGAAGGCCATGTATACCACTCCATTTCTTGTTACCCCAAATTTCTCCAAAACCTTCATTGTTGAATGCGATGCTTCAAGGTGTGGTATAGGTGTAGTAATCATGCAAGAGGGTCATCCCATCACATTCGAGAGTCGTTAACTCAATGGTAAGAATTTTCAAAACTAATTTATGAGAAAGAAGTGATGGCTATTCTTCAAGTAGTGAAATAATGGAGACAAATCGTGATAGTCTCAAATACTTCTTGGAGCAACGACTATCATTTGAATAACAACATAAATGGGTCACAAAAATGTTGGGTTATGACTTTGAGATCATTTATAAGAAAGGAAAGGAAAATGTGGTGGTTGATGCTTTATCTAGGAGGGATGAGTCTACATAAGCATTATTATGTTCCATGTCCATATTGCAGGTAGATTGGGTTGATTAGGCAAGATCAAAGTGGCAGAATGACATAGAGACCCTCACTCTCATTTAGAACCTCCAACAAGATTTGGGTATGCCAGAAAAAATTATATGGAAGGAAGATGCATTATGGTATAAGGATATATTGTACTTATACAAGAAATCTAACATCAAAATTATTGTTCTTTCGAGTTCCAACTTATCAATTGGGTGGCCATTTGGGATTTTTGAAGACTTATCATCGAAATAAGTAAGATTTATTCCTCCAAAATTTGTGGTAGAATGCTTGGTATGTTAGCGTAACAAAGGAGAAACTATTAAGACCTTAGGCCTCCTACAACCTTTATCTATTTCCAGTGAGTGGTGGGAGGAAGTCTCTATGGATTTCATCACATGATTTCCAAAATCTGAAGGGAAAAGTGTAATCACGGTGGTTGTGGATAGAATTAAAAAATATGTTGATATTTGTACTTTGTCACATCCTGTTACAAAAGGACAAAGTAGCCATCTCTTTTATGGATATAGTTCAAAAGCTACATGGTACACCAAAGATTATAGTTAGTGATTGTGACCCTATATTTCATGACAATTTTTGGATTGGCTTGTTTGCATGTTTTGGTACTCAATTGGCTCATAATTCATCCTATCATCCCCAATCAGATGGGAATAATGAGATAATAAATAAAGTTTTGGATGGGTATCTCCGGTGCTTTTCTTCGAGATAAGTGGGAAAGATGAGTTCAATGGTTTCCACTTGCAAAATGGTGGCATAACACTTCATTTCAAACCTCATCCAAATATATCCATTTATGGAATTATATGGGTACCACACACCATTGCTCACCTCCACCTTGAGGGTCATAGCTAAAGTGAGAGCAATTGAAGAGAACATTCAACACCACTAAGAGGTACTTTCTAGCCTTAGAGAGAATTTGGAAATGACACATAACTGCATGAAGTAACAAGTTGATCAACACCATAGTGAATGAAACTTTAAATTTGGAGACTTTATTTTTGTTTGATTGCATCGATATAAGCATATCTCCTTGAAACAATAGAAGAAGGATAAAAATTTTTCACCTAAATACTATAGTCATCAATTTTTACAAAATATTGGTAGTGTGGCATACGAGTTAGAGCTCCCTCATTCAACCGAAATACATCCAAGCATCCATGTTTCTTCTTAAGAAGGTCAAGGTGGACAACAAAGGTTAGCGTAGTCAATATTACTTAAGCTTTCTTTGGTGGTCCGAATTATCTTGGAACTCAAGTCATTATTCATAAACTCACTAAAAAGCTAATGATAAGGATCATTCTTTGAGTATTTGATCAAGTGGAAGAATTTGGACTACAAAGATGAAGCAATCTCACAACAACATCTAGAGATTTCTAATATCAAGGACAATGTTGCTTTGAAAGAGAGGGGTGTGCTATGCCCTTGATTTGGTGTCATTTATCGGGAGATATATGGCCAACTTGTGGCTAACATAATATCTTGTGATGTCTTATTACATTTATTTATGCTTTCATGTGCTTTTTAGGTCAGCCTTGGTGTTTTGCATAACATATGTGTGTGTGCGCGTGTGCGCGTGCGCGTGTGCAGGTGTGTGGGGGCGTGGGCGTGCGTGTGCGTGTGCACGTGCACGTGACGTGCGCGTGCGTGTGCATGTGCACGTGCACGTGCGTGTGCGCGTGCGTGTGCGTGTGTGTGTGTGCATGTGCGTGTGCGTGTGCGTGTGTGTGTGTGTATGCGCGCGCGCGTGTGATATTCAACGCTTGAGTCTTATTGTATGGTTTGGAGGTTTCCTATCGAAGTGGCTAAGTCATTCTACTTGCATAAAGTGATACATTCTCCGTGTGTGATATTCAACGCTAGAGTCTTATTGTATGGTTTGAGGTTTCCTATCGAAGTGGCTAAGTCATTCTACTTGCATAAAGTGATACATTCTCCTATTTTGGTGTTCTATCATTGTTGATATTCGGATCTATGTAAGTAGTTTCATTACAAAAAAAATTATATTCTATGAGACTAAGCTCATGACATCCCATATGTTGACCTATAAGAGAACATATTCACATAGTAACAATAAATTCCAAGCAAAGACATCATACAAAGGAAAAAAAAGTGATAAAAAGAATGTTGAAACCAAGAATATAACACAACCAACACTTGCAATAACTCTTAAAACCATTCCTTCACGAGGCTACAAGCATTTTCCCCAAGCTCCTCACATCATTCTACGCAAACTCCTTGAGTTAAATCCAATTCAACTACCTCTACCTACTAGTATTGACATGGTAAAATTTTTGAGGTTCGATGATAAGGTATCTTGTGACTAGTACTAATTTCATTTACATGCTATGAATAGGTACTTTAGATTTTGCATAAAGGCCCAAAACTCATAGATAATAAGACTATTTTTCTACAAAATTTAGAGCCACCGCTTTAAAATAATAAGAACTCATCCTAAGGCACAAATGAGGTTATTTATTGATATATTATTGAATCGTGTAAAAACTTAGATGAAGAATACGTGGCTTATGATAAAGTACCTCATCCACCAATATATGTGGTTAACGCTTTCACACATTTTGATTTACAACCAATTCAAGTTGTTATGGTAAACAATGGATGTAGCCAAAATATTTGCTTAATGGAACTCCTTACATCTCTCATCTATACTACATAAGACCTTATGGGTACCACAAAGGAAGTTTAGGGATTTGATGGAAAAACAAAATCCATTCATAGGAATAATTGTATCAAGATATATTGGACTTAAGAGGATGGTCGCTTGACTCCTTATAGTCCCTTTCAACAAAATTATTAATATGTTACTCGGATGCCCTTGGATATTTGATATGCAAATTTTCCCATCCGGATCGTATAAATGTTTAAAGTATGTACACAACAATATGGTGGTGACCATTTTTAATATACCATGCGAGTACCCTATTCAATATATCCCAATTCCACAAATTCCTACTCCACAAACAATGTCTCCTAGTGATACATAACCTTTATGAACTACTACGTTGAGTTTTGATTATGTTACTAGACATCCCACAATATCCATTGATAGAAAATCAACAAGATCACATTTTTATTCCCCCTTATCCTCATATTCACATCAGTAGCATCAACCCATGCATGACACATAATATCTTGGTAGTAGCCATGCGAGTATGACCCATGAGTGACACCAATGCAATCTCATTTACACTAATATCCTACGCATACTACGACTACTTGTGACCCAAGATGTAGATTCTCACATAATGTTGAGGATGAAGATACAAAGTATCACACTCCACATAACTATATACTAGATTTAGGAAGTCATTTACCACTAATGAACATGACTACTTTGCATTCTTTATGTCTTAGGATATGACAAAAATGCGCTTAGGGTACTCATTAAAGAGCCACCTTACACCACACAACCCTCAAAATACACGCGGAAAAATAATCAACAAAATTTAAATTGCAAACAAGATGGAAGATTAAATGAACACAAATAGAAACAAGACTTTATTAATATACTTCATAAGAATATAACCTTTGGACCGATCTCTATTGATTAATATTCTTAAAAGCATGAGTATCAATCCTACCAATTTCAAGGTGAAGGTTATTCACAAAGTCAATTGGTCGAGACCCCTTATGGTCATTATAAATTAAAATTTGATGGATCTACCAAACAGAAGGATAAAACTATTGGAGGGGGTGGTCTGGTTCGTGATCATCTTGGTAGATGTATTGGAGCCTATGCGGGTCCCATTGGTAACCATACCAATAATTATGCGGAAGCCATAGCCATGCTTTGGGGCATCAAGATGTGCAAAGATTTGAAACTTGGATCCATCATTATAGAAGGTGACTCCCTTTGTGTCATCAACGCTCTTAAAGACCAGAGTAAGTGTGGATGGAAACTAAGTAATATCATCAAGGAAGCTCATGCAATTTTGAAATCATTTGACAAGGTGGAGATTCAACACACCTACATGATGAGTAATAAACTGATGGATGCGCTTGCAAATCAAGGTAATGACATGCATGATTTGATGATGTGGCCAGGGACACATATACCTTGGGAAGATATTATAAAATTGATAAATGATGACATGATATTGGAGGTTATTTAATGATGGTGACCAAGGTTCACACGCTTTGGAGCTCCAAAATATTTCCTTTTTTTTTGGGAAAGATCATGATTCATTTGTTTAGGTTGGTTTTTAATTTTCTTGGAACTGGCGACTCCATCTGTACCATTTCAAAGAGAGAAAGTGTGTTGAGGAAAAATTGGAGGCCATAGAGTTAGAACCGAACCCACTTCTTTCCTTCACTTGAAAAAGGACTCCATTTTGTGGAAGATGCTACAAAAGGGGGGCTTCTCCAAGTACATTCGGCGTTTAAAAGGAATGACCTTGGTCTTTTTGTTGATTTGGGCAATGCCTAGGTGGAAGGGGGTTTCAACTTTATGTTTGTTGTGGCCCCGATAGTGACGGGGGTTGCAAGGGCGGCTTCGCCCCCTTGCAGCGTCCTGGGGAGATGGTCCTCTCGGCGGGGTTTGGGGGTGATGACCCGTTAACCACATTTTATATGTATTTATGCATTGTGAAATCTGGACCGTTCCTTATCGTGTCATAGATATAATGGTTGGTTTTCGGGTTCATTTTAAGAGACCTCTTAGAAATCGGAGGTGGAAAATACCTGACGAATATCATCCGAGTTGGTTTCGTGGGAAGGCGAATTTTTGGGGTCTGACAGAAAAATTTTCACCTGATTTTTAAGTGGTGGGACGAAGAAGGTCAGCAGACGCGCGATGCAAGAAATCTCTCTGCATCGCGCATCTGCGGCAGCCTCCACCATCTGGTCGCGCAACAAAAAAATCTCCGTGTCACACATCAAAAAACTCTTTGTCGCGCGTCTACTTCCTCCGCACTCCTGTCGCGCATCAACAAACTCTCCTGTCGCGCGTCAACAAACTCTCCCTGTCACGCGTCAACAAACTCTTTTTCGCGCATCTGCAGCCTTCGCCTCCCTCCTGTCGCGTGTTTACTATACTTGATAATACATATGCCCCTAGGTGGTATGAGTGAGCTAATAGTGTTCTACCTGCGAATAATATAGGATTATATAGGGGATAGTTTCAAGGGTAGGCGAAGCCGACCCCTAAAAAAAATTAAACTGTAATTTTTAGGTGAACAGGTCACTGACCCACGCTAGAAAATTCACCTTTTCAATTTTTTAAAAATGGAATATTCGCCATATTACGAATATTCGCCACTAAAATTATCCCTGGTGGTTTTCTATGTTTCCTTGAAATGATAAAAACCCTAATATCTTTAAAGGGTCGTTATGTATGAGGCTCATTGTATCAATGGTGAAACTATGAGAGACTGTTTGACTGGATTGAATAAAAGGATTGGCTGTTTTTGGTGGACGTAGCCCATTTTGGGTGAACCACATTAAATATGTGTCTCTATTTTTATTGCATTTTTTTGTTTTACGTTTTCTACATTATTCATTGCATGCTTGTTTATCTCAACTGTAAACCGTATCGGAGCAAGGTTTGAGATTTATTTGTTGGCAGTATACTCATAGAGGGATTTTTGTTTGAGTGGGAGAAGCAACAATGGCAGAGGATAATAAGTTCAGAGTTGAGAAGTTTGACGACCGAAATTACCAGCTATGGAAAATGCAGGTGGAAGATTACCTGTATCAAAAGGATCTATACCTATTCACTGGGAGGTGAAGAAGTGAAACCCTTAATCATGTATGATGAGGAGTGGAAGGTTTTGGACAGGAAGGCTCTTGGTGCGATTCGATTGAGTCTGGAATCATCCGTAGCTTCAAATATCTCACAGGGAAGAGTACAATAGAGTTGATGAAAACCCTAGCTAATTTATATGAAACACCTAGTGCATCCAATAAAGTTTATTTAATGAAAATATTGTTTAATCTACAAATGCAAGAAGGTGGATCTGTATCTAGCCATCTTAATGATTTCCACACTATTGTAAATCAACTAGATTTAGTTAATATCCCATTTGATGAGGAGGTTAGAGCATTATTATTCTTGTGTTCTTTGCCAGAAAGTTGGGACAACTTAGTAATGGTAGTTAGTAATACATCTACTTCTCTTAAATTTGAAGATGTAGTCAGTGTCATTTTGAATGAGGAAATGCGCAGGAAAAGTACAGGGAAAATTCTTCTTCTGGAAATGCATTGAATATGGAGAGTAGAGGGAGGAGCAAGGAGAAATCAAAGAGTAAGGCTCATGGGAGATCTAAATCGAAGATGGGTAGATCCAAATCTAGGAGTAGAGGCATTACTTGTTGGAACTGTGGAAAGAGAGGACATGCTAAAAAGGATTTTTGGTTCAAAGAAAACAAAGAAAACCAACTTGAAGGTATTAAAGAGGAAAATCCGACATGTAATATTGTTCAGGATGCTCTTATACTTTCTCTTGATACTAGAGTAGAATCTTGGGTAATAGATTCAGGTGCCTCTTTCCATGCAACCCCTGATAAGGGCTATTTTAAAGAGTATGTCTAGGGAAATTTTGGACAGGTTTATTTGGGCGATGATGAGCCATGCAACATTGTCGGGAAGGGCAATGTACACCTGAAATTACAAAATGGAAATACATGGATATTGAGAGACGTGAGGCATGTACCTAGCCTCAGGAGAAATCTCATCTCTGCAGGATAGTTGGGTGGTGAAGGTTGCATAGTCACATTCACTTCAAATGCTTGGAAGGTTTCCAAGGGTGCCCTAGTAGTGGCACGGGGTAAGAAAGTAGGCACTCTTTATTTGTCTACTTGTATATCTAATCCTTCTACCATATTGTCTACTTTAGATGACGATGCCAAAGATGTGGCACAAAGAGATCGGGACATATGAGTGAGAAGGGCATGAAAATTCTACACGAAAAGGTAAGCTTTCTAGTTTGAAGCAATTGGAATTACAGCTTTGTGAGCATTGCATTTTGGGAAACAAAAAGAGTTAGATTTCTCAAGGCAAGGAATACCAAGAAAGAGCAAAAGTTGGAGCTAGTTCATACGTACATGTGGGGACCGGCCCATGTTGCATCTCATGGTGGTTCTCTCATCTATGTCACATTCATGATGATGCCACAAGGAAGGTATGGGTATATTGCATTAAGCGTAAGTTTGATGTCTTTGATACATTTAAGAAATGGAAAGCACTTGTTGAGAATCAATGTGGTTTTAAATTGAAATGTTTGAGATCTGATAATGGCGGTGAGTATTACAATAATAAATTTGATGATTATTGTTCCTTGAACAAGATTTGTAGAGAGAAAATAGTTCCCAGGACTCCGCAAAAAAATGGTGTTAGTGAGAAGATGAATAGAACAATAATGGAGCGTGCACAATCAATGAGATTGCACGTGAGATTGCCTCTTCAGTTTTGGGCAGAGGCCGTAGATACTGCTGTGTACTTAATCAACCGTGGGCCTTTGAGTGCACTAGATGGAGGAATTCCTGAAGAATCCTGGACCAGAAAGAGGTAGACCTTTCATTTTTAAGAGTATTTGGTTCAAAGGCATTTGTGCATGTTAATAAAGAAAATAGGAAGAAATTGGATTCAAAATCCAAACGTTGTACATTCATAGGCTATGGCTCCAATGGTGATTATGGATTTCAGTTTTGGGATCTAGATGAATCTAAGATAATTAGGAGTCGTGATGTTGTTTGGCGTGAAAATAGAATGTACAGGGATCAGGTACAAGATGACAAAAAGCCCAAGGAAGAATTGGTTGAGGATATAGCTCCTAAAAATGAACTCTCAAGTGGAAAATATCCACCTACAGGTACCGAGGTTGATGTTCTGTAGGTCGAGCATGACAGCAGTGTTGGCATTGACACCTCTGTCAGAAATTCAAGAAAATGTGCAAAGAAGAAAATAATGATCCCATGACACCCCCATCTTTGGTAAGAAGGTCACAACGTATTAGTAGACCTCTAGAAAGATTTTCCCCTGCTTTGTATTATTTTTTACTAACAGATAGTGGTGAGCTAGAGAGCTTTGATGAGGCAATGTAGGTGGAGTCCACTAAGGAGTGGGAGTGTGGCATGAATGAGGAGATGGACTCCTTGAGAAGAACCAAACATGGGATTTAGTCAAATTGCTGGTTGGGAAGAGAGTACTACAAAACAAATGGGTCTACCGTGTGAAAGAAGAAGAAGGTGGATGAAAAGGTACAAAGCAAGGCTTGTAGTGAAGGGGTATGAACAAAAGAAAGGTATTGATTTTGATGAAATTTTCTCCCCTGTTGTAAAGATGTCTTCCATTTGTACTTGTATTAAGTTTAGTTGTTGTTGAAGATTTACACTTAGAGCAACTTGATGTCAAGACGACATTTCTCCATGGTGACTTGGAGGAGGAGATTTATATGTAGCAACCACTTGGATATGAGGTGAAGGGTAAGGAGAAATTGGTTTGCAGGTTGAAGAAGAGCCTATACGGGCTCAAGAAAGCTCCCCGGAAATGGTATCTAAGGTTTGATAGTTTTATGCTTGAGCATGGTTTTACTAGATGTCAATCAGATCATTGTGTGCACTTTAAACGGTTGGATAGTGGGAGATACATTATTCTTCATTATATGTAGACGATATGCTTGTAGCAGGTCTAATATGCAGAAATTGTAAAGCTTAAGGAAAAGCTTGCACAAACATTTGCAATGAAGGATTTGGGTGCAGCAAAGAAAATCCTCGGTATGCAAATCAAAAGGGACGAAAATAATAAGAAATTGGTGGTCTCAAGAGGACTATGTAGAAAAGGTGTTAGAGAGGTTTCAAATGTAGAATGCAAAACCACTTAGTACACCATTGGTTGGGCATTTTAGATTAAGTAAAGAGCAATGCCCAACAACACAAGAGGAAAAAGGTTATATGGCACAAGTTCCTTATTCTTCAGCAGTTGGGAGCCTCGTGTATGCCATGGTTTTCACCAGCCGGACACGCCCAAGTAGTGGGAGTTGTTAATAGGTATATGGAAAATCCGGGTAAAGCACACTGGAAGGCAATCCAGTGGATTCTCATGTACTTGAGAGGGACCAATAGTAGGCACTTGTGCTTTGGAGGGTCACATTATACTTTACATGGATTTTTGGATTCAAATATGGCAGGAGATGTGGATAGCAGGAGGAGCACTACGAGATACGTGTTTACAGTTGGTGGTGTAACAATGAGTTGGATCTCAAAGTTGTAGAAGGTAGTTGCCCTATCTACTATAGATGCGAAATATGTCGCAGCAATCGAGGCAAGTAAGGAAATGTTATGGATGAGCAGCGTGTTCATGGAGAATTTGGGTAAGGAACAAGGGATTGTAAGTTACACAGTGATAGTCAAAGTGCAATTCACCTAGCAAAGAAATCGGCCTTCCATTCCAGAACCAAACACATTTAGCTAAGATATCAATTCATACGACATGTGTCGGAGGATGGGCAACTTGAGTTGGTGAAGATTCATACAGATGATAATCCTACTGATATGTTTACTAAGCCAATGAAAAAGGAGAATTTAGATTTGCATTCAACTTCTACAGGGTCTTCAAGATTGATCTTGAAGTGGAAGAAACAAGCCAAGAAGAAAAGTTCTAGTAGGAGTTGTAGTGGTGGAGTTACAGCAATCAGTCTCCAAGTGGGAGATTGTTGGTTGTGGAGCCTGATAACGATGGGGGTTAAGGAGGGCTTTGCCCCTTGCGAGGGGTCCAAGGGGATGCCCCCGATGGGGGTTTGGGGGCAACACCCTCATAAGCCACATTTTATATATATTTATGCATTGTGAAATATGAACCGTTCCTTATCGTGTCACGGATCTAACAAGTGGTTTTCTATGTTTCCCCAAAATGATAAAAACCCTAATATCTTTAAAGGGTCGTTATGTATGAGGTTCATCAGATCGGTGGCGAAATTGTGAGAGAGTGTTTGGCTAGACTCGAATAAAAGGATTGGTTGTTTCTGGTGGACGTAGCCCATTTTGGGTGAACCACGTTAAATTTGTGTCTCTGGTTTTTATTGCATTCTTTTACTCGCTTTTACATTTTTGCATTATTCATTGCATGCTTGTTTATCTGTATAACTGGTATAATCCTAACGCTTTAGGGGGTGGAAATCGGGGTTACGGAGGAATCCATAGCTGAAATTACTGGGCTTGCAATGGATGGTCTTAAATTTTTAAGGAAAAATCCCGTAAAAAGCATGAGATTGTTGTTTTCTTTGAGCCTGAACATATTGTTTCCTCAATGATGGCATTTCCCGCACTTGTTTCCCCGAGCAATCGGAATGACATTTCTTGTTATGAAATATTTGACTTTGGAAGGAAAATTTAGAAAGATCTTCTCGTATCATCTCTCCATCCTAAATTTCTTCCTTAGGAACCAAACTATGAGTTTGGATTTCTTTCTCTATAGGTCTCTATTATCCACCATTTCTGACTTTAAAAATAAGAAAACAGAGATCCCTCTGCATCAAGGCTTGATCCTCCTGTTAGTGAAAAATGTAAAACCCATCATTCCTGCTCAACCTTTGAACATAGGTGACCCAGAGTCGATCATGAAACCCTTGCTCTGTCAAGTAAAACATTTGAAGAAAACTAAGGGGAAAGACTCTCTTTTGACTTGAAATGTGGGGTTCGAATGCGGGTGAAAGTTCGGGAGTAGAGAGAGAAACATTGTGGACTCGAAGCTAGGATTTTGGCTTTGAGTCGAGTGTTGACACCATTCTCATGGTTAACAAGAATCTAATCCAGGAGTTGAAGGAGTGCCATCATAAAATTGAGGTCCAAAACAAAAGAATTGGGGGTATTCATGTTGACTTTGTCATGCAGGAGCAGAGGGTTTCTCTCCTTTAGGACCAAATGGCCAAAGTTGACAACAAGCCCAACATGAAATTGGCCCTTAGTAGTTTTGATAGTGATGATTCATCGATTCTGAGACGGATGGGGATTCTGATTTTGAATGAAACCCCAAGATGAGGACAAGGAGGAAATTCTACCCAAAGAACCTGAGATTGTGGACACCTAGACTGTGGAAAAGAAGGAGAAAACACCCAAACGTGTGATCATCAAAGTTGTAGGCAGGAAGGATGGCAGACCAAGTTTTGGTACCCGCAGAAAAGTAAAGGACTAATGTCGGGCCTTTTGCTACGTTTTTGTGCTTTCTTCCGTCTAATTTTTGGTTAGTTTTTCCTTAAACTTAAAAAATGTAATTGTTAATCTTTAGACTGGGTTTTTGGCTTTGTTTTGTGGTGGCTTCTGTCAAGCCTTTTTGACTTGGCCTCCATAGCTTTATGTAGGTTTTGTGTAATCTGGCTACTCTATATGTACGGGGTTTTTTGGTCCCCTTAAAACCAAACTTTTTTATCTTATCAAAAAAATAAATTGAATACATCATATAATCACTCTCTTTAATTTTTATGTCAGATCACTTAATGTATTCGCATACTAATCTTGGAGCCTTAAGCTCGTATTCACACACTACTTTAATTTGAAAAGTTCACTATGAGCTTTTCACCCCGAACTTGACTTGAATCTCTAAGGTAATTTGGCTTTGCATATATAGTTGTCCCATGCCACACACTAACACTCCTAAATTTACATAATTCTAATGCAAATTCCTAAATGATCCATTAGTAGACCCAATATATAACTAGTTGACTTTGTGTGGCTTATGAAAAGGACTGTGTGGAAAAATTATGGACCGATACAACTATACAACAAACATAACAATGCACTAAGAATCTATACACTATACAAACACTATGTAATGGACGTAGGAACTTCACATAATGGAACACTTACTTTATGGATCAAGTTGACACAATACTCCTTCATTGTGTGTCCTACTAACAACACAAAATGTAAACTAGAATGAAAACATAAATTGAATATAATTATTCAAAAACATTGGTTGATATAGGATTGCATGTGAACTTGGATGCTCATGCATCATACACCTTGGGTAATTTTGAAAACTCGAGCTTCTTCTTAAGGAAGATGGTCTTCCAAAATACCATGTTGATTTACGTTAGTAGTGCTCATCCAAGTAAAGATCGTCAACATCCTTTCCATATACTTGACCAAATACTCCCTATACTCCTTTTTCTTCCTTTTTTGATCCGATGTCTAATACTCTTTCTTCTTCATGACACACTTTCTCCGACATCTATCCTATCCAATCTAATCTTTCATCTTCTAATTCTAACTTTTCAACTTTCATTTACTACACTAGATGGATACAGTCCACAACATTAAATATATTATGGATATCAATGCCTTTAGGAAACTCAATCTCATAATTGTTATGTGTAAATGTCCTCATGATTATGCATGGTCCTATAATTTTCCACTTAAGCTTGTTGTATGTTCCCTTAAGAAACCTCTCCTTCTACAAATATGCCAAGACCATGTCTCAAATATGACATTCAACTTATCTCCTTTTCTCATGTGTGCATTGTTTGTATTGCACATTCATACAAATCGATTATGCACTTGTCAGTGTTTCATATGTTTTGAAAATTCCCATGCTTCGCACGCCTTTTCTTCATTGACAAAGACGCGTCTCTTAAATTTTTAACTCCTCTCGTGATGTTCCCATATACACTATAGAAAGGTGTCTTCCTTATACTCATATACATTGAACTATTATATGTAAATTTTTCTGTGCTAAATTCAAATTCCAAGTTCCTCGCTTATCCCCAACCAAACCTCTAAGAAATATTCAAGGCTTATATTTATAACTTTCATTCGC
This sequence comes from Taxus wallichiana var. yunnanensis, assembly GCA_018340775.1. Classification (NCBI taxonomy): domain Eukaryota; kingdom Viridiplantae; phylum Streptophyta; class Pinopsida; order Cupressales; family Taxaceae; genus Taxus; species Taxus wallichiana. The sequence goes on from CM031239.1 coordinate 1,024,652,794, forward strand.
CCACTAGTCATCGATGGTATGTTGAATCAATCACAATTTTGTGTCCAACTTCATCCATAATGTTTACCATACATGACCAACAAACTTTGTATCATTATTAGACACTATATTGTGTGGTAATCCATATAGCCTTACAATCTCATTGAAGATAAGATTTTCAATGTGTTGCATCAATGGTCTTCCTACAAGCATTTAAATGCACCATCTTTGAAAATTTATCTCACACCGAAAAAATAAAATCAACAACTCTCTTCATTTTAGGTAAACCCAAAACAAAATCCATAGTTATACCCCCTAAGGCTTCTATTGAATTGGAAAAGTCTTATACAACCCTATGCTCTGAGATCTCGGTTAACCCAAATAAGAGACGTGGAATTCTTCACAAGATTGCACACATCCACACTCATCCATGGTGAGAAAAACTCTCCCTAGCTACACTAAGGTTTTATCCAATCCAATTTTTCTGCTAATCCTCGATTATGCTTTTCTCTCACCAATTTCTTACCCTAGAACAATAGTGTTTCATGCACAAAGTAGTTCATCCAAGGTGTATTGTCAATATTTACACGTACGGTGTATGCTTCCCATGCATCTCTAAAATATTCATCATGTGCATATAGTTCCTTCATGGATTCAAAACCCACAACTTCCACTCTCAACTCAATCAACATACAACTAAGCCTACTTAATGCATCACCACCTTGTTTGATTTTAAACTTCTATGATTCAACAAAAATGTGTATCCTTGTAGGTACTCTACCCACTTTATATGCCTTTCATTTAATTTTCCTTTAATATTACTAAACTACAATTCCTAAAGGTCTATAAACAACACAAACTACTTTGTCAACATGCAATATTTCGACTTCTTCAATGCTTGCACAATCGCATAAAAGTCTTGATCACACACATTGTACTTCCTCTTTGTATCATTTAAATTCTCACTAAAATACACAGGAGGCCTTCCACCGCCTTAACAAAACACCAATGACTATACCACTAGTATTGGAATCAACCTTAATACCTTCACAAAATCTAGAAATGTCAATACTATTTGTTTTTTCACCTTATTATTCAATTCCACAAATATATTCTTAGCACATGTGATCTAGAAAAAATGATTCCTATCTCCTTTATATGGCCTATGTGATTCGTGCACACACACCACTAAAATTTTCTCGATGAACTTAAGGTAAAAATAGCCAACCTATGAAAATTGTGTGCTTCAAAAGCAATTCGGATGATGACCACTCCATAATTGAGTGAATCTTATGAGTTCATATTCAAACCTTCGCTCTAAATCACAAATCCCAAATACACTAACTCCTCTTACATAAATATGCATATCTTCAAATCAATCAAAAATTTCTCCTAACATAATAGCTACAACACTTTCCAAATATACAACAAATATTCTTCATGGGTTCTACTGAAAATCGAATATCATCCAGATACACAATCACAAGATTTCCTTAAAATGGTTTTAGGACTTGATTCATCAACCTCATGAAAGTAATTTGTGTGTTTCTCAATTGGAATGACATCACAATCCATTCATATAATCTCTCTTAAGTATTAATTGTTTTCTTTATTTATTTGCTTCTCTTATGTGAGTTTGATGGTATCCTCTCTTCAAATCGATCTTTCTAAAATACTTTGATCCACTAAAGGATTCCATAATGTCATCCATGCATAGAAATGGAAACATGTACTTTATGTTGATCTTATTGATGGCTCAGGAATTAATATGCAAATTCCACTCACCACCTTTCCTCGGTACTAAAAATTCTATTACTATGCATAGACTCAAACTCTCTCTAACGAGTCCTCTATAGAAAAAATATTGCACTTGCTTTTGTATCTCCACATTCTCTTACAAGGTCATCCCTGTAAGTCACCTTGTCCAAAAAACTTGATCCTAGAATCGAATCTATGTGGTGATTTATATCCCTCACAGTGTGTAACCCTTCTGTAACTCCCTTGACAAAGTCTCAATAAACTCCCAAAACATATATTTCACTTCTCATAAAATTGTTTTGTCCCTCTTTTTCATTTCCATTGTACACTCTCTTTACTTGGGCTTCTCAATTAGCACAAAACATGTGTTATTCGAATTCACCTTGCTCAAGAAGAACTTCTTTGAGAATAATAACACTTTCAATTTTTTTGCTTCATCATTCTCCCAAGTAGGTTCGAGTATACTTTTTTCCATCTTTATCTACCTTATATGTGTTTGTGTAGACAAAAATCATGCACTTTAGACATTATTTAGTCTCGGTCTCATACTACTATTCATATGGTTTTTGAGTGAAGAAAGTACTAATTAACCCCATCTCTTGGTCATTTTTATTTACTTTATGTTGTAATTCCCAACCTTCACCACATACATGCCCAGTTAGTTTTCATTACTTTGCATCATTTTAGCCTTGATTGGGGTGCCCAGGAGCTAGTCTTGGGCATCCGTCGTCGGCGCTCTCGGTCCTAGTCGGGGTGCCTTGATCCTCTTTCCACTTTCCCGCCACTTTTTGGCACTTTCTAGCCATTTGAGCTTCTTATCTTTTTGGTGGTCGACCTTTTCAGGGGTTAATTATGAAATTAGAACAAGAGAACCATATAAATATAAAGTTATGAGACCATAATGAGGGACCAAGCACTAGTCACTACTATCATCCACCTAGGGTTACATTCATCAAAGGCATTTAGAGATCATTTGCATACATTTAACTCCATCACAAGGGACAAGGTTAGTTCATTTGCATCACACAAGCATAGGAGGGGATTCTATTCTATTCCATCCACCATTCTACTACATTTTTACATCTAGTTATTGCTCGTTACTTCACAAAGTGCGACTGACACAAGAGCACCTAGGGCACATGATTCACACACACACACACACACTAGAACTAGTTTTGGTCTAGAATGTAGTACAACACTCAGTTAGTAACCCCATTGTTGTGGCGATTGAGGTCACTCTGACCTATTCATTTACATTCTTTTTTTAGGGTTTTAATACTTCTTGTGGTCTTCTGTAGGTTTTTAATTCATCTTAGATTATCAACGACACTTGATGCATTGCGGTGAATCGATGCAAAACACAACAAGGGTTTCGAACCACTTCGAACTCGTGAAACTCAGCTTTTAGACCTCTTACACATAGAATGCCCATATTGCAAACTAGGGACCCATAGGCACTCACAGGCACCCTAGTCTAAAGAATCAATCAAGATCTATCCTTTTTAGGACCTCTACACAGTCATTTATGCTTCCAGATTATTTTGTTTGTTCTATGACACAATCCAACAATATCCTCTTATCAGGTTGAGTCACTTCCTCACTCTTCTTGCATATTAGGTTTCTATTTCCATTAACTTAGTTGTTTGGGTCATTTTCCATAGTTGTTTATTACATTTATTTATTGTATTTACATGTTGTTCTAGATTAGATTAACTATCATTTATCCACATTTTTAGTTAATCATTTTGGTGAACCCAACGTCTTTCACGCTTAGGATCCTCATCTTTCTTCTATCATGGGTCATAAGGTTGCTCAAGTTTCTTTATTTGATTTACTTAAGAGATATCCCAATTGTCGGTTGTTTTGCAAAAATCCCTAGACACCAAGTATTATGATGACAATACACCACCACACGAACTAAGTCCTATGCTCGCTTGTCTATTTAATGACCCTAGTGAGTCTCCATCTAATCAACCCCTATTGGAATCAATTCAAGATTTACATGCTTTATTTCAAGACAAATTTATGGCTATGGAATCCATAATCACATCTCTCAAATATGAAATCCAACAACTTAGGGACGCTTCTCAAGCTCATGTTTGTTCTCCCTCTACATCTCCTCTTCAATCTATGTCCACTACATGTCATATAGTGAACCTCAGGTCATGCCATTACCTGAGCCTCTCATATTTGAGCGTAATACTAAGCAACATGACATTCTTACTTGTGCTCCTTAGTCGTCAATTGATCACTTTACCGCCTACTCATTACTATCCTCCTTATCGGCTAACAAAGTATCAAGGTCATCCATATTGCAATTATCATCGAATCAATAGACATAATGAAAACAATTGTTATGCTTTACAACGTAGAGTCAAACATCTTGAGCGTTAAGGGTTTATCTCATTCACTGCCCACCATCATGTTACATCTCAATGGGCTCCTAAGTCTATTCCTTCTACATCTAATGAGCATCACCATATTGCTTCTCATGCGCCTTCTTCGAATAGTCAAGAGTCACCTAAACAACCATCTATGATATCACCAAGTCAACATAAGCAAAAACCTCTCAAAATTAGTTCACCACCTCCTCCTACTCATCATCTTCTCATTACCACATCACAACAAACCATCACTTCTCATGGTTTTCTCTAAATCATGTCCTCTTACTAAGTCGTTTGTTGTATTACCAAGTCAAACTAAGAACCTCCTCTTAAGGATGATCTCACTACTCCTCCATTAAAGGTATCTGCCACATCACCAAGTCATACACAAAAATCACCACCTAAAGTTAAACTTGTAATTCCAACATCCGTTATAGACCCTACATATGTTGATGATTGGGACCCGAATGAAGCTTACTATGATGATGAACCATCTGATGGTCACACTCGTATATCATCTCTACGTCCATCACTTTTATTAAGGAAACTAATCCTTACATTGATCCACTTCGTGTATTTTGACTTAACTCCCATTGCGTACATCTTGGGGGCATAACATTCACACACACCCCCCTCATCATATTATCATCAATACATCTCTTATACTTGCATAGTCGTACGTCAACCTCGTAACATAGGCATACTCATCACACATTTTAGCATTGATCATTACCTGATGACACACTCTTGTGCTTTAGTTCACACTTGACTATTGAGGGATTACTACACATGAATCCCGCACACTGCATAATAGGTCCTACACATCGCTTCTATTCATACATATTGCGTCCTACATCCTACATACTATATTTAGTCTACATTGTTTCGAATTTTATGCATCTATACATCTTACATCATACATCCTACATTTAGACTACATCATTTTGATTATTTTCACATTTACATATCATACATACACATCATACTAGTCTTCATCATACATATACAACACTTTCATGGTCTACGAGTCTAGCATTTTACATACTACATCGTGCACATCTTACACTAGTTAGTCTACATCGTACATTACATCTTATACACATAAATTACACACCCTACTCATCACATGGTCGTCTTTCATCATAGCATACACTACATCATCTTCTACATGCTGCACTCACTACCCTATGATGCACTTTAGTTCCTCGGTCCATACTCAACTACCGAGGGTTTACAAATCAAATGGACCTTATCATACTTACATGTTCATCATTCCAACTTCAAATCATGCACATTCCTAGGTTAGTGACATACGCTATAGGTTAAATGGTCACCTATTATCATCTTCTAGTGGTATACGCTTTAGGCTACATCACCACTCCTACTTTATCATCTCGTAGTGGTATATGCTTTAGGCTACATCACCACTCTAATTATTCATCTTGTTGTGATATATACTTTTTAGGCTACATCATCACTCACACATCATCACTCATTCAATCATCTTGTCATGATATATGCTTATGTTATAAGGGTCATGCACACATCCTCTCTAGGTCGCATATCATCAATACATATACACATTCATCACAACGTGTTAGAAACAACACACACTTCGACCATTTCCCAACGATGCACTCTCGTTTACAATTCATTCTTGATTGTTGAGGGGGAAAACCAAATGAACCTCATTGCATATATATCCATTCACTCAGGGGGCACATAACTCCTATCATCCATCTTGCATTCCATTCCATCCATCCACAACATACTTGCATATTATGGTTGCTTTTACTCTTGCTTACTTTTGTTTGTTCATGGTCACTTTATTACACATGCTAGTTAGATTACTTGTATGTCATTTATCTATATCATACACACATGTGCATTCATGCCTTTCTAGTTGTGATCATAAATACATGTCTTTTACACGCAACATGGATGCTCACCTTCTACCCTTCCTACACTGGTCACTGGGGCATCCACATTCATCTCTCACAGGTGTTATTGTTTCATTTTGTACTTAGCACTTTACATTACTTGGTTATACACTTTTGACATACTAGTTATCTTTCTAACATGATAATGAGTGCTTCATGTGCAACATTTTTATGCAAGGATATTTGCTTCCATACTTGTTTGTTACATTTTTCTGCTATTGTTTGTTTTTGTATGCGGGCCTTGCCCTATGTTTGGTGTGCACACTTGTTTTTGTATGCGGCCATGATGGCCTTGCATGTCTTGTGACATCATGTGAGTGATGTCCCATGTTTGTAGCCCACTTTTTGTAACTTTTTTCTTCTTGCGCGTTTACATTACTACTTTGCTTGGTAGCTTTTACAATGTTTGCATAGATTACACATTGTCTTATACATGCATGTTTGTTCATACTAACACTTGTCTTTGGCTAGCCTTCTTGTTTGTGCGCCTTGGTTTCTACCAAGCGCATTCCCTTCCCCTACGGGAGTTTACAGTTCATGTGGTATGTCCTCTCTTGGGGCCGTATTCTCCTATCGTGACATCGCACACACCCCCAAAGAGGGGGCATCATTTGAGGCTTTACATTCTACACAACGCTTCTACACCGGTATTTCACCAATTCATTGAATGCACTTTCGGACTCGCCCTTGGCATTATGGGTTATATTCAACGAGTGGGTTTAGACTATTCTACAAACCTTACACAACGGCTTTTATAGGACATGGTTGTCCTTAACATTAGGGAGAGCGATTACGGGTTAGAGGATACAACGGACTTCCTCTCTACACTACTTTAGCCAGTGGCGTTGGATCACCCAAAAAACTAGGTAGTACAGAGATCTCTTCACACACTTTCAAGGAAGTAGTTACAAGTTGGAGGATACAATGAAAATTCCTCCCTACACTTCTTTAGCCTATGGCGTTGGATCACCCAAAAACCTAGGACAAGATATCCTCTTTCTACACTCTTTCTCTCGACATGGATCAGGTGCACATGTTCCATTTTTCATTTACGTACTTTACATTTACATGCTTTCACATACATATACATGTCTTTTACATTGCATTTTTACATATACATGTGTATTTGACTACTTGATGTTTTCTCCTTGTAGCTCGGTTTTATGAGAAGCAAGCAATCAACAAAAACAACAACTACTACTACTACAACAATGGGGGCAACAACAACAACATTTTGTGGTAGCATACATGATACTAACCATGCAAGTACATCATACATATTGAGAACTGCACACGCATTTCTACCCTAGGTTCACTCTCATCACTTTTTTGTGCTTTTACATCTTTAGTTTCCATGCATCATCTTTTTGTCATTTCATGCTTTGTCTAGTCCTTCAACGTGTTTCTACATCACTCTACATGGATTATCAAGTATGCATCTCTATCTACTTTATGTTATTGAGCTTTCCACTCACCAACATAAAGTGGGGGAAAATGTAGACACAAAATCATGCACTTTATACATTATTTAGTCCGGTCTTCATCCTACTATTCATATGGTTTTGAGTGAAGAAAGTACTAATTAACCCCCTCTCTTTGGTCATTTTTATTTACTTTTTTGTAATTCCCGACCTTCACCGCATATATGCCCGTCATAGTTTTTTACACTTTGCATCATTTTAGCGTTGATAGGGCACCTAGGCTAGTATCTGGGGCCCCATGTGCCTCCTAGTCCCAATCGGGGCACCTTGATCCTCTTTCCACTTTCTGCCACTTTTTGGGCACTTTATAGCCGTTTGAGCTTCTTATCTTTTTGGTGGTCGACCTTTTTGGGTTAATTATAAAATTAGAACAAAATAACCATATAAATATAAAGTTATGAGACCATAATGAGGGACCAAGCACTAGTCACTACTATCATCCACCTAGGGTTGTATTCATCCAAGGTATTTAGAGATCATTTGCATACATTTAGCTCCATCACAAGGAAAAGGTTGGTTCATCTACATCACACAAGCATAGGAGGGGATTTTATTCTATTCCATCCACCATTCTACTACATTTTTACATCTAGTTATTGTTCTCTACTTCACAAAGTGCGATTGACACAAGAGAACCTAGGGCACATGATTCACACACACACACACACACACACACACACACACACACTAAAACTACATTTGGTTCTGGAATGTAGTGCAACACTCAATTAGTAAGCCCATTGTTGTGGCAATTGAGGTTAGTCTGACCTATTCATTTGCATTCTTCTTTTTTTTAGGGTTTTGATACTTCTTGTGGTCTCTTATAGGTCTTTCATTCATCTTGGATTATCAACGACACCTGGCGTAGTGTAGTGAATCTGATGTGACACACAACAAGGGTTTTGGGCCACCTGTCGAACCTACAAAAACTCGTTTTAGACCTCTTGCACTAGACCCCATATTACGCTATCAAGGCGACCAGGCACCCACGGGTGCCCCAATCCCCATTCCAGAATCATTCCAAATATTTCCTTTTGAGGACCTCTCAAACTCATTCTGCCTTTCATTTTTTTGTTTGTTTGGTGACACATAGTCCAGCGATCTCCTCTTATCAGCTGAGTCACTTCCTTACTCTTCTTGCATATTAGGGTTTCTATTTCCATTAGCTTAGTTTCTTTGGGTCATTTTCCATAGTTTATTAAATTTATTTATTGTATTTACATGTTGTTCTAGATTAGATTAACTATCATATATCCTCATTTTTAGTTAATTAGGTCAATTTGGAAGAATAACCATCATGTTAACCAATTCTATCAAATTTCCATGGTCTACCCAACAACACATGCCAAACATCTATGAGCATGATGTTACAAAACTTCATCATTTGTATCTCCCGATATGGAATTTGACCAAACATTATAACTATCACTAAAGTTTGTGCCCAATCATACATAACCACAAAACCTTGTATTAATTGTATTCTCAATCGTCTTAAACCCCAACTTATCCACCATTTCTTATGCAACCAAATTATCATTGCTTATGTTTTATACTATCATATTACCTCCTTTACCACCAAAGTTTATGTATTGTTCAATAATACTCATCAAATCGGTTGATAAGAGATTGACAACAACCAATCCCATTTACTCCGCATTTAGAGAATCAATAATAGGCTTGGAAAAACTAAAAACCAGTTATGCTTGCTCAAATATTGACTAAACTATTACAATATCACTTTGATTGGTCTCAATGAGACTTCCACTCTGTTCATTACCATCATTTCTTGTCCATTCCCTCATCATTATCATCTTTATGCTCTTATGACATTTGTACACTTACCTTATTACTTCAAATGCTCTAGTTCTTGCTTCTTGCTAGATAATAAAGAGTACATTTGAGTTCAAAATACTCTCCATTTCTCCTCAATATTGCTCTCCTATCACAACGCATATTAGATCGATAAAGAAAAACACAAAACTTCAAAAATCCAAACTATCCTTCCTTCCTGAAAATTGTTCTTATAAGTCTTAAGGCAAGATTTCTTGCTTCTCGATCCTTATATAAGTTTCTAACACTAACTACTATGTCCTAGCACATCTATTATTTCCCTTTACAAAATTATGATTTTCTCACAAAAATTTAGGATTGACTCTTCTAAAAACTCCTTACACTTCACTCTTTGCATCCTTGTTCCTTACTTGTTCTCAAGAACTCATCCTCTTTTCTTACCTAGGGTTTTCCTTTTCTTAACTCTTCTCAATGAACTATCACCCCACATAGTTATTTTTTAGCATGCTCCCAAGATTTTTGCAAATTATGATGGCTTGACTCTTAGTCTAACTTCATCATCCCACCTTTTACAATTTTGGCTTAAACCCTTATTTAGGTCCTCCAATACTAACTATCCTGCTTATTTTCACCTCCATGAGGTTTCTTGGCACAAAGATAACATCTTGGGCACCCATCTTTGTTGTATGGTCATCTTGTGTTTCCCAAAGTTGCAGTAGATTCAATTCTAGATCCAAATCCTAATTGTTTTGTTAAATCACCCACATAGTTAGACCTTCCACCACTATGCATACAATCTTCTCACAAGCTGGTAAAATATCCTTTAATTTCTCTAATGAAAGTTCCAATGTCTTCTTGGAATAGTTAAAGGACATACTAAAGATTACTTCTTTAAATTTTTAGAGTTGTATTCTCTTTTTGAGATTATTATGACAAATTTCTCTTTAAAACCCTAGGTAATTTCACAAAAAGCCCAAGAGTTCCTTTTCCACTATAATTTTAAATAGGAAGCGATTTAGAGCTCCCAAGTTTGGTTTTAAGAGCTCTGTGTTAATGGCTCTTATGATGGGAAATTATCAAGTAAGAGTTCTAAGATTTAATATCACAATAATTCCATTGAGTTTTCTTCCTTTTACCTGCGGAAACTCACACTATGGTTGATCTCTTATTAAGCACAATCGTTAATGTTTAAGAATACTCTATCAACCTTCTTAATAACATATTCCTCATTTATCTTTTCCAAACAATGGAAATAACTCAAGATTTTATTCTCATAAATGGAAACATACACATTCTAATCACAAACCCATCCATTTTTAATTTGTTTCAAGTATTGAGGGTTTCATTCATGCATGCACAACACCGGATGATTCTATTCCTTATTAACCTTAACACTTTTTCCTACTCTTCTTCATGAGTCTACCACATCAAGAATTAGAGATTTTAACTCCCTATATCATAATCTTTAAGACATCCATGAACTTTGACCATTCTTCCACATCATTGTCACACGCTTTATCATATTTAATGCACATAAAATAGGATAGTCACAAGTAAAGCTCATATAAAACACCTTCATGAGACATGAGAACCTTCTTCACATGCTCCAAGAGTGTAATCCATCTCACAATTGGATCTATTCTCTTCCTTGAATAAGTGCATAAAATTAAGTACTCACACAATCATGAACTTACCATCCTCTTGTCAAAATAGAGCTTTATCTTTCTTTTTACTCTTATCAACCAAGCATACATAATATCCATAATGGCCACACAAATGACAAATTACAAACTTTTCAAAGAACTCCTAAGGATTGAAACTCAATTCTTGTCAACTAATCATATCATCTATATTCAAAATTTTTATCTTTTATTAACATGCAATGTTCCTTTACATCTAAAATCAAAGGTCTTCATAGCTTTTCCTCCTACTCCATACTTCTCTTTTCCTCTCTCCTCGAGGGATTCTCCCCTCTCCTCATCTCTAATTATTTTTCTATCTGAATTCTCTTCTTTTAATGAGATAAAGGTGGTTACTTCCTAACCCTAAGCATGATTTAAGGTAACCACGGTTCTTACCAATCCTTTACTAAGGTTGAATACTTTATTTTTCACTCTTGAGGTATTTAAATGACCTCTCACATCATTAGCCACCCTTTCACTTACATCAAGCTTCATTGCATGGGCTCAATAATTTCAAATTTTAAACTTTCCACTTTGGAGGGAAACATACATATGATACAAGATCACCTAAGGAGGACTCAAGAAGACTATGACCCACTCTAGAACACCTAACATGCCTATCAAGACTCCACACAAACCAAAAATATGAAGGAAACCAAAAATGACTATAAACAAAATGATGCTCCTTATATTTACATTAAAAGTTGCACACCATTCTAAACATATTTTCATCTCTTAAGACCAACTTTTTCTTTGATTGGTTTCAACGACATGCTCTTGAACATCAACGCATCTCCCATATATGGTTATGAAAGCACCCTAAACTCTACAAAGCAAATAACATGACTAATTAAGGGAGGCTAACACCATTGCCATCTATAGCCAAGGCTTTAAGTCTAGGAATGTAACACTAAAGATAAAAGCTTAATGGAATGTTAACTAACATGAATATAATTCAAAATCTAGCTAATCATGCCTACTAATATATTGAATTGTTAAACTAACAAAGACCTAAATAGATCTAAGAGGGCAATCAAATTGGTATGGTTGTTACTCCAAACAAGGTGAAATGGCCTCTCCAAATGACTATATGGTCATTTTGGATATCCATCTACTAACCTCATTGAAGGATTTAGGCAAGGATTGAGCTTGGCTATAAATCATATTTCTTATATGAGATGCAAATCAAAGCATGGTGTAAAATTGGAAGATAGTACTTAGTCTTATTTATAGTTTTTCCTTTGAGGAAAACTAACATCTTAGTGCATGGGACACTAAAAGTATAAATTAGATTAAGAAGGCTAATCATGATTAAGGATTTGCTAATCATAATTAGTGAATTAACAAGTGATTAGGATGTGAGGAGCCTTAATCAACCACTTAGGGTCAATTAGGAGGCTAGGATAAGCTTGTGAAGCTTGTTGAGATGTTGTAGAGGGAAATGGGGTGATTTTGAATGGTTGGAAGAAGGGTTTGAGCCAATATTAGGGTATATTGACCAAAACAAAGGCAAAATAGGCTTAATTAGCTAATAATCGCTAATTGTCTATTTGGAAGGATTTTTACTTATGGTTAATCGTAAAGTGGCATCCTAAATGCAAAGGGGTTAGGAAATCAACAAGGCATTGTTAATTAGCCAAAGTGGTAAGAAATGTTAGTTAATTAGCGTAAGTCACTAATTATAACCGAATTGGCAAGAATGAGAGTGATTTGTGTGCGTTTGGTAATAAGATTGCAAAAGTGGAATATAGGTGTCTACATTTGCCCTTGTTTGAGGTGAAGTAAGTAACTTCTCTTCAAATATAGTAGACAAGCATAAACAGGTAAAATTTTGAAGAAAAATTAGTAGGATGAAGGATGCCCCCTTGAGTGTCAATGGGGTGATAGAAGAAGTCAATCGACGATTGAAAATATGATTAAAAGAGACAAAGGAAATAAGATAAAATGGGCGCGAAATATTCAGTTATTTAGAAGAAATAAGGATAGGGATAAACATGGTTGTTTATTGCCCCAAGTGATTTAGAAGAAAAATTAGTAGTAATAATAAATGATAATGGAGAATATAGGACAAGCCCGTCTTTGTATCCAATCCTTCAATAAGAAGCTTTGTTATATCATTTTGCCCCTAGATCTACATCATCGGTATTTATTGAAATAAACAAAAGTGTAAGATAACATGAAAAGCTAAATTACTAACATTTTTCCATTGCTACGTAACTCCATGCAACATACATAATGCAATGCAATAAGAGAAGTAAACTGGCTTACCTAACGAGAGAAACCAAGATCAATCACACATACTCAAACAAACAACGTTCAAGACAATTGCACCAATGTTTTTGTTATCAAGTTGTAGTTCCCAAATGTTCGTGTTGTAATGACAAGGGTTGAAAATGGTGCCTCAAGCAAGGATAAATGTGAGGGGAATAATGGAGGACACAAGTAATCCCATGGAAACATTTTCATGCACTACGACGCATTCTCTGGCAACTCATTGTTGCACGAGAGTACCGACATAGTATGCAACCTAGCTTTTGTTAATGGAGGTAGATCACGATGATCCATGAAGTTGTTTGAGACCGAAACAAGCAAGAACCTTAAAAATATGTTTTTGTAGGACATATTTCGATGTTCAAGATAATGCAATTGATATAGGCTTGATTGCATGCATGTCATTTACCATTTTTTTACAAAATTTTAAATTATTACAATTTTTAGATTTTTAATGATTTTACTAATTCTTTTTGAATTTTTTTGGGTTTTTGAATTTTACAAAAGAAATTATTATAGAAGAAATAATGAAGTCATGAGAGGCAACGCTAAAATTCATGTAAGGAAAAAATATGCCCCGGGTAGTAGAAAAGGTCGTTGGGAAGCAAAAACATGCCCCAACGTGCAAAACGAGCACAAAAAAATTATTTATTAAAAATAATTATCACAACAAGTGTTTGAAGAAATTTAGAAGAAATAAGGTGGTCTCGGGGCACTTTGGGGTGAGAAACACGTCGCGGGGGGTAAAAATGAGTATATAAGCCATCGCGGTAAGTTTATTTACCACATTCACTTTTTTTTTTACCACCATTTGAGCTCTGACCTACGGGAAGAAATGGCGAAGGGTACAGAACACCCTAAACTCTATAAAGCAAATAACATGACTAATTAAGGGAGGCTAACACCATTTCCATATATGGCCAAAGTTTTAAGTCTAGGAAAGTAACACTAAATATAAAAGCTTAATAGAATGTTAACTAACGTGAATATAATTCAAAATCTAGCTAATCATGCCTACCAATACATTGAATTTCTAAACTAACAAAGACCTAAAAATATTTAAGAGGGAAATCAAATTATTATGGTTGTTACTCCAAATAAGGTGAAATGGCCTCTCCAATGACTACATGGTCATTTTGGCTATCCATCTACTAACCTCATTGAAGGCTTTAGGAAAGGATTGAGCTTGGCTATAAATCATATTTGTTATATGAGATGCAAATTAAAGCATGGTGTTAAAGCTGGAAGATAGTACTTAGTCTTATTTATAGTTTTTCCTTTGAGGAAAACTAACATCTTGGTGCATGTGGGACTAAAAGTACAAATTAGATTAAGAAGGCTAATCATGATTAAGGCTTTGTTAATCATAATTAGTGAATTAACAAGTGATTAGAGTGTGAGGAGCCTTAATCAACCACTTAGGGTCAATTAGGAGGCTAGGATAAGCTTTTGAAGCTTGTTGAGATGTTGTAGAGGGAAATGGGGTGATTTTGAATGGTTGGAAGAGGGGTTTGAGCCAATATTAGGGTATATTGACCAAAACAAAGGCAAAATAGGCTTAATTAGCTAATAATCGCTAATTGTCTGTTTGGAAGAGGATTTTGACTTATGGTTAATTGTAAAGCGGCATCCTAAATGTGAAAGGGGTTAGGAAATCAACAAAGCATTGTTAATTAGCCAAAGTGGTAAGAAACGTTAGTTAATTAGCATAAATCACTAATTATAAGCTGAATTGGCAAGAATGAGAGTGATTTGTATGTGTTTGGCAATAAGATAGTAAAAGCGAGAATATAGGTGTCTATAGGTTATTCCTCATGTCTTAACATACCATCTTCCACTCTCTATGCAACACATGCACACCTCGCTTACTATCACTCGAGCATGAGGGAACTCATAAGCTCTATGACTTATTTCTCCACACATGTGACATGTGTCATTGATTATGTGACCTCTTTTGCATCCAAAGGATCCTATGCCCCTAGATTTACTTCTACCTCTTTGAGATTCCCCTTCACTTCACATGTAGAATTAGACTTGCCTTATTTTTGGTATAATTTCCTTTGTCTCCACATTTTCCATGGCTTTGCACAACATTTTCTTATTCATGGGAAGTGTTCTATTTCTTGCACACCAACTTTATGCCCTCAAATCATATTGATAGGATTATTCCATTGAATGAATTTATATCATGTTAAACAGATCCTAAAATACTATTTTCAATCTCGTCATATACCTAGAGATCTTCTCCATGTCATCTTCCACATGTCTTGGTCTAATGGTGAGTCAAGAGAATCCCTTGGTGTATTCCTTCACACTCATTCTCTTTATCATAGACTCTAAAAATTATTGAATAAAATGAGCTAGTACTCCATGGGAAAACACTTAACCTTAAACTTTTTCAATATTTTATCCCATGTCTTAATCTCATTCTTTCCATGTTGCACTCGACTTTTTTGGATATGATCCCACCAAAGAGACACGTGACCTTTTAAATTTGTGCACATAAACTTGAACTTCATGGGATCTTCCATGTCTTCATACGCAAAATAATTCTCCATATCTATTATCCAATCCAAGAGCTCCATTGGTTCCAAATTACCAAAATAACAAGGGGTATCCAATCTAGGTTTACTCCCCATCCTACCAATTGTGCATAATAGCCTCTCTTATATACCATCATGTGCTTCTTTTTCCTCTTCATTCACATTTGTGTTTGCATCTTGCATTCCTTGTTGTGTGGGTCCTCCTTCATCATCATTGTGATCTTCCACAATAACACCTTAGTGTTGTGTGGCTTTCATGGCCTTGCGAGCTTGCATAGTCCACACGAACTCATACAATCCCTTTGGACTATTGTTGGGAAATAAGGGATAAAATATGTGGAACAATCCCTCACAGAATCACAACAATAGAAACTAATATGCAGAAAATATTACAGATCTGAAATAAAAGTGCAGAGTAAAAAGAACACAACACAAAGAGACAATATTTAACGTGGTTCACCCAATTTAAGATACATCCACCGAGAATCAATTGCTCAACATTTTATTACAAGCCACCTTTCTCTGAATACAATACCCAGATCTGTTTGGAGCTATGCTAAAAAAACTCTACAGAATTCACACTTGAACTCACACGCATCTGCAATGTCACATCAACCCTACCATATGCACAAAACCACATAAATAAGCAACTTCTTAAGAAATTTTACAATACCAAGGGTACCAAAAACCATGGGGCTAAAACCGTCCCATAAACCTATGGGCCAAAAATTCCGCTCATATGAAAAGAGCACATTTCTGATATATTGGGCACATTTTTCGAGGCAAAAAAATTAGTGTACAATGGAAAGTGTATAGTACTCTTAGTGTACAATCTTCAACACTTCCACACATGAAAACATGCTCCACAACATAACAACTATGTCAACTTTGAACCCTATTTGATTCTTCTTGTAGATGGTCCTTGATGTCTTAGCTCAATTTCATCGGTATATGTAGGAATCCTCTTCAAATATTTTAAGACAACATTATGGATATAGACCACCATTTTTATTTTCATATTCCAAAAATTTGTACCATTTCACATTGTTTCCATATCTAATGAAGACGCACTTCTCGGACTTTAGTCAAGATCTATCCTCTTCTCCTTTGGAATATGGACATATGCATCACAACCAAAAACTCTTAAGTGTTTAAGGGACGATTTCTTACCATTCCAAGCTTCATGTGAAATCATATCTTCTAATGCTAATGATGGTAGTTAATTCTACAAATAGAAAGCAATAACTATTGGTTCACCCCAAAATATTTTCTCAACTATGCATCGTTGAGCATACTCGAGGCTCTATCCATCTGTGTCATATTCATTTTCTCCACAGCTCCATTCTGTTTAGTCATATATGGAGTTTTGTTTTACCTTTCAATTTCACACTCCTTGCAGAATTCAACAAATTATTTTGAACATAATTCCTCATCATTATTAGTGTGCAACACTTTTATCTTCTTCTCCTTTTGGTTTTCCATAAGAGTTTTGAACTACTTGAATTTCTTGAAAACTCTATACTTCTTCCAGAGAAATTATATCTAGGTTTTTCTTGAAAAATTGTCTATAAAGGACATAAAGGGCAAGGCATTCCCAAGTGATGCAAATTTTATCGGCCCAAACACGTAGTTCTTATGGTAAATTTCACTTTTCTATGTTTTTCATAAAAGCAATGTTCATAAAATTCAAAGTCCAAAGCACCCACATAAATCCCTTTCATCATTCCTTTGGATTGCAGTAATGAGCACAATCCATTCTCACCTATATGACCTAGCCTATCATGTCATGGCATTATCTTCTCTACCATAGACATGTTGGTTTTTTCATGTACCTCATTATCTTCAAGAATAATGGTATCATTGTAAGCATTAATGACAATACTCACATCAAGATTAAACAAGGTTCCATTGTGCACTCATCTACATAATACTAGTGGTTCATGTGCCATTTTATAAACACCCTTTGTGAATGAGACATGCACTCTAGCATCACACATATGTTTAACCAAAACTAAATTTCTCATAAGACTTGGAATGTGCATAACACTAGTGAGTCTTAATCCTACCATCTTTAACCTTATCTTAACTCTACCTCAACCCATAATTTGGTAGGTGGATTCATCTCCAAGAAATAAATTACCACAATCATAACTCTCATATTCACATTACCAATCTTTGTGATACGTCATGTGATAGGATGCACCAAATTCGACCAATAATGCTTCACTGCATGATTACGCACTCAAAGCTACCAAGTACCCATCACCACCTTCATCAGTGGATTTTTCAACACAAGATGTAACATCACATGGTTTTTTCTTATCCACCTTCACTTTTCAATTCTCATTATAGTGTCTTGACTTGCTGCCGTTCTAACACTTCTTCAAAGAAGGTTTGTCTGGAGTCTTAGATCTGCATTTGCACTTTGTGTGACTCTCCTTTATTTTCCACTTGCCTCTTTCCTACACTCTCTCGCACACTAGCAATTCATTACCATGGCAATCTTCATTGGATTGTGCCTCCTTACTTCTGAGACAATAACATCACAAATCTTTCCTACATCTTGAGCTTGGTTGAAGTGTTAATGATCGCCATCACTAAAGTATCCCAAGATTATGGAAAAGAGAATAGAAGCATCATAGATCTATACTCATCATCTATATTAATATAACGAATAATAATTAACTTAACAAAGTGTTGAAGGAGTTCATGTACTCTATAATTAAATCACCATCCTTATTTCTCAAGGAATACATCAAACTTTGCGAAATAGTTTGTTAACATGAAGAGATTTTCGTGGTATAACTTTCCCAACTTATCCCACAAATCTTGTGTGTTCTTTTCATCAATACATTCGGTAACACTAAATCCGGTAGACACGTCCCTATAGAACTTCTTCCTTCATATCAACTTTGTCCCATTCTTGCTTTATCCTGCAAGTCCTACTATTGAAACAACAACCCATTGATCTCCATCAATCATAAGATATTCTATTTTGAACTTCCATAACTCAAAAAAATCCCATTAATTTTTGTCTTCATTCTTGTGCTTCCAAACATATCTCCTTCATTATCCAAGATTCTTACATTTGTGTCAAAATAACACTTCAAGATCTACCTCCAAAGTCCTTGTAGACCTCTAAACAAGGTTATGATAATAGATGTTGGCAAACCAACCAATGCAAAACCAACAAAAAAATAGATCTAATGCAAAATATATGATAAATAGACAAAAATATTGAAGTAGTATAAATAAGGAAAATATAAAGCACATAAGATATAGACACAAATTTATCCTAAGAAAACACTTTCGGTAAAAAACTAGCAATAAAGATATTTTTGCACTTGATCTAACCCAAAAATACAACAAGATCTAAACAATATTTTATTCGCAATACTCGGTGGTCCATGCACAAAAATTTCACAACTCGAGACATGCGATGCCTTACAATATTCAACACTCAAAGTGCTCATTACCAATGCATTAAGTTGCATACTCTTCATACAAACTCGATTCTTAGCTCTTAGCTTCAAGTCTCTTTTCATATCCTAGACCCAGTTGCTATTTGTAATAAAACAACCCCAAAATAGTAATAGTTTTTACAACCACCTACTATAATTAGCGCTTAGGAATCAACGTGCTCTAAAACAAAGGCATGCTTTAGAATAATTTCATGATTAAATTGATGGAGAATATTGAGATTCCCTCTAACCGTCACCTAGTCATCCCTAAGACGTTGTTATGTGCCTTGAATTATCGACAAATGCTTGACAAAGCATTACTATCACTATCCCTAGCAATCATTATCTATCACCATCAATATCCAATGTTGTGTAACTCCTCTACACACCACCATAAGAAACCCCCACCGTGCACCGATCCCATGCATAATCCCACGTATTTTCAATGTGCATCCATATCTCCAAGGTATATTCCATAGTGCTCAAGTATCGATACATTTGTGTGTATGCTTATAATTGAAATACACAATTCTTCACAAATCTTGCATTGCACACCAAAGCTACATACTAATGTGCAATCCAACGATTTCACAATAGTCATTGTGCGGTCGAACCACTACATAATATACCTTGCGCAATTCCAACACGGTTGAAACATTCCCAACAAATATCATCATTAAGCTCACATCCACACTCTATTGTAATTCACAAAGTTCATTATGAGCTCTTCACCCCGAACTTGACTTTGTGCGAAAATTTTGGCTTTGTTTAGATAGTCATCCAATGCCACACACTAAGACTTGTAAACTTAGGAAAATCAAATACAAAGTTCTAAAGGACCCACTAATGGACCAAATATACAACCAATTGGCCTTTCCATAACTTGTGGCTTCAAATGTAATTATTTTTGAATTGCGATTACAAATAACCATGTAGTGATCTACAACTCCAAATAGCATTGCACAACTAGGTTCACAGACTTCCAAAACTGGTTCTTAATATTCTCGCACTCCCAAAGTGTCATGGAAGCAAAATTTTAATAATTACAACATTAAAACTATTATATTGTTCCAACAAGGGTGTATAGCATATACCGAAATATTTGATTGTTAGATACTAAATATAAGCTATCTAAATTTGATCATGAATCGTTAGCCAAAATAAACTAAGATACTATTTTCATTGTAACTAATATTGTAGTTTGAAACGCTTTATTTGCCTATACTTCACAAAAATTAATTGGTTAAGGTAAGTGATTGTTAATATATTTCAAAAATAATTTGTAGCTTGTTAGTCCTAAAAATATAGGTTCTAGTCCGTAGGAGGCTTAAAAGTATACATACTTCATCAAAATCATAATTTGATTATATATTTTGGTTCTCCTAGAAAAAGTATACACTTTCAAAAAAAAACAATAGCAATCAATTTCAAGTTCGTATGTAAAAGTTATGGCCTCTGGAAAGTAGACTTTTTAGCCTTGTAAGTCAATCGGTTAAGCTATAATGGTAGTTTTGTTTCTCCCCAAGGGATTTGCAACCTTAAGATTTCATAGATGTCGGTACTCACGTAAAGTGTTGGTTTCATCCAATGGATAAGAGAAATAAACTATAAAGTGTTGGTTCTGTTGTGTCTCTTCTTTTTCTATAGCTTTTGAGGTTCCTCTTCTAGGTTCCTAATGTATAAATGAACCTTCAATTGGATGTAATTGGCATGAATTGTAAAGTATTTTTCATAAATTCAAGAGGTGAGTCAATAATGGGGTGATTCATTCAATCATGTAATACTTTCCTAGCCATTTTTCTTCTTGATTTTATGAGTGTGAGGAAAACGAGTTGTAGTAGTTGAGTGAGAAATTTGCAACACATGTATGAATGTTTGGGCATGTTACAAATGTAAAAAGTGTTTGTAAAGGCCTTGATAAAAAAAAGTATACATGTACTTGTAGAATGAGATAGTGGAAAGAGGAGGAGGTCACTCTTATGGAGTTTCCCACAATGGGTTGCATCATGATAATCTTGTTTTTCTTTTATATTTTTTTCTTGTAGTAGTTTCTTACTCGATTTCATTGTTTTATTTCCTCTCAACATTTATGATTCTTTACCATCCACATTTATTGATTGTTTAAGGCAAATTGATGAGAGAGAAATGATATAGTCAATCAAGAATCGTTAGAAGATTGTTAAGATTTATATTAATGAATTAGCTATGGAATATCTCTGCTAATTATGAGTCACTAAGTTGCCAAAAATAATCATAGTAAAAAATTCTTGGACATGACTTTCCACACAACTTAATTCACAAAATAGCACTTCAAACAAGATCGCCAACCAAAAAAAGTTCGGAAGAAATATATAAAATATTAAACATGCAGTGATCTTTAAATTTTAAAAAAATTGAAAAATGTCAATTAATGATTCCCGGTAGAAAATATTATCATCCTCTTTAAGGCCGAGACTTAAAGAAAACGTATATAACGAATTAAAAACGCAACCCGACATTATAGTTGACATTTATAGATGAAATGTCTAAAGGGTGAGTCCCAAAATATATATATCTCAATAAATAATAATAACACAAGTAAAAATGCCAAAAATAAATAAATAATAATAATATAATGAAATTGCTCGTGAAAATTTCAACATTCATTTAAATTTAATTTAATAAGATAATAAGCAAATATGTATCGGCCAACAAAATAATAGCACATGAGGAGGATTAGTGGAGAAGGAAGGTAAGGAAAACTATTCAACTTGAAAAGAGCCTCATTAAATTATATACGTATGATGGATTTAGTATTGGTAGTTCATTGCGACCAATATTAAATCAACCGAGGAGACGAAACAATACACATTAAAGCTTCACGACTAGTTAACCATGGTTTATTACTATTATAGGTTAATTATCATATCTAGTTACTTAATTGATTAATTATTTCATGATTTTGAAGGATAACCAAGTTGCCTGGTTCTTCTTTGTTCATATCTATATTACTAACACTTGCACCAAATAAGGTGCAATGATTATGTCGATAGCACCATACGAGTATTAGAGTTGCCAAAGTAATTCGAAGATGCACTAGAGAGGTATATCCAACCTGTAATAAAATATGTATCAAAAGGCAATTGTAGAGGATGTTTAAAACTACTAGGAAGGAGACTATAAGGTTGAGGAAGCAAACATATTCATCTGGAAACCATTTTTTCTTTATCTTGCTTGTATGGAATTGATTGATTTACTAGGAGAGAATACGCCCCAAAAAGTAGAGGTGGAGTGTTGTTTTAAGGTTCATCTTAGAGCTTCGAGAGAAGTGTGTTGCGGATACAACCATACACATTGTATATACACCATAAATGGCAATGGCGTTGTAGATGCATAAGTATCTTTGGTACTTTCATAATTATATATAGTAAGCATTTAATAGTGGTCAAAAACACTTAACAAAGAATGAATTAGTTGAAGTTGTAGAGAAAGTGATAGTTTTGAGAGTGATGGAATCGGGAATTGAATCGCTGGCCACATCTAGGTTTAAGGCTGTGTGTGTTTTCTATGGAAACAATCCACTTTGAAGAAAAGGAGCTATCAAAATGTTGCGGTAGAACTTGCAGAGTAATTACTAAAAAGAAAAAAGCTCGAGATATATTATAAGAAAAATAAACAAAACCAATCATTCAAATAAAATCGAAAGTGCCTCCACACCCGATTCTTTGCCATTGTCTCCAATATTGCATCAACACAACACAAGTATTTATATGAAAGGGATTAATGCCCCTGTTTTCCTAGCCATCTTCAACTTTGATTTTAGTTTTTATCTCTACCTTGCTTTTGAGAATGGATTGATTTAATAGGAAAAAGAGGTTTGAGTGTCATTTCTTTGAGGCCTTTCTTCAAAAGGTCTTAAAGCCTTGTCAAGAACACCATTTTGTGCATATCCCACAATCATAACAGTCCATGAAACCACAATGTTTTGAGGTAGTTTGGCAAACAATTCTCATACAAAAATGTGCATACCTGTCAGGGCATTTGTAGCTTTGGCATCTAACAAAAATTCCCTTTCCATTATTATTTGAGGTATGCCTATACCCTACTCTAAAGCTCCCATTTTGGCACATGATGGGATTATGCTTGCAAAAGTTGTGGAATCTGGCTTTAAACCCTCCAATTACATTTGCTTTAAAATTTCCAAGGCCTTTTCAACAAACCCATTTTGTGTATACCCTACCACCATAACAGATAACAGTAGTGCATGAGACCTCATTTCTTTGAAGCATTTTGCCAAATAGTTCCCGTGCCTTATGTATTGAAACCATTGCATTCCATGAGATGACATCTCTATGAGGCATTTAATCATACAATTGTATATACTTTCACATTTTTATTCATATCAACCATGGCACTTGCAATTACAACATCTAACAAAAGACGGTTTCTATTATGCTTTGGTGGATATCCACACCCTATTCCAAAGTTCAAATTTAACCACGAGCAAGTAGTATGCTAGCAATGGCAGTTTGATTACGGTTGGATTGTTTTGAAAAATTCTCTTCGTAACAAATGCAAATCCCATCAGTGATGAGAGTGAATTTGTTTACACAAAAAAAGCTGTAAAACTACTCATATGCATTATAGCCATAAAAAAGGACACTATATAAACAAAATAATGAGATCCAATGCAGGCAGAAGGAAAATCACAATTAATGACAGCAATGATCTATTGAAATTTACAAGGTTAGGGAGGCGTTTGCAGAGACAACACATTTTTAAGTTTATAAGCTTCTATGGTAATCATAATACTCACTACCGATGGGCAGAGACCTCCAAGAACAACCTTCACGCACAGGCGCCATAAGACAAAAGCCCTATCACTTGGAAAAAGTGTTAGTGGACAACATCGAGCAGAAACAAAATAAAAAATATAGGGGGCGGCAGAAAAAATACCTGCAATGTTCTCCATTATTTTCTCGCAACGTTGTACGTTGTCTTCTTTCAAAAATTACAATGACACCGCCTCTATAATATACTTTGATCTCAAAACTCTCATGAGGTGCAGAGTGGAGCATGACTTTATTAATTATCCCTTGTATGGTTTTGTGTCGCAGGTTTTCAAAATCATGGCAAGAGAAATTGAGATGGGTCAGTGTCCTCCATAGGAATCACTATCTTCGAGAGGGGAACGAGCAACACATGGCTTCTCTGAGTGGAAGCTTTGCAAGTTTATTCCAATAAAGTAAGTAACGAGTTAAATCACTCAGCGTATCTTTTCTCTTCGCCATCACCCTTGTGACCGCCATTACTACTTTGCCCTCCCTTGCAAATGAAACCATGTAATGTTAAATGTAAGTACTAAGTTTTATGTTCTAAGTGTTCATAGTTGTGAAGTTATATACACAGTTGAGAGAATTTGTATGAGAGTTTAGTTGAAATTATTTGGTTGTGCAAATTGGTATAAGAGTTGGTTCTCTGTTTCCACCCAGTGTAAGGATTCTGATGTAATGAGAATTTGAGATCAATAAAATTTGCAAGTTTCTATTTGAGTTTCTGTCTTGAAGATCTATTGCATGTTCTTTCTTATTTCATCTGCGAATCAAGTTCATACCTCGTAAGCTAGGCAAAGAGGCGAGCCTCCCGTCTTGTAAGTCGTCGTGGATGTGCGCAGTTTTAGGTTGAAGGTCGATACCATAAGCCCTGCAGAAGAGTTGCTTGATAGTACCACTATGGAATTTGAAGATCGTGCTAGTCTTTCTGGTGGAGATTTAGATCAAGATCTTGTAAGTTTATCTGACGTATTTCCAGTTAATTTTGCTATTGATGTTTAGCAAGAATCAGATCCCTTACTGGCATGAAAATTGCCTAAGATCCCCTACAATCAAGTATATGATAAGTTGACTTCTTTTCATCTTATTGTTGCTACTACATTGAAAACTAGAGAATCTATAATCCAAGTTTCTCAGACATCTTCTCATGAGTATGATATTCCATTAATAGATCCTGTTGATATTAAATCTTTACAAAAGCAAAAAAACCTTTAAGTTTTCCCATATAGGATGTGTGCAAATAGGTATTACTCCTTTATTTCATCGAGGTCTTAATGCCTCTGTCTTGTGTTGTCTTATGGATTTAAGATTTGAAAGTTTTAAAGATTCATTGTTAGCTGCTATTCAAACCGGTCTACATAATGGCCCTATTTCTTTTGAAGTTTATCCAAACTATCCCATCAGTTTGTAAAGAGAAGACTTGCTCAAACAAGTCCTATGTTTACATCTTGCCACTACTGGTCTACACATGAAGCCTGGTGCTTGTCCTCTTGCTATTCATTATAAAATCATTTATAGGGTTGTCAATACCATGCATCCAATTGTTAAACATGGTATTTCCAAAGGCAATAGCGTGGTGAGTCATGCCAGTTTGGAAAGTCAAAAGATTGAACCTGAGTTGATCTCATGTTCCTAGATCAAAGTTCTTAAGGAATGGACCTTGTCAAAAAGTTTCTTGATAAAAGTCAACCCAAGTTGGAAAATGCCACTGCAGTTAATGAGTCAAAATCTAATGTTACTTTGTCCTTTAGATCTAAAAGTTCTATGTCTGATTTGCCCAGATCTAACTCACTCAGATTTGATTCGTCTGTCTTCTCGTTGGGAGAACCTTCGAGAAAATCTGTAAAAGAACAGACATATATTTGTAGTCATAATAGTTTAGTCCATGACCCAAATACTGATTATTTGTGGTGTAAAGACTGTGAACAACTTATTAAGCAAAAATATGTTCCCTCCAATGGTCCAACCATTAGTATGGCCTCAAGAGCATCTCATGTTTCCTCCTCATTTCCGTCCCTTGACAGTACAGAAGTCTTGTCCCCAGATGAATCCCAAAAAGCTATGTTTTGGTATCAAAGATCTGTGACAAACAAATAGATCCGCTTTGAGTCCTCTAAAATGTTAAATTGGACTAATAAAGCTGTCAAAAATGTCCATGATAGACTACAGTCTCAAGAGTCTATCTTAGCTGAGATGGAGAAAACATTAAAAGCTATTGAAATAAATCAGAAAGGAGATGTGTTTGCTTCTGCTTTAAAGTTGTTAAATACTAAAATAGATGATGTCAGTACTTTTGTAAGAAAAGTAGATAGAAATGTTGAAAATACTTCTGCATATGTGTCTACATGTCCTGACATACCCAAAGTCGTAACCATAATTGTTGTAGATATTGTTCACCTCTTATTGACCATACTTTAGATATTTACAAAGATTTTCCTCTAAGTTAGGAATAGCCCATAAGCTTGTCCAAAGTAGTCTGCATCAGTTAAATGAGTCTACTATTGATATAGGTCATAAGGTAGATCTTGTCCATGAAGTTGTTAGCCCTATACCTGTCATAGTTCCTCAAATAGAGAAAATCCTGGAAAATACTAAGCAGCCCAAGAAATAAAACCAGATGGTCTCAAAAGGTATCCTAGAACAATGTTGCGAGAACTTTCAGGGAACTTCTTCCCAAAGATAAAGTTGTCTGGCACAACACAGTCCACTATTCCTCTTAGATAAAAAAGATGTTAATAAAGGATCAATTAGCATGGTGAAAATTCTTCCTGAGGAAGTGAGAGCATGTTTTTAGGAGAATCATCAGGAGCATCCGCGAACCATTACCCAAACCTTGCGACTAACGGTATAAAATTGATTGTCATTCTATTGCTCAAATAAAAGAAATGATTCATGGAATGCTTGGTTGGTCAAATTCCCAGTTACTTTTGTATAGAAAGGATCTGCATCGGATTGCTATGAAATGATAGCTAATGGATTTGTTGGAATAGTTAAAGAATGGTGGGATGCTAACCCACACAAAGAAGATATTTTAAGTGGAGGATATTCTGCTCTAATCAAGTTGCACTAATCAAAGAGTTTATTAGTGCTGTAGATAGTGATAAACTTAAGAATACTTCTTTATTCTTAAGAGCAAGACTATGTGATATGAGTAGAATTAAAGAGTATCAATGCTATATGCAAAAGTTGTATTATAATTCTGGCAACATCAATGATCCTACAATGAGGGTCAGATATATAGAATCTTTTCCTGCTTATTTTTCTACAGAATACAAAAAGGCTATGCATGGAAAGCCTCCTGAAGAGTTAAGTCTTGGAGCCATCAATCAAATAATTGATGAAACAAATGCTCAGCTTTGTCAGGAAAAACAGGATCGCAAAGAAGCTATTAAGGCCCAAAAAGCCTTAGGTACTAAATTTTGCCAGATGATAGATGTTGACCCTTTTGGTTGCCAATCCCCACATTCTTCTCACAGAAAGAAGGTATGTCATGATTGCTCATCTTTTTCAAAGGGGAAGGGTCAGGGTAAATATAGAAAATATAGCAAGTTCAAGAAAAGAAATAAATATTCTTATGAAGGAAAAGTTCCATACAGAGAAAATCATACTTCAGAAAAAAGAAGTATATGGGTAAAAAGAAAAAGTTTATTCCTACATGCTTTATCTACAAAGGGAAGCACTATGCAAATGAGTGCCCACAAAGAGAAACAGATAAAGGAAAAGCCAAAATAAATACTCTTGTTGCTAAAGGCATAACAGATAAAGAGTATTGTTTAGTTAGTGATTCTGATAATTATTCATCAAATATATCATATAATTCTTCCAATGAAGAATTCCAAGTCAATACTATTCAAAGCATTCGAATCGATTCGGATATGATACCTTGCCATCATTTGTAAATATGATTGCGCTTTTCCCCATCCTACGATGCAAGTATCTTCAGAGATTCTTCACAAGCAATTAGAACTCCGACAGAGTGAGTTTGAAGAATGTCCCCCCTGGGACACTGCAAAGAAAATATTTCTGTCACAAAAGGTCAGAGAATTGGAAAGAAAATATTCTCAGCAAGTAAGATCTGAAACTGAGTTCAGAGAAAGAAGAGAAGAAGAAGAAGAAGAAAAACAAAAGTGGTATTCTCTGGAAAGAACATCAGTCCCTTCAAGGCCTCCATTTCAAGGACATGTCTAACAGAGACAAACTCCTTACAGAGGAAGAGGTCATGGAAGAGGTGGTACATATTCTCTTCCAAGGAGAAGTTTCCCATTTTTGTTTCCTGAAGAAAATCAAGAAGAAGAGTTTCAGGTACCTATTACTATTCCTAACTGTGATATTATGATTCATAATCCTGAAACTATGAAAATATGGAGAAGAAACATGATAGAGTTTCTTCAGAAAGTCATTGCAAAAGCCACCAATGAATACAAGTGTCTCATTGAGGAAGAAGATAGAGATAAGAAGGAAGCTGAAGGCAAAGAAGATTTTGAAGAAGCCTACCAGCAAATTATGCACCAAGAGGCAGAAGCATAAGTCTCAGTTGAAGAAATCAACACTGAGGTATGTACCATAAAAGGAGCACAAAATCCTTTTATTACAATCACATTTGCATCCCCAATATCAAGCCATATTCTATTGATGCAATGATTGATATTGGAGCCGATATAAGTTTGCTTAAGGTCCAGAGCAATACCTCCTGATTGTTGGACTGAGACATATCTCAAGATTAATTTTGATAAAAAAGAAGTAATCTCTAGGTTCACACTATGTCCCTATTAGAATAGAAGGATATGAGAGAACATTACAGTTCTATCAGCATGATATGCTCTCATATGACTGTCTAATAGGAGTTGATGCATTACAGGAATGTGGTACTTTTAGTCTTAATAAAGATTTCATATCTTTATTTAATCCAGATGTTCAAATCCCAAGAAAGTACTCATTCAAGACTATCATCCCTCTACCAGAGTCTAGGAAAGAATCTAACCATGAATGGATTCATAAGTCAATAGCTCTGTGTAAGAGTAATATAGATGATATTATAACAAAGATTAAAAAGGATCTTTGTTCTGATAATCCTCATGCTTTCATAACTAGAAGAAAGCATGTTTGTTCACTTGATTTGCAGCTTGTGAAAGATGATAAAGGGAATGAAGTCATTCCTAAATTCAAAGCTCATCATAAGGGAATGATTCCCTCTGAAAGGAAAGAATGCCAAGAAGAAATTAAAAACTACTTCGGGTGGTTTTATAAAAGAATCTAACTCTCCTTGGGCTTGTGTTGCATTTTATGTCAATAAAAGAAGTGAGCAGATTAGACAAAAGAAAAGGCTTGTTGTGGATTATAAGCCTTTGAACAAATTTGTTACAGCAGTCCAACATCCAATCCCTGCCAAAGATGATCTGTTAGCCAGAATCAAAGGTTCTAAAGTATATAGTAAATTTGATTTGAAAAGTGGTTTTTGGCAGATATTTCTAAAGCCTGAAGACACATTCAAGACGACATTTTTGTACTAGGAGGACAGTATGAATGGCAAGTCCTTCCATTTGGTCTAAAATCGCACCTTCCATCTTCCAGAAGAAAATGGATTCAATCTTTGGTGAGTTATCTGAATTCTTGATAGTATATATTGATGATATACTAATCTTCTCTAAATCACCAAAAGATCATATAGATCACCTTGAAAAATTTTATGAGACAGTCTATCATAATGGTTTGTGTCTGTCTCCTACTAAAATGGAAATTTTCAAGGATGAAATAAAATTTTTAGGGATTAAGATCAAAGATGGATCTATAGAAATGCAAGGTCATATTTATTAAATTTGGTACAGAATTGCACAGTGGATGTAATACAAAACAATATTATATTTTCTATATGATATTCAGATACAAGTGGCTATTATATAGCCATAAAGGTAGGTAAACAACTTCCTAGGAAATAGGAAGTGAGTAGAACAATAAACCCGATAATAGCTACGGGTATAACAAATAATCATTCATAATATATTGTTATTCTAACAATATATATGACTAACTAACTTACTAATATTCACTATAATAATAATTACCAATGTAATTATTATTCACACACGTACAAATGTGGAGCACTAAAATATTGATATCCTAACATTCCCCCCCTTAGTGCGAACACGGGGAAAACACCATCTTCAACCAAGCAGCATGCCGCTCCGTAGCTTGCACATGGTCTCGATCCTCAACACTGACTGTGGGAACTACATCATCCAGGGACCGTTCAACCTATTAGATGAATACATGAATTGGGACCGTTCAACCAATTCACATCAACCATCAAATCAGTCTGATCAAGAACACTTCCTGCAATAGTATCAATGGTACAATTTATCATCACGGGGACCGAGGCTTGGATTTTGCAAGGTGTTTAGACGTTTTTAGTCATTTTAGATGTCAAAATACAGGCACTTTTAAAATATGACCGTCATGCTTGACAGGTAGAATTATAATTTAAACGTTAAAATGACATGTACATTACAAATTTAACCGTCACAAAAATATATATATATATATATAGTAAATTACTTATTATATTATATATATTTGAAATTCATCAAAAATCTAATTTAAATCAAAATTAAAATTTAGAAATATTTGGAAAAAAAAGGAAAAATCTTACAAGTATGTTGTTGCTACTTGCTATCTTTTTCGTTAGTATGAAATAGAAACTAGTAAATAAAATTAGAAACAAAACAAATAAAAAAATACTCTATTCTAATTCGACTCTGCAGTTGCTATCCTGCAAACTGGCAATGGCTATCCATTATTCTATAAATGCGTCTCATCATTTAGTTTACAAATTTATATGACCCGATCTAAGTCAGGCTTGGATTTTGCAAGGTGCAGTTGGATTTTGTGTGGAAAATTGGAAATGACATCTGCTGCCCGCATGAAGATCACAGTCTGTAGATTCACAACACAAGTTCAAACAAATAAATACTCATTCGAATCCGGATATCCTCGTAGCAGGCTCAAATACATTGGAATTTGGATTGGGCTAGTGGGCAGTGGATTGTGGGAATCTACGCATTGCAAAATCCAAACGTCTAGACTCTAAATGCCTTGTAAAATCCAAGCCTGGGGTGCCCGCAAATTGCAATTCCTTTTCAATACTTCATCTTGCGCAGTGCAGGGAACTCATAGTGAGGGAGAAATCATTCTTATTAGTTGTTGGGTGCCCGGCTGTAGTCTGTGCACTGTAGTCTGACTCGTGAGGCATGAGGTGTCCACTAGAGCTGGAGTGACCATGGCACACTGGCAGGCTAAGGAGTCACGTAACAGTTAACACATTGAAATCAGAAGTTGAAAGAACTAAAGCCTAGAAGCCTGAAGGAACTGCAGTCTACAGTGCCGCGGGCCGCAAGTGCAATAGAAGAGAGGGAAAAGGTAAACTGTAAAAACATTGGGATTCGGAGAAAGTAGAGAACTCACGAGTCATGGCCCACGGGGTTACAACTTACAGGAGCTTAGAAGTTAGAAGTCACTACAGTCTACCAACCACGGTTACCACCTGCACTTCAGGTATTTTACAGCCTTATAAAATTTCCTTGAGAAGAAAAATAATAAAATGCAGTTGTCTCTGTGAATTTTTTTGAAGCTGTAAATTTGAGCAAAATATGTTCCGGACTCCGGAAGTTCGATCATGAACTTCTCAGCGTTTTTTTGATGCATATACTATTTCTTTAGATTAACCAATTTTTTGCTGATTTTTTTTTTTTTGATATTATAATTTGTGGTGCATTATTATAAAGAAATTAATATTTAAATTGATTTTGCAGGTTTTGTAAAATGTCGGAAAGAAAGAAGAAACAAAGGACAATCAACCAAATGTTTAAATGGTCAATTCCATCTCAAGATCTTCAACGTGAAGGTATTTCTGAATCTCGACCTAATATTGATTTGAATGAAGATCTTAATGAAGATATAGAAATTATGGGAGGTGAGGTTGAAACAAACAATACTTTGTTGGCAAAGAGGTAAAACATAAATTGAAGAGATTTTATAGAGTAGAGTGGGAAAATAAGTATACATGGTTAAAAAAACTATCCATGAGGATAAAAATTCTATGAAGTGTGAATGGTGTGAAACATATGGAGCACCAGGTCCATGGGGAATAGGAGATGGTTGTACCAGCATGCAGAAAGATGCAATTGTAACCCATGAAAAATCAAATGTTCACAAACTATCACAAGCAAAATGGGTATGTGATAAGCAGAAAAAGGTGATATCTATTCCAGAACATATAACACAGATTGATGATTCTAATAAGCATAGAATTATCACAACCATGAAATTGGCATATTGGGTTGCAAAACAGATTTATCTTTGTCTACATATGACTCTCTTTGTTCACTTGTCATGTCATTAGATACATCATGTATGCCTAAGAATAAAGACTATGCATCATATACAAACCGAAAGGCAACCAATCAATTTATTTTTTCTATATCTAAATATCTTGAAGAGATACAGATCTTGAAGATGAATGAGAGTCCTTATATCTCTTTCATGTTAGATGAAAGCACTGATCGTAGCCTAGATAAACATCTTGTTGTTTATGCAACATTTCTAGATTCACAAGGATTGGGGTTGCCAGTCTCTCAATTCATGAAACTTATTAGTGTTGGTGATGGAAAAGGAAGAACAATTTATGATGCACTACAAGGTTTAAGAAATGAACGGAATATTTTGAACAAAAAATTGATAGTTGTTTCTACGGATGGTGCTTCTTCTATGGTGGGAAATGAAAATGGATTTGTGACCTTGTTAAAAAAAGATGTGCCAAATTTAATAGTTGTTCATTGTGTTGCTCATCGTGAGGCATTAGCTGCATCAGATGCTTCTAAAATGATACCAGAGTTAGTGTTTGTTGAGAAAGTGGCAAATAAAGTCTATTCATGGGTTCAAAATTCAACAAAAAGAACTAATGAGTTGATTGCATTACAGGAACTTATGAAACTAGAAACTCTCCAGTGCCTTCAGATTCATGGAGTCAGATGGTTATCTAGGGGACAAGTTATTGAAAGGCTAGTGGCATTGATGCCTGCTATAATGACTTTGTGGAAAAGTGAGAAGAAAGAATCATGGTATGATAAGGCAAGAATATTTTCTGTTCAGTATTGTTTGCACATGCTTGCTGATGTTATGTGTGAACTTAACAAGTTAAACAAAGAATTTCAAGTGGAGCACATTGATGTCACTTCTCTTGGAGCTACTATTGATGCTACTATTAATACTCTAAGGAGAATGTTTCTAAATAATAATTCATTTCCAAATGGTGCTTGCTACTTATCAAAATTTTGGAGGCATCTCAGTTTGGCTATCTACAAATCACTGATAAAGAGGGAGTAGTTCACAAACATGAATTTCTTTACACATCTATTCCCAATGCACATGGTGATACTCTTAATACACAAAAGCAACGATTCAGTCCTTGTATTGATGGCACATTACAAAGTTGCATACAACTTACAAAAGATTATGTTCAAAGACTAACAGATTGTCTAAATGCAAGGTTTCATGATCTTTCTATTTTCAATGTAGTGAAGTTGTTTAGTCCCTCACACTATTCACATGATGTTTTGGTTAGAGAAAATAATTCAATGCGTTGGCTTGAAAAACTTTTCCAACATTTACAGATTGTTTGTAATGAAGGGATGGACATTCCATCATTTGACATCGAGGCTTGTAAAAAAGAGTTGCATCAATTTATTGATACACTCCACTCAGGGTGTGAGGGATTTTCTATTAGAGAAGCATGGAGGGTTTTTTGTATTTCTAAAAGTTGGCAAACCAACTTTCCAAACATGTTAAAACTATGGCAGAGTACACTTGTGATTCCTGCAAGTACAACAACATGTGAGCGAGGGTTTTCAAAGCAAAACCTAATTAAAGATATAAGAAGATCAAAGCTAGAAATCATAACATTGGATGCACTCATGCGAGTATCACTAAATGGACCTGATCCTTCTTTAATCGACTGGGAGAAAGTGTATGACATTTGGAGAGGGGAAAAACAAAGAAGGTCACAAAATATTTTGTGAAAGCATGGTTGATCAATGTAAGTTTTAGCTCTTTGATAAACTCATTTTATCTAAATAAAATTTGTAGTGATGTTTTATTTCACATGATGTTTATATTCTACTAAATATCTAGAAATATTATGCATTTAATTTTATATTATTTATTTCAATTTCATTTTAGAAATTTATTTAAAGTTATTTTTTCAATCTTGTAGATGTAAAATTTTACTCAATTTTTTATTTTTGTAATAGTTATTATAAAAATAAATTTGACGTGCATATTATATTTTGAACGTCAAATGACATCCATATAATTTTTTAGACCGTCAAATAAGATTATTGTGACATGTAACATTGAACGTCAAAATCCAAGACCATGGGGGACACACAAGCACCGCACGCACACAGAGCAGGGGATGCTCATCTATTCTTATTCATCACACAAGACACAAAGATGTCACTAAAGCAGTTTGCGGCCTCTGAGGTAGTGACGAACTCGAGGACATTGATTGTCCTCATGCCTCCGTTGCCTCCATCCTCCAAATATACATACCGCTTAGGTCATTGAAGTAAGAATCTTTTTGTTCTTACCAATGCTGTCATCAACACCATGAAGCGTATCATGTGTATGCAACAGTGATTGCCGTTGTTGATGCAGATCTTGAAGAATGGAAACACCAAGATCCTCTGTCTCAAGAAGCGTTCTCCTGCTATCCTTGATCCGGTCACTTGAATGGTTAAGTCTCTCAGTTGACGTCAATAATCTTCCTCTCTGATCTGTTGATGCCATCGTCGTATCGCCCATCCCTGATTCAAGTAGCTCGTCTCTTGCAGCCAGGGAATCATTAGCCGATGAAGACTTTTTAACTTCTCTTTTTAAGTTGTTCAAATCCGACTTGTATTCCCTCAATTTTGCAAGAAGATTGGCCTTCAGACTTGGCTGCAAGCTTCTTGCTTCGAGATCCATTTTCCGAATCAATGCTTCAGCTTCTTCCACTCCAGCTTGTATCTCAGAAAGTTTCTACTTCTTTTGTTCCCCATTGAGGAGAGGCACAGAAGTACACTTGCGAGATTTGCGAAGCTCAGTGATGCGGCGCTCGTATCCCTCGAAAACCTCACTCATATTCTTAATCCGATTTGATATAACGACCTCCCCCTCAGACTATGATTTTCCTGGATCGTCTGCTATCTTTTATCACAGCCAAAAAGGCGATGGGAATTTGGGAATTAACATCAAACGGCCTTTTGCACAAACAGTTCGAATTTCATTCAAGGGGAAAGGCAGATTTGATTGCAATAATTTTCTGATCCACTCATTCCAATGTATGGATTCACAGAGATTTATTTGCATTAAATGACCAACCGCGTGCCAAAAATAGAGAAATGATCTATACTCTAAAATTTGAAGTTATATACACAGCTTAAGATGCGGATCCTTTCTATACAAAAGTAACTGGGAATTTGACCAACCAAGCATTTCATGAATCATTTCTTTTATTTGAGCAATAGAATGACAATCAATTTTATACCAGTTAGGCTGCAAGGTTTGGGTTCTTGCAGTGTTATGCAATGGTTCGGCGGATGCTCCTGATGATTCTCCTAAAAACATGCTCTCAGCTTCCACGAGAAGAATTTTTACCATGCTAATTGATCCTTTATTAGCATCCTTTTTATCTGAGAGGAATAGTGGATTGTGTTGTGCCGTAATAGCTTTATCTTTGGGAAGAAGTTCCTGAAAGTTTTGCAACATCGTTCTAGGATACCTTTTGAGACCAAATTGTTCTATTCTTCGGGTTGCTTAGTATTTTCCAGGATTTGCTCTATTTGAGGAACTATGACAGGTATAGGGTTAACAGACTTCATGGACAAGATCTACCTTATGACCTATATCAATAGTAGACTCATTTAACTGATGCAGACTACTTTGGACAAGCTTATGGGTTGTTCCTAACTTAGAGGAAAAATCTTTCTTAATAAATGCAAGGGTGGGATATTTTGCAGGAGCAATCAATGATCTAAACAAGCGATGGCATCCAAAATTCACTCGACATGAGACAACTTTTGTAGGGATTTTTTTGGGAAAGCCTCCTTTTCACATACTATATCCTATTGGCTAATTAAGAGAATACAAATATGTTGTAAATACACACTAATTCACTTCTTACCTTCGTCTAAAAGATGGATACGCAAAATCTATGAACCAAAATCTCTATCTCAAATGCTCAAGCATTATGGAAACCAAAAAAGTCTCAAGATGACACTAACATATGTTCCAATGTGAGAGAAATTCAAAACAAAAATGTGTTACCAGCAAAATCTACTCATATGCAAATTTGTTACATTGAGCGTGGGCAAAGGTTTGAAGAGCGTCTGCCAATTCACTAGAGCTTAAATAGTTGTGTATAGTCAAATATTTAAACAAGATGTGCAAGTAGGGAGAGTATTTTTTCTTCACA
Organism: Taxus wallichiana var. yunnanensis; assembly: GCA_018340775.1. Lineage (NCBI taxonomy): Eukaryota > Viridiplantae > Streptophyta > Pinopsida > Cupressales > Taxaceae > Taxus > Taxus wallichiana. Next base: position 1,024,689,400 of record CM031239.1, read on the forward strand.
TTTGTTTACACAACGTACAAGGATTACAAATGGGATTTTTGCATGCATAGAAATAGGCTAGAAGGTGCCTTTCAATACACCTTTCCATTCCTTGTCCACTTCCATTTTGATCTTGCATTTAGATATAGTCACATAATTGTTGTGTGAATGTTACAATTGATATTTGGAAGTTATAGATGACAAGAACAAATATTGGTTTAGATAGAACCAACAATTAAGAATTAACAATAGTAATCATGTGCTTGCCTCATATGATAATGTGCATAACCACAATGGAATAAAATTGCATTCATTGAAACAACTAGTTGCATATCGCATTGCAACCATGGTTGTGTCAATGCACCGACAAGAGGTCAAAATGATGAACTTGATGTGGAGTTATTAATTGTTAAGGATGCAAGGGTCATGTTAACCACCAATATTTGGCTAGAAGCAAGTCTTGTATATAGAGCTTTAGGTATATTCGAAATTTAATATACATATCTAAGAGTGCCCCACTAGAACCACCAACATGTTATGATGGAATTTGACAATTACTCTGGAATACCATTTGAAGATGAAACTCCACATACAATTTCAATTACACCAATATAAAGGGAATGCATACTACTCCCCTTATAGTTTGTGTCAACATTGATGATACACACAATGTCTTACTCTTTCAAAAGCTAGAGTTGATACAAGACAACAAGAAAGAACAAATTTAATATATGTGGCTATTTCTCATGTTAAGTCCTAGTAAGAACTAGGAATACCACTACCATTTTCATATAAATGCTATGAAAAGATGAATTAAGAAAAAAAAAAAAAAAAAACTTTTCAAATGGAACACTAAGGAAGAAATGTCATATGCTTATAACAAATTTATTATCATGAATATGAAACGATTCATTATTTGACATTTTTTTGTGATGTGCATGGCACATTTTGATGAATATATGGAAAAAAAAATGTATATTACACATTTGGTTTATTCTCAATCACTTCATTTATTGTCATTGTATACATTGCACATTTAAATTCAAAACAATAGCCTTCTAGAACCTGCTGGCGTATCAAGCATAAAGATGGTAAGAAAAACCCTATCATATATTGAAACACAAGCAAACACAAGCAAACACTAGGCAAATGCTTCTTTCAAGAATTTAGCTTATCCCAAATCACACAAAATGAATGGCCGACGACAAATTAAATGATCATTACCGGCATTTCCACATTATTATCAGTTTAATTTGCTTGTCCAGAGTCTTTTAATTTAGAAGCATTTTTATTTGACTCTTTTTTTACCATGTTACTCATGATTTTACTAATGAAAAATATCTTAATATAACAGGCAGTTTGACGTGCATTTCCAAATTGATTTTGCAATAAATGGATCCTCCATGCAACGGTAAAGGAATCTAATGAACTCCCACATACTGATACATATATGCCAGAGGAAGCTTAAATACATCATTTTGCAAACATGAAATGTTTTGAACTCACTCTCAGTTTGAAGGTTGTTTTTAGAGATTGCGAACTTCAAACACAACACTAACTAGTTGAATATATGTTTCGCATGAATCTCTGTGATACCATTGTTTTTCTTAAAACATAGAATTTCCCTATTGCCGAATTGAATTTTTTAAAAGCAGCATTACCCGATCAAGTTTGTTAGGAGCATTACAAACCTTTATGTTATTAATTTTAGGCATACCAGCAAACAAGATAAGTTATTCAACATTTTAATGGAATTTGTAAGCTCGAATAATTTAGATTGGTCTAGTTTTGTACAACAAATTTCTAGCACTCGTTGAAAAGAAATGATTCTTGTCATTCAAAGTAGGAACTCGAACAAAACCAAGGTGTGTCTTGGCCTAGGATGGTGTGCTCCCTAGTATCTTCTATTTCTTTGCAAAAATAAACTTTTTCCTTGCAACGATGTATGGGGCTGATACATCAATTCCTGACAAGTTCAAGATCTAGTTTTATGACATATTTAAATACTTGTAGTGGCTGCTTTAATATTTTCCATCGCCACCAGGAAACTCCTTTATAGAGTGGGCCCCAATCCTGTACCTACGTCTTATGGTAACTTTATAAATATATAATATAGTCATACCCTTGTGCATTTGCTCCTGTAACCCGATTTGCAATCGCATTTCCATACAGTGCCCCCACGTTTCCAAGAAACAACAATATTTCCATATAACATCATAATAGACCGTTCATATTAAAAATTTATCTTTAAAACGAAAGAGATTCCCATTTTTATTTAAGCTCACTAAGCATCAGTTCTCTCATATTCTATTTCTACATTTACCAGGTCCAGAAATGCATGGTAAGAATTTGTTTATGGGCGCAGTTTATAAATAATAAAGGTGATGAATAACATCACATTTTAGCATAGATGATAACCTTCACTTCCAATATGAAAAGAGTTGAGAATTGAAGACAACAAATCAGTAAGAACACCTGATTTGAGTTGTACTTTTAATACTAATGAGTAAAGATAAATCAGAATGCCAAAGCACAACAGCAGATGAAAATAATCAGACTTCACGTTCTTGTAATGCACCAGTCGGGAAAAACAAAATATTATGAGGCTACCAAAAGTTGGCCTTGATACAAATAATCAAGGAAAACAAACACCTTTTAATCCTTCTGCACTTTAATTAAAGATCCATTCTTGAAGATGTCCATCAGAGGAACTGTACAGGAGCTTATAAATCACTTTACTGCAACATCACTAAAATAAAAAAGTCTTCAATGTATATGTTTCCTCCCAACATGCCAAACCAAAGGCTACTTCCCAAATTATTTAAGACCCGTCTTACCGGGAAGATTTACAGGGACAGCCAGCGCAACCACTTAAATGTCACAGATGCGTGATGATTTAGTTGGCTGAAGTGTAGCCTGCTTTCTTCATGAAAACTATTCAAGTAGCCGATACATTGTGATTTCCTGTTGCTTGAAGTATCTCCTATCTTCCTCATCTACCAGAACCAGGTTCAAGTAATATTTGACACTGAATTTGTTGTTGATGTTGCGGTAAGTTGGTGTCAGATCATAAGGGCTTAAGAATAATCTGATAGGAATTGATTCCCCTGAAAAGAAAGAGAAAAATTTAGTTTATAGCTATATGTCACAAGGTACACCAAATTTTATGAAAAATGTTTGAACTTTGCCAAACTTTATCCCTGTTGAACATTTACTCAAATTTTATCCATTACTTTAACCTGGGAAGTTTTTGACATGATTTTGCACTATTTTATAAGTGTGTATATACATATACCAAGTGAAAGCAGAGAACAGAAAGTTCTCTCTACTTTGTTCCTCTGACATGTCTATGAATTTATTTTAGAAAATTTAAGTGATAAAAAAATCTTTTGTTCGAACTTAAAGATGTATTTTTTCAAACTTAATCAATTGGCAAACTTGAGCCACATTTTGTACTTGTCGAATGTGAACTTAAACTCAAACCTTGTGACTTAGCTTTATAGACTTATGCCCTGCCCACACCATCTCAGTGCATCTAATCTTCTATGTGCAGTTAGCTGCACCTTAACATGCAAAATGCCAGAGATGTTTCATAGCATTGAATTTAAATTATATAGAAGGTAAAGATATTGTCTTGCATTGAATTCAGAATGTTCGTTTAATTCAGGGAAAAACAATAAAAAAACTGCTACAGGATAAATAATAATCCTTGCTGCCTATTTTAACTTTTGTCTTTGCTTTCTACAACATGGTAGTAGACAATACTATTATGCACCAAAAAACCACTAACAGATGCTCCAGTAATAGACATGATATTTAAATTAATTGGTTGAGCTTAAATTTTATTCAATGACAGACACATAAACATAAAGGCACACTTCTTATTTGACATGTGGCCTTTGACACCAAAACACCATTCACCTCTTCAAGCAGTACAAATGGGACACTAAAAGGGCCAGTACCCACTGGAGCACCGCAAAAGATGATGTCACACAGGCCTGCCTCCTATTGGAATATGCATGCATTGACGATACGTGAGTACCCCAAATTTGTTTTTGTTTTCCAGCATTCTATCATTCTTTTGAGTTTTTTTGTCATTTTATCGTGTTTGTTTTGACAGTTCATACTGACGGACAGCAAACTCCAAGTTGCTGCAAAAGCTTGCATCCTTGGGAATTCAATGCAAATTAATGACTTTAGAGGGCACTTTGACTAGGCTGGACGAAGTAGACAGATGCTTGAAAGTGTTTGGAGTCTGGACACTCACATGCATAAAATTGAGTTATTAACTGCTGGACACATCCAAGAACAAGTATGTTCATGGACAAAATTTCGTGGGAAATTCAAGACCACAATAGCAGGATGAGCAATTTTTACATAGGGGCTTGAGTAGAATTGAGATAATGTGGGCTACAACTTGGATCGCCCACGGAAGTACTGTCTTTCTGAGGGATCTGGTGGATAACTTCAATAAGAAAATGATGCAAGCACACTCTCGTCTAGAGAATACGGAATCTATAGCTGTGAGACTATTATCGTATAGATAACATGGACAAACAATTAAGTAATTAATAAGCTGTAATAAAAATGTTATCCACGAAAGGCCATCTGGGTGTTGGGCAGCCAAGGAGAATTAAGTTATCTCGAGAAACTTTGCATATGATTTCTTTTCTGATTTACTACTAGATTACCCATGATTTCTTTTCTAATTTACTACTGGATGGACCATGTTTAAAACATATGTAGATAATGGAAGTTTGGCCGGAGTGAAGTAATCATTGTCTATGGATACATGCTACAAGCTTACAATTTCTTATGCTTTGTAAGGAACTCTAAAGAGCTAAAAGTCGATTCCACTTAAAACTGTGCATGCTTTGCACAATGTTTTAAAAATCGGAACCGGTCGAGGGTTGGACCGGACCGGAACCAGACCGGTTCAAACTCTATGAACCGGTTTACTAAAAAACACATAAAAATTACATTTTTAAAGAAAGAAATATATTTGAAAAATTAGAAACCATGATGCCAACAATTACACACAAAATACGCAAAGTTTGCTCATGTATATAGTGATAGTTGGAATACTCGCACTCGGCAAATACTCGGCAGACCCCAAAAAAACAAAACTCGGCAATATTCGGCCAATACTGCAACTTAAAAAATACTCAAATTTCTTTAAAAAAACATAAATTTGCAGCCAAAACCATGTATTTGCAGCGTTTTCTTTCATTGCTATTAATGCTTTCTTTTTGTTGGGACCTTTACGATAGCCTTCAGTCTTGTGTCTGAGGATGCGCAAATTGGAGTTTAAACACAAAAAAGACTCTTAAAATAGCAAAAAAAAAACCTATGCATCTGTTGATAACTTGATATGTGAAGTCAACATTTGAATAAGCAGCTCGCTGAGTTTTGGCGAGTACTCGCTGAGTTTTGGCGAGTACTCGCGAGTTTTGGAAAGCTATCCAGTATTTTTAATTACTAATCTGTCTACAGGCAATCAAAGCTCATGATTCTTTCAGAAGATTGCAAGAAGTTGCTTGGTCCAAAAAGATGCAAAAATGGATTTTATGAAAATAAGAAAAATATTGCCATCAATGCATAGAGCTCGAGAAAATATGCACTTTTAGAGAAAACGACACCTGAAACGGAGCCACAGAATGAAAGTTATGGCACATGCAAGTTTTTGCTGCTACATCTTCTTGGACCCTTTCCAAAAATGGCAAATTTTATTCTATCCTTGTGTTTTTTTCACCAAAAATCCAAAAAAGGAAAGAAATGCTATCTTTACATGACTCGGCCGGTTCAGGATGAAACCGGACCGGTTTGGGCTAAAACCGGTCAACCGATCCGGTTTACTAAACGGTTCGTGCTTTAAAATGTTAAACCGGTCAAACCGGCCGGTTCCGGTTTGACCGGTTTTTAAAACACTGGCTTTGCATGTGTTGATTCATGTTAGGAAAAAGGAATTACACTTTTACCATTTACAAGGAAATATGGAAGAAGTGGTGGCTTTGGTTTGTCATGTGAAAACAAAAATGCATGCAAGAGAAACAAACAACATAGCAGCAGAGACTTACTAATAAGCTCACTGACTTATGAAAGAGGCAAGTATATTAAACATACCCAAATTTGTCAACCTACTTTGCAGCAATTATATTCTACATCACTTTGCGGCAATTAGATGGAGAGGGAAGCAGGACAACCACTTTGCCCAACTTTAGTTTCCTTGCCAGGACAACAGTTCCAAGCCCCATTGGTACTTTGTGTTTAAACACGCATAAAAGGTAACATGTTCTTGATCTTGAGCATTGACCATGCGACAACGAGAAACTTATCCCGAGAATGAACTCTTCGGGGGATTCCCTCATTCCTCTCTTGGATGATTTCAGCATATCTGCATTTGACAGGATCTTCATAGACAACCTTCTCATGGACAGAAATCTTGAGCAGAAGCACATTATTTGCAACAATTGACCCATTGCTAGAGCCAGATGGAGAAAACAGTTTTGGTGCAGTGGGGCAAGGAGACCATTTCCTTTTACGTCTTAAGCCATACTTCGGATGGCATTTTCCAAGATTTTGTTACTGTTTAAGATGGTGAGGGTCCTGAATAGCTGATCAAGCCAAGGCTGACATTGAAAGCCTCCCCTAGTTGAAGAACAGTTACTTTCGCTGGGGCACTCCTAGGGTAAGCCCAAATTCCAGTGAGTGGAAGGTTCGTATTAAAACCCCTGCATGCCATCCCGGTCATTGGTGGTTTTGAAGAATTGGAAGCCGCAATAGCTCCTAGAGGTGTAAGTTGGTATCTGTGGAGAGGAAAACAATTAGGAAGGGTGGCATTGAAGAAAAAAAGAGGACGGTCACTTACAAAGGTCCTCCGAAGTTCTGACATGCTGGTGAGGGATAGAGTGACGAGTGCAGAGGAGCTTTAGAGAGAGAGTTACCAGTCACCGTTGAAGCAGCATTATGTAAGGCAGAATGATGAGAACGAACATATGGAGTATAGTTTGGATGATGGAATTTCACTTGCGGCTTTCTCATCGATGTGGATTATGCCCTGTGGCTAGCAGCAATATTCACATTTCTCATGAACCTTGCCTGAGGGTTGTTGCTGTAGGAATGCATGCTTCTCCTTCTTTTGGTTTTTCTATTGTTGACAGTGATATTACTGCAATCACTGCCCATACAAGGCCAATTGCTAAAAGGAGTATGACTATTAGTATTTATAGCAAGTGCCTGTAATCTAGGACTTCTCCTTAGAGAACTGAATGCAATTTCATTGTACCACCTGAATCGATTGTCTTGAACCAAAAATTGTTGTACAAGACTACCAAATATAGACGTTGGGTATGGAGACTTTGAATTGCCAACAAATTGTAAAATAAAATTCTGACCCAAATTTGTGTTTAACTGCCAACTTTGTTTGCCCATATCCACCAACTTGGCTTGTCGCCATCCATGCATAACGGATGACTTATTGCGTTGCCAAGGTGAAATGCTTCATCTTCCCATAAGTCTTTTTCATTTCTTGTGTTGCTTGGTTATATATAGTAGGGTGCCCCGAAAGAGGGTACAGACTTGCAGCTTCACATCTCTTCTTCAAGATTGCTAGTGTCTTGTAAATTAATTAGTTTCAATAAAGCTTCGTTCACCATTTCCTTTGATTTGGTTCATTGATTTTATAATTGATTAAGTTTCCACAATTTAGTGTGTTGTCCACTGGATTTCCATTAAATCCAAATCAATGAGGAATAACCTAGAACCAAGAAATAATCAAGGTTGTGGAAAATGTCGAGAAACAAAGAACAGAACAAAAAGAAACCAGCAACATTCTGAAGTGGTGTGATGGAACCATGCAAAATTAATGCCACAAGAATGCCTTCTCAAATGCCTTTACACATGTGAAAAGTCAAATTTGTCTTCTTATCAAATTTACCCATTTGACTGTGCCGATGGTGTTATGACACAGTGAACAGACTTAAAGAGTAAGCTACTTCCTATATGGGAGGACTGATAATGATTGTGGGCGGATGGGTGATGAATGTTTCGTCCTCCCTAACTGTCTACTTGTCAAGAGGACCCTTACACAAAGTAGTGTCCATTACATATCCATAGTACTTGAGTAATCTACACTATCAAAGACTTGTTAAATATTGCATGCCTATTTCCTTCAGGATTCAAGGGGTGTGTAGTTACACATAAAAACAATAAAAACATATCTAGTTCTACGAACATTGTCCATAAGTTTAAACACAAAAATATAACAAGAAAAGGATGAAGAATTATCATTTTACTGACTCATTCCTGAAAGTTTACCAAACAAAATGAATGATGAGAAATAAATAGTAAAAACTACACTAACTTATTATCAATCACATTAAACTTCTACATAACATGAAACATACCTCTTACAGGAGCACCATCCATGAGCTCAAATTTGGCTAGGGTCTCTGTTTCAACATAAGTATTAGGTCCTGATCCTGTGGACTCTCTACGTCTAATCTCAAGCTCCATGTTCTTGATCTTGATTCTGACAAGAAGAAAATATATCTTGCCAATGACAACATCTTTTAGGTGATACCTGGTAGAATCTCTAAATGGTTAGAATCAGTTTCATCACCTGCATTTGAATTGTAATAAACAAGTATGATGCAGTAAATAACTCACTTGCTTTTGTTGTACTCGAACTCAATATGTAGGCAATCCTCAATGCCAACCTCCATCTGAATAACAGCAAAACATATAAGAGAACTGTCCAAATCCATAATTATACTAGCTTGTTCAACAAATAAACATAGGATAAAGGCCTGCATAGATCTTCCCAGCCATCAGTTTAATATAAACTCTACTATTCAATTTATAAAATATGAGAAGCAACATAAGCAAACCTTGATGCTGTTGTTAACAGGTGGAAGTGGTGTATAGTTCCGCACCTATAACAAGAACATGTAGTCATATAGCATATGCCAGAGGCCCAAAATAAATGATTATGCATCAAAACAGGTTATGTACTTACAAGCTATAAGAAAGTAGACAATTGTAAAACATTGAAAAAAAAATGCACTAGCTGACAATTATAAACAGATCTTAAGCCAATTTTTCTTTGCAGATTAAACTTCTATGCCAGAAAAAGAATTCATTAGATCTCATTCATCATATAACTTTTACACGTGCTATTATAAAGTATCAGAAGGTGCGTCGGACATTTATACAGAGAAGAAATATTTTTATTTGACGCCTGCCATGATTTAATAACAATGTTGTAAGATAACAAGCACAATAATTTGCTTATAAGTGTGTTAAAAATGGTCTAGCCCTATTTTGGGAAAGTGCCAGAGGACTGCATTATCTTATTGATGCATCATTGTTTATCAAGATTATGCTGTCCATAATTCATGGTTTTGCATATAGATCAGAGCAACGACAATCACAATCACAAAAAATACTGCCAAACAGAGTTTGGTTAAATTAATGCACAACCACCAGTCCCCATGACTGCAAGTCTTCTGTACATTCATCTACGTTTAAGTAATCACTTAACCATCACCTGTGACAAAATAGGGGAACAGAGTTTAAATTGTTGATGTCTTGCTTCTGGGCTTGTTTAAAAACTCAAATACAGTGATTCCAGAAGAAGTAAAAATGTTTAGTATGCCCAGATACTTGCCTAACACTTATGAATCAAACAAAAAGGAGCGTGGTGTTCAAAATATAATCTCATCAACAAGATTAGGTCATGGAACATCATTTCCTCTACCATGAGTGTAATTCGAGAATAGGTCTCTCAATAAAAGTATGTTTTTGCATGCTTATCTCCATTCCACCACTTGAGGAGGAAGGCATTGGGCTCAAAGCTGGTCCCTTGATTGCCTGAGATAGAAATCTTATACGGTCGTCCTGCCTTTTCTGCTTGCAACAGATACTCAAGGTAATATCCTCCATTCTCAAAATCTTCCAATAGAAAACGCTTCTCAGGGCTGCCTCCCTAATGTGTCTTGATCTTGGCCTCTGCAATTTTTCCTGCTGCAAATTCATTTGTTTCTGTGATCTTACAACCATCATGTCCATTAGGTTTTATTGTGATTGATGTCTTGTCTGCTTCTCCAAAGCTTGACAGTGTTGACACAGATAAGTGCATTCAAACACCAGAGTTTCCAAGGCACCTGCACATGCATTGGCATACCTTATTATATATGTCACTTTTAGTCTTTTAAAGCCCTATTTTTGATTGATGACTAGGTTTGATAAATTCCTACCTTCCATCGTTTAACCTTTGATTTGCTTAATTTACGGCAATTGTTGAACCAAACTCCAATCCTTCCCCATAATCATGAATCAATTTTGAGAAAACATCTGTATATTCATTGGCAGATTTTTCCATGCGAACAAAAATTTTAGCCCTTCAAATCCATCGTTTCCTTTGTTGGATAGGTTTAATAAATTTTCTACCTTGGCGATTTTACCATTGATTTTCCCTTTTTATCTATTTCAAAAAAATTGATGTTCAAACCGCTTGTATGATTAGACACAGAATTCCTATTCACTTACTAGGTGTAGACCATCTCACGAGGCATATGATTCAATGATGTTGTTAGTACTGTTGGCAAAGTTTGATGCATAAAGCTTCATGATCTGTACTGCAGGGTACAACAACTCCAATTCCTGCATCAAAACTGAGCTTGAAAGAAGCAGAAACATTGGAACGCGGCTTGTTCATGGAGGGACGGTGAATGTCGGTAAGGAGATCTACTTTGGAAAACACCATAGCATCATAAACTCAAAAAAGTTTGATACCACAAAGGAGTTCTTGCTTTTGTGTAATAGCATTTGTATTCTTAATCAGGGTCTGGATTTTGATCTAACCAGATAACCAACAGACAAAATAGGTTGTAATCTGGGAGGCTAATTAGAATTTGCACATATGAAGATAGGGACTTCATTTAATATTCAAGAATAGATGTTATCTAAGATGACAACTGCGAAAAAAATCAAAAGCAAATGGAAGGCCACCCACCCAAAGCAATATGAAAAAGGCTTTGGACGGAACTTAATTTTGGAAGGTAAGAGCTGCATGAATAAAATATAGAGCCTTCCCTAAAGATTACATGAAGGCATGACAGAGACATTGGGTACATGTCACAATGAAAACAAAACAATTGCAGCTTTTTTCACATGAATATTGATGATATAATATAAGTAAATCATAAATATGATCTAATGAAGTAATATTATAAAGGTGGGAATAGATGTTCAACGCTTTTAATAGACCTACGATAAATTGCTGCAGACACAGATCAAGGAAAAAGTGTTCTACTGTGAATCGCCCATAATAAAATGCTGCCAGCAGCTTTGGCAGTCCACGACACAAAGAGAGCATCTCCAGTGATGTCAGGTGTCATCATCATATCCAACTAAATGAGTACTACTCAGGTCACAAGTTGCTAAATCTATGTCGATGGGGGCAACACTAGGGAAGTAACAGCCTTCTATGCACTCGATCTATATGTCAACTGAAAAATGACTGCGATATCATTTATAGCATAAATAGAATATGTTCATAACTTCATGGCAAGAGTGGACTCAGCTTCATGTTAGTATGCATCTGTGATTGGAAAATCCAGAAGTCTCAATAGAAAAAGTAAAGCTTTAGCTTAATGCACCAGCTGCTCTTGCATGTGACAACTAAGTACTTCTCAAACCCAACATAAAACAGAGCTGGGGCAAACCATTAACCCAAATAAAACTTGACACAACAACTCTATTTGACTTTTAAATGCATACAAATGAATAAATTTTTCATTCAAGTAAAAAAAATAAAACTTTCTTAATAACTTTCCAATGATGCATATTCAAGAATATTTGAAGTCTAATAGCTCCATGAATATTTACCCAGAAGTCCTGGCAATCTACAATGTTACTGACATAGTTACGACTGATTGTAACCTTCAAAATATATCTGCAACATCAAAGACCAGAATATGTTAATGATAATGAAAGATCACATGCTCAATGCATGAGCCATGGAATGCAAAAACATAAATGCAGAAAAATTGTTAACTCAAAAGTCCAAACAACAAAGCAATGACATGATTAAATATTCAAGCTATCTTAAAAACTAATAGAACAAGTATTCACTTATTTCTGGGCAATTTTATGTGAGATAACTGTTATAAATAGCATAAAACAGAATAAAATAATTATATCAGTATTTGCCTACTTAATTCATATAACCCAGTTTGATGTTAGTCCAATGAGGCTTACAGGATTTGCTAAACTTCATTTGGTCATGAAAACAAGGGGCTCATCAAGCAATAAAAAATATGATAAAATACAACTAATTTCAATATAGTCGAGAGCAAAACTGTTGGATCAAAGCCATGCAATGTGTGAAACATTTTAGTGATGCTGTAAACATATTTACAATTTACTTACTCTGGAAATTACGTACAAGAATACTAAAGATGAAGGATGCATTTTAGATGTTTCACTCTAACCACCATTCTCTATTTGACACAGAAATGGTATCAAAGACTGCATTATTTTGCAATATGACAGGTAAGTGATGTATTCACTTCATCTTCGTAGAGAATGATAGCATCATGACACATGTGGGGCAACATCATTTTCACTTACTGTTGAAGCCCCAGTTTGGACGCTCTCCAAGTTGGTTTTATTACAGCCATTTAAGTAAAAGATTTAGAGTACAAGGCCTTCAGCTCCAAAATTACTTGTGCACTATCTTATATCATGTCTCGACTCCCGTGCTGCTTTTAGCTGGTGACGTGGTCCTCTCTCATTCCCCAGAAGGAAAACAGTGACAATTTGATGTTCAAATACAATTTTTCAAGTATTGGTAATTAGTCGTTAACCTTAGTGAAACTAAAACTGATCCTTGATACCTCCACAAGTGCTCTTTCCACGCTCCAATTCTCTTACAAAGGAGAACCTACAGAAATGGCACCAGCTTATAAATGCTTGGGGGTTCAATTAACTGTTCCATCTTTTAATCTTAAACACGCTTCTCCATCATAGCTTTGTAAGGGATATACCTCCATTTCTGTTTTGGAGCATCAGTACTTCAAATGCATTTCCAAGTCATACCTACAAAGATTTTAACACTGTCATTAAGCACACAACATGTATTGCGAGGACACAGACTGTCTTCTCCAATGTATGCTCTGCTACAAGTGAATGGTCCCTCAGCGCATTGTCCAATACAAGTTTTCTGCCAAACCTCTTTGTTTGGAGAGCATTTTCAGTCTCATTTTCCATCTTCGTAGACTCATATCATGGGCAGTCTTGCCATTTGTTTTTCAGAGGCGGTTTCTTCCTGACTCTCCATAGACAACGACAACGTTGATACTCAAAAACTAGTCTGCTTCGCCAATTTATTAGAATTTCAATTTCTTCCTCTAGTCCCCATGGACAAAAAATGGTGGTACTTCTCCATTTTATTGGCATTTCTATCATGTGTCTCCCCACCTACAGGTACCCATTAAATTCCCCGTTTCTTTGAAAAGGGGGCCATAAATAATGTCATCAAGAAGGATATGTCGCAGCAACATACTCAGCTCACTTGGATTTCTTCCCAACAGCCACTCAACCCTAAGATGGCTTCGTATGTTGAATATTACCTTCTGATTGTTGATGGCATCATTACCTGTCCTAAACATATTTGACGCCATTGGATTCATGGCCTCAAGATACCACATGACCAGCTCAGCGTTTGCTTGTACGGTTTGCAAATTGAGAATGACAGGATCTGTCACGGTGTCACCCACGCAGTCTCCGTGAGATGAATATGGAAAAGCATTTTATATTTAGATGCCCTCTCTACTCCAAGATCAATAAGTATATTATTGCCTGTACAATAAATCGAGAGGATCGCTCAGTGCCTCTTTTCACTATCTTGATCAGAGGTGTTTGGCCTTTTAAATCTGAGGAGCAGTCACCTTCATGCATCATGCTTAGTAGGTCCCCGAATGACTACCAAATTAATTACCTTTTACACATCATTCAAACGCTACAGTGGGGCTGGGTTAAGCGTCGTTCAGATGATACAGTTACCTAAGTTGACGATAATAGATTGGGGCCAGGTCTCCATCAGCAAGCAGTTACCAGAATACCTCCCCTCTTCTCATACTCCTAGTGGTAGATTCCTTTCTCAGTGCAAAGGTTTTATTACTCATTACGCCCATTCTAGGAGATCTAATCATATGCGTATAACTAGCTTTCTTTTTCTACTACATTGGCCATCAACATTAGGAGAGTAAATGGGAAAGGGTCTTCACACCCCTAGGATCACCCAACTAGGTCCACTTTGTCCAAAGTATTTTTATGAACATATAAAATCTTGTATTGGCTCGTTTGTGGTGGTTGACAGGAATGTCAATCCTCGATCCGATACAAATTAACTAGCCTCCATCCCTTGTTCATGTTTTATTTAACAATATGCTCTTTTATAGCATTGAGTCTTGTTCTCTCTTGGTTGTATATAATGCTCTAAATACATGATAATATGTTTACTAACATACATTTTTAGGGTATTCCTATTTTAAGTCTACCTACCATAAGTTAGTTTGAATTTATTTTTGTGCCCTTAGCTTGTAGTCTTTTAGGGTTGGATCCCTTTTTGGCTACCAAGAGTAATATTTATTGATTGTCATTTTTGAATCCCAGTAATCTACTTTGGTCACCCGTTCACACTAATATATTTCTTTTTTTCTATGCATCTAGATGTATAGAGCTAGCCTTAACACTATAAAACATCAGTACCATCCACCTCCCTCTAGGAATTTCAAAGCAGTATAGTAATATGCAATTAGCATAATAAATTAATAATGTACGTCCGTCCTAGGAGAATGGGCCCACTTAGTTATGTGGGCCCAATGGTTAGGATTATTTAACAAGCGTGCTTAAGTACCATAGAGTTGGATATCAATGCATACAACATATATCAACAACCACACTTTCAAAACAACAATTTGCAAAGCAATTAGATAAGCATGGAATCAAAGAGCTAATTATGGAACAAAAATATCATTGAAAGCCAAAGTTTACACAAGGGTGGCAAAGATACTAAAGTACTTGGGACTTAAATGAAGGATTATACAATGGCAAGCTAGTTAGAGTCTACCAATATATACATCAATTGTGAACAGATAAATGATCAAGCATATGAAGTTTGAACTGTTCGGCATGACCTTAAGAACATCTTACCATTCGTTCCATCAAATAATTTGTATCGTATACAAGTCATAGTGCTCCATAGAGTTGGTCCAATCTAATAAGAGCAACTAACTGCTATATACTTTGTTTAAAAACTCGGCGAGTTTTGCCAATAACTCGCAAGGCAAACTACAACCAAGTGATCAACTATAACTCGCACGAGCCAAGTTGATAGGTAAAAGTTGGCGAGTTTTGTTGAGTAATTTTGTCATTACTCGACAAAACTCGCAATGTTTTGCCTATTGAGTCGATCGTTGAAGTATGAAATGCCAAACTAAAAAAAGTCATTTTAACCTCTAAAGCCAATGTTTTTCTACATTTTCCTTTGCAAATATAGTGAATACCATGAATGTGATTGATCGCGTGATTGAGCTAAGATTTTCAACATTTAAAGGAATACATTTACGTATTTGATGAGAAAAACATTAAGTTTGAAATAGATATTCGGAGCATATAGGTAGGAATGATCAATTGATAACATTACTTTCTATTTTTCTAAGTGTCTAGTTTCTAGTTTCTTTTCCTAGATTTTTCAACATTCGATATCCAATTGTTTAAATCTTCTACTTCTTTCTTTGATTAGCAGCTAGGGTTCCCATCTTAAAAAAATTCTTGCGGTTTTTATAAGGTTTCTACTGCCTACATTTGGAAGAGAGGCATTTGGTTCAGGCTCATCTACACTTAGCAATTGTGAATGGGCAAAGGGCAATTATGTGATATGCAATTATTGTGGGATGACGATGAGTGAAGGTTACAATTGCCTAAAATACCACGTCTCTCTTGAGGCTCAAAGAGAGATGGTTGCATACCTTGTGAGTTACGCAGAGAAATAAGAGGCAAAAAAAGGAATGAGGGCAGCAAGAGATGATTACATAGTTACGCGGGGACGCGTCCCCCCCAAAAAAGACAAGTCGCTATTTAGAGGGGACGCGCCCCCCCACCAAAAAGACAAGTCCGAACGTCCCGGACGTTTTGGGGATGTCGGGACGTGGGGGAAACAATTCCCCCACGTTTCCGAAGAGGCAAGGGGGAGGGGAAACATCCCCGGGACATTTAGAAATAACAGAGGACATTTCAGGACAGCTCAGGGATTTGGCCGGAAGTCCCCAAACGCTTCCTGGACTTCTGGTTTGATTTTTTTTTAAATAATTTTTTTAAAACTTATTTTTCTTTTTTTAAATTAATTTGTTTATTGTTTTTTCCCTTTATAAATGTTTACCCATTAAGCATAACCCGACTGTATTGTATTACAAAGACATATACAAAAATTTTCGAGCACAAATGCACATGGACTGTAACAACATGCTATGAAAACTAGTAGCATACATATAAATATTAAAAGCTATATGAACATATAACATTAGTATAGCTATATGTATGCTGCGAGTTTTTAATATGGACGTCTGAATGTGGACTGTATGCACATGGTGGACTGATATATAAATATGAATTGTTATTCATAAAAAATTTAAAATTTATCTATATATTTTTAATATTTATAATTTTATATATTATTTTAATAGTCGTCCCCCCACCGTCCCAAAATTTTGGAAATTTTTTTGCCGTCCCGAAACTGTCCCATTGATCCCTGGAGTCTTAGGTAAATATGGATGATTAGGACATTGAGGCTTTTTCTATTGCCCCATCTCCACAAGATCAAGGATGGGGACGTGGCTCATCCACTAAAGGTAGTTCAAGTACTTCTTTGGTTCCTCAAAATAGTCCCAAGTTGCAACCTTCACTCAAAGGTACCACTTGAACCCAGGGAAGGGCACTACTTAAACTTAGATAGTGGTGAAAAACTTTTGGCACTACAACAACATTCCATTTACTATGGCGAAAATGGCATACTAGGAGAATTCAGTTGCTGCATTCACCGTTGCCTAGAAGGGGTTCAAGGCTCTATTCAAAAACTCAGGAAAACTTGTCAAGAACTCACGAGGCAAACCTAATACAAGAAATCATACAAAACTCACCAAGCCGAGTCAGGAGAGAGAAACCCTACGAGTTTCACCGAGTAATTTGGTCTTTGCAATTTTCTGATTTTGGCTTTGCAAATACAAATGATTGATCGCATTGATTGGAACTAGGGTTTTCATTTAATCATTAATTGGAGCTAGTGGGTGATTGAATCAACAAGTTTAGAAACAAAGATTGGAGCCACATTTTTCAACATTTGAGAATTATACAATCATTAGGCGTGTGTTGCATCATACAATCAACTTGTCATGTGAAGGTGATTGTTTGAAGCTAGGATTTTGAGTGTGTGAAGAATCTGCAGTGTATAACAGCAAGTAAACTTGTAACTTTGAAAAAAACAGCAAGTTTGAAACAGAAACCAAGATCAAATTAATAAAAAAATACACAAGCAATTTTGGCATTCATTTCTCATGTCAATTAAAATTGTTTTTCATATTATTCAAGTTTATTTTATGAATTTATAAGTTTTTGAAGTAGCAATAAAGTTCTCAAGTGATTGCCGAGAATGCCTCGAGTAATGAGTTAAAATTTGGGGAGCCAAGTAATGTCAACTCTTGCTTCAAGGCTCTTACTCCTCATGATTTAAGTGGCCTGTTGTTGGAAGAAGTTGCCAAAGATACAAAGGTATTGTAGGAAGAGGAAAATTTGTATGACAAAAGAAGGGTTGCACCATTTGGTCTAGACAAATGGGAAAAAAATGCACATTGATTATCTTTTAGTGGCTTCAAGTGAACAGCTTGTTCTCCTAAGTCAATTGTGCATCCCACCAAGTGAAAAATGCAAACGCTTTGTGTGATATGTTGGATGAGGTGGTGATGGGAGTCGATGTAGATAGAATGGGGTTCAAGTTGTGATGGACAATGCAGTAGCATATGCAACCGTAGGGAGACTTATTGAGAAGAAGTATCCTACACTTTTTTGAACCCCTTGCACAGCCCCATTGCATTGATCTCCTACTTGAGGACATAGGAAAGATGACATCGGTGAAGAATGTGGTTGAAGTAGCAATAAATATCACTAAGTTATTGACAATTACCTTTGGGTGTTAAGCTCAATGAGAGAGCACACCAATGAAAACAAGCTTGTGCGAGCGTAAGTCACTTGATTTACTACAAGCTTCATCACATTGCAATGGATTGCTTACGCAAATGTTTGTGAGCACACGATGGTTGGAGCTTTCATATGCTAGGAAGTCCGAAGGGAAAAGGGTCGTAAAGACTATTTTTGGTGATGTGTTTGCAAAACATGTCAAGAAAATCATTCAAGGTAACCATAACTAAGTTCTTATTTATTATTTATTTGTTATAATTGTATTAGTTTAAAATTAAAAAAATTCTTTTAATTTTAAATATAAAATTGTGCATTATTTTGTTTTAGTTGTTAGAGCCTTTGGTTAGAGTTCTACGATTGGTGGAAGGGGAGAAGAAACCAATGGGTTATTTGTAATGAGAGCACAAACATGGCCAAAGAGGCCATACCAAAATATTATGACCAAAATCAAAGAAAATATGAACCCGTTTGGCGAATAATTGATAAGAGATGGAACAAACAATTCCATCAACATAAACATGTAACGACCTACTACCCGAACCCTAAGTTTTTCTATTCCCAATCATTTAAGGCCAATGAGAAGGTTATGAATAGCCTTCGATTTTTGACAAGCTGCAAATTTACAAGACTACTAAGGGGAGGCTCTTTTCTTCGAGGCTCTATGCGTGAAAAGAAGAAACATTTCTCAACAGTAAAAACAAACAGAGTCATTTCTTTTCAGCCTCGTTACGCATAGAACTAGATACTAGAATGATTTCATTTATCCAAGCCTAGATGACTTGAAAACTTATAAACATCTTATTTAGAAATTTGTGGCGGGAAGATTATGGTGTAAAACACCAAATCTTTAGAAGCTAGTCATTCGCATTTTGTGCCAGCCATGTACATTTTTGGCTATGAATGAAATTGGAGCATGTTTGAAGTTGTTCACACAAAGAAGCACAACAAACTAACACAATGCCTCAATGGCCTTGTTTTTGTGCGATACAATCTTCGTCTTCGCATGAGACAAGTGGAGGGGGCAAAGAGTCATGAGGCAATTGACTTGGATGATATCGATCCATATGCCGAATGGATTGTTGATGATGAAGAGCCCATGTTTACCAAGGAGGGCATCACAGAGTTGGAGAGGGAGGCAGAGGAAGCAATGGCATCATAGATGATAGAGGTAGCAAGAGCCGAGGGATTGGTAAGTTGCAAATATCTATTATAGATGATATTATTGCAGAGGATGAATTTTAACCTTCCGATTCCAAAGGGCAGCAAACTTTATAATAGGCGTTGTAGATGATTGTATATTTTGGTGTCTTGAGGACTATGTCACTATAGTCTATGGTTGTAATTTGTACATTCTACTCTTTTTTGTCAAAAATTAATAGAAAATATACTTGTGCATACACTACATCCTTTACATTCATTTCTCATATCAACAATGTTTTGCATGTTATTCAAGTTTATTTTATGAATTTATATGTTTTTAAAGTAACAATAAAGTGCCGAGTAATTATCGAGAAACTCCTAAGTCCCAAGTAACGAGTCAAAATTTGGGTTGTCGAATAACGTCCGAGTACAAATTTTTGAACTATGATTATATATGTGAGACATCAAGTCAACATGTGTTTTCTGATATTTGTTGGAGACCATCCATCTTCAATGATCTTCATTTGGGGAGATTTGGAATCCAAGCTTCCATCCATCATCATAAGCTCTCTGTTGCCGCATTCACCAAACTGAAAGCATTAAATTCGAAATTGGTCGAATCTCAAATCAGGGCAAAAACATTCGTTGAAATTCACCAATACATTCGTACTTAACAAATAGCTAATTTAATCAGCACATATAATAAAAATCATTCAAAATCTAGTAAAATCAGTGCCAAAATCGTTTTTGAGGTCACACATAGATCTGCAACGTTTGTGAAGCAATCCATGTAACAATTTCCTTTCAGTTTACTTGCTGTCATTGACCATTTCAGCTTGAAAGGCCTGCTGCCATATCATTGCTGGTTTGGGGCTCAATGAATAAGAACAAAGGCGTCGGAGTTGGTCGCAGGCCAGTTTCCCGTGGAGGGTTTTGACATGTCTTACTATAAAAATATGTTGAGTGTATAGTTGCAATTATATAAATATTATACTATTTAGGTTTACTTTACGTTTATTTAGGTTTTAGATTTTTAAAATTGTAACATTAAAAATTATTAGCATTAAATAAACCTTAAATATGAATATTTTGGAATTATGCTTTTGTATTTTAATTTTTAGGTGTTTAATTTTTTTATCATTTTAAAATTGTTTATATTTGGTGAATGTTTATAAAAAAATTATATGTAAATATGAATATTTTCTAGGATAGTAACCCATATTTTATTAACTATATATACTTTTAATTATATAGGTTTAAATATTAAATTATGAAAGTATATTTTTAATTATTTTTTTATTATATTTAATTTAAACAATATATTCCTTTTAGTCAAATTTTATTGCTGATTTTTTCAGCAACGAATTTAATCATCGGCGAATTCGAATGCGGTAACTTAGATCATAAGTAGAGGTGATCCATTACAATAGAATTATTGTTATATTCTATTTGTGCACATATATGTCAGACATCAAGTCAACATGTGTTTTCTGGTGTTCATTGGAGACCATCCATCTTAAATAGTATTCATTTGGGTAGATTTGGAAGCCAAACTTCCATCATCATAAGCAGATCTGCTCCATTACATTATAATTATTATTATATTCTATTTGTGTGCATATCAATTGCTTATGATTTTTGTTCATTGACTATATTTTTCCTGCAAAAGTAACTCTATACAAGCACCAAGTTAAACATCCGTTGCGACAACTAATTTGACACAATATTGCATATTAGAGTCATGTCTTACACGGGATATGTGAAAACTGGCACCACTCAGAAATATTTTCTCATTTTTTGACCCGCCTATAGAACTTTTTTTTTTAATTTTAATCCTCCTACTATCATCTACACCCCTCATCCTCAACACCAAAATTGCCTTTTGAATTTTTATAACCTGGTTTTCTCCTGCCCAGTCTCTTAGCCCTAAGCTTGCCCTCTATGCCAAACATTTTGTACATATTTTTGGAGAATTTATTATCTTCCAACACCTTTTGTGGAAATGCCACACTCATTCAGAAACTCCCTAGGTCAGACGAGAGTGCAGTCACATCAGTTCCACAAGGATCCAAAAGGTCATATCCCACAAGACAAAGAGGACCTACAGGACACACCATCTTCAAAATATATAAAATGAAGATATTTTCATTTTGAAATGTTCAATCTACTAGACTTTCACAGAAACCCCTATATTCTATTTTAGTATTCCGACCAGTGTGACCTGCAGGACACACTCTTCAAAATTTATAAAATGAAAATATTTTCATTTTCAAATGTTCAGTCTACAAATATGTAAAATGAAGATTATTTCATTTTTCAAATGTTCAAACTTCAGTCTACTGTGTGATCTATATCACAGACTTTCATGGAAACCCTCTACTCTATTTCAGTATTTCGATCGATGCTTCCTAGCTCTTTTCTCCATTATTTGGCAACATTCAGGCATCAATTTTTGTGAGGATCTTTTAGACCTACTAGATTGATCAACTCTATCGATGGATCACACTAAGTGGAGGTAACAAGGGCCAACATTGATATTGATCATGGATGATTAATCAACCAGTGTCATTCCCTTTCTCCTCAAGGACCAACCCATAACCCCAGATCATGTGAGCAATAATAATAACCATGTCTAGTCATGTATAGTCTCAATCCCACAAACAGATGGCTACTGAGAGTTTTATGATTTGTTTTGTCTTCAATATTGTCATCCTCATTCAAATTCTGCCACTTGAACCACTTGGAAATCAAATACTTGGTTCACCTTGTCTTCCACAATTGATTTAGAAGTCATGACCACATAATCCCCACTAACTTGTACAACAGTTCTTGCCTGCAGAATGGTCAAAATTAATTTTTGGCACCTCCCTTGCTTAGTTTCTCAGCCCAATAAGTTTCTTCTCGTAGCACATGATCTCTCTCTTAAAAATGCCAAGCAACTATCTGCCACTGAAAATGGCTACTGCCAAAGTCATGTTTAGTAAAATGAATAACCTATTCACTAGTTCAAAATGATGACTCTAAACTGGATTATTTCTTCCACTAGGGTATTCGATGAATTTCCTAAACTTGATGAAGCCAAGTAATTACACATTAGTCCTCAAATCAATAGAGAGCTTGCTTCATCCTTGCGTGATTGTCAAGATGTCCTTTCCAGCCTTGAAACTTTGGTTGCCTCAAGCAACGTTGTTCAAGTAATGCTGTGAAAGTGTAGCTGCATAGATGCACTACTTTCACCACTACGTTCACCACAAAATCAACATTGAACTTATGATGACCAGTTGAGACTTCCAAACCCCCATCAAAATGCCCCGTTGTTCTACCTGACTCTACTTTTCTATCCTTAAAGAATCAAGGTTTCCAAACACATGGCCATACACTACTGCTTTTGCAATTCCTAATTTATCACACAAATGGTGATTTAGGAGGCTATATCATCTCTAGACTACTAGTGACGAGGCCGCTTGTATCTTTCATCAGCAGGTTGCCCCCACATACAACACTCATCACTGGCTCGCTAGCATTTAAACATTGAGCTACACATGTTGCTCAGGATCATATATATACTCTTGACACTTGCTTCCTTGTCAACTTTATAGTTGGCTCTACCAAGCATGGTGCCATTGCAATTAGTGTCATTCAACTCACTATCACTTATGACTAACATTTTTGTCATCAACATGCCCATAGAGACTGAAAGCACTTCGAATAAAACTTATGAAATCCTCAAATGTACTCCAAATAAAGATCCCAATAACAGTGCTGGTGTGATATTGCTTCACGAGATGTAAACATCCAATATGCACAAATAGGTACAATTTAGACTACCAAGACCAAATCTATAAATTGCAGATTTTAAAACCTGATACAATAGATCATATTGTTATTCAGGGTTTAAAACCAAACTGAGACATCATAAGAAAGAATGAAAGGAAAGAGATCATTAAAATGGCCACAAATGACCGAAGTAAATAAATGGGACTCAGAAGTACTTTCAGTTTCAACATAGATGAACTAGGGAAAGGGCTCTAGATTATGCAAACATCTTAACACTAAGACAGTGGTTGAAAAGATATCATGATCTGTTTATAACTACAGATTACTAAAATTCAATTCTATTTTCCTTACAAGTTTTCAGCTATGGGTATTCAACCATTAACATCCTATTGTTCTTTTCCTTTTACTCCCCAAGGAAGACTGAATCTCCTCTCTTCAAATCATATCAATGAGAATTAAATAGCTTAGCCATACCTGAGCCTCACATTTATACCATTGTATGATTCATAGGGCATCTCAACTGTAGAGAATTCAAATGGATACGTCTTACGATCATGTATCTCACCAGGTACATCAAGCTCCCGAACTGCAAAACAAATAGATATCAGCTTTGAAGACACGATTGATAAGCCAATGAAAAAGAAGACAAAGTGATAAGATTAGCACAAAAGAAATGAAACAGTTCCATAAAGCTTAAGAATTAATAGTTGTGTTGCATTCGGGTTTTTCTATCTGAGGTCTTATGAAGTCTAAAATTGTATCAATATCTCACTAGATGAAGAGGGATTGAGCATATGTGGCTAGGTAAGACCCGCGGGCCCGACAGACTACTTGCCCTTTGAGTTTTGAAGAGGGGACAGGGAGAGTAAGAGGGAGCTACCCATCCATCACCATTCACCATCAAGTAGAGAGTGTTGTTGGTGAAGGAGGGAACCAGGCTCGGTGGTTTATCCCAAAGGTTTGATATTCCCTTTCTGGTGGCTAAGATCCTTGGCAAGAATAATAGAGAAAGATGGCAGAAAATTGGAAGACTGCAAAAAGAGCAAGAATAATAATATTACCAGTAAGCATTTTCAAGTGATTTTGGCAGGACTGGAAGATAAATAATGGGTTCTAAAGAAAGCCCTTGACAAGGATTGAAATATTTTACAATTTTGTAATCTTACAAAGTAAACTCCTTTCGCTGCATGGTAAGCCTCATGTTACCCTCAGAGTTTCTGGCTGACCAGTCTTCAGGAAGATTGGCGATAATCTTGATTCATATTATACCAAGCATATAATTAATCTCAGTTACACAGTATCATGGTGTGATCCTAATCTGAGGAAACTGATGCCTTATTATGAAAACTACAGCTACTGGGGTATACCTGGGAACAACAGTTAGATCAGGAGAACATTCTATTTCTCTTAGATTGCAAGACTTTACACAAGCATTTAGCCTGATCTTGGTAGAAGAATTAGAAACCCCAGTCAACTGTGCCAAGGCTTATGCAGGGGAAGGAAAAGACAAGAATGACAATCAAAGGCTGCTTTTGTTCCTGATGAGAAGCGAGAATTAAAAACAGTAATTGAAGCAGCCTCCGTTCAGTTTGATGAACTAGAAATATACCTGTAAAAGCTTCGTATTTTCTGACCTAATGACTGCCGTTTCTTTTTATATATTATTTTGATATAATGTTAGATTTTTCCTGAGTAAAATAAATGTCAAAATCATGAACCAAAGGTGTAGTCCAACTCCACATAAAGAAGTACTCCCTTTTAGGATGTCCAGAAAAATCAAATATGCACAATACACATAGCATATTAATTCACTTCAATATGCATTTATACAGCCGATTTAGAAAGTTTATACTATGGCATATTAATTATTAAATATTTCTTAATTTCTATTGAAAAGTGTACTACAACACCGTAACTTACCTAGGGAGGTAAAATCGTAAAAATTGCCCCTGTCAAAATACAACTCTGCATAAACAAAATATAAAAGTATTATTAGCAGTAATATAAGACAAAACAAAAAAGAAAAGCATACTAGAAAATCCCAGAACAAAAGCATGCTTGCATCTCTTGCTACCAACAAAGAAACTGACTTCTATGAGCAACACTGCATACAACTCCTATCCTCTTACAGTACTTGATGAAACAAGATAAGTCACATATTTTTCAACACACAAAATTTACAATAGGACAGAGAAAGAGAGCTGACAAAAGTTCAAGACAAGCCTAAGTCACAAATTTCGTATTCGAGTTTGAGTTCGGTGAAGATAAAATTCAGATTAAGTTCGCAATGAAAAAAAAAAATTTTAAAAATCACAATTATATTTGATTTTTAAATATAAATATATAAATGCTAAATCTAAGATTTTTATAATATTAAAAACTTAAAACATTAATAGTTAAAAACATAAACAGTAAAAATACTATGTTGCCAGGAAACGGAAACGGATACGAAATGCAGAAACGACAATTTTCAAAAACCTTGGATACGAAATGTTACCAGGATATATATATATATATATGCATAGTACTCATTTTATAATCGTAGACCATAAGAGATAATTGATAAAGCACTCAAAATAATTTGCATTCATTGAAATTCGAACTTCTAAAGAGTCGTGGCTCATCATTCAACATGGTTACTATAGACATCTAAAATGTTGACATGCTTAATTACCATTAATCTGTCCCAAAACATCATCTAAATCCATATAATAATTAATCGCAAGATTAATTATTATTAATTTCAGCATTAATCCCTTTATTCTAATATTTCATCATTTATCTAAATATTCCCTTTTATCATTTATTCCATTAAAAATTCCTTTTATAACATTTATCTCATTTCATCCTTAATCTCCTTTATTCCATTATAATATCATATTATCATTATAATCCTTAATTAAGATTTATAGGAATTTAATATTCATATACTTCACCTACCCTAGTCTACACCTACACCTAATTTATAGGATAATCAATCGAGGTAGTTGATTAGTTGTGTTAGATTTTCTATTGGTTTGGTTTCAAAATCATATCATTTTGTGCATGCTAACATAATTTTCATCTACAGTTACAATTTCAATGATTCACATATACATGATAATAATCTAGATTCTAGAATATATCATCCAGATTTTCTTCATAATCATCTCCATGAACACCACTGGCAGCTCCACTCCCACTACCTCCACTTTCCATCCCTTGTGCAATGGATCCAAGATGTCATTGTATAGCTTTTAGGAAGTGTCTTTAGCAAGTCTAGGTAGGTAGATTAGGTTTAGGTTCATTAAATGCAGTTATTTTTAATTTTTTTAAGTTTTGATGTTTTAAAATTTAAAAAAAAAGTTGGAAACATGGCAGACGTTTCCGGAAACGTCTGCCACGTTTCCCCACCGTTTCCCCACGCCCCATTTCCAAAACGCTTCTGGGGTGAATCACCACCCTCCTAGGCATTTCCTAGCATCGCAATAAAAATACATAACAATATGAAATAAACTTTTAAATTTTCGATAAAACAAAATATTTACAGAAATTAATAAAAAGTAACTAAATCTAAAGGAATAAAAGACTAAAACCTAAAACTAACTCCCGACTACCTACAGGCTCAGCTGCAAGGTTGGAAAATGGCAGCGGTGGCGGCGGCTCCTCTCACATTGGTTCAGCCTCCCACCAAGAGTCGCCACTGGTCCTCGCCGTTCAATATTCCCCACTGCCAAATATTCCCGATTATTTGCGCATTTCATTGCTCACTGCACAAGTTCGGCAATTTTGAATTTTGTACCCTAAAATCACCGAACCTTGTGACTTAGAGACAAGCTATGAGAGATCTCATTCAATTTTCCTTCAAAGGAAGTCTAATAAAACTTATCTTGATATAAAATATACGCAAATAACATTATACTCTTTTAAGTTAATCTAAGAACTAAAAAAATGTGGATCTTTTCAAGAATCCTTCTGTTGAACAATACAGAACCTAACCTACTTATTTCAGACCTGTTTTTCCATTTTCAAAACGGAGCCATAAGTGAGATGCTACATGTCACCATTTTTAAAAATGTTTTCCCCAGATATCATGGATCAGTTGTGAAAAGGCAGTTTGTCAAAAGAAAAATAAAGTACAGCTTGCAACAGTTTCAAGGAGGCTGATAGGTCATTGGACCCACAACGGGTCACTGATGATGTTTAAGATAAACATGTCCAAAATGAGATTTGAACCAAAAAGGCATTGCAAGAACATAACATGAGAGTAATGTCGGTCATTAATTACATATTTCAAACTGCTACTAAGGCTGCACATTCCTGCACACAATTTGCCCCATTTTCTTCTGGTGTGAAGGGTATTGGATCATGCACAATGCTTGACCTTGGATGGTGCCGGTGTTGGAGATGTGCAAAGTTGCAAACACTTTCCACTCATGTTCAGCTGCAGGCAGGAAGCTTTTTGGTCTTATTGTTGTAATTTGTAATCAGATGTAATCTAACTTTTGACCCACTCTCGTTGAATCAAGTTTCAATTGGTTCCTGTTACTTTTAATATGAACAATGCATCAAAATAATTTATAGTTTCTTATTTTCTGTATTTGGCATTTGACATTATTTCTTGTGTTTGAATGTTAACGTCACAAAAATTGTCATGTGTGTGGCATTTCCAGGGAATGTTCTTCAGAAATTGTTGTCATTTACCCATTCCCAGCTACTTATTACTTTGTAGTACAAAGCCATTACAATAGAACATCGAGAAAAGAAAACGGGAAGAATTTCACTAAAATCTCTCAGTTTGCAAAAAAATCTTGGAAAGAAGATATGGCCACTCAGAGTAATTTTCCTAAAACCCGTCTTAATGTAATATATACAAATAATAAAAGCTTCTTATTTGGTGCAGAGAACTAGAAACAGAACAGAATCCTCAGATATGAGTTATATTGAGAAAGGACTTCAGAGAACCATACCTATTTGGCCCAATAGTTCGATCTTTACACCATTATGTTCAACTTTCTTCCCGCCACGGGTTCTATACAAACCTGTACAGGCTCATGGTAAAGTTTATCAGATTACAGGTTCTAGAGGCATACTTTGTTCAGTTTATCAGAAATTATAAATAAAACTCATAATACTCTAGTTCGTGCAACAACTTGGACTTAACTCGCAACAAACATTTCATCAGCCAGTACCTTGTAAAATCCCAAAATTTCAGAAAAGTTAATACCCATCTAGTGGAAAAAAGTATTGGCTTACCTCTCCAACAACATTTTCTTGGCTTTGAAAGAGAGGCACCAAAGCTGTTTGCCCATTCTCCTTCTTTACAGTAGCCTGTAAGAGACCCACGCTATAAGATACTTACAATATAACTTGTCCCCTCAGACCCTAGAAAATCAGAAGTACCTTTTTTAAGAAAAAGACACAAAAGGGATATGATTGCCAATGAAAGTCCAATAGAGAAAGAAAATTTAATTGCCAGACAGCTAAAACATGCACAACGGGCATTACGCATACAGGCTCTCACCTATAAATAACAAATATGGTGATACAAGGACTAGCATTAACTGGGAGATTATATTCCTAGACAAAACTCAATTCTAAATGTAACACTGGCAATTGATGTATTCACAAACAAAACATAGTGAGCTATATGTGTCTTTGTTTAAGAATCCATTAAGAAGTTATCCAATATCCTCTCTTTCTTTCATTGCTCCTAGCTGGAATTCAGCATATCCAGAGCAAGGCCCCAGCTATAATAATGGATAAATTTAGAAAAAGACATGCCCAATGTCAGATATCTTAACCAGAAAATATTAAAATACACATTGTAGTTATGAAAAAACAAGTCCCGCCTGTAACACCATAATGTGATCTAAAAATAAAGGCACTGATAATCATAAAATAAACGCACTGATAATCATGAAAAAAACCTAAGATGGGAGAAAAAAAAATTCTTCTTCCAGCGCCATATAATGTGATCTACACGGTACCTGCAAACCTGTAAAAGAACATTGTTTCAATATCCTCAACTAAGAAATTACCCTGATGGTGATAATTTGAAGGCTACTAGAAGAATGCCTTGTATCTGCATCGATAATTGTCCATCCAATACTCTAGCATAGATGATGACCTAAAATGTTTTCGTGATGACACTCTAAACCAAATTTCTTTCTAGACCTGGTAGATTCGCAAAAGCATTTCCAAGAACCTAAGAAGGTCAACGCAAGCAACAATGCATTAAAATCTCAGACTCAAAAGGTGATATATTTTATCATCCTACTTTCCACCTACCCGAAAGATGGTTCATGGCCATGCTACAAAATATATTCCTTTTGAAGGAAGAGGAACCCATATCACATATGATATTAACATGGAGTAATATAGCAAGAAAGATATCATCCGAATTGTGGCATAATTACAAACTTATAGAGACAAAATAGAACACATAATACAAGGGAAGAAGAAACACCTTTTTAGCTTGCTAGACCTGGTAGATCCGCAAAAGCGTTTCAAGAATCTAAGAGGGTCAACTCAAGCAACAATGCATAGAAATGTCAGGGTCAAAAGGTGATGTATTTTATCATCCTACTGTACAGCTACCCAAAATGTGGTTGAAGTAACAAAATATAATTCTTCTGGAGGAAGAGGAACCCATATCACATATGAGATTAACATGGAGTACTATCGAAAGAAAGATGTGTGGAATGATTATAAACTTATAAAGACAAAATCAAGCATATAATAGAACAGAAGGAAAAAGTTGAAACACGTCCCAGACATACAGTGTAACATAAAAATTAAAATGAATGATTCAAGGTGATAACATTAAGTAGTGGAATGATTCAGTAACTAAAACACGACAGGTCTGCAATGAATGGAGTCCAACACCAAACAATATCCTGCAGGGAACCATCCCTTGACATTCATCACCATAAGGCATTTAACGTGGCACACAAATTTTGAG
This sequence comes from Taxus wallichiana var. yunnanensis, assembly GCA_018340775.1. NCBI lineage: Eukaryota > Viridiplantae > Streptophyta > Pinopsida > Cupressales > Taxaceae > Taxus > Taxus wallichiana. The sequence continues at coordinate 1,024,719,497 of CM031239.1, forward strand.
CTTCTTGTTCATCTATATTTGTACATGTACTCAGTGAGTCATTTGTGTTTATATTCTAACTCAAATCATCATTAGAGGAGTACATTCAATATTATTCTCTAATCTTCTTTTCATCATTCATTGTGTTGCTAATTTGATTGTTGATCAGGGCCTCCAAGTTAGTACAAATAAAGGAAGAGAGATACATGACAATCTATTATATTATATTAGATAATCAGATATGTACAGAATGATGTTACCGCATTACATATGGCTTCTTTATATAGATGCTAAAGAGATAAAAGTGTGTCGGGTCACACCCTTTCAGCATTAGTTAGAATGGTCAGTTAGATAATAAATAGGTTCGCTACAATCACTAATTTGGAACATCTACATCAACCAGCTTTATTTAAAGTAACTATAAATCAAATAGATTCAATAAAAATAATATGCATTGTTAGCATTTCTTTTACTTTCAAAATTTGACCCCAGATCCACTACCATTCCTTATGGATCTGCTAGCTAAGAGTCAACCACGATCCCTTATTCCAGTAATGGCAACCATCTCTCGACTGCTAGCAGGAATTATAGTCATCATTGACACCATCTCTTACAAGACAACTAAGCTAGGTTCATAATGTCTGCCATCCTTGTGGACTGCCAGACCTTAGAAACTTTCAGGACACGACAACTATTTTTATTGGCAGCCAACCTCAAAAGCACAAAAAGTCAACTTCAAAAATTATAATAAAATCCAGTTGTTACGATGTCAATGGGGTCCACATATCCTATAGATCAGCTGCAGATTGTTATTTGTACTTTCAATCATCAATGGAATATTGGTCAACAACAAACAGTCAATAGCTAATGCAAGTAGCAGAGAAGTCAACTTGCGAATTTCTCCTTCTAAAATTTGCAGATTTCTCGCTTAAAACCTTGACGGTTACAGATTTTATGAAAGTGTCTATGTCAACCAATTCCTTTCAACAGCAAAGGAATTTGAAATCTGGAAAGGGATGCAAATGGCACGAGCCTACAACAATCTTGGAGGCCAATACAATCACCACCAGCTCACTGGCTTGTCTTTAACCTAGCTGAAGCCCTATTGCCATCAAGTTCAGTCCTGAGCCACTCAACTCTGACCTTTGAAGCTCCCTTTGGGCTACATTTTTCTCAAAGCCTTCAAGAATCCCTTCTTCACCTCCTCATCATTCAAGGGGACAACTCTACCAGGCCTCTCCACATACCGTTTCATATTGAATGTATATGCAGTCATGTGTAAGGGGGTTTCCAGCTTCTCCCACCTCTGTTGAATGATGGTTTGAACATGCTAATGGTAGAACTCTAGGATGGGGTCCTCGCCCGAATAGCGGCCTTCATCTGGCCAAGCATGTTCTCAATGCTAAAATCCCCATATGTGATGATGGTAAATCTGAAGATGTAATCAATGCAATGTATCTCATATCTACCCAAAATGTGTCTAGCCACAACCTCATTCCAACTCTTCCCATGTTGTCTTAGGCGCCCTCACCGACTCCACTCTTGTGTCATGATCATAAGTTGCAGGGTCTCCTACAAATCGTGCATGATATCCAACAAAAACATAACAAGATGCAAAGAAAGTGTCCACTAGCTTGGGGAATTCCTTCTTTGAAAAGGTGCCATTGAGATTGTAGTGGTTGCATATGAACATTTGGACCTCCCTAGCATTGGCTGCTACTGTTTTGACCTAATCAACTTTGCCAATGTACTCTTTAGTGCATTGTTCGGGCATGCACGCAACATGACATCCAAAAGGCCTACATGTAAGTAGCCTCGATTAGCTTACTTACTGCCCTACACACATAAGTTGCATTTGTGACTACAAATAACACATTGGAAGGACCAGCCTCCTTAATGGCATCTCTTCAAATCTAAAACTGGAAATTTGCATCTTTGCACTTTTCTCGAACGGTCAACCACCCTCGAGAATTAAGGTCTAACCTTACATGAGACAGATATTGATGAGTGGGCGGTGTCTAATATCCGTCCACCCATTCATGGTATTGTGGCATTCATGAAAATCCACGTGGCCCTCATCTCCTCCATCAATAAATTCACCTTGGAATAGTTCTTATCCAAGATGGTAGGCCTCAATTTCGCGTCTTTAGGGGGCATATAACCTACACCTACTTTAGCAACCTTAGCCATAGCCTCACTATAATAAGTGTGAGCAACATGAAATAGGATGCCAACTGAAAAGAAGAATTTGTCGATGGCATCATCAACCTCTTTTCTATCCTTTGCATCATACATGTCAATAACCTGGATTGGGGGCCACAACCTCTTTCTTCCTCCTAGCCTCCGCTCTAATCATTTCAAAACTTGGAACTACTAAACCATGGAAGATTGAAGTCCCGTGAGAACAATAAGGTGTGTCAATGCCACGAACTACTAAAATGTTGTGTGTGATATCTCCATTAGACAACCTAATAATATCTACCCTCTCATCGAGTGATATTTTGGTACAATGCCCAACCTTTACCTAGTAATTGAGGCTACCTACATAACATATCTTTTGAACCTAGTGCTACATGCAAGCCATGAACAATGCACTAAAGGACATTGACAAAGTCAATAACGTCAAAATGGTAATGGCCGATGCTAGGGAGGGGAAGATGTTCATATGCAACGACCACACATCACTAGCGCCTTTTAAAGGAAGGCATTCCTCAATCCAAAGAATAAAGAACTTTGCATCATGCTTTATTTTGCTTGAGTTGCAAGAGTCACTACAACTTATGATCATGAGCACGAATGCACTTAATATGTAATACTAATGGTATGTGGAAAGGCCTAGTCGAGTTGTCCCCTTGGCTAATGAAGAGGTAGGTATTCTTTAGTCCTTAAGAAAAATGTATGGTCAAGAGGAAGCTTCAAAATTCAATGTATAGGTCTTCTTTAGTCTCCAAGGTTGTTGTGGACACTTTCAATTTGCCTCCTTTCCCACATTTTCAATTCCTTTAATGTGGAGATAAATTTGTTCAACGTATGGTCGGATCCACTCTCTTGAGAGAAACACGCTTATCTTTAGAGACAATAATCTTGTCATTGTAGACAATGCGTTGTGTCTCATTGATTGAAAGACACTGAGTACTAGTACAAATATATTAAATAAATCTATTTGAAAAATGTTGATAGATACCAGTCTCAAAAGTTAAAATATTATTATTTTTTGAAGATCCCACCTCTTGCCGCTATTGTAGAATGCCTATCGGCATAACAAGGAGAGCCCAACATCAGATGTAGATCTTGAGGAGCCAAGGCAGATTGATGAAGGCTGGGATGTGCAGTCAGGATCGATTGGGATCTCCTTGCAGGAGGAAGATATGCCCGATAGTTCCAATGATACAAACTGGATCGTGATTATTCCATCAAATGGTGACTCTGATTTTTGAGTTGCAGACTATGATTTTTTGTTTTGGGTATTAGTATGTTAATACATCAATTATCATGTACTTTCTTTGCTTTGAGTTTGGCTTAGCATCTTGATGTATCATGTACTTTTCTCGCTGTCTGAATTCTACATTAGTATGCTGATGCATCATTCACAATTTAATATTATGGTATTAACACTTATCAATTGGATTATAGTTTGATTTAGTAATTTAATGTCTTTAAATTCAACTTATTTCAGTTTGTTAAGGTTTTATTTATTTATATGTATATTTCTATATATTATTTTAATAGTCATCCCCTGCCACCCCTTGCCGTCCCTAAACCTCATTCCCCGTCTTTGAGACTCGGGTAACTGTTAAGTTGCATAAAGTTGTGATTTTCACTTTCTAAAACCAGCTCTATGAGATGTTGCATGGCTTGAGGGCTACTGTAGCAAGTCACCAAAGTAGTTTGTGGCACAGTTCATGATGTCAAATTCTGTTCGAGATAATCCACATAAGCTTGCAATTTTGATGTTGGGGACCAAAAAAATGTGTTGTTTATTAACCAAATATTTGTGAAAGAAGTTGGTATTTGAGTCACTCTGCTTAATCCACTTTTCCCTGGATCTCTTTCTCCAATACTGCTGCTCTGCTAATTTATACATCAAGACTGTTCAAGTTTTCATTGAAACTGCCCACCTAAGTCTTAAGCCTCTTCTTGTTTAGGGTACTCTCACTAGTGGATTAACCTAGATGCCTTTTGAGATGCCATACAAAAAGCAAAAGAAAAGGTGAAGATATAAAAATTCTAAAAAACTAAAATAGATAAAATATGTGGTTTTCTACTATTTGATGGCTAAATTTTTATTTTCTGGCACTACATGGCTCATCTACGATACAACTATTTCCTGTTGAAAACCTTCCAAATCTCATTACATGTCAGATTGTTGTTTCCTATCGCATCCCCTTGTTTTCCATTTCTGGAAAATGGGAGTATGTTTGTGAAATATCCCTTGTGGGATACCACTTGAAAATGCACAAATTATATGAAAATTGCAGCAAAGTAAAATATCTGATTTTTACAGAAAATGACCAGCTAGGGCAGCGAATGGTATTTAATTGATATCTCACAAAATATTTGCCCAAAGTGCATGAAATTTTGAGGGAAGCTTGCAATAATAATAATAAACACTAGAAAAATATTTTTGAATTTTTGGAATAATATATTGCTGCCAGAAAATTACAGCGTGCCCTAGACAGCTGGAAAACTTCTAAAATTCGTAACTCACCAAATACAAGAGCAAAAATTAAGAGTCTTTGGAAATAACATTAACAAATATAGGAAATGATATTTCAACCTTTAGATCTGAAAGGGGCCAACTGAAACCCTCCAAATAAAGGCTGCAAGTCGCCTAGCTTGGAAAAGGGGTTGGAAATTGATGAAGATGCCTTCAAAGTGATGTTAAGCCCTGCCCAAACGGCTGTCGTAAATCTGATCTAAAAGCCCTCTGGTTATCTTCCCCAAATGCCCCCAAAACCCTCAAAATCCTTCCTTTGAAACCTCTGATAATATCTCTGTAACACAGCCCAGAAAGTGGCTCCAAAATGACAAGCTAGGGTAGATCTCTCACTACCAAAGAATGCCCTGCTAGCTAGGGATGGATCTCTCACCACCGAAGCTAGGGTCCCTGTGGGATTTCACTCCACAAGCTGTAGATTTGCAAACAGCAGTTGCACGTGAAGGAGAATAAAATGTATGCAAAAGTCATCCTTTTCTTTTTCCCCCAACTCTTATATAACTTCTCCAAGGCAAAAGAGCCCCAATAAACCCTAGTCGCATTTTTCCCTTGGAAGGGTCAATAAAATAAAAGTAACTTAAGTTACTTTTCCCCTTTTAAGTCACCATGGTCCAAAAGTGACCCTCAACGCAAAATTAGAATATTAAGTGTCATGTGGCCCCTTCCTAACGACAAAACATAATATCTAGTCCCTCCAAAACACTTTATGCTTATGTCAATGAAGAAATATAACAAAATGGACTAGATATTCATACCCAAAAGCTCCCGCATCCCTAGCCCCTTGGGTATGACCAAGGCCTAGACTCGAATTGGCCCTTAGGCCTTAGGCATAGGAAAAGGGGACATTACAGTTTGTGTGTGCAATTCACATGAAGATACTTACAGTTCTTCAATCTTTGACCTATGAACACCAATTTTAGGAAGATTTCATCTAGGAACCACATCTAAAATAAGCCTAATGTCCCCGAGACTCTAACCAAAGTTTCTTAAAAATGATCAACACAATAAAGAAAACACCCAACTTTTTACTTTTTGAAAATCATCCAAAGATTGCAAATATTTCTACTCATCTGCATGTATATTTAAGAGTATATAGGCCCTAATAACTCATTCAACTCGAACTGTGTAATCTACTGCAACTTCACACAATTCAACCATACCTGCAACCACGTTTCTGATTAGAAAAGATATTTATCCTTCAGGTGGAATAAATAGTCATTGCCAATGTGATAAAAATAGTTCATCAACTTCCCTCCAATCTTCCTAATAAGTTACATGTGTCTATCGGTGTGTGATTGGTTGACACAGCCATCACCGACATGACTTTTATCACAAGTCACACTGGAGCTTAGGTCACAGTTCAAGGATTATGGAAATGGTGATATAAGCAGATGCAGATGTGTCTTATGTAGATAATCCCCAATGGCATGCATGTACTTTGTCAATAAATAGTATTAAATACTGGCCTTAAAAAATCACTTTCATGTTTTTCCACCAAACTTATTACAGAAGTTGAGCACAAATTTTGGTCTGAATGCGCTGTATAAGCAAGCCTCTGTCCTCAAAGGTGGATAAGAGATGTATCAATTAACTCAAAGAAATATGAGGAAAAGTTGTAATTAAAAGATGTATTTGACAAAATAAATTTATTAGTAAAGAAAAGCATATAATTCTGATAAGCCACAAAGAAGCACATTGTTGCTCATCTTCGACAATCAAAAAGTGGCAAAATTTTGCATATTAAACACAATACAGAGACACAGTAATGCGAAGTTGTTCAACATGAAAGTGTTTGCAGGAAAGAGCTTGCTAATCTCTCACACCCAGGAGAGATAAAATTTGCATCTAAAATCACCAATATGGTTATGGCTAAGCATGTCTATCCTTCACAGACAGACCATTAACTAATTGAACAGTTGCCACTTTCAAAGGAACATCAATGTAGCACGTTTCCATTGATCAATGTTCAGAGGGTTGCCAGAAAGCTTTCTTTCCAAATCGATAATATCTAGTTACATAATAGAATGCAGCCATAAAATCAGAGCGGCAACAGAAACTCCAATTGCCAGATATTATTCTATCAGTATTGTAAGTTAGAAAAAGTAATCATTTTAGACGCATACCTGCTTGCGAATTTTGCCATCAGAAAATGTAATTGTGATTGTACAAGGTGGCTTAAATGCTCCAATAAGATAATTCTGGTAAGCATGGTAAAATAATGTCAGAGGAGTCATTGATTTCAAAAATAGATCATAACATAATATTCTACATACACAATAATATCCTAATGTCAATTCCAATCACCAGCAACATACAGTTAATTTGTAATTGTAAAAAGCACTGTCAGCAGGTTATCAAACCTGCAGATCTGACACAAATTACATTATTTGTTGCATTATTGGCCTAGTAGCTTTTTATGATGCATTTATAAATATTCCTATGTTACATGTCACAGAGCATGCATCACTTAGTGGAATGCATTTCAAAATTACTAGTTTTATTTCTGTTTGGCTTCATCAGCACTCTTTTGTTCGATGCCATTGTCCCCTTTTCTTCTGTATGAACATATGCACTGTGTTTTCACTGATATCTACAAATACTACTTCAGGTTCTACAAAGTCAATATGGAGATAGACTACATCATGATGACAAATTTGTATACAAGGTTATCATTGAGCTGTGAGACAATTTTGACTTTCAATTGTCTAGAGAAGGATGAAAGGTCGTCCAATATTTGGGCTAGTTGACACGTTCAGCAAGTTCTACTTGTACATTGCAGCTTCTAATTTCACAGGCCAGACCTAAAGTTTGCCCAAATTCATTCCTGAGGATTTGTTTGTGATGTAGTTCACCAAGCAAACCCTGCCAGTTTGAAAGAAATTCAACAACACAATGAAGAAAAACGCATTAAAGTTGGGTACTACTGCAGAGACAAAACTTGTGCTGCCAGTCTCATCAATTATATCCGGAAATACAACTTGAAGACCGTCAGAAACAGACATTTTTTTGACAAATGGAAAGATGAATCAAGAAACTTGGGAAATATGTTAAGCATGTGGAATCCCGAGAAGATTTCTAGGTGAATTGTAAGAATAGTAGCCAGGTCTGAGAAAAAAGACTAGAGTGTGACAAGGCTAGGGAAGAAGCAGTCTCTTCTGTTGGTCAGAAAGCATAAAGAGCAGAACTTCTGATCTCGAGAAGAGCAAGAGCTAGAGCTCAGTAAGAGGGTATGAAGCTCCACATAGTAACATAACTTCAAGTTCCAAGGAATAGACCCTGATGAGGGATAAAGCAACAGACAATCTAGAGACTCGTGTCAGGGCTGCTTCCACTGAAGCTAAAGCTACATCATAGAGTTCTTCAGTACCATTCACTCGGCGGCAAGCGGAGAAAGGTCCTGTACTAAGAATCCTGAACAAATGAAATCCTCGTCTGAAAAGAGTGGGAGTACCAAAGATGTCAAATCTGGTTTTGGGAGGACTGTTTTGACAATTAAAGGCAGTGAAAGTGGCAGAGGCAGCAATTCAGATGATGAAGACAGTGCTTTGGATGATTTGGAAGAACCTTGTCACCCTCCAGCCCTCTTAAAATATTCAAAAGGTTAATAAGAGCCAAGTAGGATCCTAAGGGAAAGGAGTAGGGTAATGAAGATGAGAAGAATCAGGACAATAACCTCGGAAGAAAAATAATCTGAAGACATCTTAATTGACCTCAAAAAAGAAAGAACTGAAAAGGCGAGGTATCACAAGAAAGTAGAGGGAAAGATGCCCATTGAACAAGAATCTGTGAAGGATGAATCTAATAACCCTGAGCAGGAGAATGTTCCTCACAAAATTCAAAAGCAAATGGTTCTGTGAAGGAGGTCCTAAGGAGAAAGAAAGAAACTCTCAAGTGTATCAAATCTGGACTCACTGATGAGAAAAATGCCATCCAAAACAGAGTAAACCCATTTCTGATCTCAAGTTTAATGCTTCAATACAGCAAATATAAATGAGGAGACAAACTGAGATGAAATTCACCGGTCGCTCAAAGTTGTAAGGATGGTTTTGACTGATTTGGGCAGGTCCAATGCAAAGAATTTATTAGATAAGTCATTGGCATGAACCAGTCCGTGCTTAATGAGCAAAGGTTGAGGCAGACAAATCTCAGCTGAAACCTGAAAGAGATGCATTGTTGGGATATATAAAGCATCTATCCCAAAGGCCAACTACAGACTCATTACAATTCAAATGACGAGCATCACCCATAAAGAATATGATATAATAGGTCAGGCCGCTGATGTGACATCTAATGGCAGAGCACTGAAGGAGAATGCCAATTTCACTTTGGAACTCACCAATAAGGTGTTTTCCTATCCAAGACACTTAATAGATTTCTGGTACCAGTGATGAGGCAGTAAAATCTTAGCTGAAAGCTAAAAGAGATGCATAGTTGGGATGTGTCAAGCATCGATTGCAAATGTCAACTCCGAAGCCCATTCCAAATCAAATGGCACACACCACCAATGAAGGGTATGATATAACTGGGCAGGGCAGTAATATGGCATAATGGAATAGCATTGAAGGGGTATGCCAAGTTCACTGAACACGCCCAAAAGGCGTTTTCCTTCGCCAATTACACGCTTCAAGAGATTTATGGTACCCGATATGAGTTCTATACCCTCAAAAAGTTCATACCAGATAACTCCAGTAGCTAAGCAATATCAAAAACAAAATCATGGGGAGTGGTGTATATTTGATGAAGAGTTACAGGAAGCTGTGGGGGTGGAGTCTACTGCATAGCCTTTCTGTGCTCGCAAACTAAATCTAGAGCTCCTTGTTAAATCCCTCAAAGAAGTTGAGACAGACATCAATTGTTGTAAAGAGGGGCTCCACGGTGTGAGTATACTTTTCCACGCACAAGGCAGCAACATCAATAATCCAGACACAGGAGTTGAGTATACAAAGGAGTAGGTCCTCAAGGGTGTTCACAGCATGTTAAACAAACTCTTCAACCAAATTCCGAGAAGGCCTTGCGCATGTCCAAAGGGGTGCTTCTATTGCTAAAAATTGCAGCTCTTCAGAGAAGCAACTGAGAGAACTGACAAAGAAGATGAAGTCATGTGTACATGAGGTGATTGGTCATTATTAAAAGGTTTAAACTGTCAAATAGTTAATAATAATTTCATACAAGTGTTAAGTTCAAAATTTGAAAAAGAGATAAAGAATGGAAGGAAGAGATCTGGAGATGACAGCAAGATCACTGATGCGGAAGGTTCCGGCAGGTATGAAAAGGAAGTGACCCACAACACTGCTGATGTGGTCCACTCTTCATAAAAGATGAAATGAGACGAGCAACAACCATACCACTGTTAAAAACTGTTTTAGAGAGTTGTTATAACGGCTGTAGCCATTTTTGTAAATGGGTTTGAATTAGGAACTAGAAAAAGATTGGAATTCTGTACTCGTATCGAATAAACTAACATTTAAAGATTTAAGGTTTCCATAGTTCATAATAATAAGATAAAAATTTGAGAAATAACTGTGTGAATTTTGAAATCAACATTTAAGATCACACCACGTCATCCATCAGCATCGTGAATCACATGTTAGGATTGTGGACTACAACTCCTAATATAGATAAGTTCAGTAAAGTGAAAATGATGGTTGCATCCACCATAGGAGAAAAATAACAAAAGCCAAATTATCCATTACTATCAATAAAGTTTATAACCCACTAATTCAAAACCATTATATATTCAACTCTTAAAGTTAGGGGTCCTTTAATCTGTTCTTCTCCAAGGGTGACTCAAACCCAAGCCCTCATCCCCATCCAAATTTTGTGTATGCTTTCCAACCTTCAACCTCCCTAAAGCAACATTTGAAAAAGTGATCCTCCACCACAGTAACATTATCATCCTCGATGCAAATTTGGGTTTTTGTTTTTAAAGTGTGCATTCCTAAAGCCAAATTCTCTTTCCTTTGACGGGGATGTCCACAGTGTGTTCTTTTATCCTGGTCTGAATGAGAACACCATGAGAACATTCAATACAATAAACACCACTTTTCTAGCTTGGTTCTATACAATCTTTGAGAATCTTAAGCCTTTCCTTATCTTGTTCTATGGAAGAAAAGTGGATTTAATGTTTCGTTGCCTTAGAATCTAAAAATCTTGTTGGAAATTTCCTCAACATGAGATAGGAATGCCACAAACACTTCCATTGAATCCTCCACCCTCTGTGGTTGCTCTCGACTGCTCCTTGATTGCCTAAAAGCCCTAGCTATTTGTTTAACCTTGAAGCCACACCTCTTGAAAACCATAGTCAAGTGCTTTTTTTGGCTTTAAGGCATTGAAGCAAAATTTATCTATTTTGAAACTGTGTTTGGAATAGATAAGTAAATACTCATTTTGTCGAAAATATTCTCAAGTTAACAGAATATACATATATATTGCCTTTCTTCTGAATTACTCATTCCAACTGGTGCACGTAAGGGAAAGTATTTTGGGCTTATTCATTATCTGCAAATTCTGGCATTCATTTCCTATTATTTGTTGAAGTAAAAGTTAAAGCATTATCTATAGCGAATGCTCATTCATTTTTCCCTTTCTAGTTCTTTCATCAAAGTTTATGTATTCTGCAGCCTCAAAGAAAATGATACCAACTAGTACTGATATCTTAAATATATCTATCAAGAAAACACCGAAAATATCAATCTCACGGCTCTCATCTTGGATTTTTAGCATAAACAATTATTAACTTCATTATCATCTTCATAAATTTCCCACTGAATGGTGACAAATGGTGTCAATCTAGCTACAATAATGTGTAAGGCTTGAAAAGTATTTCCGGAAGAAAAGAAAATGGGCTCCAAACTCCACCGTATAGCCAAGATATTACCATTTTCGGTTGATTTCTCCAAGAAAAAGGAAAAAATCTTCACAACGGTCAAATGGAGGTCAAAGTCGGAATTAGAAGTGAACACCCTTGTGGAAATTACAGACCAGCACCACCCCGTCTGCCATTGTAGAATGCCTCTTGGCATTTAAATACTGTATTTATCTTTCCTATAAAGAATGAACACTAAGAAAATGATACAGCCACATTGAGATCATCTACTGTTTCATTTCTTATTTGAGAATTTAATCTTGCACTTCTTTATTCACAGACATTTATATAATATATTTCTTATTACTTTCTAAAAGGCAAACGTACATCCATAACTCCACAATAAAAAAACCATGATATAATTTCCTACTGTTTGGAAAGCAACACAATTTGATCATTTAATGTTTTTATACCAAACATGTGTAATTTAGGCTAGTGGCATATCTATGATTATTGAAATTATTGGAAATGAAAGTAACACTATTCACTATAGAAAACGTTTGAGGCAAACACCAGATCTAAAGAGCTCTCCTTTCTACTGCAACAGAAAATAAATCCAGCTAATAAATATCCCATGGTAATGTAGCATTGATTCAATGGCAACTATGTAGTTTGCACTTCTCTTGCTTTTGAGCTAACATAAGTAGATAGTTATATCACATGGCGACTACTACTCTACAAAATAACTTTTCATTATTTACCTTTTGTAAGTAAATTTAGATATCTATACTAATAAGCACTGCACTGAAAAATGAAATCAAATGTTTGTATTATTTCCCTTTTCTAGGAAAATTTATATATCTGTAGTAGTAAGAAATGGCTTTGGAAAGCAATGTGATTCATCGTGATTTGCATATTGTGAGCTATAAGCTCCATGGGATCTACTTCTATCTTTGTATTTTCTCATATAGATAGTGGTGGGAAATGATTTCAGTTCTAAGACTATCTTCAAGCTTACTTTCTACATCCACCGACTCATGTCCACAGGGGCTTCAGCTTTTGATCATGAGACATATCCATACTAGCACTTTGCTCTTCAAAGAGGATTGCTTCACTTGTCACAATTACTCCACTAGTCCCCACCGCTCTCAATGGTTCCCACCAAATGGCGTACTATTGGTACTACGATACTAGGTTGTAGGACCGGATATGTCGTCTATTATTCTCCATGAAGTGGAGACCGAGAAACACTTCATTTTCAGATGCCCCATTTACTATGAGATCCGGGTAAGATATCACTACCTCTACAAAGAATACAACAATAGTTTATCTAGTTTCTTCAAATATCCGGACCAAAGTGATGCCCGACTCTTTATCTTTAGGAGGTCGGTACCCTCCAACACAAATCTCTCGAAGGGGTCTATTTGCTCTAGAGCCCCGTGTTGATTACCTCTTTTTCCATCCCACCCAAGAGACGAACAACAAAGATGCGCCCTTTGGACACCAGTACTTCACATATCAAAGTTGACAAATCAATTAGGCAATGACTCTCTTAGCACGCCATTACTACTCAAATCCCCTTGCTTGCTCACCCTCGGCGTTTGGCTTTGCTCCTTCCCATCGGCATGGCTCCCCCTTTCCAACAAGATGGATCTACTACTTACTAGTCGCCCCTCAAACCACAAGGACTTACTCCTATTAAGAATTTCTTTTCTACAACGGGAGCTACCCCACCATGGATGCTGGGAGATTCTAGAGGAAGCATTTTGCTTCCTCCTAAGGTCTTCCACCTAGCCTATCCAACTTTGGATGCTCCCAAACGAGCATATCGAGATCTTTCACAATGAACATTGATGGCTCGAAGACAACGCACTTGAGCACAAACAAAGATATTTGATGCGATATCCTTCCCTCTTCATCGACACATGCTTTTGGGGATCTCATTCACCCTTCACCGTTATTTGTATCGGTTTCATTACCACCTATTTTAGTGGCTCATTGCTTTATTTTGTCTATTGTACTTTTAATCCTTTATTTTGTTTCTAGGATTCTCTCTTCCTAGATATTTCTATTGTTAACTGTTGTATCCTAGAGTCCATTGACTTTTGTGTTGATCTTCTCATGACATTAATATAGTTTCTAAGAAACAACATATATAATTATATTTGCATTAATATGAATTTTGTTAGCATATGCAAAGAGAAGAAAGAATTCAGAGAAGGTTGAATGCACACTCAAACAAGTGTGACAACGCATTTATTATATAGGAAGAGGTGGTTACAGATTGGTTGAACAGTTACCAACTGAATAACAACTAAATAACTGCATTATATGCTATATAATGCTCTATATTTTAACACCCCCTCTTAATGACTAAACCGGAAACAATACTAAGTTTATCCCGAAATTTTACAAATGTTTTGAAGCTCATATGTTTAGTCATTAGATCTATAGATTGTGCCATAGATGGTACTTTGAAATTAGCAATCCATCGTTGTGTTGTGGTCGAATGGGCGACCACAAAACAAAAATTGGCCGTGTGAGCAGAGGATATGTCAAGTGGTCCACCGATTCTTCGTTCGTTACATGATTCATTGACCGCTGATGAATCATCAATGGTCGAGAGTGTCAATCCCATCTCCAAAGTGCTTTGGAATCGAAACTCGAGAGCTTGATTGAGAAATTTGTTCCAAACTTGTGTAGCTTGTTGGAGTCTATACAGAGACTCAGTTAGCCTGCAATCGAAGTCACCTTGACCGTGTCCTTACAACACCATGTAGTGCTCATCCAACCTTTTCAAGAAAAGAAATGTGACCATCTCAGGCATAGAGGAGTTAGAACCAACTCCGCAATAGTAGGAGAAACAAACATCTTCGTCTCAACAATGGGAGAAATAACCATCTCCGTAGTAATAGGAGTGAGAACCAACTCCTCCGTCTCATTTATTTGCTCATTTATCCCCTCTATTGGGAAAGGTTTTTCACAACACAATGAGCAAATTGTTCATGCTCTACTTGTCCTTCGAGCAAGTACCTCTGAGTGAGTGGCTTGGCATGCCATCTCACCATGCACCGTCAGTGCATCTGGAATAGTGGAGTCTCCATCCACAACAAATTGTTCTTCAGAATGAGGAAATCCATCCTCCCAAGGCATGTCAACCTCCCGTACATCCTGTATGGTGGAGTTGTCCTCCACACGTGCATTCATGTTGATCGTAGTAGGATCAACAAGTCGATATTGGCCACCTTGCCCAATACCAAGGGCAATTGTTCCTCTTTGTTTTATATCGAGGCAACACACTTTTTCCCACAGAAATCCACAAAAATATTGGGATTTTCAGTTAATTGACAAATAGATATAAGGTTCTTTTGTAAAGAAGGTACATATCTAACATTTCATACCAACAATTTATGAGCATTATTCAATACAATGCATATATCTCCTATCCCTTCTATTGCACGTGATTCTCCATCAGCTAGTACTACTGATTCAAAACATATAATTGCGAAATGAAACATATTAGTCCCTACAATATGAAAAGTGTGTGGATGCTCCGGAGGCAATGATCTAGCAACTAGTATCACTTTCATGCGAGCATGATGTCGTAAGACAATAAAGAGCATGCCTATCATCCGAATCCCATTCTTTTCGCAACCGATACCACATGTTCCTCGTCGCATGGCTTTTCGTTCTGTTGCGAAAGATCATACTTCCGCTTCTAGCAATCCTTCTTAAGGTGCCCAACCTTGTGACAGTAATAGCATGTGACCTGATACCGAGTGGAGGACTCGCCAAAATGACGTATCCACTTTCCTTTTGACTATGTGACAAGAGCATTCTCTAATTGGTCACAGCTTAGATTATGCTTAAATTTACCTCCGCTCCTTTTTGCAACATGTAGGAACTCACCTTGTCGAACGTGAGAGTTTGACTTTCACCATTAAATGGAGTGCCTCCACAAATGACTCGTACGAGGAAGGTAAGTTGTTCAGACTGAGCCACCGTATCATCATCGTCCACCTTTTTGTTGATGGAAGATAACTGGTCTCGAGGTCTTTCATCCAAAGTAAGTGCTCCAACAACGATCCACCTTCTTGTAATTTTACGAAAAAGAGCATATTCTTCAGGTATAAAACCCAACGCTTTTCTGACATCTGATATTTATCCCTCAAACTCGGTCCACAACATGCTTCCCCGGTAGTGTTCCGCACTTCTAGTATCATATCATCTCGACACTCGATAATTTGAGAAGCAAAAGAGCTTGCTTATGACGTTTGTCATAATCCACAAAGTTTGTAACAAGTTTGCCTTTTTGCTGCCCGTGATTATCTTATCACAATCACGAAATTTTGCAAGCATCAAAATCTTATGGCTCCATACATTGAAATTTGTGCCCGTTAATTTTTGTGCCTCCAACAGAGTGAGGTTAGAGATATTCGCCATTTATTACTCCAAAACAACGGAAATAATAAATAATGTCTTGCCCGCTCCAACAAATAGTATGAATTTAAATGTGTTACACATGTAACGAATAATAGAGTCTAAAATACCCTCACAAGCATAACAAGCGTGAAATAGGTTTCATACCCTTAGAGAATATCGTCCAACAACTGTGAAAATATCCAATATATAGTGACTGCAACCTCCATGATTTTAAGGGGGACTTTTGCCCTCAAAACAGACTTCTTCTATCCTCGTGAATGGAGGTAAATCAATATTTTTCCCTTGTTTGCCCTCGTATTTGGAGGAAGACAGTTCGTTTTCAACTACCCTTGTTCGAGGATGATACAGATTCGTGTTTGCCCTTGTCATGCCCTAACAATTGTCTTCGCCATCGTTTTCCTTCGTTTTCCTTCCTAACGACTAGGATTTTGCCCTCGAATGCTTACGAATTTGTCCTCTATCATCGTTTTCCCTCACAACTGCTGCAAAAAAAATTATTTTTGAGTGTTTATTTTTGCCCTCACCCTCAAAAACGCAATTTAGTATTCACGATTGTTTGCCCTCGAAAAACAATATTTTTGACCACGAACTAAACACTATAGGTCAGCACGACCTCCACAAAGGTGGCTTCGCCTAGTCTATACTCCTCCCCCAAGAGGTTCCTCGACACAATGGCTTTTTCTTCCTCGAACTCGCAAACCATTGCTCCCGATACCAATGTTAGCATATGTAAAGAGAAGAAAGAATTCAGAGAAGATTGAATACACACTCAAAGAAGTGTGACAACGTTTATTATATAGGAAGAGGTGGTTACAAATTGGTTGAACAGTTACCAACTGAATAACAACTAAATAACGCATTATATGCTATATAATGCTCTATATTTTAAAAGTATAAGGTAATGATATGGATAAAATAGTGACCATCAATGCATGAAACAAAAACCATAAAATGAGATAAAAAGATCAAATGCAACTCAAATAAGAATAGAATTTGATCTTTTTTTGTTGTTTATTCGCAAGCTTGATGATACAAGTTCAATGAAGTCCTAGTTCACAATCTCCTCAAGCATGTGCACTT
This sequence comes from Taxus wallichiana var. yunnanensis, assembly GCA_018340775.1. Taxonomy (NCBI): domain Eukaryota; kingdom Viridiplantae; phylum Streptophyta; class Pinopsida; order Cupressales; family Taxaceae; genus Taxus; species Taxus wallichiana. The sequence goes on from CM031239.1 coordinate 1,024,736,521, forward strand.
TATTGAAGAAAGACAAACTATAATCCTCCTTTGGGCTTCTAATATACTTCGGAAAAAGAGCAATAATGATGAGATGTCATTATGACAATATGAATGATAAGCTATTCTATAAACAAAACAATATCATTCGTGTATAACCCCAACTATAGATGCATAATCTTTGTCAACTAAAGTCCAACCACGCAAAAAGTATATTTGCATTTATATTCTAAAACCAATTGAAATTAGCAAACCCTAGTTTCTTAAGAGTTGATCAAAAGGTGCAGCCAAAATAGTATAGGCTACGCATTTATTGTATCTTTCTCATTGCTTTAACATTTCTTTAAACACATTCATTGTTATTCCCTCCCAAAAAATGACCTTTAGCAACCATGTCATTACACTAAGAGCTTGGTTACACACTATTATCATCCATTGTTTGATTTTTTAACGATACCTCCTACAAGTTTGCTTAATTATTTTATAAACATTGAAATAGCGAGTATTGAATGTTTCTATGTTGCCAACTAAATACATATTGATTATTTATAGGATTTAAAACCCAACTGCATTTCTTTCATTAAAGTCTAGAGTTGAAAATCAAAGTAAGTTGTGTTTACTTCAAATCAACTTTGTTAATTTTCAAGGAAAAATGCCCACAAACATAAGTTCATACAAAATGTTTTTGGAATGAGAAAAGTGTCTTACCATATTTGCAGAAAACAATGATTCTATGCCGTCACCAACACTTAGAAACTGCATCAGAATCATAGAAAATAGAAGATTACATTTAACTCACTCAATAAATAATCTAAAAAGAACAAATGAAATCAAAGTATTATGTGAATTAACTGTAATATACTTCGATGGTAGGCACTTGTAATGATCATAAGAATTCAACAACAACACCGCTAAAAATACAAAATTAGGAACTTGCATGGTAAAATACAAATCAACAATAAAGGGCAGTGCTAAATAATAATATCATTGATTGCTGCTCAAAAAGGATTTGAAGAAATATTTGATATTAAATTCAATTTCAGTAGAACAAAGTGTAACCATAAATCCATATATAGGTTCTACACATTTGTTTTCTATACAAACTATGTATAAACAAAAACAACCAAGGAAGCAAATTCATCAAATGCTATAATATCTTTAAGGCTTCAAAATATTTTTTAATAAGTTCTTATAGTTCGCCATCGATAGAAAATAATTAATTGTCGTTAAAGAACTAACCCAATGTCAAATATCAGATAGAAAAGTAGGATATTACAGTTAGAATATAACCAACAAATCCTTAAAATTCATCGGTATTGTGCCACCCTTAATCATATATCTTACATTTGATGTATATAGCCGACTTGTGGCTATCATAACTTCTTATCATTATGTATCTCTTTCATATATGTTATATTATCATGGGTGGGTTGGCCTTGGGGATGGCCATAGCATAGGAATAGTATAAATAGGGGTTAGTAGGTAGTAGTTGATCATCATTGAGCATTTGAGTCTTATTGTATGGTTTGGAGGTTGCCCCCTCAAAGTGGCTAAGCTATTATACTTGCATATTGTGATCATTTATCTGCAATATTGTGTTCCTTGGTGTTCTCTTGCTGCTGATATTCTTATTTATCCAATTAATTTCCTTACAAGTGGTATCAAAGCTGCGATCTAGGCCAAAATTAGGCAAAAACCCTAATTTTTTGTTTCCGCTATATCTTGCGAACCAGAGCGAATTTGTCGGAGATTTTTTTACCAAAGTTGTGAATCATTCCAAGTAAGGTTCCCTGAAAATTTCAGACTTTTTTGATTTATTTTGCAAAAGTTATTGCAAATTTAGGGTTTTTCATAAAATCACTCCCTAGGCTACAAATTGTGGAATTTTTTCAAGTTCTTTACATTTTTGGAAAGAGGATAAAAATTAGTTGGAGTTTGTTCTTTTAAGTTTTTTTATATTTTGCCGAACTCTTATCGAACTCCTAAACCCTAAAATTTGACTTTGATCCCTAAATCCTACTATTTTGGGGCATCACGGCGGGGACTTCCACAAGAGGCAAAAAGAATCTCATCACTCCAGGTAAAACACCAAAAAAGGATGAGATAATAGTTGAGGAGTTTGACTACAAATTCCTCAAGGTTAGGGTTTACTTATGAATGGACCATAAGGTAAGCCAACTTGAGTTTAACCTGCAAGACCTCGAGTCTAGGGTGGCCAGCAAAGAAGATGTGGAACGGATTGGACAATGATTGGAGGATTTCATGCAGAAATTCAAGTACACATATAATGGGTAATCATACTTCTATCAACCAAGGTGGATCTTCAAGTCAAAGTAATTAACAAATGAGCCGGGGTGGATCTTCGAGCATGCCCAATCCAAATACAAACACTCTACAGTGCTCGTAATGTTTCCGAAAGTGGAGATGTGTAAGTTTTATGGAAAGGATCCATTCAATTGGATTAACTAGATGGAGAATTTCTTTGATCTACATTAGATTCCATCGGGACAAAAGGCGACTATGGCATCTTTCTATCTCTCGAAAGATCCCCAAATGGGTCTCTTTGCTCTCCAACAAATTTTAGATCAATTACAAACACCAAAGGCTGATTTATGAATGTTATGGCAATCACACTAATGCAGATCTGAATTTATTAGAAGAAATGCGACTAGGGTTTGAGTGAAAACCCAACACAAATGGCACCCAAAAATTATATTTCTATCATAAACTGATTGCAGTAATTTTAGAAGCCCAAATATATCAAAAATCAGATTTTTAGAGGTTACAAATGACTGAAAATCAGATCTGAAATCTGCATATTAAACTGACTGAAAATACCACTGAAAACCCTCTAAAAATTCTGAAATTGCTTTGCTTTGATTCCCAAAAATCAGCAGATGATATAGCAATAATATTCATATCATAAATACCTCAAATACATGTTGGACCACGATTGCCGTTAGACCAAAACCCATAGGTATTAGTCTCCGCTACAATCGCCAGAGTTAGGATCTACGAGAGGCGGTTAGTCCATGTCACGAAACTCACGGGGAGCGCTAGACACACATGCCAACAATCTCCCCCTCAGCGTTACCCGAGTGAGTTTCGAACTCGAGACCTGTCGCTCTGATACCATTTGTTGGACCACGATTGCCGTTAGACCAAAACCCATAGGTATTAGTCTCCGCTACAATCGCCAGAGTTAGGATCTACGAGAGGCGGTTAGTCCATGTCACGAAACTCACGGGGAGCGCTGGACACACATGCCAACAATACACGTGTCAATCAACCAAGGAATGAGTCACTCCACTAGAAGAAATTCTGATAACACTGCTGCAATTTATTCTCCAAAAACACACTGCTGGAAATGACTGAAAATCTGGTTAAATCAATGAGAATTCCTGAGTGGAAATCTCTCACAATACTCTTGGGGTTTTCGTCCACAAGAGATAAAATCCTAAGGGTTTTCGTCCTTGGATTATTTGCAAAAGCTTAGAGCTCAAATGCAAGAGAAATATCATATAAAAAATCTGGATGATGGAAGAGGCAAGTCGACTTCCCTTTTAAAGGAAAAGGGCCAACAACCAACCTCCAAACCAACCAATGAGCTCACATGATTTTCCCTATGCAAAGCATTTAATATTTTCCCATATTAAATGCTTTTCCCAACCACTTTTTCCCTCTAATGCAAGTCGCATTTTCCTAGGGGAAATACATTAATTAATTATATTTTTATCCTTCCTAAACTTTATTATTCCCCTTTGGCCCAAGTCGCCATTATCCTCTCTAGGAAGAATAAAATATAATAAATCCCTTTACAATGATATTTGCCCCTCGTATTGACCATAGGGATTATTATTTATTTTTATTAAGCCAAATAAATTAATATAAGTGCTTTAATAATTTTATTTTTTATTTTTATAGCACTTTATAATAATTTATTGTGACTTAAGTCACCCTTATATTTTTCCTTTGGCCGTCGGGTTGACAAAATAGGCCAAAGGTCTTTGATTGGGAAAAGGGGACATTAGAATCTTGAAATTGACCAATTCGCCTAGTATCAATGGTTATGTGCTCAAAGGTAAAACAGTTGGTCTCAATGTTACATGGACATTCTTCACCGAAGAATTGCAATTACACTATAGTTCTAGTGTGTTAGAAAATTACTTCAACCAATTAGCAAAGTTAAGACATGACAGGATCCGTTAAGGATTACATTCATCAATTCCAAAACCTTTCCTTGAGGGTGGAAAATATTACTCAAGAGAATCAATGACCTATTTCTTGGGGTTTTAAGGATCGCATTGAGCACAAGGTGTGAATGTTTAATCCTCATAAGGTTTCGATTCTATGATTATGGCACGAAGAGCAGAGGAAAAATTTGTTTCAAGCAGGAGACAAAACTTCACTAATATCAGAGATCGCAACACCTTGCCTCCAACACTCCCTCGGCCAGTTAGATTGACACCTCAACAAATTGAAGAAAAGAGGGCAAAAGGGTTATGTTTTAATTATGTTTTAATTGTGACAGTAAATGTGGACCAGGACATAAATGTGCTGAAAATAAGTTGTTCTACATTTATGGACCTAGTGAAGATGAAGAGAAGGTCGAAGATGCTTTGAGTCGAGGTCATGGTCGAGCCAGAGGAGGAATCAAAGATCCCCAACCAACAATCTCATGTCATGCAATTTCCAGATTATTACCCCCAAACCCTTAAGGTGGTTGGATTCTTAAAAAAGTGAGGGTCACAATGTTGATTGACTCGTAAAGCACTCACAACTTTATCAATCATAAGTTAGCAATACGCCCAAACTGCTTTTTTTCCAGCTCCTAAATGTCAAGTAATGATTGCTTGATGGAGGTACTATTACTTGTTCCTAAAGTGTCATAACATTAAGCTTGCATGATGGGAGATAACATACCAAATAGCCCCATGGATGCCATTTCTATGGGAGAAGCAGACATTGTGTTAGGAGTTCAATGGCTTACCACCTTGGGAACCATTGAGATGAACTTCTAAGAATTGTTCATGCGCTTTCAGTCTAAAGGAAGGACTTTTGAGCTAAAAGGCTTAAGAGTAAAGTCTCCACAGATAATGAGCTCTCAGCATATGCACAAAATGCTAAAAAAGGGTGCAGAGGGATTTGTGGCACAACTATTTTCATTGGAGGCACATCAGTCTAAGGACATTATACTAGCAAATATGCAAGCAGTGTTGAATGCACTCTATTGTGTTTGAAAATATGCCAAAGGGTTTACCTCCAAAGAGAGATCATGATCATGTTATTCAATTAGTACCAAGGAGCCAACCACCTAACATCAAACCTTATAGGTACCCATATGTGCAAAAGAGTGAGATCAAGAAGATTGTACAAGAGATGTTGGAAGCAAGAATCATCCATCATAGTCAGAGTGTTTATTCTTCTCTAGTAGTGATGGTGCGTAAGAAAGATGACATGTGGCGCATGTGTCCCGATTATAGGGAACTTAATAAGTACATTGTCAAAGATAGGTTTCCTATTCCTGTAATTGATGATTTGTTTGATGAGTTGCATGGTGTTGTTTACTTTACAAAGCTTGATCTTCGCTTCGTGAGACCACCAAATCAATTATGGATGAGGATGTTCATAAGGGCATTATGAATTCCTGGTAATGCCTTTTGGACTCACAAATGCACCTTCTACATTTCAAAGTTTGATGAATTCTATTTTTATGCCATTCCCGCGAAAGTTTATTTTAGTGTTCTTTGATGATATATTAATTTATAAAGCAAAACATGGGAGGAACTATCGCATCATGTAAATACGGTTTTGAAACCCTTGAGCAACATCAACTATATGCAAAGCCCTCTAAGTGTTCTTTTTCGAGTCAAGGAGGTTGAATATTTGTGTCACAATGTCTCTCATGAAGGTGTTAAAGTGGATCCTAATAAGAGTAAAGCCATGATGGAGAGGAAGGTTCCAAAGACCCTAAAGAACCTACGAGGATTTTTGGGTCTTACAGTTATTATCGTAGATTTGTAAGGCATTATGGAAGCATAAAGAAGACCTCTCACGACTCTATTAAAGGACTCTTTCCATTGGATGAGGACGCCACCAAAGCATTTGAGCAATTAAAGGAGGCCATGTGAACCATCCAATCTTGGCTACTCCAAGTTTTTTCCAAAACATTCATTGTTGAATGTGATGCATCGTGTCTCGATATGGGGGTAGTTCTCATGCAAGAAGGCCGTCCTATTGCCTTTTTAAGCCACAATTCAAAGGTAAGAATTTGTCAAAGCCAACTTACGAGAAGGAAATTCTAGCCATACTTCATACAAGAAAGCAATGGAGAGCATATTTCATAGAAGACACTTTAAAGTGAAGACAGATCCTAATAGTCTTAAATACTTCTTGAGTAGCGTTTATCATCCAAGAACAAAGAAAAAACGGGTCTCAACGATGTTGGGATATGATTTTGAGATTATCTACAAGAAAGGGAAGGAGAATATAGTCGTGGATGCTCTATCTAGGAAAGATGAATCACTAAGCATTGTTATATGCCATAACCATCTTATAGGAAAATTGGGTAGAGGAGGCAAGGTCCGAATCGATGGAGAAATGACCCAACTACACAAAACCACATTCATAATCTCCAAAATGATCCAAACATGTCCGAAAAAATTATATTGAAGGGGATGCTTTATGGTATAAAGATAGATTATACCTATGTAAGAACTTTGTTCTAAAAATAGGGTTCTATATGAGCTTCACGCTTCTCCAAAGTAGGGGGCACTGGATTCTTGAAGACTTATCATCGAATCAAACAAGATTTCTTCTAGGAAGGGCTCAAAGGGGATGTCCAAAATTTGTGGCGAAATGCATGGTTTGTCGGCAAAAAATTAGAGTGTAATTCAGCCCCCATGTGTCTTCTACAACCTCTATCTATTCCTAGCGAACGGTGGGAAGAGGTTTCCATGGACTTCATCACATGATTGCCTAAATCTAAAGGAAAAAATCTCATCATGGTTGTGATTAATGACTCACCAAATATGCTCATTTTTGTGCCTTGTCACACCCATTTTCTACAAGCACTATAAAGAATAACCTTCATGAACACAGTTCAAAAGCTACATGGGACACCGAAGATTATAGTAAGTGATCAAGACCCTATATTTACTAGTAATTTTTGGACTGATTTATTCTCATGTTTGGGTACTCAGTTAGCTCATAGCTCTTCTTATCATCTCCAATTTGATGGGCAAACAAAAGTTGTAAACAAGTGTTTGAGGGATATCTCCCTTGCTTCATCTCGTATAAACAAGTGTTTAGAGGGATATCTTTGTTGCTTCACCTCAGATAAACAAGCGAGATGGGTCCAACGGCTACGCCACTTGCAAAATGGCGGTATAACACTTCCTTCCATACTTCATCCAAAATGTCTCCTTTTATGGCACTCTATGGGTTCCATCCACCATCCATCACATCGTCATTAAGAGCACAACCACATGTTAGAGTAGTAAAATAACACATTCAACATCAACAAGAGGTCCTCTCTAGTCTCAAGGAGAACTTGGCCATGGCACAAAACCGTATGAAGCATCAAAGTTAATCAACATCACGTAGAAGACATTTTGAAGTTGGTGACTGGGTTTTTGTGCATTTACAAGTTACAACCATATAAGCAAATGTCTTTGAAACAACAACAAAAGGATAACAAACTTTCACCTAAGTATTATGGTCCCTATCAAGTATCAGAAAGCTTGGCATCAGTAGCATACAAATTAGAACTTCCACAATAAACCAAATACATCCAGTTTTCATGTTTCTTGCCTGAGAAAGTAATTGACAAAGGGTATCAACCCAAACAAGTGTTACCCGAGCTCGATGAGGAGGGGAGAGTCATCTTGGAACCCGAATGCATCCTTCAAACACGCACTAAAAGATTGAGGACGCGGGTTATTACCGAGTACCGATCAAGTGGAAGAAACTTGTGGCTATCATAACTTCTTATCATTATGTATCTCTTTCATATATGTTATATTATCATGGGTGGGTTGGCCTTGGGATGGCCATAGCATAGGAATAGTATAAATAGGGGTTCTGAGGGAGTGGTTGATCATCATTGGAGCATTTGAGTCTTATTGTATGGTTTGGAGGTTGCCCCCTCGAAGTGGCTAAGCTATTATACTTGCATATTGTGATCATTTATCTACAATATTGTGTTCCTTAGTGTTCTCTTGTTGTTGATATTCTTATTTATCCAATTAATTTCCTTACAAATCGGAACAAGTGCGATGAAATGAAAAATAAAGACTTTTAAACTCACCAAGTCACCAACAACATTTCAACCACACATAATGGTGACACTAGTCTCCGTAAGCCTTCTAACAATATTCATTGATACCACTTAAACAAAGGCACATATGTCAAAGAAGAACCTTGTGCAAGTCAAAAAGAAGAGAGCATTTTTCTGCGAACTTAATATGCAGTTTTGGCTCGCAATAAATTGAATGCAAACATATAATTTGAGCGTAAGAATAAAGGGTGAACGTTAAAAATGGCATTCCATCTTATACAAGCCATCACACTCCTAATTCCTTTTCGATATACCGGAGAACCTAATTCTACTATATATTGAAGGGTTAATGCAATGTGTTATGTACATTAATATATCCTTTTTCTAAGAACCACTAGGTGGAAAGTGTTAGGAAATAAGAAATAAAATATGCGGAATAATCCCTTACGAATCGCAACAAAAGAGAAACTAATATGCGTAAAATATTACGATCTCAAATAAAAGTGCGTAATAAATAACACAACACACGTAGAAGATGATTTAACGTGGTTCACCCAATTTGGGCTACGCCACTAAGAATCACTTGCTCGATTTTATTACAAGCCTCCACTCTCTCAATACAATACCTGATCCGTTTGGAGCTATGCTCAACAAACTCTACGTAATTCACACCCGAATTCAAAGCACATCTCGCAATGTATTTGCTTGTTATCTATCATATGCATAAGATCATATAAATAGACAATTGCTTAAGCAGCTTTGATACAAAACCGTGGGTATCAAAACCATGGGCAAAAACCGTGGGTATCAAAACAATGGGTAAAAACTGAAAAAACCATGGGCCATGGGCCCAAAAACAGCCCATAACGATTACTCCATTACCCATGGGTTAATAAACCACCCATGAAAATTTATTTGGGGCTTCGCTTCCCCCGAACCTCTTAACCCGCTCACCGGTGAGCGGGACCGCCAGAAAATACCCGAGTGTAACACATGTAAGGTGTACCACACTCTAACATGAAAATAGGCTCCACAAACATAACAATCTCCCACTGAGACTTGATTTCCACCGAGCAAGCTTCTCAACCCTTCACTATCATCCGCAAAAGGCCAACCAAAGTTGAACATAGCTTTAGTTTATCCTCAGACCACCTTGGTCATCATGTCCGCAAGATTCTGACCGGTATGAATCTTCTCCAACTTCAACTTATCTTCCTCCAAAGTTGTCTCCGATGAAGTGATATCTCAACCGTATATGCTTCGCCTTAGAGTGGAAAGCAGAGTTCTTAGCTAGGTGTATAAAGACTCACTATCACTATGCAGCTTACATTCCTCCCGCTTATGCCCCAACTCCTCAAGCAATTGTTGTAGAACCAAATCATCTCTTTGTTTGCCTTCTCGTGGCAAAGAACATACTCAGCATCCCGTGGTCGATAAAGCCACCAACTTCGTAGTCATGAAATCCAGCCTTTACTCGTTGTCCCACCTACAAAGGTAAATATAACCTGTCGTGCTCCTCCCCCGCTGCCTACATCTCCAAACCATGTTCAATCTACATAACCACGTAAAGTGGTGTCTCGATCCATCAGAGCATAAAACCGTCCCCATGGTCCTCTCAAATACCGAAGGATCCACTTTACTCGCTTGTCAATGCTCTTTACCTAGATCACTCATAAATCTACTCACAACTCTCCTACCGCATGGGCAATATCAAGCCTAGTGCATACCATAAAGATACATCAAACCGCCAACCACCGATGAGTAAGGTACTTGGACATATGGTTTCTTTTCTCTCGTCTTGGGACACTACTCCTTTGATAACTTAAAATGGCCTCGCCAAAGGAGTCCCAACCGTTTAGCATCCTCGCATGTTAAACCTATCCAATACCTTCTTAATGTACTCTTCCCGAGATAAAGTCAGCTTCTGCTCCTTCCTATCCCGAGTTATCCTCATACCAAGGATTTGTCTCACACCCCCAAATCCTTCATATCAAAGGATTCACTTAGTCAAGCTTTCGAGTACTTTTATTTCCTACATGTTTTTACCTCGCAACCAACATGTCATCAACATACAAACACAGGATAATATAACTTCCATCCTCAAATTTTTTCAGATACACGCAATGGTCGAATGACATCTAATATAACCTTACTTCATCACGAAGCTATCAAACTTCTTATACCATCGACGTGGAGCTTGTTTCAGTGCCATACAAGCTCTTCTTCGCTTGCACACCATCTCCTCTTTACCTTTGACTTCATATCCTTCTCTGCCGCCGCATATATAGCTCCTCCTCCAAATCACCATGGAGAAATGCAGCTTTTACATCTAACTCGTTTCTAAGTGCAAGTCTTCTGCTGCCACTATTCCAAGAACAGCTTCTAATAGAAGTCATTTTTACTACAGAGAAAAGATCTCATCAAAATCTATACCTTGTTTCGTGCAAACCCTCGACCACCAACCGGCCTTATATCTTTTCTTTCCTCCTTCTTCTTTTAACTCGTACACCCACTTGTTCTACAATGCTCTTTTGCCTTCCTAGCTTCACCAAATCCCAAGTCCTGGTTCTCCATGAGAGACTTATGCTCCTCATCCATGGCTTGCTCCCACTTCTTACTCGGCATCTACCGCATTGCTTCATCAAAGCTCTCTGCTCTCCACTATCAAAGTGAGTAATAAATAATAAAGAGAAGGAGAAAACGTTCGTGTTCTTTTCTTACCCTAGAAACCCAAGACCTCCTCACCGTAGGAGTTTGGGGTTCCCGCTGAGTAGGTTCCCGAACCGATTCATGGGTCACCGTCCCATCCGAAAGATCCTCTACCACCGCATATTCTTTCTTGGATTCTTCCTTGTTTTCCCTAACAATCGTTGCTTATACATGACTTTCTCATTAAAGACCACATCCCTAGACCGAATGATTTTCTTGTCCTTAATACTCCAACATTTAAATCCAAAGTCATCACCACCATAACCAATAAAAGTGCATTTTTCTGATTTAGCCTAGCTTGGTCCTATCATCCTTGTCACATATGAACAAACACCTCACATCCAAAGACTCTAAGAAATGAGTAATCGACTTTCTTACCACTGCCTCCTCGTATGCCTCCATCCAAGACACTTCGAGGGTCCTCTTGTTTATTAAGTACATACTGTGCTCACCGCTTCTCCCAAAAATAAAGAGGCAGTCCCATGTATGTATCCTCATGCTCTAAAGACGCTCCATTATTGTTTTGTTCATCCTTTCGACACCCCATTCTCTCGCGGAGTTCCCGAACCGCCTTTTTCTACGGATTCCATTCTTAGAACAATAATCATCAAATTCATTGCTGCAATACTCCTCCATTATTCGACCCGAGACATTTTAACTTAAGACATGTTTCATTCTCTACCAAGGCTTTCCATTTAACAAAAGTATCAAATACATCGATTTGTTTCTAATACAATAAACCCAAACTTTCCTTGTTGCATCATCAATAAAAGTAACATAATAACTCAACCCCCAAGAGATGATACCTAAGCCGGCCCCCACACATCAGAATGTACCAGCTCTAACTTACTCTCTTTCTTCGTAGGTCCAACCTTGAGAAACCTTACTCGCTTCTGTTTCCCATATATGCAGTTCTCACAAAAATCCAAACATGTTTCTGTATATCCAGGCAAATTCTTCTTTATGATGTCCATGCCCTTATGGCTCATATGACCGAGCCTATAGTGCCATAATGTTGTATCTACATCTGAAGCCACAAGATTACAATCATTAGTACTATCAGTGGATAAATACAAGGTTCCAACCTTCTTACCTCTTTCCACCACAAGAGCACCCTTGGTAACCTTCCAAGAGTCAATTGTAAATATCACAGTACAACCATCACTTCCCAATTGCCCCGCCGATATCAAATTTCTCCTTAATGTAGGCACATGTCTGACATCCTTCAATAGCCATGTATTCCCATTCTGCATCTTAACCTGAATATAACCTTTTCCAACTATACTGCAAGGCTCATCATCACCAAGAAAACATGCCCAAAATCCCTCAACATAATCAACAAAATAATGCCTATGTGGAGTAAAGCATGAAAAGAAGCCCCCGAATCTAAAACCCAAGATTCAAGAATATTATGCAAAGAAAGAATCAAAGCATCCCGACATACATTACCCGATGCCACATTTGCCTCTCTTGTTTTCTTCCCGTTGTTTCTTCTTGTCTCGAAGCTCCCAACAAATTCTTCGCATGCCCCAGCACTTTCCACAATTCCAACATACAATCTTGCTCTTGGATTTTGACCTTGCCCGATCTTTCGATTTTCCACGGTTTCTCTATTCTTCCTGTCTCCTCTAGTTTCCACTGCCAAAGCATTCCTCAAGTAAGATTCCCGAGCTTTTCTTCGCATTTCCTCACTTAGAATCACCCCTACAACATCCTCAAACTTCAACTTCGAGTTACTGAACCGAATGCTTACCGCCATTACTGTGCTATTCCAACTTTCGTAAAGAGCACAAAATTAATAAAGCCCTAACTTCTTCATCAAATTCTATCAGAATCAAGCTAGCATATTCACAACCGTATTGAAATCATTTAAATGATCTCACATCAACTATTCTCGACATCTTCATATTAAACAACTTTTTCATTAAAAATATCTTGTTAGAGGCAGAGGGTTTTTCATACAACTTCCTAATGCATCCATTAGATCTTTTGTAGTCTTTTCCTTTCAAACATTAAATAATACCGAAGATGCAAGACACAAATGATCGCTCCAAGTGCCTTCCGATCCAACAAATCCCATTCCGCATCTGTCATACTCGAGGGTTGTTCACCTTCTCGACAATGAGTATAAAGATCCTTCGATAAAGGTAATCTTCCATCTCGCATCTTCCAAAGACTCGAAATTCTACCCGTTGAATTTATCAACCCTAGATCTTCCATCATCTCGCCATAGCTCCCACTCAAGATAAAACTTTCCTCGCGATTCAACACTTCAAAAAACCAAACCAGTGCTCGATACCAATTGTTAGGAAATAAGAGATAAAATATGCGGAATAATCCCTTACAAATCGCAACAAAGAGAGAAACTAATATGCGTAAAATATTACAGATCTCAAATAAAAGTGCAAAATAAATAACACAACACGTAGAGACAAGATTTAACGTGGTTCACCCAATTTGGCTATGTCCACTAAGAATCACTTGCTCGATTTTATTACAAGCCTCCATTCTCTCAATACAATACCTGATCCGTTTGGAGCTATGCTCAACAAACTCTACAGAATTCACCCGAATTCAAAGCACATCTGCAATGCATTTGCTTGTCATGTATCATATGCATAAGACCATATAAATAGACAATTGCTTAAGCTTGATATACAAAACCGTGGGTATCAAAACCATGGGCAAAAACGTGGGTATCAAAACAATGGGTACCGAAAAACCATGGGCCCAAAAATAGCCCATAACAGTTACCCATTATCCATGGGTTAATAAACCACCCATTAAAATTTGCTTGAGGGCTTCTCCCGAACCCCTTTGACCCGCTCACCGCAAGTGACCGCCAAAAATACCCGAGTGTAACACATGAAGGTGTACCACACTCTAACATGAAAATAGGCTCCACAAACATAACGAAAGGATACCCTAGTATAAATAACCACAATACTCTCTAAATTTTAATGAAAATTCAATCAAATAGGAATCAATAACAAGGGACAGTTTACAAGAAACCAGCTACATGCTAATAGTTTTACTTTTTGTAATTTAAATGCCGATAGCTACAGGAATATGTAAGACTATAAATGAATGTTATCCTTATGTGTCGTGGCCACATGTTTTGGTATATTATTGCACAAGTTTATAAGTAATACACCCTTACTAGCATAATCACAATACTCTTGCAGCCAAATACTTGCAAGTTTTACTTTACTCTTCAAAGTTTGCCCATCTAATACATGATTTGATGTCTTCTAAGAGGATATGTTATGGAATGGGAAATATCTGAGTATGAATTGTTTGACTTTGCTTAGAATCAGTTGTTTATGAACTTAAAACTTGCCCATACAATCCAATAGTTGGCTTTGTTGAGTATCAATTGTTTACAAACTTACAAGTTGCCCATAGAATCCAATATTTTACAATTTTCTCCATCTTTTCCTCAAGAATCTTCAAAATTGTTCCTAAACTTATAAGCATACACACACTTTTAAATCAAAAGTTAATGTGAATCAAAATTTAATTTGTAGTGCACATGACAAATGTTATGCCTCTTGCATTAAAAACTTATGAATACTTTTGAAACATAACCAAATGAGCTAAAAGCAGACAAACCTATATCCGAGATTCAGGTATTTTCCCAATCCAAAATTATACCAAACAATAAACTAAAAATCCCCAAATATGTATTTGAGTTAATGGTTCAGAGTTTGCAAAACAAGGTTGTTATAATCTCTCCAAATTTGCTTGCCACAGAAGAGAAATTTCTATTCAATGCTCGCATAATCCATAAGCCCCATCAGGCACTTAAATTGGATGTTTCGGTGTCATAAATTCTGGGACACCTATGTCCATATGCATAGAGAATAGTAAATTCTAGAGTAATGATCACACTAAACTCTTCATAGAGTAGGATTAAGCTTGCAGAAATTGATCAGACTTGAATCATAAAAGAATGTTGTAATTCAGTTTGTTTTGGATTATTTCAATGTTGTAACAGATGACTAATGAAGTGTTTGAGATATGTTTCCACTCACTTCATAATACAGATTTTGACAACAAAAAATAAAGGTTGATCAGAGGAAGAACAGGTTCTGGAAAGGCCTGAGGTGACCCCGACACCACGGGGCTCACATCAGTTGTAGAAACAAATTATAGAGACAAATGCAGCATGGTTCAAGTATGCAGGCATAATCGGCACCTTCCAAATCCGCCCTGATGCAGCACGGTTCAAGCATGCAGACAAAAACAGAACTTCCAAATTTGCACCCATAAGGGGCAAATAAAATTCAAATGCCCAAATCAGAAGCTGAAACATATCCTTTCCCGTCTTTTCATGGAATTGGCATCTGTAGTCTCTGCACAGTTCAATTGCACGTTTGCTAGTAAAAATATTAGTGAGGATTCATTCTAGAGTTGTAGGACGTGTATACGGCCAAGAATATTAGTGAAGCATGTTGTTCGAGTAAGTTTCCTGAGCAAGGCAAACTTGTAGAGTGTTTGAAGAAGTGCTGCAAAAGTCCCACAATATTCTTGGAGGCTCCATTGGAACAATTGGCTTATAAATCTCACATAATGATAGTTGAGATGAGGAAGCACAGCCCAACTCTTATTTTCCCACTTGAGGTATCTCCAGGATAAATTCGTGTTGATTCTCTTGTTTCTTGATTGTTTCAGTCATTTACTTACTTAATCTTCATTCTATCCAACAACTTCACAAGCTTAAGCACTTAAAAGTTAAAACATCACAATTCTAAGGATAATTCTGAAGCTGAAACATTTCCTTTCCCGTTTTTTCATGGAATTGGCATCTGTAGTCTCTGCAAGGTTCAATTGCACATTTGCTAGTAGAAATATGCCCCGTGGGATTGCGGAGGATTCATTCTTGATTGTTTCAGTCATTTACTTACTTAATCTTCATTCTATCCAACAACTTCACAAGTTTAAGCACTTGAACATTAAAACATCACAATTCTAAGGATAATTCTGAAGCTGAAATGTTTCCTTTCCCGTCTTTTCATGGAATTGGCATATGTAGTCTCTGCAAGGTTCAATTCCACATTTGCTAGTAGAAATATGCCCGTGGGATTGCAGACGATTCATTCTTGATTGTTTCAGTCACTTATCCAACAACTTCACAAGTTTAAGCACTTAAAAGTTAAAACATCACAATTCTAAGGATAATTCTGTTTCTTAATCAAAGTAGTTAAGGGACAACAATCTAAAGTAGTTGTATGATTATAATTTTATAGCAGAGTTCTAGCATGTTAAGATTTAGGTTGATGAATTAAGAATGGAATACCTATCCTGATTATGGATCCCGTAGTTCTACTAAAGCAAAGGCAGGATTCTATGCTTGGTAAACTGAAATACAGCATTTCCAATTAAATGGCACATTTAATGTTAAAAGCAAATTATTATTATTTACTCTTTCTTTTACTTGTTTATTAATAGATTTCCCAAACATCAATTGGCTACATCTTGGTTTGAAACCCACAAAGTAGTTATTGGTGAGGGTATTATATTTCATTATGAAAGTTGGTATTGTCAGCAGTTGTTCGACTCGAAACAAGTTGACCATCTGACTTTATAAACTAAACCCTTATAAAAATAAATTGTAGCTTATTATCAAAAATCATCAAATATATCCCAAAACGCCAATAAACTGTTAGTTCAAAAGAAAGACTTATGCGCAAGTGATGCAGCAAAAACAGAAGCGTAAAGAAAAAACTGAAAAACATATTAAATAATTAAAGAACTGAAAACAAATAAATTCAAACATTGCAAGGACCAAACAGTAATGTTCGCTGTCAATTGTAATGAGGTCGAGTGGTAAATCAATGGGTTTTTGTAGCAAATACCCGGGTAAATTGACTGTAGTCCTGAATGACTCTGAAGAAATAGACACCCCCTCAATCTTGGCATCTTAGTGGAGGTTATAATGTCACTGATATTTAAAATGGGGCAATTTACCAACAAAAACTAACAGTTTTTTGCGCTCCACTATATTATCACCTAGATTGATAACCCTAGCTGGCCTTATACGATCACAATGCCATCCCTAGGACGGCACTGGCTTCAAGTTTAACATAACCACATAAAACACAAGCCTCGGCACCAAAACATATAAAACAGATAGTCTCTTCTCCCCTTAACAAATCACCAACGCCACTAATTCAAAACTACCGTGTAATCATAATCGAAGCCGTGTAACATGATCCACACCGAGATCCAAAACTTAACCCTAAAATTACCCATCGCGGTTGTCTATGCGAGAAATTGGGTTTGTTGTTGAAGACAATGAAAAAATTCCGCGGTTTAGAGAGATTAACAAAAACTAAATGCATTTCAGAACTAGCATTCAACCAAAAACTTCTGAAAAATTCAGCGTGATAAAACCCTTTGCTATAAATTATAACAAAGCTTGGAAAGAGAGGAAAAAACACTCACCGTTCATAAAGGCATAAGAAAAAACGCCCGGGGATTTGATTTGCGATCGACGAGTACGATCATTTCGCACAACAGTTCTGTGCGGCTCAATTCATTTTCCCCTCGCTCTGAGAATCGAACCCGCGATGTATCTCAAAATAATTTGTTGGCGAAACAACGAAATGCTCTCAGTTGAGACGAAGATGTACGTCGATCCCGGGGAAAAACTAGCGCTAAACCATGGCAATTTGAAAGCTAGGGCTGAGAATCGATCAGGTGACCTCTGAAAAGCGTAAAATGCAGAATGTAGAAGGGGAATGAAAACGGAAAAAATGAATTTTATAGACGGTAATTATTCGGCAGCGTGCGAAAACAGAGGTTTTGAATTGAGCGTCATGAAGGAATTGGTTAATATCATTGACTTACTTTGCTTTGTTTTTAAGGGTATAGCTTTTAGGGAGTTTTGGAAACGTTTGGAAGTAGCGATTTATTCATAAATATGGTGGGTTTTCCTTATGTCCTCGTGCTAAAGGTTGTTGTAAGGTGGTACTCATAGATGTCCTTCGTCATGTACACATACACACAAAGTATCCATTCAAAAAAATGTGTATAAAATTTTTGGACAAATAATTTAACCATGGGTAAAGGACATTGGTGGATGGTCGGGTCTTAGGCGGGATGAAGACTATATGGGCCATAACTATAACTACCCGTCAAACAAATATTTTGTATATATTAAAAGGATTCAATGTTTAATTCATTTTATCTTTTCATACGAATGTATTATTAGAAATCACGTTTGGGATGTGTGGTGGAAATGTTGAAAGGAATGGTTAGAGGAAATGAAATGGAAGGTGGAGGAAGGAAAGGTGAGGATTGGAGGAGAATAATGCGCAAGGTGGAGGGGGCGACATGCTGGAAGATAATGGAGGAGGGAAGATACTAAAAGTGGATGCTTCATAAGGTGTGGATATAAATATTGTACGTTGCAAATGTATACTTTATTTCCAATGGGGATTTAGGAAGATAGAGAACAAGGTGAAACTCGAACTTGGATGTGATTACAATCCATGTTTTAGTAGAAGTAATAGAAGTTAAAAGAAAACAAAGTGTTGGTTAATTGTGATGGAATAAGTGAATGTTTTATATGGGTATTACATATTGTTTGTGGTGACATATATGCATCTAATTTGATGACATTAACTTTTATTTCCATAATAAAATATTGTACATGTTAAGTAGAGAAGACATATTTGACAGAAATATAATTACCTACATCGAGAAAAAGTAAAATAGTTGCATACCTTATTAAACAGAGAAGCATTTTACGAGGAACAATGTGGTAACATGTAGGAAAACATTCTTGTTATTGTTAAATATGTCATGGCACAACTTTTGTGAACAAAAAAATGGAAAAATGGAAAGATAAAAGAGAGTATGTAATATTAATAGGGTAGTTATTAAAGAGTTGAAAGGCTTGTCTCCTCTTTTTTCCTTCTTTTGAGATGAGGTCGAAGGGAGATCTTAGAGTAACGCTCGTAAGAGAAAGGAGGTGTGATACAAAGTTGTTTAAGGCGGGGAACTATAGATATTTTGGTGACCTATCTATCAGTGTTGTCAATGTCAACATTGGCTTTTGCAATGTAAGACCTTGAATTTGTGGATTGTCAATGCACATGCCATCAGAGTGGTATTGGTTTTGGTTGCCTCGGAGATAAAGCGGAATCGGATCATGTAAAGGGTTAGTCAGATCTCGGGAGGACCTACGTATTTGTCAAATTTGACACCAACAAAAACTAGAAGATTTGGCAAAGTAGTGGAGACATTGTAGACCATGCCAATGAGCGTGCCTATCAACCATCGACAAGGTCACTTCAACACGCAAATTGGTTTTAAGCATTATTTTTATTTTTGTAAAGCGTAACTTTGTATTGCAATTGTTCATCATCAAGATCTGGAGAGTTGGCGATTTAACATAATTAAATCTTAATCGTAGGGCCGAGATCGAATAGATATAACAAAGAATAAGCAAGATTTATCATGCAAAAGACAAACAAGTGTAAACAATAGTGAGATAAGAATGACTTAACTTGTATTTGAAGCTTCAAATTGATTTTGGGATGGGAACCGGGTGGAATAGGCTAGATTTAGATTGAGTAAGCTTCGTCCTCAAAAATTAGAGTTTCAAACTCCTTCGATTGAACCACCCAGAGAAGGATAGGACCTCCTGGCATTAATGTCCGAACTAGGCGCCGGTGTCCTCGACAAATGCTCGATTCAAATCTTTTCAAGGTTTGAACTTGTCTCCTTCCTTTCTCTCTTTGTCACATTAGCTTCTGGCCCTAGGGTTTCATTTTCACATGTGAACATGTAAAACAAACCCCGTCTACCTACACAAGGCTCAAGTAAACATTAGATGACAAAAATAATGTATATACTTGAGTCGAACCGACCTCAACCTTCACCCTAAAGTGATTGTCACCAAGCGTTGCACTACATTTCGAATTTATGTAGTTAGAGTGTGTGTGTGTGTGTGATTAAATTGTGTCCTGTGAAGCTAGGTTGCCCTTCTATCACCACACTATGATAGTGGGATACATCTACTTCTCCCCTAAGATGAATGTCTGAGATGGAATTCAAAAATAGCCCCTAAAATGTAGTGAATAATGCAACCCAAATGTGGTCCTTGGATGTTGTTTTTGCCCAAGTAGTTGATAGTAAGTAATAGCCCAAAATTTTCCAAGCCCTAATAATAGTGAGTAAGTCACGTATGTATATGATTCCTTTATTTGAATTTTGTCATGGGTAGTAATTTAGAAAAGATAACAAATGATGTGGCATTTCAAATTTGAGAAAAGGAGGGAAAGGACAAAAGCACCCAAAGGGGACAGTAGCATTTGGGCGCTCCTGTCCCTAATGGGTGGTACTATTCGGGATGCTCGGAGGATATAACAAAAATACAAAGTTGGATCACATGTTTTCCAATGTCCAAAAGTAAAGTGGTCATTCTCGAATAAGTAAATAATAGAAGTATGAAAAGGATAAAGCAATATAAAAGTAAAACAAGTGTTGTTAGCATCTATTTTTCTTTCTTAGTAATCATGCATATAATGGCATACTTAGAGGTGTAATGTAAATAGTAAGTACATGATTTTGTTTCTATATTTTCCTCCTCTTTATACTAGTGAATGAATATTTGGTAGCATAAAGTAGATAAGAAGAGCATACCTTGTGGAGAGCCAAAGGGAGTCAGAATCGATAATGTGTCGAATGAGGATTGTACTTGATATTGTGTCAGATGGAGATTATGAAATGTGTATCGTGTAATCTAAGAAAGGATAAGGATCCTAGAGGTGACCTCGTGTGCGTAGTAGAAATGATGTTTATGTTTGTTCCTTTAATATTACCTTTTCTTGAGCGTCTTGTGCTTGAGATTGATCCTTGTTCCATTTATTTGTTGCCTTTTGTTGAGTAAGGTCGACCTACAAAAGAAGATAAGTGTAGGCAATGTTCGTGATAAATGAAATTTAACTTTAACTTTGTAAATGTGAAAATAGAAGTGTGTATTAAAAAACAAGTGAATCAAGGATATAATACGCCTAAATAGTGTGAGAAAAGAGATATAATTGTGCATATATATTTATTACCTTGGATATTGTTAGAATAGTATTGAGGATTTAGGAATCATGTCGCCAAACTAAGGATTTAAGCATCTTGTCACTATACTGAGGATTTAAGCGCCATGTTGCCTAGGGAAGAGTATTGGGAGAGTCAGAGGATTTTTGATCCAACCATTAACGCTTTCCCCACGGATAAGTGCCACTGTAGATGGTCACAAACCCAACAAGAAACTAGTCACGGATGACACATTATTCCAGGCATATTGTTGTCCTACATATGCCCTAGGTTTCATTTCTTATTTGATCTCGAGAAAACAGAGTAATCGGTTCCCTTGATCAAAGTATATGACTTGCCACTAATTTTGTTATTAATGTACTGATAAGAATTTGTATATGAGTATATATTGTTAGATTTTGGAGAAACCTATCACTACAAACTTATTGATCTTATATTGTACATGCTTCGCCCCCCGTGATAGAACCACCTAGGTAGGACACTAGCACCCACCATTCTTGTCTATGTTAGGCACTTTTGTCTCATGATTTTGGCCCAATTCTTATTTTGAACCTAATATGAGTAAAGACTAACACCTAAATAGCCTTAACTTAGCAAGAATTGAACAACAAACTAAACACCATCAAGATAAGAATTAAACAAGGGTTAGATGCTAGCATTCATCAATACAAACTTTGAAACTAACAATGCTAAATATCTAAACTCCTCTATTCTCTAACAACAAATAAATGAATGGACCTAAGTAAGCTCCATGGCTATCAAAATAGTTGTCCTTAGTATGCCAAGTAACCTAGGAATGAGGGCCTATCAAAGTTGGGCTACAAGACCCCTTTGACACCTCCCATATGACCTAAGCACTTAAGAAAGAGGCTTAACTCTTCAAGATGATGAACTCTCAAAAGGGCAAGGTGCAAGCTCTTAGTCTCTTTGCTATATGCTTTGCATTTGCTCTCTAAGGAGTTTAGGTGTAAGTAAAAAGATAGGTGGAGGGCTCTTTATATAGCCCAAAGGATAAAGATTCAACACATTCTCATGAATGTGGGATAAAGGTAAAACATGATTAGAATGGATAAGGTTGCTTTATTAAAGGTAACCTTACTTTAGAAGGGTTTAATACATGTTTAACAAGTCATGGGAGTTGGGGGTGTTTTAATTAATCAAAGGTGATTAACTAATAGGTAGATGTAAGCTTATAGAAGATAATTAGAGAATATTAGTACGATTTAGGCTATTATAAGGGATTAAATCAATTAAATATTGATTTATTGGTTAAATGGAAGGGAAAGCTAATTAATTAATAATAATTAATTAGTCTAGGTAGAAGGGGTGATTTATTAACTAAGGTCGTAATTAGGTATTTGTTGATAGGAAACTTAATTAATTAGCTTAGTGTAATTAATTAATGATGATATGAGGGAAAATGAGTGCTTTTGACGATATGTCGTTGATTTGCGAGAAAGGGATAATTAGCAATTTAAGTATTTAAATTGCTTGGGCGTAATTATAGGTGTCTACATTTGCCCTTCTTTGGGGTGGCGTAAGTGATGCCACTTCAAAGATAGTAGACAGAAGAGATTTTGAAGGGATAGAAGAAAAATTAGTAGGAGGGAGAGATGCCCCCTCGAGTGTCGATGGGGTGATGGAAGAAGCCGATCGACGATCGAAAAAGGTGAGATATAGGCAGAAGAAGGGGGACGAGGCAGGATGCCTCGATGAGAGGGAGAATTAGGGGTGAAAGGGAAGTGGTGTAGAAGAAATATGGATGAGGGGGAGAAGAGCTTAGCCTCTAGCCGCGTATTTGTTTGAACAATTTGGATGTCATCATATTGCCATAGGAACTACATCATCGGTCCTTATGAAAAATATAAGCATACGACAAAGGTAGAATGACATGAAAAGCCATAATACGAACAATTGTCCATTGCTGAAAATACCAACTCCACGCAACATACAAAAATGCAATGCAATACGAGAAGGAAACAAGCTCATCTAACAGGGAAAACAAGTACGAACGCACATATCCAACCCAACAACGGTCAAGACAGTTGTACAAATGTTTTGTTATCAGTGCTGAAGAGATCCACAAGTTCATGATTGATGACAAGGGTTAAAAATGATGCCCCAAGCAAGGATACATGCAAGGGGAAATGAAAATGGACACGGGGTCCATGAAAAGCGTTTGTGCGCAACGAAACAACACCAGCAACCAAAAGTGCCCTGCAGTATGTATTTAAAGCAAGCAAGCTAGCTTTTTGTGAATGGTCAGTGAATCCAAAGTGATCCACGAGTCATATTAATCGGGAAGATGTGAGACAAACCAACAAGATATGGAGAAAATACCATGCAAGACACAAGTTTCAGCCATAAGAAGCAAGTTACCATTTTGTAGGGTGTTTTACTTTTTAGGAATTTTTTGAAAAAATTTGCCTTGTTTTTGGATTTTTTTGATATAGTAAATGTTTGTATTGTTTTGGCTTTCTGAACCATGATAAACAATAGAAGAAAGGAGAAGAAGAAAAAGAAGGGCCTAGGGGCAACAAAAAGTGCCCTAGGTGGAAGAAAAGAGAAACAAACGACAAATAATGTCCTTGTTTAGTGGAAAAATTAAGAAAAAATAATTATTTGAAAAATAATTATTTACGAGGGTGTGAAGAAGAATAAAAATCACCAGGGAGCAATAAAATTGTCCAGGGGAGAAGAAAGGGGTATTGGACAAAAAATGCCCCAATACGGTGAAAAAAAGAGAAAAATAATTATTTAATTAAAAATAATTATTCCACAGAATGAACAGAGGAGAAAACGGTGAGCTAAACGGGTGTCCCGGCCATCCGATCGGTGAAAAACAGGTTAATATACCCCCTGGGGGGTAAAAACATCACAATCAGTTCATTTTAACCGCTCAATTTAGAAAACTTACCATGAGGCTCTGACACTCAAGAGAGATGGTGATCGCACGTGATCGCTTTGAGGCGTGTCATAGATCAGAGATGATAGATCTGTAGACAATATCAAATGTTGTTTTCAAGTGTTATTTTGATGTATATGGATGGGATGATATGATGATATTGGTGTGGGGGGGATAGATTTTTGATTATGCGCAACCCCTCTTGCCCCCATTGATGATATGATATGTGATGATTAGCTTAGCATACATGCATGATGTAAAACTTAGCATTTTTGTTTATATATGATGTATAGATGATGCTAGATGTGATGATAGTGATGGTAATGTGATGTGAATGATAACAAAAATAGAGCACATGCAAGAAACACAACCAAATGCTACAAAGAACACCAGGAATTAATGCAATACACCATGAATCACCATGCCTTATTAACAAGTAACAAAACACAACCAAATGCATTAAGAAAGAAATAATGAATTAACACACTAGCATGTCGAAACCCACTACAATATGCACAAGCAAGAATGAATCTATTCTAAGCAAGAAAAGATAAACTATGACAAAGTACACCCAAGCAACAAACAACTCAAAAGCAAGCACGCAAAACACTATACAAGCAACAAGCAAAGCAAGAAAACAAGACAATGCAAGTAAATGTTTTTGTAAGATATGTTTTCATAAACCGATTTTCTATTGTTTAGGTTTTTGTGAAACAATTTTATATTGTTTTTGTGTTTTCTCAAACAATTTTCTATTGTTTTTGTGTTTTCTCAAACAATTTTCTATTGTTTTTGTGTTTTTCTATTGTTTTTGTGTTTTTCTCAAAACAATTTTATTGTTTTTTCTTTTTTTTTTTTCTGTTTTTCTCTCAAAACAATTTTCTATTGTTTTTGTGTTTTTCTCAAAACAATTTTCTATTGTTTTTGTGTTTTTCTCAAACAATTTTCTATTGTTTTTGTGTTTTTCTATTGTTTTTGTCAAACAATTTTCTATTGTTTTTGTGTTTTCTCAAACAATGTTCTATTGTTTTTTTGTTTTTAACAGTTTTCCAAAGCTATGTGCAGGTAACCAAGAAAGCATGGATGCCCCCAAATTAGGTGGGGAATATACAAGGGCAAAAGCCACGCGCTTATGAACAAGAAGGTGAAGTCGTTGAGTTGCCCCCAACATAAGATGGGAAATAACGAAAGACCACGTCCCTTACAGATTTAATAAAGAAGGCAAAGCCGATCAAGGCTGACAAGATGGTGTGCACAAGGAAACTCGAAGGCAGAACTAGGTCCAGACAAAGACAACTACCCTTCTAATACAGAATGCTTGTGAACAACGAATCCTCCCGAGGCGCCGAAACCGGTTTTCACCCAAGGACTTGTCCAAAGTGCCACAATTGCATGTGGTTTTCACTAGTGGATGACCTGTTTTCTCTTTTTCTTTTTTTTTTTTTTTTTTTTTTTTTGTTTTTTTTTTTTTATTTTTGTGCCATGTTCAAGCATAGAACTTCTTAAGATGCATGGCATGTTCATTGGCTCTCGAGCTCATCACCATTGGGGTGAGCCAGTTTGTATGCCCCTGCCATACTTGGCAACTATGACATAGGGTCCTAACCAAAGGTGGTTCAACTTCCTTTCTTTTCTCTCGCTCTCTCTCGTGTGTGAACTAGTTCTCCTTCATAACTAAATCACCCACCTCAAACCGGCGAGGGATGATTCTCTTGTTGTAGAAGTTAGGAGATTCTCGTGTTGATATACCTTCAGTGATTAAGAGCGCGAATGCGCTCATCCAGAGCTCTAACTCACCCAATCTTGCCACTCGATAATCTTCATCCTTATCCAAATAGTCCCAAGAGAAATTCACAGGATGGGAGTTCAATCTCTAAAGGGATGATAGATTCTGTCCCGAACACTAGGGAATATGGCGTCGCACCCGTAGGAGTGCGAATTGATGTTCGGTGCAGGCCCAGAGGGTCCGGGTGGATTTGTAGGTGCCAGCTTCACCGGGTTTTCTAACCATCCATCTCTCATTATCCTTACCAAAGTCTTGTTTGTTGCCTCAACTTGTCCATTACCCTGAGGGTAATATGGCGTGGACCATTTCAATCTGATTTGGAACCGCTGGAAAAGACCTTTCACAGTTTTGTTCTTAAATGACTTCCCATTATCTCGTGACAATGGTCAGTAGGATACCATATCGGCAAATAATGTGATTCATGATGAATTTAGAAATCATGCTCCTATGACATAGGTTAAAGGGACAAATTTCCTCCACCCATTTTGTAAAGTATTCTCATGTAGTGTGATGATATGTGTATGACCATCGATGAGGTAGGAGTAAGCTTCCCTATTAGATCAAGTCCCCACTGAGAATGGCCACGGGGTAGTGATTGTCAGTAATGGTCATGATGGAGCATGGATGAAATTTCCATACTTTTGGCAAAGCACACATTTTCTAACATAATTACAACAATCAGCCTCCATGGTGGGCCAATAGTAACCTACTCTTAATAGCTTTCTTAGCCAAGACCATTCCGTTTGTATGTGCTCGCATACTCCTTCGTGTACTTCTTTAATTGCCTGATTGACTCTGTCACATCCAGACAACGTAATAGATTCCCATCGTAGCCACGATGATAAAGTGTACCTCCTAAAAGGGTGTAATGGGCTATCTGGTGAATCAGCTTTGCTTTTCAGAATGGGAGATATTGGGAGGGAAAGTACTGTCCTTAAGATAGGTGAAAATGGGTTCATACCACGGGGAATAGGGACCAACAACCTCACAAGCCAGGCAAGATTCCGCACGTCATACATACGCGGGCTGGTGTAGATTTTCTACAAAAATGGCATATCATTGTTCCCTGGTGGAATACGAAGCATAGATCCCACCATTGCCATGGCATCTACCGATCTATTCTACGCTCTTGGGATCTGCTCAAAGGTAATGCACACAAAATACTCCTTCAGAGTTTCCACCAACTTCTTGTAAGGTATGAGCTTGTCATCCTTAACTTTATACTCATCATTAACCTATTTGATGATTAGCTATGAATCACCTACAACCTTAACATGTTGAATATTCCACTTGATGGCTAGCTTCATCCCTGCAATGAGTGCTTCATATTCCACAATGTTGTTCATGTGCAAGGGAAGGCCAGGCAGAAAGCCTATGGTATAGGATCACCCGAAGGAGTAATAAGGACCACTCCTACACCTGAACCATGAAACGTAAAAGATCCATCAAAATGTATCTGCCATATGATAGATTCTTCAATGTAGAGCAAAGATGCATCTGGCAGATCCAGACTCAAAGGTTCTGTGCTTTGCAAAGGTGCTTCCGCTAGCTGGTCGGCAAGTACTTGTCCTTTAACTGATTTTTGATGGACAAATTCTATATCAAACTCACTGAGTAGAATGATCCAATTAGCCATTCTACCTATGAGGGCGGGTTTGGACAACAAATACTTGAGTGGGTCGACCTTGGATATGAGCTTGGTCTTAGTATTTAGCAGGTAATGGCGAAGTTTCTGAAAGGTAAAAACAACGGCCAAGCAAGCCTTTTCAATCTGAGGATAATTAAGTTCATAGGTGATGAGGGTGTGACTCAGATAGTACACTACTTTCTCTTTATGGCTAAGGTCATATTGGGTGAGCAGTGCACCAATAGCGTATTGTGTAGCGGAAATATAGAGCAAAAGTGGTTCTCCCAGTGGGAGGCATGAGGACAGGTGGATTAGCCAGGTACTGTTTAAGCAAAGCAAAGGCTTGTTGTTGCTCGGGTCCCCAGATGAAAGTGACATCCTTCTTAAGAAAATGAGTGAATGAGTGACATTTATCTGCAAGCTGGGAGATAAAGCAGTGAATGGCTTGAATTTTCCCTTGCAAGCTACGCAGTTGCTTGATATTCTCAGGTGGAGGCATTTCTGTGATGGCAGACACTTTAGCAGGGTCTACCTCAATACCTCATCTTGACACGATGAAGCCTAATAGTTTCCTGATAAAGACACCAAGACACACTTCTTTGGATTCAACTTGACTTTGTATTCACGCAGGTGTTCAAAGATACGCCGCAAAATGATAGGATGATCCTCTCTTGTTTTGGACTTTCCCAGGATGTCGTCTACGTAGTCTTCCATGATGTCATGAATCATATCATGAAATATTACTATCATGGCCACCGATAAGTTGCTCCCGCATTCTTAAGGCCAAATGGCATCACCTGATAATAGAAGGTGCCCCAAGGAGTTGTGAAAGTTGTTTTGTGTTGGTCTTCCTCAACGATCTTAATTTGATTATAACCCAAAAAGCCATCCATAAGTGATAGCATTTCATACCCTACGGTTGAGTCAACAATCATGTCAATGTTGGGCAAATGGAAAGTCATCTTTAGGGAAAGCTTTATTGATGTCCCTAAAATCTATGTAGATTCAGATACCGATAGGTTTCTTCTGGATAGGAACAATGTTCGATATCCATTCGAATAATCAATCGGCTCGATGAATCCTCGCCGCAAAGCAACCTTTCCAACTCTTCTTTAACTAAACAAGGCCACTCTTGGGTGCATCTTTCGAGCTTTCTATTTGATAGGCTTAGTATCTCACATGTGCACAAACCAGGTCAGCATGATGACCAAAGTTGATCTAAGCCGGCATGTCTTTGTAAGACCATGCAACACATCAATAAACTCTCAAAAGAGATAGTGAACGCCTTTTGTTCTCTGCCGAGAGTGATGCTCCCAATTTTACTATCTTGGGATCTTCTTCGCACCAATATCGACATCAATGGTTTCTTCAACTAACAATTTTGATAAATCCTCCATACTCGTAGGATCGGGAGGTAGGTTGAGATCTTCATCCAAGGATGTCTCTACGAGATTTTCACCCTTAGCGTGGTCACTTTGTTTGTCCTTTGATTTTCTTATTTGTTTGTCAGCCAGTGCCTCAAAGAGGTTTTCACTGTGTGACTTGGACTTCATTTTTGCCGAGGCTTTTCTTTAGAACTCTTGCCCTCACTTTTCTTTAAATTTTGTTGACCACGAAGTTCAGCCTCCTCGCCAAAGTAGGCGCAGTGTCTAAGTCGATAAAGAAACCCTTCTTGTGATCTCCAATGGGAATTGTATCCCTTATGCCCATGAACTCTGCAATAGCCTCGTCATTCTCGAATAAATCTAGTGGCACGTGACGTTGTTGGTCCCATTCAACAAGGGAAGGGTACACAAGGTCAAGGGTTGGTTCAATGGGGGTTATGGTCAGGACAACATTATTCATGAAAAGGTTCGTGGAGGCCAGATCCTCATATTGGCTACAATGGAATCCATATCACTGTCTAGATAATCGAGCCATCCTCACGCTCTGAACAAGTCACATCTTGATCATTAGGGTGTGCCCCATAAGGGTGAATCCCAATGCCATATCTTTCAGTTTTGAAATGGGGGAGAGGGACTGGTTCCCTTTGTCCTTGTTCATTCTTACCACATCCTAGGCCTTAGTAGCCCATGGAGTACATCATTCTGCTAGATTTTTCATATTCCGGGGTTTGATAACAAGATGGCTGAGTGTCCTCAGGGACCCAAGTAGTAGGTGGATCAAGCAATTTTTCCTCAGCTAACAAGCCTCCAGGTAGGAACGACCCAATAGTGTGTTCCTCTCTAGGTCTCCTGAAGTGGTAGTTGGGTCGACCTCTAGTCTTGGGCGACAAGGAGAGGTCAGAAACCAAGAGTGCTTGTTGTACATTATACTCCCCACAACCATATTCCAGATTTTCATCTCCCATGAATCAAATGGAGATGTTGAAGTAGATGCCCCATGAGCACAAGAACTAAGAGAATTTGAATCTACTCGAGATTCCATGGCCTCAGAATGAAGAGGGACAACTATATCTATGGAGGGACATGCGTATGTACCCTTTCGTGCAAAGCTATTAAGAGCTCTACAATGAGCAAAGGGCTCTGAATCTCCTGGTATTGTAACCGTATGTCCCTCATGCTTCAGCTTGATGCATTGATGAAATGTTGATGGCACGGCCTGCATGGCATGAATCCATGGTCGGCCTAGAAGCATATTATATGGAAGTTCCAAGTCTAGGACGTGAAACTTCATCTGATGGCAAAGTGGGGCCCACCTCCATGGGCAGCGTAATGGTGCCTGCTGACTCTCTTTCCACGTTGTCGTATGCGGTGATAGTGATGATATGGGACTCAAGATCTACCTCCGTATGTCCCAATTGTTTGACTAATTTAAGCGTGCAGATGTTCAATCCAGATCCGTTATCCACAAGCACCCGTTTGATTTTCCTGCGGTGACAACTACCTCAATGTATAAGGGAAGATTATGTTTAGGATTCTCAGTAGGGACCTCCCTATGGTTGAAAGTGAGATGCTCACTGGGTGCAATATTTTCCACCGCGGCTTGAAGGTACGCAGATCGACTTCTAAAGGCACTCCCGACCCCTGAAGAGTTTGATACAAAATGTCCTTATGCACATTGGATATCTTGAGAAGATCTAAGATCGAGATCTTAGCAGGTGTCCTCTCAAGTTGTTCTAAAAGGTTATATTTACCAGTTTGCGGGGTCAACAGAGAGGGTTCCGAATCACGAGGCGGGCACGCCTTGCTACTACAAAGCACAGCCCTTTCCTCGATCCGATGGTATTGACACGGTCAACAGGGGAGTGAATACATCCGATAAGTGAATCATAATGATTGTTATCTCTTTTGGTATACAAGTAATTCACAGCTTTATAGGTTTGGGATGAGTCTCCCCGATCCGGCTTTGTCTTTTCCGACTTATCATGCTTAGGGAATGGTTCCTTATAAATCCCCATTTTCTCATTAGGTGTTTGCATTTTTCCAGGTTATCCACCTCTATCTCCCCATTATCAATGAGGTCCTGAATATAGTGGCGAAGCCACAGACATTTGTCTGTCTTATGACCTTTAACGCGATGCATTTCACAATATTCATGCTCCTTATACCATGAAGGTTTAGGAGCATTGTCATCAAATGGTTGCATTGTAGGATAGGTCATCATGTGGGCCGCATCCAACTATTTTAGTATGACGGACAACGGTTCATTGAGGGAGGTGAATGTTCATCACTTTGGTGGTGGTTGAATTGGGCCCTTGGTTAGTTTAAAAGGTTGACTGGTTTGGACCGTTTGAACACGTTTGGAATCAAGATTCCGCCTCCCACCACATTTTTTTTTGTTTTTGTTAAAGATCTTTGGCTTTTCAGCGGGTTTGACACTTTGGTTGTCTTTAGATTGGGTTTTGAGGGTGCCTTTGGCAATGAGAGCCTTTTCTATTTGAATCCCTTTCTCGATAACCTCCTCAAAGGTGCGGACACAATGCATTTGGAGGTGGAAAGCTATATCTGGGTTGAGATTAGGGACGAAAATACTGACCAGCTGCTTCTCAGGGAAAGCGCAAGGGAAGCGACTAGCTATCCCTCTCCATCATTGGAGGAAGCTAGCGAAGGTCTCATTTGGGCATTGTTTTGTGCCACACAAGTCTACCATGGTGATGTCACTCTCTATGTTATACGAGAAATGACGCACGAATCTTTCCACCAATTCTGGCCAGGTGAAAATTGATCCTCGTGGTAAGCGCGTAAACCATTCCAATGCTTGACCTCCGAGACTCTTAGGAAAAAGTCTGATGAGGTAATTATCACTATAAGACACCTCTTGACATGCCATGTAGAAATCTTTAACATGATCCCTTGGGTCTCCCTTTCCTTTGTATTTGTCAAACTTTGGCATATCAAATTTCTTTGGAAAGGGTTGAAGGGTCATTGTCTTGTCAAAAGGATAGGGGCATAGTTCTTCGTATTGGTATTTCCTAATACTCCCTATATTGCTTTCTTGTATGCTCACAAGCATTGCTTTCATAGATTGCACTTCTTGTGCGAGCAATTGTTCTCTAGTGGGAGAAGTGGGGACGTGTACACGATGATACCCCGTGTCTTCTTCTCCTTGGTTTTCTCGATGGAGTTCGTGGATCCTAAACTTAGGCCTTGACTTTTGAACGTTCTTGTTTGTGTCTTTCTCACTGGAAAGTAAGCAAAGCTAGTTTTCAGCTTAGGTTACTGAGTTGTTGTTGGATTGTGACTTGGTTTGTGTCTTCTTCTTCTAAAGGTTCTTCCTCTTCGTATTGTGGAGGTTCTTCCCCTGTCTCATGTTCTATCTTGTTTCTTCATGTGGCACTTTGATGAGGGGTATTCTATGCCCTACCACTTTATCATTTTCTACGTAAGAAGTGGAAGCATGCCCGCCTGTTAAAATATCTTCCATATTGATAAGGGGGCATTCTTCCTTAGTAGTGTCATTTGTAGGTAATATTGGTTCATTCTCGGTGGGAAATTTGGCCCCTAATTCCATGACCCATGCCAAAACTCTATCTTTGTTTCTAAGGAGAAACTCATCTAGTAGAGTAGGGTCAAAATCAAAGTCCACGCGTGGTGACTCTAATTCATTTCCACTATGGTCGACCATTTCTTCTGTTTCCTTTTCTACGTAGAAAATAGTGGTCCTAGATCGTGTCCGATAAATGGGTTTGACCCTTGTCTGTTAGAGGTTTCCCAAGCTTGCACCTGTTGTTCCTCATATGTTTGTTTCTTTAAACCTAGACGCGTCTTGGGAGCCATGTTTTCGTGATAAGTTTCACTAAGGTAAGTTGTAGATTTGTTCAAAATTCAATGACTACCCCTAAGTGAAACACAAGATGTACGTGTTAAGAGTAAATTAACAGTGTGAGAATACCAATGTGATAGAATGATAAAGTCACCAATGAAACAATCATTTGGTACCAAAACTTAATCAAATGAAGTACTTCCTAGACTACGTTTCAAAGTAATTTGCGACGCCAGATGATTAACAAGATGTCTCCACTTATGCCAAGTTCAAAGGAATGAACAAGACGTAAGTAAATACACGAAGTTAAATGCGATCTCCCAATCAAGATATACGATGAGCAAGCTCAAGTCTGATTAAGACCTATATCTCAAAAAGTGCCAATTACGATTTGTGAATGACACAACAATATCACCAAGATATGTTAACCCACTTTGCAAGAAAGTGAAGTATTGATATCGAGGTGTTATTGATATAACACGCACAAATGGTAACACCTAACGACCCTTTTGAAATCGAGGTAATAATAAAACCAAACAAAAAATCTCAAAGTATAGCTAGGAATAGTTAAGAATGTGTGCAACATAACCATACAATATAGGTATTTATGTCGAGTTTACAAGAAACAAGACGTAAATATCGAAATTGTAATGATACGAGACAAACAAGCTAACTCCTCTATGGAAGTCCGGTGATGAACCACGCCTAACTACAATGACGATCTTGACGTGGGTATCAAGATCACAATGGCTACCAAATGACGTGAAAATGCCTCCGCTCACTTTAGACGTTTAACTAACCCAACCGCAAACATGGATGGGCGTAAACGGACATAAAAGTGAGAGAAACAGTCGAATGGCAACACAAAGGTAATCACACCTCTTTTGATCAACAAAGTGTCAAAAGAATATGAAGGAAATAAATCAAGAAAAATGACAAAAATGCTAGCCTCACTTCAGCAGAGTTTCACCTCACCCTAAGGCAAGTAAAAACTAGGCGAAAGTAATACGTCACACGTTTCTCAAAAAGAAGGTTCACAACTCAACACTATTTTAAAATGGTCAAAGTGGGCTCCTGGCCAAAGTATATTCTCCTAGGTGGTTCTCTCACCCTAGGTGTTACAAAGTTGCCACGAGCGAGCGCGATTTACCCAAAAAGTCACACTGACTAGTTTGGGAGTATCTCGGCTTTACTTTACCCCCTTCAAGAATAATAGGCAACTAGTGCGTCTACGTGTACTATCACTGGGTCACCACAACGGACAACCTATAACGCTATCTCACAAAGGAATCACTAGTCAAGTAGGTAGTGCGAGCACTTCCCATTTCATCCACAAGGTTCCTCTCACGTGGACTACTTTGGGTTCCCGAACCACCCCCATTGTTGTAGCTTAAGGCGTTATGCCAAAGGGGTTATGTTCCAGTTGAGCGGAGAGGGACGTACCCTTTTCTGAAACCTGCAATACAAGTGTTTTGAATATGTTGTTCTTTTTATCTTGTTTAATTAGGTGTGGTTTGCTTGAACACCTTTTGGCAACCTGTATAACAACTGTATTAGTAGTTTTTGATTTCATTTTGATTCCTCCTTTCTTTGACAAGCATTTTTAGGTCCTGCACTCAAGCTGTTAGTAGTTCTCCAAGAAAATCACATTATTTAAAAGAGGATTAAGAGTTGCTTTTGATTCTCAAGATCATCCAAGGATGCAAGAGAAGAGCATACACAACAAATAATCCAACTAAAAAGTAAAGAAAATCTTTTCAATCAATGAACCATACAAAATTCTTGATAAATGTTCATTCCCTAAACCAAAAGTGAAAGATGAAGTTTCCAATTTACCAAATGTTATAAAATGAAGACTAAAGTTGTTTTTGATTCTCAAGATCACCCTAAGGTGCAAGAGAAGAGCATACACAAACTTTATCCCAACTATATAGAAATGGAAAACTTCAAATCAAAGGACCATTGAAAAATGCTTTGTAAAAGGTTCATTCCCTTAAACCAAAAGTGAAAGATGAAGTTTCCAATTTACCAAATGTTATAAAATGAAGACTAAAGTTGCTTTTGATTCTCAAGATCACCCTAAGGTGCAAGAGAAGAGCATACACAAACTTTATCCCAACTATATAGAAATGGAAAACTTCAAATCAAAGGACCATTGAAAAATGCTTTGTAAAAGGTTCATTCCCTTAAGCAAAATGAATAATCAAATTTCCAAGTTTAATCCCAATGTTAAAAAGATATAGATCAAAGTTGTTTTTGATTCTCAAGATCACCAAAAGGTGCAAGAGAAGAGCATACACACGCTTTGGTCTAAATCGAGGAAGCATGGAAATACAACATTCATCAAAACATTAGACATGTTAGAAAATGACCAGTTTTAAAATAACAAAAAAACCTACAATTTTTGTAAGTATAAATCCTAAATTTATGTTTTCATTGCATAGTTAACTTCAATACCTTTCCAACGCAAAAAAATGGAGTCATTTCGAGTTCGGGAGCAAAAGTTATGGCCTTCGGAAGATGGGTTACGCATATGCTCTTATGCTCACGGGTATGCACTTGACATGCACTCAAAAATGTCAAAAAAATCCCTTAATCTACAAAATGGGAAATTTTTCCAACCAAGATTCAATTTTGACAACAACCCATCACATTAATATATGAATAGAAGACTCAACGCTATCAAACATTAACATACATGCTCAAGAATTTAAGATTTTCAAGAAATTGACAAAACTAACATGTAGAATGATGAAAAAGTAAGCTCTAAAAATGAAAACATGATGAAATCTTGAAATTTTCTCACCAAGATTAAATTTTGACAGCAACCCACCACATTAATATGTAAATAGAAGACTCAACACTATCAAACACTAACCTACATGCTCAAGAATTTAAAATTTTCAAGAAATTGACAAAACTAGCATGTAGAATGTTGAAAAAGTAAGCTCTAAAAATGAAAACATGGAGAAATCTTGAAATTTTCCCATTAATTCCAATTTTGACAGCACTTCACCTCCTTCATACCTACAAGGAAGACTCAACACATGCAAACTCAACAAAACAAGTTAAAAAAACAAGTTAGATCAACATGTGTAAAAGAGGGTTAGTAACCAAAAATGAAACTTAACTACAAAAACTTGAAATTAAGTGCAAAGGACAATGGAGTAAGTCCCACCGGCATGCCAAATGTGTGCATGTGTTTTTTTCAAAATAATGCTAATATGAGTAAAGACTAACACCTAAATAGCCTTAACTTAGCAAGAATTGAACAACAAACTAAACACCATCAAGATAAGAATTAAACAAGGGTTAGATGCTAGCATTCATCAATACAAACTTTGAAACTAACAATGCTAAATATCTAAACTCCTCTATTCTCTAACAACAAATAAATGAATGGACCTAAGTAAGCTCCATGGCTATCAAAATAGTTGTCCTTAGTATGCCAAGTAACCTAGGAATGAGGGCCTATCAAAGTTGGGCTACAAGACCCCTTTGACACCTCCCATATGACCTAAGCACTTAAGAAAGAGGCTTAACTCTTCAAGATGATGAACTCTCAAAAGGGCAAGGTGCAAGCTCTTAGTCTCTTTGCTATATGCTTTGCATTTGCTCTCTAAGGAGTTTAGGTGTAAGTAAAAAGGTAGGTGGAGGGCTCTTTATATAGCCCAAAGGATAAAGGATTCAACACATTCTCATGAATGTGGGATAAAGGTAAAACATGATTAGGAATGGATAAGGTTGCTTTATTAAAGGTAACCTTACTTTAGAAGGGTTTAATACATGTTTAGCAAGTCATGGGAGTTGGGGGTGTTTTAATTAATCAAAGGTGATTAACTAATAGGTAGATGTAAGCTTATAGAAGATAATTAGAGGAATATTAGTACGATTTAGGCTATTATAAGGGGATTAAATCAATTAAATATTGATTTATTGGTTAAATGGAAGGGAAAGCTAATTAATTAATAATAATTAATTAGTCTAGGTAGAAGGGGTGATTTATTAGGGGGTGATTAAGGTTAAACTTAGTTAATTAATTAGGTATTTGTTGATAGGTAAACTTAATTAATTAGCTTAGTAAATTAATTAATGATGATATGAGGGAAAATGAGTGCTCTCGGTGGGACTGTTAGAGAAACGAGTGTCTAGCATCATACATCACGTGATAACCTGTAAGTATCTTGCATTCACCTCAAGAGTACCATGTGAATGTGCATGTGTGTATATAAAAAGGATATAACATATTATGAATCAAAGTAACATGGTAAGCAATGTGCAACATAGAATAATATAAGCAAGCAAGAATACATCCAATCAAGATCTAAGCTAGTATTTTTATTTTTACAAATATTTGAATGTTTTTGAATTATTAGAATATGAAATGCAATGATTAGGAGAGGGGAGTAAGGTTTCCCCCAATGTATGTGTGAAAATTGAGGGCCATGTAGGCAAGTGAACCCTCAACAATCATGTTGAACCTAGAACAAGAGTGTGTCACCAGGTAGTAAAGGGGGATAATATGCCCCCAAAGTGTGTGAATATTAGAGAAGGATCCAGATAGTGGTGCATGTGGATGATATAAGGGGAATGTACTAGGTAGAATAACTTTTAGATCTTTGCAATGAAAATCCCCTTTTAACCATGATGATTCTATTGATCATAGGAAAGTTCGATATGAGAAGGAGTTTCATATTGATCAATGTGAAAAGCCCCATGACCATCAGGAATAAGGAAATGATCATCAACATAAAAATAGGTATAGATGTGGCCTTAGTATTTAACCGAGCTTATTATGGGGAAATAGTGAGAATATGTCACATGTTGCTCTAGAATGTTTTTAGAAGTATACTTAGGATTTGGCCTATATGATCCCATGCATATGGAGATCTATAGATCGTCGAGTAATCCATTGATACTTGTGTTGTCATAATCTATCTTGATTGGTTGTGAAGGGGTATAAATGTTTGTAGAATCTATGATCGTGTTGCCCTCGGATTGTGTTTGTGGTGGCTCATTTGAAATTGATGTCATTGTGGTGTCTGATGACTCGGAGTGCAATTGATAGTTCTTTACTTTTCACAATAGTAGGATGTGATGTTGTTACCGAGGTTGGCACTTCCAAAGAGGCATGGTATTCTTATTATCTTATTGAATAGATGGATCTTGTATTATTGGAGAAGTTACATCATTCACTATTGCATTATGTTCACTAGACATAGATGGATCAACTTTAGGAACTCATTGAGATTTGTAAACTTGAGATGAATGTGTAGTAGAATGTTGTGTAGGAAATGAAATAAAGCCCTTATGCTCAAGTTGTTGGATTTTTCATTGTAAAGAATAGCAATCATTGTCACAATGTCCATTAATTCCATGATAATTACAAAATGGTTGACCTTTAAATTTTGTAAGCCAATAGTGAGGGTAGTAATGAGTAGGTAACAAAGTAATTAACCTCTTATCTAATAACTCATATAGGATATCGTGTTGTGTAGCATTCTTGTCAAACTAAAGAGGTTGATCTCATGAAACATACATCTTGCTTCCTATATGTAGGACATTAACCTCACTTGTATGGGTACATGTAATATTTGTATCAAATTGAATATCTTTGGCCTTAGAAATAATATAACTAATATGTGCATTGGAAGTATCCTTGAGGTGTTGTATCTCATCCTTGATAGATGTAATTATAATATTCATGGTTTGAATTCTATCCTAAAAGGCATAGTGTAAAACTTGAATAGATTCTAAGATAGCCTTATGGAAGGTGTCATTATTACTAACAAAGGGAGTTGAAATATGAATCAAAATTGAATTCACATGAGAAGGTGTCGTATTATCAGGGAGTTGTATTTTTACTAGTTGTGTGAGAGTATCTCTACATGGTGGGTGTCATTGAAGAAAATGATATAAGGAGACTTGAGAAATAGTGGCATGGGCCATGATGGAAGAAAATAAAATGAGAGAGATAACCCGAACTTAAATAGAAAAGTATATAAAGGGCCAATAATAAAGAGACCAAAGAGTGATATTAAACAAAAAGTGATTGTTGTCAAATGAATAAAACGACCATATCTCAAGATATAATTTGAAATTTTCAAAAGAAAAAGAGATAATTTTGAATTTGATAAATTGAAAGAAAAACTTGTAAATGATTTTTCCAAAAGTGTATATTTTCATGATTATTCCTTAATTAGTAAAAAGTATAATTTTGAATTTCTGAAATTGTGCTAAAAGTTATGGCAAACAAAAAGAGGTTTTTGTTACATATGTAAAAATTAAAAATAACCTCAAAGGAATTTGAAAATAGAGTTGTTATGCTCGAGATATGAAATAAATAATGATTTGAAAATTAGGATCCCAAGAAAGTGACCCAAAAGGTGAGACCAACCATGAAACTTTAGGAAAATTTTACAAATCATATTTATGGCAGATGATAGATGAAAATTAGGTGTGAATATAAAGATACGATGCAGACATGAACCCTAATGCGGTTATGGTTTTGGCTTGAGAAGAATATATCTAATAATGAGCATGCAATGATCGGGTTCACCAAATGATTTAACATAATTAAATCTTAATCATAGAACTGAGATCAAATAGATATAACAATAACAAACGATATCTATCATGAAAAATACAAGCAAGTGTAAGAAATAGTGATATAAGAGTGACTTAGCTTGTATTCGAAGATTCAGATTGATTATGGGCTAGAAACTGGGTGAAACAAGCTAGATTTGGACCGAGTAAGCTTTATCTAGAAAATCGGGGTCTGAAACTCCTTTAGACAGAATCGTCCGCAGAAGGACAAGTCTGTCTAGGCACTAGTGTCCTAGAATATGATTTGCTTCTGATCTTTTTAAGGTTTAAACTTGTCTCCTTCCTTTCGCTCTTTATCACATTAGCTTTATTGTAGCGTTTCATTGTCACACTTAGATCTCAGAAACAAACCATGGTTACACAATGCGGGTCAAGAAAACATTATATGAAATAAACAATGCATATGTTTGAAGTTAGATTGACCATGACAATCACCCCAATGTGATTGTTATTGAGCATTGCACTACATTTCAAACTTTATGTAGTTATATTGTGTGTGAGATTGAATTGTGTCCCTCCTGAAGGTAGGTTACCCTCGTACTAGTCGTACTAAGGTAGCGAGACATAACTACTTTGACCCTAAGATGAATGTGTGAGATGGAATTCAAAATAACCCTTCCTATGTAATGAATAATGTAGCCCAAATGCAATCCTTGAATGTTACTCTTTACCCAAGTATTTGATAGTAAGTAATAGCCCATAATTTCCTAGAGCCTAATAATAGCGAGTAAGTCATGTATATATGATTCCCTTGTTTGAATTTCATCATTCATAACTAAAATAATGACCCAAAGTGATAGGTAGTAATTTAGAAAAGATAACAAATTATATGGCATTTCAAATTTGAGAAAAGGAGGGAAAATGACAGAAGCGCCCAAAGGGGACAATAGCTCCTAGGCACTCTTGTCCCTAATGGGTGGTATTGTCTGGGATGCCTAGAGGATATAACAAAAAATACAATGTTGGGTCGCATGTTGTCCAATGTATAAAATTAAAGTGGTCATTCCAGAAAATTAAATAATATTAAGTATGAAAAGGATAAAGCATGTAAAAGTAAAATAAGTGTTGTTAGCATCCAATTTTCGTGCTTTGGAATCATGCATATAATGACATACTAAGAGGTGTGATTTAAATAGTAAATACATGATTTTGTGTCTACATTTGGATTGCCTATTAATTTTTTTAATTGAAAGGGCCACCGAGTAACTCAAATATTTTAGCATGTTGAGGTTGTGGTGGTTGACAAGTTCGTTTTTAGCAAACAAACGAGTATCAGAATGGAAAGATGTAATTTCTTGTGTGGACATCCTTACATTAGTGCAAGACATAAGTGTTTCCCGATCTTCAATGTGAATATTTACATCACGAAGGTTGAGTGAGAGCCTCTTAAAAGAAACTTGAGTTTGATATTCCCATTTGTTGTCGATAAACAATTTGTAGCGTTATTGTCATGGGAAGTTAGACTAGGGGTTTGTTGCATATGAGTGTCCTATATGAGGGGCACATCATTGACATGTGATAATTGGCCAAGATCCCCTACAATAATAATGGATTTTGCCATTGAAATAGATTTTTTAAGAGGGGGAAGCTTGGCGTAGGTGGTAGTCCACCTTGGCAAGTAGTTTGGGCCCAATGAAGCTCATCTCATCAATGAGAATATACTCAACATGTTTGAGGCTATCTTGAAAAGATGATAGTGCTTGGCCTTCAAGTGGTTTGATATCCTTCATTGGAAACCACAGAGAAGCATGTATAATAGAGGTAGAAATGTCGAAGGCAATGACTCTAGTTGGCATAAGAAATAAGAGAGGAGACTTATTTGAATGATCAACAGCTAAGAGTGTTGTTTTGATAGTATTTATGAGATATGATTTACCTGCTCTTGTAATACCTTCAATTATCAATTTAAGTGGTGGAAATCGACGTTTGTGCATGAATT
The DNA here is from genome assembly GCA_018340775.1 of Taxus wallichiana var. yunnanensis. Taxonomy (NCBI): domain Eukaryota; kingdom Viridiplantae; phylum Streptophyta; class Pinopsida; order Cupressales; family Taxaceae; genus Taxus; species Taxus wallichiana. The sequence continues at coordinate 1,024,777,617 of CM031239.1, forward strand.
GAAGAAGAACGATATCAAAAGCTTGTTTTTGTTTGGGTGACAATAGAACGAGTCTAGTGTGGAGCTAGATTGGTTAAAAGGGATTGCAATGACAAAACCTTTGCATACTTGAATGAAACATGGACGAGTAGTATGCAAAGAAAGAGGAACATGATTTTTCAACCATATGTGATGTTTGTCAATGTTTTAGTGGCCTAACATGTCAATGCTATCAAGGGCCATGTGATTTCTAGGATGGAGTTGGGAAAGAAGCTCTCATTCATCCATTAGAGTAGAATTGTCGACTATGGCATCTTCATTTTTTGAATCCTCAGAAGAAGGAGAGTCTGGCATTGTAGACAACTGGATGAGATGCCAAGGTCGATAAGTGTTCCACATACCCTCCCAATTAGAAATGATATTCTCCCTTGTGCTCCCTATGTCTAAATAAATGTTGTGGAATGGTTTGTATAGAAGGAGTTCACTCTATTGGAAATTTTCGTAAGTGGATTCTTGAAAGGAATTTGATAAAATTTGGGGTGATACGTATAATAATTGGAAGAGGATAATGTCTTTATTTATCCCTAGCATGTTACTTGTTGTAAGACCAATATCTTGAAAATTCAACAAGTGATATAGAATCCATAATTGATGGTCGTTACATGTATACATGGAAGGCGTTAGCCAATTCATTATTATGATACTCTACTTCTTTGACACAGTGTAAGACCTTTTTACCAACATTTAAGGAAATAAAATTACAACTATAGATAACAAAAGGTAATTTTTGTAACATGTGACATGTTTCATGCGCACTCATGTCATGCTCAACAACACCGTCGATTAACATTTTGTTGAATGTAAAATATGTTGGTTGGTCGAGTGTCGAGAGGGAAGAAATTATTGAGAGCATTTGATTGTATGTGTAGACACTAAAAAATGCACCTTGCGCATAAGGTCCCTTATTCAAAAATACAAAACATTATAAAACACGAAAAGAGCAAAACAATCATAAAATCCCACAAAATGGGGATAAATGACACCTCACCACTCATTTAATAATCCCCACCTAGTCACATTTAATTTTGTCCACCCCACCTACCCATGTGCATTCCTAATGCACATTGCACCCCTATGTGTCCTACTCCCTATGCACTCCAAATCTATAAAATCACCTTCACCCATATCATTTCATCTCTCTTAGCAACTCTTGACATCCTATACTTGAGTTTTATTGCTCTCTTGCTCACATATCTTGGTTTTGCATGTCTTGAAGAAGTGAAAGTGAAGCACAAAGGATAGATCTTGTTTGTTGCAACATTGTTCTAGTGACATTTAAACACGGGATTGAATCATAAATGTGATTGGCTTGTGATCTCCATGTGATTTTGGTGAATCATAAAGTTCTGCGATTGTCTTGTGATCTGAGTTAGGTATACTTGTCATTTCATTTATTGTTTTATCATTTTATATAAATAAAATGTCTTTTATATCCTTGAAAGGGTTAGGGATATGACCGAGGTAGGTCCTTTAACCACCAAAAACAACTAACATTTTTCAAGTGTGTTTGTATATAGGTTTAGATTCAAATGTGGAAGATTTTTAGTCCACTTTATTCAATGAAAGAAATCACAATTGTCCCTCTCTTCACAATGGAAACATAATCCCATTTTGTTTTAGTAGCATTGCTTTGGTGTTTCATATTAACTAATCCATCTTGTAGGTGATCCAAATAGAGGAATACATTTTGGCAACCACGATGGGACCATTTTGGTTATGGCTATCTCTTTTCATTTTCTAAATCTAACAATGTTTTCTTTATGGTTTCTTTTTTATCTTTTTCTAACATCTCACATTGCAGATCTAACATCTAGTTTTTAAAGGTCTCATGCTAAAATCCCAAAAAAATCGGGTTGCGGGTTGGTCACAATCGCTGCTAGGTTGGTTCTCGATTTCTAACATCTAAAAATCTGAAAATATGGTTGCGGGGTAGTCGCAACTATGACTATATTATAACTTTATTTCTATAAAAACTTATGAATACATTTGTTTTTTAAAGGAATGAACTCGGGAATGAACTACACGTTTTATTGTAAAGTCTGGATAAGGGTACATATATGTTTGCATAAGCGTGGGAAGTGCTAGGTATAAGTCCTGAAACTCATTGTGAGGAGTACCACAGGAACCCTAAAGTAGTTAACATATTGAGGGAACTAGCCAACGAAATGGGTACCCCCACCTACTTGACTAGTACACCCATGAGGATTAGAGCTAAGGTTATCCTTAGTGATGACCCCAATTTGATTGATTGAGTAGAGTAAAATCCATCTTGGTTAATCAAGGGGGTAAAGTAAAGTCGGGACTAGAAAATTTCCAGTGTATCATGCTCATTCGGATAGACCTTGGTATTTAGGGAGAGAACCTTTCATAGGAAACCAATCACATTGAGCCCCTTTATTCCACCTTGAGATAAACATACAACATTGGTTCTAAGTTTTCCTTCCAACTGTTCATGTTGTTCACAAACTCTTATCACATTGCCATATTTGAAACTATCATCCATTTTGAGTTTTGATTTTCCCGGTCTCGCATTAACTGTGACTATGCTATGATTTTCCATTATACATTTTTCCTTGAGTCGATTACAATTTTGACTGACCTCTTTCCTACCAAATCATTCATTTTGCATTCTATCATGATTCATGATTTATCCCAGAGCCGATTGTAACTCCAGACTAACTTGCGATTTTTCCGGTCCTCCATCCTGTGATTTGTTCCACTTATGTTTCAAAGTCTTAGTCATTGTCATTCCCTATGGCTTCTAGTCATTTTCATGTTTATTCACATTCTAATTTGATCCACTAACACCTTCTTGACCACATTGCAAAACTTGAGTTATAACACTTGGGAACTTCCACCCGCATAGACTTATCATACCATTTGTAATGAGCCTATTCATCCCATGATATTGTGTCATCCCTATCCACCGCATTTCAAACTATCTAATTTTTACAAATTTGATGGCACCAAGGACCCCCAACATCACTTGCATCTCTTCTACTACACTTGCCATCTTATCCAACATGATGACACTCTCCTTCTTTGTAGTTTCCTAGTTTTACTTGTTGGTCACGCACTTGATTGGTACTTGTTATTGTAGGATTTATTTTTCTCACTTTATTTGTATTATCCTACTCAGGATATTCCACCTCACTTGGAGTTTCCTACACTTATGGGATATGCATTCTTAGGTGTACACTTGACTACACTATTCTAGGTGTTGGTTACCACTTGACTACACTATTTTAGGTGTTGGTTATCACTTGACTACACCATTCTAGGTGTTGGTTACCACTATTCTAGGTGGAGATTGCCATGATTCTAGGAGGAGGTTACACATTTACCTCTTATATGTACATCTCTTGCATTATTCTATTAGATCGTATTGAGTTGGAGTTATTTTTATGTTATTGCAATTATCTCTCTTGTATTTTTGTAATTTGCAGTCTTGTATGCTTGCATTGTTTTATCTTAGAACAATTCATATCTCACATCATTCACCTATGCATTCTTCAAACCAATAGATCCATGGCGCTTCTTCGATATGGTATTAGAGCCAAGATGGTATTGAGCTTGTCTGGTTATTATTTTGCAAGTTTAATTTCATTTGAGGTCATTATTTGTAATTATTTGGGTGTTTTTGGTGTTGGTTTTGTTTGGTTTGTGGGTATATAGCCTATTTGCCAGGCTTATGAGGTTTACAAGCCTGCATAGTGCATACACATTTATGAAGAGTTTTTGTAGGCCCTAAATTATTGTTACAGGATCTCTGAAATATTTATCTAGATCTAGAGGTTGATTTGAAGACCTATAAAGGGGCCCATACATGCATTGTAGATCCAGATTCAGATCGTTATTTTTAGTACCACCACGAGTTGTTTGCTACATGCATATTTGTGGAATTTTAGAGCCCCAACAAAATCTTCTTGATCTAACATGGTTGTAACTTATGTACAAAAAAAATTGTCTCGGCCTAACAACCTTGTTTTCTACAACCTTGATTGTGCAAGGTGGCTAACGCCACCCCTGTAACCCCTGGCATTTTTGGCCTTTGGCCACACCCAATGCATGTGAATCGAAGGTGTTTATCTTGGGTTCACAAACCCTCCTCCTTTTTCTAAAACTATATTTTAGTTAAAAAGTGCATTTTAAGTTTAATGCAAATTCATTTAAAATAGGGCTTATTTATGAGAAATAATTATTGTAAAATTTTTATTAGTAGCTCAATATTGAGTGCCATTTTTTTGCAAAAGTTAAATATTTTTCATTTCCCAAAGCATTGGACCTATTTATTTTGTAAAATGCACTAAGTTATAAAGCGTCAAAATTGTGGGGGATTTTTGATATAGTTTTCGGGGGTGTATGATGTGTTTCCTCTCTTGTTTGGAAATTATTTCTTTTCACACATTTCTTTGTTTTCTGCAACAACTACCACAACTTTTATTTCTACATTAATGGATCTAAGTTTAATTAACCCACTTAGAATTTTTAACTACCATGAATGGAAATAAAAATAACCATTGCACTTGGGAGAACATGGTTATATCGTATCACAATGGGGTTAAAACCCGAGCCTAGTGACTGTAGAGATAAATTTAAGTGGTTTAATAAGTGTGATGAAGCCTTTGGTATTTTGTGTCTTTCAGTGTCTCTGAACTCCTCTTTCACATAGAGTCAACCAAATATCCCAACGAGGTGTGGAAAACCTTAGAAACCTTATTTGGAAAATTTGACACTATGAGGGGTCATGAGCTAGAAATAGAACTTATCACTTAAGTCCTAGCAAATTTGACACCTTGGAAGATTTATTTACCAAGATTAAGTCCTTACGATTGTAGTTAAAGGAATGTGGAACAAAAAAGAAGGATGAACAACTAGTTCTTTCAATGCTTGCCAAACTAGGTCCTGACTACTCTATCTTTGTCTCTACCTTTTATGCTACCAAGAGGGCTCTTAGAGCCACATGGTCTATGCCATCTTTAGATGACTTTATTACTTATTTGAATAAGGAGAAAGATAAGTTAATACAAATGGGTACCTTGAAGTCCTCCAAACCTCACACTCTCATTGTCAAGAATGGAAAATAAAAGCCTAAGTAATAAGGATCAAGAAAACAAGAAGGATCAACATTCTTCCACCTCTACATCAAACTTTGAAATTTCCTCTTCTAGTGATAAGTCCAAGAAAGAAAGGATCAAATGCAGGTATTGTAAAGGGAGACATGATGAAAGAAAATGTTTGAAGAAATAGATTGACCACCTCACAATTCTTCTTGAGAAGAACAAGATAAGTGACCATGAGTCTTCCAAACAATCTTCATCAACCAATGAATCGTCCAATGCAAATGAAAAAGGAAAGGGCCAAAATTAGGAAAGGAGAAAAAGGAGATCCCTTGTTGTAGTTGTACTACCAACTCATACATGGGTTATTGATTTTGGTGTTTCACATCATATGGCTTCTTCACACATGGAGTTCACTTCATTAGAGCCACGTGACATGTCTATTATATGATTGGGTGACAACAATTCTACATAGGTTTTTGAGAGAGGTCATGTTGAAGTGAATGGAGGAAAATTCAATAATGTTCTTAGTATTCCCTCACTATTAACTAATCTCTTATCGTATCTGCCAGATTACTCACATTAGTCGGGAATGTGGGTTAAGTTCACTCCATTTCATTCGGTGTATGTCGAGAGAGCTACATAGTAACATTATCCTTGTAGTGCATGTAGTCGATCATAAAACTTAGATATATTCCTTCTCTCACTTTATCCTTACTTCAGATTCTTCACTAGATTCACCTATACTTGATGAAAATTATGAGATTGAGAATATTTATGATGAGGACTTCTCTTGTGGCACGAATGACTATAAAAGTGATGGGGACCCACCTACACTATCTCCTTGTCACGTTAGAATTTTAGAAAAGTTATTTCTTGATCCACCTACTTCTAGTCCACCTCATAATTTTGAGGGAGCAAGCATCTTGATTCAGGTACTCATCAGACATCAATCAATCTTCTACTTAGTTACGGGATCCCGCACATTCTTTCTTCTCTTACGCATCGGATAGATCATTCCTTATGGAGGAGTTCACACTTCTACTATGCATGAGGAACATAGTTACTTGGATAGGAACCACACCTTGGTTGGAGATCCATTAGACACTTAGTGGCTACCTTAACTTTTCCATGGTGATCCACTCTTCATGCATCTATCTACTTACTGAGCCATGATCACTCCGAAGCTTTACTTTGCAAGATATCGTATGGCTACCGAAAGTTGTAGCTTCGAGTGGAATTTTCTAGTCCTACCTTCTCTTCTTTGTCTCTCTTTTGGGGGGAGTTTTTTCCCAATGTGTTTTCTCTTTTTACTCTATCTTTATGCGATATATATTGTATGTGGGTACCTCATCGGGCCTTGTTGTTGAGACCCACTTTCATTTTTTACTGCCCACCTAAGTTTTGCTTATGAGGGGTGTTAATGTAGGATTTATTTTCCTCGTTTTATTTGTATTATCCTACTCGGTATATTCCACCTCACTTGGAGTTTCCCTACACTTATGGGATATGCTTGCTTAGGTGTACACTTGAATACACTATTCTAGGTGTTGGTTACCACTTGACTATACTATTTTAGGTGTTAGTTACCACTTGACTACACCATTCTAGGTGTTGGTTACCACTATTCTAGGTGGAGATTTCCATGAGTCTAGGAGGAGGTTACACATTCACCTCGTATATGTACATATCTTGCATTATTCTATTTGATCGTATTGAGTTGGAGATATTTCTATGTTATTGCAATTATCTCTCTTGTGTTTTTGTAATTTGTAGCCTTGTATGCTTCTATTATTTTTTCTTATAACAATTCACGTCTCATGTCATTCACCTTTGCATTCTTCGAACCAAGTAGATTTGTGGTATTTCTATGATAGTACTCACACCTCCCACAATATAGCATTCATACATTTACACAACTTGTAGACACATTCTTATCCCACTTCTCCATCCACATTGCACCCAAAATAACCTTAGTCAACCTTCACATGCTTCACAATCCCATAATGAGTCCATTATTAATTTTGTTGCACATTTGTGTGTGCTTGTTCACCGCCTCTCATTTCCCCTCCCACAATTTGAGCTCATTGAAATCTTTAACAACTCATTTCCCTCACATATCCCGCCACTTACAAATTCATCTACTACACACATTTGACAAGGCCTTGCACATGGAACAATGCCTCAAATATGTTCATCCGATTTAACAAAATAGATTTTTATTATTATTATTATTATACCCTAATTTCGAGTATAGAGTATGTACAATATGATATCAACTTGGTAAATATAGTATTACACAACTAATACGTAAATAAAGTACAAAACCCTAAGCAAGAGGTATAGGAAGAGTGACTTAACTAATTTACATGTTTGCAGGGAAAATTGGTAAGGGTGCAAAGATTGTTGTAAATGCTTTGGATAAATTACGTGATCGTAGGAATATGGTTTGACATGAGCACCTATGGTAGGATAGGGGTGCACAGGCATTCACGACCTCTACTAGGTGCCTGTGACTACACAAGTGTCGTAAAAATTCTATGTTGATTGCATGTGTGTCGCTATTTGATCGTTGAACTACCAGTAACCTACAAAACAAATATTCACCTACAAAACCCACAATACCATATCAAATATAATAAAATAAAGTTGCATATGAGGAGTCATAATGACCGATGGTCACCCCAAGAGTGAACTTATGACTAAGCATTGCACTACATCTCAGAATCCATGTAGTTTTGGTGAGTGTGTGTAGAAATCATGCCCTAGGATGCCCTTGTGCAAGTGCACTTGATAGCGGGTTGTAGCTAGATATAGCAATGTAGATAGATGTGTGGATGGAATAAAGAAATTTCCCTTCCTATGTCGTGTATGTAGAAATTATAGTCCCTTGTCCCATGAGTGATTTGCTAGATGGATGCTTTTGGAGTGCTTTAGGTTCCTTTTGAATGCAGGATTAGGTGATGTTAGTAATGCTTAGTGCTTGGTCCTTGATTTTGAACACATAACTATGTATTTATATGATTTGCTTGTTTGAATTTTGTAATTGACAACTGGAAGGCTGACCCATGAGTAGAAAAGATGCTCAAAAGATAAGAGAGGCCCAAAAAGAGTGAGTAAGGTGGAAAAAGGTCAAGGGCGCCCAGAGGGGACAAGGGAGTCTCGAGTGTTGGTGTCTTAAGTCATGAAAGATAAAGCAATAAAGTTCCAAATGGGATGTAGGGTGTGTAAGACCACATAGAAAACAAGAAACAAAAATAGAGGCCAAAGATAATCATCAATTATTAGTTTTCTTACTTACGAATCGTATGAATGCTAGTATGTGTTTAGGACGTAGAAATGTACCCAAGTGCATAATTTTATGTCTACATTTGCCCCCACTTTATGTTGTTGAGTGAATACTTGATAACATAAAGTAGTTAGAAGTTGCATACCTTTGATCCTTGTAGAGTGTGATGGTGATAACGTCTTTGAGTGGACAAGTGAAGCATGGAATGCGGTGTGGAAACTAGAAAAGAGGAAGTGACCCTAGGGGGTGAAATGTATGCATTGTACCATGTTGTACATGTTGTTGTATCTTGTTGTTGGATGCTTCTTGTTGCGTATCAAGGATGAACCTAAAAATAAGAGAGAAAAAGTAGTCAAATTCATGTATATGATAAATTAGAGAAAAGTGTGCATAAGTATGTAAAAGTATATCAAAGTGTGTAAAAGGAAAGTGTGCTCTTGATGTAGAAGAGTGTAAAAGATAGAAAGTGTCCTGAAAATGCTTTGTGAAGAACGAGTTTTTGGGTGATCTCACACCAAGAGTGAGTTTTTGGGCAATCTCATGCCAAGTGTGAGTTTTTTGGGTGATCTCACACCAAGTGCGAGTTTTTGGGTGATCTCATGCCAAAGAGAAAGTGTTGGGGAGAGAGGTCTAGTGTTACTCTCCTTCCATGACTTTGCCCGATATACACCACTTGTCGATGGTGTGTTATTTCTTTGTCCATGTTGTCCCAAATTAGTTCTAAATGTAATGTTTATTCCTATTGAAAATGTACATAGAATGCATTCTACTTGATAGAGGATTGTGCATGTACTATAAAAAAGCTTTGTAAGTTATGCTAATATGAGAAACTAATTGTAACCGTCCCTAGGAATTTAACACCCGGGGAGGACACATAGACTTGGGAACTCTTGTCGAGCTTGGGAACTGGTGTTTGTGTTGTGGTGAGGACCCAAGTCAAGTTTTGGGTCGTTCCGTGATTGTTTATCGTGCTTAATTTTATATTGTGTTAGATTGAATTGTAGCTTTGAGATGTTGTATGGGGTGATTTGTTCACCTAGTGTATGCCCCCTCATTTTAGGTGTATGTGACGTCGATAGGAGTGTGATGTAGACACCAAAAATCTACTCCACCCCAAGCCCAAACATACTCACGACCAAAGACGACACATTTACGACACCTCACTATATCACCCCTTTTTAATTAATACGTTTACAACCCATCATATCTCTAAAATCTAAAATGATTATTTGATTAATGGGAATAAATAAATTGGCTATTATCTCCTCATGCCTCACCCTCACACCTCGTTAAGTTAATTAGAACACCTCATTAACTACCTAAACCACCTCTAAAACCACTTTCCAAAAAACACTAACCTATTCCCTAACTAACTAGCCTTCTAACTAACCAAATCCTCCAAAAAGAAAATCCTCTCATCCTAACAAACCTAGCTTGTGCTTTTTAACCATCCCTCATCCTACTCACTTGAAATCCACCATTTTGAGCTCAAAATGGAAGGAAATCATTTGATTTTCTAGCCAAACTAGATTTCCCAAAAATCGTTACCGATTTGCCCGATCGTCGATGATCTATAAATACTTGTTTACAAACCTCATTTCACAACATGAACTCTCAAGCTTTGCAAGTGTAATCTATCTCAATCCTAGCTCATCAAGTATCTAGAGCACTTCACATCAACATTATCTAATGTCACGTTGTTCAACAAATGTCAAATTCATCATCTGATTGCTTGTTTTCATCCTCCTACCACCTTCTTTCGTTCTTCTGTCCAACGATCCATTTTGTAAGGTAAATCACTCATTTTGATTTATTTTAGATACTAGATGTTAAGAAGACAATATTATTCAAAGGAGAAGACACATAAAGAATGCACACACAGGAACTAGGTGCATTTGAAGGTGTGGAAAGATAGGAAAGGAAACACGTGCCAGAACAAGTTGACTCAGGACTTAGCCATTTTTATGGATACGGGATATTTTTGGAGATAGCATGTGGAGCACACATCGGGATGGAGACTTGTGCGACATGCAAATGGTATTTTGGGAATGAGTGACTGATAAGTGCCATGCATGAGCTTGAGTTAATAATAGGATTACTTCTTCCAGTTAACTATAGGATGTCTATTATTAGCGAACTTGTATGTGTGCATGTTATTGTAAAGGTGCATGGCTATTATCAACATGCAACCTATTTTGGGAAGTGTGTAGGTGGTGTTAGTGCGAAATCACAGCACCCCCAAATGAGCTCTAAAAGATCTGCTTTTCTAAGGCAGACTCATTTGGTGTGATTGCATAACATTGAACTTTCCCCAAGGTGTGGGACCTTGCAAAATGGGAAAGCTCCCAGATTGAAGGTTGGTTCCTTATTCCTCTGTTTAGGTGCATACGTAGAAACTTGCAGAGGGTCTTTTCTTAATCCTAATCTAAACTTTACCAAGGAGACATGGATAGAAGGAATACAAAAATTAAAACAAAGCTAAACTACGAGGTGATGCACCAAAGGAATGATGAACACTTATTTTTCTAATAGACACAAACCAACAAAATGCATACAATAAACAAGCACAAATAGCCAAATATATAATGAGAGACCAGATGAAAGCAAAAGAGACAAGAGAGGATCTAAAATCAATCACAGACGTGTTTTATTGCTCTGTAGATTGATACAGCCCATTACAAAGTAGCCAAGAGGTAAAAACATAATGCAATTTTTGATGGAAAGCCTGAACCCCACAAATCCCTTTTCTAAGAGGAGAAGGGAGCCTACAAAACAAAGAATGTCTAAACCTTTACAATGAACCTTGCCCTTGTATTTATAGATTCAACCTGAAAGAAGAAAAGAGAGAGAAGCAGGAAAAGTAGGTTGAAGCTCAACCACCGCTATTAATGCCTCTAATGAAATCTCTCCCTAGATCTGTCTTTACTACATCAATCCTTGGTTTGGCGCCTTGAAGGAAGAGGAAACGGTGAAACAAATCAAATCTGATTTGGTTGTTGAGGTAAGAAGATCTCGCATTGAAATCCCAAAGATTTTTTCTCCATTTTTCTTCACCTAACCTCCTCAAAATTAAAGTTTTAGACCTCCATGGCATGGGTGAGGCTGAGATCTTTCCAACGACATTAGATTTGCAATATTTTGAGCCCTGAGTCGAAATATATGCCCCTTTGAAGTTTGTATCGGGTCCATACAGGAGGCGGGAAAACAAATTGAAAAATGGGTCCCCTTTTGATATGGGACACGTGGCAACTAGATTGGAACAAAAATTGGGCCTACGGGTCCGCAATTTATCTTTTTCCCTTTCCTCTGATTCCCTACTTGGCTTTGACTCGAGGCCCAAATGCTGACTTTTTCCTTGGGCGGAGTTGCGGGCCATTTTGCAACTTTTACCCCTTTTGATAACAAGGGGCAAAGAACCAACTTTTTCCCCAATGGTCCACTTTCCCCTGGGACATGCGGTAGTCTAGCACTCATTTAGAAACCTTTTCTCTATTTACCCCTTGAATCAGCACCATACTGACACTTGGCATTCTCCGCTTACACCTTTATACTTAGCCAATTTTGAAGCCCTTTTCTATCCACCTTTTGACTTTGTTTCCTCCTATGCGGGATCGTGGTTGATCCAATATTTTCCCGGGAAAAAATATGGATAACAATTTGGTGACTCACGGGGTATCTTCCTGTTAGATGAAAAGACCAATTGCCTTGTCGTATCCATTGGGCATGGAGTTGAGAAAGACGGTGTGGTATTGATTCTACCTCTGATTCATGAGCCCGACTTGCTTGCACTCTCAATTTTCATAAGAAATCTCGAAATGAAGGTTTCTAAGAGTAGAAAATTGTTTTAACTCGGGGTTTCATCTATCTTTCCGAATGGACTGCATAAGAGCCACAAAACAACACCACACTATATACAAAATTTGAAATCATACATGCTCCAAATGGAACATGCAGAGTGTGCAAAAGCACTTCTTCTGAAAACAAACCTACCTACACTACTCTAACCAAGAGCAAAGGGAACTCAAACAAAACCTATAACTGGCAGGGAGAAATAACTTCCCTTCCTCAAAAATGGCAGCCATGCAACTGATTTGGCACTGAACATGGCTAGTTAGATGAGTGAAAAACTAACTACAAGCTGATCTTCCACCCAAATGACCAAAGTATCAACTAAAGACAAATCCAATACCTCTTTTAGTTTCTCTGCATTTGGATTGAAGAGGTATGACAGCTGATCCTTGGTACTTTGTAGCTCATCCTCATGCCCTGAAGCAAGCATGACTAGTTGTGGCTTCTCCTTTGGCTCCAATGAAGCCAAATACCTAATTGGGCAAGGTCTAGTCTGATTGATGTGCCTATTTCTCTGATTTTCAACTCCAAAAATGGAGTCCTCTTGTAGACCTTCTTGGATGAATGGCGTGGAAGAAGTGGTGAAACCCTTATGCTCTTTCTCTTCTTCCTCTTGTGAAGAACATGGAAGATTTAAATCTTCCAAACTTGATTCCAAAAGGCTGCTATAAGGTACAAACTGCTACAAATGAATGCTCTCCTCCATGACAGCAGGTATGCATGTTTGGAAGGTGGATGAAGGAGGAGAAAACAATGTGATTTCAACTGGTTCTTCTCCATCAAAACAATCCTCCAAATCAGACAGATAAACTACCTCATTGTTGTCCTGCTGCAAATGTTCAACTTCCTCCATGGTGTTCTCTTGATCAACAACTTGTTTACCATGGTTTCTTTCATCCTCCAACATGAAGTTTGAAATATCAAACTCTTCTCCAACATTAGAGCTCGAGAGAGATGAAGTGGAAGGAAGAACTGAAGGTTCTTCTATAGTTTGTTTGTGTTCAAAGCTCTTAGACTTGCATTTTCTCCTCCACAGCTGGAATGTGCTCCTCTTCTTTTGGATTTGGAGTAGCTTCTCCTTCCTCTCTTTGCTTGAAGACCATCTTGCTCTTGAATGACCTCTTTCTCTATCATGAAGTTTTCCAAATCAAACTCTTCAATCTGCTGCTCTAGAGGACAAGTTGGGACTGCAAGATCTTCTTCAGAGCTCCTTTCCATGGTGGATTCATCAACCAAAATAGGCCCTTCGAATGAAAGCAAGAAATTATCAATGATGCCTTCTTCTTCTGCTGCTATAAAATCTGATTTGGTCTCACCCATTTTCTCCTTTCCAATGGGACTTTGAGCTTCCATGGCTAATTGTGCAACTTGAATTGGACCAACATTTTCTTCAAGTAGAGTGCCAACATGGACACTACATTCTAAGAAAACAGTCTGATCTTCTTGCTCTGCTACTGCTGCTACAAACTTAGCCTTGGCCACCTTTGGTTCTTCAACATTTACATCCTCTGTAGGCTTAACCAACAAAGGAATTTTTGTAATCCTGAATCTGAGAGCCAAGTTCACTAAACTCTTAATCATTTCTTCTTCTTTCACTTCTTCTTCTTGCTATCCTTCATGACTGATTTTTGTAATTTCTTCTTCCCTACATGGAATTGGGAAGGCAAGAGGAGAAATAGATTGAGATTCAATCATTTATGCATTTTTTGGTGGTAGTGGGAGGGATGGAACTTCTTGTTTCTTTGGAGGGGAATGTGTTTATTTTTGCTCTTGTGGAAGGGATTTGGATTTGGAAGAGAAGAGAGAAGAAAAGTTGAGATGAGATGGGAGACTAAGGGATGGAGGGATGGTTTTCACAACTGGAGCAACATTAGCTAGGTTTACAACTTGACATTGTTGAAATGGTAAAGCTTGAGATGAAGAAGAAGAAATACAAGGAACTGTTGAATGACTTACCCATTGACAAGGTTGATTCAGACTCTGCTCATATGCTTCTATCTCCTCAATCCATTGTGCAAGTTGGGGCAACATCTCAATTATGAATTCCAGCTTCTCTTGAGGGCTGTAATGTCTCGAAAAAGGGCCTTCCCATGGACAAGGTGCCCTGCAACCAATCTTGAATGCCTTCATTCATGCTATGCCCCTTGATTGAACCATGCCAACCTCCATTTTTTGAATTTTCTCTAATAAACCAACATTTTACATTTGATTGTCTTCGTTGGTTGCATATCCCTACTCTTGGAAAGCTTTATAGCTAAACAAATTTTGACATTGCTACTCATAGGAGTAAACATGCTGATCTTGAATCTGCTCAAAATGTTGATTTGAAGGAGTTGTAAAGCACATTGGAGGTGGAATGTATTGTTGTAAGTGTGAATTCCATGAAGGGAATGAAGTCATGATTGCACAACCTCATGGAATGGGAAAAAATGAAAGAGATGGAAGAAATAATGGGTGGAAATGGATGGGAAGAAGGTCTGCAACTTAGAGGATGGGTTGTTGACCAGATGGAGTCGCCAGATGTGCTTGAAAATTCCTCCAAAGGATGAAACCTTCACCAAGAGCACATCAAACTTGATGAAGTGAAGTGGTAAGGTGCTTCAGACCTATCCCATCAGGTGTGCCAAAATTGTTAGTGCGAAATCACAACACCCCCAAATGAGCTCTAAAAGATATGCTTTTCTAAGGCAAACTCATTTGGTGTGATTGCATAAAATTGAACTTTCCCCAAGGTGTGGGACCTTACAAAATGGGAAATCTCTCTAGATTGAAGGTTGGTTCCTTATTCCTCTATTTAGGTTCATACGTAGAAACTTACAGAGGGTCTGTTCTTAATCCTAATCTAAAATTTACCAAGGAGATAGGGATAGAAGGAATAAAAAATTAAAACAAAGCTAAACTACAAGGTGATGCACCAAAGGAATGATGAACACTTATTTTGCTAATAGACACAAACCAACATAATGCATACAATAAACAAGCACATATATCCAAATATATAATGGAAGACCAGATGAAAGAAAAAGAGACAAGAGAGGATCTAAAATCGATCATAGACGTGTTTTATTACTTTGTAGATTGATACAGTCCATTACAAAGTAGACAAAGAGGTAGAAATGTAATGAAATTTTTGATGGAAGGCCTGAACCCCACAAATCCCTTTGCTAAGAGGAGAAGGGAGCCTGCAAAACAAAGAATGTCTAACCCTTTACAATGAATCCTGCCCCTGTATTTATAGATTCAACCTGAAAGAAGAAAAGAGAGAGAAGCGAGAAAATCAAGTTGAAGCTCAACCACTATTGTTAATGCCTCTGATGAAATCTCTCCCCAAATCCATCTTTACTACATCAATCCTTGGTTTGGTGCCTTGAAGGAAGAGGAAATGATGAAACAGATCAAATCTGATCTAGTTGTTGAGGCAAGAAGATCCTACATTGAAATCCTAAAGATGTTTCCTCTATTTTTCTTCACCTAACCTCCTCAAAATTAAATTTTCAGACCTCCATGGCATGGGTGAGGCTGAGATCTTTCCAACGACATCATATTTGCAATATTTCGAGCCCTGAGTCGAAAGATATGCCCCTTCAAAGTTTGTATCGGGTCCATACAGGAGGGTGGGAAAACAACTTGAAAAATGGGTCCCCTTTTGATATGGGACATGTGGCAGCTAGATTGGAACAAAAATTGGGCCTACGGGTCCGCAATTTATCTTTTTCCCTTTCCTCCGATTCCCCGCTTGGCTTTGACTCGGGCCGAATGTTGACTTTTTCCTTGGGCGGAGTTGCAGGCCATTTTGCAACTTTTACCCCTTTTGATAACAAGGGGCAAAGAACCAACTTTTCCCCCTCGACGTTCGCTTTCCCAGGACACGCAGAGTTTGGTACTTGTTTAGAAACCTTTTCTCTATTTACCCCTTGAATCAGTGCCATACTAACACTTGGCATTCTCTCGCTTACACCTTTATACTTAGCCAATTTTGAAGCCCTTTTCTGTCCGCCTTTTGACTCTGTTTCCTCCTATGCAGGATCGTGGTTGATCCAATATTTTTCCCGGGGGGAAAAATATGGATAATAGGTGGTGAAGGGCAAGTCCCCACCCCTATAAGTATGTATTGAACTATGTAGTTTAGTAGTAGTGAATTATTGTAGAGTTATGTTGCTTTGGATTTGATGCGCGCATGACTTATGGTGATACTTTATAATGTAAGAAGCTTCTATGTTTTACAATGTTTAATGTAATGGAGTATGTTGGTTGGATAATGGTGTTAAACATGACTGTAACTGGTTCTTGTGTGGTTGATCTTATTATAGTTATTGTTTAATTCATGATTCTCTAATATCTAGATTTGGAATATGCTTTATGTGGAATGTTTATGGTTATTTATGGTTCTGAATATGCTTTATCTTCATCACACTAACATCCTACACAAGCAACTCTAAAGAGGGGCTTGGTACCTTTGCGCACTTTGGGTGAGCGCTCAGCTCAGGCTAGGTGATGTGCCAGCGCGCTGGGTTTTATATAGTGGATTCTAGGTGCATCACTAAAAGCGGGTATACCTTTGCTTATACATCATTTACATGTCAAATTGTATTTTGTTTTATCAAATTGATTTCTTAATCCATTAATTTAGCCTCTATTTATAAAGTTCTTAGATTTCATAGTAAACGCTAGTGATTACTTCGATCGCCAATAATTTCCCTAAATCGCTAACAATTTCGTATTTTTATGTTTTTTCACCATTTTTGCTAAAATCTAATCAAAATACTTAGTTGTTTCTTGTTATTTATTGATGTTTTGTCTAATATGATGTCTTCAGATGACATTAGGAGGTTCTAACTTTCCCACAGCTGATTCCTTTCCTGTTGTCTGCCATCCACTGTACTAGGAGCAATACAACTTGCTCCATGATCTTGAACTCTATGCGATCTAGAAGCTCCATTTGATCATTTGGAGGCTATTTTTTTGGAACACAACGTATCCAGGAAGCCACTGATGCCTTTTGGGAGGCATATGATGAATCACTAAGACTCTAGGAGGATCTCGTTCAAGTATGAATGCCAATACGAGACCGAAATTGAACAATTGGAAGAAGACTACCACACTGCCTTAAAATTTGATTCAAATAGCCACATCAACATCTCCACCACTGACTCAACATTCACTCACCTCTACGACACTCAGGAGGAAGATTCTCGACTTATTTGCTAAATCTTACATCTTCGTTCCCGATTCCGACCTTCTTTGGGAAGAGGAGGAGATTGTTGATTCTATAACCTCTAACATATCTCGAGAAATTGCATACAGATCGAATTTGACTTATGGATGTAAATCATAATTTGTGTTAATCATATATGTATCTAACTAAATAAGTGATAATCACATTTTTGTCGTATCACTTTATAAGCATGATCATAAGTACTAATAAAAGCTCAAGTGTTTTCCTAAGCTATAACATTATCTTGATGTGATTTGTAGCTTTGTTTACAAGAAATTGTTTGCAGGTAAATAATATTTTGATCCATTGTTTTAAAATGGTGCGCAAACAAAACATAATCAACATCCGCGGTATCCTAAAACTCCGCCATATTGAGGTCAAGCTTGGTTATTACCCTTGAATCCATCAAGACAACCAAGGTAAGAACCATGCTAGACATTCTAGCACGCCCGGTGGGACCACTAATCCCTATTTAATTTCTTCATTTTTATCATTATTTTTTATTGTTGTTTTTTACTAACTACTAGTCACCTATGATTTACACGAATGGCTAGTGATTTCCTGTATTATTCCCTTAACATATTTACTATGTTTTGTCTTATGTTTCTTGTTTCTTCTAATCGGACTACATGTTCTTTTTCTCTAGAAACTATACCTTCTGGGTTTGCTAAGAAAACATTTTGATAATTGCTAAAAATCTAAAAAAATAGGAGCACTTTCACGGTAAGCCCTCAAAACCTCCCGTTTTCTTTCAAGTTTTGCATCCTTGTTTATCTGTCTTCATCGAAAATCAACATTTTGTTTTGGGTCTTAAAATGAACCATTTCATACTCCTTGATCGCATAGTCTAATTAGGAGGATTTTTTTGCATTCACTTATTCTCCCTCACACAACCAAATCACTTTAAAATAAAAATGCATTCAAACAACTCCCACCTAGGTGAAATTGATTGGGATTTCATCACCCAACAAGGAAGCCGACTCGGTGTTCTAGCCAAGTATAAACACCTATTTGTCGATATATTTTGGCTCAGCACCCAACTCCCTTATTGCAACGAGACCGTGAAGTGAAGGGGTAGGCCCTAATATACATGCCCGTACCAATCACCGTACAAAGTTGTGCCTCACGTACCTTTAGGTATATCGAGGACTCCGTCTTTAAACACACCTAAAACCAACTTTAGATAGCCACTTCTTAGGACCCTCATTGACCATTTTACACATTTCACCTTTTATAATTAAGCAAAACAAGAATAAAATAACACTCTACTTGCCTTTTTTTGTTGTTTGTTAATCAACACATTTAGTCATTAATCATTTTGCTATTCATTTTGTGTGTGTTTGTTTATTATGGTACTCACTAGACAACAAGCACATAACCAACTATTTGAAAATATGTCTACCTCACCACCTATATTTCAACTTCAAGCCCCACTTCACACTATACCACTCCCAGTAACAATTTCTTCACCTATGTAGCCACAAGCATTGCTTTATCAAAACAAATACATCTAATCCCTTTTCTAACACACAAACATGGAATGAAATAGGGTCTGGCTATAATAATGAAACTGGAAAACAATCCTTTCACTCTTTATAATGATGCCATAGACAAATTACACACGAATTAGAACATTCATTTTCTCCCACTACACCCGAACTCCCATTTTACAATGGGGTGATCCTATTTTTGAAGAGATGTTAGATTTGAATCCTATTGCTCTTAATGCATACACAACGACGAAATGTTCAAATGCAATCATTCACACCACAATCCATTGCACACGCTTACAACCATTTACCCACTATTACACAACTCATTGATCAGAACTAGGAACTTGTTCTCCAACAATTATTTCCTAAAACTTCAAGCCAATCTGAAACACCAAACATTAGTCAATCCTAGAATGCTACTAACTCTACTAATCCATTTGACACATTGGATGAGCAACCTTTTGTAAGTCAACCCAAAGCATCTGATGTCTCCTCAACACTGTATATGATCTCCATATGATCTCATCACAAAACGTGTTTGCTCAACAATTCACATCTTCACCAAGTCCTTCTACAGGGTCCACACCTCCCCCAAATAGTACCATTTCTTCCACAATGGCTCTTCCTATCTCCTCATAGGTACCAACATCATCATTGAGTTTCGTTCCTCTTTCTACTTTTGTATCATCTCAACAGACTACTATCCCCATCTAAAACATTACCATGTCTATCCCTTCAACAACACCAATGATTAACACCAGTGTCATTGCTAGTACACATCCTATTTTGCAATACATGTCGCAAGCATCACAACCATTAATCTATGTGTCATAGTCCATACCTCTATGAGGCATTACACAATACCGTATTCCGTAAAAATATCCCATAATAGGTACCATCCTTTGTCGCCTCTTCTACACCTCCCCAACGAGATACCTACATATTTAGTCTCTTGCACAAACATTAGTCCCACTACAATATCGGTACCTCCAAACTTTTCAATCTATTACTTCACAAGAGGGTTTCCCTTCTCAACAAAACATCCCATCACAAAACATTCCATACTGGAAAAACATCCCCAACAAAACATCCCACATCAACAACATATCCATCAATAGTATGTACCTCAATAGAACATTCCTCAATACAGTACCCCACAATAGAACATTCCATAACAAAATCACCCCTACTAACATAATCTCTCATATCAACAAAATATCCCCCAACCAAACACTCCCTATCAACAAAACATTCCACAACAATATCAAGTGTACTCGCCCCAGTCTTCATATCAACCTAGCCCATTCTCAAACCAACAGGCTCAGGCAGACCCTCTCCAGGATCTCCTAAGCCACATATCCAGTTTAGAAGTTGCCTCATCCTCATCCAAAAATATGCTCTCATATGAGCAAATTTGCAATGAACCCATTCATCCTTTGGTACCATACAAACCATATCCCCCGTACTGGGAGCTTCCTAAGTTTATCAAGTTCTATAGCAAAGAAGACCCCCAACAACATATTCACGATTTTCACCATGCATGCTATCTAATATCTCATGATCAAGATTTAATGTTAAGAAAATTTCCCATGTCCCTCGTTGGTCTAGCCTTAGACTGGTATAATAGTATTCCACAACATTCCTTATTTTCCTTCACACAACTTGCCCAACTCTTCCTAGACCATTTCTCCATAAACGTAGCTCGTAAAATCACCATTAATGATTTATATGCCATTAGACAATTTGAAGATGAATCCATTGTGGATTTCATCACCCATTGGAGAGGTGTCACTAATCAATTATCTTTCACATTGCCACCAAAAATTAATCGAGATTTTACGCTGCGCATTGTTCTAAACATATGTCATCTACCCTACAAATTCAAACATTCCACACCTTCGATGAGGCCTTTACCATGGCCCGTAAGTTGGAATTACGAGCTCTAGAAGATGGCGGGTAAAGCTTCACCCCAAGAAACCAAAAATGAAGTTCCCATCTAAATCAACACCTAGTCCAGATAAATCCAAGATATTCACCAATGCCATCATAGTCAAATCTGCTCTTAAAGAAAAGCCCATTATTGAACTTGCATCTTCAACAATGTAATTACACACCTATCGTATCGAAACTTATGGTGTGGTTTTTTTACAAGTTACTTGCTTCTAACATCATATCACTTCCACCCATCCGACCTATTGACATATCGATATCCAAGCCCATTTGGTACCGTGATAATGATTATTGTAAATTACATAGGGTTAATGGTCATGACATAGAAAGGTGTCACATATTCCACAATGCCCTTCAAGACTTAATTGATAAGGGAGACCTCCACTTAAACAATCCAAATGTGCCTCCAAACTAGAACCTTGACATATTTAAACAACCTTTCTGAATCACCCCTCATCTTCTGAATCACCACAAGCAAATGTCATCCATACCATTAATACAATAACAAAATTTGAACCTATTCTTCAGTCCACTTTATTTCCTAGTGAAACAAAGTCCGCAGAGTCGACACCAAAGGCTAGTGAACTTGAGATTGTAACTACAAAACCTTCTCTTTCTCAAGTAGATGTACAAGCTAGCCCTACACCTTTATCACTTAGTGATTCAACACCCATAGAATCAATATCTAATCATGATAAAACCATAACTCCGAACCACCACTTATCACCAAACCCATTTCCATGAGTTCACCTGAAACTATTCCAAAATCCATTCCCACATCTATGGGTACAAATACATCTACACCTACACCTAGGTTTGCAAACATAACCATGGTACCACTTGAGACATTCTTAGCTCAACCGCCCCCACCCAAACCAAGCTAGGACTTTAGTCGTCCACAACCTATAAAAATTAATAATCTGAAAAATCATGTGGACTATATCAACCATATTATTCAAACCCTCTTCCCTCATTAGCGTCAACTTCAACGAATACACCGTGCTCATATAAGACTTCCAAGACTTCAAAGGGACCTAGTAAACATGGCGTTGTTAAGGTCTTTAAAAGTACTCATTATGATGAAATTTATCATTTTTGTGGTCCTCCACCTTTATTTCCCTCCTTTTCATCAAGATGTGGGCTTTCTATTGGGAACCCCTTGTTATATCAAAACCTAGGCCCACAAGGTCCCGAGAGCAAAACATCATTCAAAACCTAGGCCCACAGGTCCCTACTGAGCAAAACATCATTATTATAGGGGCATAGCACTTTAATCACATTCCTACAATCAGTCCTTATGTTGTGTCTTCCATTCTAAAATGGAAAAACACATCCGATCCTTGCCTCTTCACTCCCGCTTTCAAACCGATTATCCTGCAGATGCCACCCATGTAGGGTCCTCGTCACCCTTTTGTTGGAATAATTATAATACCTCTACGACCACCGGGTAAATCAACCATTGTCAAAAGACATGTCTCACCTACCCCTAGAGAAATCAATGCCCGGTTATATTCGAGACCGAAAGGATGATACACTACCATCTTGACAATCACATTACGAGGAATCACTCATCACATTACCACCTCCTAAGCTATCAAACCATCAGTGGTGGAAGCCTTCCTGGTATAACTTTGATGTCTTCTACGATTACCTCGAGTAACGCAAGGCTATGTCGTAGAATATTGTAGGGCCTTTCGAATGCAAAAAAATTTAGAATATTGGCGCTTTTCTCTTTCTTCCCTCTCATTCAAGCATCAACATCAACACCAATGCCATTGAATGAATCTACCCTTGAAACATCTAATCACCAAGTTAACATTGTTCATATCACCACACAATCATAAAATTATGACAACAAACCCCCGAATCCAAACAAGATAAGGACTCGTCGCTTTATACCCCCATCGCTAGAATTATCAACACCATCTAATAAACCTAAAGTCTCAATATCATTAACTCTTGAAGGGCCTAATCAATCATCATCATCTAAAGCCAAGGTTTAAATAAAGACCAATACTCTTCCCCTCACCACATTACGAAAGTGGCTATTAAACAATTACATCAATCTCCTGTCAAAATGTCACTCTATGAGCTTGTCCAAACATCACCAGCTTACACAAACAAGCCATGTTAGAAGCACTCTAATCCATTAGTATCACAACTAGTGATCCAACTTATTTCAAAAATTTATAGGTGCTCTAAAAGCATCTACCGCTATTTCATTTGAACCATCTGAGATACCTGCTCTTAGACCCAAAGATCATGACTTACCACTTTTTATTACTGCTCAAATCAATGATATCTCTATCAAAAGAGTCATGATTGATAGCAGTGTTGCCATCAACATTATATCTTCCCTTGCTTTTGAACAACTTAAGTTACCTAACACGGTCGTTGCTCAAACCCCCAGCCTTATTGTGCTCCTTTAATGACACAATCACACCCATGCTAGGCACCGTAATCTTACCACTCAAAGTTGGTGTCAAAACCCTACCAAAACTCTTCTACATCATAGAAGGTGAGTTCCAGTATAATATGTTATTAGGTTTCCCTTGGATACACACCATGCGTTGTGTTTCCTCCACTCTCCATCGTTGTCTTAAGTATGAACATGAAGGGAAAAATCACACTATCCCCATTGACCCAAATCCATTCGCTGGATGTTATATGATGTACCACCCAAATGATGTGTTGGTACCTAAAACCATATCTGAATCTTCTGATCAAGCCTCCACTAGCACATCAATCCCTTCTTCCAAACTACCAGATGATTCCTCCGTTACTGAGGCCGTGAAATGTCTTACCCGCGGGAGTATCACCTTCTCATGTTCAACTCTATTTCATCACCAAAAACGTATGACCATCCCGATAAGCAACCCATGTACAACCCTAATGTAGGAGATGTTATCTCCTATGGACCGACATATCTTAATACAAATCTTGTTTATGGCAGACTTGACAATTTTTCATCCAATTCAAGTAAGTCACATCATGCAAGCCCATCTCAAATTTTAAATCCCTTGATAATCCCAAATTTTCTCGTATGTATCTTCATCATCACTTGCTGCGTGGAAAGGCTTTGGCCTTAGACATTACAAACAAGGAGCACATGACCAACCTGCCTTGCCCACTCTTAAACCATATGAGAAAAATGATTTGGGCTATAGAAAACCCACTCCAGAAGTAACTAACACCATTACATGTGAACAAAAATTCTGAACTAGAACCATTATCGTCTACCAAGCCTAAGGATCCCATGGATACAGATGATACTATACCTATTCCACCCAACTTTTATTTTTAATCAATACCATATCCTTAGGACCACTCACCTATCAATCAAGGCACTCCATCAAATCATTGCCACTTGTTTCATCAGAAATGATTGAAGAAGATTCACCCGCAATAGATATCCTTTAGTGTCAGGATGATCAAGAAATCCTTTCCCACATGGGAGTTGAAGAGCGTTCCCTTCAAAGATCCCTACCATCTGAAACATCCACTCTTCTCAATGAATCCACACTTGATATTAACCTAGGAACCTCACAAGATCCCCATATAGTCAAAGTCGGTCAAAGTCTTGATCCACAAGAATTACATGACTTCACAACATTCCTAACAAAATATCACCAAGCCTTCACTTGGTCATATAATGATATTCTTAGAATCGACCATTGTTGTACATAACATAGTCACATATCCTTGTCTTCAAACTTGTTAAACAAAACTCCACAAGATGCACCCTTGTATAGCTCTTCTTGTTAAAGAAAAACTGCAACGCCTCTTAATAGTTAATTTCATCATACTTATTGATTATCCGTAATGGGTCTCCAACATTGTCCCTGTAACTAAGGCCTTAGGCAAAATCCGCATTTACAGAGATTTTAGGGATCTCAATCTTACCTACCCAAAGGATGATTTCCCTCTTTCAAACATAGATCGGTTCATCAACCTAACCACTAGCCATGAAATACTCTCCCTCATGGATGGTTTTTCTGGTTATAATCAAATCATCATTGCACCTGATGATCAACAAAAAACATATTTTATCATCCATGGGTAACCTTTTGCTACCGTGTCATGCCCTTTGGACTTAAAAACACTGGGACAACATACCAACGTGCCATGACATACATCTTCCATGACCTTATCCATAAAATTGTTGAGGATTACATTGACAACCTCCTTGGAAAATCTAAATCTTGGAAAAACCATCTCAAAGTCCTAGAATCAATCTTCACTCACCTTATTCAATTTTTCCTTCATCTTAATCCTGTAAAATGTGTTTTTGGTGTTGTCACCGGAAAAATTATGGGGTTTATCATATCTATTCATGGAATAGAAGTCAACCCCGCAAAATTTAGGGCAATCATCGAAATGCCTCCACCTTCTAATCTTAAGCAACTGCGTAGCCTTCAAGGAAAATTACAGTCCATTCGATACTTTATATCACAACTCTCTGACCATTGCCAACCCTTTCATCACCTATTTCACAAAGATGTCAAGTTTCATTAAGATTTTGATTATCAAAAGGCATTTGATCAAATTAAACAATATCTATTGTTGCCACCTGTCCTCACTCCACCACGCGAAGGAGAGCCATATTAATTATACATATCCACTTCGGAGCATGCCCTAGGAGCCATGCTTGCCCACCATGATAGTCAAGGTCATGAGCATGTCATATATTACATCAGTCACACACTTCATAAATATGAGACACATTATACAGAGGCTAAAAACTATGTTGTGCATTGTATTTTTCCACCTCCAAGCTACGACACTATCTTTTAAACCACAAAACATACGTTGTCACTAGTTTTAACCCGCTTAAAGCCATGCATGTCAAACCATATCATAATGACCACATAACCCGATGGATCATGTTAATGACTGAATTTGACTTGGAAATTATACCACAAAAGTCCATTAAAGGTCAGGCCATTGCTGATCAACTCACTGAAGCACCTCTTCTAGATAACAAACCACCTCATGAATACTTTCTCGATGAATCCATTAATAACATTGATGAATTCGACCGATGCAACCTAGAATTTACCGGATAACCCCCTAGTCACACTGGCAGCACATCACTCGGCCTTGATGAGCGCTCACCCGGCGCGCAAAGTACAGTCCCTCTTTAGGGTTCTTTGTAGCGGGATAATAGCATGATGAAGGAAGAAACATATAGATTCATAACTAATCCATCATTCTACAATGCATGCTACCCTCGAGATCTATGAAAGAACAAGTTTAAATAGTAATCATGATTAAATTAATAACATGCCCTACTCAACTTTACATAGAATGACACTTAGATTTAGCCAATATCTTCTATCTATTAATAAATATAGAAGCTCCTACAATATTGTCAATCTATACCAATGCATGTATGGATCTCGATACGATGTCTGGTCATATGTGTATACACACACTTCACACTCACCCAATCATACACACGCTTCTACTATGTACCTAACATCATATATATAGGGTGGGGACTTGCCCTTCACCGCTTATCTATTCCATAAATAGGCCGCATGCTATTGATAGCCACACGTTGTTTACAAGCATAACCACACATGCAAGTGTGCTATCTATAGTCCTCTTGTAGTTAACTGAAGTGTTAATTCTATTCTTAGCTCATCTCCATGCAAAATGCTTCGATCCACTTCTCCAAAGATAGACAATGCATGGCGTGCACGTCTCTACATCGTTGGTGTGTTCCGCATGCCATCTTCTAAAAATAGGTCTTCATGCTCAAAATCGGCTAAGTCTGAAATATGAACTTTCCTTCCGTGCGTGGGTCCCCTGTTTTGCCACACCCTTGGTTCCGGGCCTTCTATCCCGTGCAGACTCCTTGTGTGATCTTTGACAAGTATTCTTTGATCAACATTACCCCACACTAATCTCATTGTCATCCTAACAATGGGTATCTCCAAAAATTGAAGGAAAGAATAGAAGAATGGAAAGAATAAGAATGTAGATAAATAAAGAATTTCTATGAGATTTTGAGGCAACCTTCTCTATATTAAATTGCAGTATTAACTCTGGATACTCCTTTATTTCGGCCTCCAAAACCTGCCATTCAGTGAGTGCTTTCTCTGCTTTTTCTGGGATGTCCACAACAATGGATTCCAACTCATCCCTCACAATCTCTCCTTTCTCATTTTGTAGAACCAACACAACATTGGACATTGATGTCATTCTTCCTTCTAAAAGGTCCATCTTCTACGTAATTAGCTTTCTAAGCTCTTCCAATTGAGTCTTGTGTGGCTCTTGTGCTCTTTGCCAAGGCCTCGCACTTCATTTAACCATTGACAATCTTTCTACATGGCCCAATGTCTCATATTTCATCACTTTCTAGACCTTGTTGTTCTCTTCTAGGGTCTTGATGTTGATAAGTGCCTCTGGAGCTGTGCATACGTTTAAAGCCTAGTCTGCTTTCTTTAATACTTCCTGTAATTCTTGCAACAACCCTTCATAAGATGTAATTTTTCTCATCAATGATGCTTTCTCTTGTTCGACATCTTGTTCTGAGCTTTCAGTGCTTGCATACGTAGAGTTTCATCTTCAAGTACCAAGTCCACTAACTTTCCCACATAGTGTATCGCTGAAGGAAATGTCTGTGGTACCTTAGCCTCCAAGTGTGGCCTTGCTCTGATGACATTGTCCCCAATCTCCTCTATGATGCTGATAAACACCTCGTTCTTCTTCTTCGCTCAAAGTCCCTCTCCTACATTTTGTGTCTTTATCTCTGCATCCTTTGTCTTCAACTCCTCGCGTAACACTCGATTGTGGAAGCTTTATCCATGTTTTTGCTAGCCACCGGTAGATACCTTCACCAATGAATTGTTGACCTACTCATCTAACATGACAAGAGGCTTTACTTGTCATGTTTCTAGCTTGAGGTACCTTCTTGATCATCTTGAAATGCACGAATCTTCACAAACATCAAAGTCAGGCTCATCCATGTGGGTGTGCATTGACCATGATAGTTGCTTTTGAGTGCACACGATTGCCATATCATCATCCATTAACTCCTATTTGAATAAATCCTTCGTGCTATATCGTGCTCTGGAAGTGGGCACAAACAATTTTTCTGCGTCCTCTGCATACCCCATGGCTGGTGGAATGTTCTCTCCACTTGTTCTTCTAGACCTTTGCTGCTTAGGAACTTTAGCTTCCAAATTTGGGACTTATGTCTCCATGTCCTGAACATCCTCTATAGTTGTCTCCTCTGGTATTTTCTCATCCTCTTCTTTTTCCTTTGATGCCTCACCCTATTCTTCTGTGTTCTCTGGAAGTGTAGGAGAATTAGGCACGCTTTCCTCTGACTCTTCCACCTCCTCATTCAACTTTAGTTTCCTCCTTCTCTGCACGGTTTGCCTCCTTCTATGGAGAGAGTCAGGTGATTTGTGCACAGTGGTTAGAGTAGCACCTTGGGTCCTTGTTCTCCTAAATACCCTTTTAAACCTGTGCTCCCCTTGGACTGCATTCAAGTCCTCATCATCCCCCTCTTGTGGCTGAGGTGGTGTAACAGCGTGCTCAGCTTCACCCTTATTTATAGGATGTCTCCTACCCCTATGCTCCAAACCACCACTATCTTTGCGCTCCTCCTCCTCATCCTCCACTTCAATTAGCTCTATGGGCTTAGGCACTGGGATGTTCTCCATTGTATGCTTTCCCTTTGGTAGTCTTTGGAAGGGCAAACTCACCTCCCACATATTTATTATTCTCCATCTTTGGCTTCAACTGGAGATACACCAATGCTGCCCCCACATCTGCTACAACCAAAATTATTGGCTTAATATTCAACACCTCCAAAATGATCCTCTCTGTATAAGCACTTCTGCTAGGATACACATACTTCTTCCTCAACGTATGGTAGTCGCAGTCTACCTTATCTGCATTGAAGACCAGTTAGCGCATGTCTATAAATCTATGAACAAATGCTTGGAAATACCTTACAGTGAATGCGTAAGGCAATTTACACCAAGGGCTCCAGACTCCATCTTTCATTGCGAAAGCCTTGATGCGAAATGTTGATATACAAAAAAGCTGAACTTGTTTCCCTACCACTTTAACTTTGCTAGGTCCTTTGGGATGCGTCGATCTTTCCTAAATGCCATGTAGAGCTTGTCATAACATTTCTCCACCCTTTGCTTTACGTCATCTGTCATGGCCCCTTTGTATAGGTACTTGCTAAATATTTTAGCTGGGGACTTGTTCTCCATGGGGTATTCCCATACTTTTTCCTTTGGTCCATATGGTACTCCAATCTCCATGAATACCAATGATAGTAGAACAACCCCAAAGCTGATATTCCCTCCTGTGCACACCTCTTCGACTATTTGCTCTGCAATATAGCCTGCAATGTTGTAGATTGTCCCTTCTGACATCTTACGTGCCACATGTAACCACATAGTATTTTCCGTGGCCACTTTGCTCCTAATCATTCAACTTCGTAACAAGGTGTGTTGTAGCTTGTACTGACTAGATAGTTCTTGAATTTGTCTGTCCATTTTGCGTGGACCTTTCAGGTACCCCAACTCCCATCTAGTCTTTAAAATCGTGGCTTTATCTGTGAGATCACCTTTTATATCCTCTCATGTGGCCTTGACATGTAATTTGCTCTTTTCGATGGGTGAATCCCATTCTTGGCCGCGATGACTCCTTTTGGATATTGCATCTTTGAAAAATGGCTTTCAGGTGCCATCTCTTCCTCCTCGATGACCACCTTTTTCTTTCCTTTTACTACTCCCCGTAGAAGCCTTCTTAGGTGTGATTTTTACCTTGAAAATGTCTCCTCTTCAACTCTGCAACTTTATGAATCAAACCCTAGCTCGATTCAACCACGCCCTAGGTGGAAACTTCATAACCTAACTCTTTTCTTTCTCTCTGCTTCACTCAAACCCTTCACCACTAGGGACACAAGCTTCTTGTCACATAGATTTGGTTGTCACACTTGGTTTCACACCCTTCGCACCTTAACTCAATCACTCGGCTCTTCACACTTGGTTCTTTTCTCAAATACTCTTAGTTACAATGGTAAAAATGAATCCGCATTGCATCCTTATATTTTTTTCAAATTTTGATGTATTTATTACTCCACCTACCAAATATCCCTTCATTCATTGACCAAATCCGTTCATTTCACGTGGTACATCTTCGTGCCCAACTATAACCTTCTAGCGCGCCTTCCTACCCTTTGGTCACAAACTTCTCTTGACACGCGCTCCTGCACCCGAGTAAGTCGTCACTTGTACCTTCTCCTAGTAGCTAACATGGCCTCCGCTGACCTCGCGTTATAATGTTATTTCATTCATCTCCATCCTTGGTCACTTTTGAGAAGCAATATTCTTTTGACTTAAAGCACACCCGTAATGTGACTTATTCCTTTCACCTTTCAATTCCCACAGTCTTTTTCTTGGATAACTACAACCACCCCACACTAAAAGTATGTGCATTCCTTTGTGCATAAACATTCTTCATATAGTAATTAGCTTCATGCGTGTAAGCACACTTATTACACAAGAACAACAACTAAATTGACCAAGCATAATGACAATGAAGGAAATCCATTAAGGAAATACATAATTAAAAACCTAATCTAAATGACAATCTTTGCCTTATTATAAACACCAAGAAGAATTATTTATAGTAGGGCTTGACCTACTCCCATTAAAAACTGCTTAGGGTGTTTGTGTTCCATCAAGTGCTTCTAATTGTGCAAGCACCTTATTCAAGTATAGGAGTGATAACATACGGCCCCACCAATGTACTTTGAGCGTGCACGAATGTCGTAAGAACTTTGAGCCATAAAGAAGTACCATTTGTCGAATCTCAAACTTCTTATCTCTTATGTTTCTACTGTCATGCCATGTCCTCTACGGCCTTTTCTTGCTTACGACTCCATTGTCTTGCTATGGCTCGGTGCTCATCCAGATTGAATCATCTTTTCGATACACTCTTCTAAATCCTGTTCATCGGCTAGACCTCTAGCACACACGATGCGTAAAGAAGGTAACATGAATTCTATCGGAGAACAACTTCCACGCCAAACACCAATGAAACGGTGTGGATTTGTTCATTCTCTTGTAAGTTGTTCTATATGCCCAAAGAACAACTAATACTTTGTCATCCCAATCCTTCCAATATCACAAATTTTTGTCAAAGTCTGGCTCAAATCTTGTTGAAGGCCTCAGCAGTTCCATTTTCCTAAGGATGATAAGGTGTAGTTTTATGGTGTGCAACCATAAACTCATCTAATAGGATCCTGATTGTCTCATTCAAAAAGTGTGTACCTCTATCACTCTTAAAGCTTAAGGGACATCCATATCTTGTAAGAACATTCTCCCACAGAAACCTAGCTGCTGTAGTTGTCGTACAGTCCTTGGTAGGTGCCGTTTCTACCCACCATGTGAGATAGTATGTGCAAGTAATGATATAGCATGATCTAGTCCTCGCACGCGGTGGGCGAAATAGGTCTTATGAAATCAATGGCCCATTTCTCAAACAGTTCAGCACTAGTAATGAGTCTTAAAGGCATCTCATCTATTTGCCCTGGTTTTCCTAGGCACTGACAATGATCACACGCCTTACAATATTCTTTACAGTCCTTATACAATGTCTCCCACCATAATCCAGATAAGTAGGATCTTAGGGCGGTCACATCACCTGCATAATGGCCTCTGGAATACCACCATGAGCTTCTTGCATGATATCCTTATGCTCGGGCTCTAATACACAACAACATAATACTTCATCTCTGCCTAGCTTATAGAGGTCACCACTGATTAAAATAAATGGTGCGCATATAACAAGCTACTTCTTTTGTAATGCTTTCATTTCTTACGGTGCCATACTGTTTATAGAAAGACAACAATGTCTTCTAATTCTATGGGTGCACATTATAACCTATATAACTATGCATCATCGACATTGTTTTCTTCAATTGTCTACATCCTCTCTGAATTGATTCTAGATAAATGGTTTGGTCCAAAATTTCTTTTTCTTGGCTTTACCACAATTGTGAAGTCAAACTCTTGAAATAAGAGCACCCATCTGCATATGCGCCCTTGTAAGAGAGGCTTGTTTACCAAGTACTTCAATGCCATGTGATTTGTATAAAACACAAATGGTGTTGCTAAGAAGCACTTGTTAAAACTTGTACAATGCATAGATCATTGACAAAGCTTCACGCTCTATAGTTGTATAATTCCATTCAGTAGGAGTCAACTTCCTACTAGCAAAATAGATTGGATGATCTATAATACCTTCACCAGGTTGAGCTAACACAATGCCAATGGCCATGCCAGAAGCATCCACATGCACATGAAATGGTTTATCCCATGAGGGAAAGTGTAGAATGGGCGTAGTAGTAAGTTTCTCTTTTAATATCTCAAATGCACACTGCTGCGGTTCTCCCCAATAAAATGTACCTTTCCCTTTCAATAATTCTTCCAAGGGTGCAGCAATTTTGGCATACCCTTTTATGAATTTTCTATAATATCCTATATGACCTAAAAATTTGTGCACCTCACTTTGACCGGTAGGCGCTTCTAGGCCTAAAATGACTATAACCTTGGCTGTATCAACTAGCAAACCTTCCTTGCAGATTATATGTCCTAACGATATCCTAAATGGTGTAGAAAATATACACTTCTTGATGTTCAAAGAGATACTCAATTATGCGAATCATTCAAACATTAAGCACACATTGTCACAATGATCTTTCACAAGCCCATATATTGTCCAATCATCTAGGTAGACCTGATGATACCTGGAAAATCCATCTGTGAAGGAATATATTTCGCGCCCTGCAATTCCTAGTATTTCCTCAGTAAATGGCGTAGGGAATGGATCTATGACACATGCAACATTCAACTCCTTGTAGTCCACACATATTATAATTCATCCGTCCTTCTTGATACTAATCACCATTGGGCTAACCCATTCTAACTCATCAAGGGGCTTGATAATTCCAAATTTCAACATTTTATCAATTTCTTCTTTTACCTTTTCACGTAAATTAGGATTCATTCTGTAAGGTCTCTTTTTAACTGGCCGTGCACCGTCCTTAAGTTTGATCTTCATTTCCCAAGAGATTCATGCATGCTTTTAAGTTCATGATATCCTTGAGGGATTAAGTCTGATAATCCATGAGTAACTCAATGATCTTTGCTACCTCCGAATCTAACAAGTAGTCTCCAATTATGGCCTCCTTAGGCTTAGCCTCTAAACATGTATTCACCTTTTTGTCTTCATGGTTTCGTGGTAAGAATGCGTATCCTTGTCTACACTTTGTCCAAGATCTCATGCACCACTGTGTGAATGTTCAATATCTAGGTTCTCAACTTCCTCATCATCCATGAGCGTAAACCATCTTTCCTTTCTCTTTCTCACGGGAAGCATGTTCAAGTAGTATGGAGTCCATTGTTTCTTCCTTTTCAAAACATGCTTGAAGTCTCCTCATTTGAATAATTCCTGAATATGCTCTTCGGCTTTTACACTATCTCCCATAGTTAAGAGCTTGACAAATTTTAACACCTTGTCTATCGGAGGTTTAGTCGAGTTGTAGTCAAAAGTCCGGATCATACTGTACTCAAATCTTTCCAGGTTTCAGGTTTCTCAATGTAGTTCTACATATACATACCAGCATGTGCGCATCCTTGTAGCGTAGAATACAATCCATGTACCCAAAGTGAAGGTGGTAATGCTTCTGTCCTAGTGTCCAAAGTCTCTCACCTTTCTTTGAATGTGATCTTTGATCAAGTTGATTACCATGATAAGTGCAGATTTGCATAGGTGCATTGTTCCTTATAAACCTAGTAGATAGAGCGACTCTAATCTCTTCCTAGTTTATAAGATTATCTCTGTGGACTACCCACCAGCACGTTGTTGTCCCACATAGTGTATATACTAACATATCTCTTATCTTAATTTGATCAGTCCACCGCTTTGCGTTTCCATGGCCTTAAAAATGCGGGAAGATCTTCTGCCATGGTATACCAAGGTCTTGTCTTTACTATCTGTCGAATCAAACAAAGTACATTCTTGTGTGTAACCATGCTTTTCACCTCACGTCCTACTAATTCATATGTATCATGGGCCCAATTGTTGCAAGCAATACACATAGTATCAGCGATAGAATGAGAATCCTCCCACCTTGTAGGATGCCTTATTTTGATGGCTTAATTACCTCTGGGTCTGAATAACATGCACATAGACTTTGTTTAAATAATCCTCACTTAGAGGCTCAACATATGGCATAGAATTTCCATCCGTCAAAGGTATCACAACCCTTTCCTCCTTGTTTTCAAAGTTGATATACCCCTTATTGAATCGCAAGTTAGCATTAGTCGCATAACACCAAGGGCGTCCAGCGGTGGAAAATTGTTTGCTTCGGCAAGTGCTAATACCTCAAAATCCCCAGTGAACTTGGCCCCTTGTATAGTTATATATGCATCTTTCAAAACTCCTATGGGTGTGGCCTTAGTCCAGTTTGCATTAAATAACACATTAGATGATGGCTGCAATGGAGGCCTCCCCATTTGTACCCATGCATCTAATGTAAGCACATTTACTTCCGCACCTGTATCGATCAATATGTTTCTCAATAGCCACCCATCCACAACAACATTCAAAGTAATTTCTTTGTCATATTCAATGCTATCAGGGGGAAGATTTGCATGTAGAATCTGCTGTCTGGTCTCAAGACTTGTGTGCAGAGTGTTCCCTTTTAACCAACTTCCTAATAGTGGAATAATGTTCTCCTAGCGCAACATCTTGCACACCTCTCACAGATCATTGATATCAGTTTGGACTGTCTCTGATGCTTTCTTTTGCTCCTTTAGGTACTGTATCTCACCCTAAAGATTCCTTAACACTTCCATGGTATCTGGTAAACTTCCTTCCGAGTAGTAGGATCTGGGTACCTTGCATGAAAAACCTCCTCCTTGGTGATCGTAGGCTTCTGGTGCAATGCCTCTCTTGCGCGTGCTACTTCAGTGCATGTAGTAATCTTCACTGTCAATGCCTCAGGTCCTTCTACTATCTTGGGTATCCATTAATCTTCTACCACACGCTAGATTCTAACCATCCTAACGCCTTTGTTTTCTTGCTTATGTTGCTTACTCAAATGCTCATATAAGTCCAAGCACTCTTCATAGCTATGGTTCTTTCCACATAAATAACATGTAATATTCTGAGGACATTTACACCTATAGTGGTCAGGATATCTGCACGTATAACATGTTCCACGAGGGAACTCACCTCTTCCTCCACCATGGCCTCGTCCTCCATATCCACCACAATATCCATGTCCCCTTCCACGACCTCCTTCAAAATGCCCCTCATTCTGTCATAGCGCATTTGATTATGATCCGATCCTGGTGCTCATTCTTACCCTTAGAATTATCTGTTATACTTGTCTATCGTACCCCAAGGTCTATAACATCCTGGATTTGACCAATCAACCGACAATCCTCAATATCATGGGTTGTGGACCTGTAAATTTTACAAAAGCAAGATACATTCTTCCTTATCGCACGTTGTAACAAAGGATAGTGGCTAGCATCATGATTCAAATGAAAAATTTCATAGTCTAACAATAATGAGCGTACAGATTTATGAGGGCAACTATCCTTGGTGTGACCTTCCACTTCACAATCATACACCAAATTCTGAGAGCATTTCATGGGCTAAATTTGCTGATAGCTTCTCTAACTACTTTACCATAGTTGCGATCTGTGCCTCTAGGAATGGACTAACTCTAGTGTCAATGCTCCCAACTACCTCAGCACGCAAAGCTGCTTCTAGCGCTTCGTGCAGATCAATGTATGTCTTATGTAACAGTGCCCTTCTAAAAGGTGTAATCAATCCTCCAACGAACCATTGTGTGTCTTTGGCTAGCATGAATATCATTAGATAACTTAGATAGAAGTGTCTTAAAATGAGCATCATACTCACGTACACTCTCAGTAGTGCCTTGCTTTATATCTTTGAGCACACTTTGATACTCTTATGCTCAAACTTAGGGATATATAACTCTTTCAAGAAAACATATCTCAATGTTGCATAATCCACGCAAGTTTGATCAGGGTCAAACTTCCTATATCAGTGTGTGTGTGCCTGTAATGTAGTTACACAAATTGACTTGCCTTTTGCTCAAGCGGGCGTGATCCCTTTAGTGTTCCACAAGATTTCACACATATGCACATGTTCAACAACATCCTCTATACCTCTATACTTTGGGAGATGAAGAGACATCTCCATATAGATATTCCGTGTTCTTCTGGACCTTGACTACTGATCTAGAACCTCCCGTGTTCCCTTTGCCTCTAGAACCACCAGATCCACCGGAACTAGAACCACCTATACCCCCTGATCCACCACCTATGGTTGGAATAGGACCTATAGATGTACTTCCTGTGCTCTCGGCGTGAGTACTATACTAAACCCCTACGATGCTGTGAGGTAGTTCCACTTCCAGGTGAACCCAACATTCGTGTGGTCACATTATGTGTGGATGATGCACCTAAGAATGCTCCTCCAAATGACATTGAAGCCACCTATCCTGCCATTGATGTACTTGATCCTGACTTACTCCCTGCTCTCCTACTTCCTAAGTTTGTTGGTTACTTGTCGTCTTAGATACTTAAAAACCAAGCGCAGGGTTAGGTCACTAGGTGGATTAAGATGCGCACCAACAGTCTAGGTAGTCTCTGTGGCACACTTCGTGTGAGGCTGAGGGGGATCTATATCATGTTTTCCAAGATGGGGGAGTTCTGTCTGATGCTGCGCTCCATGTCTTCTACTTGAGCTGTAAATCCTTCACAAGCCATCTTTGTCCTCCACACCATACTTTACTGCAATGGAATCTTTGCTTCTTTATCTCCCTCTCATACGCCTCAATATGCTTAAGTTTCCTTTCCCCTCTCTGTCTCTCTGTCGCTAGGTCTACCATCTTAAACCAAACCTGTTCCTACCCTTGTGCGTGGCGAAGTTTAGTTAGCCATCGGTTTACTCTCCAAGTTCAAAGTTACCATTAAGATCTTGATCGCCAGTGGAATACTTTGCAAATATATTCCTCTTGGATACCACAAAAATCTGAATGCAACTATCTCGGGAAAGAGTACGTCGAAATTGAATATTCCAGAATATAACTGTTTAGAACACCACGAAACCACGTATCCACCGTGCGAGTCCAGATCAGATCAACATCATAGAGGGCTGAAATTCTTCCTGTGTCTAGACAAGTGCATGATACCTCCAATTCCGCTGAGATGCATAAGTAGTAAGCCACTCATATAGTTCTACTTTGGAAAGATAACGAAAAATCTCTCATATAAGCTATCATACAGGTTCTATTCTACCCAAGTGCGTGTGTTAAACTCAGATCCACTGCTTGAACCGTCATGCATATTCTTCCTCCAGATCATGTATCCATTCCTCAATACTTGCTAGAGTTAACTGGTACATCTTCATCGCGAACCATCTTGAAAACAACTAAAAAAGAGGTCCGTCAACGAAACCAATGAATTAACCTAGAATTTACCGGATAACCCCCTAGTCGCTACTGGCACATCACCCAGTCTTGACCGAGTGCTCACCTAAAGCATGCTTGAAAGGTACCAAGTCCCTCTTTAGGGTTGTTGTAGCAGGATGGTAACATGATGAAGGAAGAAACATATAGATTTATAACTAATCCATCATTCTACAATGCGTGCTTACCCTTAGATCTATGAAAGAACAAGTTTAAATAGTAATCATGATTGAATTAATAACACGCACTACTCAACTTTACATAGAATGACACTTAGATTCAACCAATATCTTCCATCTATTAATAAATATAGAATCTCCTTACAATATTTTCAATCTATACCAATGAGTGTATGGATCGATACGATGTCTGATCATATGTGTATACACACACTTCACACTCACCCACTCATACACACACTTCTACTATGTACCTAACATCATATATATAGGGTGGGGACTTTCCCTTCACTACTTATCTATTCCAGAAATAGGACGCATGCTATTGATAGCCACACGCCATTTATAAGCATAGCCACACATGCAAGTGTGCTATCTATAGTTCTCTTGCAGATTAACTGAAGTGTCAATTCTATTCTTAGCTCATCTCCATGCAAAATGCTTTGATCTCGCTTCTCCAAAGATAGACAATGCATGGCGCGCACATCTCTGCATCATTGGTGTGTTCCACACGCCATCTTCTAAAAATAGGTCTTCATGCTCAAAATTGTCTAAGTCCTGAAATATGAACTTGCCTTCCATGCGTGGGTACTTCTTGTCCTTCCGCGCCCTTAATTCCAAGCCTTATCACGCGCAGACTCCTTGTGTGATCTTTGACAAGTATTCTTTGATCAACAACGACGGTTGCAAATCATACTTCATCCCAATCAAAATGACCCTTTTCTTCGATGGCACTAAATGTCCAGAAGGCGGGGAGCCGACATTATCATCATACCACCTGAAACATTCCCATTCCATTATCATTCAAACTCAATTTTGAGTGTACTAATAACATGATGAGTATGAAGCTTTGATCATGGGTTTGCAAACCACTATTCTCTTAGGTGTCCAAGTCTTGGAGATCTATGGAGATTTGTAACTTGTTATTAGTTAGGTCAAAGGAGAATTCCAATGTAAAAATGAGGTCCTTCAAAAATATAAAGTTGTTGTTGATTTTATCCTTGGTGTGTTTGATTGCTATATACTATTTAATTCATCATGTGATCTTTTAATAGGTTCACAGACACTATGGCTTCCTTAGGATCCCTTGTACCTCTTCAAAATAAAAATAAAAAGATAAGACTAAGATGTTTGTAGTCATTCAATGCTTGGATCATCTTCACATCAAAATGAGCTACCTTCCATCCACAACATCGACGTAAATCCATCAGATTTATGGTACACTCAAATATTTGATTACCTCATGGAATCTAAAGTCCCCCTAGACCTATTATAAGGCACTAAATGCTCTTTTCTTCAACGTGTCACTTGCTTCGTTATCATAGGAGGTATCCTCTATAAACGTAGCTTTGACGATATACTATTATGTTGTCTTAAGTCACATGAATCAACTAAAGAAATTGAAGAAGTCCACGATGGTATTTGTGGTGGTCATTTCAATGGTAGCATATCACCAAATGTATCATATGGCTAGGGTACTATTGGCCTTCAATCACTAAATACTATTGCACGTATGTAAAGAAGTGCATCAAATGTCAACTCCATTATGATCTTATCCACATTCCTAGTCAAGCATTACAACTTTCTCAGGACTTATGGCCTTTCTCTCAATGGGGATTAGACCTCATTAGTGCAATCAATCCAAAATCATCTCAACAACATCATTCAATCATCACCGCAACCAAATACTTCACTAAATGGGTTAAAGCTATTCCTTTGACCTTGACCAAAATCCAGGGCTTATCATTAACTTCATATATCAAAATATCATTTGTCATTTTGCATCCCAAATAAGCTTATCACAGATATGGAAAATCCTTCAAGAACAAGGAGGTTAAAAAGCTTTATAATACATTCAACATTAAACTTAGCTTTTCATCACCATATTATCCTCAAGACAAATGGATAAGTTGAGGCTTCCAACAAAACATTAACAAAATTCTTATGAAAACCGTAAATGACGTAGGCAGGAATTGACATACTCAGATCTCATTCGCTCTGTGGCTTATCGAACTAGTATCCATACACCTATAGGGCACCACACCCTATTTACTCGTTTATGGCTCTGAAGCCATTGTACCCCTAGAAATCCAAATTCCATCACTCTGCGTATCTTTAAAGGACTTCATTCCTGATGAAGAGTATCGCCAAAATCACCTAACACAACTTGAATTATTAGATGAAAAGCATTTAATAGCTCTTGAACATCACCAAGTTTATCAACAATGCATTAATAGAGCATATAACAAGCATGTCAAGGAGCGTGACTTTAAAATTGGTGACCTTGTACTTAAGGAAAATCAAAATGTAACTACATTGGAATGGAGTAAACGTGGAAAGTTTTCCCCCAACTTGGATTGGTCCATATATTATCACTCATAAGTATGGGTCAAGAGTGTATCATCTCACTTCTCTTGATGGGAACCTGAAGTAGAACCCTTAAATGCTTTGCACTTGTGCGGCCTTTCTACTGTTAAATGATTGATTATCATGACAACAATTTTTGATCAAACATTCCCCTTTTTCACACAAGCTCAGAATCCATTCCATCATCTCTTTCTTATCATTATTACATGGGGCATATGGATGTAGGTTTCCTATAAAATTATCCCCTCCTCAATAAATGGTTTATTAGGGTCTTTCCTCGGTGTAGGCAAAAGTAAAGTATGTATATATGGATGTTTCTTACTAAAAGTCAAAAAGAGATAGATTGATCCCTCGAAGGATAAATATTCAAATATTATATTGTCAAAAAAAAAGAAAAGTAGACTGATCCCTCAAAGGACAACTACCTAGCAAAATCATGGACCGATCCCATGAAGGATGACCATTCAATTCAATTCAAAAATGTAGACCATACCCTTGAAGGATGGCTACCCATATAAAAGGCTTCTCGCATTGATCAACCTTCAAAATACAAAGCATCTAGGAAAGCTTCCCACATTGATCAACTTTCCCATGAGAAAACTTCCCATTGATAAGTTTTCTTCAAAAAATCTTATTATAAAAGTTGGGGCATTGATTCCCTATAAAATTATCAAAAAGGAGAACCTTCCTCCCCTACAAAGGCATACATCCATATGATTCTTTTGTCACAAAATACTTTTTATCCAAATCCATTATAATTTATAAATTGTCCAATGATAGTCTCATTTAACATTTTGAAAGGCTATAAGTGCAAAATGCTATCAAGACCCCTAATATGTGCTAAGAAATTAGTGGTGTTCTTTCCACTTTTTCTTCATTTTTATTTTGGTTACATTTTAGATTTTAACATACTTAGTGTGGTCACAATTTTTTCCAAATCATAATTAGGTATCAAAAATCATGAAGTATACATCCAACACACATATCATATATAAAAGAAAATCAAGAATAAATACATATCATCATCATCATGATAGATAAAATCATGTATAAAAATGATCATATAATCCATGTAAAATCAAAAGGGGTTTCTATAAGCCTATCCATACATAATCAACATCACTATAAATATATCAAAGTCTCATCAATGTCTCATACATATATCAAATGGGCTTTATGAGCCTACACTATCACATAGTAAAATATACATCTCCTAATATAGTAATAGCATTTGCCTCTCCTCTAGGGGCATGGGTCTTTCCTCCTACACTTCTTATATCATCACCTCCTCCTCTCTCTCGACCTTCGAGGTGATGACCTACACTTGCCGCGCTATCACGGGTCTCGATTTTGCTTTCCATAGCCACCCTAGGTGGCTAAGTGATCAACATAAAGAGTAGACCGGGTAATTCCTTAATGATCACCATGTCCACATAATAATCACGCTCTACTCACACCATCTCATAATGTGCCACGGAAATCATGCCGAGTGTTGAAGATTCCCCTCTCTGTCGGCCATGGCTCATAACTCTACACCAGATATGGAAGGCCCGTAATCCCAAATACCTTCCTCAATGTATCCCTTTGAGTCTTGTACTTATTCTATCAATGTAGTAGAGACAAGTACAAATTGTGCTCAGAGCATCACACTCTGTAATCAAACCATCATGCTTAGTGATGAACATGTCCCAAACACCAACAAGATCATCTTGCTCTCTCTCGAGTGGCATCTCTCTCAGTTGTCACTTTTTACCCTTCTACTTATAGCTTCCACCATCATCCCCCTCAATATATCCTCTTATACCTCAGGCCCCTATACTCCTCCCTCCACCCGAGCATGTACATGATGAACTACTTGTGTAGTCTCTCTTTGACACCCTCGTCCTCTCAAAAGATCTCAAAGAATGAGCCCACCATGCACCAAAATCAGGGGTAACCCCACATCATCAAGAGGAACCAACTCACCCTCCTCATCAAGAATCAAGGCACCCATCTGATCAACAATAGCTATAAGTCCCACCAAAATGGCTTATGGGGTCTCCATATCTCCATCCTCCCACCTATAAACAACCAGATCCTCGGGTATGTATTGAATAAGGCAAAAACTGTTGCCCTTTGATCCAACTGAATCTCATCAGCTCATCCTCCCCAACTCTCCTACCTTGCACCCAAACATCCTACTATAAACTCTGTAAATCATGTGGGAACTCAGGCCAATTAGGGAATCCAACATATGGCCGCTAGATCACGTCTCCAACCTAGCAACCTTGATATCAAATCTCGATAATGGGTAGGCCCCTTGGCCTTCTGGCTCTCCCAAGACTAGCACTCCACCTCATGAAAACCTTTGGGTGCCTCGCATCAATAGCACTTGGTAACCCAGTGGGTGAGCAATAACAATATGCTCGTGAGCCCAACATTGTAACAAAAAACCAACATCAATATCATATCGCTTGTGGGTTTCCAGCCCACAACTCTCTATATGTCTGTGCCAGTAAAGTAGGTGCCCACTCAAATACAATACGATGCACCATCATCTCTCCAACCACCCCTGTCATCATCCATGGAAATCTTCCTCCTCCTAAATCTAGTAATGCAAAACAAGAGATACCCATCATCATCATGGTCATCCGAGGACAACCATCTCTCTCCATCATATAAATCCTGGTAATCAAAAGCTCCCGATGCATATCTCACATCCCGAGAGTCATCTCCATATAATCTCTACATGGTATCCTCCCTCTCATATCTAAAATACAATAAATGGGTTGGCCCCTCACTAAAACCTCGTAATCCATGAACATCCTCTAAAGTGATGCTCATCTCTCCAGTGGGCAACCAAAAAGTGTTGGTGGAAGGATTCCACCTCTCTAACAAAGCAAGAATAAGGTTGCGACATCTATGAATCCACCTATAATACCTCATCCCTCCAAAACCCACTACCTCTAAATGCTCCCAATCATCATCAACCAAATCCTCTCTAACCTCATCCAACATCGAGGGGATGTGGTCTCTAATAGTAAGCTTCACATCCACCTACAAAGCAAAACACACAAAACAAGCATTAATATCATCATAATGATATAATCAATGAAACAAAATCATTCCATAGGCTAGAACAATTAGTCAAAATCATAAAAAAGCACAAACTTTTAATGAACATCCAAATTTCGCAGCGATTCACATGAATCTCCAACAATCTACATATAATTCTAGCGATTTTTCATCAATTGAATACCTATTAGATGATCACACCACCTAAATAAATCACATCTAATTTATCAAAAATTACAAAAATTAAACAATATCAAGTTCAAAATTTACCTTTGTTAGCACGGGCTTCCTCTTCTTGCTTACAGTTGCCATCTCTCTCAATCGATCAAAAAATTTGTTTAGATAAGTTTTTCACAATAGCTTTAAAACACTACGATAATAAAAACATAAAACGATGGGTTATATAACCCATTTTCCACGCAAGCCAATTTCTAGCGATTGGATAAATCACCGATTGTTAGCCTTATTGATGGATCCTTATCCACATTTTCCTATAAAAACAAATCATTTTTCAATTCCTACACAAGTGTGCCATGTTTTCAAAGGACTTTAGCCTTCAAAATTCTTAAAAAAACCAACACATTCAAAATTTGGGAATTACCATTCGTCTATGGGAGATGAGCCATTTGGCCCCCATCACTTGGTTCTTCCCACTTCTCAAAACACTACTTGGTAAGAATCATACATCCACAGTCATTGAGCCCTTTGGCCACCCTGACAATTGATTCCCCAACATTTAATTTTTACACCCTCTCCATTGGGGCAAGCCCTTTTAAAACAAAACACATTGGTGCTCATTGTATTGCGCTACAATGAATTCACCCATGATGACACAACTTTTCCAAATCATTTTTGTCTAGCAATTTACAAAAATCACCAGACAAAAAGGGGCAAAAATGTAGAAAATGTAAACACCCCCTAAGCTCAAACATACTCAACCAAAGAAACACATTTTTATAACACCTCACTATATCACCCCTTTTTAATTAATTTATTTACATGACCCATCATATCTCTGAAGATCTAAAATGATTATTTGATTAAAATAAATAAATTACCTATTATCTCCTCACACCTCACCCTCACACCTCGTTGAGTTAACTAGAACACCTCACTAACTACCTAAACCACTTCTAAAACCACTTTCCAAAAAGCACTAACCTATTCCCTAACTAACTAGCCTTCTAACTAACCAAATCCTCCAAAAAAAAATCCTCTCATCCTAACAAACTAGCTTAGCTTTTTAAACCATCCCTCATCTTATTCACTTCAAATTCACCATTTTGAGCTCAAAATGGAAGGAAATAATTTGATTTTCTAACCAAACTAGATTTCCCCAAAATCACCGAAACGGTTTCCCGATCATCGATGATCTATAAATACTTGTTTGCAGACCTCATTTCAAAACACAAATTCTCAAGCTTTGCAGTGTACTCTGTCTCAATCTCATCTCATCAAGCATCCAGGACTTCACATCAACATTATCTAATGTCACGTTGCTCAACGAACATCAAATTCATCATCAGATTGCTTGTTTTCATCCTCCAACCACCTTCTTTTGTCTTCTTGTCCACCGATCCATTCTGCAAGGTAAATCACTCATTTTGATTTATTTTAGATACTAGAAGTAGGTATACCTTTGCTTATACATCATTTACATGTCAAATAGTATTCTATTTTATCAAATTTATGTCTTAATCCATTAATTTAAGCCTCTATTTATAAAGTTCTTATATTTCACAATAATCACTAGTGATTACCCCGATCACCAGTGATTTCTCTGAATCACTAGCGATTCTATATTTTTATGTTTTTTCACCATTTTTGCTAAAATATAATCAAAATGCTTTGTTTTTTTCTTGTTATCTACTGATATTCTATCTAGCATG
The DNA here is from genome assembly GCA_018340775.1 of Taxus wallichiana var. yunnanensis. Taxonomy (NCBI): domain Eukaryota; kingdom Viridiplantae; phylum Streptophyta; class Pinopsida; order Cupressales; family Taxaceae; genus Taxus; species Taxus wallichiana. Next base: position 1,024,822,550 of record CM031239.1, read on the forward strand.
ATGTCTTCAGATGGCATTAGGAGGTTCTAACTTTCCCATAACTGATTCCTTTCCTATTTTTCGCCATCCACTGTTCTAGGAGCAATACAACTTGCTTCCACGATCTTGAACTATGTGCGATCCAGGCAACTCCATTTGATCACTTGAGGCTATTTTTGCTACAACACAACGTATCGGGAAGCCACCGATGCCTTTTGGGAGGCATATGATGAAGCACTAAGACTCTAGGAGGATCTCATTTAGTACGAATGCCAATACGAGATGACCTTGAACACTTGGAAGAAGATTACCACATTGCCTCAAAATTTGATTCAAAAACCACATCAACATCTCCACCACTGACTCAACATTCGCTCACCTCTATGACACTCAGGAGGAAGATTCTGACTTCTTCGTTGAAGATTACATCTTCGTTCCCGATTCTGACCTTACTAAGGAAGAGGAGGAGACTGTTGATTCTATAGCCTCTAACATATCTAAGAATCTGTATATACATATCAGAATCTGATTTATGGATGTAAATCATAATTTGTGTTAATCATATATGTATCTAACTAAATAAGTGATAATCACATTCTTGTCGTATCACTTTGTAAGCACAATCATAAGTACTAATAAAAGCTCAAGTGTTTTCTAAGCTATAACATTATCTTGATGTGATTTATAGCTTTGTTTACAGGAAATTGTTTGCATGAAAAGAAGCTTTTTATCTATTGTTTTAAAATGGTGTGCAAACAAAACATAATCAACATCCATGGGTATCCCAGAAACCCCACCATACTTGAGGTCAAGCTTAGTTATTACCCTTGAATCCATCAAGACAACCAAGGTAAGAACCATGCTAGACAACCATGGTGGAAAATAGTTCGTGTAAGGAAAATGCTTCACATGAAACACCTATTAACATGTTAGAAAGATAAGAAAAATGTCAAAACATCTATGTATCAATGAAATAAGTAGTATGTTAGTAAGGATAAAAATTAATATACAATGGAATAATAATATCTCTAATGTGTGAGAAAGTAGATGCCCCCAGGAGCCTTAGTGGTACTGGTAAGAGGTACAATTCCAAGCATCATTGTAGCGTGTTAGGATCCGTACAAAGTCTACATTCACAACTAGAGAACAAGTGAACATGCATGTGTATATATAAAATATAATGACATACTAAGTATCTATCTAGCATGGGAAATAAAGTGTACTTGTAAGTATAAACAAACAAGAGTAAGTGTAAGCAACATATGCAATATGCAACATATGAATATGATGGAATGGTATGCAATGTGAATGTGATAGGGGCATCATGCCGCCAACGGATGTGGATGAGTATGAGATGAGGTTAATTTATAAAATATCCCTCAATAATTAAGAATGAAACATAGAACAAGAGTGTGTCATAGGGAAAAGGTTTGAAATTATGCACTAGATAGAATAAAATATGAAGTGTAGAGTGTGAAGAGTGAATATGGTGAGGTTCCTTTTAGATTAAGACCCTTAATAATCTAGTACGAACCATGGGACTAGAGTGTGTCATAGGGTAATGAAATGGATAGTGGATATCATCTACTAAATATTAAGTGGTCTCTAAGGCCTAGATCAAGCATGTGAAGCAACATAAATATGAGAATAAGTGCCAAATTGTATGATAGATGGAATGGGACTAAGAATAAAAGAGGTGGTGGGTGGAAGTGTGGAAGGAAGAGGCTTAGGATGTGTTGGCAAGAAAATTTGTCGGGGATAAATTGGTGGTTTTATTGCCAACGCTATGGGAATCTAAGTCCCTCTACTTAACTAGTGCAAATTCTTTGTACATGTATGCATGAGTAAAGATGGATTTTCCTAGTGGCCTTATGGGTAGGGATCCAACAGGGGAACTCCACTGACCTGCAGACAAAAGCTAGCAATTTCTTGCTAGAGAGGAATTTTTCAAGAGAGTGGGAAAGGGAGTGAGAAAAAGAGAAGAGGGGATTAATGTCATGGGTAGAAAATCAGAGTCCCACACCCATTAACCAGAAAGTTCACACATGCATTAAAGTTAAGAAGAAACAACCCTGCAAATGGCAACAAGATGAGTTAAGATTGAGAACTCAAAGTTTCTAAAATCTCCTCATAAAAAAAGGCATGAAACTCCTTCTTGTATTGATGCTTGAGCAGAAATTGTACATAACATGGAAATGGAAGAAATTTGAGAGTGGAAGAAAATGGCTATCTCCTTTGTTCTCTCTAAGTACAATGCACTCTTGAGTTTACAAAATTGATCACCAACCCTTTGAAATGGGAATGGATTTACAATTTATAGGAAGAGAAATGACTCTTCACATACTCCCCAATGACTCTTTGTATGTCTCGACATGACTTAAGACTCTTCACCTTCCTAGGAAAACATTAAGTGACTTTTTATAACATAAAGGTGACTTATTACATTAGAAACATTAAGACATGAAAAAGTGCAACCCCAACAAAAATTATAACATTGAGGAGAGAGAGAGAGAGAGAGAGAGAGAGAGAGAGAGAGAGAGAGAGAGAGAGAGAGAATGATGTTGACGACAAAAGATTTTGCCTCCGATAAATCCCGTTAATCCTTCTAGATGACTCGATGAAATGATCCAATGTGATGAAATTTGAATCTCTGAATCCTTTGCACCTTGAGAAACTCCTTTGGATGGTTTTAAGACACCTTGGGTTGAGTGTTTAAGAACACTATTGAATGACTTTGTTGATGACCATGAACACGACTCATGAAGATTCCTTCAAAAGAGATAGGAACTCAAAACTGACCTTGCCAAGTTGAATGAATTGTTCTATTGATGACCGCAACTTCCACCTTGCACATGATATACCTGTGACCAAAATCATGAAGCAAGTGTCGAAAGACACTATCAAGTTCCTTGGGATGGACCTCAAATGCCTTGTGAGAAATGCCCATAGATGATCCCGAATGATGATGTTCCCTGAATGATTATCCTTCTATGTCCCATTGTGCCAAAATTTCCCTTTGAGTGTAACTTACTATTAATAGCAAGTGCCTAGATGGAAGACTTACTATTTTTGGTGAGAGGTGATTTTTGCCTCTTCTTGACCATCCTAATGTGATGAACTCCCTCTTTCGCTCTTGTGCACACTTGCCTTCACCTCGACCACTTCTTGGGGTGACTTATTATTTTTAGTAAGCACCCATATAGGGGCTTACTATTTTTAGTAAGTGGTCATTTTCATTGTTTTCTACTCTGGACAATCATTCTAGCTTCCTAGTGATCTTCAGTGCACACTACCTTCGCCATAACTGCTTTTGATGGTGACTTCCCAAACATAACAAGTCTATATAGGAAAACTTACTATTTTTAGAAAGTGGACTTTGTTGCTCGGTTTGTGATGGAACATATTTTTTTCAGACTTGGCTCGTCATCACGGTCATGTCCTCTAAATTTCACTTGATTTCACCCATTAGAATGCTTGGAAATAAAATTTAAAATTTTCAGGTAGTGGCTTTGGGCATAGAGCTGCCATGGCGGCCATTAATGGAGCTCAAAATTTGTAGGTCTGGTTTTTGTCTCTAATCATGATGAAATTAACTCCATTGTGATAGGTTTTTCATTTGGAGTTCATGTGTAAGTTTTTAGCTTGTTTCCATTGTCGGATTGATGGGAAATCTGACGAATGTGAGCCAAACGGGAAATGGGGTTTTGTTGGAACAAATGATTTAGGGAACCATTTGACCTACCATTTATTACATCTTGATCATGTTGAAAAATGAGGAAGTATGGAAAAGACAATATCCCAATCCATTGGTATTTTTAAATATATGAATATTTTTCGATTGGAAGACTTCGTAGTTATCCGCAAAAATATTCATTTTCGCTTCGTTCCTCGATCTTAAAAGTTGTTATTCCTATGATATTTCTGTGTTTTCATGGTGTGAAGGATTTTTTTGTTTTGGTAGAGCTGGTTAGGAGCATAAATGGTGGACTGGGTGTCTGGACAAGCATGAACAAAGCTATGGCAGGGTGTGAAGTTGTGAAGGAGAAATGGGGGGAAATAACGACTAAGTGCAAGATTTAAATCATTCAAAAAATGATCAGTAGGGGTGGGGAAATTTTTTTGTACCTGATGTCCCTTAAGCATTGAGTGATGAAAGGGAAATCAATTTTCATGTCTGCCTCATCGCGACACTTGGCGGAGATCCAACGGTGAGCATTTGGCTCCACTAGCTCCTGGGGCTAGAAATTTACACTAGAGAGGGTCACATGGATGACCTAAGGGCTTCAAGGGCTGGGTGCATTTTCATGTCCCTCATGTCCCTTTTCACAAAGGGACAAAGGGTACATTAGTTTGCACATTGTGCCTCCATGTGACACTTGCGATCATCCGTGCAATGAGAGGTAAGGCTCCAACTAGCTCCCAGGGCTTAACTGGCAATGCGGGAGGTCATATTAGGGTCCAAGAGGCTAAAAAGGGCTGGAAACAATTTTTGTCCCTTTTCTAAAGGGATGAAAGGGACATGAAATCCCGTCAAGCTCCTGGTGCTAACACGTGTCCTCTTGAAAAATTGGCTAAGTGTCGAACCTTGAGAGCGAACTTGTGAAGGCCATATTTGGAGTTCCCGATGGAGTTTTTGGTGAAATCGTATATGAAATTGACTAAAAATGGAATTCTAAATCCAATGGTGGGGATATAAGATCTTGATTCCTTCATTTAATCCTTGAAACAACGAATTTTTGATCTAGTCCCTTACTTGTACATGAGAAAAATTACTGCAGGACCTATTGCACCAAGGTGTTGTGAAAAATATGATTTCACCATATTGTAGGGATATTAATTACCTTTTTGAAGATATTTTATTTTCTCCCAAATCCATCTAGAGCTCCTAGAATCACCTCCCGAAGCCACATGCACCACCTAGGGTTATGAACCACATGTTTCGATCAAACTACCCCAAATTCTCCAAATCCTTCCTGAATATTTCAAAATCACTTCTACAATGTTCCTAGACCTTCAAAATGCCTCTGAATTGTATTTGGCTTCTCTTCTCTGCTCTAGGAGTGTGCATCAGTCTTAGGAAGGCCAACCATAGCCCTTCCCAATACTACCCAAAATAACAGTTTTCAAGAACTCCTAAAATCACCTAGGGGTTGAATTGAATTTCCTAAATCACCTGGGGACTGAGTTAACATCATCTCAGGAATTCATTTGAATGGCTGAGTAGATCTGGGGTGCTTGGGAAGGGTAGGACTTGAAAATTTTGACACAGGGGTATCGTTGTTATGTTGGAAAATTGCCAATTTCCGTGTTACACATTTGCATGACAACATGACACTAATGTGGTAATGTATAAATTTGTGCGAGAATGAGAATATGCAACCATATGTGGATCACATGGAGGATGTAGATGGATGATAACCTTAGGAGGTGGACAAATGATAACTTTAGATGGAGGTGAAGGAGATAAATGAACAAAGGTGGAAGTACACTTATATGAAACATGAGAATGAGAACGCTCACGAGAGGGCGAGTAGAAAGCAGTGAAACCTTTTTCTTATAATTTTTGCAAGTGATCATGGAGAGCATAACAATCATTATCATGATGGCCATTGATGCGGTGGAAATTACAGAAAGGGTGGTCATGTTGGCATTACAAACAAAGTGAGGTGGATAATGCTCAATAGAAGGTAAACAGATTAGGTGCTTGTCAAATAAATCACACAAGACATCTTGAGGTTTTACATTATGTGAGAATTATAATGGTTCACGAGTAAGAGATGGAGAAGACTTAGGTGTATACTGACACAGTGGAGGAGAAAAATGATGCTTATGCAGAGGAGGAGAAGGTGCCCATGGAGGGATCTTAATGGATGGAAAAGGAGAAGAAGTAATAGACACATAAGTAATAGAATAAGTAGAGGGGGTGATTTAACATGTGTGGAAATTAAATCTTGTTCTAAAGCATAAAATAAGAGCATAAAATATTCACATGTATCATATAAGAGTTTTTATTTCAATGCATGAATTAAGCCATGAAAAAGGATAAATTGCTTTTCTAAATTAACGGGATAAAATAATAACTAATGCATATAAGAATTAAAGCGTAAGATGTAATCTACAATTTATTTTTTCTTTCCTTTATGAAACGTAGGAAAGCATTCATATGTGACTTTAGGACCATTGTTAGAAATAAATTGCCTAAGAAAAACATCCTCCATATCATAATAAGTGTTAATGGACCCATAAGGCAAATGAGTGTACCATTGGAGAGCATGATCAATAAGACTATGATAGAATGCTTTGAGTAATAAACGATCATTAGAATAAGTAGACATGGCGGAACAATAATGCTTGAGATGTAGATAAGGATTTCAGTGCCATCAAAACATGAGAAATTAGGCATGATGAAGTCTTTGGAAAAGAAAAATTGTGAATCTTTTTAGGAATATGATTGCCATGCAAAGAATTATTATCGATGGAAGCATAACGGGCTTTACTTTCGGGAGTGAGAGTATGAGTTTGAAAATACAAAGTGCCAACAAGATGCATGAGAGATAGAATGTCATGTGAAGGAATGGTAGGTGAAGTAAGAGGTATATTAAGAGGTTAGATCTTGCCATTATGAGTGATCATGGGAATGTGAGAAGAAGGAGCAGATGTGGAAGGAGGAGAAGAACATGAAGGCTCTATGGGAATGTTAGATGTAGATTCGAAGAAATAATAAGAGGTTTACTTGGTATTAAGAGTAGAACAATCATGAATAACATCTGTAGAAGAAGAAGAAAGAGGTGGAAGAGGAGGAGAGGAACATTGAGGCTTGATGAGAATGCTAGATGTAGACTTAGAAGAAATAAGAAGAGGTGTACTAGTGGTAGGAGTAGAATCATCATGTGTAACAATTTTAGAATTAGAAGAAAGAGGGGTGAGAAGAGGAGAGGAACATGGAAGATATATGGGAATGCTAGAAGTAGATTCAGAAGATATGGTAAGAAGTTTAGAATCATCATGAGTAAAATCTTTAGAAAGAGAAGAAATAGGAGTAGTAAATTCACATTCAACAATCATAAGAGAAATAACATCATTACTAACATGTTCATGATCGAAGCATAGTCTACATCGTTATTAGACATATTTTCACAAGTAGTTCATCAAGGCAATCATCAATATAAAAAGAAGTGGCGGGAAAACTAATATCGGGTCTATCATTGCATTCATTAGAAACACTTGTAGAATTAGGAAGAGTATGAGATACAACTTTACATTCATCTTTACTACTAGTAGAAATAACAACATGCATATGTACACTTTCAACATTAGAAGTACAAACATTGACACCCGTAGTATCACAACCAACAAAATAATCAATTAAATAATTTTTAATAATAATATCATTTCTTTATAGGAGGAGTGGAAGAAGGTGTAATAACATGGGTGACTATGGGAGAGCAAGGAAAACATGAAGAAAAGTTTTGGTTAGGAAAGACTATGTAAATGCTAGAGTTGAGAAAGTTAGAAGGATGATTTTTTGGAAATCAAGAAGTGGTTGGAAGAAGCAAGCATCACACTGAGTGTTTTAGTAAAGGTCATGGAATTCAGCTTGCGTAGTAACATCATCAATTATAGGGTTTAAGCATGTATCATCCATATGGCGCTTAGGAGATGGGGACCTCTTCGGAGCCACGAGGGTTTTGGATCTTAGGGAAAAAATTTCGAAGAAAATAAGTTCACAAAAAAATATTATTATTATTATTAAATCGAATTTCAAAGTAACATAATATACAATATGATATACAACTATTAAATATAGTATGACAAAAACAATAAGAAAATAAATCACAAAACCCTAAACAATAGGTATAGGAAGAGCGACTTAGCTGATTTATGTGCTATCGGGGGACTGGTCTAAGCTTGGGAAAAATGTTGAACATGAAGTGAAGAGTGCCATAAATGCTCAAGATAAATTAGAGATTGTAGGAATATGGTCGACACGGGTGCCCACGGTAGGAAAAGGGCTCTTAGGCACGACGACCTCTCTTGGGTGCCCATGATGCGAAAAATGGTCGAACTTGATTTTTACTGTGTCACAAATATTCTATGTTGATCGCCTGTGTGTCATTATTTGATCACCGAGGTACATGTAACCTGAAAAACAAAGATTCACCTATAAAACCCACAATACTACATCAAATCTAAAAAAATAAAGATGCAATATGGGGATTCGATCGACCCCGACAAATACCTTAAGAGTGAACTTACGACTGCATTGTACTACATCTAAGAATCCATGTAGTTCGGTGAGTGTGTGTAGAAATTGCGCCTAGGATGTCCTTGTGTAAATGCACTTGATAGCGGGATGTAGCTAGATGTAATAATGTAGATAGATGTGTGGATGGAATAAAGAAACTTCCCCTTCCTATGTTGTGTATGTAGAAATTGCAGTCTTTTGTTCCTTGAGTGATTTGATAGATGGATGCCTTTGTAGTGCTTTAGGTACTTTTGAATGCAAACTTAGGTGATGATAGTAATGCTTAGGTCTTGGTCCTTGATTTTGAACACATAACTATGTATTTATATGATTCCTTTATTTGAATTTCATAATTGACAATTGAAAGGTTGACCCATAAGTAGAAAATATGCCCAAAAGATAAAAGAGGCCCAAAAAGAGTGAGTAAGGTGGAAAAGGTCAAGGGCGCCCAAAGGGGATGATGGCGCTGGGTGATGGCACCCTAGTGGGTGCTGGTGTCTAAAGTCATGAAAGATAAGCAATACAATTATGACTAGGCTATAGGGTGTGTAAGACACATAAAATATAAGAAACACAGAAAAGAGGCCAAAGATAGTCGTTAATTGCTATTTTTCTTTCTTAGGAATCATATGAATGCTAGTATGTGTTTAAGACCTAGAAATGTACCCAAGTGCATAATTTTGTGTCTACACCATCTTGTTCATCCTCCTCCTTGCCACTTAGTTCCATTCCTCCACTACCTACCATGCCATCACACTCCCATATTCACAATGTCATCCAATCAGATCCTCTTCACACTTCATCACCTTCTACACCCACATCTTCACATTCATTACGTTCTCCTAGGGATTTTAGCTTCATCCAACCCCCTTACAAATTCACTCCCTTTATTGAACCACTTTATTCTATTCTCCATAATTTGTTTGATGCTGATCTCATCACTCTCACTCCCAAACTACCCCCACCATTGTGGCGTTCCTCCAATGAAACATGTGCCTATCATCATACTGATGGTCATTCCATTGACTCGTGTCCTCAACTCTGCAATATCATTCAAGACCTTCTCGACAAGGGGACATTCCCATTGAACCACTTGTAGACACAAAATTATGTACTTTACACATAATTTAGCCTAGTCTTATACTACTATTTAGAAGGTTCTCAAGTGGTTAAAGTACTAATTAATCCCACCTTTTGGCCATCTTTATTTTATATTTTATTTCATACTTCCTGTGTATTTTCCAGCACATACCCACCCATTTCACAACTTCCCTATCATTCTAGCCCAAATTCGGGCGCCCTATCTATCTTGGGCGCCCAGTCCCTACTCTGGCACCCTGACCTATACACATCCTTTTCTCACTTCTTTTTGGGGATTTTCTATCCATTTTTGTCTTTATCTTTTCCTCAGTCAGGCCTTGTCGGGATTAATTATGAAATTAAACTTGAGAGCCCTATAAATATAAAGCTTATAAGACCATAATGATAGGTCCTAGCATCACTACTACTATCACTCCATCTAGAGCTACATCCACATAGTGCCATGCATCAAGGCTAGGAGATCATATCACACAAACCGCATAAGGAGATGGAATATATTCCATTCCATGCACACATTCTACTTAATTTTCTATAGTTATTATTGCTCTCTACTTCACAAAGTGTGACTGGCATGAGAGCACCTAGGGTACAACACACACACACACCAAGATCTTATATCGGGTCCGAAATGTAGTGCAACACTAAATGATAAGTCCACTAGTTTGGCGGTTGAGGTCAGTTCAACCCATTCATTTACATATTTGATTTTTCTACGGTTTGATGCTTCTCTTTGCATTGTAGGTCCTTTCCCAGTTCATCCAACAGATCCAATTTAACAAATAGGAAAGGTTTCATACCAAGTTGCGACACTACCAAACTTAGGTTTTGAGCATTTACAGTGTTTAGAGTGCCTAGATTATAAACCGGGGCACCCAGGGCTCCCTAGTACACTTCTAGGTGCCTTAGACATCTCAAATCTGCCAGACTGCCCTTCACGGGGTCCCCGAGTGTTCATTTGCACTTCAAAATTTTCTCGATCGGACTGTGACAGTCTCTGAACAATGAACTAAGCTATTTCCTTCCCTTCTCTTGCATACTTAGGGTTTTATTTCACTTAGAATAATTAATTACAATTATTCCATACTATTTTAGTTTATTTATACAATGTTTTAGTCCTCCTAATTAGATTAGCATTAATACCCTAATACCCCATTTAGGACACTTTAGGGTTCATTTTTGTTAATCATTTTGGTGAACCCAACGTTTCTTCATAGCACCTTCTAGGATTTTTACATCCCTTTCATATGGATTCTCCTCTTAAGGAATTTACTGAAGCCCACCTTAAGGCTATTAACAATCATCTTCTTTGAACACCCACATGATTTAGATTTACTTTTGCATGTGGCTCGTAAAGAAGCTACCAACTTGGTTGAACTCAATACTTTTGTTGCTCCACCCACTTCTATAGCCACTCAACCCCCTACTTCTACACTTCCACCTATCTCTACTTGTTCTAGTTTCCATCCCCACTCCTACAAATCACTTCACTCCTCCTTTGGTTTCACATCAACGACAATCCTCCTCGGTTTCCAATCAATATTTAACCTCTTTGTATCACGATCTCCAGGCCCAAATACACAAATTGCAACAAGCCACTACATCTCCATCTTTAGATTCTACCTTGTTGCTACACACTCCCTTTGCTCCTATCCTCTCCACATATCCTCTACCTCCTAATTTTGTCACTCCTAAATTTCCCATTTTTAATGGACATGGTGACCCCCAGGAGCATCTTCACACCTTTCATGTTGTTTGTCTTGATTTTTTTGATGATCATCTCCTCTCAGCTAAACTCTTTCCTTGTAGCCTCCATGACTACGCCATGCATTGGTTTTATGATCTACCTATTCATTCAATTTCTTCCTTCACCCATTTAACTGATGCTTTCCTCATGCACTTCTCCATCAACATCGACTCTAAGATATCCTATGCCTAGCTAGTGCAACTTAAGCAAGGATCCAATGAGAAATTTTCCAATTATGTCTTAAGATATAAGAACAATCTGGCCAAAATGACTAATGTCCTTGCCGATGCTAAACTACAAGACCTATTCATATAAAGTCTTCTACCGCCTCTCTCTGAAAGTGTTCTCTTTGAGACCTTTTCTTCCTTTGATCAACTTTGTCATACCCTTAAGCTCTGTGAATCCAAGATCATATCTATTGGAAAACTCAAGTATCAAGACCAACCCTCCTCTACTCATTTCCAAGCTAAGACACCATTCAAACCCTCTACATCTAAACCCTTATTAGCCCTTCTAACTGTCCAACGCGTTGTTACCCCATAGATGGAAGTTTCCTCCCAACCACTTAAGCACACATTCACCAACCTCCCTATGGCAAAGACATCTCAACAAATCCTCAATAACAACCTCATCACCCTCTCGCCATCACTTGAGTTAGACCCATCATGACCCAAAGGATGTAATTACAATAAAAACTTCCGTTGTGATTATCATCGTTGTGTAGGCCACTCTACTAATCATTGTATGAAAATCATGTAATTATCCAAGATCTCATTGATAATGACCAAATAGAATTCCCGAACCTATTAGCCCTCCTCCCATTAAGGACAAGGGTAAAGGAAAAATTCTAATAGAGAACCCAACCAAATACCGTGCCACACCACCTCTAGATGTGGGAGCACTTGAATTCTTAGTCAACAACACTGATATGACCCCACCTGTTATTTCTTTCTCTAACGCTGACTATCATGCTACATTCACATTTGACCATTTATACATATAGGCCTTTATCACCCCAACTTCTATCAACAACACTAAGGTTGATCCATCTTCTCCTATTAGTACATGCTCATTTTCTCTCTTACGATCTATCGGATACCCTCCATCGTAAATTGACTTTCCATTCAAGAGACCCTGTGGTGTCGCCAAGTTACCTATCACTATTAGTCCTCTCACTCTTCTCATCCGTTACCTCGTTCATCAAACCACTAACTAGTGTGACCTACTTCTTGGCTTAAATTGGATATGTAAATCCCAAGCTATTGTCTCCATCAAGTATTTACGTCTTAAGTTCATCTACAACATCCAAGTTATCTCCTTTAATGGTATTCCTCCTTCCACTCCATTACTGGTCTCTCCACCTACACCTGCTTGTGTTTCATCTACCTCTCCAAAAATGTCACATTCTATGTTTATTAAAGCACCATCTACTCCTAGTTTTCCTATTCGAATGCCGCATACACTACTCACCCATTCTCCTATTCCTACACACCAACATAAGCATATCCCTAGGAAAATCACTACCTCATGACATCGATCCGCGCCTCACTTTACTTCCCACACATCTTCATCATCTTCACATGTGACATCGTCACGATCTCCCTTCTAACACATTTCACTAGACCACAAAATTCAACTTATATTCATCCCTCACACGCATATAAACTTCATTCACCGACACATCATCTCTCCGCATTCCACTTTGCTCTTAGACCATGGTTCTACGTTTCCATCCTCGCCACCATTGACTAAGCCACATCAGTCCTTCACCCTTATTGGTTAATTTATCCTTTTGACACACATGGGGGGCATAACACACTATACCCCCCCTCTTCTATTTTAGCATACTTATATAGTCTTACATCACACATGTTGTATCTATCACTTATTGTCGTCTCCTATAGGCATACCATATCACTCGTCATACCACCCTCGTTACCCGATTACACACTCTTGTGCTTCGGTTGACATTCGACTATTGAGGGATTCCCATTACACTGAACCCCACACACTACACTTAGGCATCACACATAGCACGCTACACATCATCACACCCCATGTATTCATCCATTCTATATGTTCTACATATCACGCTAGGTTGCCTTATATAGGGGTCTAGCTTCACCTCATCTCACCACCTATTCTATCTACACATATTCACGCATTTTACACATTCTCCATTACATTCTACATAATATATAGTTACACACCCGAGCCACATACACTCGCCTCATTCTATGTACTACACTCACCACCCTATGACACAATTTAGTTCCTCGGTCCATACTCGATCACTTTGAGGGTTTACTAATCAAATGGACCTTACATACATGCGACATGTCATCATACAACATACATTGGACTAGTGACCTACGCTCTAGGATATATCGTCACCCACATTCATCATCACATATCATAGTGGTATACACCTTAGGTTAAATCACCACTCCCCTCATCATTCCCAGTTATTCTATCATCCACTCAGCCTCACATTCTAATTCATCCTATCACCTCATAGTGGTATACGCTTTAGGCTAAATCACCACTCCCTTCATCAATTCTACATTATCCTATTACATTCTATCATCCTATTACATTATCCTTTTATCAATTCTAAATTATTCTATTGCATTACCATGCCTTCTATCATCATGTAGTGGTATACACTTCGGTTAAATCACCACTCCCTTCATCATATCCAATCATTATATGCTTAGCCTTCCATTCTAATCCCATCCTATCATCTCATAGTGGTATACGATTTAGGATAAATCACCACCCCCATTATCACCTTGTAGTGGCATACACCTTAGGGTACATCACCACTCCCTTCTTTTTCATCCCATACTTGATATACGCTTTAGGCTGAATCGTCACCCATCTTCATCCACTCATTCTATAGTGATACACGCTTAGGGATAAATCATCACTTATCCATTCAACAAATTTGTGACATACACGTTGGTAAGGTTCACACACATCCATTATGCAATCCCATACTTCATCAACAATTCCTCCCCATCCTCATATAGTGATATATTCTTAGGACTAAATCATCACTCATCCATTCAAGGAAGTTGTGGTATAAACTTACGCTTATAGGGTCCATGTGCATCTTCTCTCCATGTCACATCTCATCATCACTACATGATACACACTCATCGTAACGCACTAGACACACATACACAACAACACTAATCGAACTTTTCTTGATGACGCACTCTCATTTATGGTTCATTCTAGACTCACTTTGGGGAAAACAAAATGAACCTCACTACATACACTTCCATCCACTTGGGGGGCACGTTGCTCCTATCATTCCATCTTGCATTCCATTCCATCCATCCATAGTAAACTACATTGTCTTGGGGGCATTTACTTTTGCTTACCAGTGTTTTGCATGTTCACTTTACTACACATGTTAGATTACTTTCCCATATGTCATTATCATACACACATGCGTGTTAAGAACTTTGTCTAGTGTGATCGTAGATACAAGGCTCTACAAGTGCCATAGATGATCACCTTCTACCCTTACTATACTGGTCGTTGGGGGCATCCACATTTGACTTATACAGGTTCTATTGTTCCATTTTATACTTAACATCTATTACTACTTGCTTATACACATTTTGACATACCGGTTATCATTCTAACATGCTAATGGGTGTTCCATGTGCATCACTTATTTTGTAGTACTACATGTTTCCATGACTTCTTGTTTGTTTAATTGTCTTATAATGTTTTCTATTATATGCGGGCTTTGCCCTTTGCTTGTGTGCACACTTGTTTTCTATTTACGACCATGATGGCCTTGTGTGTCTTGCGACATCGTGAGTGATGTCCCTTATTTGTAACCCACTTTGTGTGGTCTTCTTGTTGTTTCTTGCGTGTTTACACTACTATGCTTGGTAGTTTTTATACATTGTTTGTGTTTTTTTACAGCGATTACATGCATGTGCTTGCCGACTAACAATTATTTTGGCTAGCCATCCCCTTTGTACATGCCTTGGTATCTACCAAGTGCTTCCCTTTCCCCAGTAGGGCCAAGTTGGTTATAGGCCAGAGTGCGGTTGGTCCTCTTTTGGGGCTGCATTCTCCTTTTCGGGTCATTGCATGTGCCCCCAAAGAGGGGGTGCATAATTTTGGGTTTATATTAACGCAACATATTTAGATCGGGTCGACATAATGAGTAAGTTAAGACCGGTTTACAAACTCCATACACAACAGCCTCAATAGGACATGGTGTCTTTCGGTAATTCTATGGAGTAGTTATAGGCTTAGGGGTTATAGTGGGTGCGCCTCTCTACACTTCTTTGTCCAATGACATCTGATCACCAAAAAAACTAGGGCGTACAAATATCTCTTCAACAAATTTTAGCAGAAGTGGTTAGAGTTGGAGGACACAGACCATTTCCTCCCTACACTTCTTCAAATTAGGGTGGCATGAGATCGCTTGAAAAAATCGCGACATACAAGCTATCCTTCTACACCCTTTCTCTTAACACGGATCAGGTGCACATGTTCCATTTACAAATTTTTAGCATATTTTACATTTGCATACTTTACATTTGCATATTTTACACAACATTTTTACATACATACATATTTGACTACTTGATCATTTTCTCCTTGTAGGTCCATTGTATGAGAAACAAGTAGTCAAATTAGGGGTAATAACAACAACGACAATGAAAATGACAATACATCACTACATGCATTTTCCTTTACTAACCATACAAGTACACTACACACATCAACAACTACACACGCATTCCACCCTAGGTTCAATATCATCACTTTTTATGCAAATTTATTATCTTTAGAATCCACGCTGCTCCACCTTTTTCTTTTTATCATTCCACGCTTAAGTCTAGTCCATTGACACATCTTCTTCTACACTCTACATGGATAAGCAGTTTCACATCTCTATCTACTTTATGTTACCAAGATTTCCGCTCATTAACATAAAGTGTGGGAAAATGTAGACACAAAATTATGCACTTTACACATAATTTAGCCTGTCTTATACTACTATTTAGAAGGTTCTCAAGTGGTTAAAGTACTAATTAATCCCACCTTTTGGCCATCTTTATTTTATATTTTATTTTGTACTTCATGTGTATTTTATAGTACATACCCACCCATTTTCAATAATCGCTTGCCTCATCATTATAGCCCAAATTTAGGGCACTTCAGACTTGTATTGGGCACCTCGAGGTGCCCTAGTCTATGCACATCCTTTTCCCGCTTCCTTTTGGGGATTTTCTAGCCATTTGTTGTCTTTATATTTTCCCAGTCGGCCTTGTTGGGATTAATTATGAAATTAAACTTGAGAGCCCTATAAATATAAAGCTTATAAGACCATAATAGGGTCCTAGCGTCACTACTACTATCACTCCATCTAGAGTTGTATCTATTACATCCATTGCATCCACATAGTGCCATGCATCAAGGCTAGGAGATATGCATCACACACAATACATAGGGGGAGGGATTCTATTCTATTCTATTCTATTCTATTCCATGCACACACTCTACTTACATTTTCTATAGTTACTAGTGATCGCTAATTCACAAAGTCGATCGACATGAGAGCACCTAGGGCACAACACACACACAAGAACTACATCTAGGTCTGAAATGTAGTACAATACTTAGTGATAAGTCCACTAGTTTGGTGGCTGAGGTCATTCTGACCGATTCATTTACATATTTTATTTTTCTAGGGTTTGATACTTCTCTTTACATTATAGGTCCTTTCCTAGATCATCCGACGGATCTAGTGCGACAAACAGGCAGGGTTTCAAACCAAGTTGTGACACTTCCAAACTTAGGTTTTGAGCATTTATAGTGTTTATAACACCTAGATTGCAGACCGGGTGCCCAAGACACTCCCGTGCACCTCGGACATCTTAGATCTACCAAACCTACCCTTAATAGGGTCCTTGAGTGTTCGTCTGCATTTCTAGATTTTCGATTAGACCTCGCAACAACTGCGACATTTTACAACAATAAACTAAGCTATTTCCTTCCCTTCTCTTACATACTTAGGGTTTTATTTCACTTAGAATAATTAATTACAATTATTCCATACTATTTTAGTTCATTTATACAAAGTGTTTTAGTTCTCCTAATTAGATGAGCATTAGTACCTAATACCCCATCTAGGACACTTTAGGATTCATTTTTGTTAATGATCATCATCTCTTCTACCTTCATCTACTAATGACCATCCAATAACTTCACAAAATACTATTCCCACTTCTTCTCTAAGTGTCACCTCTCCATCACCTGATTCCTGACTTCCAACTACATCACAATCATCATGCACTTTTAGTGTCCTATCATCTAAATCAAACAATTCACAATCCACAACCTTTAATTCTTCCAACTTAAACTCAACACCATCATGCTCCATTCATTACTCATTATATACCTCATCCTCGCATCCATCTCCACTATCATGTCCTTCTACTATGGACGTGGTCTTAAATCCTCATCCTTTTAAGAGTCTTTCATTTTATCACCACATTTATCTAACTATCCATCACCATGTGATTTTTTCACACCCATCACTACCCCTCCTTCACTTTCTTCGACCACCTACACTCCCCTTATCACACAATTGAGTTCTTCATCATTCATCACTTCACCGCTCTTACCGTCATCTTCCACACATATCTCTTTTTCTTCATCATCACTCATTCAAGCACCATTCTTATTTTTGGAACCTCCATTACATCCTATTTCATCTATTGTGTTTATTCACACTCCTATTCCATCTATTCCTCTTCATTCATATCTACATATTATTTCATTTCTTCCTCACAAGTCATCTCTGCATGCTCCCATTGCTACATCTCCTTTGGAGATTTCTTTCACATTCAACATATTGCATTCATCATCACTTGTTCACGCACCATTTTTATTATCATCTCCTCCTTCGTTCCCATCATCTATCACACTCACATGCCCCTTTGTTATTATGCATGGGCCTCACATGCCTTCCCCACCTTCCATTACACTTCTACATCCTGTCAATTTTCTCCCACATTCTCATTTGTTTGATGTTCATTCTTACATGAAGCTTCATATTCCATGTCATCCTCCTATTTTTGAGTAGACATAATGTTTCTCTAAGGATAAGACACACAAAGGATGTGCACACGGGAACAAGGTGCATTTAAAGGCGTGGGAAGATATGGAAGGAAACACGTGCTAGAACACTTTGGCTTAGGACTTAGCCATTTTTATGGATATGGGCTATTTTTGGAGATAGCGTGCGAAGGACACATAGAGATGAAGACTTATGCAATACACAATGGTTTTTTGGGAACAAGTGGTGATAAACACCATGACTATATTTTCCTGCTCCAACTTCTGCTACTCGATCCATTAAGCATTGTATCTAACCTTGCAGATTCCTGATAACCTCCATAGATTCCTGATACACTTTCTTCGATGTGCGAGTCCGGATAGTTTACATGGATCACTTCCTAATTTGAGATAAAAGGCTTTGTATTGGGGACCTCATGGGTGTGTGTAACCTCGGTGCGAGTAGTCACTAAAATAGGTAGCATGTTAAGATCAAGTGTTAACGTCGGAATCCACTGATCTCCCACCGCACGTTGTACTTTATCATCCTTGTGCCCTTGTCTTGCTTTTTCTACTTACACATATGCTCATATAACTCCATATAATATTCATACTTATGATTCTTTCCACACCAAGAGCAAGCTGGGTTATAGGGGCATTTTCGCTTATAGTGATTGGGTGATCTCGCAATTGTAGCATGTTCCACGAGGAAAGTCACCCCTTCCTCCACCGTGACCATGACCTTTGTAGCCTCCATGATATCCTCAACCTTGATTGCCTCCATCAAAATGCCCTTCATTTTTATTATGATTTTGACTACGATTATCACCTTTATCCTTGGAATTGTTTGCAACACCAGTCTGACACACACCCATATCAATTACTTCATGAATTTGATCAATCAACCTACAATTTTCCATGTCACAAGGGTGTGATTTTAAAATCTTACAATAACTGGACACGTTCTTCCCGATGGCGCTACAACAAAGGACACCTACTAGAATCATGATCTAGATGACAGATTTCACAATCTATTAGAATGACACACATCAATCTACAAGGGAAACTATCCTTTGTATGACCCTCTACCTCATAATCTATACACCACATTCCACTATGTGTCTCATGTGCTGAATTAGTTGACATTTTATCCAACTACTTATCAATGGAAACAATCTATGCCTCTAAAAAGGGGCTTAATCTAGTGTCCACACTCCAAATGGCCTCGGCACGTAAAGCTTCACAAGAGCTTCACATGGATATGTAAATGTTTTGTGTGAGAGCACCCTTATGAATGGGGTTATGAATCCACCAACAAACCATTGAGCATGTTGGATAGGATGAATATCATAGGATAACTTTGATAACAGAGTCTTAAAATGGGCATCATACTCCCTCACACTTTTAGCCATGCCCTACTTGATATCCTTTAGTGCATTGATGCTCTTCTGCTCAAATTCAAGAATGTGAAACTCCACCAGAAATCCTCACGCAATGCAATATAATCCACACAAGTTTGGTTTAGATCAAAATTTTTGTACCAACTATGCACACACCCCTACAACGTAGTTGCAAACTAACTTGCTTTGCACTTTGGAGTTGTAATCCCCTTGGCGTGCCATAATATTTCACACATATGAACATGCTTTGTGGAATCCTCAATGCCTGTATACTCTAGTAGATGAAGGCACATATAATAATACACTGCTGGGGTTGGCACGAACCATGCCCACTAGATCTAGATCCTATATTTCCTCCCCGTTTTCCCTCCACCTCTTGAACCACCGGATCGATAGATCTCAAATCTCCAGATCCTCTAGATCCTCCTCCCGTGGTGGGAATCATACCAGAGGATGTGCTACCTTGTGTACCAACTATTGAACTAAACTGAAATCCCACCGTATGTGAAGTTGTGATACTTTATAATGTAACACCAATGTTCTCGCACACCCAAATTTTGTCATGAAGACGCACTAAAATATACCACCACCAAACAAAGAAGATTGCATAGTCATCTAAGAAACTCCTGTATCCAAAGGGAAATGATAACAACCTCGGTGCTACTTGACCACTAAAAATTTCTTGATTCTCAACTATTATTTCAGAACTGGATCGCCAAGCGTAATGGTGAGGTCATTAGGTGGGATCGAGGGCACACATGTGGATCTTGATTATTATTCTTTAGATGCACTCTCATCGAAGATGAAGGGGACCGTTTATCACACTTACCTAAGGATGGAAGAATCAGATTATCCCGATTAATTTCTTCCACATGAGCCTCAAATCCTTCATGAGCCATCTATTTCCGTAACTCCAATGACTCCTCAATGTCACATCTCTTCATCAATTCCCTCTTGCACACTTCATTATACTTGAGTCACCTTTCCTCTCTCTGTCTGTTTAATGCCATGTCCACCATATTTTACCACACCTGCTCCTACCCTTGTGTACGATAGCTTTTAGCTAGCCATAGGTTTCTCTTCAAAATCCAAAGTGTTACCATCAAGATTTTAATTGCTAATGGGATAATGCGTAGATAAGATCCTCTAGGCTCACATAAGAACTAGAACTCAGCTACCTCTGGACAATAATAAGTAGACACATTGTACTCCAATATATAGCTATTCAAGAAACCACTCCACCAGTGATCTACATGAAACGTCCAAGGAAAATCAACATCATACAAATTTTGATAATCTTCCTGTGTTCAAATAAGAGTTCTATACCTCCAATTCCTCTTTAATGCATACCCTACCAACCATTCATACAACTCTATGGGAAAATAGGAAAAGAATGTCTCATAAAGCTTGTGATAAAGATTCTATTCAACCCACGCGCATGTATTAAACTCGGGTTCGATATTGTATCTCTACGTGAACTCATCTTCCAAATTGTCTACCCAGGTTTTCAATAGTCTCCTAGTTGATTCGATATATTTCCATCATGCACCATCCTTGCAATAACTTTGAAAAAGAGGTCCCGAGAAATGGAACCAAAATGTAGTCTTATTTTATCCACCAAAATCCCAAGATGAGCTGAAAAATCACCCAGGCAAAACCTCCGAGCGCTCACCCAAAGCATACAAGGTACCAAGTCCCTCTTTTATGTGAGCTTTATCAAGAAGTCAACACGATGGACAAACATATTTTTCAGATCCATAATAAACATACAAGAATAAAGTAATGAGCTGATCTAGATCATAACTTTATTGCATAAGTAATTAAACAAGAACAAGAATCATATTCACCATACAAGATCTAGTATCAAAGATGTCTACAACCAATATCCAACCACAAAGATCCATTATTAAAAACAAAAGCTGCTACATACACAAGATCTTGTCACCATGAATCATGCATGCATTCAACCAACAATATAACTCTATAAAACATGGATCAATCCCCTAACCGATGAAAATCATACATATATAGGGGTGGGGACTTACCCTTCACTTTGCCCATGCAACCTCAAAATAGGCTACATGCTAAGAATAGCCATGCACTCGCTTATAAAATAGATAAGAGCATGCAAACTCACTAATAATAGATCATCTAATAGTAAACTGAAGTCTAATCCTATTAAAAGCCTTAGAAATATGCATGTTGATTAATATTCCATTCACCAAAATATCCTTTACTTGAACAACAAGTCTCCATGTTATGATCTTATCTTCAAGACCTTGCTTGGCCAACACTCCAAGTCTATATTTAGCTTCTCATCCAAAAATGGCTAAGTGTTGATCTATTGTGTGCAACCTTGTCCTGTCTCTGCACGTAAACCCTATCATCCTCGTGCACACTTCCTCATGCACCTTTCTTCTACAATGTCCTCCGCATGTGCTAACCTTTGTAGGGACCTAGTCATTTCCCATGCTTAACAAAGATGCAAAAATTTGTAAGCATACAAAACTATGTAAGTTTTGTTTTTATTTTATTTCCATGCAACGATGCATGTATTATGGGTAAGGGTTGTAAATACTTCAATCACATGAGCTATACCTATTGCATTACGAATTCAATGGATCTTTTTGTGTGTATGGTTGACCTTTTTGGTCATGCTTTAACTATATTGTGTAATCTCTAAAATTTATCATTAAAATTCCAATAAAGCCAATGTTGTTTTGTGGGCGTGTGTTTTGGGATCATTTAACTCACGTGTAAATGTAAGGCTATGACCATAGTGAGAAGTTGGTGATTGCATTTGCGTTATTAAATGCATCCCTTCGTACAATAATTAGAGTTTTCAAAAACCTTCAATAATGTGGTGAGTACCACATTGTAACCAATCTTATATCCAAGATTATTAAAAGGAAACTATACAAGGTTCACGGTGTTAGTTACATAAAGAAAAGAGTGAATACATGGGATATTTGTTATTCCTCTTTCCTAATTCTGCAAAGGAGTGATGCCATTGAACTATATAGTTTTTAAGAAAAAATGGATTAGGAGGTAAAAGAATGGGAAATACAAAAGAAGAGGAATATGCTTGAAGGAAATGGAGATTGTTTAGTCACAATAAATGTGAGAGTTAAAATATGAGCGAATGAAATTCATAATTAGTGGTTTTCCACATGCTACATTTTCAATTATTTCACTCTCAACTATTGTGACAAAAATAATAATCTAGAGGAAATTTAAATAAGGAAGTCACACTTTGAATTCTCAATTAGTGGTTCACCACATCCTAGATTTACAACTAAGGAAACTTTGTTCATAACGAAATTGGATCCCTTCAAATTTTATTTCCAAAAAAATTAAATTTGAACATTTTTCATGTTTTCATTATGGGATGATAAACCATTGACATCCCTTCTGAAAATGGTATTCAAATTTGTCAATAAAGGCATGCCTTACTACTCCATATATAATATGAGAATATTAAAATTCTTGCTACAATAAATGGGAGGTATTGAATTTGGTCTCGTTCAATTTATTCCTTGATATTATTCACTAATCTCCAACTCGGGCTATATATATGATACTTTGAACAAATTAATTTATATTGATATAGCTATTCATGGCAATATAGTAACAATTATATATACCAAGTTATAAAGTATATTGGGAGGGATGTTAATATTTAATATGTTAGTTTTTTATAATATTTTAAGGTATTTTATCAAATATTTTCTATATGTTTTTACATTTTACATTTATGTTAATAAAGGTGTTTGTAATGACATTTGATAAAAATATTTTTTTATTTTTATTTGATGTAAGTTAAGAAATTGGTGATAAAATTTGGTGTTTGGATTTGCAATTACTTAATGCATTTTCCCATGATTAAAACCCTTTTTATCTATAATTCCATTTTGTACATATCTTGCAGTCATAACATTCCATGATATCAATTATGTGCATATTATCAAACTCTTGTGTTTTCAATATTTATTTTTAAATTTTCTATAATTTAAATTCTACCACTTGATTTCTTTTTCTTTATTTTAAAATAAAGAAACATCAAATAACTCATTAATTTTTTGTTTGGTTTTGATATAATTGAGTTTTCATGTAGTTTGATAGTGATTTTTTTGAGAACTAGGTAACCAAAATTACGCTTATGTAGGTACCATCCAAGGTTCCATTCATGTGGAAAATGACTCTTCCCCTCTAGTGGAGAGGGATTATAAGTACCCTCTAAGGATTCAATCAAGAACCTCCATTGTAAGAAGTGAGGATGTAAACCAATTAAGCCACGGTGGACACCACATACTACTGCTTCAAATGACTACCACAACAACCCTAAAAATAAAATAAAATCTAAAACCTATAAATATAACTACATAATGAAATATACAATCCATATTAATATTTGTGTTCTATTGCATTTGTAATTTTTGTACAAGACTAGTAAATCATTATGGTGTTAGTGTACTAACTTCTTTATTGATATCTAATTTTTAAGATAGATTTTTATTGGTAATGATTTAAGTGTTGTTTGACCTTTTACTTATTTCCTTTGTGTTGTACGACTTCTAATATTTTCAATTTTTCCCCTCTATCTCCTCTTTTTCTTCCATGTAATGTCCTTTTCTATTCTCTTTCCTTTAGTTTCTCTTCCCTCGTCTTCTTCAAAATTGTAATTGCATAGTTCTATTGTACCATATATACATGTCTATGGTTTTGTTCATGTATATGTCATATTTTTCTACTTTTTGTGAAATCCCTCGGGATGTGTGTTTTTCATCTTTCAAACATGTTGTGTATCGGCTTGCATGCCAATATGGTACTAATTTGAATTCAAGAAGTCTATACATATATGATTGCATTAAAGCATTTAAAGAAGGAAGAGAGAGAGAAAACCATTCTTACAAGAGTGATATTGAAGTTGTAAAAGTGAATTTAATGTTTTAAGATCATCATCATGCTAAAATATGAATTAAAACATTTTGAGATACTAGAATTTACTATTTGCCACACCTGTTTGAAAGAATAAGGAATTGGGACCAAATTAGGGATTCAAGTAAGGAAAAAATTCCCAAGATTTATAGAATGGAATTAGGAAAATAGAATGAGGTTTGGGGAGTTCATAACTAGATAATTAGATTCAAAATTGTAGAAGGGATCCATTTTTGTACTCCAACATTTCTGACATAACCATTTTTGTACTTGTGTAAATTTGGTCGAGGTTGTTGAGTATTTTATTTGTTATTTTTGAAATAGTTTTACCTTGGGATCTAAACATGTTTTGAATTGTTGGTTATTAATGATTTTCTTTTTGACTAGTTACATCTCCAAATTCATGACAAATTAAGTATCATCCTAAAAACCCTAAGTCTCTTTCCCTTGGAAACAATTTTGATTTTTCTATATTTCCTTCATTCTAAACAACCTTTATTTATGAAATTAGGTATGCTTTCTTTTGATATTTAAAATAAAAATTAATTAAAATGTGTTGTGGTTAATGAAGCACACTATTTTATTAAACCCACTTTCCGAGTCTACATTTTATATTAGAGTCTAACTAATATCGAACACCCAATTCTTAGGGTTTTACTTTTCATGAATTCAAACTACATAGAACATCTAACCCAATGCATGTCCATGTCTCCCAACTTTCTCTTTCATATTGAATCTACAAATACTCCTAATGATGTATGGACCACTTTAGAAGGACTCTTTGGGAAGAAGGACATAATGAGAGGTCACGAGTTGGAGAATGAGCTCATCAGTTTGAGCCCATGAAACTTTGACACAATACAAGACTTCTTCACCAAATTCAAATCACTAATGTTGTAGTTGAAATTATGTGGTACATACATTATTGATGAACAATTGGTTCTTCTATTGTTAAGTCATTGAAAGACAAGATCAAATGTGGGTATTTTAATGATGAAAGAAAATGTATGAAGAAGTAGATTGAAAAACTCACGAGTCTTCTTGTGAAGGACAATATATGTGTCTTTAAGTCTATCAAACTATTGTCACACGACCCAAGAATCCTCCAAGGAAAATGACCATGGAAAAGAGAAAGATAAAGAATTAAGAAATGAGAAAACAAAGGGGATAACCCTAGTTACAGTTTTACCACCAAATCCTATATGGGTAATTGATTCTCGTCCTCTTCACACGTGGAGTTCACTTCCTTAGATCTATGTGACATGTCCTTTATATGATTGGGTGACAACTCTTCTGCACAGGTTTTTGGGAGAGGGTACGTTGAAGTGAGTAGAGTAACATTCAATAATGTTCTTAATATTCCCTCATTATCAACTAATCTCCTATCAATTTACCAGATTAATCACCTTAGTCGGGGCTTGCATGTTGATTTTATGCCAAATTCGGGGTATGTTAGAGAGTTGCGTAGTGGTGCTATCATTATTATAGGTGTGGTCAAACATAAAACTCGGCTATATTCTGTCTCTCACTTTTTCCCTCCAAATTCTTCATTAGATTCACCTACAATATATATCATTTCTAATCCTGAGCACATTTATGATGATAAAGACTTCACTTATAGAAAAACAAATACAATAGTGATGTGGAGTCACCTCCAAAATCTCCTTGTCAACTTCATAATCTTGATGAGTTATTTCTCAATCCACCTACTTCTAGTCCACCGTTGACTTTTCAGAGAGCAGGTTCCTTGATGAAGAATCATCATACCTTGGAATTTCTTATACATAGTTGTAGGGACATCCAAATTCCTTCTTTGTAGATGATTTAAAGGAACCATTCCTTCTTAGAGAGGTTGGCTCATCCACTCTATGTGAGGATGATAGTTCCTTATCTAGAAACCACACCTTGGATAGATATCCATTAGCTACTTAGTAGACTCCTTCACTTTCCCATGGTGATCCACTTCTCACTGTATTTAATTCTTATCCTTGTACCTCTAAAAATATATATCAGTGTTGTCCCAAAAGGCCTTGTAATCCAAAAAAATAGTTCTATTATTTATTAGAACATAATTCTAGGATTTGAAAAATATAACACACTCTTCATTGCTCCTCCTTCGATCTATAGTCACTTTAGGAGGCTCATTTTCCAGATACAAGGTGACTATAGGTTGTTACATCTTGATGTTCCATGTTTCTCAATTTATCCAAACAACCATCCTTCACAAAAATTGTCTCACTTTTGATCTTCTTCTCATTATGATGTGATGTGCATAGTGCTTCATCCTCTTGGAAGGATAATGAGAATAAGGTCATACTCAAAAAATGAAAAATCATCATCTTCTCTATCTTGGTCATTTTGAGCTTAGAAATTCATCTTCATGATGGGGGAATATCCTTCTTGAGTAGATTCACCTTTGAAATATTTAAGCATATTCTTAATCATATGTTCCTCATTGAGAAGGTATTCATCTCCCAATGGGAAAGAAGAAGGTTTCATATTCATAACCGTATTCATCAAATAAATCTTCATGTTTGTATTTGAGAACATGATTCAAATCATGGGGCTCATATGATGATAATTTATTTGATATCAAGTTTTCTTCATGAATTATACTACTCATCACCTCGGGATTTCTTTGTTACAATTCAAGCTTTTCGTGACCTTCATCGCCAACAAGTAGAGAAATTGCATCTATATCAACATCCAATGGGAAGTACATGCTTTTAAATTTTGGTTCCATCAGATCATCATGATTTTTATTAAGTGAATTCTTCACACCAGAGTACTCTTCCATCAACATGGGAAAATTAGTATCTTCCTTTGAAGCTACAAAAAAGTTTTCATACCTAGAATCTTGAAATAGGATGTCCACCCTTGGAGAATTTGGTTTTTGAACCGTGTATTTCATTTTCCTCATTTGAAGGAAGGTAAGTGGACCAAGTTGGGGGGCCAAAAGGGGGTATTAAGTGGACTCATTTTAAATAAAAATATTCAACTTATACGAGTTATTTGAAATAGTTACACTCAAAATTGGAAGATGTTATAAGAACATGAATCATAGAATTTTGAGTCTAGTTTCTAAGATACTAATTTTTTTTGAAAATGGTTAAGTTTAAGTGGGTTAAATAACTAAAATACCAACAAGTGCTCATGTTTTTGTTAAAAACATAGTAGACAATCTTTCGTGCCCCCACCATTTTTTGAGCACTATTTAGTATTTTTGAAAACCCTTTGGTAAAAAGATAGATAGAGCATCTAGTTTGGGCTAGGATTTTTTTAGATTTTTTTAGCGAGTATTTTTTATGATTTTTCAAGTAAAAAAATTTAAAATTTGAAAAATAACGGAGATCCGAATGTGCCCCCTTAACTACCTTAAAAATGTCAAAAATTAGTTTTTTTAATATATATAGAATTAGTCTTAGTTTGGGCATAAATTTTTTTATTCAATTTTGATGAGTCGAAAAAAGGTACACAAAGAAGTATAGACGTGTCTAAAATCCAAAAATAGCTACTAAAAGTCATAGTTATAAAATAATTAGTATGGAAACCTTATATTAGTCAGAAAATTTAAAAATCATATTTTTAGAAAGAAGAAAGTTTTCTCGACCTCGTAGTCATATTTTTATTAAATTGGTTGATCATTTTAATTTGATTTATTGTGGCGGAATAGGTATTTTACCATTTTTTTGCAAAAACACGTTGTTTGCTATGTTTTTGCAGGTCCATGCCTCAGGCTTGGGGATCCAAACTGGATCCAAGCCTAGAGGCATGCCTTGAAAAAGAAAAACACATAACACGTACATGTTATAATGTGTATGTGTATTGCATTATATAAATTTGATACCCATCTAATATCCTTTTCATCTCTTTCATGAGATTTCTATCCCCTTTTTGTCTGCTCTACACATTCCTAAATATTCTTTCGTGAATTTTGAGTAGTTGAGCTTGTCCCCTACCCCACTATTTAGATTTTTGTAATCATGGGTGATAAAAGATGACGTAAGGACAAGAATAAAGTGAAGAACAAGACACCAGAGCAATTGGAAGAGATGAGAATAAAGAAAGTGATGCGAATGCAAAAACTTCGTGATGGGAAAGGTACTTCTACTATATCAAATGTACCTAATGTTTTAGAAAATGAGGATGAAATACAAAATGAAAATGTAGAGAATAATGATTTTGCAATGAATATTGATAATGAATTGAATGATAATGTTGGTATGGATGAAGAAATTGATATGAACCCAAATGTTGAACCTTTACCTAAGAATCCAAATGTTGAACCTTTACTTGAGAATCCAAATGTTAATCTTGAAATTTGGATGGAAACAATGAATGAAGAAAGTACCTTACTAATGAATCTTTACCTCTAAGAACACCTCCTTCCATTTTGCATAGAAAACCCATTCACTTAATTGAAATTGATGAAAACATTATAAAACCAATTCCTAACAAAATGTTTGAAAGAAATGTGAGAAGAAAAGCTAGTGGAATTTGGGACAATTACTTCGAGAATTTAAATGATACAAAAATATGTCAATAATTTGTTACATTGATGAAATTAATAAAGATGAGACCTACAATGAAGACCCTATGGTTAAGAACATCTAATGTTGATGATCAAAATATGTTAATTGTTGAAAATATACATAAAGCATACCAAATTGTAGGTGTTAACAAACGCACCAAAGATAGTAATGCTACACGATGTGCACTTACTAATTGTATAGTAAGTGATAAAATAATTAATAAATGATTGATTAGAAAAATAAGTAAAGCTTTGAAGCTAAACAAAAAAACACTAATGAAAGCAATATGGAGACGTAAAAGTCTTGAGTTAGCCAATAACACTGACTATTGGGAATTCTCTAGTAGAATCCCATGGAAAGATAATGATACATATGATATTGTAAAAGAATTACTTGTAAAGTTTTGGAACAAGAACACAAGGGTGTCACCAAATAGAAGAGATACAATAAAAAGAAGAATAGGTTATCATAATCATGAATGGTGTGTGAAACATTTATTAGATATGACTCAAACATAATTGTTCTCTAAGTTTAAGAATGAAAATCCAGAAATTAACATTAGCCAAATATTTTTTGAAATGAACAAAACCTTTTATGTGAAAATCAATAACTCACCTACCATTTGTTGCTGCAGGTATCATGTTTAATTTTCATTTCATTATGATGTTTTTTTGTCAAGTACGTTGTGTTTTACATGCTGACATCATGTTGCAGGAGTGTGGATTAAATTTCCCACCAAAATTTGCAAGGGAATTTATTCATACGATATTTTGTGAAAGATCCACTGATCAATATTTTTATAACAAAACATTTTTGGATGGAACGTGCAACGTATGTGGTGGCTTTCAATAATTAAAATGTTGTATCCATGAGGAGATTAAAAATTCAATGGGAAAATGATTAGTTGGTTTCATCAAATATAAATATGTGGCATATCAATGAAAAGATGGAAAAGAATCTAAGAGATGTGGGCTTGTTACAGAAAAATTACCTCTATTAGAATATATGGTCAAATTAGGAGAGGAAATTGTTTATGAGTATGCAAGGAACACACATAGATCTCGATGGTTAGATGAACAATTTAAGTTAAAAATGAAACAATCCAACTTGGTACTATTGTTTTAGCAGTTGAATTTGTAGAGAATTGTAAATTGTAACCACAAATGGAGGTTCGGTCCTAATACTATAACCTAGTGCAAGTTTCTAATTTCATGCATATAAAATTCTTGCACTCTCAAGATAACACTGAGCAAGATCGAAAAATGTTAAGAGAGTATAATTTTTATATTAGTGATGATTAGACATTCTATAGAATATGTGCAAGGGTGTTTTTATTTCTTTTATGCGAACTTGAATAAGATGAGCATTTTTTTCAATTAACATTACATTTGGTCAGACAAATGCACATCACAATTCAAGAATGAAAGGATGTTTTATTGGCTAAGAAGGATTCACATAGAAACAAGTGTATAACATATCTAGAGTTTTACTGAGGCATGAAATGGCAAAGGAGAACATGATGGTACAAGAGCATGTGTGAAAAGAGCCCTTGCAAGAGAAGAGTTAAAGTTCAAAGATGGTGATAAATTTATAGGTACAGAAAGCATTGTTGATTGGTGTGTCAAGAACATGGGCCATGAATCTCAAGAGAGTTTAATGGTTTATAGATATTTCTAGTTGATAGAGGAACAAAATTTGGCAAGCTATGAAGATTTTATGACAGTTATAGGATCAAGTGATATGCACTCATTCCATAGTTCAAATGCAAGTTCTTAGACTATTTATACTAGGTGCATGGCATGTTTTTGTATATCATGCATTGATTTTGTGTGGAATGAATGTGATTCATAACATTGGGTGGATGAATGGACTTATAGACCTCTAATTCCACTTGACACATATCAAGTTCCACAAGCATTACAACTTATAGTGTCTTCAGATCATATGACAACATCACTTGACTTTGACCAAGTCTCTGATTTAGTGCAACAAGGTACATATGTATGTCATGTTATAAATTTATAAATTATTAAATGATCAAATCTTAATGTATTTTAAATTTGACTTGAGTTTTAATTTGTGATGTAGGGCACGTTTTTGCAGTTATTGCAACAAAATTTAACGAAGAGGGAACATACTACTTCTTGTCTTGTTGTGTAGAGGGGAAAAATTGACTTCCACAGTCATTGATGGTGAAGACCTTGAGTATCCCATTGGGTTAGTGGTAGTCACTGGAACTTGGCTTTGATGATATCCTATAAAAAATCAAATTATTGGTTATTTAAAGACTATGAAGTACATAGAATAGATACTTCACTACTCACATTTGGTTTTTACAACAAATATTCAATTGATCAAATATCAAGGTAGGCCATCACATAAGAATCTGGGAAGGTTTGTCAATCGATCGATCATGAAGCAATTCTTACTACTGTCAAGAATAGAGTTAATCCTTGCGGTTCATTGGATTGAATTTCCAAAGGTATGTTCACTTAATATTTGATATAAATCTACGTGAATTTAATTTGAATATTTACTTTAATGATTTTGTGTAAATTTATAGGTTTTAAAATTTTAATTAATTACTTACTAACATGTTTATGTAAGTTAATGGTGCCAAAAAATCTTCCACCTTCACGTGGTTGGAACTATTAGTAGATAATTTATTAATCTCAAAGCTAAAGGAAATTCTCATTTCACCACCTATATTGTATGAAAAATATCTTCTTAAAATTCTCATTTCACCACATATATTGTATGAACCATCTCTTCTTAACATGTTTCCTAGTACTTATTTCACATTGAAGGATTTTGGGCACCAAAATGACACATCCCCAAGAATTTACCAAGACTTCCCAATGCGTGAGTGCAATTGTCGGTTCAGTGCCACAAGATTTTGTTTGCAAAATATGGGAATGGTCGACTTACATCGACTCAAAATTCACTATTCGACACTTTTGCAAAAATAGAAACAGTGAGAGGACTGAATTGAGATGGAGATAATCAAGACAAGATTTCACGAGGTTACCAACATAGAGGTATAGGATCGATGAGACCTTTCAAGGTACCACAGAGGTCAAGAAATCACTTGATGACCTAATACCATTTTTACTCTAAGGGATCTTAAGGGACTACACCTGACGAAGTAGCCCGAAAGAAATGCCACCAGTATGGTAGTGAAACTATGCATCCCCAAGTGTTTACCAAGCCAACCTAATGCGTGTGCATAGTTAGTTCGATTCCCCACATGAGCTTCATTTACAAAATATAGTAATGAACATCCTTACACTGACACAAACTACACTATTTAACGATTTTGTAAAAAATAAGACATCAAGAGGACTGAATTGAGATAGAGATAACTGAGATAGGATTTCACATAGGGTACCAACATGGAGGTGTAGGATTAGACGAGACCTTTCAAGATGCCATGGAGGCCAAGAAATCACCCAGCAAACTTATACCATTTTTAATCTCGGGGTTGGGACTATGCCCAACGAAGTATCCTGAAGCACCAGTGGTCGTTGGGTAGAAAAAACCACCTCCCCAAGATTTTACTAGGCCACCCAAATGTGTGTACGTAGTTGGTTTGTTACCACAAGCTTGTGTTTGTAAAATATAGCAATGGAAAACCTTATACTGACTCAAATTGCACTATTCAAGTGCTTTTGCAAACAATAGGACAATGAGAGGACCGAATTGAGATGGAGAAAACCGAGACAAAATTTCATAAAGGGTACCAATGTGGAGGTGTAGGATCGATGAGAGATTTCAAGGTACCATGGAGGCCAAGAAATCATCCGACGAACTTATACCTTTTTTCTCTCAGGGATCTTAAGGGACTATGCCCAAACAAAGTAGCCCCGAAGTACCAAAATCATTAGAAAGTGAAACAAAACCTCCCTAAGAAATTACTAGGCCACCCCAAAACGTGTGCATAGTTAGTTCATTTCCACGAGCTTCCGTTTGTAAAATATAGCAATGGTCTTACACTTACTCACTCAAACCGCACTATTCGTCACTTTTGAAAACAATAGGATATCGAGAGGACCAAATTAAGATGGAGATAACCGAGACAAGATTTCATAAAGGGTACCAATGTTGAGGTGTAGGATTAAACAATGCCTTTTAAGGTTCTATGGAGGCCGAGAAATCATCCGATGAACTTATAAAGATTTTTTTCTCTCGGGGATCTTAAGGAATACACTTGGATGAAGTAGCACGGAAGCACCGAGATCATTGGGTAGTGAAACAACACATCCCCAAGTGTTTTCCATGCCACCCCAACCCATGTGCATAGTCGGTTCATTGCCACGAGCTTCTGTTTGTAAAATATAGCAATAAACAACCTTACATTGACTCAAACTACACTATTCGGTTTGTAGTTACAATGAATACGACCACGAGAAGACCAAATTGATATGGAGAAAACTAAGATAATATTTCGTAGAGGGTACCAACATGGAGGTTTAGGATTAAACGAGACCTTTAAATGTGCCACGATGATCGAGAAATCACCCTGTGAACTTATACCTTTTTTGCTCTTTGGGCTCTTAAGGGACTATGCCCTGACGAAGTAGCCTACAAGCAATGAAACCATAGGGAACTAAAATGAAGCCTTCCAAATAGTTTACTAGGCCATCCTAATGTGTGTGTGTAGTATTTTTGGTGCCAAGAGCTTCCCTTTGCAAAATATAGCATCAAACAAACTTACACTGACTTAAACTCAAAGCTATATTTAGCACAATTACAAATAATACGACCACACGAAGACCAAATTCAGATGGAGAAAACCAAGAAAAAATTCTGTAGATGGTACCAACATGGAGGTGTAGTATCAAATGATACCTTTGAATGTGCCATGGTGACTAAGAAATCACCCAGAGCTTATAACATTTTTTACTCTCTCGGGCTCTTAATAGACTACGCCTGGACGAAGTAGCCCGGAAGCACTGAGACCATAGGGAACCAAAAAGAAGCCTTCCTAACCATTTAACATGACATATTTATGCTTGTACATATTCCATTCAGTGCCACAAGATTTTGTTTGTAAAATATAGCATCAAACAACCTTACACCGACTCAACATGCATTATTCGACATAGTTATAAACAATACGACCACGAGAAGACCAAATTGAGAGGGAGAAAACTAAGATAGGATTTCATAGAAGGTACTAATGTGGAGGTGTATGAATAAATGATACATTTCAAGGTGTCATGGTGACCGAGAAATCACCCGACGAACTTATAGCCTTTTTTCTCTCAAGGCTCTTAAGGGACTACGCTCGATTGAAGTATCATGGAAGCACTAGAACCATAGGGAACCAAAACAAAACCTTAATAACTATTTACCATGCCACCCTGATGTATGTGTGCAGTATTTTTTGTGCCATGAGCTTACATTTGTAAAATATAGCATTAGACAACCTTACACTGACTCAAACTGCACTATTCGATGTAGTTACAAACAATACGACCATGAGATGAATGAATTGAGATGGAAAAAACCAAGACATGTTATCATTGAGGGTACCAACATAGAGGTTTAGGATTGAATGATACCTTTCAAGGTGCCACAATGACCGAGAAATCACAAAGATAACTTATAGGCTTTTTTGCTCTAAGGGCTCTTAAGGGCTTTTAGAAAAACTAGCATAACTTTCACATACCTTGTCAGAACTTGATGATTTTGGAATGCATCACTACAAGACATCCCTAAATAGTATCCATATGTTTTTAGGCACATGTTTACCTATACCTCTCAAACCTATCTCATTTGCATCAACCTACACTACTAGTCCTCAAGGCCAACTTTGGTGAACTTTTGAAATTTTCCTCTAGGAGCTAAAATACACCTTTCTGTTGCTCATATAGTCCCTAGACAACATTTGTAGGGTTCTCCCATGCTCACATGATATTTTCATGACCTGTACCAACCTTTCAAACCTCATCATACTCTAAAAACAAGTCTAAATGAGATAATTTCAATTGAGACTTCCACCAAATGACCTAGAACTCACTGTAAAAGCTCTTAACCATGATAACATCATCATATCTAACCTGTAGAACCTCTAAGCCAAGCATTCCAGCTTGAAATATGCCTCTGGTGATCAAAAAAATTACTGTGTAAGATTGTAGCATCCCGAGTCCATCCTATAACCATCCTGAACGCTTGTAAGACACTACCAATAATCCTTCATGCCTCTTACAGAGCCTCACTTCACCACTCACTACTTTACCATCGACGCCACTTTACATTAATGAATACACCAATGACCAGGGTTCAATAGTGTTCTGAGTTGAATAGTTAAGATCATTGTTTCAAGTGGAGTGTGTGCATGTATTGAGGAAGAGTTGTAGGTAAGGTGAGTGTGTTCCCTTTTCTAAGCAACCCCTTCATTGCAAGAAGCTTGCACAAAGAAATGTTACCCAATACAACTATCTCCTTTTTTATAGCTTGTGAAATATTTGGAGCTCCAAGAGTGTTGTAAATTGAGAATAACAAGTCCAATGGTATTTCTGGGTCTGACGGATTAGGATGCCAAGAAAATTTGATCATTTTGATGCTCTTTTGAATAATTCTTTCAATTTAAAGTTGTCAGGAACAAAGGTTTCATTTGAAGAACAAATATTGATATGTCCGGTGCTTGCGTAAGATGAAAATTAGAGAGGGTTTCTGAGGTTCAATTCTATTTTCCAAGATGCATTACTCCAACGTTTGAGAATTTTTCTCCAGATGTAATGACATTTTGATTCAGACACTCAATGATTCTTGAATGTCCAATCCTACCACAAACCCCAATAGTCCTCAATCCACGGCTGCAACGAGACACTGGTAGATAGCTAGAGAAAAAGGAAAAATGCAACTTCATAAAACTTATCCAAGATTTTAAGCTTTCTCCTATGGAAATGGACATTTTCATCATGAACAATACACATTTTTGCATCCACCCATCTACCCCCTACCTTCTTACCAAGTGGCTCTGAGAATCCATTTTACAAAGAACCCAAGCTTTATATATTGAGCTAAGCATTGAAAATTCTAGGGAAGTATAATACGCTTAATGGGTGCTTCGATATATTTGAGAATTCCTTGGGAACCTTATATAATTGGATATATACTACACAATATAGTGGGATAAGGCTAGTTAGTGCTTCAAGAGAAAAAAGTGAAAAGGTGAGCTTTAAGGAGTTGTAGAAGGAGTTGGAGTTTGAGATTTTGGGAGAACCTTAGGGATGGAAAAATCGAATTAATGAAGCTTGTAAGAATTTTTGGGTATCCTTAGATCCTTCTATCCATTATTGTTGCAAGATGAATTGTCTTAAGGGGCATAGTTAACAGTTTTGGCAAGATGAACAACAATGGTGTTCAGCCTTATGAATCAAGTTAGTGATGGTCCTAATGATTTTTTGGGGTGTTAAAATAGGGAGAAGACTAAGAAGCATTGAAGAAGGCAATAAGTGCATGATAAGACAAGAACTAGTACATAGAGACCAAGAGCAAGAAGAATCACAAGTAAGGTAAATACAAGAGTAAGTGTTGTATGAAAATCACAATCACAAAAATAATGAATATGGATACTTATTCATGTTATTATTATGAAAACACTCTAACGAAACCACAAACAATTTATAGAAATTCAATAATATATCTTATTTAATTTGAATTGAAACTTTGAACCTAGGTTTAGAAAAGGTTCTCTAAACATATACACATTGATAAATTGAAGAAATAATTACTTGATTAGATAAATATTTAGACATGTTATATAAATATTTTTTTATTAAAGGAAAATAGTTTTGAAGGGACTATACCCTATTACAACAAAGGCTCAACAACCAAATCAACATGAAAAAACATCAAAATAGGATCTGAATCCAGATATTATGATAAGTCCAACAATAGTAAAAAAATAAGCTACTAATAAAAAGCAAAACAAGGACATAACTATGACTAAACAACAAAAAAACAACAAACTATCATAAATAAAAAACAACTTGAACTCCTCCAGTCTTCCCAGAAGGTATTATTTCTTCGAGGCCCTTTCAATCCTTGATTTGATCGCTGTAGGGAGGTAAAAAGTGCTAGAGTGGTGACATGTGTTGGGTCATTAACATTCAGCTGCGATATGACCTGATTTCTCTCCTTTTCAGTACCCCAAATATCCTCAGGGACTCCACTCAACAATGTGATGCTTCTGACATGTTGTTCAAGAAACTCACTGATTGCTTTAAAGATGGCCATATTGTGGTCGTGTCTATCCTTATTTCTCCCTAGTCTATTATCCAGTGAGTTCAATTTTCTGTAAATTTCTTCAGTCTGATCTATGCCAAAACCCACATCATCATTTATCTTTCTTTTTCCCTTTTGCTTGTTTAGCTGATGTATCTCTTTCTTGATATTTTCTACCTCATTTTCCAGTGTTTCCATTCTAAGGAGAATATTATCCCTCTCATGTTGGGAAGCTTTGTCCTACCTTGCATTACTGATATGCAAGAGATTGTGAACCATTTCCATATCCTTGTTACTCTGAAGGACACGACTAGAGGTAGGTGGGGTCACTTTGTGGGGTGCATGGTTATTAGCCTTGAAATTCTGATATTAGAAGAGTTGGTTGGGTTGGGAGTGGGTGTGTTGTGAGAGGGAGTGGGTTGAACACCAGGAGAACATGAATGACAAGGAAATTGATGAGGAAATGCTTATGAAGGAGAAAGATGAGTCCCTGGTGAAGGGGATGTCCCTAGTATGTTTTTGAAAATCAAGAATGGAGCGTTCCAAAGAATTCAAGAGATAGTGCAGGAAGCAAACAACAAGATTTCTCCTGAAGTGATTAAGGAAAACCAAGTGTTTGGTGGGAACAATAATGTAGTGACCTTCAAGGGATATAAACCGCACCATCATTTTAGTAATTTCATCGAAAGGTTCCGTAATGAAGCTTACCTGAATGCTAGCTATAACAAAGATGATCTCCTCCCATGAGTCAACAAACTTCTTTGCTTCAACATTTTTGTTAACCCTTTTGCCGAAGAACTGGATGTCATCCAAAGCCAGCCCTGTAACCTCTACAATTATATAAATATTTATTTCTAAAGTTTCATGCATATTATACATCCAAAATGCTCTAGTATCAAAAACCAATAAATGAAAAAAACATCCATAATGTCTTATATTGTCAAGTGCACATCATATGAGTTTTATACAAAAATAATCTCAGAAATGTAAGGTCTCATACAAAAATATTGAGTTGCAAATATTATTAATGTGCTCAATAAATATAAAAATGTTAATAGGTCATATAATATCAATTCAATTCCATATAGGCATACATACAATGTCGAACATGCATACAATGCCATACACATAGGCATATAGAATAAATGTCATAAGACACATATATATATCCTATTCATCAAAATCTATCCCTCTTTTTGCCTTGCTCGAAGAAGGCCATCCCTTAGACGTAGATGGAGATCTATGAGATGATTCAGGATCCTCCATGGCCTGACTACGAGTCCTCTTCCACTCAAAACTCACTTGTAGTTGATCATGTAAATGCAAATAATTTTTTTGTGTCAAAACTTAATGTATAAGTTTTGAACATGTATAAGACCATGATAATGAAACTATTTACATTTACATGCACTTACCAAAATCTCTTAGTCATGTTGAATCTGGATCTCATGCTCGATGAGTCTCTGGAGCTACTCGATCATGGATGGGTGTGTCAAAATGAGCTCGAGGAGTTCATGCCCTCAAAGTAAAAATGGAAGGGGTTGAACCCTACATACACATAAGATTACAAAATTAAACATCAAAAATAACTTTTAGAACTATATTAATAATAATTTTTTTGAATGCAGATCTAAAAATTTACGCCAACTAAGTACATATATGTGTAATGACAATATTTTAACTAATTTTATCAATATATAACTATTTTTTTACCGCGCCATGCCCGTGAGTCATATGAAAAGGACTTCTACATGTCGTAGGTAACTCCTATGTATACACAATGCAATCACATTGATTATCTACATTATGCTTCAATAAAGGAAATGATTAAAATAATTTAACATAATATAAATTACATGAGCTATTTAACGAAAATACGAGTTTTAATACCTCGGTGATTTGTTGTATGGATCAAATCGTAGTGACACCACCTTTCTCTACTCCTCACATATATAATGGTGTGTCTACTGAGGTCATCAAATTTATCAAAATATGTCACGTCAAGTTAGTTGAGCATAATACACACACACACACACACACACAAGAACATAAATATATATAGACATATATTTGAGTTCAAAAGTTATATATATATATATATTTTCATACGTGAAAATTTTACACAATTAACATTCTAAATTACCTTTTTGAATGTATGCATAGGCATGGTGCTCATAACCTATGGTTAGGATGATGGCATCCCTCCCGTGCTATAATATTAATGCATACATGTACATATGTATGTGGAAGTTAATAAATTTGACCAAGTTTAAATACAATTATTTTAAAAATTTAACATATATAAGTAAATAAAGTACTTAGATCTTTTTGTAACATGTAATAAAAATAAAAATACTTGTGAAGGTGTCTTGGATGTCTGGAATCCAAATGTATCACTCAAAAAGGTGTTAGACATAGCCACAATATCATGTGTAAAACCAATAGAAACTCCAAAACACTATCCCGCATGAACGTATCATCCTCATCAGGTCCCAAGCATATGCTACCACATGATGTGCAAAGATGTGGCCTCATGCTACTACTTCCTGGAGGAATACTATGTCTACCTCCATGAACATTTGTATCAAAAATCTCCCTTGTATGTCGGAAAAGGGTATCAGAGAGCCCTAAAGCGAGTGTAATGTATCAATCTCTACTGTCTCCTTCACTGCTGCAGGTAAAGTCTCATGATGAGGGGGATTTTGTGTGGGAATCTACCATGTTGAATATGTGCACATTGTGAACATGATCTATCTTGTGTAGATCCTTTTCCACTCCTTAAACTCATGGAAATCAAGCTAGTTCAAGATCTCATTGAGGATAAACTAGCAATAGAGTTTCCTCAAAAAGTATAGTGGAACCTCATTGTTATTGCAAGATGGAATATCAAAGACCATTCACCATCGGTCCCAATTTTTTTTCTTTATCAAATCATTATTGCACCAGTGGATTGGAAATTGTTTACATGAAAATAGAATAGACAAATAAGTTTTGGGGTTAGTGAACAATGCACATATGCGGTCTTTTGTAATTTATTTTTTCTTTACATCTGCATATGATAATTTGTCGGCATGGTATTCCCTACGATGACCTCTATAAGATGTCCAATGATCAATTTGAATTTTTCCATGTCGGCCTAAGTCAATAATGCCTCCATGTGTTTTGCAAGTGAGGCACAATGGGGGTTCGTAGAATGGGAATCCCTCATTGTTTTAATTAATTTCTCAATTTCAATTTTATTTTCCACTATATGGGTTACTAAATCCTCTTGACTACCCGGTGATGTTCAAAAATTATAGGAGGGATATGAGGGTTCCTAGAATTTGCAGGGTTTTTTTGTGGTTGTGGTGGAACTCTAACAATAAAAATTGTATATTTAATTAAAATCTAGGATATAACTACCAAATTTCAAAGTAATTCGGAGAAAAAAAATCGTTACATCTTCTCACTCTTCTCCATGGAGCCATTGTTGATTCTATTGTTTTCGGTGATTTGCAAATGATCTTGGGAGCTAACTATTGAATATGAACCGTGACTACAGGGTTTTTCTCTCAAAATCACATTTCAGGAAATGAAAATGAGGAAGGGCTTAGGTTTTTTGTTTATAGTTTTACAAAAGCATACATGTTATAACACATACATGTTCTAGCTTCGTGAATTATGAAACCAAGAAAATCATAACGCATACGTGTTATGAAAAAACACACGTGTTTTTCATTTTTTGCATTTGTGTCTACTTTTTGGACCCCCAGTTGGTGTACTTACCAGGAGCTTCTTCATCTTACCATTGATGGTTATAGATTTTTAGATAAGGTTAAAAAAATTGATTTTAAAGGGATTAAAAACCTTGTACATTACGAGAAGCCAGTCACAAGTGACCTAAAGAAGAAATAAGGTCTAAAACCTAGATAAAGACAAAAAGGCCGATGAGTCTACAAAGAGGTCCAGGAAAAGAGAATTGTCCTGAAACAAAAAAATAGCTAATCATCGGAACCTCCACCAAAAGTCATCTCGAAAATGATTCGCATCATTCTATCCAATCTCGCCAATTTGTGTTTCTTGGGGAGGACCGTATTCCATCCTTCCTCGTCAAACCTAGAATCCAACGATCCCAAAAACACCCCATCGTGAGACACAACAATATTCCTAAGGTCAAACACCAGTCTATTATTCATATCACACTCTAATCACGACCCATATCCCATCTACAACCACCTATTAAAGTATGGTTCCCATCATCCACGAGACTTTAAGATTTAAAATTTGAATTTAGACCAACCACATTAATTCCTGTTTGTTGATCCTCCCACCCATCTAAATGGACACTTCGAATGGCCCTATGCCATGCTCTATTCCATTTCCATCGAGAAAGCTCCAACATATACCTAATCAACATCACCAATGCCATTAGTAAGCTCTGCATCTTCTTTTTGCCTATATCACCATTCTCTTCGCATTAGTTGCAATATCTTCTTCCTCCCCGATTCATCATCATATTTAGGAACAAAGAGATGTTGATCACAATATATATTTCTCTCCTTTCGGGGTTGTGAAGCACAACATGTTTTATCCTCATATCCAACCATCCAACACTCGTCGTAGATGATAGGTGAGCCCTTAGAGTCTATAAATAATTCTTATTTATCATATGAAGAATCAATTTTTTTCTCAGTACCTTGGAACCTATAGGAACATTTATGTAGATCCAAGCACGCACTCACCGGCGAGTTATAACTTTCGTAGTAGGATCAAAATAAAATAACACACCCATGGATATGGCTATTTGAAAAAATACCTTGAGCTCCTAGAAATACATGAGAAGTGTAGTGAGGTGAATCCAAATAGGTAGTTCTCTAAATGTGAAATACGATGCCATTCTAGGTCACCAACAATAGAGACTATGAGCCACTTTCCCATAGAACCATGACACCCCCCTGAAGAAATTTTTCTAGATCTGATTCATCTTGGAAGTAGAAGAGGAAATCTGTCTCTTGAAATATCATGAACATGTACCTTACATGCCCATTTCCTCTAGCACTAATCTCTCAAAAAATTGATATTTGGTCTAAGGCTT
The DNA here is from genome assembly GCA_018340775.1 of Taxus wallichiana var. yunnanensis. Lineage (NCBI taxonomy): Eukaryota > Viridiplantae > Streptophyta > Pinopsida > Cupressales > Taxaceae > Taxus > Taxus wallichiana. The sequence goes on from CM031239.1 coordinate 1,024,864,896, forward strand.
GTAAAAATTCCAACTATTGAAAACTTAAATGCATCCTTATCTCAATTCACAACTACCTCCGGGATCACCAAATTTGGACCATCATGGCACCAAGAGGGTGTGAGCTTCAAAGGCTCATGATGGAAATTAGTAAATAGTCACTCGCCCAAGTTTTTGGGGCTAACGAAGCCATAGGAGACACCATAAAATATTAGATGAATCCATATATTTATATCCTCTAACCAATCCATCTATTGACAATTATAGTGTCACATAAACAAGCCATCTATTTATATCTACCAACATCCAAACATAAAGTCCATCTCAACAACATACCATATGTAGTTAGCATGTTTGCCACCATTATTTTCATCACAATCTTATTGTTAGAAAAATATAAAAAATGATACTTAGACATATTTAACTTGGCTAAAGAGAGGTACTTATTTTTTTCTCATAGAGTAACAATGGTCAATGACAGGGGTGAGGTGAGACTAAGAGCTTTAGTGAATTTTGCGGGCATGAAATTGTCGGAGGAACCGAGTCAATATTGCGCTTATTTTATTTATAACCATTGACCCTCAAGGATAGATATAAAGGTTATACCTTCCTATTAGTGGAGGATGTGGGATAAGGAAGGTTATGAGGAGTGGTATGAGGAGTAGAACATATTTATTTGGCAAGAAATTTTGGAACATGAATTTTAACTACTTCTTTTGATAAACTGGAAAATTTTATCAAATTTCTTGGGATGAGTTCTCAAGTACTCAAACTAAAAAATTTAAATTTTAGCTTTCCTGACATGGTCAATGATGTCAAAAGATGAAGAACTAGTGGGAACATCATGAATAATTCCATCCTTAAATTGAGTAGGATTTTCATTCTTAGGATGAACAAAAGTGGAAACTGATTTAACAAGGGGAGATAAAAGAGAATTACTCAAAGAGGTAGATGTAGCTTTGGATGAGTTAGTATAGGGATTATTATTGGCTAAACCTATGGGAGTGGGAAAAAATGATCCTCCTTTTGTTGTTATTTTTTATAGAGTCACTAGTTGAGGATACGAGTGATTTACTTGGGTGGAGAGAGAATATAATTATTTCTTTGTTTATGAGTGGGTGAACAATGCACAAGAGTCGATATTCATATTAGCCAGGGATTCGTTAATATATTCTTCAGGTGAGTATTCAAAATACCCAATTCTTGCATATCCATCTTCTTCTTATCTTTCAATTTCTAATTCAACAATTTTTTCTCCTTCATCTTCATATGTTCCACATAATACATTAATCACTAGAGCTTCCAAAAAAAAAAGCCTTTGGGGTACTCCCGTAATTTGATTCCTATTCTAGTTTTGGTATGACACATGTTGAGAAATTTCCTTCTTCATTGTAGTCAAATCACGACCAATGTTTCTAGCGACAGATCAACGCTTTCATATTTGAAACTATGGATCTTATTCTTCATTGAATATTTCTTGATTTTCCCTAACATGATAAGTTCATCTTACACTTAAATGGAAATTTATTGAGTATTATCCAAATTTTTCGGTTAATATCTCCGCATGACACGAACCCAACTTCATGCAACTAGGCATTTACAAAGAATCTTTATTGATTATTTGCGGTAGGATGAGCACCAAGAAAATGTTTGTAAATTAACTTGTTGAACTATGCCATAAATTACCTCATGGGCTCTTTCCATTCTTTCTTCATCTAGGATAATGGAGCAAGGAAGACATGTGCATCTTCCATAGTCTTTAATCTTGCTTCAAACCTGGTTTTCATGTCATCCCAAGAAGTGATGGAGCAAGGTAGAAATTAATAAAACTATTCCATAGTGGAATCTTATAATGCTTACATAAATAATCACATGGAAACATCTTCATGTTCCACTTCAAGAACTCTACATATTGTTGTGAAAGTTGTGATATGATTGTATAAATGTTACTTTTGATCGTAATAGAACTTGGAAAAGTTCTTCCATGATCCTTTTGGTATTTCATGCAATAGAGGATCCAAAATAACGCACCAATGTTCCATCTCTATGGAACATGTGCAACCATTTCTTATTATTCTTATTCTAAGAGGAAGGATATCAAGTGGTTCTACAATTACTTCTTCAATGGGATCTTCAAGAGAAAAGTTAGGGTCAAATTTAGGAAGAAAGTTTTTCCTAACTTGAATTTCTACCGGATAATAGGAATTCTGAAATCAGCTTATTTTTGATCTTCGAATGTAGGATCAACAACACCACTTGCATGATCGATCAAGTATATCTCTTTTTTTTCCCACTTTTTTCAAAGTGTTATATATGAATGTAACCAAAAAATGCATATTTTTCAATAAGATTCAACAAGGCTTTTACACATTTAGATATTATTTCTTGTATTTTCCAATTTTTATGAGTTTTAGAGTATATATTTTTGGAGTTGCATAGATATTTTAAGGATGCAAAAAGGGAAAATAATCTCGAGTAGAGTCTCCAAAAAGTGTTGGTGAAATAATTTGTGTTGCAGAAAGATGATTAGTTTTCACCAATAGTCACATGGCTAAGCCCCTCCTTCTTGGGTATGGGGAGGCTCATTTTATTGAATACAAAGACTAAATAAACTATGGATTGGCCATTAGGCTAGGGATAACACATGGATACTCCACTAAATATGTGTAAAACTACTTGTATGGTGTATAAGAGAGTAATTAGTTTGGAGAGAGGTAAAGGGGAGAAAGAGAAAAATAGAGAGGGTTAATGTCATGAGTAGGAACTAAAATATTCCCATTAAAAAAGTAGGTACACATTTAATAGAAGAATTCAAACAATTCTAGAGTGTTCCTTAGATAGAACTAAGCCTCACGTACACCAATGCATAGGAAAATGAACAAACTTGTCTTCTGGGTATTCAACAATATTAGAATCACCACATATGATCCGAAGAGCATTAGGTAAGGAGTCAGTAAGCCACCTCCATAACATAGCTCATTCAATAGAATCATTAGACACATAAATGTTGGTTAACTTGAGGATACACTTGTCAAAACAAAAAAGAGTCCAAACCACTTAACGAGTGGGGTCGAGCCCCATGAAATCAAATGTTGTGTAAGATCAAGGTTATCATTAGACATGTAGCAGATGGAGTAAAAATATTGTGAGTTTAAATTCATAAAGACAAAAAAACTATATGATGAAATTGAATACAACTGTTCCCTAACCATATATCTCTAGGTGGACTCGGTAAGGCCATGCATATTACAATAGAAAATAGTCATTGGGTGGAATCGAGGTACATATATCCCTCATCATAAATATTGGAGAGGGAATAAAATTGATTGTGAGATGAAGTGACATGAATAAAATATTCCAATGACCACGGTCTACATTTTTCTTGCATGAATTTAGTATCTTCCACTAGGGCAAAGCACTACGGGTTCAACTAAGGTGAGATTTTTAGGAAAAATAATGTTGGGTTTCTTCTATAAATGGTGCGTCTAACAACTAGAGGGAAAAATATACCAAAGTAGTAGGAGATTTTGAGGGAACAACCATAGAGGTAGCTAGCAGGAGTGGGAGGGAGACAGGGCAGCCACGGAAGAATGAGGTAAATATTGTTTGATAAGAGCGGTAGAGGATTTTTCTCCATTAGTATTTACTTGGTCAATAAGATGAATTTTAGGGTTTTACAGACCACAAGTGGCACACCTTTTATTGGTTACCATGTTCAAACCTTCAAAGAAAGATGGGGATTTGGACTCCTTTACATTTTTATGTGACATAGGGCAAGATTCGGACATGAGAGGAGACTCGCAAATCATGTGGTTATAAGTTTGACATTGAAAACAAGTATTAGGTAAGTTAATATAAAGAATGCATTGAGAAAATGGGTATCTCCAACTTAAATATCAATGGTGTCTTTTAGGTCTTTGGATAAATCCACCTCAATAAAAACACACTTTTGAGGGAGAAATTGAAAAATTTGGGTTGTTCAAGATAAATAAGTCGACCCAAGGGTTTGATCAAGTGTTCGAAAAATCCCCACAAGGGGAGAGGTAACCCAAGAAATTCCACCCATATTGGGATTTTAAGTTGGCTTGTTTGGAAACTTGGAAATCCTTGGTCTAGTGAGAAAACACCACTAGTGTGTTTCAAATAAACTAGGGGCCATGGTTGACAATGGCTTTGCAATGCTCAACGTTATTGAAATGAAACAAGAAAAACCCTTGGTGAGGTTTTGCACTCCCTCGATTTTGATACCATGGTGTTTCCAATGGTTGTGAACTCATTGTTTAAATGGGATTTTAGGGGTACTCGACAAAAAAACCCAAAAAGGGAGAATGATTCAAGTAAGCTACAAGAATTATCAAATTGAGGTAAATTAGTCACAAAATCGGAAAAGGATTCTCATAATCAAAAGGGTTACTATACGTACCCAAAATTGTATGTACTACACTGTCGGAAAGAGGTTACGGAAACCCCAATGATGATTCAAATCTCTTCACAAGGTGTTCAGAATCCAGAAAGTGTGCTAAGTATACATTTACATCCTAAAATACCTTATCCAACCTTTGCATGCTTTGTTCTAACTCCTTTCCTCTTTTTCCTTGCATTTTGGTCTTTAGTGATAGGACCGCCGCCCCGCACAGGCGGCGGTCTTGTGATGCCGCCTAGGGCGGGGTGGTGGTCATTCCCGCATTTTCCGAAGCTTCGACTCACTCGTCGATGTGAAAAATCAAGTTGTGCTTGTAAATCTCAACCGCTTCTGCTTTGTTTAGAGTTTCCAACCACTTTGTGATAGTAATTCTCCATTTTAAATGATAGAGCATGGAAATTTGGACTTGCCTTCTAGTGAGTAAGAAAACTATAAATACTGAGCTTGTTTACAAGCAAATGGCCCCTCTCTCTCTATGATTTATCATTCGGTGTGTTTGAAAGCTCCTCAACAAGTCTCAACAGGTCTAGATTTTGTATAAGTTCTCAGCCTCTCAGTTCAAGGCTCCTCTCCTTCTTTTTGATTTAGAGATCAATTGATCTCTCTAGTTTCATCTTGTTCCATTGTTGTTCTCAAAACAACTAGCTTAGCATAAAACAATTTTAGTTCTAGATTAAGTTCATTTGAGAATCTTAATTCTACCTAGAGTTTTAGGTTGTCATTTTGTCACAGGAAGTATAGGTCCTAGAGTTTTGGTGTGTTTGTGTTGTATCCCTGTAACAATCCTATTGAGAATCACATAGCCAAGTTCTATTCTCTTGCAATATGCCTCTCCTACTTGCATTCCGTTCGGTTTACGTCGAAACGCCACTTTGTTTGAATATCTTCTCCTACTGCCGCCACATTCCCACTTTTCTGGATTCACGAGAACACGTAGGAATGAAGAGATCACACTAAGGGGACAAGCTACAATACAACTAGATTTTCCTCTATTTTGTAAACTCCAGGTTTGAATTGTCAAAGTTGTAATTACAATATATCAAATAGAATAGCAAATTATTTCATTTCAGTTAATCTTGCTTTCAACATTACCAGGGAAGCTATGGGGAATAATAGTTTCTGAGAAGCTATGATTTGTTCCTCACTTCTGAGGTAAGATTAAAGGTCTTTCAATTAAATTAGTTAGTTGTTTATATTCAGGATCAATTCACAAGTGCACATGAAAATAGCTACATCTGGCTACCTTGCTTGTTATAGTTCCATTCTTAGATTAATTGCTTGTTATCTAAATTTATTAGATTAGTTGCTCTTTAATTTCATTCAAATTCATGTCTTTGAAAATACAAAAAGAACAAGCATAACGTAGATTTATTTTCATAATTAGTTTACTTTATTCAGTTAAATCTAGTTATTTCTTGCATGACAATTACGGGACCTAGAGAGCCCAGGGATTACATATTCGAACCAGTAATACCTCAGCCAAATCTCCTCACGAAATTAGCAGATATAGATCAAGGTCTTAGAATTCACGTCTTCCAAACAAAAAAAACCCACAAATAATCAGTGAGCAATTGAGAGAATTAAACATTGAAGACGACAAAGCATATTAATTTGGTTAAACAACCTAACTATAGATTACCTTGATAGGATATCCACATGACCATACAAGAACCTGAAAGAGAGAAAACATTTGGTTGTGATCCGTTAGTTCAAGAACTGACGCATGAGATCTTATCATTGATATAGACACGAGGCTTACACATATAAGTTGTTAGAACACTTGTAAGATATTCAGAGAAGATCGTACAACTCTTGGTATTAAATGTAGAGGCTGAAAAAAGCTTACGACTACTAGATAGTCAAAAGAAGAGATTGATTCTTCACATGACCATAAAAGGTCCACAACAACCACGAACTCACGGTTGTGATCCCTAGGTCCCACAACCCAACGAGCCTGCTAATCAATCAAACATTGACACCAGTTTACGTACACTGGTATTTAGATCCTCACCACTCCCACCGGATATCATCACACAGTTTTCCGTGTTGAATGTAGAAGCCGATCAGGCTAAGATTTTCTGGGTTAGACCAGAAAACCACCCATAGTTCCTACAAATCCATTACACCTATCGCTACCACTTTCATGACCTTGTCTGGAAATATACATGAGGTACTGTAGGTCATTTTCCACATGTCCAACAACCAATAAATAGGATCTCGATGAGAGCTCGACATTGATTGGAGCCTCCAAGTAGCTATCATATATGATCAATCCATTGTCCCATTTCAAGTTAGGAGAGAATTCCTTGCCTTAGATTCGAAAATTCTAGTGTTGCGTGTCGAAGATATAAGATTTCCCAACTAGTTTTTTCACATCCACAAATATTTCATTTCCACCGCTGTCTCAAAGACGACCTTGGGAGGTCGGGTACGAAGAAAGGCTACTTATCGATTCTCATGCTCGCCTATCACATTTCTATCGTACGCTTACCTCATCGAAGACCTTGGGGATGCATTTCATCACCTTCTTTGGAGCCATGGGAGCCAAGAATTCTCGTGAATAAAACCTATATCAATAGATGCGAGGTGGTGAGAGGGGAGCCTTAATTAACTCTTCATTTATTTACAAACTTCCTTACCCAAGTTATTTTGGGTTGTTATAATGAATTGTAAATGTTAATCCTTATTTTAATAATAATTATTTGAAAATATATAGATATAAATATATATGTCAAAAATTAATCATAATACATTAAGTAAAATTTAATTTCAATATCTTAATTAAACTATGTTTAGTAAATAATGATTATTAATCAAGGTTCAAATGCATCCTTTTAAGTGAAAGTCCAACACTTTTTTGGTACCACTTGTACCTTACCTCCTTATGTATCATTGAAGTTAAAATATTTTGATTTTGAGTTGGCGAGTTCAAATGCAAGCCACACAATACTAGGCTATAATATAGGAACATATTTTCCATCGCTTCTTGTACCCTAGGGCCTACACACCTAGGAATAATTCAAGTGGAAATATTTTCATCTTGAATTGGTGAGACTTGTGGCTCAAATTTAGGCCATGTAATAGTAGGGGAATGGAGATTTTGGTAGTTCAAATGGAACACTTGAAGAGGCTTGATGTCAAAGAGTTTTGGATGGAGTAGAGAAAATAATTTTAACACTTAAAAACACCAAAAATAACAAACAACTCATGCTCTATTGAAAGGCTTCTCTGCTACCTATACTTGGAGAAAGTGTTTGCCTTGCCCACATTAAAAGTTTGCTTTAGCCTTCTACAAATTTAAATTCAAACTTATTAATAAAAACTATAAAGCAAGGGTTTCAGAGAAAACCCCTTCATTGTTAAAACTATTTTATTTTATTAAAAAATATGTGAAAAATTAATTTTATCTAATAAAATCTAAACTTTGACATACAATATTTGAAAAATACATAATATTAAAAGTTTTTTTAAAATTTTTAAAAAGATAATAAATAGAATTATGGATATTTTATGGAAAAAAATTGTGACTTTCTTAATTATGGCATTAAAAATAACGTGTAATTTTAAAGTACAAATAATAATATAACTTAATAATATAAATGACTTATCCTAATTAATTTCATTAGAGATATTTTTCCACTTGTTTACTTTTTATTTATTTTTAAATATTTTAGTTTTAAAAGTATTTTAACGCATATAGATTTTTTCCAAATTAACATTGAGTATTTATACAATTCAATATAATAAAATGATGATGATAGATTTAAACATCTTTAATCTAAATTTGATCTATAATACCATTTAAGTGTACAATTTAATTTGTATTTTAATTTTATTAGACAATGTATAATTAAAGTTTTATATATTATTAATATTGTTCATCCTTTGTGACTATTCTTTATATTATACTACTTTACATTTTAAAATATTAATTCTAAACAATCAAATTTTTTTGAGTTCAATTTACAATGTACAATTGATTTTTTTGTTTTATTTCAATGTCCTTTGTATGTTTCATGTATGATAATTATTCAAACGTGAAAGTGGTATTTTTCAAAGTGATCCACAATCAAAGATTGGGACCGTATAGGATCAAATGCACAAAGAAGACATTTTTATGGAGTAGTGAGATCCAAAAAACTCCCAAAAATAAAATAAAATTCATTCATGCATGCATAATCCAATTAAAAAATATGCATTGGAGGTTACATTATATAGTGAGAAATTAGGTCACCCAAAGGTAACTAATTCAACTCAAAATTAAAAATGAGTTAAATTCCCTAATTGATAAGAATACAAAAATAAAATGTCGAGAAACAAAAATGAATAATCATACAAAATTTCCCAAGAAATTGAGAAAGGGGTCATATTTCATGGATCCAATAAATGGATTTACGGAATAAAGGCATTTGGTGATACCCGTGCATGGGTAAACATTTAGTGAAGAATCGTTGATATAGTGAAAGTAGATTATTATTTATATCTACCGGAGGTGATGTAGGTATCCTATACCATTTCCCCCTTTTTGTTGTGTGTTTCCCCTTTCTTTTGTTTATTTGTGTTGTTTTTCTATAGGTTATGTCGGTAGCTTTGCTAGTTGTTCAGTATGGTGACTCTATGGCCCAACGGATAAGGTATTGGTTTGATAATCCATGAGATGCTTGATGTTCCTCATTACCCCTTATGGCTTAATGTACCTAAGCTATAGCCAGCTATTATCATGCTAAATGTCTAGCATGCAAAATAGAAATTTTTTGTCATGACCACTAAGCCTGCCTTTTGAAAACCTATCTTCCGGTCATTATGAACCCTTCATCTAGCCACCCATCAGTCACGTATCCCATTTAAGTCTTTTTCACTCTCATCCTAGATTAGAGAAAAGTACTAACATGGTTTTCAAGTGTTTTTAATGTGTGGGGAATAGATCTTCCAAGATGATTTCATGATTAAACTAAGTTCCGAGGTAGAATAGTGTTCTCTAAAGCACTAATTTGGCTATTTTTATTCATATTACAACACAAGGACATCCTATGGAAGTTGAAAGGGAATAATAAAGACATATATATGTTGTATAGGAGATAAATGATGTTGTCGTCATCCCCGAAAATGCGTGTTTTTTCGACTTATTTTTCAAAAATTTTGGTAAGATGCCTTATCCATGTCCTTGTGAAGGTCTATGAGAGAAGAAATGATTTCCAATAGTTAGTCATTTCATGAATTTTGAGTTTTGGGACTTTTTTTTATGTTTTGAGGGCATTTCGGGTGTTTATGTCTCTCATGTTCCACTTTCCATCGGGCTCTTAGTTAGACTATTCCCCACCTTTCCTGTATTGAACTACCTTTCCTTTGTGTTACGGAATTTTTGGATTTGTGATAAAATTTTGTCCCTTGTGCTTCGGTGCCATCAGTTCTTCGATTCCCGCATATCCCATAGCCCTCAAATTTTCCAAGTCCCCTTTGTTGTGTGGGTGTTTTGGCCTTACGGTGAGCTCGTGTCCCAATTTCCTACGGACCTCCAATGCGCCACTCTCCTGATTTACCCGAATTCCCTTTCCCTCTAGTCTCATGTGGAGTTTCATTCCTTCAAGTTCCAAATGTCCCAACTTCTCTTGGACCTCTACTCATTTTGGGTGTTTGTGTCCCTCATGTCCCTCATGGACTTGGGCCTCCTATGCTACTTTCTTCCACCATACCCACATTATATGGGAAGTTGGTCTATCTACCATGTCTCCAAAATATCCCAAGTCATTAAATTCCCGCATTAATTAATTCTTACCAACCTTCCTCAAACGAGGTTATATAAACATATGGGTTGTTCTCCCTTCATCGTTATAGTCTTAAATTAAGCCTTATGTACCCCGACCTAAGATTTTGGCCATAACATAGGTCACCCTCCATCATTTTCAAAATTTTGAAGTGTTTTCTGATCTAGTGAAGGGTGTCATTCTTTCAATAGTCAAAGGTAGATTTTCCATAGTCCTCTGCATGTTTTTCAAGGACAATTCTCCCCTTTGTCATACCATAATTTTAATCTTGAATTAGGTACCTTCTCATCTCTTATTCCTTGAATATTTTCCATCATTATGAAGGTTCATTATAAGGGCCACAAACATATTTCGTCCCTTGAAACCTCTGTACCTAATATAGGGGACACGAATGTACAACACTTGGATTTCAATGATTTTTGGGCACGAATCAATGATGTAAACCCACAGCTTATGGCATAACACATAAAATATTGTGGAATAGCACATGTAGGAGGATTCCTAGTCTCACCCAATGCGTAGACATAATTCTGGCATGTGCTTCTCACTTTGATCCGATACTAAGAGAAATACCGACTTCAGGATAAGTAATTACTAAATTAGATGTGGAGTGTATAAGGGCTGACCTCAAAATTCCAAATTTTGAAGACACCAATGTCCTTTCCATGAAAAAATCTTAGTACATGTTTTTGATCAAGAATCTAATAAATATAAGAACATGGTGGCCAAATCTGGTTTAAGGTCCCAAAGAAAGGAGCTTCTAGATTTCCCAAAGCTATGTACCGAAGTGATTTTAAAGAAGAGCTCTCTCTAACATCATCATTCTCTTATCCAGGATAATGGGGCTCCCCATAAGAAATGAATTTCATTATTAGATGTGTCCTTTCATCAACATCATATGTGAGGAAAAATAAATTTGGACTAGGGAGAAATCATTTGTGCTAACCTGAATGAATAATTGGCTAATGTACATAGGAATCATGCTTTCTACATGACTTCTTATCTAATGTACACTATTGGAGCATACAGAGAATGGTTGGGTCTTTCTCTAGATGAAGATAAAAATAATGCTCCAGTGTATGACTACTACACAAAGTTGACCCTAAAGAACAACAATCATCATTTTAGGAGAGTCAATGATGCTTTCACAATGTACATAGTTAGGATCCTGGAGGGTGATACAACTAGAAGATTCTTTGATGAGGCCATGCAGTAATATCCATTTATGGAGTTATTATATCAATTCAGAAAATTCTCCTATATTAGGTTGGCATGCTTTGAGGACTCTCCATACAAGCTTCCTATGTACGTATACTAATGACAAGATTGCCTTGGTAGAGATTTGGAGGAAGCTAGATAAGCTGCACAAAAACTTGCAAGGATAAGAAGATAGGAGGTATACAATTCCCAATCACTCTTGGTAATTATACTTGTAGGACTACTTTATATGCTCATAATATTGAGAAATAATGGCTTCTTTCAATTTCCATTTCTTTCATAAAAGGTCATGTTTTGATATCAAAGGTTTCATTAATAATAATGTAAGAATGGATTTCCATCACCTTCTTGATGTGGAGGACTATTGGGCATATTTCTCAGAAAATTATGAAGCAAGAAGAATTTTATGGTCTCCTTTTTTATAGAAAATCAAGAATTTTGGCATCTATAAGGTACCTGATGAGCCACAGGATGAAAATGAAGAGGTAGATCTCTTGAGTTTGATAGAACTATCAGAATAATCCTCTAGAAACTATTGATTGGTTTGAGAAGGAAAAGGATAACTTGCAAGAGATCATAAAGCCAGTCATTATTCAGAACTAAGGTATGGTTTGATAAGATAATGAGAGCTTACAGAAGCAACAAAGTTACATCCCCTTCTTAGGAAGCTTCCTCATCTTAGAAAGATGCCCCTACTTCCTACACTAGGATATCAACATAGACTACCTCTTCTCGTCCTAGAGTTCAACCTTGGTATATACTAAAAAGGGGAAGATTGAGAAGATGGAAAGGGTGCAAGAGGAAGATGAAGAGGAAGGTAAGCCCTTATCTCCTCCAAAGCAATCTGAAACAGTACTAGATATTGAAAAAATCGTTGATCTCTATGGTAATGAAGAAGAAGGAATTGGAGACCATGAGGAAAGAAACCTTGAAGGAGGCAACATAAAAAAGAGGAAGAAGAAGATGAAAAAAAAATTCTACTTCAAAATGCTGAGATAGTGGTCATTCCAAAATAATTTGTCAAAGAGACTCTAGTTAAGGAAGTTATATTTTCTAATGTTGGGACATCCATTTTGGAAGTATCAACTACACATACCTGCATTGGGGCATGTTGTTCCTTCTTCTATTTCTTCATTTACTTGGGTTCAACCATTTGTAGAGAGTAAGAAAAGGAAGACTCCATCCAAAATTGTTACCCCCAAATTTGATGCAGTGGCTGCTCTCTTGGGAACAAATCCAATTCCTCCTGCAAGAAAGTAAAAACCACTTCTAGATTGGAGTCTAATTCTCAAGGTCAATAATTTTGGATATTTTAAGCCTAAAGTGGATAAGAATGAGAAAGATTTGATGATGAGTGATTTGGAATTGAAAAGGATCCCTTTAGGAGAATCTACCCCTAAAAGTGAAGTACATAATTTGAAAGAAACAATGTCTAGGGTGATTAAGAGAGTAGAAAAAGGAAAGCAATCTCAAGAGCAACTTGAAGAGCATATACAAGTCCTCTTAGACTTCATCATATCCCTCCTAGCCAGTGATAAGGTAATTGATCCTAATCCTTTGAATGCAATGCCCCCTCCTGCTATTCTAACTAATGAGGAGGTCCAGTTATCAAAGAAATTCATAAACATGTTTCCTATGGGAAGGCAATGGAAGCAATGGTAGATGATATGCTAGTTTCAGGTCTAAATTTTATGGATGAAGCATATAAAGTATATGATAATATTTTCTCAAATCAAAAAGATTCACCACATTCATCACTAGTTTTGAAAAGGATCTCAAACTATGGGTAGATTGTATACATGATCTCGAACAGATAAATACAACTGATGAGAAGAATCTCATTGCAAATAAATTCTTTGATGATCTAAAGAACAATCTGTCCAAGAAATGGGTGCATAGTGTGGACTGGAAGATAAATATTCTTGAAGAGGAAATTGATGAGTTGAAGAATATGTTTCAAAGGGGCGAGGCTTTCAAGACCTATGTGCAAGATGAATTTAGAGACCTTCGCTGCCATTTTTTCAAAGAAGACTCTATCAGTAGAAACACAGTGCAAGATATCAAAGTTGAGTTCAAGAACCTCATCAAATAAAAATTGTTCAAGTCCAAGGATATAACCAAAGAAAAGGTGAAATAAATTTGTGCACTTTGGACTATAATCATTGAGGAAATCAAAGGTTTTTCACAAAATGGAGATTTTTGGAAGAAATGGAAGGTTGCTTAAACTTCTGGAAAAATGCCATTGCCAATACCACCATCCCAAGAGGCATGGAAATAGCTGGAGTATTGGTCAAATTCAGAAATCAAATATTGAAGAAAAAGACTGTGGTTGCTTCCTCTTCGAATGTCCCTTTAGCTAGTGCTTGAATCCTTCTTTTAAACTCTTTTATATTCTTAAAAGTTGGCAATATGTTAATGATGTATTTTTAATTAAGGCCAACTTGAGATAATTTTTATTAAGCATTAATGAGTCATTAAAAGAACATAAAATGAAGAGACTCAGTTTGTAACTACCCTAGTGGCTATAAAAGGCCTCACTTATTATTTTTAAGTTGTTGGATTTGGATGTCTTTGATGTAGAATAATTGAATTAACTATCAATACATATGAAGTTTTCTCTTTTCTTGAGTTCCATCTATTTTTTCTCTCTCTCTATCTAATTCATGTGGATCATTATATGTTTGAATAGGAAACTTTGTGTTCTCACAATTGATGTTATCTTTAGAACTTTGTGTCTATTGAATTGATTTCATGTAATATATTCAGATGTGTATGATTCAATCTTTACTTTTCATGCATGCATAAGTAAGATATCATTATGAGATCTATATATCTGAAAGTGTTCCTTCCTCCCTCTTCAATCATTAGTTCATCTACATTATTTTCTTCTGTATTGAAAATCTTATGAGATGGAGACATTTAAAACATCAAAATCCTCATTTAAATTGATAATTTGTATATTTGTAAATAAGTAGATTTTCTTTTTGTTTGTGTGTTCAATAAGGGAACCTCTCCCATAAAGAGGAGGGATTGTTGTCCCTAACTATGCTTGCACTAAGAACATATTTTACAACCAATAGTTTTTTTGGCACCCACCATGGGGCACGTTTTGTGCATCCCACAAAACAATTTCAATCAAAAAAACAACACATTTAGTGGATAGAATATATACATGAGGCCAGAGAGCACAAGGAATTTAAGATCTAGATTTTCAGTTATTGAACAACAAGGATTCGTTCAAACTCCAAAAGAAGGAATATCCACAAGATCCACTCCCTCTTATTAAAGATAGAGTTGTAGAGAACATTGATTTCCAAACACAATCAAGCCCTAACATCCATGCTTTAGTGTTGGATGGAGTTACAGTCCTTTTGCAAACCATTCTTTCCTAGAATGGCAACACCTTTGCCTTGGGGACAACGGTTGGACCTTTGGCTCTTTCCTCAACCATTGCATGATCTACCCAAAGGAAATAGAAAGAATTTCCCAAAATTTAGAGGTGATGGAAAAGTGTGAACCCATGAACACACATTACTACATTCATTATGGCATGTGGAGTACTTAGAGTTGAGCATGAAGATGTTTTTGTTAGATTTTTGTGGAGACACTACAGACAATGTTGATGATTGGTTCTATCATCTCCCAATGATGGTATGTATCACTAATGGACTACCATGAGAACTCAGTTTGAAAATTGGTTCAAACTGTGAGGAGATGTGCATGCTCTCCTTTATTCAAATTTCTCAGATAAAGAAAGAACCATATGAGCCCATGCGAGAGTTTGTGGCAAATTTAACAAATTGGTAAATAAAATTCTAGTAGCCACTCGTCCATCATGTCAATTAAATTCAAAAATTTTTCTTCCTAAATGCACAATTACCATAAGTAAGTTATGCATTTGAGAAGATTCTAATATTTCTACCTTAGATGTTGATCAACATTTGGCCATAAGTGTTGAGATGATTTGATAATGTCTAGAAAGATTAAAAAAAAACCTTTTAAGGCTAAAACTTCTCCTTTAGGAACCAATTCTGATCAATTAGTAGTGCAAAAATTGGAAAATGATCTTATAGCTATTAAAAAGTAATTAGCTCAAAATATCCTTACAAAGATATCCTAAGGAATAATTTTCAGCCTTGAAATCATTTTCCCCCTACTCATCCTAAACTAGCAATTGAAGGACCACCTCTCAAAGTTCCAGTCAATGCAACATGTGAAGTTCAGGAACTAGAGATGAAGTTGAAGCTGAAGAATATGAGGATCCTGAAGATGAAATTTATGAGTGTAAGAAGAAGAAAATGATTCTCAAGTTAATTTCCTCACCACTGAAGAAGGATTTGATGATGATGAGGATGATTATGATGAGGTAGTGGTAGATATGAATGAACATCGAATCATATGTTGTCATGACTAGAGAAAAAATGAACAAGAAGAAATAAGTGGTCCAGCCCATGAAAAAAGTCCAAGGAAGTTCTCGATTACCATTCTATTTGTTGCAAAAATGAGGAGCTCCTATCCCCACCACTTCCACCCAAAAGGTAAGCAATGTTAATGCTCCTCTCTACTTCCTCTTCTGTACCTAAAGCCAATGTAGCTTGAACTCCTATGTCCAAAACAACCCCAAATGTCAAAGCTGATAGGCCTAAGTTTTCCACCTCTCTAGTGTAGATGCCCATCTACCTCAGATATTTTGACATAATTGATCATATCAAGAAAACCAAGATCAAAATTTCTAAAGGTTGAGTTCTATCAGACACACCCTGATGCCTTTTCCAAGTTGTCAAATTTGTCAAATCCAAACCCAATCCTTCACCTACCACTTCTAAAGGCCTATTTCCTACTCCCACCTCTTCACCTCAAAAAAATTTTATGGTCACAACACCTTCTATAACTGAAAATATTGAGCCCTTCTATGTCACATTGCTTATAGCTGGTCATAGGCTTAGTAATTGTGTTATTGATTCAGGAGCATTAGACAATGTGATGCTGCTAAATTTACCCATGCTTTAGGCTTGAATTTGAACACCACATTTGGTTCATGTTATTCTATGGAAAGTAAGGAGGTTCCATTGGTAGGAAGGATCAAAGATGCACAAGTAGCCTTTGTTGCTTTCCCAGAGAAAAGGGTCAAAGCTACCATTTTAGTAGCAGACATTCCTCCATCCTATGGTATGTTGCTAAGTAGAAATTTTGCTAAAAGAAGTGGGAGGAGAAATTCAAATGGATTGGTCACATGCTCTCATCTCGGTTAATGGGAAGATGAAAAAGATGTTACTGAAAGAAAAACTGAGTATATTGTGCAAAAAATTGATGACCCTAAAGCACAAATTCTCTACAAAGACATTGGTCATGGTAATTACATGATCATGTCAGAAGATGAGATGAAGGCTCCTAAGGGTGTGATAAATGATCCTAACGGTGTTTGGATTCTTGAATTTGATGGTAGTTTCTCTTCATTGGTTCTAGAGCAGGTGTGGTTCTGTTTCTCTTGTAAAAGAAATCTTACCCTTTCTCTTATAAGCTTCAATTTGAAAATACAAATAATACAACAAAATATGAAGCTCTTCTTTTAGGTTTGGAAATGGAAAGAGAAATGGGAATTAAGAATATTTGTGCATGGGAGATGTAAAACTCATTTTGTCAAACAAGTAAGATGGGGTTTTAAGGTAAAAAAGGCTAAAGCATTATAGAAATCTTGTGTGGATTCAATTGAATTATTAGATGCCTTTTCTATTGAAGTATGCCTAGAGAAAAGAACACTAGAGTAGATGCCTTAGCTTGTATCATAGGGTCCTTGCTAATCCCTCATCTTGACTTTTCCCAAGAAAATTTACAATTGAGATGATACATAGGCCAAGTGTGCCGAGATAATGTGAACAATTGGAAAGTATTTAATGATGATCAACATTTTCTCTCTTTCCTTGAGCTTCAAGATAATTTCAGTTAGTTGTACTTTGAAGGAAGTGAGGCTACCCTCATGAGTCCATGTCATCTGCTATGGCTGAAGGAGTCGAAGAAGAATCTGATAAGGATGGTTGTATAAGATTAAAAGGTAACAAGATACCCAAAGGATTGGTAAGCCTAGAGGATTTTTTTGACAAACATGATAGGTATATCAAGTCAAAGATATCACATGGAGTTCATCAATCGATAGAGTATGAAAAGATCAACATTGGGAGTGAGGAAGAACCCAAGCTTGTTAATATTGGAAAATGTTGCACTCGAGAGAAAGGAATAAGATGGTAGACTTATTAAAAGATATGTTGATGTGCTTGCTTATTCATATGATGATTTGAAATCTTTCAAACTAAGGGAAATGCAAATTACATTCCTTTAAAGCCAGGATTAAGCCTTTCCCATAAAAACAAAGGCAATATAACCCCAAGATTACAGATACAATTCATCAAGAGATTCAAAATTTATTGAAGGCTAAGATAATTTTTCCCATCCATCATTCATCCTGGGTAGCCAACATTTTGCCAGTAAGGAAAAAGAGTGGAGAAATTTGAATTTGTGTGGATTTTAGAAATTTGAATCAGGATTCCCTTAAGGATAATTATCCACTCCCCATGATGGATCAAATCCTGCAAGTTGTCACTGGCTCAAAATGTTATCTATGTTGGATGGTTTCTCGAGGGTATAATCAGATTGAAGTTGATATCCTAGATCAACACAAGACAACCTTCACAACTCCATGGGGTAATTTTTCTTATAAGAGGATGTCATTCGGTCTTATCAATGTTGGTGCCACTTTTCAATGGGAAATGGATTTGGCCTTTGGTGGCCTAAAGGAAAATGCATTGTTATATATCTTGATGACTTGACTATTTTCTTATAAAAAGAGGGAGACCATTTCAAACATCTTGAAGTTGTTCTCTAGAAGTGTAGGGAGCACAAGATATCCTTGAACTCAAGAAATCTATCTTTGGTGTTATGAAGGAAAATTTCTTGGACACATTGTTTCCAAATAAGGGACCAAGATAGATCTAGAGAGAGTCCAGGCTATTCAATAGATTCCCTCTCCCCAAGAGAAAAAAGGTGTGCACTCTTTCTTTGGAAAAATAAATTTTCTAAGGATATTTATCCTTGATTTTACAGAATTAACTATGAGTATAGCTCAGATGATGAAAGGAAAACAATCCTTTTGCTGGACACTGGAAGGGAAGGAGGATTTTGAAAATTTCAAGAAATAAATTGCCAGAACCCCATTCTTACTTGCCTTAACTTTGAAAAGGATTTCATAATCTATTGTTATGCCACTAAGAATACTTTGGTAGCCATTCTGACACGAAAATCCTGAAGGATGTGAACTTCCCATTTCTTTCATGAGTTATGTTTTGAAATATCATGAATTAAATATACACAAATGGAGAAGCATGCTTTTGTTGTAGTTAAGGTAGCAATCAAGCAATTCTACTTCTATATCCTCAATTCTCACTCAATTGTCTTTGTGCCTGATACAATTGTTAAATCAATTCTCACACAACAAGAGTTTGGGACTAAAAGAGGAAATTGGGTGGAAAAAGTACAAGAGTATGATATGGATTAGGACAACCAAGTTGTTCCAAGGCAAGGGACTATGTGAATTGATTGCTAAAAGTGCCAAAGGTGACCCACCCAAAGAAGATGCTAATATCCCATTGTCCTTTTTCTCAGTTCAAATGATGAATGGTATGTTGATATTGCTCACTTTCTGACATATGGAGAATGTCTACCTCATTTGAGTGCTAAGGAAAAGAGATCCATTAAACTAAGATCTGCACAATATGTGCTCTGGGACAATTCCTTATTCAAAGAGGGATTGATGAAAAGATTTCTCAAGTGTGTGGATAAAGAGAAACAAAGAGGTTGCTCAAAGTATTTCATGATCAAGCTTGTGGAGGACATTTTTCATCTTCTTGTGACTACTCATAAAATCCTTCATGTAGGATATTACTAGCCAACATTGTTCCGAAATGCAACTAAATGGGTGATAAAGTGTGAGGCTTGCCAAAATTTTGTGGGAAAACCCAAGCTAGTCACCTTACCACTTAAACCAATAGTAATTGAAGAAACCTTTCAGATAGTGGGTATTAGACTTTGTGGAAACCCTCAATCCCAATTCAAGTGCTAGGCATACACATGTTTTAACTACCACCCACTACTTCACAAAGTGGGTGGAAGCTATTCCTATTAAAAGTACAACTTTTGAAGTGGTATGTAATTTTATCAAAGAGAACATCTTGATCAGGTTTGGAGTACCAAACAAAATTATCACCAAAAATGCCCTAATTTCTCTTCTTATGAATTGATGGATTTATATTATGGGTATGGAATTTCCTTGCACATTATTTTGATTATTATCCTCAAGGGAATGGATATGTAGAATCAACAAACAAAAATTTGGTGACTATCATCCGAAAGATTTATGATGCTTTGGGAAGATAGAATCACACCTAAAAGAGCAATTGGGATGTCTCCATTTCAGGTGGTGTATGGAAAAGTCTCAATACTAGGTGATAGTGGAATTGCTAACCTTACAATTGATGAAAGCTATTAAGGATTCAAATTTCACCAGTGCCTTGGAGAAAAGAATCATGTACCTACAAAAGTTGGATGAGGACATGTTGCAGGTAGTAGATAAAATTGTTGCACATCAACAAAAGGTGAAACAAATTTTTGAGAAGAAAATGAGACCTAGATACTTTCAAGTTGGAGACATTGTCCTACTTTGGGACAAGAGGTGAGAACCTCGAGGAAGCCATGGTAAGTTTGATTCTCTCTGGCTGGGTCCTTTCAAAATTAGACACTTTTCTTGGTGAAAATTCATTTTATTTGAGCTATATGGATGGAACCTCTCTTCCATTTCCATATAGTGGGAAATATTTGAATTTTTTCAGTCCTAGGTGACTAGGTAGTCCTTTGTACAGTCTTGTATAGTCCCCATTTTTGTCTTTTCTATTTTGTGGTTCCTTGTTTTATGTGTGTGTGTGTCTTCTATATTACCCCATTCTTGACTCTATTTCCCAATGGTCTTGTCATGGTCTTTTCCCAGAGATTTAGGATCCTTTGTCCTTCCTTGTTCTCTTTTGTTCAAGTCAATTCATCCCCATAAATGAGCCAATTGTTGTCACCCTCACATAAATGTGTGTATTTTTGTCTTATTTTTCAAAAAAATTGGTAAGATGTATTTCACAATGTCCTTGTGAAGGTATATAAGGAAGAAATGATTTCCAATAGTTAGTCATTTCCTAAAATTTTGAGTTTTGGGACTTTTTTGTGTTTTGTGGGAATTTTAGGTGTTTGTGTCCCTCATGTCCCACTTTCCATTGGGCTCTCAGTTTAGCGATTCCCTACCTTCCCAATATTGAACTACATGTCTTTAGTGTTGTAGACATTTGTCCTTGCGATGAAACTTTTTCCCATGTGCTCCAGTGTCATTGGTTCCCCATATTCCCGCATTGGCCACAACCCTCAAATTTCTAAGTCCCCTTCATTGTGTAGGAATTTTGGCCTTATGGTGAACTCGTGTCCCAATGTCCCATAGACCTCTAGTGTGCCACTTGCATGATTTACTCAAATTTCACTACCTGCTAGTCTTGTGTGGAAGTTTTAGTCCTTCATGTCAAATTCCTCAATGTTCCGTGGACCTCTGCTTCCCCACCACCCTCACACACTTGCACTTCTCCTCACCGAGTCATTCATTTTGGTGTCCATCCCTCATTTCCCACATAAACTTAGACCTCTTGTTCCGCCATACTTCACTATCCTCGCATATGCCCGAATCGGTTTGCCTTCATGTTTCCAAAATATCCCAAGTCATTAAATTCCCTCATTAATTAATTCTTTCCAACCTTCCTCAAACGGGTTATATAAACAGATGGTTTGTTCACCCTTCACCGTCACAGTCTTAACTTAAGCCTTATGTACCCTGTCCTAAGCATTTAGCTATATCATAGGTGACCCTCCACCATTTTCAAAGTTTTGAAGTGTTTTTGATCCAGTGAAGGATGTCATTCTTTTAATAGTCAAAGGTTGGTTTTCCATAGCCCTCTGTGTTTTTCAAGGACAATTCTCCCCTATGCCCTATCGATTTTTTACTCTTGAAGTAGGTACCTTCTCATCTCTTATTCCTCAACTCTTTGCTATCATTATGAAGGTTCATTATAAGGGCCATGGACATCTTTCATCCCTTAAAACTCTTCACCTAATATAGGAGACACAAATGTACAAATATTGGATTTCAATAATTTTTGGGCACAAATCAATGATGTGAACCCATAGCTTGTGGTACAACACACCAAAGATTACAAAATAACACGTATGCGGAGGATTCCCATCTTGTCCAATGCGTAGACACAATTTTGGTGTGCTTCTCACTTTGATCCTGATACAAGAGAAATTACCCACTCTCAAGGATAGGTAATTGGCAAATTAGACGTGGAGTGTATAAGGGATGCCCTTGGAATTCCAGTATTTGAAGATGCCAATGTCCTTTCCATAGTGCAAAGCTCAGTACCTATTTGATTAAGAATATGATAAATATAAGAACATGGTAGCTAAATCTTGGTTTAAGGTCCCAAAGAAAGGATCTTCTAGATTTCCCAAAACTATGTACCAAAGTGATTTTAAAGAAGATCTTTCGACATCATCATTATCTTATCTAGGATAATGGGGCTCCCTGTAAGAAATGAATTTCATTATTGGATGTGTCCTTTCATCAACATCATATGTGAGGGAAAACAGAATTTGGACTAGGAGAAATCATTTGTGCTAACTTGACTAAACAGTTGGCTAATGTACATAGGACTCATGCTTTCTACATGACTTCTTATCTAATGTACATTATTGGAGCATACAGGGAATGGTTGGGTCTTTCTCCAGATGAAGATAAAAAGGATGCTCCAGTGTATGAATACTACACAAAGTTGACCTTGAAGAACAAAAATCATCATTTTAGGGATTCAATGATGCTTTCACAATATACATAGTTCAGATTCCTGAGGGTGATACAACTAGAAGATTCTCTGATGAGGCCATGCAGTTAATATCCATTTATGGCAGTTATTATATTCAATTCAGAAAATTATCCTATATTAGGTTGGCATGCTTTGAGGACTCTCCATACAAGCTTCCTATGTATTGCAGTGACAAGATTGCCTTGGTAGAGATTTGCAGGCAGCTAGATAAGTTGCATAAAACTTGTAAGGATAAGAAGATAGGAGGTATACAATTCCAAATCACTCTTGGCAATTATACTTGTAAGGAATGCTTTAGATTCTCAAAATATTGAGAGTAACAATGGCTTCTTTCAATTTCCATTTCTTTTAAAAAAGGTCATGTTTTGATATCAAATGTTTCATTGATAACAATGTAAGAATGGCTTTCCATCACCTTCCTGATGTGGAGGACTACTGGGTAGATTGCTTAGAAAATTATGAAGCAAGGAGAAGATTCTATGGTCACCTTTCTTTACAAAAAATCAAATATTTTGGCATCTATAAGGTACCTAATGAGCTACAAGATGATAATGAAGAGCTAAAATCTCTTGAGTTTGATAGAACTATCAAGCATACTCCTCTGAAACTATTGATTGGTTTGAGAAGGAAAAGGAAAACTTGCAAGAGATCATAAAGCCAATCATATTCAGAACTAAGGTCTGGTTTGATAAGAGAATGAGAGCTTACAGAAGTAACAAAGTTACATCCCCTTCTCAAGAAGCTTCCTCATCTCGAAAGAGGCCCCTACTCCTACACCTGGGATATCAACTCAGACTGCCTCTTCCCCTCTTGAAGTTCCAACCTTGGTATATACCAAAAAGGGGAAGATTGAAAAGATGGAAATGGTGTAAGAGGAAACTGAAGAGGAAGGTAAACCCTTATCTCCTCTAGTATCTTATTGAGAAAATTGTTGATCTTTGTGGTGATGAAGAAGAAGGAACTGGAGATCATGAAGAAAGCAACCTTGAAGGAGGCAACATAGAAAAAGAGGAAGAAGAAGATGATAAAAAAAGAGTCATACTTCAAAAACTGAGACAGTGGTCATTCTAGAAGCATCTGTCAAAGAGTCTCTGGTTGTGGAGGTGCTTGTTTCTAATGTTGGGACATCTATTTTGGAGGTATCAGCTACATAGACCTTAGGGTCAATGAGTACTCTAACATTGGGGCCAGTTGTTTCTTCTTCTTCCATTTCTTCATTTACTTGGGTTCAACCATTTGTAGACAATAAGAAAAGGAAGACTCCATCTAAAATTTTTGCCCCAAATTTGATGCAGTGGTTTCTCTCCTAGAACAACTCCAATTCCTCCTTCCAAGAAAGCAAAAACCACTTCTAGATTGGTGTTGATTCTCAAGGTCAACAATTTTTGAGATTGCTAAGCCTAAAGTGGATAAGAATGAGAAATATTTGATGATGAGTGATTTGGAATTGACAAGGATCCCTTTGGGAGAATCTACTCCTAAAAGTGAAGTACACAATTTGAAAGAAATAATGTCTAGGGTGATTGAGAGAGTAGAAAAAGAAAGCATAGTCTCAAGAGCAGCTTGAAGAGCATATACAAGTTCTCTCACACTTCATTAGATCCCTCCTAGCTAGTGATAAGGTAATTGATCCTAATCATCTAAATGTAATTCCCCTCTTACTCTTTCTAACCAATGAGGAGGTCCAGTTATCAAAGACATTCATAAACATGCTGTCTATGGGAAGGCAATGGAAGCAATGGTAGATGATATGCTAGTTTCAGGTCTGAATTTTATGGATGAAGCATATAAAGTATATGATAATATTTTCTCAATTCAGAAAATATTCACCATATTCATCACTGGTTTTGAAAAGGAGCTCAAACTATGGGTAGATTGTATACAAGATCTCAGACAGATAAATACAACTGATGAGCAAACTCTCATTGCAAATAAAGTCTTTGATGATCCAAAGAACAATCTGTCTAAGAAATGGGTGCATAGTGTGGACTGGAAGATAAAGATTCTTGAAGAGGCATTTGATGAGTTGAGAAATATGTTTCAAAGGGTTGAGGCTTTTAAGACCTGTGTGCAAGATGAATTCGAGACCTTCGCTACCAATTTTTCAAAGAAGATTTTGTCAGTAGAAACACAATGCAATATATCAAATTTGAGTTCAAGAACCTCATCAAAAAAAATGTTCAAGTCCGAAGATATAACCAAAGAAAAGGTGAAAGAAATTTGTGCACTTTAGACTATAATCATTTAGGCAATCAAAGGTTTTTCATAGAATGGATATTTTTGGGAAGAAATGGAAGGTTGCTTAAACTTTGGACAAATGCCATTGCCAATACCACCATCCCAAGAGGCATGGAAATAGCTGGAGTATTGGTCAAATTTAGAAATCAGATATTGAAGAAAAGAAATGGTTGCTTCCTCTTCGAATGTCCCTTCAACTAGTGCTTGAGTCCTTCTTTTAAAAACTCTTTTATATTCTTAAAAGTTGGCAATATGTTAATGATGTATTTTGTAATTAAGGCCAACTTGAGATACTTTTTGATTAAGCATTAATGAGTCATTAAAAGAAGAGAAACTGAAAAGACTCGTTTTGTAACTGACCAAGTGGCTATTAAAATCTCACTTCTTATTTTGAGTGTTATTGGATTTTGATGTATTTAATGTAGAAGCACTTAATTGGCTATCAATATAGAAGAAATTTCTATCTTTTCTTGAGTTCTATCTATTTCTTTTCTCTCTATCTCTGATTGATATGGATCATTATATGTTTGAATAGGAAACTTTGTGTTCTCACAGTTGATGTTATCTTTAGAACTTTGTTTATTGAATTGATGTCCTATATTTAGATGTGTATGATTCAATCTTTACTTTTCATGCATGCATAAGTAAGATATCATTCTGAGATCTATATATTTCAAAACCAAAATATATTATTTGAGGTGGTTTTTAGAAAATATATGTATATATTTTATGTCGTGAACAAGCTAAGAAAAGTTTGGGCCATTTTGGGCATGGGGAATGAAGGTTCCAACGGAGAAAGTCACTTTTAATGATAATTCTAGGAGTTTTGAGAGGAGTTAGAATCTCATCGATACTCAATGGAAATATCTTGGAATTATCCATAGGATGAAAACATCAAATTTGGTGAAAGACTTCAAAATATTTCGTGATATCTCAAATTGTTGTTTCTCCTTCATGCTAAAATGGTGAATTATTCCAAAAATAAAATTTCATGCTGAATCAAGTATTGAATTTTTTTGGAATGAACTTAGTGGATGATTTGGAGAACAAATCATATAATATTTCACCTCTTAAATCAACCTTTTCTCCCGAGATGGAAAAGGCAATCGGTGTGTTCTTATTTCGTGTTGGGATAATGATGTCAACATCATTTAAAGGCTTGGGTGAAATTTTTATGGCCATATATCCCATTTAAATTTTACCCAAGGTAAAAAGGGACATGGGGAAAAATAATTTTGCTCCCCATGTATGTTATGTTTTCTTCACGTAAAATGTTTGACTTAAGTGATTAGGTGAGAAAAATGTAAAAATAAACCAATTTCTCATGATGAAATCCCCTCGGTGCATTTTTGGAGCATGTTGTGTCCCCTTGGATTTAACCCAATGTTATATGGGATATGGGTGACATAAAAGTGTTCCCCCTTCCTTTTACAAGTTTTCATAACTTTAAAAGATCAACTTCAAGTGTTGCGAGTGTTAAAGGTGCAAGCTCAAGTCTAGTAAAATATTCCCCCATCCTCATGTTCCTAGGACCTCAAGAGACATTTTGTGTCCGCTTAGAATTTCCTCATGGTATAAAGGGACATGGGGGACAAAAAGTGCACTCCCATTAGGTCTTTCTCTCTGCTGACTTGTAAAACACCACTTTCACCCTTAGGAGCTCCCAAACTTGCATCTTACTCGAGACCACTTCTACCCCTCATGAGATGATGACATATGGCACATTTTTCAGATATTTGTGTCCCCTCACATTGAAGTAACAATAAAAGAGACATAAGGGACATGAAAATGCACTCATCTTCCTTTTATTCATCACTTAGACATATCAAGGATAAGATTACGAGTTCCTAAAATCCATTTTTAACACCATGCATCTCTTTCACACTGTACCACAAGTTAACACTTGGCATGATATGATTATAAGTAAATTTGGGAGCCCATATTGTCTCATTTTCCCCTTTTCACCTTTTTTAAGGGTGTAACTCCACATCGACTCCCATTTAACCCTTCTTGAGTCAAACACGAGTAAAGGTGTGCAAGTGAGATAAAAAAGCTTCATGTTCAAAAAATCCACCGTTTTTGAGTTGTAAATCTTCATCCCTCCCCCAAAATCTCACCGTCCTTATTATTATGCTACTAAAAATGTGTAAGATACCTCATATGATAAAAATGGAAAGTTGTTCATATCTCTCAAACCCCTTGTTCGACCCGCATGAGATTTTAATATTAGCTCCTCAAAACCAACTATAATATGATCCCACCCTTGCATCTAATGATGTTATAAATTATATTTAATTTGTAGAATTTTTTTATTTAAATAAAAATCCTAATTTTTAGATCTACTGACTTCTAGCGATTAAAATCCTTTAAAAATTGGAGTAAAGCATCCTTATAAAATAAGAAAACATTTGAGTACACTTTCATTCCATTCCGAAACTGGGAATACCAACTTATAAAAATATTAAGCCTTCTGAAGCCTCATAGTCTATAAATAGTAAGTAATGTAAATAGTTCATTCCCAAATTTCTCATTTCTCCTTACACATCAGGAAAACTCAAAAGTGTCAAATTGAGCAACTGGTGACTAATAATAGACTTCAACATTAAGGCTTACTAAAAATAGTAAGTATCAATATATTAGTTGAGAAAGAAGGATATCAAGATTCACATGTCAAGAAAGATCACCTGGATATGTTTGGAATAGTTGCAAAACATCATGATGAGTATACATACTCAAGATTTCACAATATGCACTTTTAGTATAATGTGGGAGAAATCCTTATATTTAAATGAGAAGGCCTTTTTCAACATATAATAGATAAAAAAGAAAAAATCTAATCATATTGAAGTTCTTTCCATTTAAAAAGGAGGAAATTTTTTCAAGAAGGTGAATTTTGAGGCCAAGAGGAGTAAGGTAGTGATCTCCATGTTCTAATTCCTACCTTATGATCAAAGAAGATAATCATGTTTCCATATCAATATAGATTACTTAGTAGTGTTTTTAACACTTATTAAATGTTTTGGAGTGTGTCCACATATCATAGAAAAGAGGGATATAATAACCAAAATGTTTTAGTTCAAGAGGAGGTCATAGGTAAAGAGTTTCAATTATAACATTCTCTCAAGATCCATCAAGAGCATGTTTTTCATCAACATAGGCTCCCCATCTACAGAATTTCACCTCTCCTTATTATTCTCTCTCATCCCCATTATATGTCTAACATTTTATTTTTCATTTGGAATTTACTTTTTCACTCTTTCATATTATTCACTTAAGTAGCCTTTTGTTGCATTATAAAATTTTTGTTGTCAAAAATAAGAAATGGAATTAATAATATTCCTAAGGAATTTGAAATGTCACAAGTGGTGGTGAGATAAAAATTAATCTCAAGGGGAGACAAAAATAGATTTTGTAAGATATAAATTGGAATGGACTCTTCATTCCAAAGGGTTATCAATTGTTGATTGTTAGTAGTTGTTGGATTTTACTACTAATTTAAGCAATAAAGCTATATTATTCTATTTGCTTGCCTATGTTATTCCATCCTGTCTATTTTATAACTTTTCAAGTATTATAATCTTGTAGAACTAAGAAGGGAATTTGTGTATTTGATTAATAAACTCATAGAAATTTTTTGTCTCTGATTGATTATTCTTACTATTGATTATATGGTTGTCTTCTTCTATTGATGTGGACCTAATATGGTTTCTGTTGGTGAGAATATTTTATTTCCAACTCCTGACATTAACCCTCTCTCTCTATTTATCCTAGTCCCTTTTACCTCACTCCAAACTAATTCCTCCCTTGTACACTATACAAGAATTTTTCCATAGGTTTAGTGGAGTATTCCTTTGTGATTCCTGGGCCTAACGGCCACCCCACAATTTATTTAGTACTTGCATTCAATAATGGGAGCCTTCCCATACCAAAGAATGAGGGGTTTATCCCATTGACCATTGGTGAAAACTAATAATTTTTCCTACGATAAATTATTTCACCAACAAGCCTTCTGTTTCAATATTTCATCCTTTTTATGTATGATAGTAAGAAACACATCTAAAATATTAAAAGATAATGAAATATTATTAAGACACTTAAAAAGTGAAATAATCATAATAAACTCACTTCTATTTTTGAGGATTTTGATAGTTTCATGCTTTCACTTGGAGAAGAGTGTGAGGATCGGATACTTCCTTCATGTGTTAAACCTACATAAAAATAAATCATTGGTGTGCTATATTTCAAAGTAAAGGAGACACTCGAGCCTTTTAATTTTACATTTATGGAGGAAGAAAGGGAAGGTGCAGAGCTAAGTATGAAAATATAGGTGTTTGTTAAGGATAAAGAAGATGAATATAAGTTGAAATAACATGAAAACACATTGTTGTCTAAATGTTTTGATATAGGATAAATGGTTGTCTTATCCTATTTTATATGGACCTAATCTTGTTGCTTTTTGTGAAAATATTCTAGTGCCTACTCACGACATTAACCCTCTCTCTCTATTTCTCCTTACCCCCTTTACCTCTCTCCAAACTAATTCCTCCCTTATACACCGTACAAGAAGTTTTCCATAGGTTTAATGGATTATTCCTATGTGATCCCCATCCTAATTTCCACCCCATAGTTTATTTAGGCTTCCCATTCAATAACAAAATCCTCCCCATACCTAAGAAGGAGGGCCACAACCCGGTTACCATTGGTGAAATACTATAATTTATCCCATGACATATTATTTCACAATTTTTTTAGCGACTCTACTGGGGAAGATTTAACCTTTTTTCACAATTAAAATATCTATGAAAATCCAAAAATATATATTCTAAAACCCATAAAATTTGGAAAAATAAAAAATACCAAAAATATTATCTGAATGTGCTAAATCCCTATTGAATCCCATTGAAAAATATGTGTTTTTTGGTTACATTCTTGTCTAACACTTTAAGTGACCTGGTAGAAAAAATATACACTCAAGCTAATCATACAAGTGGTGTTATTGATCCCACATTCTAAGAACAACAAAAAGATGATTTCAAACTTCATATTATCCAGGTACGAAGACAAGTTAGGGATAAATTTCTTCTAGAATTTGACCCTAACTTTCCTCTTGAAGATCCTATTGAAGAACAACTTGATATTCTTCCTCTAAAATAAGAAGAAGAAATGGATCCACCTGTGCCATGGGGACATACCACTAGTCCACTAGTTTTGTCTCCTCCATTACATGAACTACCACAAGGATCAAGGAAGAAATTTCCCAAGTTCTATTGAGATGGAAAGTAACATCTAGAAGATCATATCACATATTCATCACAACATATGGAATTATTGGAGTGGAACATGAAGATATTTTCGTGTGATTATTCATTGAGTCATTAATGAATGCCACTATGGAATGGTTTTAATACTTGCTGCCTTGTGCGATCACTAATTGGGATGACATGAAAAGTAAGTTTGAAGAAAGATCCAAGAATGTAGAATATTCCCATGCCCTCCTTTCTCAATTATCCTAGATGAAGAAATAAAACAAAGAGCCCATGAGGGAACTTGTGGAAAAATTCAACAAGATGGTTAGAAAAATTGCTACTAGTTCTCTTCTTCTTGAATATAATCAAAAGAGATTCTTCATAAATGCTAAATTACATGAAGTTGGGTTCATGTTGCAAAGAACTCAAAGGAATTTTTTGGATGATACTCAAGAACTTTCCATTAAAGTGGAAGAAAACCTTATCAAGTTAGGGAGGATCAAGAACTATTTAGTGAAGAATAAGATATAGAGTTTCAAATATGAAATTGATGACTGTTCATTGTAAAAATTGGTCAATGACTTGACTACATTGAAGAAGGAAATTTCTCAACATTCCTCGTACCAAAACCGAACACGAATCAAACTACTGGAGTACCTTGAAGGATTTCCTTGGAATCTCCATTGGTTAATGTAGTATTTGGAATCCATGAAGATGAATGAGAAGAAATTGTTGAATTGGAAATTAAAAGAGAAGAAGAATATGGATATGCAAGAATTGGGTATTTTGAATACTCACCTAAAGAATATCACAAATAATCAATGAATGATATGAATAGGTACTCTTGTATAGTATTCACCTATTCATAAATAGAGAAAGAAGCCTCTTCTCCCTCTGCCCAAGAAAAGCACTTGGATCTTCAAATAATAAATCTAAAAAAACAACAAAAGGAGTATCATTTTTTTACACTACCATGGGGTCAGCCAAGAATAATCCCAAGACTACCTCAAATAAAGCTCTATCTACCTATTTGAGTAAGTCTCTTTCATATCCCCATGTAAAATTAGTTTCAGATTTTGTTTATCCTAAGAATGAAAATTCTAGTCATGTTAAGGATACAATTGTTCGTAATGTGCCCACTACTTCATATTTTGACATCATTGACCATGTCAAGAAAGAAAAAATTTGATTTTCTTATTCTTTGTCCACAAGATCCAAAGCTATTTGATAAAATTTTCTAGTTTATCAAAAGAAGTTATTCAAATTTATGCTCCAAAAATTTCACTGCCAAATAACTACCTTCTCTCCTCATACAACTCCTCAAAATCATCTTGCTTCCACATCCTCCACTTTTATGAAGGTATAATGTTTTTATCTTAACTTTCTAGTCAATGGGTATAAATCAAATAATTATATTATGGACTCTATTTTCTTTAAAAATTTCATGCCTGAAAAATTTGCTAAAGCTCTTGGTCTCACCCTCACCCTCGACACTAGCCATTGTTACTCCATGGAAGCCAAGTTAAATATGCCCAAGTTTCATTTTCATATTTTTTTGACAATAAGATCATAATAAATAATAAAAATATAGGTGGCAAACATGTCAACTACGTATGGTATGTTGTTGAGATGGAGTTTTTGTCATGATGTTGGCAGAGATATATAGATAAATTGGCCATATGCCACTATACCCATCAATGGAAAGAAAAAGAAGCTCCTTCAAATAAGGACAACAATATACACAGTTCAAAAACCAAATGATCCAAGGGTAGACATCAAATTTCAAGATTTAATTTATGATTTTTTTGTAGCTTTAAAAGAAGATGTTGAGTTTCCCATGTTGATCCAGAAGAGTACCCTAGTGTGATGAAGCCAATTAAGAAATATCATGATAATCTGATGGAACAAAAATCTGAAAGTATGTACTTCCCATTTCATGTGAATATAGATACATGTTCTCTACTTTTTGGTGATGAAGGTCATGGAAATATTTACTTGCAATAAAGTAATCCCAAGGTGATGAGTAATATAAATCTTGAAGAAAAAGTGATATCAAATAACTTCTCAACATATGAGCTCCATATTTCCAATCATGTTTTCAAGGGAAAAAATGAATATTTATTCGATGAATATGGTTATGAATACGAATCCTTCTCTTTCCCATTAGGATATGAAGGACTTATCAATGAGGAACATATGAACAAGAATATGCCTAAATATTTCAAAGATGGATCTACTCAAGAAATATATGCCCCATTATGAAGATGAATTTCCAATCTTAAAATGACCAATATGGAGAAGATGATTTTAATTTTTCATATCTAACCTTGTGCTTATTCTCCTTCCAAGATGATGAAACACTCGCACATCGCATCATAATGAGAAGTAGATGAAAAGTGATATAATTTGTGTGAAGGATGTTTGTTTGAAGCAATTGAGAAACATGGAACATCAAGAGGCTTGTGAAAGTGTTCAAAATCTCAAAATATCTTATGTGAAATAGCCCATAGAAAACATAGTCATGAAGCATATAACAAATAAAGGTCAAATGTATATCGTATACCATAAGTGTTGGTGTGAGAATAATTTTTTTGCATGATCAAGACTCATTCTGTAACATCAATATAGAACCAGAAATTGGAATGAATTTTAAAATTGAAAAGAATACGGAAAGAAAATTTTAGAGAAATGAAGGAAATGAGCTAGCAGAGTGGACCCTCACTTCCAAGAACAATCATGTATTTTTTTGGAAATCCTAGGAATTGAGAGGGAAGTGAATAATTTCTTATTCAAATATTTTATAGACAAATCAATTTCCTTAACCTTGTTATGATGAAAACAAAAAATCATACACAAGTAATCAAGAAAATAACATACATAGAGATAACACAATTTAATGTGGGAAACCCTTTAAGGGAGAAAAACCACTGAAACCAAAGAACTAGCTTGGACTCAAATGTCCTATAATTTCTACAATGATTTCATTTTGAGCATCCACTCAAATTTTAGATGCAACTCCAAAATTAAGTCAAGATACCATTATACCTTCAGGAAGGTTCAACATGCATGGAAGATTCATCTCCCAACAATTAAACCAAGCTTCAATTTTATCTTCTTTAAGATACCACTTACAAGGAAGCTTCAACTCCCTGATTGTTAAGCATCCACTTAGACTTCTTCACAATATTTAGATCAATTTTCTTGTGTTTTATCCCATAAATGATCATGATATCTTCTTAAACTCAAATTATACTCTAGTAAGTATCCTTCATATTCTGAAATTACCCTCAAATATCTACACTTTGACATCTACAACTACTTGCAAAAATTCAGTCCATAATACACTGGATACATGCTTTGATTTCATAACATTGCTGCACTTAGAATTTCATATCCATAAAAAAACCTACATAATCACTTTAATATATTTAAAAACATCAAATCATACCTCTTTAAGGTATCTTGAACTACCAAAAATAGCTCTTGAACTTCTCACTTCAACTCGAATTGGAAGAGGAAAATGACATCATCTCAACCTGTCTTTATGAATTGATTACACATGACTACATGTGAGAAATTTGAAAAAAATTCTTGGAAGTTATAAGATTCATGTAGAACACAAACATATAACTAAATTCGTTTCACAACTAAATATATTCCTCTTACCCATCGACATCCGACTTTTGACCTCTCTTTTGTTACTTCCATGTAAGATTTTTGTCTTCTTCCTTCCTTGGCGAGTTCTCTTATCCTCTAGCTGATTCTTACTTAGGAGAAGTGTTCAAAGAATGCATGGGTGTTACAAAATTAATTCATTGTCTCTATAAGTTCTTGGTATGCTCCCTAACTCCCCATATCTCTTCAAACTTCATAGGGGCTTCAAACACATTCATGGAGGTTTAAAAATTACGTACATGTAGGTCCTTGAATTTTTTTAAAATATTAGTTTTAAAATATTATTCAAAGCTTGGATAAGATGTTGATTGGTCTCTAAATTACCTTAAAATTCTTATATGAGCTTAACCACTCTTATTAACTCAAAAAATATTGATTTGAACAAGCAACACTTAGATTTTCACACCAATGAAAAACAGTCCTAAAAACTGATTAGTTGGAGAATCAAACCTTATCATCAAGACACCTATCATACCTAAAAAGAAATATCTTGAATTATTATTTCTAGAAATACTCATTTATTCAAATAAATCAAGGGATAAGTCACTCAAAAAGTTTCATTTCTCAAACAGGTTTGAATGTGTTCTAGGATCTTAAAACTAGTTTTCAAATTCTTATGTTTAAACACCTTCAATGGAATCTCCAAGATCAAATAAAACTTTGAGAAGTTCAAGGACATCATAAAAAACTTGTAAAAGTATATTCATGGGCATAATTTTCTTGAATAAAAATTCATAGATATTGACATGTAGCACAAACTTCTTCACTAACTTAGAAGGGCAATTTTGGATCACTAAAATTCATGTATGCAAAAATTCATCAAGCCAAACCAAGAAATATCAGAATTCATATGGAACACCTTCATGCTATTTAAGACCAAAAACAATCACTTCATGATGTAATTTATCATGCATACTCTTCATACTTTCAGGTTTGGTTTCCCTTCCTCACATTCTCAAATGGTAGGAGCACAAAAATACATGAATCATCACGTTTATCCAAAGGAGTGGTTTATATATCTTCATGAACATTAATAACACACCCCCAACATCCTTCGAAAAAAATTGAGCATGGGTTCCTTTATAAAGTTTATCTATGCACTTTGAAATATTCACAAAATGAACTATTTATTAAGGGGCCCACCATGTGTCAAGAGCTACAATATCAATATAAATATGATCTAAGGAATTATATATAAGATAAAGTTGATAAAAAATAAAAACAATTCAATTTGGGAACCTAACTTAGAAAAATTCTTTATACCACTCTAAACTAGGTTTAGAAGGGTTTAAGTCAACTTCACTAAAATGAATAAAACTTTCTTATTTCTTATCCTTTTGGCATAAAATTTTATAAAACATATTTTTTATCACTATGATATTAAAAAATTTATCTTATGATTTATCTAAATGGGGCTCCATAATTTATTTTGAATGCTAAGAAAATAAAGTGCTATTTTAACATACCTAATTTAACTTGGTTTTGGTAAATTACAATATATTGCACAAACAATCTCCTCAAGTACTCAAATTTTTTCCAAAGCTTCATTAATACCTCCTAAATAATATAAAATGACTATTTTTTCATAAATGCACATTTAACTTCTTGTCCGATCTCATTTGTGTATGATAAACTTGCTTGGCTTGAAGGGAAGACATACCAATGACCCTAGCCAGATCTCTATGTGCTAACTTATGACCTAATGCTTCACCCGAGGACTCTTGGAAATATCTCTACAAACTTACCATGATTTCACGTGGTTGTTATGTCTTTTTTTTGATATCCTCACTCTATGTCCTTGACATCAAATTGGGCTAGTTTGCATCATAGCTTATCATGAATATCATGTTCTTCACCTTATAGCTACTTAAAAATGTCATATTATATGCTTCATTCCTCTACCATGCTTCACCGCCTGCCTCATTCCTTCACGTCACCTTTCTAGGTCAATTTTCTAGCAAGGTATAAGGATTAAACATCCTGACTAATCTAGTCGACTAATTCCACTCATGTTCCCCTTTATTCATCCTTCCGACTATGTTTCCACATCATATAAATTCTATAAAATTACTTTGTAATCATCATCGTGTGCTCTTACATAATCACTCTACCTGTACCTATCCCTAGCTACTCAAGAAGTCAATGCTTACTCAAGCGTTCTCAAGATTTTGAATTGTCCTACCTTTTATGACTCACTCCAAGCTCCTCTATCTCATGAATCCTTCTTTTTCATTAATACGGATTTTGATATCAACGAAAACTAAACATACACATTCCAAAAACTTTCCCAAGAAATTGAGAAAGGGGTCATATTTCATGGAATTGTTCAATTGATTTTTAGAACAAAGGAATTTATTGATACCCATGCATGGGAAAACTTTTAGTGAATAATAAATACCAAAGTTAAAGTAATTTCCCCACGTATATCATAGGTGATGTAGGTAAATATTTCATGTTTCCTTTTGTTGTATGTTTCCCCTTTTGGTTGTGTTTTTGTTATTTTTATCTTGGTTGTGTCGGTAGCTTTGTTGGTTGTTCAATATGGAGACTCCATGGCCCAACATATAAGGCATTGGTCCACTAATCCATGAGATACATGATGTTAATCATTACCCCTAAATTCTAATGTCTCAAAGTTATATGAAATTGTTGTCATGCTAAATGTATAGCATGTCAAATTAAAATTTTGTCCATGACAACCAAGCCATAATTTTAAAAACATATCTCTCGGTCATTGTGAATCCTTCCTTTAAGCACACCCATTAGATCACACATCCCCCTCCATGTCCTGTGTCACCCCGATTCTAGCTAACAAAAAGTTATAACATTGTTTTAAAATGTTTTTCATGTGTATGGGAATATATCCAAGATGGTTTCATGATTAAACTAAGTTCCAAGGTGGAATAGTGTTTTATAAAACACTAATTTGGCTCTTTTTAGCCATATTACAACATAAGGAAATCCTCCGTAAAATGATAGGGAGGAATTAAGAAATCTAGAAGTTATGAATGAGAGAAATGATGTTATCCAAGGTAGTTTAGGGAAAATCAGAGAGGTAATTGATGTCAGAACAAGTTAATCAAAGGCATGGGGAACAAAGGATCCAATGGATAAATTCACCTTGTTATTATCATTCTAGGAGTTTTTGGAGGAGTTATAAGCTCATCGTATACTCAATGGAAATCTATTGAATTATAAACATGATGGAAACATCAATTTCACACTAAAAGGGTGAATGGTACCAAAAATATAATTTCATGTTGAATAAAGTATTTAAAATTGTGGGAATGAACTTAGCGAATGATTTCGAGTCAAAATCATATATGATTCCACCTCTAAACTCTAACGATTACTTCCAGGGCATAAAAGGCAAGTTGTGTGTTATAATTTCATGTTGAGATGATGATGTCAACATCACCTAAAGGCTTAAGTGAAAATTTCAAGTCCATGTGTACCATTTCAATTTTTCCAAAGGTGAAAATGGACATGAAAACAAAAAGTGCGCTCTCCTATGCATGTTATGTTTTTATCACTTAAAACTTGTGACTTGAGTGGTTAGGTGAGCACAATGTAAAAATAGACCACTTTCTCATGATGAACTCCCCCTTGGCACATTTTGGAGCATGTTGTGTCCCCTTAGATTTACCCAACATAAAAGGGATATGGGTGACACGAAAGTGTTTCCCCCTTCCCTTTACAATTTTTGTCACTTAAAAACATCAACTTCAAGTGTTATGAGTGTTAGAGGTACAAGCTCAAGTCTAGTAAAATTTAGATCCATTCTCATGTTCCCTAGACCCCATGGAACATTTTGGAGCATTTTGTGTCCCCTTGAATGTCCCTATGGTGAAAAGTGACATGGGGGACACAAAATTGTGCTCCCCACGAGGTGTTTTTCTCTCCAACATGGAAAACATCACTTTCACCCCTAGGAGGTCCAAAATTTCATCTTTCTCAAGCCACTTCTCTCGTCCTCACGAGTTCATGACTCATTACACAATTTTTATCTATTGGTTTCCCCTAACATTGCACCAACAACAAAAGGGACATGGGGGATTAGAAATTGTGCTCATCTTCCTTCCATTTAGCCCCTAGACATATCAAGGAGTAGATTGTAGCCCCCAACATCCATTTTTAACACTCCGCACGATCCAAAACTCATGGATTTTGGACTTAAAGAATATAATAAAAATTATGCCATATGTAAATAATAAAACTATCTCTGGAAAGAGATCTATATTTCTCAAAAACTCAAGATATAAAGCTATATCCGAAAGGAGATGTCCGTCTTTACCTTGTGGGTTACATATGCTTATACACTATTTTTAGAAATATGAAAAGGCACCTAGAAGAATGTGGAAGGTCACCAGTCTTGAGGGAGATGAGGTGTTTCATCTTCCAAGAATTACATATGCAATAATTTCATGAAATTATTATTTTTAAAAATCACTACAAAAATTACATTTTGGGGCCTTTAGACATGAATCCTATTTAAAATCTTGACAAAGGTGAGATTAATCCTTGATAAAATCTAGTTTTACATCGATTCTCGAGTGTTTCTTCCTAAATGGAAGAGTTAAGTCATTAAGTACAATCTATGGTCCTTCACCATGAACATGAAAGTTGCATGATACATAGTGTTGAGCTCGTGCAACAAAAGGTCTTCCCCTAGATCCAAGAGTTGATTGGAAGTGATCCAAGGATAGTACAATAGGAATCATCACTAGAATTCAAGCTATCTCAAAGATCATGAAGACCAAATGAGGTAGGAAAGAACATGTAACTTCTCACTTTTTAGTGGTGTTTTTGGTAATCAATATGTAGAAGTTTCCTGAAAGAAAGTGGTAAAACCCATTGAGGATATGACTCGAGACAAACTATGAAATGACAAAAACATATTTGGGTCAAGAAACACATGAGGCTAATGCACATTTTTTCAAAGAGTGTGCTTCCCATTTTGTTTCCTAGAATGAGGAGTAGAAACGAAAAATTGAATAGGTTGGATGAGCACGTGTGAACCCTCACCGCTTATATCCATTTATTCATGGACCCCAGTGCAATCCCATCTATCCCTACCCAAGATATTACTCCAATTAATTGATTTGACCTGCAATACTAAAAAAGGATCAAGGACACACAATGTAGGGAAGGGCCAATGATCGATAAGATGACAAGATTCTTTAAATGAAAAAAACATCGTTTCCTAAGGTCATCTCATTTTTCAAGTTTTCTCTTGCCACCTCTATAAAAGTGAAGATGACTAAGGAGGAAATTGACAAAGAAAAGGAACATTGAGAAAAATATTTCCAGTAGTGTTAGAGATGATTGCTCTTGAATCTTTCGTATTGGTGGATAAAAATGTATCCACTTCCATAAGTAAGAAAATTTCCCCTATTTGGTCTCACACATGATTTCACGTTATGAAATGTTGAATGTGGTTATCTTTGAGCTTGCTTCTTGTGAGGAGCTCACATCAACGTTTTTGAAAGTTTAAGAAACGATGTGTAGGGGATTGATTTCTGTCCAATCGCTGAAAGATAATCATTGGAAGATATTCTACAACCATTTATGTAAGTTTTTAAGAAATAAGGGGGAGATCTATTCTTGTTCAATAGAGAAACTTTGATATCTCTCATCGAAATCATATGTATAATTTATAATATTGCAAAAGATAATCGATCTTGGTTTAACCATTGTAAGGGCATCAACAACAATTATGAGACTTGGATAAGTGTTTTGAGCTTTGTTTACATTTATCAAGAACAAAATATAGCACTGTCGTAGCCCACTTTAACAAGGAATTCAAAGGTGAAGAGATCTCCTAGGTGTATTCCCACAATGTTCATCGACAACTAGTTTTTCATCGAAAGAATCTTCGTATCATCTATTTTAATGATCACCCCTCTTCTCTTCCAACCTATTATTTATCTCTCATATTCTAATTCTTAGTTAAGGGCATATTTTTCACTATTTATTATTATTCAATTTAGTGACCTACGGTCTAAAA
This sequence comes from Taxus wallichiana var. yunnanensis, assembly GCA_018340775.1. Lineage (NCBI taxonomy): Eukaryota > Viridiplantae > Streptophyta > Pinopsida > Cupressales > Taxaceae > Taxus > Taxus wallichiana. The sequence continues at coordinate 1,024,904,405 of CM031239.1, forward strand.
CTATAATGAGTTATTTTTAATTAATAAAAAGACTCACCTTTTTTTCATAGGAATATGAAAGGTCATAAGTGATAAGGGGAAGTGAAAGGTCATGTGGGGGGTAGATGAAAGTAATATTTGTAAAAATATAAATTTGGATGACCTATTCATTCCAATGAGCTTTCAATTGTGAGTTTATAAGTAGATAAATTTGCACTACTAAGATACAAGAAAGAGAGTGCATTATTCTATTTCCTTTTTCTATTTTCCTCCATTTCTTTGCATTATCATCTTTAGAGATGATAGTATTGTAAAACCAAGAATGGTGTTAGTGTATTTGATCAATGAATCAATATAAATTTTTGTCTCTGTGATTTATCTTGGTCTTGAATTTGAGTTATTGTAATTGAGTGTATAAAATTTTTAGTTTTAATTTTATGGAAATTTTTAAGTTCCTATTCATGAACTTAACCATCCTTAACCACATTCATACTCCCCTACATTCTCTCTCTAAACAAATTCCTCC